>CM073561.1:14632500-17123897 GCA_037074615.1 Leucaena leucocephala
ATTCCCCCTCCCCTCTTTTTATCTTGTCATTGGTACTACTTGACATATTTACAGTTGTTTCCATATTGAGATGGTGTGCTAAGTTAAGGAATTTCTTAATTCTACAATTGTGCAGGATCAACTGGGAAGAGTGTATTTGCTCTCGGGATTGTTATTCATAATGTTAGGGCTCGGTTCAGATGGTGTACCTCCACTGGTCCAGTCGAGAACCCCACCTCCTTCCATGATGGGGCTTCCTGATCTTCCTGTATCTTTAAGAGGTTATTCTTATGTAATCATGAAGTTAGGTCCACTGACCTTTACGAGGAAAGGCTTATCCGTTGCAAGCACCGCCGCATGTTTAACTTTCATTGTAAGTGACTTTCCTCACTTCTGCTCTATACTTTCTATCACTTTTAACATCTTTGGTTTGTAATTATTCTTGCATATTGAATTTGGGTTGGAAAATATTATGAATTTTAAAATGCATTTGCTGCAAAACATTGAAAGCTAGGACACATTTGTTTTGCACTTTATACTGCCTATTTATTTGAAAGGTATTTCAAAGTGCAAGCCTCTGCCTTGCAACCACCACCCCGGAACAACTAGCATTTGCGCTGCGATGGTTTTTGCTCCCTCTAAGACACATAGGTGTCTCTGTGTCAGAAATTGTGCTTACCCTTCTGCTCTCATTGAGGTTCGTCAGTCTAGTTTTTGATGAGGTAAGACAACAGTGAAGATTTTTGCATCAATGTTATCTGATAACGTGATGTTTAGTCTTACTTTTGGCTTTCAATATCATGTTTGGTTCAGTTGGTGCAAAGCAACAGTGATTTGACTTTTGATGTGGCAATTTTCTAAAGGATATAATATTAATAATCAACACTAATTTTTTCGCATTGCTAGGGAAGGAAACCGAAATAGCGCACAACAATAGCAGCTTCAATAGTTCTAAACTGTAACCTAATTTGGCCAAACTCATGAAATTGGATTTCCCTTCTTTCCCTATTTTGCCGCAGGTCCGGAATGTTGCTTTGGGGATTATATCTCGAAGGATCAATTGGAAACAGCTAACTGTTATTGAGATAATTGATCGTAAGTAAATATTTATTTGCTCTTGCTCTTGGTTCTAGGTATCAGCAGACAGTGGAAGGCATAGTACTGCTTTTTGATGTTTTACTTTCCAACTTTCCAATCAATTGATGGGTCTCATCTAAAATTGTCTTGTTCATTAATCTTATTTTGATTATCTAGGCTTAACATTGACTTTTATAGAATGTCTAAGCATTAGCAATTGATACGTAGACACCTAGATCATGATCTGATATCATGAACTGAATATTTGGAGTAGTATTTCAAAGATTTGGTTGTTCATAGAGTACACTATGCGATTCATGTAACTGGCCCTACTTAGTGGAATAAGGCTTGTTGTTGGTGGTGGTAGTGTTGACTCGTAATTGATGCCTACTATAGCATGTCACTATAATAGTCCGTCATGATCAATCCTGAATAAAATAGCTAAAACTGAAAGTCTACATGTTCCTTTACTTTTAAATGAACTAATGATGATATTTCTCCATTGCAATGATTTTTTTTCTTATCCTCTTTCCCTTCTGGGTTCATGACTACAGTTTTTTTTAACTACTTCCGGCGCATATTCAAAAATATCTTCAGCCACGCAGAGCAAATTTCTCAGGTTTGTCATATTTGCATTGATCTGACCTCGTTTATCTCATTGGCTTCTGCCAATCTTGTTTGAACATCTCTAGCTTATCATATTTTTAATTCATTCGCCATTAATCGGTGACAGAAAGATTCATGAGTTGTCATCTGATAGCTGAACAAATAAATTACTGCAGGCTATGATAGTCAGAGGCTTTAAAGGGGACAGTGGCTCTCATAAGATCTACTTCTTGTCTGAATCATCTTTTGGTGTGGCCAATATCTTATCACTGTTGTCCTTGACAGTTCTTATAGGAGCAGCCCTCCTGTCTGAGCGCTACCTTGTCTAGTATATGGTAATCTTTTGAACTTCACAAGATCATTATATATATATATATATACTCCTCCTATACTTAATATAGGACATATTTAACTAATTTGATTAGATTAAAGAAGTTAGTCAAGGAAGTTAATTAAGTTAGTTAATATGACATATTTTTCTAAAACTCCCTAACTGTCATACTTAACTTCCCCCCGTCCTCTTTTACTTGATTGTTGTTAACAGAGTATCAATAGGGGTAATTTGAGAAAAAATTGATAAATATAGGAAATAAGTTTTATATTTAGAATCAAGATTAACTCCTCAATTAGCTCCTATATTAAGAACAAGAGTAATTTTATATGTATACGTTGATGTATATATGCATAAGTCATTTTTATTTCTCATTTTCTGGATTAGCAGGTGGAAAATGATAACGGAGTCCCCTGCGTTATAGGAGACAGAGCACCCTAGTTCATTATATAGTTGCCCTATGAAGATAAAGCGGCATATTGATACGGAGGGGTAATGAAGTTATAGATGATGAGAGAATTTTGGATTAGCAATTTGCTTTCTGTTAGTTGAATATATTCAATTATTTACTCGTTATTTATGAGTGTGTGCTTACTCAACTTATGTATTCAACATTTTACTCTCATATTTAGCCCTGGTGAAAGAATAAAAAAGAAGGAAAAATTATTGAGATTTTAAGAAAAGAATGTGATCATCAAAAAGTCATACAATAAATTAGTAACATGAACATGTCATTTTTTACACTAGAATTTGTTATTATATGCTGTTTATTTGTTGTAGATTTTTTTTTTATGATTATATTCTTTTTTATAACCCCAATGATTTTCCCAAAAAGGAAGTTGATCTAGAAATCGGTGACCCTATCACCTAACTGGTCTAGTCAGGGCTCCATCTCCGAGTAGGTTTGACCTAGGGTGACCTAGTGTAACCCGAGACAACCTAGATCAAACTTATTTTTAAAAAAAAAATACTGATTTTTGTGTTTTAAGTTTTAGTAGATTTAGACTACTCGTAATTAGATTTCTTGCTTTAGTTGTCACCATTTTGTGGATTACTTACTTTTGTTTTTGGATAACTAAATCAAATTACCATTAACTATTAGTTATACTTGTCTTGTTACTTTGTAGCTTTTGAAAGATTGCAAAGATAAATACATATATGTTCTAAATGTTAGGTTTTGTTATTGTTACAATCAAACAGTTGCGTAAGATATGCATGTAACAAACTTCCCAGTTATATTTGCCTTTTGAATTATGAAGGATGAAAATAGTTCTGCAGAATCCTTCGTTTTCCCTTCCCTGCTTTGATTCTGTATGGTTTTCAATCTCATTCAGTGCTTCAATCAATGCAATTGATATATCTAAGAATGGTGATGGAATATTGTTGGATTTCAACTCATTGCCCCTACAGATATGCCACATTTCACTATTCAAACCAACAATCATTGGCAACTGTCCTGTTTCAACCTTGCACTTGATCTCAAGACGATTTAGATTTAATACTTGTCATATCAATGATTCATTTCTATCGTTTATATATATATATGTGTGTGTGCGCGCGCGCGCTTGATTTTCTTTACCAAAAAAAATATTTTCTTTATTTAAAAACAAACCCTTTTAGCGGGAAGATCACTCCAAAATCCAAATGCAGGATTTTGCAAGAAGCCAAGAAGCTGACTTGCGCATGGATGGGGTCTGAGACTCTGAGAAGTCAAATGTGGGAATAGTGATAAAGAAACGCATGGATTAGCGTTATCGGATCTTTCCTCTCATTCTTGTGGCCCCACCGATGTTTCTTTCCCCCTTTGGGCCACCAGTTTGAATTTTCTCGCAGTTTCCTATTGTGTGGCGATCGAGCATGGCGAGCCTCCCTCAGGATCTGATCGACAATATCCTCTCTAGATTGCCAGTCAAATCTCTGCTGCGTTTCAAATCTGTATGTAAGGCATGGCGTTCTCTGATTTCCGGTCCTGGTTTTGCCCAATCCCATTATGAAATGTCTTCCTCGCTCGCCGATAAAATTGTTCACATAACTAATTCTGGAGCTCGATCCATAGATTTCCACTCATCTCTCTATGACGATTCTGCGGTTGTAAACCTTAATTTCCCGTTTATACCACCTCCTGATCATGATATGAAGATTAGGGGTTCTTGCAGAGGCTTCGTTCTTGTAGATCCTGATTATGAATTAGCTGTGTGGAATCCATCAACTGGTTTGTACAAGCGAGTGTATTACTTCCCTGGGCCATCAGACTATTTGCCTTACTTCAAAGGCCTCGGCTATGACGCCTCCGATGATGACTACTTGGTAGTTGTCGGAGCGTGTGATCCAACCGTTGCTGACTACGAATACGATTTCCAGTTTTTCTCCATGAAAGCCTATTTATGGAAAAGAATTGAGGGTACCCATAATTTTCCCTATAAGAATCCCACGGCTGACCCTAGAGCAGGGTTGTTCTTGAATCAAGCTATCCATTGGCTGGCCCTTCGCAAAGATACCAAAGTTGAATTGATTCTTGCCTTTAGTGTAACACAGAGGAAGTTAATTGAAATTCCTCTGCCTGATGATTTCTTCGAAGCCCTGAAATTTGTTTATCTGGGGAAACTGGGAGGATGTCTCAGTCTATCTGTTCTTGGGGACCACGAAGTTGAACACGAAATATGGTTGATGAAGGAATATGGAATGAAGTCATCGTGGACTAAATTCGCTGTTGTATCAGTTGAGATTCCTGGTGACTACTTCTTCCCAATATCCTTGACCAAAAGTGGTGGAATTGTTGGATCACATTATTCAGATGGTGGCAAAGCGTTAGTGAAATGCAACGACGAAGGCAAAGTACTAGAGTACCGCGAATACAATGATCGAATGCATCAGAATAACGCCATTGTATACACAGAGAGTTTATTTTCACTCCCTAGTGACGGTGAAGAATTGTCAGAAGACGAGCAACAAGAATGAACAAGGAGGTAATGCATGTTATACGGAATATTTCTTTCTTGTGTTCAATTCTGAAGGGTGAGAATGATTTTGGAGAATCCTTCCTTTTCCCTTCCCTGCATTTTCGATCATGAAATTGTAATTGATATACCTAAGAATGGTGAAATGTGGCTGGATTTTGGCCACTAGTCTCTACAAATGTAAATGAGAGTCCCATTTGTTTCAACATTGTCATGTCAATGACTCATATTTTCCCTTGCTCTGAAGAATTTTCTTTCATCTTATCTTGAGATTTGACAAGTTATTAGTTGGTATTGGTATTAGTATAGTCCATGTAGAGCTATTGACTGTGAATGAACCATTTTTGTTCCTGTAATAAGAAATAGCAGATTCATTTGCCCATTTATCTGATAAATTTCATAGTAATATGACCAGTTGAGTGGTGTCATCATTTCAAAATGCCACATTGTTTGAACATCTCAGTATTATCTAAAACAACAATCACTGGCCATTGAGAGTCCTGTTTGAACCTTGCGATGTTGAATATTTCTCCTTCATGTGAAAAATTGTCGAAACTCGATTGGCGTATTACTTGCTGAAGCTCGTTGATCATCTTGAGCAATTATAAGTTCTACCACTGTTGTGCTGGAAAACAATTAATCATCAAGCATATCATCATGAAATGCATTTTTGTGAGCCACATAGTAAGTACTTGAAGGTAGCTGAAGAAGCAGTCAACTCTATTCAAGTAATCATATATATATATATATATATATATATATATATAGCATGATTAACATAACATTAGGATTTACATAACATGCAATTCCCAAGTCATTAGCGTGCAAGTATTATTTGTGGTGTGGAATAGCTGCTGAATGAAGGGTATAATTTGTATGCTGTCCATTTTTTTTTTGGGTACTTCCCCGGTATCCGAATCCGAGATTCTTTGGATCCCATCTAATCCGGACTATGTCAAGTGAGACTCTTCCGGGTGAGAAGGTTCCAACAAATATTTAACAAAACTGCATACCAAAAATTTGAATATAATACCTCTATTTAAATTAGCAAAAAACTTAACCCTTTTCTAAAAAAATTTTTTATCAAAACAAAAATTAGCAAAACCATTTTACCAGTAGAACTACGTGTTCATTGGTTTTATGTTGTGTAATTAATTTATGTTTTAAAGATTCTCATAAAATGAGTGTAAGAGAGTGTATTTCTTTTATTGTAAAACGAAAGTATATAATTTATTACATTGGACATTATTTTTCCTAGTTTATAAACATTTGAGTATTTTATAAATTGTGGGGCTAATGCTAATTTAATGAGTTCATTGAATCTAACCACTCAATTTGTTTTCTCAAAAGTGGTTAAAAATAAAGGTTTAGTAGGTGTTGGGAACAAGATATACCACTAGAGATTTAGATATGCATGAAGCTCCACTTGGAGGAGAGAGAAAAGTCAATATGAACATTTAGCATATAAAATTCAACTAGTAAATAGATGAGATATGTCATAATTTAAAGTGTATTCAATCTCTAGAAAGTATAATTTTATTGTAGTTCTAATCATAACTGTTGAGGAGACTTCCTAACTCCTAGGTATATAAATTTTTACATGAGAATAATATACTGATATTAGTATCGCCTAAGAGGAAGGAAGACTTCGCCCTATCCTTAGATCGTAGGTGAGTATAACCCTTTTTTAAAAATTTTTATAAAAAAAAAAAAGCAGATAGAGCTATATCAAAATCTAAGATCTACATAGTATAATTTTATATGTAAATATAACATAAGGTTTATAATATTTAACTAGTTCAATATAATTGTATTTTTTTAAATAGTACCAATTATAATTTAATAAAAACCCTTGATACAATATACTTTATCTCAAAATTAAGAAAAAGCCCCTTGTTGAGATTTTTTGTGTGAAAATGACCTAAATCAAAGTACTGATATTTTATGTATACAAAATTTATAAACGTTTAATAGAAGACTTCTTCCCCAATTTTTTTTATATTTTAAAAAATTAAATGAGGGAAACATTTGCATATCTATCAAATATAAAAATTTAAATTATATTTACATATTATGTATTTTATAATGAATAATTATTCATATATTTATATATGAGCAATTTCTATGCCGGTTAAGTAATTTTTTTAAAAAAATTTGACAATTATTTATATATAGTAAAATATATGTATGTATATGTTTCTTATATTATTAAAAAGCTAATAATAGATAGAAGAGTGTTTATTATTTTAGGTGTAGAAATTTGGATAAGCCATCCAACGCTAAACCAAACAATGAATCTGATCCATAAGGACAATTATGAGAACCCACCCTTTCAGACTTTTTTTAACAGCGAGCCGTATGATTAATAATTCAATTCAATAATTAAATTATTACTTTGGGCAATATTTTATTACGTAATCATTTCAATTTTGAAACGAGCTATAGAGAGTGGGATATTCTGATTTTTCACTAATTAAAAGCTTATGATTATTTAAGACTAAATATGTTGCCTGTATTATAATTATTTACTAAATATGTTGTGTCAGTTTGTTTGTGCTGATCAAAGCAAATAATACTTTTAAAATAAAATATCTTGGAACTGCATTTAATAAAATACACACACATTTTTAATTTCTATTTTATTTTGACCTCTTCTTCCTAATTAAATATTGTATTACATCATCAGCCAACAAGTGCGTGGCTCAATTGACATTTGGTAGGGGCAGGCTTTGCTATCTTAACATGGGGTCTTCTTAAATTCTAGCAATGCTATGGATTGAGATGGATCTTCAATAATTTGTAAGACTGTTTTCAATTTGTAATACTAGCCTTTGGTATATTTTCTACATCTTCTCACAGTTGAATCTTAATCTATTTAAAATAAGTATATTTAAACTTTTAAAAAAATAAGTCAATTTATTCTTCTTATATATATATATATATATATATATATATATATGATGATTTTATTCTATTGAATTTTATTCCAATATTGTCAGCTCAATTAGAACTATTTTTTTTAAAACTTTTATAAAGATTCAAACTAAAAGAATTTATGTTTAAACGATAAAAAATATTTTTATTAGAATCAATATTTGTTAATCAATTTTTCCCAACTCATTAATTAAGCATGACATTTGTTAAGTAAGTGTTATGAGTATCACATGCTATCTTTGTGTGGAGAGAAATAGACCGATATATCTTAATGTATTAAGCTTAGACTCATATATATATATATATATGGAGCTGAAATAAAAATACTCAAAAAGTTATATTATTATTTTGAATACTCAAATAGTTAGTCCAAGTGGTAAGCAGTTTGGTATCGCTTAAATGGGGTCTTGAGTTTGAATCTTGACGTATGCAAAAAAATTTCATTGAGAGACTTACTTACTATAGCCAAGTACACGATGTGGGTTAGATATAGATATAGTCGGGATAAAATTTCAATAAATTAAGTGAGCAACAACAACAAAAATGATAAAAATAAAGGTTATGAGATAATTACCCACTCACCCAAGTAGTGAGTGTCAATTTTGCTCTCTTCTCTTATCAGGCATATTTTCCCTCTGTTGTGTATCAGATATTTAAGTTCATTAACAATGTTAGATTACTGTATAGATATCTGAAATAAATAAATCGATGATAGGTATGCCCAAAATCTTACATCGTGTAAATGAAATAAGAGCAAAAATACCCATAAAAAAAAAGACATACTTTTTTTTTCTATTCAAAATCTATCTGCTGCATCTACTTCTAAAAACTAGCTAGATAAGTTCTATACTTCCCAAGAATTCTTTTTCCTTTTAAATAAAAAATTAATTTTTTTTTTAAAAAAATCTATAACTTTATGAAAAATAGAAAATCAATAGAGCACGTACAGCTTATATATTAATCTCTTGTAAAGTTAAGGGGTTTAGAAGGTTGCATAATTCAACCAAATGAAATAATGGAAAAAGTTTGACTGTGCTTATAATCCTACTCCATTCTATGGGATTAGTGAGAGTTAAAATTGATTAGCAAGTTGAATTTTATTTTTCCTTTTCTTAAAATCGTCAACAACGTTGTTTCCTATCCCATGATAGAATCCAAATTAGAATTGGTAATTAAGAAGATAAGGAAGAATACAGAGGATGAAGTAGCGAGAAATGCTTGACTAACTGCTATCACGAGAGAGAGAGAGAGAGAGTATGATATTAAAATAATAATAATGACTATAATGGTAACAAATCATCTGGACCATAATTAAAGAATCTCTCCCCTGATGATAAACATTAAAATAAAGCAACCAATAGCCTTGAAGCAGGTTGACAAAGCTACAGTGAAACAACTGATAATTCCTCCACAGACAATTATTGGAATTCAAATTCCTGTGTACTGAAAGAGCTTCAAAATGATGTCCATATCTTCTCATAATTAAATTAATTATTCCTTTTATTTTTAATATAACACCCCATTTTAATTAATTAATTTAAATAAATCAAAAAATAAGATAATTCTTTAATTCTATTCATAAAGTATTTTTAACATAACTCAAAAAAATCTTACATATTACTTTCATTGATCATATTTATAAATAACAACTACTTAAATATCATAAATTAAAATATTAGTTAAAATTAATTAAAAATAATAAATATATAAAAAATATAATTTATTTTATTTTTAATATATCATTATTTATTATGATGATGATGTGCGAGAGAGAAATAGGTCAAAAAAGAAATAAAAAATAATAAATAGGAGAGAGATATAATTAATTTAGAGGTAAAGATAAAAAGTGTGCATCAAGATTTTTAGACAAACACAAATTTTACTTATATATATTACAAATTCTACAAGAGATAATATTACTTATGAAAAAGATTAGATGGAGTATTAGCTTTATTTTAAACTTTAATAATTTTATAAAACGTTTTTTACATTTATATATATTTAAATTTAAGATATTATATTTAAATGTTTAAAATTTATTTCATTAAGAGTAACAAATATTGATAACTTTATTCATTAAGTGGGATTGGATTTAACAAATTAAAAGAAAGTAGTTCATAGCAATATGAAGAATTAAAGTTAAAATATAAGAGAAATATTTAAATTTAATATCAATAATATCTTAAATAGAATTCTATCTAATAAAAATTATTTATATTTAATTAAAAATAATTAATTATAATAAATATAGCATAATATTTTTAAAATATTTTATATAATATTAAATTATATATTATTTTATAAATTAAAATTAAATAAATTAAAATTTTATATTTAAAATCAAATCAACAGTTACATATTAAACACCTGAGCAATTAATTAACCTGGTTGGATGTTTTTCCCTCAATTTATTTGTCGTTTAACAGATCATCAACTTTTGCTTTTGAGTGAGTGACACAACACAAGAATTCTCTCTCAACTTGGCGTTGTCTTATCCAGAGAGTGAAGAGATAGGCTAAAGAAAATAATAAAGAAAGCTGTGGCCGCACGACTGTTGTTGTGTGGCTAAGTGTTGATAAATACAAACTCATCTTTATCATCTTCCTTCTTTATTATAAGATGAATCTCATCATCAACCTGTCTCCCACTCATCACTGGTTCTGATACCGGAAGATGACGACCCCCACCACCACCACCACCAAAACTCACTCACCGCCACCGAATGTTTTGCCGAATCAACCTTTAGCTACGCCGCCGCTAGACGGTGATGATGAGGTGATGACAAAGTAAGAGACGCATCCCCACCACTTGATCTCAGGTTCGTATGGTAACCTCCTGAAAGACCTCTGATCTCATTTCTTCACTAATTTTGTTTTTCAAAATAAATATTTGTATTGTACTTATGAGGTTGGAAACGACGTCGTAATTTATAGTTGTGTTGTACTTTGTACAACTCAAGTTCCTCCAATAAATTTCCCCAGCAAAACAAGTGATTGTTAAAAGTTCCTTTCCAAAAGGAAACCAATGTTGTTAAACACGTCATATAGTAATTATTATTATTATACTGAAAATGTTAATTTCATGAATTATATTATTATTATTATTAGATGATGGAAACTTCTGGACTTTCTTCCGTTTTAGATCCCAAATATATTAATCATTTTGAACTATTTGATCACACAAAATCTTTTCCTTAACCATTAGATCATCTGCCTGTAAATTTACATTATTATAATTATTCAAATTATATTTTTTATATAAAATATTTTGTGATTTTTGTGTCTTTACGCGACTGCAACTTCTTCATGTTGTATTATCCGAAGGAAGGGCACAGGGAAAAAAAACAGAGAGAAAAGGGGAAAAAAGGAAATTATATTTTGATTATTAAATTGAAAAAAATAAAAAAAATGCGAATGGTGTCATGGCATGATTGTGGCGCGCAATTATGGTAATCTATTAATCTTCATAAGCCACGATGAATTTGTGACAGCGAGAGGTTGAAGAGAACCAGAAACTCCATCGCAACGAGGACGAAGAAGAAAAGAATCAGAATCACTCACTAGCTCATTCCCACCAAAACCCCCCGAAATCTCCAAGGGAATTCCTTTCTGTCTGCACAACAATCTCCTCCGTCGCCGTTATTATGTCGTCTGGAGACGACGGAGACCATGACCGCCACCGCCGAGGACCTCCATTTGTCCGGCAAACCCCTGATTCTACTCAGAAGCGAGAGATACTGTTAAAGCACAAGACTCAGGGTTTCGAGCTGCTTCCGCCTTCTTCGATGATTCATCATCAGGATCAGTATCGAGCTCCGCGTAGAAACGACGGCGTTTCTCTGGGTTTGATTCCATTTCTGCCTTTCCTTCCCGATGAACTCATCGAAGAAATCCTCTCGAGGCTTCCCGTTAAGTTGCTTCTGAGATTCAGGTGCGTTTGCAAGCGATGGAAGTCGTTAATTTCTGATTCTTACTTTGTGAGGAAGCACCTTCTATTATCAACTCAAAGCCCCAGTTTCACACACCATAGGATCATCTTAAGTTCCACAACTGCAGAATTTAATCTCCAATCCTGCCATGTGAGCTCTCTGTTTAATAACCCATCCACCATTTCTGAGGACCTCAATTACCCAGTAAAGAACAAGTTTCGCCATGACGGTATCGTAGGTTCTTGTCATGGATTACTCTGTTTCGCCATTAAAGCTGAATCTGTGATTCTCTGGAACCCATCGATTAGAGTATCAAAGAAATCACCGCCTCTGGGTAATAATTGGAGGCCTGGATGTTACACTGCTTTTGGGCTTGGTTATGATCATATCACCGACGATTACAAGGTTGTGGCTGTGTTCTGTGATCCTAATGTCTACTTCAGTGAAACTAAGGTGAAAATTTACAGTATGGCTTCTAATTCATGGAGGAAGATTCAGGATTTCCCTTTTGGTGTCACACCATATCAGAATTCAGGGAAATTCGTGAGTGGTTCTCTGAATTGGGCAGCAAATTACTCATCAGCTCCGACAACTTGTTTGTGGGTGATTGTATCTTTGGATCTTCATAATGAAACATACAGGGAAGTTCATCCTCCTGAGTATGAGAAAGATGAATGTTCAACACCAACTTTAGGTGTTCTAAGAGGCTGCCTTTGCATGAACTATGATCACAAGAAGACCCATTTTGTTGTGTGGCTAATGAAGGACTATGGAGTTAAAGAATCATGGGTGAAACTTGTAAGCATTCCATATCTTCCTAATCCTGAAGATTTCTCATACTCAGTTCCATATTGCATCTCAAAGAATGGTAAAGTTCTGTTAATGTTTGAGTTTGATTTGGTTCTGTATGATCCAAATTACCAGTCATTTAAGTTTCCCAGAATTGAAGGTGGAAAAGGTTGGTTTGATGCAGAAGTCTATGTTGAGACTTTGGTCTCACCAGTTCAGAGCTAAAAGGTTCAATGTGTATGAAAGTAAGAGTGAAAAGGTTGTAAACGTTTTAGTCTTTCAAAACCTTTTGGCTTACTAATTCTGCTGACACACTTGGGGGCCCTTTTTCATCATCATCATAATCTCTGTTAATATTGTAATGTATTTTTGAGTTTTGACATGGATTGTGTAAATTATATGTGCAGAACTGAGAAGCAAAGCTTTGTACTTAAATGTTATTAATATTTAATCAGGTTTCTTTCTCTCTGTAATGTAAGCTTAAGTGTTTGGTAAAGTATCTGATTATGAAATTGTGAATCAGGATTGATTTTTCTCTGGTTAAAAGATAATTCATTACCAAAGAGTGAAGAGATCACCAGTATCAGAAAAACTTATTTGAATTGTTCTTGAAAGGAAATCAAAATGCGTTGCTTTACCTTAGCTAAAAAGATGAGAATGGTATAAAGTGAAAAAGGTTAGAACCTGATTCTGCAGCACAAAGCTAGAAGAAGAATATGCTTTGTTCTGTTAATGGTTTTGTAAATGGAAGGTTGCTGCTTCAATTCAGCCAGTAACATTACGTTAATAATGTTTGCATCTCTAATTAAAAAAAATAAAAGAAAATAAAGAATATGCTTTGTTTTGTGTTAACTTCCATTGCAGGGGCATATAGCAGGAAAATCATTTTTTAATTAGAAAATTCACAGTCGGTTTGCAAAGGTATCAATTCCCTTCTCACAAAATAATAATAATATTTTTTTCCCAAACTAAGGAATTGTTTTTATAAAGCGAAAACAGATGGCGGGAATGAGACCACAGAAAGAAGAAGAGATGAGAATCTTCTTATTATGGAATCTGTATGATGCAAGCGATGTCGTTTTGGTAATAAAAGTCTTGTGTATCAACTTGACACTCATCCCATGAATGAGACCCACCAACTTCCCTCCCTCCCTCCCTCTATATGGTCCCCATACCTGGGCTCCATACGCATTCCCATTCATACACTAAGCTACACTCTTTCTCCCATTTCTTGCCAAAACACAGAAGCTTCCAGAAATAATCCCCCAACCTCCCTCCCACTTTCCGAAATTTTAATTTTAATTTAATTTTGCAAAATTTGAAGTCCGGGCTTGTTTGGAAATGAGTTAAAAAGTAAGCTACTTTGACCTCCAATTTACTTTAAAACTCAAGCAACTTTGATCACTGCCAAAGATAAGCCATGGAGCTCCTGATGTGAAAAACAACAAGCAATTAATCGCATTATAATAATTAATTTTTTTCAATTTTAATTTATAAAAAACAATTGGAATAAAAATTATTTTTATCGACATTAATCTAAATAAATCTATTGTTGATTCGGCTTTAATAGAATCGGGTGGTAACAAAAAATATAGAGATCCATTAACATCTCTTCTCTTCCCCAACTAAATCATCCCACAAGCAAACAAAAAGTTCCACTAATTTTTTAAGATTTTATTTTTATTTTAAATAAAATAAAAATAAACTTTTGATTTTTATTTCCTAAAATATGATAGCATGTGAACAATAATTATATTCAAAATTAACAATTAAAATATTGTTTCAATTTATCATTTTTCTTTTTCCCAAAATATAACATTCCCTAAGAGATAAAACACGTATGGAGTTGGAGGATCATGCTATTGGGTCGGGTACTGAGTGACCCGAATTGTAGTTTTAGTCTCAGTATGAGTGTCCATGGTCCGAACCCCACTAATAGGGCCCCAGAGATGACACCAACTAGATTATCATCTCCATCTTGTCGGGCCGATTTGTAAGTGTTGGGCCACAAGAGTTCTTATTCGGGTCAAGGAGAAAAGCCATTTTGTGGACATGTCATCTCACAAACATATCTCTTTTCATCTAATTTGCTTGGCCAGACCCATCGTGCACCCATCCGGAGTGGCTCAACTAACATATATAATTATTTAAAATATATTTAATTTTAAAAAAATATTATTTTATTATAATTTTAATCACAATGTTTAGAGAGATATCATAACTCTTAAGTACTTAAGTTTAGGCATAAGGGTAATAGGCGGGTCATCCTACCCGACATTAGTATCGTCTAGGTAGAAAGAAGATTTTTTCCTACCTTTAGATCATGAGTGAGTCTAACTCATTTCCAAAAAATGTACCCAAAAAAATTTGCTTGGTCATCTGTGGGTTTAACTGATAAATGGATGAGACATGCGATCATTTAGAGCGTGTTCGATCCTTGAAGAATATTATTTTATTATAGTTTGAGTCGTGGGACTTGGGGAGATATTCTAACTTCTGAGTAATTAGGTTTACACCTGAGAGTAATAGACAGCTCGTCTTGTCTAATATTAGTATCGCCTAAGAGAAATTGAGACTTCACTCTGCTCTTTAATCATGAATGAGCCCAACCTCTTTTTAAAAAATTTTATACTAAAAAAAATTCACAAGTTATTCCATAATTTACTACTTATTGAAATTCAAACTCTTTTAAATTATTAACGGGTTAAGTCTAACAAAAATAATTAATTTTTTATAACATAATAAATCAAGAATTAGATATTCATTTAAAAATATACTTATATTTAGTGTCATATTTAGTTTAAGTTGCTAACTAGAATTTAAATTAGATAAATTATTATATTTTAATTAGTCAAAATATAAATAAAATTATATTATAGAAGTATATAAATATTTTTTTTCTTGATTTAAATTTAAATTTAAATTTATTATATTATAAAAAATTAACTCCGCCTTTTCTTATACTCAAATTTCTTGAGATTTATTTAAAGATTTAGTTTTTTTATATAAAATAAATAAATAATGCTATTTACACGTCAGTCAATAACTTAAGCATTATATGTTTCAATGATGAAAAGATGAATCCACAATACAGATACAAGGAAACTATCACATCTACAAATCCATTACACGTACGACGTAACATTCATTTTATATATCTATAGAATCTTAATCCATCTATTCGTGAATTTGAATTATACTCAAGTCTCTTTGAAGTCCCCACCACTTTAGTGTTTGATTTCCATCAAAATTATAGTTTAAATAAAATTAAAAATAAATAATTATAAAATTTTTAGATTAAATTATGATTTAAAATTATAATTTTAGATAATTTAGTCAGAATAATTTTTAAAATAATAAAAGAGTTTATAAAATACTCAATTACTATTTTATCCTTACTTTTTTTACACAATTTCTCCGCTCTTTTCTATCTTTTTCACTATCTCTCACCTCTTTTTTCTATTTTTTTTATCATCCCTCCTCTCTCTTTCACACTCTCTCCTCTATCTTTTTTACTGTCTCTCTCCTCTTTTTTCCCCTCTTTCATACTTTTAATAAAATTATACTATTTTTAACAATTTTTAAATTATAACAATTCTTTTAATAATAATTATCTAAACACTCACTTATCTAAAATTATTTTTTTTCTAAATTCTTTTTTAAAAATTAATATTTTTTTATAAATTCTTTTTTTTTAATAAATCTTTTTATAAAATCTATCCAAACACAAGTAACTATACCAAGTTCTTGAAGATCTTCAATCAGAGCCGTTAAATTCCTAAGAGTACCCACCTTCTTCAACACCTTCTCTCTCATCTCCCCGGCTCACCTTCTCCCCTTCTCAGCTTCATCTCCGCCGTCCATTAAACTCCTCACACCATTCTCTATCTTCACCCTACTCACTACCTTCTTCATTCTCTCATAGGGGCCGGAGTTCCACTCCTGCACCCACCTCCACCCCAAACCCCTGCACCTCCTTTATCAGCTTCTCATTATAAAACTTCCCCACAAAAATTGGCCAGCCACGTGATCAACGGCACCCCTGCGCTCACCGCCTCCGTCACCGAAGTCCACCTACAGTGCGTCAGAAACCCTCCGGTCGCCGGATGGTTCAGTATCAGCTCCTGTGGGGCCCATTTTGTTAATATCAGCCCTCTGTTTTCCTTCTTCATTCTCTCTTCAAACCCTTCTGGCAGCCATTCTCTCTTCCCTTCTTCATCATCGTCTTCCTTTTTTGAACCATCCATATGAAGGAATGCCCTGGAGATTCCATCGCATACGCTATTTCAAAGAGCAGAGCTGAGCCATGATCTTATGTTTTCATTTCATCACCTGTTTGTTGATGATGATCCTTTTGAGGTAGTGTGTTTCGTAGCAACAGAGAAGCCGCCGGTCTGATGTGCCACACCTTGTGCCCACTAATTTTCCGGGGATAATCCGCGTACTCTTCACAGTCCAAATCATTGAAGTTATTGACGATGAGCCCGTAGCTTGTTTTCATTGTAGCGTCAAGTACACCTTTGAGATCCTCGGAAGTATGGCCGGAGCTTTTGTCCTGGTCGATGAGCTTCTGGAGGAAGTGGGCGTTGGAGGGGTGGTGATGATGGTCACGTGGACACCACGTGCAGAAAAAAGCCTAGCGAATTGAGAGAAAGGAATCAAGTGGCCTTGAGCGAATAAAGGGAGAAAATAAACCTTCAAGGGCTTGGGAATGGCCATGGCGGATGGATGATGGGTGAGGATGAAGAAAGAAGAGGAAGAAGGCATGCATATTTATAAATACCGTTAGGTGTGAATATTACATTGACTACAGAATGTAATAATATTTAAACTTGCGTAAGCCACTTTTAAGGAATGTTTGGTTTTCTTAGTTAATTTGATTTGATACCGACTTTGATTACCGATATTCATACTCTCGCTAATCTTAAATATAAAATCAAATAACTAATTTATAGGAATTAAAACAATTAGCTAAAAATATTATTTATAAAAATATGAGTTAGGCTTTCTAAAATAATTGTTATGAAAATACTCTATTATTCACTCATAGTATGTTATAATTTACGGGAAATCTTACAAAAATATCATTTAAATTTTAAAATCTCAAATCAATAATTTCTATAAAAACATATTATTATTTATTTATTAAGTATAATCAATAACTATTTAAATAATTAACCAAATTTTGTTTTCTTGTTTCCTCTCTCATTCAACCAATTTGACTGGAATTAATAATTTCACGTCTTAAGACTTCTAAATTTCAGAAAATTAAGCAAATTTTGACTGAAAGTAGTGTTGACCTTGAGGCATTGAATGGCTTTGTGATGGCTTGAAGACTACAATATTAAGATAATTTAATTAAAAATGAATTATATAAATTTATTGTTATATCTATCTTTCTTAATTGCAAGGAGGTAATATGTGAAAAAGTGACAATTTAAAAGCTAAGATTCTCAATTCAATTGAGTTTGAATTTAATAGTTTGCTTGCTCCATGTGAAAGTCAAAGTAAAAAAAAAAAAAAATACAAGGCCATAGCTTGTTAAAAAGGATTAAGATTTAATCTTACTCGGAAAGTATTCACATAAAAACTGTAAATATTTATAATTTTTTCTTAGATAAATTTCGTCTTGAATTTTTTTTAAAAAATAATAAAATTGCCTTAAAAATTAAAATATTAATATTAATTATTAAAAAACTAATATTAAATATTAATTTTATTTTTAACACTTTCTGAGATGAAAATGATGTAAGAAAACCAAACTAATTAGTAATTTCAAGTTGAAGTGATGGTCGCCATGGTGATATATATGCAAATAGCTAGTGACTGATTGCCTAATCCACCATTTGTAATAATCCACTATTAGTTAAATAGTGACGTGAAAAACGACTAGAAAATTCGTTCATCCTCCGACTTATGTTTTTTTTTTATTTTACATATATACGAGTGTATATATATATATATAGAGAGAGAGAGAGAGAGAGAATTTTAATTTTACATATTATGTTTAAAAATAACTTCCCCCACCATGGTTTCCTAGCTTGCTGTATGAAGTTAATGGTATAAAATGTATAGATGCAAAGCAACGAGGAGGATTGGCCAATTGGTCATTTTTAATAGAGAGAATTAGGGGGGAAAAGCTCTTATTGAAAATTTTATTGATAAAAAAAAACTTTTGATAAATTTTTATACACATAAAGTACTATATAAATTTTATTCACATAAAATACTAATATTTTGATTTAAGTCTTCTCATAACAAAAAATTAATGAACAATTTTTCCACTTTTTTTTTATTTTATCGTTTTCATGTTTCATATCATCTATTAATAGTTAATTTTTCAGAAAGAGTTAAAGCTCACCTATAAATAGGGTGAAATCTCCATTCCTCCTAAGCAATACCAATTTCAGACAAGACGTGCCGTCTATTACCCTTAAATATAAACCTAGATACCTACAAACTATAATACTTCTCCAATTACTATGACTAAAACTAGAATAAAATAACATTATATAATAATCAAACACACTATAAATGCTCGGTACAAATGTTTCATATCATTTACGATCTGTTGGTCAGATGATGAAAACCATGGTTGATGAATCTACTGAATATTGTGGCTGGCCATTATTTGAACTTTTGAGATCTTGCACTTTACTATTGTTTGTAGCCTCACACTAATAGTTCTTGTGTTGGAGGTTTCATGTAAAACGTAGGAGGGAAGATAATGAACGGAGGAGGAAGATAGTGGTGGGTTTGTTTTGGAACTTCAGGTATTTCCTTTCCCTATTGATATGCATTGATGGGAAAAATGTGCAAGTGGCAAGACGCCATTACATCAGAATAAAGAAAATGAAAGATCACAAGACAGCATTCAGTAAATGAATTCAGTAATTCAACTAACCGTTTAAATACAAGATGTAAACAGAAGGCCTTCATGTACAAATACAAGATCTATAACCAAATCATTGCTAGACTGCAAGAAATAAATTAACTGGTCTAAAAGCTTGTTTAGAAATGTTCTACAGGTAATCATCACCAGAAGATTGAAGACGTCAATTTATGAGCATCGAAGATGGGTAGCTCCCGGGTTATGCCAGCTCCTACTAAATCATTCAAGCCGAATGATTGATCAAGCAAGTCAGTCTATAAACTAATCTACAGAAGGGTGATTTCTTGTGGATTTTCCATGGACTGTTTGAGAATATACTAAGCTCTTCTCTTTTTTCGTCTCTATTCTTCTCGGCCCGTTGAAGATGCCATTTGTTCTTGCTCGGCATTCTTCATCTGTTGTCTTGTATCCAAAGACTCGCCGATAAGCTTCTTCCCAATCCTGAACTTGAAATGAACAGTAGGCCTCACCCCAGGAAGAATGGTTTTGTCTTCCTGCCCATTGGACATACCGCTCTTCACTACCTCAATTGCGGGAGCAAATGCCTCTAGCACCGAAACATGATTTGCAGCAGCAATTCCATCCGAAAGCTTCGAGGGTAAGACAATGGGAGAAACATCTCCATTCCCTGATGGCATAGGAGCCTGAAGGAACGGATTCTTTACGACACCTTCCAGATCTTGTGCAGCACCACCTCGTATATTTGAGGCCACTGTTACTGCAGAACCCGGGCATAGCAGCCTCTGCTGCAAACTCAACAAAGACCTTTCAGCCTTCCTCCTCTGCCTTGCTTGTTCAATCTTCTCTTCTCGAGGATCTGTGGCCCTCTCATTCCACATGGATGTGTGAATGTAGGTGTGGGGATCGGGGAAAGCAGGCAACCAAGCGGGTATATGCTTGGAAGGTGGTGTCTCGCCCATTTGTAAGAAGCTTGGGATGATACTTCGGTCCTTAATCACCGGAAATCGAGGTATTGGCTGAGCTAATGGAATCTCCTCCCCTGAACTGACGGTACAAATAATATCCTTCAATATGCCAGAGCCGGCAAGACATTGACTAGGCTCAGATGCACCGAGAAACCCTTGAGTTGCTTCTAAATCTTCTAGCGCTCGAATCAAATCAAAAGCATTACATTCTGTTCTACCAGCTAAGTTAGCATAGAACTCTGCCATCTTTCCCAAGTCACAGAGGTATCGGATTGTAATGTCAGCAAAAGCCTCCAGGGCAGACTCTTTGATGCCGTGAAATCCAGTGCTTTCGCATATCTGAGCAACTGCCACCTTCGACACTGCTTGGCCAAAGTCATCACCTGCAGCTCTTTCTCCATGGCTCATATTCAAGCCCACATATCAATTAGGGTTTTCACGAGCCTCATTTTTCAATCCATGAATTATCCTCCCACTGTAATCATCGGACAAATAAAACATAATAATCAAAAAAATATCTTGTAGAAAAGTACTTAAGGAATTGGTCTCACACTAGAACAAATTTCATAAATTCGGAAGCTTGCAAACTGCCAGCTTTCATACATTAGCACATCAAACAGAAGGATGAAGTCAAAACGCTACAAAAATGCTTATCTCCAGAGATGGTTTATGAAAAACCCAAGCGTGGTACTGAGAATGAAGCCAATTTCAAATATTTAAAATTGGTCACAAGGAAGCATACAAATGTCGAGTGCTTTACACTTGCCAATTAAAACATGATGAAGCAGTAAATGTAAAAGCGGATTTCAATGCTGTAGAACTACAACAATTTTCCATCAATGTGGCAAAAAGAGCTTCACATTCAGCATTGCAAGGAGTGCAACAATCAGAGCGCTAAAAATATTAAAAGAAATCATTTAATCAACAATCATAAGACAACTAAGTTCTGCTCAAAGTGATTTTTAGGGTAAGTATATAACAAAAAATTCAGCTTACTTGGAAATGACAATTTAGAAAGGAAGAACAGAAAGCAGATCGGGTCGTTCATATTCGAAGGAGGGAAACAGCTTAGAAAAGAGAGAGATGAAGAACAACGTAGAAAATTAAAGGGAGAAGCAGTAGAGGGGATTCAGAATTCAGAAAAATCAGCAAAAAGAAGAAAGGAAAAGATGTAGATGGAACAGCACAGGTAACGGTGAAACCTGCAGTGGAGAAACAGAGGAGGCGGCGGCGCTGATGGAGGCTGTAGATGACGGCGGCGGCGCCGATTTATGCTGCAGATAATGATGGCGGTGGAGCTTCTCTGGAGCTAGACGAACACACCAGTAGGAGCGGCCTTTACAATCGAAAGAAATGATTCATCTAGGTTTCGTGGATGAGGGTAGTTTTGGATTATCAAAATAATCTATGGGTATATTGGTCACGATACACCGAAATCATTCGTTCTCCTTCCCTCCAAATCTCTCCCTCCATACTTTCTTTTCTTACGCTCCCTCGGTACTTTTCTCTCTCTAGTTTAGATGATGTCAGTCTTTTATTAAAATTCGTACACAATCTTAATATTTTGATAATATTTATAGAATATTTATAAAATTATATATTAAAAGAATTTACAAAATAAAAATTAAATTTATATCTTTATAAAATATAAATATATTTCTTATTATATGTATTAATTTTTATTTTACAATTCAATTTTTGCTATAATTATAAAGACTTATTTGACAGATAATTTTATAAATTATTGTAAATATTTTCTAAGTTATAAAATTATATTATAATTTTAATAAGAGACTGGTATAAAATCAATCTTAAAAATTAAATATTTTACTCTTGAATTAATAAAAGAAAACAAATTTAATGCGTCAACATTGATTGGAATATAAGAACATATATCCATTCACCACATATATGCAATATTTATGAAAGTTTTAATTTGGCCTTTTGTCACGTTTATATACTAACATTTTTTTTGTATAATATAACTAGAGATTTTTTGAAAAAATAAAAAAATATATTATAATTGATTATTTATAGTTATTATAAATTTTTATGATAGTTTAGAAATTTAAAATTTAATTTTTAAAAGATTTAAACCCCATAATAATAATTGATCATAATCCTATTAAAATAAGATTTAAAATAATTTAAAAATTAAAATAAAATTATTTATTGATATTATTTATTGTAATTTGTAAATAAAAAATTTTCTATTTATCATCAACTCTATGAGGCCATTTGGGATTAGAGAAACTAGTTTCAATTGTCATATTCAGAGTTTTTGCACTGTCATATTTCCACTATCGTCTCATCAAACCCTTGTTCTCATGTTATTGCTATTGTCATAATACCTGAATCATGAAGTTTGTTCGCAAGATCCGTGCAACAATAAATAAATAATTTAAATAAAAATATAATATATTAATAATGAATTAATTTCATCAAATTTATAAAATAAATTGCCAAAATTTGTTAATAAAATATTAAAAATAACAATTTCGCAAAAGACCCAAAATCTAATACTAGTGGCAATGAATTCATGTCACTTCGAACATTCAAGCGTAACAGTAACACAGACTACTCATTTCAAATCAAATCAAAATCAAAATTGCAACCCCATACACATCAAGAACTTACATACCAAACTTTGAATGTGGCGTAACCATCTAAGGTTTAAGGGATCAAACCCAAGACTTCCCACTTATTAAAAAAAAAAAAGTACCATTCCACTAAGTTTATAAAGGTCATTGATAGCGCAGTTTATTCTAATATTTTCATATATGCAAGGGAACACGAAGGAACAAACCACACACCCCTTAGGTGGGAGATCAAGGCCAATGGTCGTTTTGAAAAAAAGGGTTAATTTCAAAATAGTTCCTAGAGGCCTTAGTAGGAATTAAACTATCTAGAAAATGAGTAGCAACTCACGGCAGCCACAACAATGCACAAAAGTATCATTCACTAACAAGTAAAAACTGTTAGGATCTTGTAAATAAAGCCAACAGAGAGAAAGACATTATAGCAACACACAATGGAGAGAACATTTACCTTACAACTTAAATAGAAATCTAATCAGATATTCAAGTTACTCCAAAATGTGGAGTAAGCATCAGCTTTCTGAGTAATTTTTCAACTTCAACACCTTTGGAATACTAAATCGCAGGCTAAGAAGAAATATTCTTAAGTCAAATCAGATCAATTCGTAACACTTCTCGGGAGAAAATGACAGTTTAACAAGGGAATTAGATTTCAAGTTTGGTAGTTAAAAGTGTGCAAAGATTAATGGCTAAACGCCAGATTTTCCTGTTTTTAAATAGTTTGAGTTTAGAGAAACTCTCTAATAACAAAATTTGTAGATGATAAAAAAATCATCACGCAAGATTAACATATTGAAACTTGAAAAAATCACTTGCAAAATCCCAGGATAGAAGTAGGAAACACTCTGTTCATATCCCTAATTGTTCAAAAAAAAAACTTGTAAAAACATTTCTGTAATCCCTACTCAATCACTTTAGTAAAATTACATCGTTCCCCGCAAGATAATTTTGTTGTTGTGGAATTACATTCTCTACAATCAAAATCATTTCATCATAAATAACATTTTAATGGTTATATTCATCTCACATATGAAGTGCCAAACAGCAATAATCCAACCATCTAAATGATCGAGTAATCATCATATCTCCATTCAAAATGACACATTTATCAGTTTAAATCACGACATTAGCATATGATCTAAAACAGTTCCAATAATAGAAAATAAGAATCAAAATTTCCTTCGAAATAAATACTAAAACATGAAAGAAGCAAGCATTTTTAAAGTCCGCAATCCTCACAACACTAAACAACGCCATTGATACAGGAAAGCAACACTCAAAACCTAAGTTTAGTGAAGAACCACCTGTTCTTGCCGGTCTTGAACCTCTCCTCAAACCTCTTCTTGGTATCCTTCAAGGCGGTCACCTTCTTGTCCTTCGATTGAAGAGAATCGATCGACACTACGTCCTTGAGATCCACATCGAGGGTGTAACGGGTAGGCATGATGTGCTGGTAGTTCACAAGCTTGACGAAGGCCTTAACCCGAGACTTCTTCGCCGTCTTCTTGGCTGAATCCTTCTTGATGACTTTACTGGGATACTTCTTGATTCCGGCGACCAAGCAGTGGCCGTATGCGCGGTCACGCGTGCCGTCATCGAAAGTGCGAACAATCACGGCCTTGCGACCGGCATAGCGTCCTTGAAGAAGGATAACTGCCTTGTTCTGCTTGAGGAACTTCACCATCTTGATGATTGTCTAAGCTCTGTGACTTTCCCTCCGCCTCACACCCTCTGGAGAAGAAAACCCGCGTTCAGTATATAATGATCTAAACTTGAAAAACCCTAACAACAGTGTGCTTGAGTCTCATGGGCCTGAAATCTATCAGCATTACTTGGCCCAAATGGTAATTTTTATATTCATTTAGTCTTCTTTTCAATTTTTTTTTATGAATTGACATTAATATAGATCATAAAAATAAAAACGAAAAATAACCAATCAATCAGCCACTATATTTTACATTTGTTTTGAATTTAGTCTCCATAATTTAATTTTAAATTCTTAAAAATCAATTTCTGTAATTAATTATCATCATCTTCAAAATTATTGCGATCGGAGGAGGCGGCCAATCCTTTTTGCTACAAGCTACCTCCTTCCCAATATACTCCCTCCCTCCCTCCCTCCCAAAATACAAAATCCCTTGTTTTTTAAAAAAAATAGTTAAAAATATTTTTTTCCTAAATATACTATATTTATAGTGGTTAATAAGAAAGTAATAATAAGTAAAATAATGAGAGAACACATTTAAATATGGGTAAATAGGTAAAAAAATGTATTTATTATTAATATAAATTTAAATGCCATTTTATATTTTGGTACAAGCTAATTCAAATAAAAAGATATTATATTTTGAGAGGAAGGGAGCATATTTCAACTAACATTTTAACATTTTGCAAATATTTTTAGACAATGCATAACACTATTTTCATTTTCTTAATTACATATATTTAAAGAAAAGTACACAACTTAAATCTAATTACTTATATCTATCAAGTTAAATTCTCTAATTATCCTTATTATTTTACTACTATTAATTATTGAAATACATATATATACTTATAAATTCATTTATAAATATTTATAAATTTTTGTATAATATTTTATAATATAAATTAGGATTTATAAATTTTTAATGAAACTATTATTAATTGTTAAAATATAGAAGATCACTTGTAAATTTACCAATGACAACATCTACCTGGAACGCATACCAAGAAAAAATATATATCGGGAATGGATTCATTGATACTTTTTTTTTTTTAAATACTTCTAATTCAGTTTACATATCACAAAAATACACGCTCATTTTTTTCACTGAAAAACTTTTGGACCATTAAACACACTAGTTGATCACAAGCGGCAATATGAAGTCAGTTACATCAAATTGACCCAAAAAAAATAATAATAATAATCAAATGTAGGTGGGCAGGTGGCAGATCAAAGAATAACTCAGCACGATACTCTTTCAATTTCCATCATGATAAGCTCCTTTTCCTCCTCAAACTGTTCATCTTCTGAACCTGAATATGACATGAAAGCAGTGAGTCAGATACTCAGGAATTGAGAGTGGTAATACAGAATAAGAAAATTCGCTGAAAAATCTCTATTTAAAAATTTTATTAGCTAAAAAGATTTGATATAATTTTATACACATAATATATTATATATTGGTACTATGAAGAATTTTACTCGAATTACCAGCAAAATTTTCAAATAGGAACTCTTTACCGATTTTCCTTAAGAATAATCTATAAGGAAAGTGCATATGGATTTTAAAGCAATTCATTACTCAAAAGCACAATCAACCTTTTCCAGGAGACAGATCACGCAGCAATTCCAGCAGCTTCTCCCGGTTCTTTGACAATATAATTTTTACTTCTCGTGGTTTATTAGGATTGGCAACAAAAACCTGCATAAACATGGCAGAAAATTTGTTCTAGATTATCATCCCTTCAGCAAACTTCAATGTTGCAGGATATATTTTCAAAGTCAACGAGACAAGAACAAAATAATCCTGCAACCAATAGTAGGTGGCCGTCCTTTTTTTTTTTAATGATATACATACATAATACGTCTACTAATCACAAATCACAACTATAATGGTTTTTGGTCAATTCCCAAAAGTTAGTGAATGAATTGTTCAACATATAAAAAAATATGTACAAGAAGTTAAGAAAACAAAACATATCATGCTTACACGTCATCTAGATAATTGTGTTAAAACAATTCGTGATCTAACTCTGTTGACAAATTGTTAACCAAGTGCTGTAACTGAATGTTAGTTGGAATTTCAACAAAACCATGATGAGTTCATCAATTAAAGTTGAATATGAAGAGTAGAAATCACCTTGAAAATGTGGAAAGCAGATAACTGAATGTTTTTACTCGAGTCCTGCCCAGTTCAAAATCAAAGAATAAAAACTAAAATAAAGGTTATGCTATTAGCATGAATGAAAAACGTAATATCAAGCATATTATAACTTAGAACGTCCATAATTAAGTTGAGGAGTATAAGCACAGTTTAGCACGCCAATCACATCAGATCCAGTGGATTTCTCTGTTCACTAAGTACGCAGATTGGATCCAAGAGAAACACCAAGCCATACACCACCCAAAGACAAGTATGGAGACATACTGTAGCAAAAGATACTCAATTATCCATTTACCAGGTAGCTCATAGTCTCCAAAGAAGTAAGCAAATTGATTCAGAAAAATCCGACTAGTCATGGGGAAAAAGAATATAATAAAAATGAAGATAAACTATACCCTCAACAATGTCATCATGACTTTCAGGTAACGAACTTCTAAGATGTAGAGTTTCATTATGTGGGAATTTGGAGCCTCCAAAAGAAATTCTGAGAGAAGCTAAAATCCACATACATATCTTACTGTCAAAAATCCCGTAGATCATAAGATTATCAGAAACCAAAATATGGAAAATAAATATCAGAACTAACCTTTAAAGACTGCCTCCTTGTGACATAATTAGGAGATGTCAACAGTTTCTCATATAAATCAAAGAACTGGGACAATAAGTCCTATTAGAAAACTTGTAATATAACATGGGCAATAAAAACACCCCAGTAATGAGTCTCATCATGCACACGCTCAAAGATGATATAGCCGTTTAGGTGCACTTAACTATCTCCTAAAGAATAGTTATCCAGATGGTTAAAATATTCCCCAAGAAGCTTGATCTCCTGGGTGTAAATATTTCAATCAATGTGCATGAATTTTGCTACCGCAGCATAGTGTGCTGCCTTGATATGTTCAAATATGTGAAATGAGGAGAACACAAACCTCATCGTAATAAGCTGTCAAAAATTCAGAGACAACTTTTTGATGTTTAGTAAGAAGATCCTGCAAAACAAAGCCTTAGAGATAAATATCGGGGTGAGTACAATAAAAGGGAAAAATCGGAAGAGTTCAGGTCTCACCTTAAGAGTAGAAAAGGCATCAGAAGCAACATCAAAGGTAGGCAGCTCTACAAATTTAAAGAACAATACGAAGCTTGGAGACTCCAATATGTATCTGGAAAAATAAAAAATTAGAATTGTGAAATGGAGTAGCTGGCTAGCCTTCCAGACAGACTGCAGGCAATGACTAATCTCAAAAGGCACATTGATAGTTAAAATCATCAATCAATTTTTACTATCTAAATATTTATTAACCATTACTAAAATTCAGAAGAAAGAAGGATATAACAACAGTGAGTATTACGGCCCATATGTACATCATGGGCTCCATTAGAAAATAATAATCATTTAAGGTTACGTATATAGATCTAGAAAACCTATTAAATGCCCTAGAATGTAGATTGTGGCAAAATCTAACTGGTATTTGATTAAAATATCCTTATATTAAAATATAAGCTTAACTAGTGAGCTCCACTAACCATTATTTTCATTAATGAAGGGTAAAATAGTACAAAAACAACTAATTTTTCCTTGAAATTCTAAGGTGGCAATTGATTTGAAACAAAACTAAAACTCCAAAATGCCAGTCATTTTTAACCAAAGGAAATACTAGAGATATGTATAATAACAACTATTTATGGACCTTCACTTAATAGCTTGGGCTAGTCAAAGTGGTCAAACTTAGTATCAGCTTCTTAGACCATGGTCAGAAGTTCAATCCCTGCCATCGGCCATTTTCTGAATTGTTTATCGACATTAATTATATAGATTATGATCAAATCTAAACACAATGTTTGGTGGGCCTATGTTGGATTCATACTTCAAGCCCAGGTTTTTATATGAGGGAGCACGTTGCAGATTACAATAGAAACTATTCATGTCCTCACTTAACAACTTAAGCTTACAAAAACCATTCATGGGCTTCACTTAACAGCTCCAGCTTTCAAATTGAATTGATTCCCAGCAAATACCTTTCAAAATTATTAAACACGTCCAGTTAGATTTTACTAAGATGATGAAAAGAAAGGATGCAGAAGTTCATTCAACGTTGAACATCGCCAATTTATAAACATGCAAGCGTGCACAAAACTCATTGTTACAATTCAATTAATGTGTTTTCCTATGATGCTAAAAGTTTCTCTTGTTCAGAAAACAGAAAATGCACAAAAAATTTCCGCAAGATTGATTTGAGCCTACAATAATGGATATGAAGATACCAGAGAGGAGAAAAACATAACAAGTTGAAGGGAAGAAAAAATGACAATGTTGAAATATCTTACCTTGCAAGTGTTGGAAATTTGGCACATTCCCGCAACATCAATCCACAAGTCAATGCAATTTCCTGGTTGTCATAGCTGCTTGAGGAAAATACATACAGGATGCATGAGCAGCTATTTGGACTTACAATAATAAGATTTAGTAAGGATATAGTTTCCTTAAGTAGCCATGAATCTTAAAGTGTTCGGGAACGCTAAGAAATTATCCATATTAAGAAAAGACACTTTCACTATTATTGGTTGAGAAAGAATTCTGAAATAAATTGATTTTTGAGACTATCATCATACTTAAAGTGTTGTCAGCGAAATTGGCTTTGTTTAAGCATGAGAGAAAATCAATTTCTGACATTTAATCACAGAAAAATGTGCATAGAATTGGCATGTTGTGTCTAAAATAAACACATTTGGGGTAATTTAGTCAAATTTTGTATGCACAATTAAGGGAAAAATAACTTAGGCAAGAGTCAAAAGATGGCTCAACCTCCCACTAAAAGCAATTTTTTCACAATCACTTTTATTAGAATTCCTGTGTTGGGATTAAGGAGGAATTTCAGAAGAGGAGGGAAGAGGAAATTTAATTTAGATATTCTCATTAGTTTAGATTTAATCAAACCTTTCTTTCCGTTAGAATAAGTATTGATTGAGGAGATTGGATGAGAAGATAGAGGAGGAAAAGTATTTTTTGTTCAAATCCGGCACAAAGAAAATGCTTGAATCAAGATTACCTTATCTTCTAATATCTATTATCCTCAATCCAAAGACGCACTAGTAGATTCCAAACAAATAAAGAAGAAAACAAGAATCACTTTTGGGGACAAAACAGTTATTTTGGGATGCCAAAATGTAATTTTACACCACCTTTAATAATAACAAGGAACATGGTCAAATTTTATCCATTGTTTCGCTTGTAAGGCAAATGAGGTAAGCCAATCCTAGTTTTACTCCAAAATTTCTAGAGCAGAACAGACTGATTTGGGGTCTTAGCAGCAAATTTACATTCCCATAAGGGCACTGCTAATGAATTCCTTTAAGGAATGTAAATATAGAAATACAATAGACTAGAACAGTAAGGAAGAGGTGATCACTATGTAACAAAATCTTTCGACATGGAAGCAAAACTCTATCATATCAATTTTACATTCTAAAAGCACTGGAAATATATACATAGTTTCTAAGAGTGAACAACCCATAATAGGTCTGACATTGCACTTGGCATTTATTTTATGACTCTTAGAATGTAGAAACTATTTTATGGGTAAAAAAGGGAAGTTTAGTTTCCTTGTACCCATGGGAGTTTCACGAACTCTAACATGATCGTATGTTCTCCTTCACCAACTTCTTGCAACATCATAGTCCATACAAAAATACAAAACACATTGGAAAAGTACACCTTTGGGAGAAGAGGAAAGCGAAGAGGGAAAAGGCAGTGCAAATTTTAGGGAAAAAAGATGTGATGCACCAAGTAACTTACCATACCACAAGAAAGTCTAGTAACTCAGTGTGTTGTTCAAGGTATTCTACACAACAGTATTTGGAATCAACCTTTTGTTTCAACAATATGGACCAGCAATGGACCAAATCTTTTCTTGCCTGTATCAGAATTCACATTACTATAATGAGAAACCATTTTAGCAAAATGCACATTTTAGTGCTTAGTATCAATCTAAATCTTACTTCCCATCCCAGAGTTGGCAGCTTGTGAATTAGAAGATCAATAACATCCACTTTGCAAACTTCATCTGCTAGCTGGGTAACCTGATCCATGTTTGGTTCTGATTCCCCATCTCCAGAAAGCATGCATCTCATTGTCGCAAAATTCTTCTCAACTTCCTCTAAAGCCTTTGATAAAGAATAAAAAATCAATCATCTAATATAAAATTAACTGCCGCCGATAAAATGTTTGCACCTCTAGGTCATTATTTCTTCATTTTCTTCTCAGAAGAAGATGGCAGTAATTAGAAGCATTCCTGAGATGGAAGCTAAACAACTGTCTCTGATATCCTCGGAGATGACTAAGAAACAGATATAAACCAGTTATCTACCACCCAAACTATAATAATTTCGTTTTCAGATTAACATAGGTGTTTCTTTTATGTGCGTTCTCTAACTTAGTGTTAAGCTCGCAAGTTCACACATTGTGAGCTTGCAACCACCATATGTAGTTACCACAGATGTTACAAAAATATAAATAGAATGAAGTAATACGTCTTTCTACTCTCAAGTTAAATTCTCTGTGCCTTCTTTTATTTCCTTAACAGGTTTCAGTTATATCAGTTTCATAATCTAATGAATGAGTGCCTTTTTCTGGGATGGGAAAGAGAACTCTCCCTTGATTCTGACTTTGCCTTTGTAACACAAGCTGCTTGTTTACAAACTTCATACTCCATTTAGATCAACAAGGGACTTATCTAGAAAACTTCATTTATAAACAATACATAAAGGAAACCATCCAACTTCCATGAAGAAGCTTCTATGAGCTAAATTCAGAGCATCCGATGTTTACAAAACATGCACGTAGCAAAGCTGATCGCTTGAAATCCTTTCAGTAAAATATTACTCCGCCAATAATGCCACTCAAATAAAACAATTGATGTGATCACAAAAATTAAAAATAAACAATTAAGATATCACAGAAAGTTACATTAATATTCCATTATTAAAAAGGGGGGGGGGGGAAAGAATCGCGTCCGCGTGTAGAACAGAATATTCATAGCACAACACATAGTGGTGACAAAAACTGTCCTTTAATGGAACAATCCGCATAACAACTCGAGAAATTTATAATTATCAGCAAATCAAGTCCCCGCATTTAGCTAAGAAATGAAAGCTTAAAACGGCATTAAGGATTCGGATCGAAAGGACGAAGATTGAGTGAGTCAATCAACGTGAACACGAGGGAAATTGTTATGCGGAAAAAGAAATAGCAGAAAACAGAATAGAAGCAAAACCTTCTCGAGAGCTTTAACTTCAACAACAGTTTTGGTATCGAGGGCATTAAGACTTTCCTTGATAGACTTAGCCACCTCCGGTGGCGTTTTAGGCCTCGCCTTAAAGAACGAGAACGACATGATGATCGGTTCCGCAATGAACTCCCTCTCGTTCTCTTCTCGCTTTCCCTTTTTTGCTTGCTTCTTCTTCCTTACCTGATGATCTTGGGGTGTAATATGCAGCTGATGCTGATAGAGTTGCTTCTTCTTTCGAATTTTTCTGATCGTAATTATCAATTACTCATCGCCATTGTGGATTATTGTGAGCTTCGATTCAAAGAGGGAGATGAATATTTCGAAGGCTTCTCATTTTGATTTTTCAACTCGTAAACGTGACTCAGTTGTCGTGGCTCATGACTCGTGGCTTTTGATTATTATTGTGTCCAAATTCCAAAAACAAAGCACAAGCCTTACATACATAATAAGGACAACAAATTGCTCATATACGATAACGAGTTCTCCAATAATGCTGTGACATTTGGATCTTTTTAACACCCCCATAAACGCCGTTGACGCCCACGATTTTCACATGGCTTTCTTCCTCCAATCAATTCCTCCTTCAGATGGGTCTTGGATAAATGGTGGAAACTGCAACCTTGTCAATTCAAAGGGCTCCGAACCGGAACCCAATTTCTGATGTGAAGCATAGTGTGTGACGTTGTGGAAGACACAGCGAGAAGAAACAACCACTGCCATGGAAGACGATCCTGGAGATTTGAAGCTCATCGATGACGTCAGTAGCCCATCATGGAACATGTCAACGACAATATCATCGGGATGGAGATCCTCGAGGAGTTGTCGGAGAAGTCGTTGTAGGACGGAGGTGTTTGTGGTGGGGCCAGCGAACATGTTGTTGTCCGCGGCTTTGACATTTGGAGGCAGAGTAAGAACGGTGATGGGAAGGCTGGATTGTTGGTGCCGGACGATTTTGTTGAAGTGAAGAGAGTTAGAGAGGGTAGTGATGATGATGATGGAGTTGGCTCCGCCGTGAGATGCAAAAGCTACTGCTGTGTCGATCGTGGGATCTTTTGCCCTCCTCCCACAGAAGAGAAGGCAATTTGTCCAGGAAGAGGTTGCAGTCTTGCAGAAGCCATAGCTTGTGAGAGAGAAGAGAAGAAGGGGAAATTGAAATGATGAGGTTGCAGAGAAAATAGCTTCAGGACTGTGACACAGAAAGCTGTCGGGGGAAAATATAAACGTAGTTGCTAACGGCGTTTATGCTTGCGTGTTAAAAAGGATCCAGATGTCACATCATTATTGGAGAATCGATTGTACTGTATACAAGCAACTACAAGCAACTGGATATAAGTATAGTACACAAAATAATCCTAATAATAATAGTAATAATAAATCTTGATCTAAGACTAAAAGATACTTCTTATAGAAAATTGAAGAGTTAAATTTTATTTTAAATATAATATTATAACTCATTTTATATCTAAATTTTTAATTTTTTAAAATATCTTTATTAATTGTACATATTGAGTAGTAGGGGTGTCTAACTATGTTCTGTCTCACATGTCTTAACCCAATCCTAGTCATTTTGGGATGGATTCGTCCCATCTCGAGGAGGACCAGGACGAAAAACTATTGGGATAAGACAAAAGTAAGGGCCAGGACGGGACGGGTCTCAGCCTGACCCTCAGGATTCTCGTCCCGTCCTGACCCTAATTTTTTTTATAAAAAAACATATTACATTCTTTTATCTTTTCCACTCAGTCCACTCGTCTTAGGCTCTCTTTCTCTCTTCTCTCATATTTTACTTGCTCACGGTCACAAATCTCGCCAGTCGTCACTCTCATACATATATTTTTACTTACAAATATTCTTATACAGATATTTTTATTTTTCTTTACTGTTATTTTTTCCCTTATCTAGGTAAGTTATTATTTTATATCAGGGAGAAATATTGATATTTAGAGAAAGTTGACGTGGTATTTTATATAAAATTATTTACTGAGATAATTTTATTATAATATTTAAAAAAAATAGGATCAAAAATTCCTGTCCTGGTCCTAAATTCAGGATGAGACACAGGACAGGGTTGTCTTGATCCCGATCGATCCCATGAGTACCCCTATTGAGTAGTTCTATCCCTAGGTAATTATGAAGAAATAAGAAAATTTTAGAAAAATCAAATTATATTTATTATAAATAACTAATATATCTAATTTTTTTAATCTACCTAAATTATTTGTTGAGCTTTTAGTATGATAATAATAAATATTTATCTAATACAAAAGGATAGTATATAATTTTTATAAAAAATTGTGTGAGTAATAAAAATTTAATTTTATAAACTTTAAAAAAATATATAAATGGAGGGCTTAACCTCTATGCAATATTGTATAAGTAAATTCAAAATATAGACCAAATATTCGCAAACATCTATCTATAAAGTCACAATATAGAACTTTATTATATTGAAATATATAGATAGATGAATTAATTAGTGATTAATTTTAAAAATAATAGCGTTGTATTTATGTCAAAATGAGGTCTGATTGTATGGGTAAAAAAGAAAACATGGAACTTGTTTCACAAGATATGACTGAATTGTCTCTCAAGATACGCTATTAACATACACTATATAGTACTCAATCATATCTTAATATAAAAGTTAATAAATTAATTTAAATAAATTAAAAATTTATATAAATTATTCCTCTAATTTTTAGTATATAACTTAATTGTGAAGTTAATATTGATCATAAATATAAGATTTATTTTTTATATTTATTAATTTTTTTAAATTATCTCTATTGATACTTTATTATCAATAATCAAATAAGAAAGTGAGGATGGGCGTTAATGAAAATTATTATAGTATTTTATAAAAAGTATAATATATTAACTAATTTAATTAGTTTTTTTTAACCTAATCAAAGTAGTTAAAAATTTCATATATTAAAAATTAGAGGAATAATTAATTATAACTAATATAAGAATTAGTTAATTAATTTGAATAGATTAAAAAGTATATAATATAAATTCATCTTAATAATTTAAATTATCTAAATTAGTCAATTAACACTTATATTAATAACTAGAGAAATATTTTCTAACAAAAAATTATTTAGCTCTAGGTACAAATAAGGGAAAATTATTTACAAGTACCTATTTTTTTCAAATTTTAATTTGATATTTTTATATTTTATCTTTTTATTAAATTCTTTAATTCTTTTACTTTTCTCTCTTAATACCATTAGCTAGCTACTGTAGAATAGGTAAGGATAATAACAAAGAAAAGTTATAAGGGTTAATAATATTGGGCATATTTGTATAAACTTTTAGAAAATGACTTATGAAAAAAAAAGATTTTTAGATATCTTTTAAAAAATTATTTTTGGAGAATAGTTTATGAAAAAAGTAATTTTGAATAAATGAGTGTTTAGATAGTTATTATCAGAAAGATTTTTGTGATTGATAAATTACCAAAAATGTATAAGATAAAAAATATTAAATATCCATCATACACTATTCATTGATACTATTTATAGTCACTATTCACTTTCCTCTTTCGTCTTCCATCGCACCATGTGGCTTCTTCTTTCCTCTATCGGTGATGAAGAACAGCAAGCACAGGGTGAGACAATAGAGTTCCACGGCAACGTCTTCTTCCACAACGAGATAGTGGCCAATGATGTCTTCTTCCATGGTGAGACGTGACCACCTTCTTCCTTCTTTCCTTCTTTCGGTGAGCACAAGGCAGCAAATTTCTCTATTCCAGTGAGCATATGGCTAAGAGTGGAAATAGGAGAGAGAGGAGAGAGAAGATAAGAGACTGGGAAAAATTAGGGTAAAATAATAATTGGGTAGTTCATAAACTCTTTTACTGTTCATTAAGCTAATCTCAATAGTTTATCCAAAATTTTAGTTTTAAACTATAGTTAGATCCAAGAGGCCTTTTAGATAAATATGACTGTTTGTTTTAAAATTTATCTAAACTGAAGTTTAGGTCAAAATTCCTTTTAAAATCATGGTTATATGGGTTTCCAAATAGGCACATTAACAAAACAAAATTAAATAATTTAGTAAAGAGAGAAAAATGTATAGATACACAAGTAAAAAGTGAGAGGAAAAATTTAGATACTGATAAAATGTGGTTTTATCCAAAGTAGACTTTACATTACTCATACCTTCAATTTGTTATTACCTTTGTTCATTAATATAAAATACTGTAGAATAATTTAAGAAGATAAAAAAAAACTAAATAAATTACTTTAAGAATTTGTTTGATACAAGGGATTTGGAGTGGTGGGGAGAGAAAATTTTGAGTTTGATTCAAAAAAATTGGAGAAATAGGGTTATAAAATTTTAATTTCAGAAAATATAAGATAAAAAATAACTTTCTCCCCTCCTCTCCAAACCCCTCGTTATAAAATAATTCCTAAAATATTTATATTTATAATTTTTTTAAATTAATTAACCTAATTTATAAATTAATATATAATCTAATAATATCTAACACTATTAAACCTTTATTTAGTTTCCTTAATGTCTTTATCCCAAATTAGTTCAATAGCTAAGAGGGAGCATTCTTCAATTAGTGGATATGAGATTTAATGTATATTTAAATTCATCAAACTCTAGCTAGCCTAATTAATTTCATCTTCAAGGTTGGACTAAAATTAAGTTTGATAAATTTCGCGTACATTCAACTTCATTATTTCATCATATATTATTACAGCACTCCCAAACTATATATAGTTAGTAATAATAAGAAAACAAAATAAAATAAAATGAATCCATCATACCAAAAAAAGAAAAACAAGGAAAAAGGGTTCACAACTTCTCTCCTTGCCTACAAACTTACATCATCATTGCTGCGTCTAAGAAGAGGTCGTATACATACATATATAAGATCATCCTTAAAAATCCTAAACAACATCCTTTTCTCCTCTACTCAATGATGTCATTTAAAATTACAAAATTGTCCTCCCCCCGCCCACACGCACACACATGCACAACACACACAAACACATATACAGAAAACACAACTTTCCCTACTCAAGTTTGAGTGTGCGTGTGTACACGCACGCGTGTATATATATATATATACCTAAAAGGACAACATATTAATTTGTTCACGCCATGCATGCGGCGTCATCGTCGTCTTCGTCTTCTTCATTCTTCGAGAAAGTGTCTGGAAGATCTGTAGAGATCGTAAGGTGCCCAAAGATGGTCGACGATGCATGGTTTTCTGGAATCCAACCTGAGCCACGGTTTCCCCTTGCCGCTCCAATGCAATAAACTGATCGGACCGGGGTGTAAGCTCCGGCACTTACCTTCAAAATTGTCGCCGCCTAGCCCGTGTTGATTCCACCGGTGATCCACTGCCTTTATGTTTCCGGCCAACACCAGCAGAAACGGCGGAAGTGAACCTAAGTTATATATCTTCTTCTGCTTCTGCACATTCATCCACTCCTCAACTTTCTGTGTAAACCCTTCTTTTCTCCATTTCTCTACGTCCATCACCATCACGCCGGTGTTGAAGTAACACGCGTTTTTACCTTCAAACGTCTTCGTTAGGTAAGGATCTGACCAGAAGTTGGTCGTGAAATATACCGTAAAGTTCGCTCGGCAATATTCCGGCGCGGCAACGACCTTTTCTTCCATGTCTACACCCCAGAGCTTGGCTATATCGTCGACGACGATGAGGTCTGAGTCTAGGTATATCACACGGCTTACTTCTTTTGGTAATGCGTCTGCTAGGTAGATTCTTGCATAGTTTAATGGCTGGTCTAGAGCTAGTCGTATCGACTTTGAGATTTTTCCTTGAACCCGGGTTGAATCGAAGATGAAGATGTTGAAGTTGAGGTAAGGGAAAGTGGATTTGATGCTGTTGTAGAGCTCGGGGTCGTCGTGAGCGGAGAGGAAATAGAATGAGAGATTTTCCGGGCACGTAGAGTGTTGCAGCATGGATTGCACGGCGGCCATGGTGCCTCGGAGGTAGTTTTCGTCGAGAGTCATGGCGACATGGATGCCGTCCGCGTTGGTGGAGCCACATTCGTCGCCGTTACGGAATGCGGGGGCTTCCCGGAAGAGAGGGAGAACCAAGGAGGACGAGCGATGGTGGAAGCCACGGCCGCCGGAGGTGTTGATGGGGTGGAGAAGGAGGATGAGGGACAGGAGGCCAAAGAGTAGAGAAAGAGAGGCCATCCTGTCTCCAAGAGTGTTTTTAGCTCTCTCTGTTCTTGTTTTTTTGTCTTGACCTCTTTCTGTTTCTTTTTTATTTGGTGTTTTGTTGTTGTTTTCTAAAGGAGGAGGAGAAGAAAGGTTTTGGGAAATTTAAGAAAGAATGTACGATGGTTTGAAATAAGAGAAGGAGATTCATCGAAATCTGATGATAAAGAGGTAACGGATATCTTAGGGATTTAGGAGCAGGAGAGTTAATGTGGTAGAGAGAAATTGTCGGGGTATGATTTTGGACTAGGAATGGACTAATTTTGGTCATAGCGGGTAATTAATAGAGTCAAACAATTTAGATATTTCCCCCCTTCTTTGCTCGGGTGATTCGTCAATTTATTTCATTACCAATAATAATAATAATAACAATAATAGCAATTAATTTTTTTATTATAGAGACTTTTTTAATAAAAAATATTTAAATCAAATCACTTATATTTATTATATCAAATTCTCCAATATCATGTATTATATTTTTGAAATATTATTGTTTAACTATAACTCCATATAAAAAAAATAGGACATATGATCATATGTAAATATTTAATTAAAAAATTTAATATAATAGAAATAAGGGATTTGATGTAAATATTTTCTATAGAAAAATATAAGTGAATTCGCTTTGAAAATTAACAATCATAGTATTACTCCTTTCCTTAATGAGGCAAGAAACTTATTTTATTTTGTAAAATTTTAACTTATTTTATTTTAATTTCAATATGCAATTATTAATATTATGGTACTTCATTTTCTGTATAGTCAACATTCAACATTATCCAATTTTCTTTTCTTTTTTCCAAATAATGACATTAGATCATTTATTTAGGACACGTTTAATTATTAAAAAAGTTAATACAATTGAGAATTTGAATAAGAATACCATCATTCAACAAAATGAAATCTTATAAACAGAAAAAATGAAAATAAAATTAATAAAACAAATTATTGTACTACTCCTAAAATAAAAATAATTTTTCAATTTTTTAGTTAAAAAAATTTTTTGTTTTAAAAGAAGTTTTGACTATTTATATATATAATATCTCAGAGTTTAAATTTATGTTAATATAAAAAAATATTTTTAAAATAATTATCTTCAACTAGGTTTGATAATAATTAAATTTCACTCAATTATATAGTTAAATAAAAAGTGCTTAAATACTATTTTTTTTCAACTCATTAATAAAAAATAGTATTGGAATTGTTAGAACTTCAAAGAGTAAAATAAAACATTTTAGCATGGGGGAACTTTAGTGAAATATTTTTAGATTATATGATCTAAAGTGTACTTTTGGCCAACACAATATCATAATCCCTTATTCATGACTTTATAAATTGGCACTTTTAACCCTTCTTACCCTATAAATTCTTAAGACTTGAACCTTTACTCAAAACCTTACACTCTATATCATGAGAAAAGAGATATATCTGTTAAAATATGTTGCCATGAGAAAAAGAAAAAAATATGTAACACTCAACTTCTAAGGTTAATTATGGTAGAAGAAGATCACACTCATTAACAAAAGTTTACAAGATTTGAACCCCTTCACAAATAATAGGTTACAGGTTTAAGTCTGTTTATAACCTTAAATTATTATTGCTAATTTAAAAATATATATTAATCTTTATATTATTTTTTACAAGAAATAAATACTACAATCACGAGTTTTAAAATAGTAGTTAAATTTAATTAAAAATAATAAATATTTAATATATGTACTTTATTTTTTAATTATACCCTTATTTATAAAGAGAGTACATGAGAAATAATGAGTAGAAATTTATTGCAGAAAGATAATAAGTGAAACACTTTAATAATGATAAAAATAAAAAGATCAAATTTTAAATAATGAGGATTTATTCTTTATAAAAAGGAACACCTTATAAAAAGAAATGGAGGTAGGAATACACAACATACACGGGCTTTGAGTACATTTGAGGCCCAATACATTTTAGGCCTACAACAATCCCACAATAATGATCCTACAGCATGTGTCACAAATCACAATTTCATGAATAAACTCTATTTAACTAGAAATATATAATTATTTAAAGTATGTTTAATTTTTATAAAATATTATTTTATTGTGTTTCTAGTCGTAGTATTTGGAAAGATATTCTAACTCCTAAGTATCTAAGTTTATGTCTAAGTGTAATAGACGACTCACCTTACCCAATATTAATATCGTTTAGAAAGAAAAGAGACTTCGCTCTATCTTTAGATCATGGGTGAGCCTAATCTCTTCTTAAAAAAATTTATACAAAAAGATAAATAAATAAACTCCATTCATTCCATAATGTAGTTCCATGTGGGTCCACATCATCTAAGTATTCCTAAGGCCTCCATCCGTATTTCTACTATTCTTCTCATTTTTTTACCATAACTTAACAAGAAATATTATCATTATTTCAAGATTTTTTCCCTACATCTATTAAAGCTGTATCCTTATCTTTTTGAAAAAATCTTAAAAAATATCACTTAAATTTCAAAATCTTAAATTAAGTATTGTTATTTATTTTATAAAAATAATTAATAGCTTATAAACTGTAATAAGTAAATTGATTTAAAATTTTGAAATTTAAATGGTATTTTTTTATGATTTTCTATATCTTCTTTTAGTATCTTTTTTAGTAATTATATTTGTCCTTTAATATATTTTACTATATAAAACTGTTATTTTTTTAATATCATTTTGTCTTATTTAAAAAAAAAGTATTCCTAAGACATTTGGCCACAACTAATAAAATTGTAGTAAATATCAACTATACATAAAAATTCAAATAAATTAAAGTCATACTGTTCAAAATCAAATCATTCAAAAGTCAATATACAACCAGCAATAACAACACCCCAAAGTCATAGGATCATTCCCTTCACGCTCATCTGAAGAACCCTGAAACTGAATATCGGGTACTAGCATCCGGTAAAATAATATAAAGTTTTTTTATCAACCAATTAAACTTTATAAGTAAGCCTTGAACTGGAATATTGAATGACCAGTACCTTGGTTTGAATTGAAAGAGTATGAAGCGAGTTAGCGTTAGTGGGGTAAGCTGATAGTGGGCATGATAGGGTGGGAATTGGGAATTTTCAATTTTGTGGATATCCTTCCTGTGAGGGAAAAAGTGAACGAATAAGACTGCAAAAAACAAGATCATGCACCAGAATGATGCTTGCGTGGAGCAATCAGTATTCAAGTTGAATTCGAATTCTGCAGGCGCACGAGAGAGAGACTGTTTGTATTAGAAGTTTTTTTTTTTGGTACAATGTTTGTATTAGAAGTTGTGTGAGAGGGAGAAGAACTTGGGCCTAATGGTATGACAGAAGTGATGATTTGAGTGTATTATCATATAGTGCTTATTTGGGTTTAATCCAAATTAAACTTTTAAAACGTTTCTGACTTAAATTTTAATTTAATTTTTTTAAAAATAAATAATTATATTTTTTTAAAAAGATTTTTAGATTAAACTATAGTTTAAATTAAAATTTTAGATAAACTACTAAGAATAGCTTCTGGACCAGCAAAATAACTTATAGACTATCTAATTATTATTTTACCCTTATTTTTTCATATAAACTTTCTCTTCTCTTCTTCTCCCTTTTATTTTCTTTTCCTTTTCGTCTCCATTTCTACCAACCATCGTCGTCACTGTGAGAGAGGAGGGTCATCATCACTGGAAGAGAAACACACGTCACTGGGAACAAGGGAGGTACTAGTAATCGTCGGTGGAAGGTCGTGGTCCATGTTGCTACTAAGCCTCTACGAGTCGCCATCCAGATCTAGTTGTAGACTGTAGAAGAACCACGAGTCGCTGTAGGAGAAGAATCACTCGCCGCTCGTTGCTTATCACTCGCCGATGGAGAAGAACCACTCGCCGCTCACTGTCATTTCTCATGGTTCAGTGTAGTCTTCGATATTGCAGAGATGATGAATAGTTATTGTTGATGATTAATTTATTTTTTTTATCTTATACCATTTTTTAAAATAATTATTTAAATACTTAATTTTATAAAAATATTTTTTTCATGAAATTTTTTCTATAAATTATTTTAAAAACTGCAAAAAAATTATTTTTTTATAAATTATTTTTAAAAAATTTATCTAAACGGGCTATAAATTAAAATGTGCATTTTCTTTTTCTTCTTCACTCTATATCCGTCTTTCGACCTAGATTTATTTGTGGCAGGGCTCGAGGCATCACGTTGAACACTGCTGGGAAACTCAAATTATTTGGTTACCTTGTGAAATTTGAGGTACCTCTCTGTGTATCTCTCCGTATTTGTTTTTGTGATTGTGGGGCCTTCCTAAGAGATTGGCCACTTAAACAAAGTTTTAAGACGTGTCTTGTTTGCTTCAAAAAATATTGGCACAACAATGAAGAATCATTCTCATGGGAGAGCATCTTTTTATTGTAGTTTTTAGATTATAATACCCTGCTCCTTTGTTGTGAAGTTCATGTATTGATAAAAACATTAAAGAAATGGTTCATCCCCTTTCTTCTGAGATTTCCTTTATCAAGTGTGTCTGTATAATCATCAAGATTCTTTTAGATTATACATGCTTGTTATATTCAAGTCTGCCAATCAATTAATTCCAGAGTCCTGTAAACTAGAATTAAATACGAAGAAGATACATTATGAGGGGGGCTCTTTTGCCCACCACATGTTTGTTCATTTTCCTCCAATAGCTACCATCACTAAGTGCACGGGATTAAAGTCCCTGTTTGTGTTGCACTGCTCATTATCTTTTATAGGGGAAGGAAGAAAAGCAAAATATATAAAAAAAGACTAGGACACATCAGATCAGAGCACATCCATTTGATTTAACTAAGCCATTAGCCACAGGTACCTCTCTGACTCTGACAAACCAGGAGAAGGACACATCAAATGAAGCCAAAATCTTCATGGCTTGTAAGCACTAACTAATATTAAAAACGTGATAAGAACCAACCTTTTCCCCCCAAACTAGAGAGTTACAACCATGGTGGGCTCCAATCCTAGCATTTTGCCATTTTTCTGGGTTGTGCGCATGGTACAGTAGCACTTCTGGGGTGTTTCATAGTGCACACTAGAAAATGTTTTTCCTTACTGACCCAAATACGCCAAATTGCACATGTGTGCCAAACTATTGATGCGCGTGGGAGCAAGTATGGCGGCTAAATCCCGCTTCACTCCTCACCAACTATTGCTATTTGCTATTGTCTTGCAGCTAAGGGCTGCGTGGGGACAACATGTCCCTCAAATCTAGTTAAGTTCTCAAACAGAGATGGGTCCTAGTGTGCCATGAAGTTGGGACACATGCTAGATGATGTGTAATCCTGTGGGGTCGTCCACGGTGGTTGTCGGGGGGGCGCATAGTGGGGTCAATCATGGGTTTGTGGTTGCATTATTATTATGATTTAAGCTACGGAATGAGGAGGAGGACGTGGCTTTCAGGCTTGTTGGGTTCAGAAAGGTGCCCACTTTTAGTGGGATTTGAACTTGGGATTTTCAGCTGTTAAAAACTTTCTTATAACACTCTTTTTGAAAATCCTTTTCTGTCTCTTCAAAATACCCAACAATTAATGTTAAGAAAGCAAGATTTTGGCTTGATACTTTTGATGTGAAAAAGGTGGGAGGAATTGGGATTTCTTTGAGGAGTTTGTTGTTTGAGACTTTTTAAGTGAGATTTGATTCTGCAAAGTGGCAGTTGACCATTTCTTAAATTTTCCCTTGTGATGAGTGCGTGGAAGATAAAGGGAAGAAAGAGTTTAATATGCAAATAGTGCTGAGTGTTTTGTTTTTGTGTGTGTCTCTGTTGGTTTGGCTTGCGTGTGAGAGTAAGATAGCAAAAGTGTGGCTTAGGAGATAGTGTTTGAGTTTGGTGGTGCGCGTGCATCACAAAGAGGTGGATTGTGGTCATAATGGAGGTTGCCAGCCACACCCATCAGATTTATTCATGAAGCCATACATTCTGCATCATTTCTACCTCTTAAAACTGCAAAATTTGATTCTGAACTCACAAATTTTCATCATTGCTCTCCCCATCTTTTTCTACCACCCAAAATTTTTTAGTTTATTCAGTCCCCCTTCTACTACCCGTTTGGTTAGTCTTCTACCTAGCCCTCTTTCTTTTTCAAATAATTATGTCCACACTTACCTATACTGAGAAAAAAAGTGGAAGCTTCTCCAATGTTGATTTTGTGTAGAATTATGAATATAATCTTGACTATACTCTTAAATTGAAAGCCAAGAAGATTACAAATATGATGGAAGAAGGTCGTTTTAATTAGCTGTAGGCAGTAGACAAGCTGCCAAAACTCCCTCTAAAAGATGATAAAAGCACTAATTACTCCCTTTTACTTCAAAATTACTGTTCCCCTTCCTCGTAAACCAAGATTTGTTAAACTAAAGACTATGATCCAAATCAACTTGATGTCTGACCAAATTAGAAGAGAGTTATGTTTCAGCTTGGGTTTAGTTAAAGAAGAAAATTGTAAAATATGCTATGTCTAGCAGTTATTAGCATCATATGTATTCGTATTATAACATAAGATCTTGTCAACCTAAAAAAGTTAAAAACCTTCCGGGTAACATAATGATAAAGCTGTTGTTTGATTACTTTCTAACCCCTATACTTTTTAAGACTAATCACTTGGGAGATAAAGAGAATCCTTTTTTTTAATCTGAAATCTGACATGGTTAGCAACAGTGCATGCATGCCTTGGTAAATACAGAAAACAAAGCCACTAAAATAAATATAATGATAATGCCACCTAGCAACATGAAATTGCATGAAGAATAAAAATGATGTGAGTGCTTTTCATTTCACGTACGGGCCTCCCCTAATTCATGGATATTCTCATTATTTTTCTGCCACGCCTGATTCCTTTTTGTATTTTTTTTCTTAATAACTTTTTCTTCTGCATAATAACAATTATTATCATTCTAACTCAAAAATGGATGGCATTTTGGGCACGTCAGTTTAACACCTGCTCTCCTTGGAATAGACAATGCTGTCTCCATCAGCTGAGTTGTTTTCTCCTTTTTTTCCCCTCCATTATGCAGTAGCCATTATCAGTATTAAGGGGGTGCTCATATTACACGCAGTCCCAAGCAATTGGTTCCTTCACTTCTAATTTTTACTTTTTTTTTTATTGCAAATTAACTATATTGTGCTCTGTTCATAACCTCTATTAATTGCTAGTAATATAGCTCTAATTGAAAAGGTTAATTACCTATAGCAGCGAGTTAATAATTGTCTTGCACAGCAGTTAGCCCTGGTTTATTATTGATGTCTTGCGGAACAACATCTAGCTCAGTTTATGATTGTGTTTTTGCTTTATTTGAATCATCATTCGAATAAGTTTGTTTGTTGAATGTGTTTCTGCTTTATATGAACTATCATTCAGATAGTTATGTTGAATGTTTGAATTTTGACTGATTAAATCAAATTCCTTTGGACGGACATATACTGGATTTTAATTTCCACTGCGATTGTGAAAAGAAGTTGGTTTCAATACAATTATATCTGTCATTTCATTGCATCAGGTCAATCAGGTCTTCTAGTCAAAATAGGCCCCCCTGTCATTCATCCAAAAATCTTTGGATAAAGATAGAGTTTTTGGATATTTATGGATCTTAGATAGATACATGAAGGCATAAAGATTTCATATCTGTTAAAACAATGATACAATTTATATGTTATGAAAATTGATAAAATTGTAAATCAAGATTGAAGTTCCTTATACTATTGAATGGTATAAAGTTCTTGCGAAAACAAAAAACTAAACCATCAAAGAACATGGATATAGTTGGTAACTTGTTTTTTTCCCAACACTGGATAGGTCTGGTCCCATCAACGCAAAAATAAATGAGTCTCATGCATTGCATTACATGGAATATAGTGGAGGAGTTGATTTATAATATTTATGGCTTACAAATAGAGTAAGTTATTATAATTCTTGTTCTTCATATACGTATAATTAATGAGTCAATTTTAATTTTAACTATAAAATTTATTTACTATATTTATCATTTTTTTTAAAATTAACTTTATCAGTATTTCCTCAACAATAATTAAATAAGAAAGGGAGAGAGTGAGTTAAGAAAAATGATTGGTATATTTAAAAAAAAAATATCTTATTAACTAGTTTAACTAAATTTTTTAATATAATTAAATTAGTTAAATATATCATATATTAAGGATTAAAAAAATATTTTATATTGATTTTAAGATAAAATTTTCATTGAAAGGTAGAGTTAAAGTATAACCTTGCTGTGTTTGCTTGAACAAACGATTTGTGTGTGGTCGATTTCAATTAAATGCTGGTTTTGTAAATTCATATGCCATGATCAAACATCTCAACAGTGTAGATACATAGAATAGGCAGGGACAAAGGAACAAGGAATTGATGTGTTTGGGCATATATACTGCTTCCTATTGCTGTCTCTGATGGAAGAGAAGATTTCATTGTTTCTCTCTTTCTTTCTTTGTTTTTTTTTTAAAAAGAAAACATAAGAAACTGTTGTATATCATCCTATTCACTTCATTATGCCTACAATCATGATTCTTGGTTCCGTCACCCGCATGCTCTCTTATAAACCCTCCCTACTTGCTATACACTCACTCTAATTCATATTCACACACCTATAAATCCCATTGACCCCAATCCTTTCTCTCACCTCTTCTTCTACATTCCAATCACACTTTTCTCTCTCATCTTTATTCCTTCTTCACCTCCTAAAACCTACGTTTTGCTCTGTTTTGCTCTGTTACATCCCCGTTTCCCACATAGCAATACACACTCAACCCCAATGGCTGTTTCTGGTTTTGAAGGGTTCGAGAAGCGCTTGGAGCTCCATTTCTTTGGTGATGATCCAGTTTTTCACCAACTGGGTCTTAGGAAACTTGAATTTGAATCAATCCAACAAGTCCTAGAAGCTGTTCAATGCACTGTAGTTTCAGCTGTTGGCAACTCCTACTTTGATGCTTATGTGTTATCAGAATCGAGCCTCTTTGTCTACCCAACCAAGATCATCATCAAGACTTGTGGGACCACTCAACTTCTCAAATCCATCCGTCCGTTGATCTACTATGCTCAGCATCACTTAGGCCTTACCCTCTGCTCTTGCCGCTACACGAGAGGCAGCTTCATCTTCCCAAAGTCTCAACCTTTCCCTCACACTAGCTTCAAAGATGAAGTTATGTATTTGGAAGAGACCATCCCTGCCAATCTCTGCTACAGAAAAGCTTCAATCATGCCCTCTAAATCTTCTTCTCATTCTTGGCATGTTTTCACAGCTAGTGATGGTTCTGACACATCTTATCTGGGTGACAATGAATCGTCGTCATCATACACCATGGAGATCTGTATGACAGAGCTCGATCCAGTCCTCGCTCGCAAGTTCTTCCGGCCATCTGAGGATGGGAAAACCGGGGACTCTGCTGGGAAGGACATGACGGTGCTCACAGGCATTAATGAGATCAACCCTGAAGCACTTATCTGTGACTTTGCATTTGATCCATGTGGGTATTCTATGAATGGCATGGATGGGGATTGGTACTCTACCATTCATGTCACTCCAGAGGATGGTTACAGTTATGCAAGCTTTGAATGTGTAGGCTCCATCAACGATGATATAGTGCATGTGTTAAGGAAGGTGGTTCAAATTTTCCGACCAGGTACTATGTCTGTGTCAACCACTTGCAGTGACTATAAAAACGACATATGGATGTGTGTGGCAAGTGCCGTTGAGCCTCTGGGTTTGAAACGCAGGAGTTGTGCAATGGACCAGTTTCCTGCAGCTGGTAGTGTTGTGTTTCAAACGTTCACATCTCGCCGGAAAAGCACTTAAAACCTTCAAGACACAAAGGGGTGACAACAGCGACGAGAATGGCGGCAGCACCGGCCGGAAGTAGTGGAGGGAGAGATAGTAGATAGGGAGTTAGAATTAGTTGAAAATTCTAGGGGATGATGGGTGACATGTCTAAATGCGAGTATTATGGATGATGATATGTTGGGGCTGACTTGCTTAGAAAAATACAAAAGAAAATGGTAATCAAGTTTGAAGAGCAGAGAGATTTGAGGAAGAAGGTATTGGTTCTGGAAGGAAGGCGTGGGTTTTCTTAGGCGTTTGTTATTGAGTTTTTTTAATAAATATATGATATGTGGATAAATTCTTTTGAAACATTTATGTGAGTTTGAATTATAAAAAAATTCCACTGATCATATCTTTATTAAAAAAAATCATAACCAGTACTTAAAAAACTGTATTTAAATTTTGTCTATTCAAAATAGTAAACAAAAAAATAGAGAAAAAAGGGAAGGTGGGAAGGTAGGGTAGGGGAAGTTGTTTACTGGATGATCATGATAATGCACCCCACTTAGGCTTGTCACGCCTAAGATTTTTGAGCTTGTGTAGTGGGTTTTTAAAGTGCTCTTGTTTGAGACTATATTGCTCTCTCTCTCTCTCTCTCTATTATCTACCTCTCTTGTCTTTCATGCTCTGTTTCTAGATGATTAAAGAACAAAATCTTGCTTTTGGTATATACTCATCAATTATATCTCTTCATTCTTGGCCTTGCAATCAAACAGAGTATAGGTGCATGAAGCAATACCAGAGGGCGTTGTATGGAAAATTTTGACAGGTCATATCAAATTTTCTTTTTGCATGGGCTTTTCACTTCACAGAAAAAAAATATCCTTAAAAATATTCTTTTAACTAGTGCTTAAGATACACCCATAAACACTCAAAAGAAATTGGGTATGTTGTCAACAAATATTAATTCAGTTACTAAGAAAAAAAAAGAAAGAAAGAAAGTGGGTGTACCAATTTTAGGAAAATAATTGTTATATTTAAGCTTAAAAGACCCCTATCTAAATTCCCTTGTGGTTTAGCTGATAAAATATGGAGTTAGTGTTGATGGTGGTGGTGGTATGTAACTTAACATGCACGTGGCCATAATTGAATTTGGGTGACAGGCAAGCCATGTAGAATAAGGGAAACAGATCACAAAAGACACAAAAGTAGGAGACAGGTAGAGAAGCAATAATAATTTGTCTCAAATTCACATATATATAGATAGATATAGATTAGTTTGCCTTTTTTGATAAACAAGGGAGATCTAAGCAAAAAGGTTCATAATAAGCCTATGTGTTTGATATAATAAAAGCCACACTACCAAAGCCATGGATACAAGTAGGCTCATAGTATTTACAATGGCTTCTTTTGATCCTTCTCTTTTTTTAATGGAAATATAGAGAGCCTAGATTATTGTATCATGCTTTGAAGGATTTTAGAAAAGAAAGGAAAGAAAAATTGTACATGGATGCTTCTTTTCCCCCACTTTCTTGCTGGAAGAGGAGAGGATCTAGATTCCAGATTTGTGTGAAACTTGGTAAAATAAAATCCCTACTAAAATAAATGCAAAGTTGGAGGAGGGAAAGTTCCAAATTTTACATTCTAAAATTATCTGTTTTGTTATTCCCCATTAGTAGGGGGTGTTTGGTTTATTTTAAAAAAATAATTTTACTTTTTATAAGACAAAACTCATTTCACACACATATATATATCTCGTAAAATGTTAAATCAATTATTTACCGTTAATCCAAACAGAGCATTAAGCATAAGATAATTAAATTTATTATCTTTTTATATATGTTTTTTTGTGAAATCAACTAAAGGGGAGAAAATTTATTAAGTGTGAACAATAATGTAAAGAAATTTATATAGTATTGAACAGGGTTAGAATAAAAGAGGGTATATAATTTTTTTAAAAAAATATTGTTGAAGTACCTATAGTCTTCTTTAATTTTTAATTTGATTCTTCTGTATTTTTTCCTTAATAAACCCGTTTTTTATAAGAAAAAATTTAGATGAGGTGGGTATTATCTATTTGTTATATAGAGATAACAATATTCTTTGTACTTGACTCAAAAAAAATATAATGAATACAATAAATATAATGAATATGATATTTTTTTTATTACTCACTCAATTCACTAGAACTTTGTCCCGACTATATTTGAATTTGACTTGCGTCGTGTACCTAACTATGGTGGGTGAGTCTCCCAATAGAAATTTTCTGCATACGTTAAAGCTTAAACTTAATATCTTATTTAAATAATATTAAATTATTTACTACTCTGAATTAACTTCTGTTAGTTAATGAATACGAGATTGTGTGCAGGATATTACCCCAAAACAAATATTGTGTGAAGCAAAGTAATTGGGCTTTTATCAAGAGAAATGCTTTTAAGCTAAAACGGACCCACACTATAAATGGGACTGGAGCCTTAGTGGGCTTCTTTTTGTCCCACAATGTCTCTTGACCCCATTTCTTTAACCCAAAGTCACTGCTTGTAAAAAAAAAAAAAAGACACTGACCCTTAAAACAAGAAAGGTGACCTATCCTTTATATATTTAACTGGCTAAAGGGTAAAATATATATGGCCTATTGGGAAACTTATTAAATTTAGATTTGAAATTTAGGTTTAGCTCAAAACCTAAGTTTGGAGAAATTTTAAAATAAACAGCTATATTTATTCAAACAGACTTTTAGACCAAACCATAATTTAAAACTAAGATTTCAAATAAACTGGTTAAAATATCTTATAGAATAGTAAAAGAGCTTATGAATTAACCAATTACTATATTACCCCTACTTTTTCTTACACCCTCCCTCCTCTCTCCTCTTATCCCTTATCTCTCCTAATTTAATACTCATACCTTTTTTTGTAATTTACTAATAATAAAAGCACTTTTGGAAATAACTATCTAAACACTTATTTATTCAAAATTATTTTTTTTCATAAACTCTTCTCCAAAAGCTATTTTCTATAAGCTAACTAAAAGCCTATTTTTTTTCATAAGCCCGTTTCTAAAATCTTATCCAAACACACACATAATCATTTAAAGTATATTTGATTTTTAAATAGTATTATTTTATTATGATTCCATTCGTACTTTTAGGGAGGCATCCTAACTCTTAGATGTCTAAGTTTACGCCTGAGGGTAATAAACGACTTGATTTACCTGATATTAGTATCGTCTATGAGGAAAAAAGACTTCACCCTACTATTGGATCATGGGTGAACCCAACCCCTTTATAAAAGTTCTTGTATAAAAAAACAAAGAAAGGTGACCCATCGTCCGTGGGTTCAGTTGGCGAAAATGTGATATATGTGACTATTTAGAGCGTGTTCAATCTTTGGGGAGTATTATTTTATTGTGATTCTAGTTGGGGCGTTTGGAGAGACATCCTAACTCTTGGGTGCTTAGGTTTACGTTTAAAAGTAATTGATGGCTCGTCATGGCCGATATTGGTATCTCTTAGGAGGAAATGAGACTTCACCCTACTCTTAAATCTTGGGTGAACCTAACTACTTTTCAAAAAATTTTGTACAAAAAAAAAGATTTTTTTTAAAAAATTGTGTCAATTTTTTTTTGATCTAGCTAAAATGATTAATCTCTCGTAAAGTGACAAATTAAAGTTTAAATTTTTATTAGGAGATGTGACCGATTTAATTTCAGATACATTTTTGAACATGATTGTATATGATAGGAGGATATTTATGCATATAAAAAAATCCTAACACCTTGTTAGTGATGGGTAATATATAAATATTTTTATAAGTATTTTTTGAATTTAGAGATATACTCTAAACGTGAGCATCCAAAATCTAACTCATATAGACTTATTTTTGTATTAAAAAAAAAATCTAAACTTTCATCGTAGGCGTAAGGGACTAAACTAAATGCCTATTTAATTTAACTTAATTGATTTTACATTGTACAGTACATGTTAAATATGTGAAAGAGTTTTATCTGGTAAAACATAAAAATTTTAAAATAAACTGATTCAAACTAACTTTAAAACTCTATTTTGTCCGTCAATTATCATAATGCCCTCCACTTATTATTAAAAAGAATCATCCCTCTAAGCTCCATCACAGTCGCTAGCAATGGAGCCATTGCCAATGATGAGTTCACCGGCGTCTGCTGCTGGAGCATTGCCTGAGATTCGTCAGCGGTTGCTAGAGCTCCAATATCGATAACCACTTGAGTATGGTCAAGGTGGAATTTAAATTCATGATCCTTTGGTTTCCCAAAAGGATTTATAGCCATTGAATCCATGAGCATACAAACACAGCGTTGATATCTAGGGTCTTTATCAAAGAAATCTCTATGGCATCCAGTTCTCCCTGGTAACCAACACGCATGAGCGAATATTCTTGATCTTTAGTGAATGTTAGAATGTGAAACATTGAATCTTGAGCATTGCAACTAACTAAACTAACTAACTAACTAACTGAATTTTCTTATCCTTTAGCGAATCTAGTTTGAAGGCATCCAACTTACCTTCCATAAGAAAACATTTGATCTTCTCGGCCATTTTCATATCATCCAATTAATTATAAATTTTTATGAGGTAGATATATAATTTGATTGGCTTCTATATATATAGATATTGGTCTCTACAGTTTCTTCATGTTCCATTGACAATTATAATAAAGTTATGAACGAACATGCTCATAAATTATGATTCTTATCAATACATCTACTTTCTAAGTCCTTAATAATAAAAAAGAAAAATTTTAAATGGGTCCTAAATAAGGGGCATATTTATAAATAAGCCCCATAAATTTATGAGTACATTTGTATAATTTTTGTATTAGTTATTCAAAATTTAACATGAATTTACAGATATACTTCCTATATTTACAAATCAACCTTTTAGATTGGTCAAGGGGAAATTTAATCTTTTTCATGCGTACAAGTCTTGGAGTTTCAACATATTTTAACAAATTTAAGGGACTTATTTACAACAAGTATTTTTATTTAGGACCTCTTTGTAATTTTTTCTTACAAAAATAATTTTTTTATATGAGAAACATATTAGGTTAGTTGATGTCTAGAGACTAGAATATTATTGTTCCTTTCTAATTTTCCACTCAATTAAATGTCATGATTTTAGCAACTTGAAATACCTTTAAAATTTTCAAGGGAATGGAAACATCTTTTAATTATTATTATTCTTAAAACTTTGTGAAAGATCTTACAATTAGGGACACTAATCCTTTTAAAATTGATTCTTATAATTAGGAATTGAGAGAACATGCAAGTTGCATGGAGTTGACAAATATCCAATACGATGACAGAGAGCAAGTTCAATAAATACATTTCTATTTTTAAATTGGACATATCATTCATTACTACAAGAGAGGGATTAGTCTCTACCATGTCTAAATTTTTAAAAAATATTGAAAGGTTTCAATTTAGGGGGGAAAAAGAAAAATGAAGGTGTAAACAGGTTTTGTATTATCAAGTTAAAGTGGGATAACTCTTCTAAAAATATTTTTTATATTTATATAAATTTAAATTTAAAATCTTATAGTTAAACTACAAAGTTTTTTTCACTTGAACCAATGAGATGGTGGGAGGTGTGAATTTTATCCAGAAAAATTATTGGAAAAAATCTCCTTAAAATATTTAATGTAATCAATATAATCTATAATCCCTTAAATTTGTATGAATTTTATTTTTAATCTTTTAAATTTTAAACAATAATTTTTATTTTAGATTTTTATTAAATTATATGGGTCAATATTTTAGAACGAAATAAATTTAAGAGACAAAAATTTATAATTTAAAATTTGAAAAATAAAAATAAAAATAAAAATAAATTTAAAAGACTAAAAATTATATTAACTCTATTTATTGCTCAAATTACTTGAAATATTTTTAGAGACATATATCTTTAGTGTAACTCATCTTTAATAGATATACCTTATATGTAATTGCTTATAATATATCTTTAACTTATATAAAAATCTTCTATTATGATTTTATATGTAATAAATTTATATTTAATTATATACAAATAACTCTCGTATACTTTACTTTAAAAGTAAAACAAAAAATATCTATATATCATTAAAAATATATTATATACAGTTCTATTCAGAGTATTTAAATAAATTTCAAGTATTTTTTACCATAAATTCAATTGAAAATTTTAAGCTATTTTTTAATTTAATTTCTGTTGTTTTAAAAAAAAAAGCAAAGGCGTGAAAGCGAAGGGCACCTGTGGGCATGTGAGCATTGCAAGTTGCAAAGGCATATGGACAACAGTTGCAAGAAAACCCAAACAATAAAAAATTGACCCCCTCGGCACCTCGAAATCGAAATGTCATTAAAATGCGCCAATTCCAAACAACCTCATTTGCTGTTATTAGTTTATCACCAATTAATTAATTCCTTTGTCGCCATTCGTTTGAAGTTTGTGCCTGTCCTTTTCTGGTCCTTTCCCGGTCCTTTCCCAACAAACAAACAAAAAAGCTTTTGGCCATGTGTTGATTTTGCTTTCTACATTTTTCTCTCCTCTCTTCCCCACTGCCCTGCGTTGTTGTAACTTGTTCTTTCTGGGGGTGTGGGTGTTTTCTTGGCCTGTGGTTTGTCTTCCTTTTGAGACAACCACCCGTCCATGCGCATACTCACGCCCAATCTCAATCAATCTCGTTCTTGGGGAAGGAAAAAAATTCATCTTCCTTTGATTTCATTCCCTCTCTTCCTGAGTCTTTCTTTCTTGTCTCACTCAAAAGTACGGTTCTTTTTCTTTTTGGATTGCCCCACCACCTCCACTTTTTCTTAATGCGAAAGGTCCTTTCTTTTTCTGATTGCCTTCGTTTGGTGGGGGTTACTTGAGGGTAATCCTTTGAGTGATTTGTTTCTTCTGGGGGTTTTTATTTCTCCGTAATTTTTCGGACAATTCCTTGTTTATTTCAATATTTTGTTAGGACGGATTTCTTCTTGGAATCGTTATTCTTTTCTGATTTCTGTGCCTAGGGTTTTTTCGTGTTTCTAAGAAATGTTGAGTTTCAGAAACACGTACCCTGTTGTTTTCCCTTCCCAGATTCAGCTTACCTGTATATATGAGGCGCCAATGTGGTATGCCTGAGGTGGGGGATTATTACTGGTCTCATTCGAGCTTCTCTTTTGGAACATGGGCTGTGTCCATTGCAAGTGTTGTCGCGGCTACATTCCGCCCTCGGAATGTGGTGCTAGCACCTGCCGCGGACTCGGCCCTCGCCGTCGCCAAAGGAAACACAAATTTACTCAGAGTTCATTGAAGTTTGCTCCTGTTCCTTCCCACAACTATGTTTTAGAATACTTGTTTCTCACACACCAAGGATACTACCCTGATTCACCTGATAAAGAAAGCCAAGATACTTTCTGTATTAGGACACAGGTTCAAGGTAACCCAAACATCCATTTTTTCGGTGTCTATGATGGGCATGGTCAATTTGGTAGCCAGTGTTCGAATTTTGTTAGAGATAGGTTGATCGAAACATTATCAAATGACCCTGCATTGTTGGAGGACCCCGTTAAAGCTTATACTTCAGCATTCTTGGCAACGAATTACAAATTACACAACAGTGAGATTGATGATTCTATGAGCGGCACAACTGCAATTACGGTACTTGTTATTGGAGACACACTTTATGTTGCTAATGTTGGTGATTCCAGAGCGGTGCTGGCAGTTAACGACGGAAATCGCGTTGTTGCTGAGAACTTATCTTCTGATTAGACACCGTTTCGGAGAGATGAATATGAAAGAGTGAAACTTTGTGGTGCAAGTGTGTTAAGTGTTGATCAGGTGGAAGGGCTTAAGGATCCTGATGTCCAAACATGGGGTGATGAAGAGAGTCAGGGAAGCGATCCTCCAAGGTTGTGGGTTCCAAATGGGATGTATCCAGGAACTGCATTTACAAGGAGTTTAGGGGATAGTTTGGCAGAGACTATTGGTGTCATTGCTACTCCAGAAGTTTCAGTAGTTCAGCTTACATCTAATAATCTTTTCTTTATTGTGGCAAGTGATGGCATATTTGAGTTCCTATCAAGCCAAACTGTTGTTAACATGGTACGGCATGCCAACTTGCTTTCTGTATTAGTTCTTTTAGTGGTCCTTTCAATGTTTTCAAGTTATATTTTTGTTGAGATAGTATTTTTAACCGGTTGGCCAGTTTTGATTAGTTGAAAGTTGAATTTGACCTGTCTACTTTCAGTGGAAATCTTGTGATATTTGTTAATGGCTCACTATTAAAGGCTTAAACTTGAAAAGCTTGATGCATATTCTGTTATATGAATATAGTTTTGCTTATATGGCTCAATGGTACAACAAAGTATTTTAATTTCCTGCTAATAATTACTTTGTTGTTACCTCCTTCATGATTTCTCTTGATAAATTCTGATACTTTTATAATGTAGGCAGCGAGCTATACAGATCCCAGTGAAGCATGTACTGCCATTGCTGGGGAGGCATATAAACTATGGTTGGAACATGAAAATCGAACAGATGATATAACAATTATCATTGTTCAGATCAAAGGCTTAACTAATGTATGGATTACTTGAACAATTTAAGGGCTTCTTTTAATTTTAATGTTTTTATTTTTTCATGTAGGTTTTTACTTTTTATGAAGATGTTTAATAAATCTTGTATGCCCATTAATATTTTTAACCGCCTAAGAAAATATAGGCGTTAAGGAAACGAAGTTTATTGTGATCATTCTCTTGGTAGTTATTGTAAGCTAGTCTTTTGTTCATATGATGATTTTCATGCATTTATTGTACATTGATGATTAATAGATGTACCCACAGAGCAAAAAAGTGATATGTAAAAGAACGGAAATCTGTCATAACATTTTTGTATATAAGACTTTTTCCTTCATAATTGAAAACATGCAGAATATAAAACTTGTGATTGGTGGGTTATTTTTCAATTTCATGGGATCTTTGTTGACTTGTTTATCCAATATTTGTTTTGATCATTTAGGCTGGTACATCTGTAGTCGGACTAGATAATGTTAATGTTAGTACGGCAATGTGGGTAAGGAGAGGAACTTCTGAAATATCTGCCACCACTTCATCGGATGTTTATTGTTCTGTGAGGAGTGAGCTCTCTGATCAGAACATAGTTTCAATGAGAAGCTGATACATTTGCTTTTGCTGAAAAGACCTACACAAGGAAGAAACATGGAAAGGGCAAGACTCCTTTTGTGGTTCAGGAGGTTGACCCAGATTGTCATGCTGAATTTGAGAAAGAAACATAAGACTAGGTGGCTATAGACTGTATGTGTAGCTATTTCCTTTTGCTGTCCTAATTTTGACTTTATTTTTAGGGAGGTGTGCCATGCACTTTTGATAGTATATAGTAGAAGGTCTCTTGTGTTTGAGAAGGGGGAAATTATATTTTGGTAAGAACTGGACTAGGAGAGACTGGTCTCTCAAACACCAGAGGGAACTAAGTGAGGGGAGAGCATAATACCCTCTTGCTGTGTTCAGTCTGTATTTTGATTTAGGGGTGGTCAGGATTGCTGGTGTAACCTCGTAACTGAGATCCTCTTGATTTTCATTAATATAAGATCAGTTTCATTCAGATTCGCCGTATTGTTGTTGCTAGTGTCTGTTGCTAAATCAGGCTGTATCAGAAGCCCAGTTATAATTGTCCCATCTCCATCAAGTCAAAGACCGGTTGAATAGGTTGGTGCCTTTTTTGTTTTTGGTGTCCTTTGATAATGATCCACAATATAAGTTTGGGCGACCATTTCAATTCAAAACTTAGATTGGTTAAGTAAGGACTTGGAAAATAGTTTACGGTTAACATAAACTTTCATCGCTCAAATTCACCCTCATTTTGGTTTTGGTCAGTCAAACGGCAAAATGGTCCATATTTTTATTAAATTATAGGAACTAATATTTTAGATAGAAAAAACTTGAGGGACCAAAACCAAAATAAGGGCAAACGTGAGTGACCAAAGTTTATAATAACCCAATAGTTTATTATAATCTCCCAACAATAAATCCTCCCTTTCCATTTACAGTGATTGAAGAGAGGCTTTATGGAAGCTTCACCAAGTTTAGTTGTAATTTCTCCCAACCTGTAGGTTTCTTCATTCTGTTTTAATCTTTTATATAACTGTTGTATTACTGGGCTCTATGAGTCATATTGCAAGTTTCAAATGGTGGCTTGATTCTTCCTTTGGCACAAATATAGAAATTAGAGCTACTATGTTGTCAAAAGTGATCTTGCCCTAGTTGGAAGACGCTTTCTTTTAACGTATTCATTTCTGCTCGTAATATGATCCATTCACTTCCCAAGAAAAAAATTATATGAATGGCCTCCCTTGTGTAAGCTTCAGTTTTAATTCAACATATTTATTGCCTTTTATCAAAAAAATAATGCTGACTCTAGGTTTTTTCTTTAGGCAGCTGAAGGTTCCTGACTTCCTTTGAGGAGCATATCTTAGGCAGCTGAAGGTTCCCATTTCGGAATGTAGAAAGCTGAACTGGTCAATGGTCAATTTTCTTCTTCTAATTCAGATCACAGAACTGATCAAAGCCAGTTTCCTGGGATGGCTCTGCCCCTCAGATTTTAGCATTCATAAGGAATCTAAAGACGATTTGCGATAAGGAGGAAGGGTCAGATCGAGGTATAAAGTATTTGAAATGTTTCATATCAAGTTTTCCAATGAAAACATTAATCCAAGTATTCTTTTGAGGGGAAAATGATTCATGCGACGGTGAGCTGTAATAAAATTGACTTGTTATTTAGCTGTAATAAAATTGACTTGTTATTTATGTTTTCATTGGAAAACTTGATAACAAAGCATACATGTAGAAATAGCATAGAAGTCTTCTGGGTAAAGAAAGGAACTTGTGCAACACATTGGGTGCTGACTAACTTTGAAGAAACTCAAGCTGGCAAATGGGATCCACAGAACTGCTCCAAAGTGGCTCCTCGTTGTCTCAATGCAGATGCTGGATAGGTTGCAGCGTATGAATGAATCAGAAGAATATCAATTCCATGTACTTAATGCCGAATTATTAATTTTCCTTGGGTAGGTGAAGGAATCAAGTTTTCAAGCCAATATTTTCCACGTCTCTGTACTCATTGATGCCTTGTATTTTTTCCAAAATATTGAATGGTCCAGTGTTGACAATGAATAAACTTTGTTAAACGGGATTACAATAAATACTTGGAACTTGGAAGCGAATCATCTTAATTTGAAGTTGTAAATCCCTCTTACAATAAATACAATGAATAAACTGTCACGTGTATATTGCGGTTTATATGATTTCGAAAAGTCTGCTCTAATTTATATATGATCAATAATATATACATACAAATAAATCTCAGCGAAACGGTGAAATAGGATATCAAAGAAGCGTCGCCTCATGCTAGTGTTGACTTGATTCTCTGCTGAAGAGAATGATTTGTTCATGCGTCTTGACTAACAAGATTAGTCGGTTTAACTATTGAATTCGTGAGATTCGTTGATCCAATTCTTGCTTCGTTTCCTGCATACGATTAGAGAGCATTTACCTGACATGGGATTTTGTATTACTCCTCATTTCTAACTCTTATATTAAATATAACAATTAGATAAAAAATATATTTTTGTTTCAATCTATTGTCTCTTAAAATTATAACTTTTTCACAAAATATTTATTACACATGATTAAATAGGTTATTTTAAAAAAACCAATACATAATTATTACAAATAACTAACTTAACTAATTTCTTTAACCTACTTAAATGAATTAATTAGATCTTATATTAAGGACTAAAAGTAATAATTTAATTAAATTAAATAAATTATTTAATATGATATTTTTTTTCTAAAATACTATAATTATTAAATTAGTTAATACAATATTTTTTCTCTAAAATACTCTAATCATCTTTAACTTCCTCCCTCTTTCTCCTACTTAATGTTGGGAGAATATTTATAGGGATAATTTAGAAAAAAAAAAAGTTAATAAATATAAAAATATATCTTATATTTAAAATAAAAATTAACTCTTCAATAAATTCAATGAAAGGAGGATTAGTTCCTTTGGGGTTTTTCATTCTGAATGCTAAATGCTGCTTGTTTGCACGTTTTCATCTCAATTTAGGTTCATGTTAATCAAGAATTAGGGTGGTTATCATTTGTATTATAGTTGCATTTTGTACATGAGACAAACTGGAAGATAGATAAACAACACAAGATATTCTCATTTGCTGTACAAAATTGCCTAAAAACATGCCGTGTTAGCATATTTTGTTAACCTCCCTCTTCTCCCTCTTCAGTCGCTGTACATTTGTATAAAGCACAAGCATAACAAAATCATTAGGCAGATCAGAAGTACACAGAAAGCTTATCATCTATGACATTCTGCAGCAAATTGCACTGCTCCAATAGTCTGCTTAACTTCTCTGCTTCGCAGTTCGCTTTGCCATTTGTTAGAACTTCACTTCTTCTACCATTGTCTAATCCATATGAGAAAACTGTGTTATCAACGCTATGCAGTTCATCCATTGCAGAATCCCTCAAATCCCCTGTGCTAACAGTTTCATTCATGATAGCATCTTTGTCCTGTGGAAGTTGAAGTAACCTTGGTTGATTCTTGATGGGGATAGGACAGTCACACCCAACTTCAATTATCTCATCCAAAGATGCACTTAGATGATAATATGATGAAGGCAAATTAGCTTCAAAGTTCAAATCCAGATCTGAACTTGGGGGAGAAATGCGAGTTTGTTCTGAGATGTAAGCCGAAGAGACTTCGCGGCTGGATAAACTCATTAATCTCCAATTGCAGATTCGACGAAAGATCATGGTCCACTGTGGAACTATATGGTAAGTTGAGCCACAAAGCTTGAGTCCAGCACATGATTGCAACATGACATGTGCCTCTTTTGTTGCCAATGGGATTCCCATCATCTTACTGGTATCAGTCAGGTACTGAATCAAGCTACCTTCAAGCCTTGATCTGAGGTTCTCAATGTCATGTTTAGCTTTAGAACCAAGGGCCAACCAGGATAAATCATCAGGAAATGAGGGGAGCTTACAATCTTCGAAAGCCCTAATGATTTGTTCTAGTTTTGGATTGGAGCTCCAACCTGATGGTGGCAAGGAGCTTTTCAGAAATATATTCTCATAGCTAGACTGGTTGAGCACACCGATCTCAGGACACGGCCAACCAGCAGGATTTGCATTGGCGGCAGCAACAATCTCCTGTAATGAGCGATGTAAAGCCTCATTGAATACTGAGATACAGTCCATGGGGCCCAAACACGAGTTATTGGAGCTATATGGCGCCCTCATCAAGGAACTAAGGTAGTTATGAACAAGTTCTCGCACTTTCACGTACTGTAGGGTGGGCTGCAAGGGTGATTCTCCAGCCATCCATTCCAGCCCCTCTCGTAATTGGCTGTCACTGAAAAATCCACCCAAGTGTTCCATCTGCTGATTCTCAATAAGGAAGACAAGCCGAAAGCCACTAACTCGAGATTTATCAATATTATGAAGGCCTAGTTCATTAATTATAACAGAAGAATATCCTTTATCGTATGAGCCACATAAGATCAGAAGGGGTAAGTGAGCACCAGTGGGAATTGAAATGAGAAGATTATGGAGTTGAGCTCTTTGAAATTTCCATGTGATGCTCTCGGATACAAGAAATAAAACTGCACTTGCCCCAAATACGGTTTCATCTCCACCACCGAACGATCTGTCTCTAATTACAGAGAAGCAGCAAGTAGGATCAGCGCCACATTGACCAGGAACCCATTTCTTCCATATTGTCAGCCCAGGAGAAGAAATAGCCACATCCTCATCACTGGAAGGCATGAGCTTTGAGATCAACCATGACCCTAGTGCGCCCATTTTATGTCCGCTGTCCTTCTGAGAACAAAGAATAATTTTCCAGCACAAACATTTAACACCTGAGTTTCTTCTGCTTAGTATGTCACCAACCATTTCTGAAAGATTAAGTCTTGCCCAGGATTTTTCCTGCTTTTCATATCTCTTTCTCATGGCTTCATCAATGTCAAATTTGTCAAAGGTGCTTGGTTGCTACATAAGAGGGTAAAACAGATAATGGAGTCAATACATATACTAAGTTACGGATTGATATAGGTTTAATATTTATGAAAAAGTTATATATGCACACAAACACAAATTGGAGCAAAAATAAAGAGGAAATAAGTGCCAATAAAAGAGGTCACTAAATCATAATCATCCCTACAAGAAAACTCTCACTAACCCTACAGCTAAGGAAAAAATAAAGTGCACAGAAAAATTGGATATTAAATTCAGGCTCAGCAATCTTACATCAATGTAATGTCGAATTGGTGGTCCCAGTGGCAATGAGTCCAGTGCAGTATTTGCTGCAAATTGCCTTTGTTCACGTAACATCCTCAACTTTGATGCCCGTCTCCTCCATAACCTGAGAGGGTAGAATATAAGAATGATACCTTCGCTAAAATATATTGCCTTCAAACAAGTAAGAAACATGACAAATGCAAGCTAGGTAACAAAACAAGGCTAGAAAACCTTAAGAATAGCTTGAGCTTAGCTGCAGCAATTTCTTCATCTAGATCATTTTCTTCAGCTTGATCAACTTCATCTTCGTTCACTTGGTTAACAAGTAGAGATTCATCTTGAGCTATACTTGGGGTTACAGCATCAGCCACAGGAAAATGAAAGTCATATCCTTTTGGACTTTCTGATGGAGATGGTTTTGGCATACTCTCAAGGAGCCTTTCATCCGGCTCTGAATGAAAGATTCTCTTAGGACTCTTAGGAGAGCTTGTGAATATAGAATCGGAGTGAGTTCGCTTAGAAAGTACAGATCTGGTAGGATGCGGTTCAGGTATACCATGATGAAAGAAGCCAATTGGTGATGAAAAAGGCATAGTAATATTATGATTAGTTTCACTACGTTGAACTGCAATGGGCGTTTCCTTAAATTTCCTTCCAGATCTGCCATCCCTTGAGGACAAAATAGGTTCAGAGTCAGGCATTTCTTCATCAACCTTCTCAACTGAACTAACTTCTTGGACAGAGTGTTGCTCATTCTCATATTTCTTCTGTATCTGAATCTTGGTTGTGGTCTCCACAGGTGGTGATACAAGTTGATCTAAGGGTGAAACATCTTCTATTATCATTTCTGACCTTTTTTTGTGGACAAGTTTGGAAAGCTTAGTGGGATAATCATTATCAATATTGAGAAACGGGCCATCCCTCACCATATATGTTTCTTCAAATGCTTTCAACAAGAATCCATGATATTCTAGCAGGCCTTCTATGTCCTCATCCTACGTTTGATGACAAAGCCACATGTAAGGGGATGTTCAGAAATCCTTCCACCCAACACCCTCCCTCAAGACAAGATGAAAGAAAATAGAAACAGCATTTGTCCAAGTCAAACCAAGAGAAGTACCTCCATAGCAAGCCAGTTTGCAACATGTGAAACAGGTAGACCTTGGTTATTTTGCAAACCAGCATGTAAAGAAGCAAGTGCCTGGGTACGCAACTGGTAAAGATGACAAAGCATACAGATAAAATTAGTTTGATTTACCATAAGAAAAAATCAAGTCACAGTTTAAACAATGCAAAAAGTGAATGCAGTAAATCTAACTCTGGGGATTTCATGCTTAGTATTTTTTGTTTGGTAATTAAGTATAGTTTGTTTTTCATACATCAAGTGATTGATTTTGTAGAGCAAATAAAACATATTCATCTCATCCTAGAAAAAGAGAATGCAATGGTTTGCCTTCAATTAACTAGCACTTTCCAAGAAGCACATGTACATATTCATCCACTGTCGTACAGTAAGGGTGTGTCTGGTATGAGGGATTTGGAAGGGAAGGGAGGGGAGGAGAAGGGAGGGATTTTACCACTTTTCTCTTGTTTGGCACTACAAAATATTTTGGATGGGAGGGAAAAAATTTTAAGATTTTCCCTCCCCTTTCCTCCTAAGCCTCCCCTCCAAAATTGGGGGGATTTAGGGGAATTAAATTTTTACTTTATTTTGACCATTATATCTATAATATTTTTTTAATAATAGTAAAATACCCTTCAGCATCTCACAATTATCTATATAAAAAAAAAAAATCCCCCTTCCCTCTCTTTTCATCAATCCAAACGAAGTAATATTAAAATCCCCTTTTTTTCCTTTCTCTCCCCTTCTATCTCCTCAGTTGAGCCAAACACACCCTAAGTGCATGCACAATCTACAAATATTACCCTAGGCTTTACATGAATGGATTCATTGTTTGTTTTGAACCCCATGAATACACATTGTGCAATTCACTAAACACATTAAAAAGTAACAATGGTGCATACCTTTGAAAAGTGGGCATGCATTAGACAGGCTTGAAGATAACTTGCCTTTCTAGCAAGCCGAAAAAAGGCAATAAAATTACCTGTTCGGCAAGCTCTGCATAGGCAAATGAAAAAAGTTATCAGACTGGACCCATGACAGCTCAAGTAAATTAACTTTGGTGGAAATTACAACCTTGCTACTTTGCGGGCAAACAGAACTTCTTGAGTCTGCCTTGTCTCAGGAGTCATCTTGGCAAGATCAAGAGAGAGCTCTGCAGGTTCAACCTAGCAGAACTAACTTGTTTTCACCAATTTATTATCATAAAGAAACCTTAAAGATGATTTACTATATAGATCACTTACTTTATAACCAGGATGCTTGTCCAATTTAAGAAGAGCATAATAGCCTCGAAACTCCTTCTCTGTGGGCATATTTATTCCCTTCTTTCTGTGATCATCATACATCTGAAACAATTCTACTGAAGTTTTGTTCATCTGTTCAATGTTGAGGTGAGCATCAAATCCTTCCGAAAAGCCCTCCCCTTTTGTGTATTCACATAATTCATGCATCGCAATTATGTGTAATCTTATCTGAAACCAGAGCAATCACCAGCTTCATTAATATTTAAAATCAAATATACTGCTTTGCGTATATCACCTACTAGATGCATTTTCTTGATTAAGCTAACAGAATTTCCACTAAATGAATGTGTTTTGCCGCAGATATTATCTTAATGATGCCATTGAAATCCAAAACGGAAAGGAATACAACAATAAATTCTAAAAACCCATAAACACCCCAAGTAGGACTGCATCAGAAGAAAACTTCCTCACAATTCAGAAAAAGACCCAGATTTGCACAATTTTTTTGGGGCCAATACAAGAGTTGCACACGTTAAAAGAAAATAATACAAGGTCCAAAACTGGTGCAACAAATAGAGATTCAGGAACAATCTGAGATCCCAGAAACAAGAAAACAGCACATAGCCAATATGGCAATAAAACTACTCTAGATGAGGGACCAAACTTGAAGCCAAATCAAACATATTTATGCATAATTTAGAATAAATAGCTTATATTGATAATAAAAGCTAAATTTCATTGTCCAAAACTAGCCTCTCCCACAAAATCCATGTGCATTATGTGCTGCTATAATTTGATCGGTCATATTACAAGATGCAAATGACTTCTTCTGTTAGTACTAAGCAGTACGCCTAATGGATATTGAACCCATGATCTTAAAGCTGCAATCTAATTTACACTAAATGAATTAATTGCCACTAGAACCAATGATCAATGGACATGTATGCAACAAAATGGCACTAGTATTATTCAAAGAAGACAGCACCATTTGTTCCAACATAGCAATGGCCCCTTGATTGAAAATGTGCTGCATCCTCAGGTCCATCCTAATTGCCCTCATCCGGTCCCACAAAAAATTATACATGCCAAGAAACCTTTCGTCATACGGCTGATCTAGCAAATTGAGCAGGTAATCAATTGTCTTCTGAAGAACAGGCATAGGGCGAATCAAGCTTGCTTCCCTCTCTGCTGTCCTATTATACTGCCATTTTCACCTCATTAATGAATATTTTATAATCTCACAAATACAGCAATGAGTGCTTCATAGGAAATGACAGTAACATGATAATTACCTTCTTAACTGCAAGAACTCTGCTGGTTACATTTCTATCCCCATCCAGGCGTTCATACTGATCAAGATCCCCTTTCCTTTCACGCTCTGCCCTCTCAGATTCTGAAAATGAACAAATAAAAAAATAAACATTTATTTCTTCTCCCCAAAATAGTACACTTATTGGCTTCAAATTTCAACAAAATGAACTAGGAACTCTCTCCAATATGATCTTTCTGACAACAAATTCAAAAAAGAACCTAACAGCATTAAATTTGTTTCATTTGCAGACATGGAATATGAAATGGAACCAAAATATAACAGTTATAACAAATTTTCTTTTAGATTTAAAACCTGAGAAATATACCAGGACACATATCTTGACATAAGCCAATAATTATATTGGACGTCTTAAGGCCTTCAAAATCAGAAAAAGCATGACCATTGGCAGCATTGACAGTTGATTGTATAGAATGGCCACCATCATATTTTTGCTCCAACAGAGACTGTTCATTTCTACTTGCAGAAGCCTTCCTGTCTGCAATGTCAGAATCATTCTTCACAGATTTGCTTAGATCCACCTTGAACCGAGCTAAACGCTTTGCCTTGGCTAACATTTCACTATAAGAAACAATAAGTTTGAAGAGTGTCAAGGACATAATTTGATGACAAAGAACCTCCATAATTGACAAACAATGGCACCAGTGCACCTAATAAGTTACCGTTCAGAATTGTCATTTGAGGAAGTGATTTGTCCTTCAAGAGTTTTATCAGTTGAAGATATTCGAGGAGGTGATCTTGTTCTCTTAGGAGTAGAGGAACTGATGGACCTGTTTAAGGCAGTTTCAGAAACAGCAGTAGGTGGTGAAGATTTTTTATAGACTTGTGCGTTAGGGTCACTCCTTAGAATGCTAGACATATTTCCCAACATAGGAGGAGATGAAGGCCTGAAATGGAAACACAGGACAGGTTCATCTAATGTACATACTGTTTTATTATTTGCAAGTGAGATATAAATAATAATGTATGCTAACAAGCATTTCAACTCAAGAAAATTCATTTTTATCATTTTCCCATAAACATCAACTCTCGTAAGCTTGATAGTTCTCTTAAAGTAGCCACAATGTTCCTGTGTATAAGTTCTCTCTCACAGACTATCTTGATTTACATTGCATTGTATAACTGTAGGATCACAAAAATTACGTAATTTACCTCATGAAATCTTTCTGAGCAACAGTATAATTATCCTGCAAAACTTCATTAGATTTGATTGACGGCAAAGGAGGGGACCTAGTTCTTTTTGAGACTTGAGAACCATTAAGTTCATTCACAACACCCTGAGGATTATGAAAAACAACCTGGGGTGAGACCAAGGATTGGACTTGATGTTCTGGTGAGCTGGTATAACTTCCTGATAGACTGACCAGGTTACCCGATGCACTGAAAGCTACAGCTGGCCTACATACATAACAAGAATAACTTCAGGAAAAGAACATGCAGACATTTAAGACAGAAGATGTACTAAGAAAGCATTATCCATGCAAGTAAACCTGCAAATGGCAGGCAACCTATATAAGTTTATAAACCATATGGAAAAACATGACCTGCATAAGCATAGCTTGAGACATCATTAAGTCAAATAATAAATAGGACCATCTTTAGACCAATTTAGTACAACACTCCTCCCCAATTCTTGCGAAATTTAGTCACGTAAAATGACAAGAGCCTGAAACAAGGGTTTCTCCACTTTTATAGTTCAGTAAGACTATTCACAAAGAACATAAAACCCCAATATCAGTCTGAACCATGAGAAGGAATCATTGATAAATGATCTTTGACTAGTAGGTGTAGAAGTATTGGAGCCTGAATGATCTATTTTATTCATTAGGGTAAAGCTGAATATATAGATTACAAATAGAGTAACTGACTGTGATATGCCCGAGATTTCCTCTAACAACTGATCTAAATAAATATTCTAATACCCCCATACTATCTCCTAATATCCCTCATAATAATTCTAATTTTAAATATATATCATATTTACATAATTCCCACACTCCCCCTCAAGTTGGATCATAAGTATTGATCATGTCCAACTTGCCTACAAAACGTTCAAACACATCTTCTGGTAGACCTTTAGTAAGGATATCGGCCACTTGTAACTTGGAGGGAACATATGACAGGCTGACAATCCCATCTTCAACTTTTTCTCTAATAAAATGTCTGTCCACATCAACATGCTTGGTCCTGCTATGTTGAACTGGATTCAATGCCATACTTAAACCTGCTTTGTTATCACAGTAGAATTTTAAAGGAGAATCAAACTGAAAATGAGCTTCTTCTGCTACTCTTTTCAACCATAACCCTTCCATAATACCTTGAGATAAGGCTCTTAATTCGGATTCTGCACTGCTCTTGGCAACAACTCTCTGCTTCTGACTTTGCCAGGTCACCAGATTACCCCATACAAAGGTGCAATAGCCAGACGTAGACCTACTGTTATCTTGATCTCCTGCCCAATCTGCATCTGTAAAGATTTCAACGTCTCTGATATTATTCTTTTTAAAGAACAATCCCTTGCCAGGTGTACCTTTAAGATACCTTAAGATTTTATAAGCTGCATCTAGATGCTTCTTCTTGGGAGCATGCATGTATTGACTAGCTACACTTACTGCAAAGGCAATATCTGGTCTAGTATGCGAAAGGTATATGAGTTTACCAACTAGTCGTTGATATTGACCTTTATCTGTTGCTGCCTCATTTGCCTCTTGCTTCTTTTCTCGAGCCTCCTCCTTTTTTTTCTTTACTGGTTTCTTTTTAGTACAAACGGGTACTTTGCTTGGCCGACACCCAAGCATTCCTGTTTCTTTGAGAAGATCCAGTATATACTTCCTTTGAGAAACATAGATCCCTTTGTGAGACCTTGCTATTTCCATACCTAGAAAATATTTCAATTTTCCAAGATCTTTTACTTCAAATTGCTTATTGAGTGCCATTTTAACTCTCTCCATCTCCTTGATGTTATTCCCTGTGAGAATAATGTCATCCACATATACAATGAGGATAGTTATCAAGTTACCACTTTTTAACACAAACATGGTGTGATCTGACAGGCTTTGTTTGTAGCCTTCAGTTTTAAGCATTGTAGAGAACCTATCAAACCAGGCCCGTGGAGATTGCTTTAGACCATAGATTGATTTCTTCAGTTTACATACCTGACCACTTTTACCTTTATCAAAACCTGGTGGGAGACGCATATAAACCTCTTCCCTTAATTCCCCATTCAGAAACGCATTTTTGATGTCAAGTTGTTGGAGTGATTGTGTGGGTTTCACGGAGTTTATCTAAAGGGCTAACAAATGACAGAACACGACTAGGGAGACGATTAATTAAATGAGTAGCAGTGAGTATGGCATCCCCCCAGAAAAACTTTGGAGTATGGCAGGTGTACAAGAGTGCACGGGCAACTTCAAGGAGATGTTTGTTTTTTCGTTCGGCAATTCCATTTTGTTGAGGACTATAAGGACAGCTACTTTTGTGCACAATACCATTGGTTTTAAGAAAGCTGCCAAGTGATTGGTTAAAGTATTCTGACCCATTATCTGTGTAAAGGACTTGTATGGTGGTGTTAAACTGATTTCTGACATAATGAAAAAACTCAATAAACACGAAAGAAACGACGGATTTGTCTTTTAAGAGGTAAACCCAACACATGCGTGTGTGATCATCAATAAAGGTAACAAAGTACTTGGAATGAGTACGACTTGGAATACGAGAGGGACCCCAGACATCACTGTGAATAATGGAAAACGGGCGGGTGGACTTATAAGTAGACGGTGAAAAAGTAGGATGATGGTGTTTGGCTAACTCGCACACATCACAAGGAGAAATAGTACTTTTATTGAAAGGTAAATGTGGCAATAATCTTTGTAAATAGGAAAAATTAGGATGACCCATCCTTTTATGACACAATACGATATCATTGTTATCGAAAGTCGAGACTAAGCCACTTGTGCTGTAATATAAAGTACTCACAGTAGAAACATCTAGATAGTAGAGCCCCTCATATTCTTTGGCTGTACCAATCTTCATCCCTGATGAGAGATCCTGAAAGACACAATGAGATGGAAAGAAATGAGCAGAACAATTGGCTTGTTTAGTCAACTTACTAACAGATAGCAGATTACAAGCTAAGTGTGGGACATATAAAACAGAGTCAAGATGTAATCTGTCTGACAAATGAACTGTCCCTGTTCCTGCTATAGAAGAAGATCCTGTAGCTGTCTTAATTGACTGACTTCTAGTAAGAGGAAGATATGAATCAAACATTTTGATTTCTGAAGTCATATGATCGGAAGCCCCTGTATCAACAATCCATTTTGTAGAGACAAAAGTATGTAAGGCAGTAGCATGATTACTAGCAAGAGATACGTTTTCCATAAAAAAAAGAATGTTGACGCTGGTCTTGGGCTTGCTGGTGTCACAAGGCAATTTGGGCTTGTGGGCTTGTCACTTATGCACACACTGACCCGTCACTGGCTTGCACGTTGGACTTGAATGATTTTAACAATGGGGATGCTTGACTTACGGGAACAAAATCTGCTCTACTCACTGGACAAAGGCGCTGGCACAGAGTGTCTTAGCGGTTTTATGGGACCACAGTGGCCGCCGCCGCAGGAACAGAGGTCGTCGACGATGTGCGCCTTTGCGAGAGAGGATGTTCTGGGAGCGACGATGGTCAGCGAGGGGACGTCGCTGGGACTAGGGTGGGAGTGCTTCACCGGACTCGAAGCTTCTACTGTCAGACTTCGCCGAGCAACGATGATCAGCGAGGGGACGTCGCTGGGACTGGGGTGGAAGTGCTTCACCGGACTCGAAGCTTCTACTGTCAGACTTCACCGAGCGACGATGATTACCGAGGGGACGTCGCTGGGACTGGGTTGGAAGTGCTTCACCGGACTCGAAGCTTCACGCCGCACGTTGCTGGTGCTGGACTCTGTCAGACTGTTGGTGGAAGTGCTTCACCGGACTCGAGGCTTCATTGGACCCTCAGTGGCTTTGATACCATGTAGAAGTATTGGAGCCTGAATGATCTATTTTATTCATTAGGGTAAAGCTGAATATATAGATTACAAATAGAGTAACTGACTGTGATATGCCCGAGATTTCCTCTAACAACTGATCTAAATAAATATTCTAATACCCCCCATACTATCTCCTAATATCCCTCATAATAATTCTAATTTTAAATATATATCATATTTACATAATTCCCACAGTAGGCTATATAGGTAGCCAAAGAAACGGATTATAATCTTTCTCATGCCTTCCAAAACAATTCCAGCTATTTAGAGTCTACAATTCCATGCCCCATATAAGGCAATAATGCAAAATTCTTTTTTTTTTAGCATTCCCTCTTATCTAATAATCTTAAGAGATAGCCATACAACTCCTAGACAATAATAACCTCCAATATTCTTAAACAAAAATAAACATCCAATTCTTCAACACTCTGTGTTACTCTGTAACCTGTTATCATAGACTGAGAGGACTACCCAAGGGAAGTAAATTGAAAGCTTAAAAGAGCTCTACGAATGAGTTAGACAACATGGCCAAGTAGAACAGATAGGAGCATATCAAGGAAGCCACCTACAGTAAGCATGGTGTAAGTGTCTAATTGTGGATTTTCTTTAGTATTTAATTTGTTTTTATTTGCAACAAACTTAAGCTTCTATAATCTTCAACTTGAGGGGCAGTGTTGCAATAGTGTGACGTATCATCATTAGTGAGCTGGCCCTGTGCTTATTGTATTATCCTTCCCTTATTATAAGGACCCCAAGAGCCGTGGAGAACCCACCCTTAAACCGCATTATCAAGAGCAGAGAAAGATTATCCTTACATACCACACTAAGCATCCCACACCACTCAACTCAATATGGAGCTTGGCAACCCCTACTATCTAGTTCCTATTAACCTAGATTTATTAAAATGAATAGATGCACAAGGACAAAGTTGATCATTAATCTCATCCATGCCTCTCTTCTCTCCCTTTCTTTCACTCAAAGGAAGATTTCAACAATCCTCAACTGAAATTCAACCCAGTCCACTCAATGTCTGTCCTAGATCATGCAAATACAATATTGACCAGGGCATTAAGAATTACCATATTTCAACAGGTGAAATAACAACAAAACAAGGGTTCAAAAGTTATTGAATGTGAACGCGTTTCACCATACAGAATAAGTGCCCATGAAACACTAGCAAAATTTTACAGTAGTGTCTTTTGACAATTTAGCGCACATTGAGATTGCCAAAATACAATACAAGATTCAATTTCGACAAGACAAGATTTCAATATTAACTTTGTAAATCATATATAAATACTGACACAGAGACAACCAAAGATACAATGAAAGCGAGGAGATGAAATAGAAAAACCTAAAACTTACTGTTGAACAGCAATAGAAGGCCGAAAACTCAATTGATAATTTACAGGTACCATAGGAGGTGATTGTGATTTCAGATGAAGCAACTGATTATGGCCATCAGTAAGCAAATTTGAGGGGCTGCTGCAATCAGCAGTAAAGCAACAGTTAAGTCCTCAAATAAATTAGAAAGGCAAATGAGGTAAAGTCATTAACCAAAGTCATGTTTGGTAAACACAAGAGCATATAGCTTAAAGGATATGAATAGAAGAATGAGCCCGTCAGTCTACACAATTGACAACCAGAGTTCAGATTTAAATTAAGGATAAAATTGAAGGAAAAAGCCCACATACATGATATAGAGAAAAATAATGGTATTAAAGATAAAATTCTCACCTTCTCGGAACAGTTTGACCAGGGTACTTGGATGCATCATTGCCTGAATATGGTAAGGAAGGAGATCTGTTTTTTTCTGGGATTTGAGGTCTAGAAATTCTGGCCGTAATGCCAGTGGTAGAATCCCGTGAGACAGCAAGTGTTGTAACTGCTGCGAGATTTTCAGGATCAGGGGCATCCAAGTCCCTATAAAATAGGTTCTGCCCAACACTGCGGATATTAAAGACAATACGTACTATCAACAACGCAACATTTAGTGACAAGTTATATCCACTCTAAGAGTATTTGGTCCAAAGAAGCAAAAAAATAATGGTTCTTTCAGAAAATAAAGCAATTGGTAAACAAAAACACCTGATCATATACTATGATACGAGCTGATATATGGACATCAACTTGAGCTTTCACGACAATGCTTGCAACATATAAAAAATGATTGATCCATATATAAATCCGTTCACGGAATCTCAATCTCTTGAAGTAAAATGAAATTAGGGTAGTTCTCCGAGTTGACAAAATGAAATCCTCAAATTTCCTACCGTATACCTATTCGACGGGCAAACTCAATTTCACTACCTAATGACTTTCAATAATTCAAAACAAAAAAAAAAACTCGATTTCTACTGGATTTCCCCACAAATTCACGGAAAATTAGTCAAATACTAAGATGAAACGACCTTAAAGATATGGAATGGAGGAAATACCTGGGTCTGGGAGGTGACGGCGAAGTGGCATAGGGAGAAGCTGGAGTTGCGAGAGAAGAAGACAGCGGACGGAGAAAAGGGTTGGTATTGCCAAAGACTGGTTGTGATTTAGGTGGCACAGAGGGCCCTGATTCCTTCCCAAATCCTGAATACGACATTATTACTTCTTCTTCCTCCTTCTCCTATTCGTCTATCGCATTGGTTCCAATGAAAGAGAGGCGTCTCTGCGAGCCACTCTTCAGTGGGATAAGCTCCTTCTAATACCACTTCGTGCACAGCTCGTACTACTTCGTACTCGAAATCACAAGTAATTTACAGAATCGTTTTTAAGTACAAAAGAAAGCCTTTCTCTCGTTCGTTGCACGCCAGAGAGCTGGGAAATCGGGGCAGCTTCAGGTAAAATGTCAGCCCGTTTTGGAACGGCTCCCCTTTCAGCCTGCCAGTGCTAGTGTGCTGGCCTATTTTCTCGCTAGCTAATTTCTTTAAAAACAAAATTATTAATATTATTATATTTTATTTAAAATATTATTTTAAATATTTTTATTATTGAATACTAATAAAGATAATTACTTATTTATTAATATATGTTGACATATTATAATTCGTTAATATTTATTTAGATTTATAGTTATAAAATTTAAATTTTTTTATAAAATATATGAATTTTTAAGAATATAATATTAACAATTTTTTAATTATACTAATATAATATTATAAATTTTTTATTAGTATTTTAAAAATTTAGAAATAATTTTTTAAAAATATTAAAAATTAAAAAAAGAAAAAAAAGAAGAAAGTGGCGGGCCACGGGCTAGCCCGCCCCTAAACAAGCTAGTCCGTTTTTGGCGGTCCATCCCATTTTACCACCTCTACACGCCTATGGCATTCCAAGGGCATATACATTCCACATATTGCGAGTAGGAATAGCTGATAATAGGGCTATGCAATAAGTTTAGACCCCAGCATAGCCTACCTAAACTTGTATAAAATGTGCCTTGTCCAACCCGATAAAAAGTAGCACAATATAAAATGGGTAATTTTAGGCAGAGTCAATGTTCGGATAGGGCTGGGCATTGGACAAGGGTTATTCCATTGCCCATTTAGCCCTACCCCATTAATTACTTTTTTATATATCAAAATTTATAAATTATATTATTTCATATAGAATAAATATGATAGATACTGGTGATTAAAGGGTAATTTTACAAATATGAGTAGTCAAGTAAATAATTGCATTGATTTATTTCTTTGTTTTCTTTAAACTATGGTAACTATCATATATTTTTTTAAATGCTTCATCTTTGTCAATTTTAAGGAGATTGATGCAAAATTATAATTGCAAATTACTTAAACTTCAATACTTTTTTTATATGCTATGGATTTTAAAATTTTAATTATTATATTTTTATTATCTTATTCTTAGTAAATTATATATATTATTTAATTCTTGAAGACATATGAATATATTATTATTTTATAAATTTATAATTGTAGATTTTTTCACAATATAAGCAGGGCATCACGATTTGGGTATGCCTAGCCCAAGCTTTTATCCAGTAGGGCTGGGCATCAGGCTACAAAATACAACCCATATATTTTTCAGGTAGGGTATTAGGCAGGAGGTTACCATATCCTGTCTATACACACTCCTAGCTGATAATCAAGACTCGGTTTTTTTTGTCCTAATTTTGAAGATGTAATTTTTCCTCTATCTAAGGATTTGATCGAAAATTTAACAAAGTGAATTTTTTTTAATAAAATTGTGTATTTCCAGTATTAATTAAAGATTAATCTTTTTTAAATTATAAGTGTGAGCTTTACCTCTTATTCAAATTTCACATGTCATATTTAAAAATCCAATAGAATACAGTGATTTAAAGGTGTTGTACAATCATAGACATAATTAATATTAATTATTGTGATTAAAATAATAATTTAACTAAAATATATAAAATTATTTATATATAATATTTAAAATTAAAAAATATAAATATATAAATAAGTAAAATAATATTATGAGTTAGAGAATATATGCATTATAATTTTAGGAAAAGATGAGTTATAAATGATTTGGAGATTAAAATAAAGAATAAAATAATATATAAATTGAATTATTCATAATTATCAGCTGGAAAACACATGATTGCCTTAGGCATGAAGAGAACAGAGAAGCCTCAAATGATTGGCACTGAAATTATGCAATCATAGACTTGAAGTGTGTGTTTGAAAGTAGGATTTGAAAAGTTATTTGGGATAAAATTTTAATTGAGAAAAATTTTAAATAAACAGTTATATTTGTCTAAAAGTAATTTTGGCTAAAAATATAGTTTTGAATAAGCTACTGAAATTAGTATATAGAACCATAAAAGAGTTTATAGACTATCAAATTACTATCTTACCCTTATTTTTCCTTACATATTCTTTCCTCTCTCCTGACTCTCCTATCATCTTTTAGCTCTCATATTTTTAATCAAATCATACTATTTTTAGTAATTTAATAATATGAAAAGTAATTATATTACTAATCATCCAAATATCTCTATTTTTAAAATTTATTTTTTTTAAAATCTATTCTTCCTATAATTTATTCTTTAAAAGTTAATTCCCACATGCCTTTAATACTAAAAATAATTTGAAGTTGACAACCATAAAACTGATTCAAGAAAGACGCCTAAAAATGAATTATATGGACCCTTTTTATAGGAAGTCCAGATATGGGGGGTCTAAAGAAGGATATAGGTGGCCGAAAGTAAAGCTAAGGAGTTTGGTAGTTGATAGTCCTGAATCCTCCACTTTGAACTCAGCTAATATGTGGAAATAAATTTGGAAATTGAAGAAAATAAAGTGTGCTGAAACAGATTTGTGCTTTATTTGTAAGTCAAATACTGAATCTGTACTTGATATCTTTGCGCTTGGGGAAATAACGCAACTAATTATGCCAAGAACAACCAGCTGGATGGAGTGGTGTTTGAGTTCAATAATTTGACTCAATAAAAGTTTTGCCTCTCGTGATTGTAAATGTGATATTTTGATTGAGAATATCCTTCAAGAAAGGAAATTGATCTGAAATCACTCGTTTGTGGATTTATGGGGAACCAAATTTTGTGGTTCCCTAGGCTGTTGTCTTGTTTATTTTTTGTTGTCTCGTTTATTTCCCCTTCTATTCTTCGTTTCTTTACGAATATTGTTTTAATAAATATAAATATCTTTTTATTAAATAATAATTATATGTAAAGTATTATTAGATATTAAATATGAATACTTTTTATAATAAAATTTTAAATATTAATTTATAACATTATAAGAAATTAGTCGCTCCCTGTCTACCTTACCACGTTGGTCTTTCCAAATGTTTGTTTACAATGATTTTAGCTTTTTTTTTAATAAAAGATTTTATAAAGAGGTTAATCTCATTTACGATTTAAAAATAAAGCAAATCTTATTTCCTTTTAAATAATACTAATATTAGATAGGATGAATCGTCTATTACCATCAGATTTAAACTTATAAACCTAAAAATTAGAATGCCTCCTTAAGCGTTATATAACTACAATGAAATGGTACTCCTCAGAGATTGAATAAGTTTCAAATATTCATATGTCTCACCCCTTCGTTGGGTTACAATGATTTTAGTATTTAATGAAAATATCTTTTTTTGTATAAAACTTTTAGAAAGAGGTTAAACTTAGCTACGATCCAATAGCAGAGCGAAATCTCCTTTCCTACTAATATTGAGTAAGACGAACTGTCAATTACCCTAAGACATAAACATAGGCACTCAAGAGCTAGAATATTTTCTCAAATGTTATGACTAAAAACATAATAAAATAATACTCCTTAAAAATTAAATTAATTTTTTTTGGTACAAGAGAGGGCTAATCCACCCTAAATATAACAAATTACATCATGAGGGGATCAAATCTCAAACACTTCTTAATAAGCACATTCCTTAAATGAGTATGGCAAGAATATAATACTTGTGTAGTCCTTAATCCCTCTTTTGCCAGGGCATCAACCAGATAGTTTTGATCTCTAGATACATGCTGTAATTTTAGCTCCCAAGATAAATTCATAAACTTCTATATCTGAGTAACTAATAAGTTGCTTCTACCTTCTGTCAAATTCATTAGCATGTCCACTATATTTTTAGCATCCGATTCAAGTATAATCCTCTTATAGCCTAACTCCCAAACTAGTTTTAGACCATTGAGAATGGCCCACTACTCAGCTTCAACCACACTACATGAACCCAAAACACTCATAAATCCTACCACTCAACTACCCAAATGATTTCTTATAACGCCACCACAACTTGCTGTATTGTGGGCTTTCGTTAGTACTCCATCTACATTTAATTTCACCCATTCTAATTGGGGAGGTTTCCATATGGATGAAGTTGGTAAGCCTGAGGTATTAACCACATAGTCCTCCTGAACCTGCACATAACTTTCCCATGTCTGCATAATAACTAAATATGGGTCCACCGGTCTCAAAAAGTCATTATCAAATATAGCACGATTACTCAACTTCCATAAGCTCCAAATTGAAGCGCCCCAAATTATACTCTGACTATTGTTGCCATAAGCTCCTAGCTGCTTTGTGAGATTCATATCAAACCAATTACATAGGGATGCTCTAAAGAAGGGCGAGTAATATGTAGGTTGTATTAATCTAGTCCATAGTTCTCTAGCATAACAACAATCATGGAGTATATGTAAGATATCTTCCCTATCCGCATTACAATACTGACAGGTTGCATCCGCTGAAGACCAAGTGCTTCCCCATGCATTGGTTGCTAAACGGTTATTAAAAGTTATCCATATAAAGACACAAATTCGTTCAGCACCTCTCCATCTCCATATGTCTTTGTATACACAGCAATAGTCTTATGTAGTATTATTCTCAATTAGGAAATAAGCACTCTTAATAGTAAGAGTACCATCATTCATAAAATTTCAAACTATTAAATCATTAACTACGCCCGACATAGGAGGATCATATTAATTAATCTTTGAAAAACACACCTTAGGACCATAGTAGCAAGCTTATGATAATCTCAAATTCTACCAGAAATCCAATCAACAACTTTACTCCCTCCTCTGTAGTAATTTGCCGAATACATAAATCCTTTAAACTCTTGTCTAGAAATAGCCACTTATCCCTGTGTCAATTAATTTTAAATAGCCAATTAATTTTAAATAGTAATGTGTCTTCTTTTTTGCCAATTAAATTACAGAGAATGATGATGAGTTAATTTTTTTTTGGTATAATGATGATGGGTTAATGAAAGTATCTTTTGGTTGCAAGAAAAAACCAAAAAGTAAGCCCAGCTATCTTACTAAAACAGGTTTTTTTTTGTTACAATACTAAAAGCATTTTTTGATACATTGATTTAAATATTTTGACCCTACAACATCAAAGATAGAAGGCACTTGGCCCATCTTAAAGTCATAAAGCTAAGAAATTGTCACGGTCCACCTAATGTAGCCCAAAATGTTCCCGGACTTTACAAATCAACCCCCCCAATTTCCTCATTTCTTTCTTTTTCGTGTTTACCGCTCTCTCCTTACATTACAAACTAATTACAACAATAGCCCCACATCTCATACAAATACAACTACGAGCTATCACAAACTATCTTTTCACATTTTTGTCCCAACCTTTTGCCCATTTCAGTTCTACCCTTCCGTTTTGAAAAATCACAGTTAGGTCCAACTTCCGGTCGAGTAGGGGCTATAGCATGGACTCAAGGAGAAGATTGATTCATGAAGAAGATTCTAAGGAGATAGCGAATAGATAGAGGAAACCTTCAATCCAAACCCTAATTTCAAGTTTCAACACGCCAACAAGTCATTCGAGTCTAAGCAGACGCCGGAGATCTCGCGTTGCAGAGTCTTCGACGACAACGGCGACTGCTGCGGACGGCTGCTTCTTAGAAAAAGAAGGCAGAGGAAGGTCGCTCGGTGACGGAGACACCACAAATGCCGATCCGGCGTAAATGGATTGAACGTCACCTTCCTTCTTCGTTAATGCCTCGCTCATGATCTTCGAATCTAGCGACTCGCCTCTTCGAAGAATCATGACCTTCTCCCTCGTCATCTCGCTGCTCCTCCCCATCCTCGAATCATCGGAGCTAGATCTCTTCGACACCGACGTCACCGGAATCGGTTGGCTCGGAACAACTCGTCTCCTTTTATCTGACTTCTCAGGTTGTTTCGCCGGTTTTCGACTAGATCTTGAGTTCGGTACATAATTCTTATAATGATTACAGTAATTTCCATAACTCTGCCGGTAAATCGAAACTGGAGGCTGTCTGATTCTTTCAATCAAGCAATCCTGAGGCCGTAAAACTTCTGTTCCCATCGCTCTTCTGGGAGAGAACAAAACGGAGAGGGAGAGAGAGATTGGAATTAAGGCAAGAACTTAAACTCCGTATGAAATATGAACAGAGAGAAATGAAACCCTCCTGAAAAATTGCTCTTCTGCTTTCCTTTTTTCTCTCTGTTTTTTTCCCTTCTTCTACCTCGTCTTCTTCCTTTTGGAAATGGAAGGAAGGAGGAGGTTGAATTTGATGAATTAGAGATCTCTCTCACCGCTCGTCTGGTTAACGTGAACCTGTGTTTGTGGAATGGGTCGTATGAGGAGAGAGATATATAGCACAGGAGTGGAGGAAGGGATGAGGAAGAGGGGTTGAATGTTGAATCATTGAAGGTGTAGGCGCGTTCAACTCGGCGTTGATTAACGCGTGAAGAGGATGGGGGTTTGTAGGAAAATGACGAGAGAGAAAGCCACGTCGGGTACTGTAAATAAAGGGACAGGTGGCTCGTGTCTGACCAGACCAAGTCTTTGGTTGGTTCAGTTTTGGAGGCCGGGTGTGGGCCCCCCGTCAAATCATGTTTGTTCTGACGGAAATGGGAGTATGTCTGTAACTGTATGGCTAGGGCCATTTTTAAGTTAATTTGTTTATAATTCTGTAAGGATAAAAAAGTAATCTATGAAGGAAAAGTTTTATCCATAAATTTAGGATTCAGTTACATTAACACTTTCTGTTACATTATCACTGAACCTCCTAAATTAATTTATAATTTATTCAACATCAACTCTTCTTCTTCTTTTTGTCAAATTAATTTTTTAATAATATTAAATATATTAAAATATTTTTTTTAATGATTTATAATATACTAAGTACTATAAAATATTTTTTAATAATATTAAATATTATAAATTTAGAGAGCTTATTATTATTAAAAAAATATTATAAAAGTAAAATTTGGGCAAAAATATTTAGAATATTCGATACTATTATAAAATTATTTATTATTCTAAAGTGTTAGAATATTATTTAAAAATATTTCAAATTGCTATATGTATTTTAACCCTACATTTTGATTGAAAACTAATGGAATAAACTATACTTGTTTTTTTTATCAATAGAAGTTGATTTGAGTGGTAAGCGGCTCAATATCGCTTAAATGAGGTTTTGAATTCGACTTTTAGTGTATGCAGAAAATCTCAATTAAGAGATTCATCCACTATAATCAAGTACACGACACGACTAGGATTCAGATATAGTCAAGACAAAACTCTAATAAATTAGGTAAGTAACTAAAATAGGCAATACTTGTTTTTTACAATTATAAAAGATATTCTATTAATCACTAATATATAACTTATTTAATTAATTTTATTAAATTAAATTTTTTTAATTTAAATTAGTTAATATAATATATTTTTTAAAAAATATTTTAATTATTTTTTTTAATTCTCTTATTGTTGAGGGAGTATAAATAGAAATAATTTAAAAAAAATTGATAAATATAAAAAATATATCTTATATTTAATATTAAAATTATTTTTTAATTAAATTTTATATTAAAAAATATGGGGAGTAATTTGGTTATTTTTGAAAGAGTGTACTTATTTTTTAAAAATATATATTTCTGTTAAGAATATTTAGTTGAAAAAATGACATGAAGCCCAATAATATATAAAAGATATACACGAGTAAAAAAAACAATATTTTTCATAATGCAGTATGCTGGAACTCTTAACAAGGGGGTGTCAAGAGGACCCTCATCAAAACAAACCTATTTCGTAGGGCCCTCATCGAAATTATTTTGTATGGGTCCACTGGCAAAGAGGTCGGTCAATAATATCAGAGTTGTTTTGGTCCAGAAGAATAATTATTTCTCCTTACGGTTTTGAAACTGGCCTTATTGACTTATTGTATCCTAAAATAAAATTTTAGCCTTTAATTTTTATTTTGAGCAACGTATGTGGTAGAAAATAAAAAGAAGGGATTGAATAGCTTTGTAAGTGTTTGAATTAGTTTTAAAAACTGACTTTAAGAAGAAAAAAATTATATTTAAGTCTCATACAAGTAATTTAATTATATAAAAATATTAAAAAATATATAAAATTTCATAAAATTTGAGATTAATTTTTAAAATCATAAAATGATGAAACTGCCCTTAGAAAAAAATAATTAATGTGATAGGAATAACAATTTTATGAGAAAAAATAACTCAAATAATATGAATAATAATTCTATGATAAATGAATAATAATTAGGGGCAAAAAATAACAATAGATACTTTTTTTAAGGGTAATTATATTATTTTATAATTTAAAAAAATTAATCTTAAATTTCATGAGATTTTATAGTCATTTGATGATTTTTTAAAGTTTCTCTGGAATTAGCTCTAGGATTTAAATACAATTTTTTCTTTTAAAAATGTATATAAAAATAATTTTATATAATAGTGTTTATGAAATCATAATTTAAAATGTTTTTAAATAGGCTTAATTAAAACTCAGGAAAAAAGTATGGCAAAGAAATAACACGAGACAACCCCCCCCCCCCCACACGCACACATAAATGTACACAAGTTTTGTATCTGCATTTCATTGTTATATTTACTCATTATTTTTTTATTTTTTATTTCTCTCCGATATTATCATATTTATAAATGTAGAGGATGTGATGAATACGTAAAAAACATATATTTAAAAATTTTAATATATTTTTTATTATATGTAAATTAAATCTCATTAGTCATAACAATACAAAAACATAATTTTATCACTTAGAAATGAAATGATAAAAATATAACTCTAAATAAATAAAGGAAGTAAACATAAATGGCAGAGGATGGAAGGATGAATATGATTTAGAATTTTGAATCCATTATATTATTTCTCATCTAATAATTAAATTATATAAATACCATATCCCCACATTTTTTATTGTCGTCATGCTTCGCCTACAATTTTTATTAGTTAATTATTTTAATATTCTGTAAAATCAAATGTAATCTCACTGTTTGGGAGATAATGGAATGAAGCTGGCCATACAATAATATAGTATTCTTCTTTAAGGATCTATTTTGATATTTTAAATGACAAGATTCTTTTCAATTGGGACAAGAATCTTTCAAACTTTTCTTAAAAGCATATACTTATATCAGTGAAGCTTCATTACCCCCCCCCCCTCCCCCCCACTTGCATTCAAACTCTCGCCGATGCTAGTTATAAAAATTAAATTTGTTATAATTTATAGAATTAAATAAATTAATTATAATTAAATAAATTCTCAAACTAAATTTATATTATATAATTTTTAATATATTTAAATTAATAATTTAACTCGTATATTAATTATAATTAATTAATTTAATTTTATCAATCTATTTTAAAATATAAATTAATTCTTATAATTAAAATAGAATGAAGTAATAAAATAGAATTTTGACTATTCGCCAAATTTTATTTGGAGGGATTATTAAATGGTTAAATTATATTAGGTAAAGTAGCACTTAATATTCTAATTTTATTTTTCATGTGTAATTAATATTTTATTCTTATTTATAATATAATTTTACTCATTTTTTTAATTTAGTATAATTCTTGGTATTTGAGAAATAAAATTATAAATAAAATTATATCAAATTAAAAAGATTATCAATAAAATTATATAAATTATACTATAAATAAGATTATAATATTAGTCATACCTAAAATATAATATCATGATATTGGATTCTATTTTACCTAATTATATTTATGTTAATTACTAATAAATTGGGAATTTATAAAACAAGCCAATAAATATGTTTTATTATGCATGGAAGTATGGATGAGTTAGGATGATTAAGATTAAGTGTGTATTTGGAAAGTACTTACTAATTTATAGTTTTAAAATGATTTTTGGTTTAAAATTTTATTTTAAAATTTTTTAAAATAAATAATCATATTTGTTCAAAATAACTTTTATATTAAACTATAATTTAAAATTAAAATTTTAGATAAGCTACTGAAATTAATTTATAAAATAGTAAAAAAACTTATAAATTACCTAATTATTATTTTACCCTTAATTTTTTTATACTATTTTTCCTCTCTCATTTATCTTCTCTACCCTCTCCTTTTTCTCCTCTCTCATCCACTCTTCTCTCTTCTTCACCCTCTCTCTTTTCCTTTTTATATTTTATACTATTTCTTTTCTCTTTTCTTCTATCTCCTATATCTTATTTTTAATAAAATTATATCATTTATACTAATTTTTTAATTATAAAAATACTTCTAATAACAACTATCTAAATATTTATTTATTTAAAAATATTTTTTTTATAATTTTTTTCTAAAAGTTATATAAAAATTATTTTTTATAAATATTTCTATAAATTTTTATCTAAAGTCATAAAATATACTTATGAGATCAGAGCGCTTACGTAGATATTTAAAAATTGTTCATTAATAAAATTATCATTTTGACTGTGCGCTAATCAAGTGTGTGTTGACAACCTACTAAATTTAAATTTAAAATCTAGATATGGTTTAAAGTTTAAATTTAGAAAAATTTTAAAACAAATAATCATATTTGTTCATAGTTTAAAACTAAAATTTCAGATAAGTTAGTTATAATAGCTTATAGAACAGTAAAAGAGTTTATAAACTAACCAATTACTATATTACACCCTTTCTCATCTCTCCTATTTTTTTACACCCTTTCTCATCTCTCATACTTTTTCTTACACACTCTCTCTTTTCTTTCTTACACTATTTCTCCTCTTATCTCTCACATCTTCTTATTGAATACTCATACATTTTTTTATAATTTATCAATAATAAAAGTATTTTTAAAAATAACTATTTAAATACTTATTTATTTAAAATTAATATTTTATAAACTATTTTTAAAATTTTTTTTATAAGTTATCTAATTTTTTTTATAACTCTTTTTAAAATTTTATCTACGGGTCCTAAATATGTTGGCTTATCAGAAATCCGTAAGTCAGTGACGTTGACTTCGTAAACTTTACAAACCTCCAAGAGTTTGTAAGAGAGCTTTTGATTTAAACAAGCAGAACAACTAGTAGCCACTCTTTGGTTTTTCTTATTTTTTATTATTTACAAAAGAGAGGTAGGGAGACACATATCTATTAATTTATTGATTATTGACGGATTTTTTATATTTATAAAATATCTTATATATAATAATAATAATAATCTGAATTAACTTTAAACACAACAAATCACTCAATCTCAGATGGCTTGGTGTTGAAGGTGGGCCCTTGCATGTTTGAGCAATCTTTGCATAACAAATCTTATTAAATCTAATGACAGTTGATATAGATAATAAAAAATAAATTCATATTTTATAAAAATGTGAGTTCAATTTATGCTATTGTCATAAGGATTTTTTTAGTAAGAGATTTTATAAATTCCCTATAAATATTTTTTAAACCTTAAGACTATACCCTAATTTTAATGGAGAATTAATATCAAACTTACCTAAATTTATTTGTACACCAAAAAATCTTACACAAGAAATCCTAAAAAGAATAAGCCACTATGAAGCAAGCTTTTTTTTTGTTGTTGTGCTTTGATATACTACATATATATATATATACACTCATTCTTATTTATAATATAAATTATTTTAACTAATTTATGATAATTAAAAAGTAATAACTAACTCATTCACTATGTCATAAGTTAAAATATTTTTTTAATTTTATTAAAGAATATGAATTATAAAAAGAGATAAAATAAAAACAATTGGCAAAATTAAGAGTGAGTATCAATTACAAGGACTAAATTAGTAAATGGGTATTAGTTATTCTACAAGTAACTTATATTTTTAGACTAACTCATTTTTCTAAAAACTAGTTATATTATGAATTGGAAGAAATATATGTAACGTATTGGTAAATACTTTCTTTATTCCTTTTTATAAGTAATATTTTCTCACATAAAATTTGTTTTAAATATAAATAACAAGTTGTGTGTTTTTTTTTAATTTAATTCACTTTTTTAATTTTTATTTCATTAAATTATATATCTTATCCTATCTTTTTCCATTCATTCTCTCCTATTCATCACCTTCACAAATAATAGTATATTTAAAAAAATATATATTATATTTATTACTTTTAACAAATTTAATTGTTAGTTTAATATATATCATTTGGCTAAGGAGCAGAGGGACTTCCATCTTATATACCAGTGGCTTTTGACTAACTCGTCGAAATTAAGATAAATTACTTAAATTAATAAAGTTGTCTTAAATTTATATCATTTATTTTTATCCTAGATAAAAGCTACCTTTAAATATTTTATTATTACATTATAATGTGGTTATGAGGTCTTTATAGAATAATTCAATAAATATTACTCTCTATCTTCAGTCTTTGATATAAAATTTAATTAATTAATTAAAATAAATTAAAAAATTTAAATAAATAAATTATAATAAATATACTTATACTTCTATATAATATTATATTATATATTAATTTATAAATTAGATAAATTAATTTAAAAAATAAAAAATATATAAAATAAAAAATAGACTAAGTCTTACATTTAAAATACAATATAACCCTTTAATTAATTTTTATATTAAGAATTGTATATATTATATCTAAAAAACAGTAAATGATAATGACTTCCTTCTAAAAAAAAAAAGTGCTCATATAAAACCATATGTAGTGAGTATATTGGTGCATTAGTAATTAATGAAGTCACCACTTATAGAGTATTTTGCCACGTTATGAGTTTGAATTGAATCCTCTCATTTTATTGATTTGATTACTTCTATATATAACACCATACTCCTATAATTTTATTTATAAATCACAAAAAAATTAATTTTATTTATAAGTTATATAATTAAATTTTTTTATTAATAAACGATTTTATTCTTAATTTATTGTCATGTATATTATTATTTTCTTAAATATATATATTAAATATAAGTATAGTTAAAAAATTATTAAATTTTAAAATAATTTAATATTTTTTTAAATTTTGGTAAACATGTTAGATTGGAAGTTCCTTGTGAGTTGTGAGTACCCCAATAAACTTTACCAGACAAATATAAAAGATTAAAATGTTTTATTTATGATGAAAACAAATTCTCTAACTAACTTAACGGTATCCTCTAGATTCAGAAATGGCTCTATCACCTTCGGGCGAAGACACTGTAACTCAAACGACTCACTTCTCAGCTTTTTCTAAACTCTCCTTTTTAAGCAATAAACCCTAATTTTCGTAAAAACTCTGACGTAATAACTAACATTTCAATTGCTTCATGCTTCCTCATGAATGAGGTTTTTCCTACAGCTATGTCTCACTCTAATTTTCCTCGGAAGAAGAAGAAGAACATGACTAATAAAACCCCGAATTTTAAGCACCAAAATTCGGAGGATGGATTTGATCACACACTATTTTAAAAAAGATTCATGCTAATGCGGCACCTCAGGAAATTCATGCCAGCCGCTAAATTTCTTCACCTATCTCTCTCCTCTCCCCCCCCCCCCCCGGTTTTCTCTTTTGATTCTGTGCGCTTTCTTGCCGTGGCTCAAACCCCTTTTCATTTTCAAATTCAATTCCCTTCTGGATTTGGCCACCCCTAGTAACAAGGCCATGAACTATGAAAAATTTCTCCCTTTGTAAGCTTTCTTCTTTAATTTCCTTTCATTATTCATGTAGTCTTGTTTGTATTCAATAGACATTCTCATTTTCATATTTTCTCTGATTAACGGCATTTTGATATGCCTTGAGATTATGGTTGTTTGCAAGGTGTTTGTAAAAATTACGTCCTATTTGTCTTATCAAATCTTTGTTCTTTGCTGAAAAATAAGATTATTATATTGGCAGCAAAGTTTTCCAAAGCGTAGAAAATGTGGAGGAGGAAGAAAAAGACAGGCAGGTTCCTCCACCAAGGGCATGCAGACCAAGGAATGGGTCTTCTGATTCCATTTCAAGTAATAATGGTAAGTTATCATTCTTCTTTGCTCTGATCATTGTGAATGATACTAAATTAAGATCATTGTTTATTGTACTAATGTTAAAATTCATACCGTATTATTAGACTCTTTGGATCAACGAATACCTGAGTGTTCTTCTAGGGGTGGTGACATTGAGGAATGCTCAAGCAGTTTAGAACCCAAATCTTCTCCTTCTTCTAAGACCTCTGATTCAGAGGATCAGTCAAATAATCCCCAGTGGCATGGTTTCTTTGGTTTGTTAAAGAAAGGACCCAAAATGCGTTTCCAACCAATTCTTCCAGTTACAAGTGTTCCAAAACTCACCAGAAGAAATAGTAAGAGATATAGGGAGAACCAGGTCCCGCCTCTAAATTCACCATTGAATAATCCAGCTCTCAAGACAATCTTGGACACTGAATTGTTCTGCTTCAAAGCTTCCTGGAAAAGTTTCTCTCATGCAGAGATTGTCACTGCAACTAACAATTTCAGCCATGGTATGTGTGCTCTTTCTCTTAACAATATTATTAACTTATGTGGGACAGCATAGTGTTTCTCCTGAAGAAAAACTTGATAATGATAAGCCGCTTCTGTTTCTTTCCTTTTCAAGAGAATGTGATTGGTGAAGGAGGTTATGCTGTGGTTTACAAGGGCAAAATGGAAGATGGGCAATTTGTTGCAATCAAACAGCTCACAAGAGGAACTCTTGAAGAAATGACTGCAGATTTCTTGTCTGAGCTTGGAATTATAGTTCACGTGAATCATCCCAATATTGCTAGATTGATTGGATATGGTGTTGAAGGGGGAATGTTTCTTGTTCTTCAGTTGTCTCCACATGGCAGCCTATCATCCATACTTTATGGTCTGCTAACCCTTTCGAAAATTCTAAACATAAAAAAATTAAGGTCCAATTTTATCTCAAGAAGTTTTTGCACAGAAGCTTTAGGCATTTGGAAATTTTTCCTAAATCAATATTACTTCAGAAGTGTTAAAATAGAAATAAAGTCACAACTAATATTGACTGTTAATATTTTTAATAGTCAGAAACAATATTGCTCTTTTTTTAATACTTACAAGATGATGTTTATTTAAGAAAAACTTTCCGATATCCACAGCTCCTACACTAAAACTCTCGAGACAAAATTGGACTTTAATTCTAAAAAAACCAAATTAAGTTTCTGCAGAATTCATTTCCCTGAGTGGTTTCAGGACCTCGAGAGAAACTTGATTGGAGCTTAAGGTATAAGATTGCTTTTGGGACTGCTGATGGCCTTCGCTATCTGCATGAGGAATGTCAAAGAAGGATAATTCACAGAGATATCAAGGCTTCTAATATTTTGCTCTCAGAGGACTTTCAAGCCATGGTTAAGCCCAATACAGATATCTGAAGCTAAATTATATTTTTGTACATAAATAATGTTTCTTCTAGCTTTCTTTAGACAATGATTAACTGCATTATCATACCAGATATCTGATTTTGGCCTTTCAAAGTGGTTACCAGACCAATGGACCCACCATACAATATCCAAAATTGAAGGCACGTTCGGGTTTGTATATCTAACAGATCACAAAATTTTCAAGTGTCTATTTATAATCCTTTTTTCTTCCCCAGTCATTCTTTAACCCTTGTACTTTTGTTTTCCAATCACTATGCCCGTTACAACAGCTACCTTCCTCCAGAATTCTTCATGTATGGTTTAGTAGACGAAAAGACCGATGTCTATGCTTATGGGGTGCTCTTATTGGAGCTCATTACTGGACGACAAGCTTTAGATGGCTCACAGAAAAGTTTAGTGATGTGGGTATGTCTGCTTTTTTTCTAACACTAACTGGTAATGTTCTACTGAGCTTGTTGATGCTGAAAATTTCAATTTCATTCCAGTCTGCTTGACTACATATTTTCCAGGCAAAACCTTTTCTATCTACAAATAACATTAAAGAGCTTGTCGATCCATGTCTTAATGGCGCTTATGATGAAGAACAAATGAAACTTGTAGTCTTAGTAGCTTCAATGTGTGTTGATCAATCTTCAGCTGAACGACCAAACATGAGCCAGGTATATATATGAACTGACCCTGCAGTTTTGTATTGATCAGTGAGTTCAATGAGACATTACTTATTGCTAAAACTAGATATTTTTTATTGCTCAATCTTAAAATAAAATGCATATATAAAAGGCAGCTTAATCCACAAGACTCTTATTAGTAGAGTATGGGGAAAGACTAATATACATAACTTCACCCCTATAATTAGAGAGTCTGTTTTCAAGATTTGAATCCGTAACTTTTATGTCACATGGTAGCAACTTTATCGTTGCTCTAAATATCACCTTCAAAGTAAAATACATACACACTAACACACATATTCATTATAGATATAGTTCTAGCTCAAGTGATGTCACATTGAAGCAAAACCAAAACTGCTTACTTGGCTCAGCAAGCTAGTCTGTTGATCCATTGAAGAATCTGATGGGATGAATTGATACAGAGCATGAATGCTTTACGATGTTGGATGATGCAGGCGATGAAGATTCTAAGAGGAGAAGAAGATAGCTTGGAGCTCCTGAAATTGCGCTCCAAGTCCAAAATTCAAAGGACACTCTCTGAAGAAGAACTCTTAGATGCAGAGGAGTACATCTCAAGAGAGCTTTTGAATGACAAAGATCGACATATGAAGACTCTTATGGGAAACTGTAACTCTAATGAAGAAGAAAAACAGCAACAACAACATTCACAACTAGAGCAAGGGCTATGATTCAAGAAACTGGTTCTGAGGCAGTCATTTTAGAGTAGAAGGAACATGAGTGATGGTGATATGTGTACAGTAAAAGGAGGACGAAGAGGCAGAGCAGAAGGTCGTGAACATTTTTGTGATCAATATGAGGATGACGATAAGGAGGACATTGAATGGGGAGAAATTTACGAGTTCATATATATTAGCTTTGCTATAACTTTTCTCTCATCAGATGAAATTATTTATGCAATAATAATATAAAGAGTTTTCTAAAATCGCATTACTTTTTCTTCTTCTTATTATTGTAGGGCATGGTTGATATGAGGGAATGTAAGGAAAGAGAAGGAAAAGTGAGAGTTGTTTGTTAATTATGGGATGCCATTCCTAAAACTCTATTCTTATGAAAATGAAAATGAAAATGAAATTGACGCATTTCTAGTTGCATGATTTGAATACTATGTCTTTATATATAATGTAGGAAAATGAAAATTTTGATCCCTCAAAATTTCAGAATTGGTCCTTATAGTTTGAGTTTTTAAGGATTACCCTCTCTAGTTTTTAAGCTTCAATATGTGGTTAAGGAAATTAAATTTGTAGTGATTTTGAAAGGTCAATCTTCATCTTCTAGCATATTTTCCCCCAAGGTCTAATTGTTTAATCTTCTTAAATATCTTCTTTGTTTAAACTAGATCTTGCAGAAAAAAATGAATAGTGATAAAATTATATCAAATTAAAAAAAATTATAGGTAAAATTATACTATAAATAAGATTATGATATTAGATACATATGAAAAATAATATTATAATATTGAGTATTATATAACTCTAATTTTAATTATAAGCGCCATTATTCCTTTAAAGTCTAGCTAGAAAAATTAAAGAAGCCACGATCAAAGATAAAAACATGCTATTTTGGTTGAAGTAATAAGTAATATCTACTGAGAACACTAATTCAAATGCGGAAAAGTGTACTTATAAGATGTAAAAAAAATTTGTGCTCTAAATATCGAAAGTGATTAAACCTTTGATTAAATTAAAAAGCCAAAACATACTACCACAACACTATATACGCGATATACTCCTCATATATTAAATATAGGATATATTTAATTAATTTGATTAAATTAAAAAAATTAATTAATTAATTTATTATAATATATTTTTCTAAAATACTATAATTATCTTCATTAACTTCCTTCATTTTTTTATTTAATTATTATTGAGATAATATTAATGAGAGTAATTTAAAAAAATTAGTAAAATTAAAAAATAAATCTTATATTTAAAATTAAGATTAATTTATTAATTATGTTATATATTTATGATTAGAGGAATAGGTAGCTACTCTTAGGCAAAAAGAGAAGGCAATTGGTGTGATACCATTGATTTAGGGGGAGATATCTCTCTCTCTCTCTATATATATAATAAAAAGTTTAAGAAAGTCAGGTACTAAGGTCTCACCAGCTTGAGCAAGATTCTTTAAGGCTAAAAACTATTTATGAAAATATTTATATCTCATGTGACAGAATTATTATATTAGTAATAGAATTTAAATTTATTATATTATATGGTATGAGTTAATTTTTTATTAACCGGATCACCTTATTGGCGGGAAATGGAAAATGCTAAATTTTCATGTATTTTTTTCAGGAGGCCAAAACATATAATTCCATAAAATTAAATTAGTAAAGAAAAATTAAAACTTCCAGTGAATGTGATCTCAATTTAATTAATTTAATTTTAATGCGGGTGACTAATCTTCCACGCGTTTTCCAGGTTTTGGGAAAACGGCTTTGGATCAGATCTACAGAAAATAGAAGGAGCAGATTCTGGTAATAATACAATCGGAGCCGAAGAGATAACTATCCCTCCTGAAAATCATTCTCCCGGAAAATTTCCCTGCGGATCGAGGCTGGGCTCAATGTCTAGGTTTGGTTCTTCGTTGTTACTCCTTTTGATTTCAATCTTCTTGATCATTCGTGAAATCTCCAGCTCCTACGCTGGTTCCGCTAGTTCCATCGTCGATCCTTCTAAAGTCAAACAGGTTTCATGGAAGCCAAGGTCTCATTCATCCCTTTGCATCTTTGAATTTCATGCGGATGTAGCTTTATATATCTTTCTGAATATTTCCATTTTAACTTCATTATTTTCTACTTTTGGGCGGAAGTGAAATGAAATGAATGAATCTCATTTTTGCAGAGCTTTTGTTTACGAAGGTTTCCTCACTGACTTAGAATGCGACCACTTGATCTCTTTAGTGAGTATCGGTAGAAATCCAAACTTTGCTGATGTGGATTTGATGTGGTTTCATTCGATTTCTTTGATTAATGAAGCGATGCTTGTTCATTGCGTTGTACTAGGCTAAATCAGAGTTGAAGAGATCTGAAGTAGCGGATAATGACTCCGGAGAAAGCAAACTAAGTGAAGTTCGAACTAGCTCAGGGATGTTTATTTCTAAGAATAAGGTCGGTTTCTCTGTGACCCCTTGATGTCTTTCCCAATTTGTTTGCTTATGTTTGTATAATTATGCTTTTATAGTGGACTGGTTATTTTCTTTTCTGGTTCACATCTTTAAGATCAATGCATAAGCCACACTCACTTTCTTATCCTTAGTAAGTATTATTATGGACGAAAACCTGAAAATATGCGGGCGGGTTCGGGTCTTTACCAAGCCAGTAAAAGAAGTTTTTCGAGGACTGGGCGAGGTTCTTAGCACAATGAACATCTACTTAATGTCCGTATGACTCTGTATTAAAAATCGTATCTCCATCCTTCTTCTGGTCCCCCCCAACCCTTCTCTCTTTTAAAACCTTTTAACTGCTTTTACGTTTTGCAAGCATATACGTGTCCGAGAAAGAATTCATTTGGCATTTGAAGTGTAAATTATGTCTTTAACAAATTGTTATTTAGACTTGGTTTTAGTTCGTTTCTTAAGAGGAGATGCTGTAGAAAAGGGTGTCTGACTGCTGTAGACGGAGAGATTGGAAATTAATCTGGTTGAAGTTTGTATCATTAATTGTGTTTTTAGATGGGCTGTTGGTAACATGCAGGTTTTTCTTGGTTATTCTGCTTTTTAAAGGAATATATATTGTTTCTTCACAATACACACACACACACACACACGTATGTCGTGTACATTGAATGTACATGTTCTAATCTTTATTTTATAGGATCCTATTGTTGCTGGTATTGAGGACAAGATTTCATCATGGACCTTTCTTCCAAAAGGTATGCCATATATAAAGTAAAATTTCATTTTATTAGTCTATCTTTAAAATCTGCATGGCATCATTGTGAGACCTGTGGAACTGATTACTGCTACCAAGTTGTTAGTTAGTTCTTTGATGACTGGAAGCAATTTTCCATTTAAAAACCTACCAGACAGCTTTGCAAACTGGAAATATTGAGGTTCTCTGGCTAAAATCTGAAGGTTGTATATCCTGACTCGGCTTGACATTACAAAATGAGAAATTTTCATTATTTATCTTAATGATTAGTGCAACATATGACTTTGTAAAACTTTGGTAGTTAAACCATATCAGGAATGTTCTAAGATGACTCCTTTAGAAGTGCTTACATGACCCCAATGATGAATTGCATTTCTAGATTCTATAATTCCCTTCTCTCCCAACAGAAAGAAGAATATTGAAACAAGAACGTCTCAGTTTCCTTATTATACTTGATTGATCATTAAATTTCAGAAAATGGGGAGGACATGCAAGTATTGCGATATGAGCATGGGCAGAAGTATGAACCACATTTTGATTACTTTGTTGATAAAGTCAATATTGCTCGGGGTGGACATCGTGTTGCAACTGTTCTCATGTATCTCTCTGATGTGACCAAAGGCGGTGAAACAGTGTTTCCTAATGCAGAGGTCTGTCTTATCATTATTCATTAGTGTTTAATGATCTTGTTTCAATAAGATTATAAATTGCTCACAAATTTGAATGAATCAAATTAGATGTGGTTCTAATTGTCAATTTTTTTTTTCATCTCAGTGTTTGCAATCGTATTTTTTTAAATTTTTATATCCCTAAGTAGACTAGGCACCTGGGTTGCTTTTAAGTATTTTTCCTTCTTATTTTGTATCAAATGGAGTCAGACATTGCTTGTAAGCTGGGTGAGGAAGGAATAAACCTGTTTCCCTCACCTTTGCTGCAGACTCCAGCTGCCACTGAGCTAAGTCAAAATTTGTACCAATTCCTTTATTATTATTCTTAGCTGCTGATAAATTATTATATGCCATTAAATGTCAAAAGCTGTGGCAGCTCAGCAGAAACTTTTGAGGAGATTGTGTTTCTCTTGGCAGCTCAGACAGTATGTATCTTGCAGGCAAAATATAAATGATGCATGTAAATCTCGCTTTTATTGCTTTGGGCACGGGAGGCAGACAGACGCACCCTTTCCTGGAGAATGACTTTTAAATATGCTCTCTGTGTCTAATTCTTTTCTGCCAAAAGACTTGACAGAAAAAGAGGGGAGTTGTTGTTCTTTTTGGGGTTTTTTTTGGGGGGTGGGGTGATATTCAGGTTTGTAGCAGAATGGTCCGGACTGTCTGTAGTTTAATAGACAAGTTATGTCTACCTTTTATTAATTTGGTAACTCACAAGTTTCCATTCTGCTCCCAGGACCCTCCACGTCCCAGAGGTTCTGTAACTGTAAGTAGAGATGATCTCTCAGAGTGTGCTAAGAAAGGAGTAGCAGGTGTGCATTTGAATGAGTATTTTCTTTCATCAATCATCTTCTTTGTTGTACCGTCCCCTTTAATGTGTGTCAGATTAATGCTGAATAATCGTTCTTCTCTTTCCCATCGTCACCATTGTGATGAGCAGTAAAACCGCGTAGAGGGGATGCTCTTCTATTCTTCAGTCTCCACCCTAATGCTACCCCAGACACCTTGAGTCTCCACGCAGGATGCCCGGTAATTGAAGGGGAAAAATGGTCAGCAACGAAGTGGATTCATGTGGACTCATTCGATAAGATGGTGGGAGCTGGAGGAGAGTGCGCCGATCAGCATGCGAACTGCGAGAGATGGGCCGCTCTTGGAGAATGCACTAATAATACCGAGTATATGGTTGGTTCCGAAGATCTTACTGGCTACTGTAGGAAGAGTTGTAAGGCATGTTAGAATTGCAGCTGATGGAAGCTTCCCACGTAATTATATGCCATAGCCCTTTCATCTGTTTCTTCATTTATATTTTATCATTCTCCTTGGATTGCAGTTATATGCCTCTTTATAATGGTTTTGTCCTCGTTAATGGCTACACTTCCATAGATGAACTTGTTAGTAGTCAAGCTGAAATGGCTAATTTCTAAGAAACACACTGCAGATTGCCATTATGCTCATCTGATCAAGCATTAGTTTTGAAATGAGTTTATATGTGAATGCTATTTTGAGTTTGAATAACAGTCATAAAGGGGATTGATTTAGTGCCAGGACATTTATAGGATGGATCAAAAAATTGAAACAAAAAAAAAATCTTCATCTTTATTTAATGGAATATGTATCTGTAGCCCATCTATGGTCTCATTCTTTGATTTTTCCCTCATAATCATATATCTATAAAAATAATAGAAACTCATGCTATTCACAAATCATATATCTCTAAATGTGGCTTGCTTATACTGAATCTTGGAACGTTCATGCCCAAAACAAATATGGGAACATTCAGATGTAAATTTTGTTGCTTTCAATCAATCTTGGTACAAAAGATAAGGGATGGAGTTGTTTCTTACAATAATATAAGTTTAATTTTTACTATTATTATTGTGAGGGATATTTTAATAAGAGATTTCGTAAGTCTTCTATAAGTGTTCTTTTAATTTTAGGGTTGTATTCTATAAGTGTTGAACTTATTTAAATTTTTTATATGAAAAAGTTATTGCTTTTAAGGGTGGGGTTGAGTTTAGTAGAAAGGTTAATTTATAAATCAATGTTAGATTTTTTTTTCGGTTAGGAGAGTTACTCACATACCCCATAATGCCAAATTGGATTTTGAAGAAGAGCAGCCCCACATATTTATTGATTAAATAATGACAAAGAATCAAATATTAGGGTGGTGAAGGAAGGCGTGCTTTTATAGCTGGACACATGATTTCGGCTACGTACAGTTCATTAAGAATATATTAATCAAGTCCTGTCCAAGTCTCAATCGCTTTACCAAAATTATCGTTACTGTGTCCAACATAATTCATATTTTATAGAGTAATAAAATATTAATAATTAATTAATTAATTAGAGTGGTTCAATAAAAAAGCACCTAGGCTGTGCAAAGATGCATGAATGTTTTGGTATTGAAGAGAGGCATGCGGGTGGATGAGGACGAACCACATCTAATCAGATGCAAGAAAAAGACAGCCATATATCTCTTTATGTCTGTTGCTTAACTCTAAGGAAACAAAACCATTATTTTTAATTATAATTATGTTGTGATTCATGCGAACTATCTATTTTATATTTTTCTTATATTTATTTATTTCTTAATAACAATTATTTTTTATTATTAGTTTTTAGCTAACAACATGTGTAACACTTTATATCTAAAAATAAAATATTTTTCTTCCCATCCACTTTCCTTTTCTATTTCATTTTACAAATCCAGCCTGGCCAATGCTTGTCAAATATGATGCCGTTCATGCCCCTAAAGATTCTTGGTGGCCCACGTGTAGCCTTCGTCTGCTCGTCAAAAACGAAATTACCTTTTTATCCTTTTTCCTTTTTCCCGTTTTCTCATTCCCTTTTGTTTCCCCATTGGGAATTTGGAATAGATGCTCCTTATTCTATAGGGAGGTACTGAGAACCAAATCAATTACTATTAAGTTAGTTGCCGCAATGATCTAAAAATTAGTGGTGCAATTGCAATTGGGTGAGTATTAACATATAAATAAATATAATATTTATATATAAATTACACATAATTAAATAAAATAGAATTATTATAATATAAATATGATTAATTGTTATTTCTTTTTAAGTGAATGATATCATTTCAAACTCAATAAAAAAGAAAAAAAATATAAAATCTAACCCAACTAACTCATCTAAAACTCAATTAAGGCTAATTCTTAATTTAATAAGTTGAATATAATAAACAAGATTATTATGTGGATGTGTACAAGAGGAAACACAATTTCTTTAACCCTAATTTGTAATGTAGCAATACTGCCTAATCTTGAAGTTGAAGAATTAAAATAAAAAAGAGAAAATTAAAACAAATAGCATCAAAATTTCCGCTTAATTAATATACCCTAGAGTTGATACAATATTTGACTCTTTAAGTTTGTATAAATTTTAATTTTAATTATTTAAATTTTAAAATATAAATTTTAGTCTTTCAAATAATAAAATAATAAAAATATTTATTAAATTATAGGATCAATATTTTTGATAATTTTTTAAAAAATTAAATAAAAAAATAAATAGCGAAATATTATATTAACTCTCTCATCAAATTAAAAAGATATAGTTGCTCTGTCTCTAAATAATAATACTCAAATCAAGAAAATTTATTTATGTCTGAATTATTTTTTATTCTTTCTAAATCCGCTCTCAATTTTCGAACTTTCCTATTTCAGTTCCAATCTTTAAAACCGTCCAATAATGGAGTCTTTGCGTATTGACCCCTGAACCAAATCGACAAGCCGAAGCATTGCGCAAATCCAGAGAGAGCACTGCCACTGCCAGCTGCTATCCCCATAATAAAACCTTTGATTTCTCTTCCCCCCACAATTACTCAAATCTCTCTGATTTTGATTCATTCATTTACCAATCATCAATAATTCCTTCTAAAGATCTGAACTTGAACTCCTTTCACTCTTTCTTTCTAGAATCTAAAGGGAACACACAGATCATGGATGTGGGTCAGATGCAGAGACAGTTGGTGGAATACACCAAATCCTTGTTCATAGAGGTAGGCCAAACATCAAATTCATACCACTATTATGATTTTACGATTCTGGGTTTCAATCTTTCTTTTGTCTGTACATACACTAGTACTACTACTACTGCTCCTTAGATAGATCTATTTGTTGGGTTTTTTTCTTTCTTTCTTTGTTGTTATGTCTGTGTTTGTGTTGATTTGTGACTTGTGGGTCTCTCTGGTGAGAAAAGGGATATTTGGACAGTCAGTTCTTACAGCTTCAGCAACTTCAAGATGAGAGTAACCCATCTTTTGTGGCTGAAGTGGTTTCTCTCTTCTTTGAAGATTCTGAAAGGATTCTCAAAGATCTCACCTTTGCTCTGTAAGCATATGCCATCCCAGTTTCTTCCTTCTGCTCTTTTCGCCTCTCTCTCACTCACTGGTTGAAAATTTGATTGCTGTTGTAATGACCTTGGAATCATGCATTTTTCTTCTGCAGAGATCAGAAGATTATTGACTTCAAAAAAGTTGATGCTCATGTTCATCAATTCAAGGGTAGCAGTTCAAGGTAGGCAACACCAATTTCATCAGACAACATGGTTTGTTATTCTGGTAATATCGTTAAGATTTGTTTTTAACAAAAAAAAACCACCCTATATCCAGAAGCCAAACTATCTTAAAGGATTCAGGTCTCAAATTCAAGACCAATGTTTAAATTATGTTGTACTTGGCTGGTAGGATCTTTTTCAATCATGTTTGTCAAGTCAAATGTTGAGAGATGAACATAGTAACAAAGTCGATTCCTTTTCAGATAAAGTCGATTCCTTTTCTACTGCTGAGAGATGAATTTGTGTTTGTGGTTCACAGCATAGGTGCACAAAGGGTTAAAAATGCCTGCGTTGCTTTCCGTGGCTACTGTGAGGAACAGAACGTAAACTCGTAAGTAGTTTGTGCCCCAAAAACAGTCATCATCCATTTGCTACTCCATAGATTTCTTCTGCAGTAATATTTCTTTTCAATTCTGAAAGGATGCATAGCATCAGTATTATTTACTTCTTCCTCTTTAATATAATATCTATTTAATTAATTATATTAAAATAATTAAAATAATTAATATATAATATATTTTTTTAAATATTCTAATTATCTGTATTCTTTCTTTTCCTTTTTATTTAATTATTAGTGAAGGAAATTTAATAGAAGTAATTTAAAAAAAAATTAGATAAATATAAAAAATAAATTTTATATTTATGTTTAAGATCAACTTTTAAATTATTACCTATATATATTAAGGATTGGAGGAGCATTTATTACCTAAAAGAGTAAACTTGTTCAGCAGTTTTACCCCACAAGAAAAAAGGGTTTTGGGGTTGAGTTTAATGTGTTACTGATTTGAATTCTGGGAGTTTCATTCTTGATTTACGGAGGCAGACATTAAAAGTCTGAGCTCATAAAAAATATCAAAACCACAATCTATAGGAAAGTTTTTATGCCACCGCCATTGACCTCTGAGAGCGTTTCATTCTGATCATTGGAAAAATGTTTGTGATTGCAGTTGCATCAGATGTCTGCGACAAGTAAAGCAAGAGTACTTCCTTGTCAAGAACAAGCTAGAGACTCTGTTCAGGGTAATTAATTACTTTAAATCTTGAGACAAAGAAAAATAAAAGATTCTGGTATGTTTTGGATTTGTAGGTTATATAACAAGTATATATATATATGTGATGGTGCAGCTTGAGCATCAGATTGTTGGAGCTGGAGGTTCAATCCCAATGGTGGAACTGGGTTTCTGAGATGAATATTGGGGGAAGGAGAAGCTTGTGAGAGTGTCTTAGGGTTTATTTTTGTTGTTCATTGTGGGATTGTTATGGTGAATGTAGATGCCATGTTATGCTCAATGGAGGTTTTGATTTGTGAACTCTTCTTGCATGGTTTCAACAAGCAGGTTTATATCACAAATGAGATTTCTCCCCCAATCTTTCAACAAAATTCCATACTTTCCATTCTTTTTTTTAAAACAAAAATTAATTATCCGACATCTAATATTATTAACTAATTTCTTTTTAAAAAATAAGGTAAAATGTTATAATAAAAGTAAAATGAGAGTTCTACAAAAGAAGGGAGAATTTTACGGTAAATGTAATGTAATTCACAAAATTAGCCATAATGAATAAAATACATCCGATATTTATTTAAAAATTGATTATAGTTATTTATAATTAATTTAATTAATTCATTTTCGTAAATTAAGTTAACCTTCAATTTATTCCCACACAGAAAGAGAGAGGGAGAGAGAGAAGAAGAATTAAGTGACTTTATTATTTTTCAAATAAAAAATTTAGAGCATTTTGTTCCATACAAAGTTGACTTTCTAGAAAAAAAAAATGATATAATTAGATATTAGGCCCCCGTGAATTTTGGTAAATGGATTTGGATCTGGATAACTAAACTTGGGTGATGAGAAATGGTATTAATTAAATAAAAAAGAAAATCTGAGGAGATTCGATTTTTGTCTGATACATAATTGGTCATATCCCAAAGAAAATTAATTCCACGAAATTATATCATAAAGTATTATTTTGTTCATGCATACAGTGATTTACGATTCATTTGTCAAATTTCACACGGTCAAAATTGATTTTAGATAGAATTTAATTTTTAAATATTTTTTATTTTAATATATGTAAAATTTAAAATAAAAATAATTTTAAAACTATCATTTTACTCAAAAATAAATTTATCATTAAAAAATTAAAATTCAGATAATTTAGATTTAATTTAGATAATTTAAAGCGCTAAATGAGGATTCTATTTTTTTAAATAAAGAAAAATTCATATATATATATATATATTATAGAGAATTTAAAAGGATCATAGTATTTATAAACTATAAATATTACATCTTATTATGTGTATGAAAAACATCTTATTATGATTTTTTAATAAAAAAGAAATTAAAAAGGGAAAAATCGTTGGTGGGTTGTAGAGACAAAGAACAGAATAAGACATGCCAACCCTACATGCATAGAGACAGAGTGTACCATGGAATTCAGAACATGGACTCAATTATAGAAGCAAATCATATCCCAACCTGGATTTTCATTTTGTTTTTACTCTCTTTTTTATTCACTTTCTTCAAACATTAAATTACTTTTTATATTATTTTTATATTCCTTATTTAAAATTCAAAGACAAAATTGAACATGTATTATAAATATCGGTATTGATACTAGCAATTTAGAATAGCAATATTATAAATATTTAACAATTAAAGACTAAATTATAAAATTGACAAAAAAAAGACTATATTAAAAAATCACAAAAATAAAATCCAATCTCAGTATCACACCCTCTTAGTTTCTCTTAGAATCCAATCTCCACTATCAGATCCAAAAATAAAATATTAAATATAAACTATTATTTTTGGATTTGAAAGTGGAAATTGAATTTTGACAGAAAAATGAGAAAATAAGATACTGAGAATATCCTCTCCCATGTTATTTGCATAAAGTATGACATAAAAATTAACTCTATAATATTGACAATTAACTTTTAAAATAAGACTGTCCTAAAAATCTATATCAACCAAAAATTATAAATTAGTATTACCCCTCATAAATCATAAATCATACAAGGAACTAAAAGTGAACATTTTTAAAAAAAATGGGCCCAAATTGATATGAATCTATAAAAACAATTTTTAAATAATCTTTTAATCTAGTGGTATGAAAGTTCCTTTGTAAGATCCAGGATTCGACCCCTAGTCTTATGTTGTTAGTGTCGACCACTCTGATTAAAAAAAAAATCTATAACAAAAATTGTGTTTCAGATAATCTTGTAGAAAGAAAAAAAATGTCACCATATCCTTTTAATCTATCTTATAAAATATCACCAATTATATAAACCTTAATTCCAAAAGTAAGAAGATGACATAAAAATTAAAACAATGAAAAAAGATTGTGTTTTCTTTGTTTGATTGATTCTACTCAGACTGTACCAGAAATAGGGTGGCTCCATCTTTTTCTCTGTTCTGCAAAGCTTCCAACTTTGGCTGAGAACTGGTTCTTATCACAGAGCCTATGTGTGTATAGATGATTCAAAGTGTTGGAATCAGCATGTTTTAATATTCTCACTGATTTCCCATGTTTTTCATCTACCATTGTCTCCCCATCACATGATTCTCTGCCTTTGGCTATGATTTGGATGTTCTTTTCCTCAAATTTAGGATTGAGATTACATGAATTGCTCTCTGCTAACACCACTGCTCCTAGAATTTCCCCCAAGAATGTCTCCTGCAAATTGCAATACAATAGCATCAATACTTTAAACGTTCAGAAGAAACAATGCCTCTAAGTCAAGAGATTAAAACGTGTTAGAAACCATTAAAATCATGATTTTAGTGCAAGCAATAGAAAGACTCAGTGCTTCTAAGTTAGAAGATAAAGTGTGTTTGGTTTCACATTAGAAACTACCAAAATCATGATTTTGGTGGAAACAATAGGAAAAAATAACGCTTATGAGTTAGAAGATAAAACGTATTTGGTTTAATGTTAGAAACCACTAAAATCATGATTTTGTTGGACACGATAAGAAATAGTAGTTATAACTTTTAATTAGAAAATAAAGCAAGTTTAATTCATGTTAGAGACCACCGAAATCATGATTTGGGTGGAAACAATAGGAAAAAATAGTGCTTATGAGTAAGAAGATAAAGCTTATTTGGTTTCATGTTAAAAATACTAAAATCATGATTTTTTTGGAAACGATAAAAAATAGTAGTTCTAACTTCTAAATTAGAAAATAAAGCGGGTTTGTTTCATGTTAGAAACAACCGAAATCATGATTTTGGTGAAAACAATATGAAGAAATAGTGCTTTTAAGTCAGAAGATAAAGCGTGTTTAGTTTCATGTTAGAAACTACTAAAATCATGATTTTGATGGAAACGGTAGGAAGAAATAATGCTTCTAAGTCAGAAGATAAAATGTGTTTGGTTTTATGCTAAAAATGACCAAAAACATGGTTTTGTTGGAAGCATTTTTAATGGTTTTCAGCGTGACTCCAAACACACACTTTTGGTCCATAACAGATAGATAATTTGCATATATGAAATGATTGACCTCTTTGAAACAATTATATGTGTAAGTTATGGGGGAAGTGATACCATATGGTGATATCTGTGGTGGCTTTGCTTCAAACGGTAGAGCCTCGAAATCAAACGCCTGACAAAGACAGCCTCCGGTGTTACTTCATCTGTCATATGAAGATGTCGTAGAATTGATGAAAATGAGGTTGTTCTGCGTTGCACAGAGAGTGGAATAAGGGTAATGTTGCATTCAGACTCAAACACAGTCTTTGCTGCTAAAGGATCAAGAAACATGTTCATTTCTGCATATTGGTTTGATGGAACCGTGAACACACTTCCTTTCTCATCACTTCCATTACTCCTCAAGTGTCCTCCAACCACATAGATATCCTGAAAAAGTACGGAACATTAAAACCATTCATGTTAATCTCAACGAAAATCAACATAAGGTCCCAAGAAAAGAATATAATCATTAAAAAATCCCACAATAACTTAGTAGCATGGATTTATTGTCATTTTTTAAACTAAAACTTGTAATTGCATACTACTCACTTTTTGTGAGACTTTTTAGTAATTATATTTTTTTTAGAGCGTCATAGTGATTTTCCTTTTTAGTTGTGTGTGTATACGAACAAACCTGAATTCGAGAGCGCATGTTTTTAACTGATACAACCTTTGCCAGATTAGTCAAAGGTCCATTGGCTAACACAGTAACCTTAGAACCTGGTTCAATTGTTTGCAATACAGACTCCCAAACTTCCATAGCTAGTGGTTGTCTAAGTTCAGGGCGATCTGTATTCCTAGGAGCTCCATACTTCACGGAATTCTCTGCTGTATACCTGTCACAATGTGATATGAAAAAAACATAACATGTCAGATTCATTTCATCATCATTTGAATCATGAAAACAAGTGAAAGGGCTAGTCTGGATATTAAAGTTGCATTCAGAGAGGGGATTCAATTTCACCTTCGGGGGCTACGAGGAAGAAGACGAGCAAGACCATAGAGAGTGTCAGAGTCCAAGAAGCCACCACTGCCATGAGGGATAGCCTTAACATATTTGCAGTCACCAACAGCAGAAAGTATCGGATCTGATTCATTTGTTGCAAACATGTCTCCAAGACCAACTGAAATATCATCACGACCCATCATATGCAATAAGTCATACACTATATCTATTGTTGCTGCATTTGCCCACCCAGTTGGACTCACAATTATTGCAGCAATGTTCATCACTTGGACTGGCACTTTTAGAAGATAAAACAGTGCAAGAAAGTCTCCTGTACTCATGTCCATATCAAACACAACTGGCTTCCCTAGTTTTTTGTTCTTCTGAAAATCTGGCTTGTAACTTACTTCTCTGTAATAAGGAAATTGAGTTGTGAAGTTGAATCTCCCAGCTTGTTCTGGCCTATTTAGAACCTGTCAGATATTCACGTCATTTTTAACTGTTCCAATTACATTAGACTACGCTCTATACAAGTGTGTAATATTTTCTTGGGAAAATTAATTTTCTAATTCCTATAGGTTTTGACTCAGTTATAACTCACTGTTTAATATTTGATTTTATACAACTCAGTCCTTATAACTTTGGCCCAGTTGAAATTCAGTCTCTGAACTTTAACTCGTTATAACTCAGTCCCCATAATTTTAACCACTTAAAATATTATTCCATTAGTTTCATGCAATATATACTTTTATTTTCTAATAATATATTGACTAATTTTTTAAATGGTTAAAGTATAGGAATTTTGTTGCATCGAGACAGAGTTCAATGACTGAGTTATAAATAAGCCAAAACTATAAATACCGAGTTAGATTGAGTTAAAGTTTAGGGATTAAGTTATCTATGACAACAAAAAAATAAGGAGGAAAAAATGAAAAAGAAAGATTGTACACTTGTGGCCTCCAAGATTTAAAAAGAAGTGCAACCGCAGGCAAAGAATGAAAGATGAAGGGAAAAAACTTGTAGGAGGGATATTAAAATTTTTTTAAAAGGTTCCATGTTGACGTTGACTAATTGGAGAATAAATGGAAGGTATATAAACTTAATGTAAGTCAAAGAAGAACCTAATATATACCTATTTCACTAAAATATGATACTTACATTCAAGAAGCTTATGAAGAATTGTCTGTCAAGAGGGCTTCTAGCATCCTGGTTAGGTTTTGCTTTTGTGGCAACAAGAACTCGGACAGAGTCTGAACCATTTACTTCTGCTGTATAGCCATCCTATAAACATCAAGTTGAAAAGAACAAGAACAACAACATATTAACTTTAGAAGATAACAAGTTTGGGATTTTTAAAAAGTCTAATTAATAAGATGTTACTGAAGTAGTTAGTACCTTACATCTGCCTTTGCCATTATTGACAAAGCAAAATGGATCTCTGAGTCCTTGTTGAACATGACCACTATGAACTCCACCTTTCTCCAAGTTGAACTTAGGAACTTGGCGTCCATCAAAGAAGGGGTTGGATCCATCAGAAATCCCATATGGTTTGTTTGAAGTTATCACAGTGATGTTCATATACTCCATTTCTGCAAATTCATTTTCTCCTTTGTTATGGGAATTACTCATTATTGATACTGCTACCCCAGATGTGAAAGAATCCCACATAAAATAACTCTGCCAATTTTTAGTCTCATTGTCAAGAAGAATTGAAACTGAGGGTCCATATATATATTTTATTTGCAGACTCCAAGAAAAGAGCAAGTTCTTCAATGACTAATTACCGTGTAGAACTGATCATCGAACCATGTATCGCGAGCCATTTTCAATGACTTGAAACAGTACTGAGCCTCAAATGTGTCTTGACTTTGTTCGAAAGCCTCAAAGAATTGTTTGCTAATGGGGATTGTGTTTGTTGCATCAAGAGGAACAAGAGTGATAGGAATACCAGAATGAAGAACCTGATGAGCATAATAATGAGAGCCATTTTCATGCATTGCTTTTAGAAGATTCTTATGCAAAACTTGGTATATAAATAAAGAAAATAGAGAAAATTCATGTTTTTTGTCTTTCTAGTTTTAACTTAGTTATAGTTCAATCTCTAAACTTTAACTTAATACAACCTAATTCTTATAGTTTTATCTCAATTATAACTCAATCTATAAATTTTGACTCAATACAGTTCAGTTTTTATAATTTAACTATTTAAAATATTAGTTCTTATATTTTAAAAAATAAAATTATATATTTCAAGAAAATTAGGGATTAAAATTTTAAATAGTCAAAACTATAGAGACAGGGTTGCTACTCAATGAGTTAAAATTCAGAAAATGAGTTTTAACTTAGTTAAAATTACAATGACTAAAAGATTAATTTTTCCAAGCTTGTACATTTAGTATATAAATCCTTTAAAGACTGACCTGGTAAGCAGAAAAAGGGTCTCCAAACATATTGAACTCTGCATAAGGGTTCGAGTTATAATCAGAGAACAAATTGCCAGCATCACCACACTGCCTGGGAACACAAGAAGAGAAAGAAGCGTTCTTGGGGCAACAACCAGTAGGGTTTTTGGCTCTTACACCACCACCCATTATGTATATATGCTCCACATTCTTCTTGAGATGTGGATTGTTCATTAGGAATATGGCAAAATTTGTTTGAGCTCCAATTATAAACACAGTTATGGGACCTTGAGATGTTTTCTCAATCATCACTTTCTGTGCACTTGGTTGTCTTAAAGGTTCATACTTCCTTCTGCCCTAATTTCATCACAGAATCAGTAAAATCCAAAATGGGTTTTTAGTAATTACACTATACACATAACTTCAACACATAAATTAGCCTAAAACATTGAATTCTGAATATTAGATTTAGTGTATTATATTTATACCTGTGGAAGGAAGGCTTTCCTGAGGCCAAAGTTTGAATCAATGTCTAATCTCCCTCCAAACCCTAAAGGAATTGCTTGCCTGTATCTGCAACCTCCTACTGTATTCATCCTCTGATTCAATTACAATTACAAGAAGACACATATCAATGTTACTTTTTAGACGTAATTGGACGCTATAATGTCTAAAAGGTAGACTTTTTAGACCTGATGCATGCATATCAGATTTAAAAAGTGTGACTTTCTAGACTTGACCTTTGGGAATGGATCTAACATTATTTTTGTAGACCAATTCTCTAACTGGTATAGAAAGTGCATGATTTTCTAAACTGTATTTATTTAAATTTAAAAAGTGTGACTTTCTAGACCTAACTTTGGGACCGAGCTAAAATATACTTTTCTAGAACGGTTCATCACTTAGACTAGAAAGTGTCTTTCTAAGTAAGGTTTAAAAATCCATTTTTTTAACTGGTCTAAATGCCCATTTTTGCACTAGTGTGCTTCAAATGGCTTATTGCAACTCAGAGGAATGTAATGAACACAATAATACTAATTGAAAGGAAGAAGAAAACATAACTGATAGCTAACAGGAGAAAAAATCAGCAGGTACATTACATAGATACCTGTTCTATGAGTGGAAGATAACCACCAACATTTGGTAATATGGTACCGTTTTCAAGTATTCCACCTTCACCTCCTACTCCAACTGCCACATCATCACGGTTCATCATGTAAAGTAAGTCATATACTTGATTCACTGCGTGCCCTGCATTAGTCCAACCATTTGTGCTGATCGTTATACCCTGCAGTACATACAGTGAAATTAGTTGAAACACTTCAAAACAGTGACACACTACTTTCTGCAACTTGGTTCATGGTCAAAAAAGCAAATCATGTCAAATGTCAACTACAGAAAATGAAGACCAAGTACTGTTCACAACTTTTATATTGTTAAAAAAATTATTGTGAGAGTTATTTGTTTTGATTAGCTAAACAGAGAAAGTGAGAAACAGGATGATTACAAAATTTTCAATTTTGGAATACCCAGTTGTGAAGATGATGACTTCTGGTTTGTTTAGTTACCTCCAATTCAAATTCTGATCTATTCAGCTTTAGAAGATAGAGAAGGCCAAAGAAATCATCAGTATCAACATCTGTATCGAAAAGAATCCGACGTGGCCTATTTTTCTCCACACAGCGCAGAGCATCTCCAACAACAGCAATAATAGCTCCTATAAGCAAAAACAGAGCCACCCAAAACCTGTTTCTATCTGTAAACAACATTCTTCTGAAGTTAAAAAATGAACCCAGAAATCTCTTTTCTCTCTCTAAACCAGTTGAAAAGAACCAAGTTTGATGAAGAAAGAAAGTTATATCAGTCTCATTCCCTGAAAAAGAAACAAGAGGAGCATTGAGAAGAGGTGTTAAAACAGAGAAACAAACATAAAGTTTACGTGTTCATTGGTTCTTTTGTTTGTGTTTGTGTATAAATGAAAGCTTGGAGATTGGAAATATGGGGAGAGAGAGTCAGAGAGAGAGAGAGATGGTTGAAGAATGGAGATTGTGATGAGAAGAAGGGGGTATGGTGAGTAGTGGATAGCTTTTAAAAGTCATAGCTATTTTATTCGATTGTTGAATAAAACTCTGTTCCTTTTAGTACTCCAAAACCCCAACTCAAGCTTACGTACTTGTTCCCACAACCTACAAAGTGCACTCTAATCTCACGCATACACACACAACCACGCCAATGATAATTTAATAATATTAAAATTCTCTTCGACAATGTACTCCTCGTCCTACTTACAAGGCAAGAGAAGGTTTATCTAGATTCTATTTATAATTTATAAATTAAAGGCAGAACTATATAAATATATTATTTTATTTATTATTTATTATTATATTAATTTTATTTTTATAAGATATAATATATATTAAATATGAGTAAAATTAAAAAATTGTTAAATTTATGACATAATAATTAAGGTTTAAATATTTTGTATGAAACATATAAAAAATAACTTACAAATAAAATTAGATGAATAGTACTTATAATATTAACTTGACATTGTATTTATTGTTTTCCCCTAATGAGGATACGAGCTACAATGGATATCATACATTGTGAATAACCTGTTGCCCTCTGTGATCTCCCTAATAAATATATTAGAACTAAATAACTAATTTATATATATATATATATATATATATATATATATATTAAAAATTTAGTTAATTATTAGGAAAAAAAGTATGCCTTGATTTTCTAAAAATACTACATTTAATCATTTATATTGAAAGTTGGTGTCATTAATAGAAACTCCACTCTCTATGTGCAATAAAGATAATTTAGTAAAAAATTATAAAATTATTTATTTTTAAATAAAAATTATAAATTTATAAGGTAAAATGAATTTAAATTTTGTATTTAATATCAAAATAAACCTCTCAATTAACTCCTATATTTAAAATTATTTATTTTTATTACTTTATATTTTATATAATTGCACTTCATTGATATTTTACTCTATTCTATATCATATAAAATTTATAAACAGCCATACTATTTACAAATCATAACTAATGCAATTAATACTAAATTTAGGGTAAGATATTGGATCTACAGCTTAGTTTTGAGTTTTTTTTTTAATTAAAAGGATAAACATTAACTATATAAAATTATAAGTATGATTGAACTTATAATCTTTTACTTATAATTGAACTTTTATATTAATAGATCATAAGATCATTAACAGCTTAATCAATTTGATTTAGTATATCAACTTTAAATAAAATACCACATACTTTCCTTAAAATAGTAATACATTTAAATTTATATATATCTAAACTTTTTTAATATTTTTTGTCAATCATATAACTCAATTAGTTAAAAATATTATATATATTACTTGATATGGTAAATGCATATATATTTTGGGAATATTAGAGTGTGATTAAAGGAACTAACAATACATATATATAATAATTAACAAGCAAACAGCATTTAAAACAATGGTGGGGTTTATACCAAATCGGTTCACAAAATTATTTAGACCATAAAGATTGAGCAACAAATTTCAATGACCTACATCTTTCACGGGTCAAAATGCATTGCATTGGCACGTTAAAGGAAATATTCATGATTTGACACCAACAAAATTATTATTAATATTTTAAATTTTCTGTGTTGTAGAAAAAAACTTTTTTAGTTATGCTGTATGAGGGATGGATGAAATGGTTCTCTCTATGTGGGGATTATTTATTCATAAAATTATTTGTGTGTGTTCTTTTTAGATAGATCAATGGCATGCCAAGTGGTCCTTTTTAAGAAAGAATCCACCATTTTTGTCAAAAAAGTGAAAATAAACTTTCTTTATATATATATATATATATATATATATATATATATATATATTTGTGTAGAATATTCCCACCCACTATTCCATTATCTTGTGGGATGGACATGCATGGACTTTCGTTCTTGTTGACAAATGGCAATACATCTATGTAAATTTAATTAATAAATACTCATTAAGAGCGGTATAATTATCTAAATATTTTTTCTATCTATATTATCATTATTTTTAATATACTCAACATACTTTTTTTCCATTAAACTATTTTCTATTCAAGTATATAGGCCCGTTTAGATAAAATTTTAGAAAATAGTTGATAAAAAAAAGATTTTTGAGTAGCTTTTAAAAAAGGGGTTATGGAGAAGAGCTTATGAAAAATTAGTGAATTTGAATAAATGAGTATTTAGATAGTTATTTCCAGAAGTATTTTTATTATTGATAAATTATGAAAAGGGTATAATTATTAAATATATGAGAGAGGATAGAGGAGAGATAGTGCAGAAAAAAGAGAGAGGAGAGATGATGAAGAAGAGAGAGGAGAGATAGTATAAGAAAAATAGGGGTAATATAGTAGTTGGTTAGTCCATAAGCTCTTTTACTATTCTATAAGCTAATATAATTAGCTTATACAAAATTTTGATTTTAAATTATAATTTAATTTAAAAATCCATTTAAATAAATATTACTATTTATTTTAAAAAATTTTAAAACTTAGATTTTCTCTAAACCTAAGTTTAGAGACAAACCAAACAAGCATTATATCAAACATGTTAGCGGTTGGAAAATTTTCAATGGTCTAGATTTATTTTTAAAACTTGTTTTTGAGAAAATATATATCCAAATCTAACTCATATATATATATACACACACACACACACACACACTATCAGGCATGAATCATGATGGACGAATAATATTAATATTTTAAATATATAATTTATAATAAATTATATTATTCTTGACTCATCAATAATATAATTTATTTTTCATATGTTATATAATATATGGGAGTCAAATTTGACTTGAACTCTCAAAAGAACTAATTTAATGAGAGTTAGATTGTAAAATGATATGTCCTTGTAAATTGTTTAGAAGTAGCTATAAATTATATCCTCTAAATTTTTTTCTTTATTACTATCATCTACATAAAGTTGTAGTAAATAAGAAAAATCCTAACTGCAGATGTTTAATTAATTTAAATAAATTAAAAAAAATAATATTAGTTTATTATAATAAATAATGTGATATGATCTCTTTAGAATATTTTTGAGAAATATTAGATTATATATAAATTTATAAGTTAAATAAATTAATTTAAAAAATATTGATATCTTATATTTAAAATTAAAATTAACCTAACTAAATCTTTAATTTATTCCTATATTTAGGGTTAGGGCAGTACTGTCAAATTAATTTTTTAAATATAAAACTGTTATTTATTTTTGAAAAAAATTATCATGAGATCCTAAAAACTATAATTATATTTTTTTAAAAAATAAGTGAGAATTAAGAATTTATTATTATTTATTATATCAACACTTATCATTATATATTACTAATTTATTGTACAATATTTTAGTGATTATATTTATTATTTAAAACTTTATAGTGATTTTTTTTTTTTAAATTGGGGATTTCCTTCCACACATGTACGTGGCTTTCATAAATGTCATATGGGTACGTTCATCGGTTACCTAACTATTATTCCTTTTACTTGTTCCAAGTTGAATATATATACACACACACACACACATATCGTGACTTTTCTTTTGGTTAATACTAAAATTTAAAAAAAAAAAGGCTAATCTACGATATAAGACAATATTAATATTAAGTATGATAAATTATTAATTATTCTCAAATATAAATTTAGATATCTAAAAATTAGAATATTTTCTAAATATTGCGAATAGAATCATAATAAAATTATACTCTTTAAAAATTAAATATATTTTAAATAATTATATGTTTTATTTTTTTTATTAAATAAACGTATATACAATGAATTCGTCACTTCTTTTATTAGTATGTACTCCCGTCTAATCCAATAACACAGTTTTATTGGTCTCATGTTTGTTTTGGTGAACCCATGGTTTTTGACTTTATAGACTTTGATTCTAGTATACTTTGATCCAAACTTTGCGTTCAAACTTCAATCACGCATTTTTTTAATATATTAAAAATTTTATCTACGTTTTGAAAATTTAACAATTCAGTTATTTTAATTAAAAGTAATGACTATTTTCATTTTGTAATTAATTAATATAAGAGTATTTATGTTAAAAGAATAAAATAGATTATTCAAATGGGATCTTATCAAAAGGAACAAAGCGAACTTGCCAAGAAAAAGAACAAATTCAAATTGAAGTTGTTTAGGAACTGAGAGAGCATGCATGTTTAGTTAATTAATAAATTTATTGTATGGTATATAGTATAAGAAATGGATTGTACCATTTACAAATTGAATTTATTGTATGTTTAGTTGATATTAAGATAGATGATATTACTAGATGGAATTAAAGCTATAAGAGAGATTTTATATACATCAGACCAAACTTAGGTCTATTTATTTATATTTATTAAGTTTAATTCTCCAATCAAATTTTTTTATATGGACCTTTTTTTATAATAAAAATTTACATTGATAAAATTTTTAAAAAAGAAAATATAATAAAAAAAATTTAAAATTTAAAAGGATAAAAAAAGTATCTGAATTTTAAAAAGGATAGATTATGCCTTCTGCTAAATCTGTCTTTTAAAAATTTAAGACAAAAGATAAAATTGTCATTTAGTCATTTACAATTTATGTAATGAGATTTGTAGTTTCAGTAATAGTTTTAACAATTCTCCCTAAGACATTTACAACTCTAAAATTGGAACTAATTATTTTCATATTTATAACTCTACTAATGACATTTGAAACTTCAGTAATAATTGACAACTTCAGCTAAGATATTTAAAACTCTAAAATTGCAACTAATTATTTTCTAGTTTGTAACTCCTGTAATATAATTTATAAATTCAACAATAATTTTGATAACTCTCCCTAAGATATTTACAAATATAAAATTGAAACTAGTTATTTTCAGGTTTGTAACTTATATAATGTCATTTGTAATTTCAATAATAGTTTTGACAATTTTAGCTAAGACATTTACAACTCTAAAATTGTAACTAATTACTTTTGGGTTTGTAACTCCTACAATAGGATTTACAATTTAAGTAATAGTTTTTATAACTTTCTCTAAAATATTTATAAATTTTAAATTATAACTAATTGCTTTTGGGTTTACAACTCCTAAATTGGGATTTGCAACTTCAGTAATAGGTTTTACAACTCTCCCTAGGACATTTATAACTCTAGGGATAATTTGATATTTTTATTTAAATTTATAAATGACATATTAAAACTCCTGCTCAATTTGTCATTTTAAATATTCATATACTTATTTTATTATTTTTAAATTTACATAGTTTTTTATTATCTTTTTCTCATTCAAAATGCTAATGAACTATTATTTTCAATAATAAAAATTACATATGGTAAGACTTGATCAGAAAATTAGACCTAATAGATATAACTTGTAAGTGAATAGACTTAAAGCTATGATATATTCTTATAAGTCTTAAGTTCGATTTTTTAAAAAAATATTTATATTAAAAGAAATAGTTATAAATCCCGAAATAAGATATACTAATAATAGGATTAAGTAAATAGTATAAAAAAATAGATATAAATTATATATATATATATATTTTATATTTCATATTAATTGTTAGTAGATATTAATTGTAGAATTAAAGGTTGGCAAAAAAAACAGTAGAATTAAAGATTAAATAGGAACGTAATTAACAGAAATGGATTGACACGTAATGCAAAGGGAGTGTCTGTTAATTAAAAGGAAAGATTGCATATAAAGTGAAAAGTAATTTAGGATCCTATAAGATGACTTTATGAACATTGAAAGAAACGACAAATGGTAGATTTGGAGTGGATTTACATTACTAATACTGTTAATTTGATGTCACTTGGCTTGTAGTTAAAAAAAAAAAAGTGCATTTAAATATTTAATTACTTAAGAGATCAACCATATGTTAATTTGCTGATTACGTTCATCATCTTTTGGACATGCGGATCTCTTGAGGTGATGTAAAAGTATTTGGAGCTTTTAGCTTTGAAATTTGAACCCAACTTGTCTCACCTATAATCAATTAGCTTTCAATCTTAATTATGGTAAACCTTTTGATTAAGGGGGAATGATTGTATTTAATCACTGAAAAAAGTCCTTTGAGTTGTAAATATGCATGTTATGTCCTGTTATTATTTCTTGCTCAAAATCTTATCACAGCTCTTGTTGTGGGACTTTTCCTTATCAAAAGTTAGGGTAAAAGTGCCTTGAGTACCCCCAAATAATTTTGTTTGTGCAATTGGCATATCAAATTATTTAAAGGTATAATTAATATTATAAAATAATTTTTAATGTGCAATTAGCACTCTTACTAACTTCCATCAAATTTCTGTCTACCCCTCTCCCTCTCGTCATCTTCTCTCTCTTCCCTCCTCTATAACATCAGGAGAGAGTGTGTGGCTTCCTCCGTCGACCCCTAAGAATTCCTCCACATTCAACCCAATCCCAATAGCTCCTTCACCCGCCTCTAACCTATTACCACCGTGCCCCCTTCTCCCACCCCTCTCTCTACAAAGACCTCCCTCTCAACTCTGCCTTCCACATCTCCCTCCGCCTCTTCCTCTCCCATCTCCCTTCCTCACCCCTAAACTCCCCGTCCTCATCTACTACTAAGACAGCAGCTTCGTCTTCTACCACCCTTCCTCATCCATTTTCCACAATTCCTACACCACCTTGGCTGTTAGTTTGCCCTCATCATCTCCATCGACTACTGCCTCGCACCAGAGCACCATCTTCCTGTAGCCTATGAAGATTCCATCGAAGCGATCGAATGGGTCTAAAACCAAGCCTGGGGTCCCAATGAATCTGCCCCCTACTTGAAAGACCACACGGATTTCTCCAAATGCTTTCTCATGGGAAGTAGCGCTGGAGGAAATATCGCCTACTTCGCTTGTCTGCGTGCCATCAATCTTGATTTGTCTCCGCTAAAGAGAGAGAAAGAGGGAGGGAGGGATGAGGAGCGAGAGTGTGGCTGAGTGAGTGATGTCTTGTGTTGCAGAGGAGAGAAGAAAGAGAAGATAACAAGAGAGAGGGGTAGACAGAAGTTGGTCGTAAGTTGATGGAGGATGCTAATTGCACCCTAAAAATTACTTTATAGTATTAATTATACCTTTAAATAATTTAAGATACTAATTGTACTAATAAAATTATTTTAGGATACTAAAGATACTTTTACCTTCAAAATTTACATCAATCAATATAAAGTACTATAGAATTTATATCAACACCTACTATTTACAAGTTATGAGAATATATGTGCCATCTCCTTTATGTTTCATATAATTCATCATAAGAAAACATGTTTATTATAACACATTAGCTTCGCTGTTTTGTGGGGTTGACGCTTCATTTCTTCAGGTCCCGCACCCTCTTTCTCTTTTTCTTATGGCATTCTTGGGGCCAGCTCATTCTTGGTCCAGACAATTCCAATGCCCTATGGGTCCCACGTGTTGCCACCACTCATCATTATCACCAATACAAAGCAACCACATGAAATAAAGATACCATCTTGTATGGCTGACTCACCAATATGTGTCAATATGCGTATGGGTGTGTGTGTGTATATATATTCCAAAGAACATTGTTCAACTTATTCTTCTAATTAAAGATAATTTTAAACCACAATGAATCTTCCAAAGCATCATTTTGATGGAGTAAAGAAATATAAAGAGAATAATGAGTTTTATCTATGTGCTTGCAAATTCCACAAACATATATAAAACTTACTACTCTCTTTTTTCTATATCTCTATATGCTCCACCACCTACAATGTACTTGTGGAATTCAAATTAGATAATTATTTTTATTAGATTAATGAATGTGCAAAAGGGTGTGGAGATAATAGAGTATTTTAATTAGTGCACTTTAAGTTTAGGAGAAAGGGAGATTTTATCTTACTCTTAGATTGTGGGTGAACTAACCCCTTTCTAAAAAAAAATTGTACAAAAAAAATAATTAGTGCACTTTAACTTAATTTAATTCCTAATTTTTAATAATGAGATTTAGAATTTGAAGTTAATTTGGTAGAAATAATGAACATTTTCGTGAGTGGAGTGTAATAAAGTGAAAGCTAAAGCATTTTCACATTTGTATTGGATAAGACCTTTAAAGGGGAGCTAATTGCTTGTTAATAGTTTAATTTACACGCAATACAAAAAGAATGGACCAAAACTGCTTGGTTGAATAGCTTCTTCTTCTTCTTTCGCAGCAAAAAGGTATAATCCTTTCCCATCACTAAAGTTGTTGTTATGTCTCTATTCCTTGGTCAAACCTTCCCTTTTCTTCTCTTTTTATCATGTATGATTATATTTATGTATGGCGACGTTCTTTGGCCACGTCACCCCATTTAGATGGGTGTGAACATAATCATAAGAAAAAGACAGGGAAATGGTCTAATCTATTATAAAATTAATCAATCAATCTATAAAATTAAGAAGAGGGAAAAGATAAAAATATATAAAATATCTCAAAATAAGTAAATAGTAATAGATTTATACCTTGTAAATTTTTTTAATAATTATATTTATTTTTTAAGATTTTAGAGTGATTTTTCTAAAAATATATGAAAGAATGACTTAAATATTATATATAAGAGAATTAATTACTCTAAAATCTAACAATAACTGAATAGTTTATAATAACAATCCACATGGTATGAAATAACATGTTTATATTGCCAATTTATTATTGAGATTTTTTTAAGAATTAAATCTCTTCTATAAGATATTTGAGTAATTCTCTCAAGATATTTAGGTTGATAGTAGTAGCATTGTAGTATAAAACCTTAATATTTAGGCTAATCCAAATTTTGTGTGTCTAGCAATTTAGTTGGGAGGGATTTACTCTTTCCCTTCAATACCTCGGAAGAGATTAGCTTTAAAATTAGTGGATTATTATATTGCTAATTAAAAAAACAATATGTTACTCGTGTTAGCTCAGTTGATAAGAAGAGTGGAGTGAGATGAGGGTGATGATAAAAAAATATTTTTTAAATTAATAAAATAGACACTAATAACCTGATATTATAAATAAGATTAAATTTATAACATTTTATTTATAAAAAAATTATATTATAAGATTATTGACGATTGATCAATAATTTAAACTACTCCCAATATAATTGTGGGAAAAAGATAAAATAACAAAATTGATTCGGTAATTAGTAAATATTTTGAAAGTAATTAGGAATTCAAATCATCTAAATTTTTTGTGTTTGCCTTATTTTTTTCAGTGTAAATATAATAAATAAATTAATTAAGTCCTAAGTGGTTGATGAAAAGGCGCATCTCTACTTTCTCTAATTTCATACGAGTCATGATGGTTCTAAGAAACTTGATAATATGGACCATTTCTTTTCACATTATTCTACGAATATTCCCAAACTAATAAGTCCATTATATATTTATGAAGAAATTATTTTTTTAAAAAAAAAAAGAAAGAAAGAAACTTTTTGAATAAGGCGTATTGTTTTGATGAATGATGAGATGAAAGAAAACGAAGGTCAATAAAGTGAATATTCAAAAGAATAAGATAGTTACTTACTCCACAAGCTAGAGACACTTATTTTCAATACGTTTTCCAATGGAAAATTAGCAATAATGGAAGACAATGATTGGATGTCTTTATTTTTCAATAAATACACTCTTATGTAAGTTATTTTGAACAGTTTGATTAAGGAGAACTACTCAATTCCTTTTATGACAAGCATTACTTGTTGGATGTTTTGGATTGAATATTTTACGATATTATCATGAGATTTTATTGAGGGAAATGTCATCATGAATATGAGATTTCTAATTTAGTTACTAAATCACATTTGTCTTTATAAAATTTAAAATTTACTCATCCGATCCTAAATATATGACATAATCAGAGAGTTTATTTTAGTTTTAAATATAATATTTATTTTTTAAATTTATAAACTATTTCTTAAATTACTCCTATTGATGCTTTCTAAAAAAAAATCAAGTAAAAAAAATGAAAGAAGGAGTTAAGAAAGATGATTAGAGTATTTTAAAAAAAATATTTTATAATAATTAATTTAATTAATTTTTTTAATTTAATTAAGATAATTAAATATATCATATATTTAGAATAAAAGAGTATTTAAATATGTAGATAAAAAAAAGACTAAAATAATAAAACAAAATTGCACGAAGTTTAAAATAAGCATATAGAGAAAAATTAATAAAATATATGGATGTACTAAGTTTAAAAGAGGTTGCACTATTCTTGACCTATAAATAGTAAATACTAAATAATAGAGCCCTCTATATATTTTATTTGTAGTATTAATTTATAAGCTTTATATATGTGTGTATGAACATATATGGCATGCTTGAATTAGTTTTTAGAGAAAAATTTATAGAAAAAAAATTATTTAAAAATGACTTTAGATAAACTCTTCTAGAAAAAAGATGATAAAAAAAATATAATTATGAATAAATGAATATTTAAAAAATTATTTACATAATGACTTTTATGATATGTAAAATACTAGAAAGTGTATGAGATAAAAAAATTATTCACTACTATTTATCATCTTCATCATGTCCCATGTCTACTTCCTCTTGACCTCCCACATGTCCTCTTCACATATCTCTAGCTATGAAGACCACCAGAGAAGAAGTGCTGATGACAACGATAAAAATCCTCTCGATGACCCATAGCTACAAATTATCTTCACAAGATCTAATGACGTAGACCACCTTCATGAGACCTACTAAAGGTGACTTTCAAAGGATTGTGAATGGTGAACTCACAAGCCAAGACATGAGCATCAAGGACAGTGAACCCTCCTTCACAGATCTTCATTGTCAGCGAGTTACAAAGTAACATAAGATAACAACAAAAATAATAGAGCAAGCAAACCAAACGATGAACTAGATGATGACGAGGAGAACCAACGATGATATCAAGTATTAGAAGGACAACTTAGTGTCGATAAAGGAGAGCGAAGAGGAGAGAGGATAAACTATAGATAAAATATAATGTTATAAAAGTAAGAGTAAAATAGTCGATAATAAGTCATTTTTTCAATCTATAAACTATTCCTAAAACTTTATATGAAACTATAATTTTAAATTATAATTTAATTTAAAAATACTTATAGATATTTAATATTATTTATTTTTAAAAAATTAAATATAATTTAGACTAAAAATTATTTTAAAATTATAGTTTATAATTTATCTAAACAGCCAGATAACTTCTTACGTACTTAATGTTGAAACATAAGCGTCAAGTCTTATACAATAGATAGTTTCAATGTTCTTATTTTTCCACTCTGACTTTATTACTATTCTCAAGAGGTTACTCAATTACAAACGCAAGTCTCACGTTGAATTTTAAAAGAAGAAACAAATTAAGTGAGGTCATGTGTGAGTCTAATAGTCTATGAATTTTTAATTTTTTATTCACAATAAAGATATTATCAAAAGTGCATCTAAATCTTCATTTTATTTATTATATAAAAATAGTAAATTTATTTAGTTGACCCCTCCAAATGGAGCGTGCCGCACAAAAGGCCAGTAGGGTCTCACAGCCAATATTCATTAAGGAGCATGCGTCTTAATATTCAAAACGGTAGGATTAATCCTAATTAATAGTCAACCGGTCCTTGTTAATTAATCTCAATTACTGAGTTTATTTAATTAATTAAACTAAAAACTTTAAAATATATGTACTTGTCCCATCTTAATTATAAGTCACTTCTAATATATTTTACCTGAATTAAAAAAATTTAAATTTTATTAATTATGTTATAAAATTTAATAATTTTCTAACTTTATATCTTTTTAACATACTCTTAGGATCATATTTAGTATAGACACTTTTAACATAGTTTACTTAAAATAAGAAAAATATTAAACCTTATTAATTTTGCCTTAAGATAATAATTTTTTAACTTTATATATATTTAATATATATATTTTTTTAAAAAAAAATAATAGTCTTGAGGACAATAAATTAAAGGTAAATTGTATATTTATATAATAAGTTTAATAAGTTGACTTATATTAAATGGGAAAATACCCTAATAATTATAGCAATATATAAATATACATAGAAGTGAGAGATCAAAAGATTTTCTCAAGGCTTTACGGTATATTTGAGAATTTATGATGGAATATAGGGGAAGAGTCATTAATTGATCATGCAATGGGGTGGATTAGATAAAATGGTGAATGGCTCGTTTGAGAATTTTATTGGGAGAAGGAATGATTTCATTTTACCATTATTTGATAATTATTATAAGATTAATATAATAAAATTAATTATAATCATGTTTTCCAATTTTTTATTATGAATATAAGGTAAGGGATGTTAAAAATGAGAGTACTTTTATAATTAAAAAGGAAAAAATTATTGTATGGTCTTAAAAAAAATATAATAATAACTTTTTTTATTATAATAAGTAAATAAGATAGATTTATTATTATTTTTTATATCAAAATTTATGTTTAGATATTTATTTGTTATGAGATTTTTTTAATAATTATATTTTTTTATATTTCATAATAATTAGCCAATATATTCTATTTCATGATTAATAAATTAAAAAAAAAAAATCTCAGTCGCCACCTTAGACTTTTATAGTTCACAGCCAAAATGATGGCATCAAGCGTAGACTTTTATGAATATGCAAGTTTCAAGATAGGAATCACAATTAAGTTTTGGCATTGTTCCCAAGATTAGACTAGCTTGGATGGACCTATCATGGTTTTTACCATAAAAGATAATTTATTAATAAATTGATAAGAAAAGTTTTTATATTTTTTAATTTAATATATATATTAAATTATTTAATTTTATTTTATTAATATCATTAATTTTTATAATTTTATTCTATTAATACTGTTAACCCTTACACAAAAATTAATTACGCTAGTAAAATTAAAAAAATTATCAAAGAGAAAAAATGGCGTATATCAAATTAAAAATTAAAAAAAATATAGTTACTTACTAAATGGTTTTGCCCTAAATTTAATCATTTATCTATTAACAGTTCAATTCATCTTAGATAAATTATAAACTAATAATAAAAACTAATACAAAAACTATTTAAAGTTAATTTAGATAATAAAATATATAAGTTAATTGAGAAATTTTTTTATCTTAAATTTAAAACCTTAATCTATTTTATTTTTTAAATATATAATTTTTTAAACTATACTTATAGTTTTTTTTTTGGAGAATCAAAGGTATTCCCCATATATTTAATCTCTTAACTAATGTTTTTAAATATTCATAAATTAATAATCTAACTTTTAGATCAACAAATATATATATATATATACATAAATAGATAAGTTGAGTCAAAGGAAAAGATTTAAAAAGAAATGCAAGTGAAACTTTAAATTCCCATAATAATCTAAATTGTGCATCAATAATAATTGTTGCCTTGAAAATTTAAAATATATGTACTTATTCCATCCTAATTATCAGTCACTTATAATATATTTTATCTCAATTAAAAATAAATAAATTTTATTAATTCTATTATAAAATTTAATAATTTTTTAATTTTATTTCTTTTTAATATACTCATACGATTATACTTAGTATAGACACTTTTAACATATTTTATTTAAATTAAGAAAAATATTAAATCTTATTAATTTTACTTTAAAATAATATTTTTTTAATTTTATCTATATTTAATATATATTTTCTAAAAAAAATAATTTTTTTAGGACAATAAATTAAAGGTAAATTGTATATTCATATAATAAGTTTAATAGGTTGACTTATATTAAGTGGGAAAATACCCTAATAATTATAGCAATATATAAATATACATAGAAGTGAGAGATCAAAAGATTTTCTCAAGGCTTTAGGGTATATTTGAGAATTTATGATGGAATATAGGGGAAGAGTCATTAATTGATCATGTAATGGAGTGGATGAGATAAAATGGAATGGCTCGTTTGAGATTTTATTGGGAGAAGGAATGATTTCATTTGATCATTATTTGATAATTATTATAAGATTAATATAATAAAATTAATTATAATCATGTTTTTCAATTTTTGATTATGAATATAAGGGAAGTAAAGTTAAAAATGAGAGTAATTTTATAATAAAAAAGGGAAAATTATTGTGTGGTCTTACAAAAAAAATATAATAATAAAAAATTATATTATAATAAGTAAATAGGATAGACTTATTATTATTTTCTATATCAAAATTTATTTTTATATACTTATTTGTTATGATATTTTTTTAATAATTATATGTTTTTTAAATTTCATAATAATTAGCCAATATATTCTATTCCATCATTAATAAATTAAAAAAAAAATCTCAGTCGCCACCTTAGACTTTTATGGTTCAAAGCCAAAATGATGGCATCAAGCGTAGACTTGTATGAATATGCACGTTTCAAGATATCAATCACAATTAAGTTGTCATTGTTCCCAAGATTAGACTAGATTGGATGAACCCATCATAAAAGATAGTTTATTAATAAAATGATGAGAAAACCATTACTCAAGTAATTATATTTTTTTAATTTTTAATTTAACATTTATATATATTAAATTATTTTATTTTATTTTATTAATACTATTAACTTTTATAACTTTACTCTATTAACACTGGTAACCTTTATATAAAAACTAATTATACTAACAGAGTAAAATTAAAAAAAAATTATCAAAGAGAAAGAAAGGGACATATATCTAATTAAAAATTGAAAGAAAGTATAGTTACCTACAAAATAGTTTTTTCTTAAATTTAATCAATTTTTATAAACACTTCAATTCACTTGAGATAAATTATAAACTAACAATAAAATCTAATACAAAAACTATTTAAAGTTAACTTAGATGGTAAAATATATAAGCTAATTGAGAATTTTTTTTATCTTAAATTTAAAATCTCAATTTATTTTATTTTTTAAATTTATAATTTTGTAAACTATCCTTATATATATATTTTTTTTGGTAGAATCAAAGGTATTCCCCGTATATTTAAATCCTTATTAATTATACATATTAATACATCTAATTGAATCATAACCATTCATTTTTTAATCTCTTAATCAATATTTTTGAGTATTCATAAATTAGTAATTTAGATCAACAAATATATATATATAAAGATAAGTTGAGTCAAAGGAAAAGATTTAAAAAGAAATGCAAGTGAAATAAATTAAAAGACGTGCATAAGTCAGTTTTAGTGTTTATTCTTAATCCTACTCTATCTCTTAATTAAATCTCAAGTTTGGTGAGCTTGAAAACCAAGTCACACCATTCACATTAATACATATTGGAACTTCTAAATATATAATTTTCTATTAAGGCATTGGACCGTAATCACTAATAAATATTCTTAGAATTCTATAGCCATGGGTAACTTTCTTTCTTTTTTTCAATTTATAAATAATTATTTAGCATATTTAAAAACATGGAAAATAATATATCAATATTTAAAATTTGTTACTAATTATTGGTTATATGAAATTTTAAAAGATGCATTCGATTATCATTAGTATGATAGAGTTTCAAATATCATCAGATTAATTTTTTTTTTGTTCACCCGATTTATCGAAACTTTACCCCTACTACATCCGGATTTGACCCGCGTCGCGCGTTTGGCTATGCTGGGTGAGTCTCCCAATGGAAATGCCAAGGCTCGAACTCAAAACTTTACTTAAAAAATACTAAATTACTTATCACTCAGACCAACTCCCGTTGGTATTAGATTAACTTACTATTAATCAATTAGATCGCATTCATGGTTTCATTGGGCCCAAAGCTGTATGGGCCGAGGCCCATTTATAAGGCTAGATATAAGCCCATAATTAAATCACCTGGATGAGTATAATATCTTATCAAGCAAATGCCAATATTTTTACCAGTGAGATTGAATCTAATAGAAATAATTAGTTTCTCATAATATAGTGAATCAATATTCAAATCTTCACTAAAAAGATACTCATAGAAAAAAAATAAAAAATATATCAATATCGCTAATGTAAACTAACAGGTGTTGCTAAAGATAAGAGAATACACTCAATAAAATCAAATACCTCGTCTAACTGAGACAGATTTAAATATATGGAACTTGAAACTAGGTTGCAATTTGCAATGATATGATTCTCCAATGAAAAAAGTAAGTCTCAATATATTTTTTTTTAATTTTATAAAATATTTTTTTTAATTCTCGAACAAGTCTGGAATGATGATTTTTTATGTCAATTGTTGTTTCAACACATTAAATTTAATATTTAAAAATATTTTGTCAACATTTCCTGTGAATAAAACTAAGAATTTTGGAATTAGAAAACTGAAATATTATATAAAATTATGGTATTAAAATGAAATCTTGGTCCAGAATTAAACTTACCAAACTGGCAGAGTCACTTGTGAAATATAAACCTTTGACATCTTCATATGATTATGTATTATATTACAGTTACACTGTTACTAGCGTGTTCTTTTGTTTGATGGTACTCCTATAGAAATTCATACATAGCCTTCCCAACAAGTAGATACAAAGAAAAGCTTCACTGCAGTTACGTGCATTACGCATTGAAGAACATAAAAAACCTTAAACGACAAACAAAACACTAGATTTACATCTTCCAAGGCTTTATACACAGACAGACACACACAATCTCTGGGGTATTGAATAGGCTTGAGCAAGCAAGGCATGATATGCAATTCTGCTACCTCATCTGTGTTTCTTTGTTAAAAGAGGTATTGCTAAAAAGATATTAAAAATGTTCCTACTTGTTGAGTTGGACAAACCCCGTCTAATGATCAATAGCAAGAGAGTACGAGCATGCCCAAATTGGCCGTAACAAAGCATTCAAATGTTGAAATGAACCATTTCCTCTTCCTCTATTTTTAAGTCTGAAATGCACAGAGTGAAAGATATCAATCCTCTAAGCTCACTTCTTTCATTAGTTGAATTTATTGGCAAACTTCAGCCGCTTATAAATTCCAAGGACTTGCGGAAAAACACAACTGGGAATATGCCTCTATATAAACAAATAGAAAACACTAGCATAACAAAGCAGAAATCACCAGCTACCACAATTAGAAGTCAGAAAAAGTAGTAGTTCTGGGACATACTGTAACATTTGCTATTGATTGGGTTGTAGTAGACCCAATAACATTCACAATATGGACAATAGGCAACATACTAGCATAAATCTGCAATGATTACATTATATTTGAATTAATAGTCGCTGGTTGTGATAAAAAAATATGATGATAAACAGCTGAAACTTCTATACAGTTAGAAAATCAATTCAACATTTGTCCTTCATGCCCAACAACTCAAACTTGCAAGGTAGCATTGATCTGGTGAAAGAGCTGCATCCGTAATTGTCCACCTCAGGTTTCTAGCAGAGATTTCCTTCAGTACCTTACAGTCCCTGTCAACATCATAGACCCGATTGTGGCTTCCTTGTTTCAGAAGAATCTACAAAAAGCCCAAAGTTAAGTTTTAAAAACAATTTTTACATAAGTTATTTCACTGACTAGGGCTGTGCAAGAAATTTAGAGTCTACAAAACCTGTTCAAGCCCGCATAAAATATGTCTTGTCCATCTCGATAAAAAGTGACCCAATATAAAATTTGTAATTTTGGACAGGGCTAATATTCGGGTCGGATAGGGCATCGGGCAGGGGTTATTGCGCTGCCCATTTGGCCCTACCCAATTAATTACTTTTTTTTATATCAAAAGTTATAAAATTATAGTATTTTATATAGAATAAATATAATTGATATTGATGATTAAAGGGTAATTTTAAAAATATGAGTAGTCAAGTAAGTAATTGTATCATTTAAAATTTATAACTAAATTGATTTCTTTCTTTATTTTTTTTAAACTGTGATAATCATCATATATTTTTTTCAGATGTTTTATCTTTATCAATTTTGGAGAGATTGATGCAAAGTTACAATTATAAACTATTTAGACTTTAATATTTTTTTTTATATGCCATAGATTTTAAAACTTTAATTACTATCTTTTTATTATTTTATTCTTAGTAAATTATGTATATTATTTAATTTTTAAAGATATATGAATATAATATTATTTTATAAATTTATAATTATATATTTTTTTTCACAATATGAGTAGATCATCACAATTTAAGTATATTTAGCCTATGTTCAATCTAAAATAGTTAGAACTTTTATCATATAGAGTCAGATATTGAGTTATAAAATATAGTCTATATATTTTGTTGGTAGGGTAAATCTAATATTGCCTATGCACACCCTATCTATGACATCCGTCTCAAACTAATAATCATTTTAGGGTGTATTTGGTAAGAGGAATTTGAAAGGAAGAGAAAGAGAAGGCAGAGATTTTGTCACTTTTCCCTTGCTACTGGCAACCTCATCCTACCAGACTCAACATTCGTACCGTTGATACAGGCAACCTCATCCTACTAGACTCAACATCGGTCCTGTGCATGAGTGATCAGGCTCGAAAACTCAACTACAACACTGCTCAAGAAAGATTTTTGAGATGATGAAGAAAAAAAGAGTGAACAAAAACACAATTTTGGGCATTTAAAGCTAACAAAAGATTGGGAACCTAATGACGCTCAAATCCTCGTCATTCCAACCTATGAAACCGCTTCAGCAAATAATTACAATAATTTGTAAACTGAAAAAGGAAAAATATCGACCGGGTATGAGAAAAGACTAAGGCTTGCTTCTGATTCAATCCGCAATTCTTGGAATTCCCGGCTCCAGCCATAATTCAGATATCCTAACTCCGTCCCCAGATTCCCGGCCACCATACGTTCGTACGTCATCGGTGATTTAAGGAAAACGTGGAATGCGACGACGACGCTGATGTGAATCCTCAAACGTAAACGTAAATTTAATTCAGCAACTAAAATATCTTTAAACTTTAACGATTAAAATTATAATAAAATAATAATTTTAAAAATTAAATATATTTTAAATAAATATATATCTTACTTTTTTTTTTAACTTTATTATTTCCGTGCATTCTTTATAGAGACGATAAAATCAAGTGGTTGAGTGCTGCAAAAGACAAATTCTTGATGATAAAGATGTTCAGAGAGCTGAAGACTCGTAAAAAACTTCAAAAATACTAAACATTAATGGAAACTACAATTGAGATATCTTAGAGATAAGCAAGAAACAACATTAGGTTTCATACCTTACTTCAGTAATATAAGACGATGACCACAACAGCAATAATAAGCCTTATTCTATTAAATAGGGTCGATTACATGGATCATATGACGCCATTATGTTCTATCAAAAACTAAATCCTTAAATAAGTTATTGACCAGGAGATCCCGTTCAATGACCTCTTTGAGCGTTCTCTTTAGCCTTTCTCTACCCCTTTTAACCGATGTCCATACTATTTGATCCACCATCTTCATCAGCGCATCCCTTGGCCTTCTTTATACGTGTCCAAACCACCTAAGACAGTTCTCTACCATTTTCTCTTCAATAGATGCCACTCCAACTCTTCCACGTATATGTTCATTACGAATCTTATCTTTTCTTGTATACCCACACATCCATCTCAGCATCCTCATCTCAGCTACCCCAACTTTATGCTCTTGCTGTTCTTTTAAAGCCCATGATTCACTTCTATAAAACATTGATGGTCTTATAGCAGTACGATAAAATTTTCCTTTTACTTTATCTGGTACTTTCCGATCACATATAACCCTAATAGCATTTCTCCATTTAAACCACCCGGCTTGAATTATATGATTAACATCCTCCAAAATTTCACCATCCTTCTGTATTATTGATCCCAAATATTTGAACTTATCTATTTGTGGAATAATTTGATTTCCCAATCTGACCTCTAAGTTACTTCTAACTTGTCTCTTATCAAAATTACAATGCATATATTCAGTCTTACTTCTACTTAGACGAAAATCCTTCGATTCTAAAGTACTTCCCCATAACTCAAGTTTAAAATTAATCTCTTCTCTTGACTCCGCCACAAGAACTATATCGTCCGCAAAAAGCATGCACTTAGGAATTTCTTCTTGGATAGACTTAGTTAGAACATTCACTACTAGATTAAATAAATAAGGACTCAAGGCTTATCCATAATGTAGACCAATCCTTATGGGAAAATCCTTTGTTTCACTCCCAGACGTTCTTACAGTAGTTGTTACCCCCTCATACATATCTTTTATTGCCTTGATATATATCATACGTACACCTTTCTTTTCCAAAGCTTTCCAAAGCACCTCTCTTGGCACTCGATCATATGCTTTTTCTAAGTCAATGAAGACCATATGCAAGTTTCTTCTTTTAATCCGGCACCTTTCCATTAACCCCCTTAATAAATAAATCGCCTCTATTGTAGACCTACTTGACATGAAATCACACTGATTCTCAGTAATATCAGTCTCTAATCTCAACCTGTGTTCAATTATCTTTTCCCACAATTTCATAGTGTGACTCATAAGCTTTATCTCCCTGTAGTTTGCACAATTTTGAATATCCCCTTTATTTTTGTAAATAGGAACTAAAGTACTTTTCCTCTATTCATCCGGCATTTTCTTAGAATTTAATATCACATTAAAAAGTTTAACAAGCCACACCACCCCCATTTCACCTAAACACTTCCAAACTTCAATAGGAATACCATCAAATCCAACAGTTTTACTATTTTCCATTTTCTTAAGCGCCTCTTTAACCTCGCCAACACGTATCCTACGGTAAAATGTCAAATTTAGTTCAACTTCTCCTATTAAATCCTCTAACTCATAACTCGACCCTCCTCCTTCATCATAAGATAACTTCAGTAATATAAGGCATAATATCATAATCTAACCCCAAATAATTTTTTACCATTTAGGGTTTTGGTTTCATCTTAGAATGTAATAGAACCATTAAAACTAAACACGTGATGGTTGGTTTTACTTTCCGCCTCCTTTTAATTATCTTAACCTCTCTTTTTTCAGATTGTTTTTAGTATTTATCAACCTTGTAAGAATAGTAATAAATCATATATATATAGAGAGAGAGAGAGAGGAAGAGAGAGATGTGCAATGTGCTTCCCATATAAACAAAGAATCTTAAAAATGAACTAATATAATATAATGGATACATTCAACTAATCTTTCACTCGTTAACACATCAATGAAATTCATCCATAAATCACATGCGCCCTGTAAATAGCTACATTTTCTAATTTTCTGGGTTCCTATCCTATATGAAGCTCTGCATCTTCATCAAATGAAGCTCATCTTTTGGTGTGATCGTTAAACAGGATCTTTCTGCTATGGCAATATCTTTTCTTCCTGTGCTTGAATTTCCACCATAAAAAAGAAGATATATAGTTGAGACGCAAAATCCTGAATTTATCCATCTGAATCTTTCTGAGTCATTTCCCTTTAAGAATTGATGCATCCCTGAATCTCTTCTAGAGTTTTTCCTTTGGTTTCAGGGACTAACTTTGCAACAAATAGAATCGTCAAGAGGGAACATCCAGCATACAAAAACAAAGTACCTGAACAAAGAAAAACGAACCATAAGTTACAAACTAAACTAAATAGGCATTCAATATTTAGTATACTTACACTTCTACATGTTTTTCATGCATTTCAGAGTCTAAGAAATGAGTTGTCCTACTCATAGATTGTCAATAATTCTCCTTACTATAGGTTTTATTTATTTTATAACTTTAGTTGGTGCAATTTTTTTTAGTTGTGTGCAACATTTCTTTAACTGTGTGCAAATGTTATTTATTTTATACATAGTTTAAAATAGGTTGCACACAATTAAAGAAAAGTTGTACCTACTGAAAATAGGTTACACCCAAGTCTTATATCAAATTTTAGGTACCTTCGGGTAATAAATTTTGTAACTGGTAATTTTTAGTAACTTTCCCTAAAATAAAGCTAATTTAACTGAGTTTATAGTTTGTGCATACCAGGAGAACTCCAACTCATGAGGAAGTTGAATGTGTATGAAACCAACCAAGCTCCTAACCAGTTCACCAAAACCACCAAGCTTCCAGCAGTTCCCTTCACATATATGGGAAAGATCTGCCACATGAAAACTAGCATTAGAATATTGTTTTTCCTGGGCTTCCCTCTTTCTATCTCTTCCTCATTATGATTTAGAAAAATAAAAACTTTAGCTTGTGTCAAGAGATACATGCCTCAGACATTATCACCCAAGGAACTGGTCCCAAGCCAATTGAGAATGCTGCTATATAGATCTGATTAGGAGCAGAGTCAAGAAGATATGGTTTCAGATAAAACTGGCCATTAAGTTCATAGATTTATCATAGTTCACTTACCAATTAACCAAATACCTTCAGATTAAAAAAAATAAGTACAGTAATTATCAGTGGCTGCAGAAGTAGACTTACCAGTATGCCCGCGACAGCTAATATTGGTACCCACTCAAGCAGTAAGCTTTGACCCTGTTCAATGGAATCAGATAGCACAAGTTTTAGATTTGAACACAGACACTAAACCTATGTGATAATATAAGGACCAGACTTTGGTAAAGTTTCATGAGTGTTTTATGTTAGATTCTCTAATGAACATATGATTCATGGAAAAAAATTTGGAAACTCATAAAAGCCATTATTTGATAAAGGACAGTTTAGTGCATAAGGCTCTTACTAGGTGGAGTCTATGGAGGAACATATGTACAAAATGCAATCTTATCCCCAAAGCAAAGAAGCTGTTTCCAGATAGCTATATCTAATATTTGTTCATACTATAATACTAAAAGACTTGCCTTGAGAAAGAAAGCAGCTCCTGTCATAAAGGAGCCTAAGAATGTCCCAGCTGCAGAAATCTGCATAATGCAAGAATATGAGGATCTTTATATGTCTAAGATTCTCTAATGAATGAAAAAGAAAACTTGAAATCAGATTTACCATGATGAGTGGTCTTCTACCAGACTTATCCATCAAAATGGCTCCAACCACAGTTAATGGAACCTATCATTCATTTTTAAAAGATTTAAGTTTATACAGAAATATGGTTATATGATTGATGTCTAGGAAATCAGTTGAGGGAGTGATCAACCACCTGAGTAAAAGCATAGGCTATGGTTCCAATTTTGCCTGAAGAAAACCCTGCAAATCAAGTTATACATGGTGTGTATGAATTTTCCTCTCTCTCTCTTTTTCCTCCCTTTTATGGGTATTAAAATCATATGTTTTCGCTTACCAGCTGCTACGAAGGTCTCTGCCGTGTAGAATCCGATACCATTGATTCCAACAAGTTGTTGACATACCATTAGTCCAACCCCAATCTGAAATTGTAAAATATAGTTAGAATCCTTTAAATTGTTTCAGACCCCATAATTAAATATCTTTAAAGTTTGAAATGCGAGAGTTCATTACAACTACAGAGCGCACGTGTTTGTCTTGGAACAAATCTAGAAACTTGGTTTTGGGAAGGCTTTGAAGAGTTTCAATATATTCCTGTTAGAGAGCACAGAACGGCAAATCAAGATCAACCCCTGGAATGCCTCAGACTTATTAAGAAGTTTTATTTACAAAGGTGTTCAATCAATTATAAGAGCTTGGAAAGTACCAGAATTTCAGAAGCTTCATCAGAGATATCAACATCTTTTCCCCTAAGTCTCCTTAAAGCTGCTTGAAATTCTTTTTCTTCGCCAACCTTCGCCTGGAAACAATGATTTTAAGTTTATTAACCAGATTTTTATCTTCCTCTCTTCAAAGACAAGGCTGTTTGGATCATATGTACTAGTTTAATACTTACCAGCCATCTGGGTGACTCAGGTATAAAGCACAAACCAATCAGCAAACAAATCAATGGCACAAGCCCTTCAAAATTCAAACCAAGCAAAACAGTTTAGACCTTTTTCTTCTAACTATAGGCTATTTTAAGTAACAATTGAAAAGTAATTATGTAACTTGCCAGAAAGAGCTAGTGTTCTCCAAGTTATGACGCTTCCTAATAAGAAGGAGACTGAAGCTCCAATAACAATCATAAGCTGCACAGAAATCATTGCAGAGGCCAAAATTAAACCCAGCATTACTCTTAGGAAACAACAGAAACATAACAATCAATTCTCCTTTCTTACCTGATTTGTTGTTGCAAGTCCTCCTCGCAGGTTCTTCGGTGCGATTTCTGCTATATATACCGGGACCTGTTTCATTCCACTAATATTTGTTAAGAATTTGTAAGATTGTCATCAAAAGTCAACATATACATTATGTTACGGTTATCTTTTTGCTTCTTTTGGTAAGGCCCTATTGATTACTTACCACGTATGAGATAATTCCAATTCCATATCCTGTGAATAATCTTCCCATGTCAAGAAAGATAGAACACTGAAGCAAGTAACATCATGAGTCTTTTATAACGTTCTGCAACAATTCCATAGTGACAGAAAATAAACAAAAACTTCATATGGATTTGAATTGTGCAGAAAATCATACCTCGGAGAAGAAGACAGATAACCATCCTGTAGTGCAAAAACCTGTAGACATTCTCATTGCCTGTTTCCCAAGAAAATTCAGGCTTAGCAAAGTGAAGAAGCGGCTAGAAGTATTCAGAGAGTTTTAGATTTAGTGCTTGTTTGGGAACCCCAAAAGCACTTTAAAAAGTGTTTTTTAAGAAATCCAAGAAAAAATATTCTCATGTCATATATTTACCTCTTACAGCATTAAATGATTTAAAATAAGTTAATCGAAACATACACTTAGCATATAATCATACCCCTTTCCGTCCAATAAAATCAGTGATCCGGCCACTTGTTATAGCTCCAAGCATTGCACCAATAGTGACTAAAGATCCAAACATGGAAAACTGCCATCCCAAAAGGAGAAGGGGAAAACAAGTATTAATAAGAATGTAGGATAATATGAAGAAACTTTCAATAAAGAGAGGAAAATAGAATACAAACCTCAGCAAGAGACAAGTTTAGATCTGCCCTGATAGCTGCTTGAGTAGGTGCTGAATATCCCACCTAACAAAATAATAACTTAAGCTAAAACTAAAAACTTTTTGTTTGTTTTGTTTGTGTGGTGTGATTTCTGGTTTGGTTCCTAAACCAGAACACAAAAACAAAGAAGAAGATGACACTTAGTAACTTCCATTTTTCAGAACGTTACTCAAGCCATGCACCAAGTTGTCGAAATCAACAGAAGAAGAAGAGACAGAGTTCAGTTCTTTTCTTCTCTGTTAGTTTCTATAATTCAAATCAGGGGGAGAGAGAGAGAACTATCTAAAGATACTTACACAAGTTCCAAATGCGAAGGAACCACAGACGGCAACAAACGTACTGAACAGGACCATTCCAATGGATCCTTTTTCCACGTTATCATGATCAGAATCAGACTCCACATCCTTCAGTACTGAATGAACCAGAGGCGCCTCCAAATCCTGAGGCCCATTAATGGCTTCTCCACTCTCAACAGCCTTGCACTGTTCAATCGTCATTTTCGTTCAATAAAACAGTTACTGAAGGACGAAATGACACAGAGAAAACAGTCAAGGAATGAAAATACTACAAACAGATGGAGAGCACAGGAAATTATGTGTAATGGGGTTGGTATTTATAGTATATATCTGACACAACGCAGCAAAATCAATCAATCATGGATAGATAGATATTTCCTAGAGAGTGTGTTTGTCTGTCTGAATGGAAATGCAAAGACTGATGAAGTCGTAAATTGATTCGAGAATTCGGATTTGCATGTGGGAACGAAGCTGTCACTGACGTGTTAGCTGCCAGAGCCCAGAAGCCAACCTCTGTCTAGAGAGAGAGAGAATGGGATTATAATAGAAAGCTGATGAGGATCAGCGTCAGCTTACTTGATATTGGTTCTTTAAGCTCCCCGGGTCTTATTATTATACTATCACAGATTATAGATGATAGGATTTAGTTAAGAGTTTAGTTTTATCCAAAAATATAATAATTTGATTGATTTTATTTCTAATATTTAGTTTTTTAAAAAATTAATTAATTTAATATATAAATTGGTATACTCTTTTTAGTTCACAATATAAGTTATTTTTAGAAAAATATATTAATCTAAAATATAAGTTACTTATAAAATAATTAATATTTATTTACTAAATTTATTCCTATAATTAATGCCTATTTCCAATTTTGTCAATCCTTTATATTTTTTCTCTTTACATCCTTTACTATAAAAGTGAAAAAATATTTCAATTATATATTAAATGAGTTAATTATTATTTTTTATTTTTATAAATTATTTAAAGTGATTTATATTGTGAGCTGGAGGATGTTATATATAAATATTTAAAAAAATTATATTATATTGATTATAATTATTATCTATTTTTTTATCTATTAGTATGACATGCATACATGCGTATTACATGTTTATGACGTGTATGTATAATTTTTAAAAATACCATATAACATAATTTGCAATTCACACTAATGAGGCTGACGTGGCTCTCAATAGGATGTCGATTGTAAACTATAAAAAAATATATTAGAATTAAATATTTTATCTGTAAATCATATTAATGATTAAAGCCAAAATCTAAAATTAGATTGAAAATCAATACATGTTTTGGGTTGGATGATAACAAATTAAAGAATTTCAGAAACCTATAAAAAAAACACAAAATTAACCCTCTAAAAAAGTCAATATGTTTTGACCATTTGCAGGAAGACAATTAGATTTATTATATATTTATTTTTTTATATGTATTATATATATTGTAATTATTTTTATTAATTATTTATTTATTGCGTCATCAGCTTGACATAAGTTAAACCATGAAAATTGAGACCCACTCATCTTCCCAGTTTAACATCTAAACAGCGGGATGCTGCAACAACCAACTTTATGACTTTATCCCATTGGGGAAGATTAATTATATGAATAGCACATGACAATATTATAATATATTAATAATTAAAAAATATATTTTTAATTCTTTAATTTTAATATTATTAACCGTACTAAATAAAAAAAATGCTAATTTAACAAATTGAAATGATGAATGTACAATTAAATATTGGCACAACATATTTGTATTTCAATCCTTTTAAATCAAGCTATATGTTTTATTTTGAAGAAATCAAATTTAGGGCATGTTTGGATTAGTTTTTGAAGAATAAATTTTGAGAAGAATAGATTCTGGAGAATAGATTTTGGGAATAGAGATGTTTGGATGATTAGTAGTAGAATTACTTTTTATATTGATAAATTACCAAAAAGGGTATGATTTGATTAAAGTATGAGAGAGGAGAGAGGGTAGAGAATAAATAGGAGAGAGGGTAGAGAAAAAATAGGAGAGAGGGTATAGTGTAGAGAAGAAAGAGGAAATAGAAGATAGGATGAAGAAGAGAGAGGAGAGGATATAAAAAAAGTAGGGGTAAAATAGTAATTGGATAGTCCATAAGTTCTCTTACTGTTTTAAAAGTTATTTTCAATAACTTATTCAAAACCATGGTTTCAAACTATGATTTTGGTCAAAATTAATTCTGGATAAAAATAATTGTTTGTGTGAAATTTTTTTAAAGTAAGATTTTACCTCAAAATTGATTTTTCAACTTAGGATCCAAACACACACTTAGACATACTTTGTACATATTTAATTATAAAATAATTATTTTAAATTTATTGGGTTAACATTTTTTATAGATAAAGTTAATGGTATTAAATTTAAAAAATTAAAAAAATACACTTTTTAAAATTAAAATATTAAAATAAAACTTAATATAAATTTAAATAACCGAATATATACTCTAATGTGTCCATATGTATTTGATATGAAAGATATATTAAGTCTTCTGTTGTTAATGTCTACAAACTAAACTTTATATTTAATATATTATATGTGTGTGTGTATGAGAGTGGGAGGATGATAATGATGGGAAGGAGTGGAATGAAAAAAAAAAACATTATCTTTGTGAATCATGCATGTTGGGGGACTTGAGACAGATTTTGAAATCAAATCCACCTCTCCATTATTTCTTAAAATATATTTTATTCATTACAGCTGTATATACGACTCACCCATCCCCGATAACTTATGTTATTGATAATTTAAGTAATATATATCATATTTAAATTTTATATCTTATATGAATTAATTTATAAAATAATAAATAGCGAAGTATCTGAGTAAAATTGCACGTTGATCACTCTCCTCGTTCCTACTTATTAAAGGTGTATTTAGATAGGGTTGGGTTAGACAATTTCTTGCCTGATGCTCTATCTATAAAAAGTATGGGTTATATTTTATAACCCGATGCCTGACCCTGTCCGGTAAAAGTCCTAACAAATTTAGGCTGGGCATAGGCGAGCTAAGTATGCCTAAATCGTGATGCCATACTCATGTTATAAAAAAATCTATAATTATAAACTTTTAAAATAATATCATATTCATATGTATTCAAAAGTTAAATAATATCAATAATTTACTAAAAATAAGATAACAAAGATAATAATTAAAATCTTGATATATATTGTATATAAAAAGTAAGCGTTGAAGAATAAGTAGTTTGTAATTATAACTTTACATCAATATTCCCAATATTGATAAAGATAAAGCATCTAAAAAAATAAAATAAATAATTATAATTTATAATGTAATCATATGATAATTAACAAAATTAAAAAGAAGAAGAAATAATTAGTATAATTATAAATATTAAAATATACAACTTACCTACTTAACTACTCATATTTTTAAAATGGCATTCTAATCACCAATATCTATCATATTCTCCCTTCTAAGATAGAGAAAAAAAAAATAAAAAAAGGGGTACTCATGGGCAGGGCAGCCCCCATGCCCAGTGCCCAGCCCGAAAAATACATAGGCTATATTTTGTAGCCCGATACCCAATCTTGTCCTATATTTTTCGGGTTAGACATAGCATTTTTATTGTGAACTCGGGTAGATATACCGAGCCACGGGTTTTATGTACAACCCTACTACTTTTATACAAATAATTTAATAAATTAATATTTTGATAGTTATAGTTTTTATTTAATTAGAACTGAGTCCTTCAAATTTAATTTAATATAATTTAATTTTTATAGTTTTAATCACTTTAAATATTGTCTTTTATATTTTAAAAAATAAAATTATATATTTTATTAAATTTATGAACTAAAATTTTATATGATTAAAACTATAGGAACTGATTTAAAATAAGTTAAAATTTAAGAATTTCAATTTCAATTGAATATAAATTATAAGCATTAAATTGTACTAAATTAAAATTTAAAATTGAGTTACAAATGACTTAATATTATAAAATTTATAGTAATATGCATAATTAGAAGTTTTGTTATGATTAACTTGACTAATATTATTGAAAGCTCTTTATGATAATTTGGCAAAGGAGCTTAATTTAGAAGTTTATGAATTGATATATGATTTTTTTAAAAAAAAAACAAAATGAATTTTTTCAAAAGTTGGCTCCAATATTGATTTTTTAAATTTGGAACCTAAAGTTTTGTACCACGGAGCACTGAGCTATCATTTTCTTTGTTATATTGTTTCACTCACATCTTAAATTTTAGAATATATATATGTATAAACATTAAATTAAATTCAAAATAAGAATAATTAGAGATTTTAATCTTGCAATGCTTGCTAAACAGATTTCAATCTCTAAGAATAATTAGATATTTCACTCCTGTTCGCTTAATTTGGACAGGTAATCTTTCTAGTAATTACCCAGTTAAAAGGTTTTCATATCATTTTTGGATGGGATTGCCCAGGCACAACTACTTATCCTTTGTGGAAATTCTTGTAGAGTATTTCTCTTCCATTCAATCAACTTTTATACATATGGAAGATGTTGCATGATGCAATTCCTGCTTATGAAATCCTAAGGAAACATCATCTCAATATCTCTGGTACTTATGTCTTAGGCTATTCTAATGAAGAATCTCTTAGGGTGTGTTTGGATTAGCTTTTGAAGAATAGATTTTGGGAAGAATAGATTCTGAAGAATAGATTTTGGGAAGAATAGATTATGGGAAAAAAGTGGTTTTAAAAATTGGAGATGTTTAGATGATTAGTAGCAGAATCACTTTTCTATAGACAATTTACTAAAAAAGACATAAACTAATATGATAATTACGTAAAGAATAAATTTGATTTTAATTTTTTTTTTATTTAAGTGATTACAAAATAATACATATACATATGTATTTGAGTAAGGTAAAAATTTATACTATTCACCTTAATTTTAATTTTTTTATACTGAAAACTTTATTAGGGTTAACTAATCTATATAATCGTAAAAAATATGGAAGATAATAATTTTTATTGACAAATTTATTTTTTCTCCAAAATTTTAAAATTTTAGATTTAAAAAAATAATATTTATTTTTTAAAAATAAAATTTAAATTATTAATTATAAATTTAAATAAAAATAAATTATTAGAATTACCTAATCTAGATCACTGTGTAAAATTTTAGAAGATAGTAATTTTAAAATAAGAATTTAGATTTTTAGATTTTAAATAGTATTTATTTTTTTAAATAAAAATTAAATTATTATTTAAAAAAAAAAACCCCACAAACAAGACGCTGCTGGGCACAAAGCTACCTAAAAAGTTGGGCAAGACGCTGCTGGGCAAGACGTTGCTGGGCGCTCAATTTTTTCAAACCATGGTTTGTGGAGTAAAACCATAGTTTGAGGTTTAGAATTGATTTTCAAAAAAAAACTAATGTTTGACTATCATATGTTCAAACCATGGTTTTACTCCACAATCCATTTTCAAAAGTGATAGCCAAACACACACTTAACCATCTTTTCATTTCCTGTCCTTATACTAATAAAGCCAGCTGTTTTGGTTGTTTTTGGATTCAGCTTAGTAACATTAATCATAATGGCTAGTTTTAAGCATTTGATCAGGAATTCATTAACTCAGCTTTGGATTGATGGAGAATTTTTGCTTATTAAAGGTCTTATTATACTCATTAATACCATTTGGTTCAAGAGGAATGTTGCCCTGTATCAGGGGAAAAAATATCCGCTTACAAAGGTTATCTAAGAAATCATGGGAATATTGAATTACACAGCTTTAATTCAAGAGTAAAATCCTTTTGCAACCTATACTAGTACCTTCATTCAACCCTCCTCAGCCACTTGGGATGGAACATTATGATGAGTAAATTCAAAGCTGGAAAGCCAAAAAGCTGCCATACATACATCAACCTCAATGGCTCCCTTTTAAATAGACTTTTAAAAAATTATTTATAAAAAAATAATTTTTAAATAACTTTTAAAAAAATAATTTTAAAAAAGAGCTTATAGAAAAAAAATAATTTTAAATAAATAAATATTTAGATAGTTATTATCATAAAGATTTTTATAATTAATAAATTATCATAAAGGGTGAGATTGAAAAAATTAATTATCTCTCACCATCTCTCTCACCGTCATATCTCTCTCATCGTTTTTCTCCTCTCCTTCAACCATCAAAGAAAGAAGGGAAAAACAAAAGTAACAAAGAAATATATATGAACAACGATGGAAGAGAATATAAAGACATGATGATCCAAACAGTGACAAACGAGGACTATTGACCAGTGATCAGCAACCACCGTCTTCCTCCTCTCCTTCTTCTAGCAACACGGACCATGACCTCCCAGTGACAGCGATAGCGATGGTTGAAATGGGGACGGCAGAAAGGAAGATGAGAGATGATATGAGAGAAGAGAGATAGTGTTAAAAAATATAAGTAAAATAGTAATTAGGTAGTTTATAAGCTTTTATTGTTTCAAAAGTTACTCATACTAAATTATCTGAAACTATAGTTTAATCTATAAATACTTACAGACAAATATAACTATATATTTAAAAAATAAATAAACTAACATTTGAACTAATAGCCTTTTTAAAATACAGGTTTTCTAGCCATCCAAATACGTACTTAAAACAATTCATCTACATCAAACGAAAGATGGAGCTTCATCATTTCTACTATTTCTGCCTCAGGGCTTCTCTTCTTTGGATTAAGCATTTCACATCCTCAAGTGCTCAAATAATATTTGATAAGCTACCGGTACCATTGGATTTGTTGATCATTGCTTCCTCAAGGAAAGCTCTCTTCGACAGAACAGTCGACATGTGGGGATTCAAGACACACAAATTTTGTAATGTCTTCACTATGCCTTCTCAATCCGACATACATCTTTTTTTCTACTTTTTAACTTGTGTAGTTCAGTCTCTTTTATTTCCTTCTAATGCTTTGTATGTAACTTTTTATTATTAATGCTCATTTTGCCTTTTTATTAAAAAAAAGATAGTTACGATTGTTCGTATAATAAAAAATGGATGCAGGTGTGTCCGTATTCATATTTTCTTTTTCATTCTTATCAAAAAAATGAATTGAATTAGCCCTACGAGTTGAAACCGGTACAAGCTAACCCATTTTAACCGGCATACTCATAAGGTAAAAATTAATACTCCTCTATTTTTAAAAATATAGCTTAATTTAGAAATTGATATTAATTATAAATATAAGATATATTTTTTAAATTTATTAATTTTTTTCTAAATTATCCCTATTAATACTCTTTCAACACTAATTAAGTAAGAGAATAAGTGAATGAGTTAAGAAAAATAATTATGGTACTTTAGAAAAATATGTTATAATAATTAATTTAATTAATTTCTTTGATCTAATCAAATTAATTAAATATATCTTATAGTTAAAATTAGAGGAATATTTAATAGATTAAAAACTAGTAATACATATATACATACCCATGAACGAGCATAAGCTAACTCGAATGTGTGCCAATAGAAATTAAGTGATATCTTTTAATTGATAGTTTAGAGATTAATTATCTAAATATATAGAAATTATTGAAGCGAGTTTTCTCAATAAAATATTTTTCTATGTGCACAATTTATTTAGAATCCAAAATATTATATTTAAGGGTATGAACTATCTACTAATTTTGATAAGTTTTGTTAATGATAATATTAACACGCCTATCTATTTTGGCCCCTTGTTGGGTGGGTCTGAGTTGACCCAATTTGATCAAGCATAAGCTAATACACTAAGTTAAGCGGGGTTTGCTTAGTTCTAATTATAATGTATATCATCCCCCAACATTTATGTCTAAGTTTAACTGACAAAGAGGTGAGACATGCGATCATTTGAAGTATATTTGATATGTAAGGAATATTATTTCATTGTGGTTCTAATTATAGTATTTGGAAAAGTATTCTAGTTCCTATGTGTTTAGATTTACGTTTAAAGGAAATAAATAGCTCGCATTGCTCGATATTAGTATCAGTTAGAAGGAAGGGAGATTTTACCCTACCTTTAGATCATAGATGAACTCAATCCCTTTCTAAAAAAAATTATATAAAAAAAAAGTTCAAAACGCTCCTAATATAATAAAAAAATCATATAAAACCTTATAGCAACATACATTGGATTGGAATTTTTGAAGGTTCTCTGTCAATTTATTCCCATCTTCAATTTTACTTTTCTTATATATATATATATATATATATATATATTGTGATCTTATTTAGTTCTGCACAATCAACATTGGATAGAAACAAGTTCCTTAGTGTTGTAGTTTAAAAACTAAGTGTGTGTGATGTGTAGCACACTAACACGCCCAAGACCCATCCATATTAGATAGGAGAAGTTGTTAAGGATTTTGTATCAACACATACTACATGGTGAGATGGAGTAACTCTAACTAAGGCTAATTCTCTTAAAGATATTTTTTATATTTATATAAAATCATATTTATCAAACTTGGTTCCACTATAAACTACTCCTACTGGTTGAACTTTGTTTTTTAAATGTGTGTCAGTGTGTTTTTTATCAAACTTTTTTAGTTAAATATAAATATATTCTTATTGAAAGTAATTATATTTAAGATATTATCGGATACTAAATATAGATATATTTTCTAGTGAGAATTTAAACTTTAATTCTTCGTGAGTGACATTTTTTTATCAAATTTAATTATTTATAAATTTATTTATAATTTAAAAATAGGATGAAATATTTTTTGGGGAAATTTAATTAACAAGCTCTTAATGTCATTGAAAAGTGAAATGGGGGCCTAAAACAATAAAAAAATGTCTAAAGGCTTGCCTTGCTGTTACAAACTGTTGTTTGTTTGGGTTAAAATAAATATTCCACTTCCTCCAAAACCGAGTAGAAAAGAAAAGAGAATTGGGCTGGGCCAAAACAAAAATGGATGTGAGGGGGCCCCAAGCAACTTCATGTGGTTGTGTAGCTTGTGTGAACTAAAAAATAAGACCTATGCAACAAAGGGATGAGATATGTAATTATTTTTAAAATGTCTTTAATCTCTAAAGAGTACTATTTTATTATGATTCTAGTCAGAGCGCTTGGAGAGACATCTAGGATCCTAGATACCTAAATTTAAACTTAAGGGTAATAGACAGTTTGCCCTGGCTAATATTAGTATCGCTTAGGAAAAAATAAGACTTCACCATACTTTTAGATAATATATGAGCCTAACTCCTTTCTAAAAAAATTTATACAAAAAAACAAAAAGACTATATGCGACATTGATATTATATAGGAAGAAATAAGACTTTATCATATTTTTAGATTTTGAGTGAGGGCAATATTTTTTTTAAAAAAAAGTAGAAAAATGAGGCAAGGTTGGTTTATTTTAAGTGACTTTATTATATAAAAGATAAATACATGAGGAAAGTTTGATGGAGTTGCTAAAGACCCCATAGAAAAGAGTGCAAAATTCTGCTGTTCTTAAAGTGTAGCTGTTGTTTTTCCCTTCTAGTTTGCAGGGGATATTTTTTCACCCACCCCCCGGGGCGTCTTTCAAATATCCATAAAAAAAATACAAGAACAAATAATCTTGATTTGAATTAAATTTGTTTGGAACTTTGGATTATAAGAGAAAAGTAATAGAATATGAATTTTTATCATAATTCTAAACTATTTAAATCAAATTTCAATAATACATATTATTTTATATATTTTCAAATTATAAAATTTGATACTGGATGATTAGTTGTCAAATTTTGATAATTAATAATTATCAAATCATCAATCAATTATCAATATTAATATCTTTACTAAAACTTGTAATGCACGCTTTGTGCTTCTAGGTCAAGTACTGATTGATATTCCATGGATTGAATTATTATTTATTATATTTTTTATTAGCTTACTTTAATTTATTAATTATTAACTTACTCAATATTTGATTATTATTTTATTTAATCCGCCTTAGTGATGATAGTAATTAGCATATTGGCTTAATTTACAAGAAATAATACATGGGCTGTGAATTAAGTCAATACATTATCTAATATTTTACTAAATAATATCCTAATTCATATATTTATGGGCAAAAAATACAGTTATTTTCCTCACTTTTTTTTTTTTATACAAAACACTTCTCAATATTTATTTTCCCGTGCAAAGCACGAGCCTAATATGTTGTTGTTATATGATTATAATAATATATGTAGAAGGAGGACTAACTAAATTATGATTATAATAATATTTAATTAAAATACTTAAATTATTTATATATAATTATAGAAAATAATAGTCTTTTATATTTGTTTTTTAGTAATTGTTTTGTTGTATTATACATAATACCTAAATGTTTTATTTATTTGTGGATTAATGCATAGTTAGTTTTTTTTAACTCAAAATGACACTATTTAAATTTAACAAAAGAAAAAAATTATAAAATTTAATTTAATTAACACGTTTAAACCTATTGATTGGACCACCAGCTAGTCTAGTTTGAATCTTAATATCATGTTATTTTTAAATTATAATTTAGTATTATTAATTAATTCAACTTTAAACATTGTAAGACTTATATTAAGATAATGTTAATATAATATTTTTATTGTCATAGTTAAAATCCTTAATTTTATTTGGAAAATATCGGGTCCATCTTATTCAACCTAAATATTATTATCAGTTATATTTTTTACGTTAAAAAATGATTATAGAAAGACCTGTATTCTTTCAAAAGATGTTGAAAAAAAGTGGCAAAAAAGCAAGAGGTAATTTTTTTTAAAAAAAAAAAGTAATGTAAAATGTATGTGAACTAGACATTCATACATTTTCCTTTCTCTGAAATTGAATCAAATATTTCGGTAAAAAAAAAAAGAAATCTGAATCTAATATATAAATTTTGGTAAAAAAAATATCTAAAACATCAATGGAGGGAGAAGTTTGCTTTTATTTATTATTTATTATTTTTCATTTTTTGGGGTTTGGAATAAGAAGTGTGTGTAGGCTAAAAGGTACGTTACCATGAGAGCTTAATCCTAATGCTACCCTTAATTAATTAAAATAAACCCATTTCAAATTGATTTATTTACTCACCATCACTCTTTCTTTGCTCTTTGACTAACGTTTTATTTTATTTTATTTTTTTGACCAGATTTTACCAACCTCCTAATCTAGTCACATGAAAGCAATTATACTATATATAATATTAATTTTGACTATTTAAATTTTATTATAATAGACTATGAAAACTATTCATAGGATAAAATATGACTTCTAATAATTTTTTATTATTATATATATAGATAACAAGATTTTTTTATCATAGCTATATAGTATAATATTATACATATAAAATTAATTTATTTGTTGAGCTCTTAAGAAAAATAGACAACTTCCTGGTATACTTCAATTTATATGCTCAAAATTAACAAGCATTAATCTTAATAAAAGGAATTATTGCTCTTTAAGTATAAAATATTGGGTTTTAATATCTTTAAATATAGAAAATATCTTTAAAAGCTTTATTCAATTAGGCCAAAAATGCACTAAAGCATATACAATATCACTTTTTTTTAAAAAAAAATTATATGAACTATTAATATTTTTTTATATAACTATATGATTGAATCATGTTTAAGTATTATTAAATTTAATTATAAAAAACTCTTTCAAAGACTATTTTTTATATTTACATAAATTTTAATTCGAAATGGATACCTCAAGATTAAATGGCTAAAATCTTTTTTATTAAGATCAACACCTATTTATATTAATGGTCTTAAATTTAAATGATTAAAATCACACTTTTTTTTAATTTAAAGGACTAAAATAAAATTTTAAATAAACATAATTAATAATTGAGGCTAAAAATGATACTTGATCGATGGTTTTGTTTAAAAATAATGGGCATATAATATTTCTATTAAATAAATAAAAAATGCGTATAATTTAAATATCTTTGAAAAGCAAAATTCCATAAAAGTGCTTATTCCATTGCACATTTATCTGTTAATCAATCCGGAAGCGATATCGTGTGACGTGGTCCAATAGCTGATCGCCTTTCCAGACCCAACGCTACATTCCCTGTAAAACAAATAGAGTTTCAGGCGGGGCCCTACCACTCAAATTCCCGTTCTTGTTCTTGTTCTTGTTCCTCTTCTGCTTGCTTATTTATCCAGCTCTCTTCCTTGTCATTCACTCTCCACTCTAGCCGCCAACTTTCCTCCATTATCGCTTACCACTCCTTTTTTTTTCTCCCTGTTTCTGTTCATTGAGTGGGGTTTCTACTTTCTACTCTGTTTTCTCTTCTGCGTTTGTCTCGTTTCTACCTCCGATGCTGTTTTTGTCATCTTCAAGAACTCTCTCTGTGTGCTTGTTCTGCTGATTTTTGTGATGGCTCTCTCTACATTCTCATTTCCTCAAAGATCGCTTCTAGGTTCGGCTCACTCTCAATGCGGAGTAGATCTGTTCTCGCAATCTTTACACTGGCATATCCAGGTTTGTTAATGTCTATGTTTAACCTTTTGCAAAGTTCATTACGAGTGAAGTCGCTCGTCAGTGTGTCAATGAAGGAATAAGAGTTGGAATTTTGCTCGTTTCTTTCTCGCTTTGATTTCTGTTTTGGAGTTTGAATTTGAGTAATCTAGCTCGGTCTTCTTCTTTTTCTTTTGGTTTATGTAATTTCGGTCATTGTTTTAGTTTTTCTCAAGTGTGGAAATTGAGATGTGACTTGGTTTTTGAAAGAAATGTGTTTTTGTCCTGATTCAATATGCATAGGTCAGGAAAAGGCCAGCTCGGGTTTATGCATCACTATCAGAAAACGGGGAGTATGCTTCCCAGAGGCCACCAACTCCACTACTGGACACCGTAAACTATCCAATCCACATGAAAAATCTCTCTACCAAGGTACGTCAATAATAAAGTAAAAGCATATTGGGATACTAATATACCATGACAAATAAATACTTTACAAGAAAAATAAAGATTATGTTTCTTTCGAATTCTGATCTCAGTATTGATGCAGGAGCTAAAACAACTTTCTGATGAGCTGCGTTCTGATGTTATTTTCAACGTTTCTAAAACTGGGGGCCATCTGGGTTCAAGCCTTGGTGTTGTAGAACTAACTGTTGCCCTTCACTATGTCTTCAATGCCCCAAGAGACAAAATCTTGTGGGATGTTGGTCATCAGGTTGGGTGCGCTATAGTTTGGTCGCTTTTCTCGGTGATGATGATAATGGCCTTTGTTCCGAAGAAGATGATTTTTTGTTAATTTTGCAGTCTTACCCACATAAGATACTCACTGGTAGGAGGCATAAGATGCACACCATGAGACAGACCGAGGGGTTATCTGGTTTTACTAAACGTTCTGAGAGTGAATACGATTGCTTTGGCACTGGTCACAGCTCTACTACTATATCGGCAGGACTAGGTAGTTCTCTCTTTGCTATGAGTCTGGGAGCTTTATGTATTTATTTATTTTTTGTCATAAGTTGAAGATTCATGAACTCAAACAATATATTTGTTTTTTTGGAATCAAAAGACTTATGGGCTCTATTCTTCCAGTTTATAGCTTGTTTATATCAATTTAAGGTTGTACTTATCATCATGGTTATGAAATTAATTAGAAATACTGCCATACCTTTGTAATTATCTAGAGGAGTGAAAATGTTTGATTCTTCAATTCAATTCAACTCACTCTTGTCTAGGTGTCTCCTGGATATGACAAGCTATTACTGGTATAGGTCCCGAAATTGAAATTACAATTTTTATTTAATCATCAATTTTTTCTACAGTTCATCTATCTCTTTGTGGTTTAGCTTCATTGAATTCTCATTCATCAATCAGGAATGGCTGTTGGGAGGGACATTAAGGAAGGGAAAAATCATGTTGTTGCCATAATAGGTGATGGTGCCATGACAGCAGGGCAAGCCTATGAAGCCATGAACAATGCCGGGTATCTCGATTCTGACATGATTGTTATTCTAAATGATAACAAGCAGGTCTCTCTACCTACTGCTACTCTTGATGGTCCTATACCACCAGTTGGGGCATTAAGTAGTGCTCTCAGTAGGTTGCAGTCAAACAGGCCTCTGAGAGAATTGAGAGAGGTTGCCAAGGTGAGTATTAGATTTAGAGTTTGAGTATATTGATGGGCAAACACTGTGAAGTCTACTTGAAACTAATTCTGCACAAAATGAGATTATTGCAGGGAGTAACTAAACAAATTGGTGGCCCTATGCATGAGTTGGCTGCAAAAGTGGATGAGTATGCTCGGGGTATGATCAGTGGTTCTGGATCAACACTATTTGAAGAGCTTGGACTCTACTATATTGGTCCTGTTGATGGTCATAATATAGATGATCTTGTTGCCATTCTCAATGAAGTTAAAAGTACTAAAACAAGTGGTCCTGTACTGATCCACGTGGTCACTGAGAAAGGCCGTGGATATCCATATGCAGAAAAAGCAGCTGATAAATACCATGGTAAGAAGTGGCCTCAAGAATTTCTTCACAGTTTCATTTGCATCAAATTATTTAGCCATTGGAGTGCACCAAATACCTTACTCCTAGACGTTGCATCTGTAAAAACTGCACTTTTTATGTTGCATAGTTACTGCCAATCACTACACTCTGAGAAGCAAAAAAAACAAGAAGTACAAATAAATGGGTACCACAATTATTTCATGGCCCATGTATTTAAGTATTGGCTTACGAAAGATATCACTAATGTCTGACTTAGTTTGATTTTTATTTTTGCAGGAGTTACTAAGTTTGATCCAGCTACTGGAAGGCAATTCAAAGCTAAGGCTACCACCCAGTCTTACACAACATACTTTGCAGAGGCTTTGATTGCAGAAGCAGAAGCTGACAAAAACATCGTTGCAATCCACGCTGCAATGGGAGGTGGAACTGGCATGAATCTCTTCCTTCGCCGTTTCCCATCAAGGTGCTTTGATGTGGGGATTGCAGAACAGCATGCCGTTACTTTTGCTGCAGGTCTGGCTTGTGAGGGCCTCAAGCCTTTCTGTGCAATTTACTCGTCATTCATGCAAAGGGCTTATGACCAGGTAGGATTACAAATTTTCAATTTCTTTTCTTTCTATAACTCCATCACCTTCATCAATTCTCGCGAATTACCTATCACTAAGTGTAACTATGTGTGCCATTCTATAGGTGGTCCATGATGTAGACTTGCAGAAACTGCCAGTAAGATTTGCAATGGACAGAGCTGGACTAGTTGGAGCAGATGGTCCCACACATTGTGGTGCTTTTGATGTAACTTTTATGGCCTGCCTCCCTAATATGGTGGTGATGGCCCCTTCTGATGAAGCTGAGCTTTTCCGCATGGTTGCCACTGCTGCTGCCATTGATGATCGCCCTAGTTGCTTCCGATACCCTAGGGGAAATGGCATTGGTGTTGAATTACCACCAGGGAACAAAGGCACTCCTTTGGAGGCAAGTTAGAATCATGTCTTATATTTCATAACATTTAGGGAATTATAAGGAATAATTATGCAGATCCACTTAATTTTTATGTGCTGATGTATTGACAGATCGGAAGAGGAAGGACGCTGATTGAAGGGGAAAGAGTGGCCCTCCTAGGCTATGGAAGTGCTGTTCAGAACTGTTTAGCTGCAGCTTACTTAGTAGAACGCCATGGCTTGCGAGTAACAGTCGCAGATGCACGATTCTGCAAGCCATTGGATCACTCCCTTATTCGCGGACTAGCGAAATCACACGAGGTTTTGATCACCGTAGAAGAAGGATCAATTGGAGGATTTGGGTCTCATGTTGCTCAGTTCATGGCCCTTGATGGCCTCCTAGATGGAAAATTGAAGGTAAAAATCCAAAATTTGCTCTCAAGTTAACTCATAAAGCTTGCATATATCTCTTTTACAGTTGAATATTGACATCTTACAAAGTTTCCGTGATGAAAACTTACGTTGCATTATGATATATTTGGGCAGTGGAGGCCAATGGTTCTTCCTGATCAGTACATAGACCATGGATCACCTTCTGACCAATTGGCTTTAGCTGGCCTTACACCATCTCACATAGCAGCAACAATATTCAATATACTTGGACAGAAAAGAGAGGCCCTGGAGATCATGACATAAAAGAAAATACAGAATTTTTTTTTGTTAAAAGTGATTTTAGTTCTCATTCCCCCACAATGTAAAAAGCTTAGTAATATGGTGATCTCTTGAAAAGCAGAAGTAATGTTGACATGTGGCTTGTGCAAATTGAAAATGGAGGTTATCAAGAGCAATACCAGTATATCCAGATATCAATATCAATAATAGCTAGAAAGTCACAAAAGTTTAGTTAATATTTGTATTTTTTTTTTCTTTCAAGCCTTAAGTTTGTAATTAGAACACAGGAGTATGAAAATTCAGTGCCAATCAGCATTATCCACAAATATGACCTCTTAGTAAATGTATAGGCCTGTCTTCTATTTTTAATGATTGTGTGTATAATGAATATATAAAAAATATATAATGGTATAAAGACTCGAGAGATTTTTATAATTTGTTCTTTATTTTATCACACCATTAAACAAGCAATGCCAAACGTTATTTGTGATTAAAAATTACCTAAAAAGTTAATTTTTTTTTTATCGAAATACTATAACATTATTAATGTCATATGTTAGTGAATATTAAGGCTTTAAAAGAATGGCAGGAACATAAAGTTGTTGAGATGGATACAAGAATAAGTTTGAGAAAATAGTAAAAAATCATTTAAAGTGGATAAAGAATTTTGTTGGAGGTATCGATAAAGATAAAGAGAGAAAATCATATAATATAAAGTCTTTTAAAAAGAAATAAAAAAATAAAATGAAAATTTAATTACTAATAAAATATAATAATATTGTATGGTCTGTACAACTAATTTTATAAAGTGGGATAAAATTTGCCACTTAATGTATTATTTGATTTAACTTTTAAGCCAGGTTTAAATTTTAAAAATAAATTATATTGATATATTTCAATAAAAAATAAAAACTTATATTAGTTCTAAAAATAAAATCCATATCATCAATACAAAATATTAAAAACAAGTATAAGAAATTTCATTATTCTTAAGTCATGCGTATTATATAAATTCCACGCAAATTTAAAAGTGTGATCAGAAGCAATTTTTGGTTGATGGATGGGTACCAATCCCAACTATTCAAGTGAGATTGTTGCCAAATGCACTTTGTTCTTTGGTGCTTTTCTTTGGTCATTTCTAGTAAGTATGGTTTCCACACGTAATATTATTAAATTGGATTTGAATATTTTGATTAAAAAAATGGACTATATTTAAACTTTTTCAGGATTAACTAGAAGTGGGTTTTTTTTTATTTATATATATAATTTGTTTTCATCCATAAAATTCCAACCCTTTATCTTAAATGGAATTAGGTTGCTTCCACTCTAGCAAAGCACCGATTCTATTTCTAATAATGTAATATTAGAAATATAATAATAATAATTCTTATAATTAAAAAAATTAGCCTGAATTATAGTGGAGGAAGTGTGGAAGCACTTGGACCACTTATAAGGTCCAATCATACAAAAACAACCAAAATGAGTGGACTTATGCTATCATCATTCCAAAAGGGTCAAAGCATTTTCATTTTCAATAATTAATAAATTAAACATCTTGGGAGGAGAATCTTGTATAATTGATGTGATGGTGAGAAAATCCACCAATTGATAGAGAACACTGCATATTCCCATGTATAACCACAAATTAGTAATATAAATTTATTATAATTTAAAAATTAAAAAAATCATCTTTTTCTTATTATAATTTCAATTATATTATAACTTAATTCTTAAATTTTAATTTAATACAATTTATTCTTCATAATTTTTTCTTAATTATAAATAAATTTCTGTATTTTAATTTAATACCACTCAATTTTTATAGTTTAATTATTTAAAATTAAAAAAATTACTCAACCCTTCTAGTTTTTATTAATTTTAAATCAGATTCTCATATATATATATATATATATATATATATCTCAAGTGGTTTATTTTTACTCAGTCAATTCCATTAGTCTCTATGTTTAAAATTTTTTAATGTTGTTAAGATATAAACCACACTTTTCCCAAATTGCCCGCAATTAGATCTTGACCATATTTCAACAGCTACTAGAACAAGTAGAATCTTGTAGCAAAATATTTCATTGAATTAAAATTAGGCTAATATATATACACACAGAGAAAATAGGAGAGCTCTCTATAATTTCAACTAAATTAAAGGAAAATCTATATATTTTACTCAATTTGATTAATATTTTATTAATTCCCAATTAAATATTATTTTTCTAATAAGAAGTATGATGTAAAATAATTGCAAATTTTTTAACCATTAACTTATCAAAAAACCACGATTCAAATAAAAATATAAAATAAATAATAAAATTAAAATTGCTAACATTAAATTTAAATAACTAAAATGGAAGCCGTATCGGATACAAATGTTCAAACCGAACAACAAACTAGATTTTTTTTTTCTAAACATATTTTTTTATTAAAAATAGCCATATTCAAAATACCACCAGTTATTAAATATAAATACTTTATATTAAAATTTTAAATATTAATTCATCATATTATAAATAATAACCCATTTCATTAAACTAAACCAATAAACTAGATTTTACTAACTTTTTTTATGTACTTCTTTCAACTCTTGATATAAAAATTAATTAGATAATTAAATTTAGTTTTATATATAAGAATCCAATTCACTTTATCTTCTAAATTTATATTTTTTTCTAAATAAAATTTTTTTTTATTGTACATGTTAAAAAGTTATCATCCAATAGTAGTCATAATAATGAGATGATATTTTAAAATGTATATATATTTGTTAAAAACAATATTATTAATTTATTTAATATATCCAAATTAATTACCTAATATTATCCTATTTGGGCTAGAAATTTTGATCATGCCCACTTTTTTTTTTAGTGGTTTATTCTTTGGACGGGAATTTTGAACAATATGACTATTTTTCTTGAACCAACTTGTAAGAAATATCAGTATGAAAGATTAGGCTGCACGCCCTTAATAGAACCTAATAAAAAAAAGCACAAAAACATAATAAAGCTGTACATCCCAATATAAATTTAAATGAGAATGAAATAAAACAAAATATTGAAAATTATAAAAAAAAATCTAAATCTAAAAGACGTGCACGAAACAACAGGAACCAAAGTGGCTGAAGGGAGATGCATTTTCTGTACAACTAAACATACGTGCAGAACTATAACACAAATGGCAGGCACATCTATCTCTCAGGAAAGATATAATGCAAATGACCTAAAAACCTCAACAGATCACAAAGGAAAATTTTTGAAAAAATTGGAAATAGACAAAGTTATTTACATTTATTCACAGCACGGTATTTTCCCCCATCTTTTAACCATATGGTGGAACGGGTTTTCTTCACATTGTCTGCAAAAAGACGATGCCTGCAACACAAAAATGCTCATCAATGAAACACCATCTTAGCTTTCTAGCAAACTAGAATATTTCAATCCCATTGCAAAAAGGTAAAAACTTAAGCATAATACATTTGTGTTTGCTAATTGCCATTAAGTTTTCTAATAAAAAGACATGATAAGTGAAAACGTATATGGGTTGTTCCTAAGGCTTTGTTTGATTGGGGGGTTTTGGAGGGGAGGGGGAGGAAAAAATGTGTTTAGTTGGGAAAAATGAAGGTGAGGGGAGGGGAGATTTTTTGTCATTTAGTGCTCCCCTCCCCCCTCTTACCTTCCCTCCAAAAGTGGAGGTTTTTGGAGGGGAGAGAAATTTTTTTACGCTATTATGACCAAATTGCCCTTTATTAATTTTTAATATTCCAATTGTACCCTCAAGCCTTTTTTTTTATTTTTCTCACACCTAATTTTTTTTTAATTGCTAAAACTTCATAAACATAATAAATTATTTATATATTATATTAAAATATATAATAATTATAAAATTAATAAGAAACAATGTTAAAATTTTATCATTTTTTTTTAATTTTTTGTAATTTTATTATTTATATAAATGAGATAAAAAAATTCAAGATTCATAAATTAAAAAAAAAATTGATATGAATATTATAAATAAAGAGTAAATAAATTTAAATAAAGAGATAATGGTATATTTATCAACTTCTAATTAACTCTACTCCCCTTCCCTCCCCTTCTAAACTAAACAAAAAACATTATTAATTAACTTCCCCTACCTTTTCCTACCCTCCCTTAAATTAACTTAACATACCCTCCCCTCAGCTGAACCAAACAAAGCCTAAAAGTAAACAGATCAATTAGAACCATCCTGTATGGGATATGACTAATTATAGAAAAATAATTTGCTATGGAGACCAGAATCTCCCCTGTAAGGAATTCTCTATACAAGGCAATGGAAATATCATTATTGAGGGAAGATGAAACGAAAATCTAACCTTTCATACTCCAGCTTCTGAGTAACTATGCCATTTAATAATAGCTCTGAACTGTATACCGCTGTCCCTGTAGGTTATAAACGTGGTGTCCTTAAGTATTGTGAACACGATAATGATTACAGATTAAGAAGAGAGATTCTAACCTTTTTCAAGAAAAGGCACACATAAGGCATAATCATCTTCACAAGACAGGATAAGTATATCATCTTGAATCTTATCATCTTTCAACGAAGATCTGCCAATTCTCTCTATGGCCTAAGGGCATGTTGACTACTAATCAGCTTTTCCCAATAAATTATATAACAAATATATGCTTATATGGATTTAGCAAAATGGAGGTAACATTTGTGAAAAGAATTTATTTCCCCCACATGTGCATAGAGTACATTTTGGGGATGAGAAAATCAAATAATTTTCTGTGATTTTTTTTGTTGATTTTTTTTGGGGGGGAAGGGGCGTGGCGCTAAGCTCCCAATTTGAAGATTAAAAGCCACAACATTGATTGAAAAAACTTCTCCATTTTGAGATATCCATCACACTTGAAGCATAATATGAGGAAATGTCCAGCAAGAGAGTTGCATACCTGGCCCTGAACTGCCTTGACTAAATGTGAAACAATCTCTTTACTAGGTTTAGTATTGGGGGTGCTCAATACCCTGCGACCCTACACAGAGTATCATTCTTGATTATAACCCGACAGAAAATGAACGAATTTTAATTCACATAAATACACACACCCAAAACCCAAGTATATATATACCGCTAGAAGTGGATGCCGGGTTGCACGTGCCAATGACACTGGCATACTGAAGCCAAACTCCTTTTCCTTTTTGGCATCCCTCAATATGTAATTTTTCTCATCAATCAAACAATTAGTTTGTCCACAGCTCTCAATCCATAAATGGGTAACCACTGGTTTGCCAGAAGCAATGGCCTCTAGCATATTCCTTGTACGCACAAATTTATTGGCAATGAAGTGAGTCGCATCTAGAATGGAAGTTGCCACAGAAACTCCAAGTTGCGCTAAAATCTATAATAAGGTCAAGAATTAAGATAGAACTAAAATCAGATATTGGCTTGTCTATATTTGCTCATATGATTTTATGAAAAATCAGACATTACCTTCTTTTGATGCTTAATTATATCTTCATCCAAGTGTTGACTGTAGAGAATTCGAACGTCAGTCATATCCCTTCTCTTCCTTGAATCTTTAGATGGTGTCAATTCAAGTGCGGTAGCACTTAAGCTGCAGAGTTCTCTACGGAGTTCCCTATTGCATGACTGTTTGTAATAATTATCACCCATACAAACAGGTGATGCATCATTTACTGGAGTTCTACATTGATTTGGTGTGGCAGATGTCAAGTCAGATGACTTAAAACTCCCTCTTGGTGAATCGCCTGTCATCATTTTCCTCTTCCTAGCAGCTGATAGCCCAACATCTTCAGACTGCACAGACGAATTAGATGGGCCAACTAATCTCTCTGATCCTTCATCATGACTAGACAACTTCCTAAGAGATCTTCTCTTTGGATGGTCCAAGGCATCCCTTTTAGCGCCATTATTAACAGCACTCAAACTGGTATTTTCACCATCTTCAAAGTGAGCAGAGAAACTTCGTTTAGACTTAGGATCTAAAGTCTTAGAGGCCTGGAAGCCAGCACTACTATTTTTTTTCTCTGGTGAGTCAACCATTCCATCCTCTTCTGTATGACTTCTGGATGGTCTATTAGGCTTCAGTTGATTTGCAACCAAGGATCGTCTAGTTCTACGAGCAACTGGTGAAAAATGAAAAACTTGACTCTGTAAATGCCTTTTGTTGACCAAGCTTCCTCCATTTTCTCCCTTGCTACCAGTACAATCATCTAATTCATTACCCTTGTGTCTTTTTGAAGCCCTTGCTGACTTTCTTTGCCCAACAAGCTGAGAAGGAAATTTACTACTGTTTTCACTAGCACCAGAGATTAGGTTGTCTTCCACATGTAATGTACTTCTCTTCGATCTTTTGATAAAATGGTTCCTTTTGCACTGCTCGCTGGCTTCTTCGTTATGTGCTTTTAATAAACTTGAATTTCGCAGATCTGATTTAACACATGTCTGAATCCTGTCATTTTCTTCTGAACATTTCTTCCAAGTAATAGCCCTCATTGTTCCTGGGTAAGAGTTATTGGGCTGATCTGCTAGACTACTTCCAACGGCTTCATTAGCAACATGATTATCACTGCCCTCACAGTTACCCAAGGCTTCCATTGCTTCAGCAGCCACTTGAGTATCTAAACCTACATCTAACATTCCCTGTGCATCTGCTGCAGTAGCATTGGGTTCCAACAGGACTCCTGAGTAATTGATGTCAAACAGTTCATCCAGGTCACTGATAAGATTTCTTTTTGATTCGTTTGCTGCATCTTTTCTGTCATCCCTAGCTTTTGGATTGTACAACATTAGTCTTGAATCAGATTGAACTTCCCTCGTTTTTTTATTATAGGTACTTTGTCCCTCATCATCGTTATAGTTGCCACCTGGTCTGCTAGCTTTAATTTTCTGGACTGCTGGCAAGGATTTTCGCCTCAGCATCACGCCCTCCAAAAGCTCATCCTTTCTCCTAAGAAATATATCCCCCCCACCATCATCCTCTTGGCTGTCATCCCAGTCATAAACCCCAGTTTTTCCAGCATTGCCATTACCACTGACTCTCTTGGCCAAACTTTGTTGCCCTTTCAAACTGGGAAGACTTTTTGAACTTTCCTGAACATTACTAACGAAGTTAGTTTCTTGATCAAACTCCAGAACATCATTGTCTTTAAGTAACTTATCAACAACATCAAGAGCAGCTGCCTGTGTTGACTCTCCGGGTTCTTGAGAGTTAACATAGCTTAGTCCTGCCAACTCATCATCATAAATAGACAGCTTAGTCAAGCTTTCTTCCCCATTGACATCATTGCTGTTATAAGAACATCGTTCCTTTTCAGCAGGCAAATCATCATTGAATAGCTTTCTCACTACACAGCTGGCAACTCTGGACTTAACTTTCTGAAAATCTCCATTCACTTCTCCTCTGTGTTCCCCATGATCATATTCCATAGTTTTCTCTATGCATCCAAGAAAGAATTCCTCATTATTGTTTACAGAAAGTGGTTCCTGGGACTGACTCGTACTCCTGACAGGATTGGTCCCATCCTTGTTTTGTTTCAAATTCATATTGCGGGCAGCTTCCCGCAAAGATTCAATACGGACAGAAGTAAACCGTGGAGGCATTGAACCTAAGCACCATGGAATAAAATTTTACAAGAAACAAAAAGAGAAAGGGAAAAAAGAAAAAAGTAGTATATGTAAATGATTATTGTAAAGAATTATGGACTAGAAATTCATCAAATTATTCCAACCTCAAATTTCATTCCATCCTATAATGAAAATTATGAAAACGAATGAAGAAAAATGTAACTTGGTAAAAGATGCATAAGAACATACCATTAGAAAACGATCAATCAAAGATAATACTCTCCCATGAAAATAGTGACAAACAAATGAAGAAAGATGTAACTTGGTAAAAGATGCATAAGAAAACAGGGACACTTGTCTTCCTCCTTTCTTTTTTGCAAAATCATATTGATGCACCACCACATTCATAGTAATGAAGCCTCAAACTAAAATCCATGATAAATCAAGTAGAATACGTCTCAGGATTTAACATAAAAAATATTTAATGCCCAAATTACATACAGCCAAACAGTTAACAAAGGAATCACCTGAACTTATCTGTTGATTGATGACGGGATCTGTCTTCTCCAATATTTTCTTTTCACCAGGTCTACTAAGAGGTTCACATGAAATCTGCTTGGAATTTGCTGACTGCGCCCCAACTATGCATTGAGCATAATCAGAAGAGGGCTCATTTACTTTCTCCAAAGCGCCAGTTCCATCTGTCCTGTCACCATGACTGTCAATGGAAACTTCTTCATCAACCACATCCAATAGCTGGGTGTTATAATTCTCCTCGTCATCAATGTCATCCAAGACTTGTGTTTCACCAGCAATACTCAAGACTTGAGTTTCACCAGCAAGATTTATTGGCTGGGTTTCTAATGCATCATCATCAACTGGAGCGTCATAATCAAAAGGAACTGTGTTTTCAAGATATTGCCAGTCCCTATCCATCCCAATATCATCGTTTCCACCTAACGTTTCAATAATTAAACAAACCCGTTAAAAAATGACTCCAATTTGACAAAGCTAGAAACTTATCTAAATCACTAATCAGTGAGTCATGACACCGCAGTACAGCGAAAATGAGAAACATTGGAACAAACAGACACTGAGGAGATTGACATGAAACAATCAAAGCATTAGAAGGCCTCAAAACCGTATAACAAACAACCAATACCACGACTTCTCAAGTCAAACAACAATTTCATAAGAAAAAACCTAACTTTAGTATCACCCCAACCATAGAATGGTAGATTATAAATAGGTAAAGTGTAAAGACAGCAAAACACTCACCAGAGACCGAAGAAGGTGATAATTGGCTGTCAAAAGGGATAGTATCATCAAAATTAACAGTACCTACAACTTCATTCATGTCGATTGACGTGGTTATACTATCAGTATCACCACTGCCACAAGAACCCATTTTGATTTTATTGGCCGATAAACGCTCGAGGGTGATAGCAGCAACCCTAACAAAGAAGTGAACCTTTGTTCTACTGAATGAACTAAAAAGAACACAATCAAGAATCGAAGATGAAGGACGAGTTAGGGTAATAATCAATCCAGCACAGGATGATAGTGGTGGCGACTGGCGAAGCGAGGGGGCGCGTGGACTTCGGAGCCAAAACCTGGGCTATATACGGACCCGATGTCTCGTTTTTGGAGGGAAAATTGATTCTTCGTCACTCGTTTCGTACGAAAATTTTTTGGACGAATGAATAGTTTTATACTCCTATTCTACACTGTTACTGGCCACTTTCGTTGGATCCTTTATTTTTTTATTTTAATTATTAATTAATTAACGATTAAAATGAGTTGTACGACTGTTAATTTTCTATATTCGTTTTTTATAACCCAACAAAAATACAATTTAATAAAAAAGAAAAGCCACGAAAGGGGCATTCCGATCTCGCACCCAAAGCGAGAATCTTACCCTTTGACCAAATGCCCTCCATGGCACAGGATCCCAGACATTCTTTTTCAGTGTTAGTTTGGTATATAAGTTTTAAAATAGATTTTAGTCTAAAACTATGTTTATCTCATTTTTTAGCTAAATAATAAATTTTTTTTAAAAATCACTTCTACATCTCAAACCATAGTTTGAGTCTTATAAATTATGGTTTAAAATAATTGCTCACAAGTTAGCTTTTGAATCACTTCTCAAACACATATGTATATATATTATTTTTTAATTATTTTAAATGAAAAAATTAAAAAAAATTATTTTTATATAATTATCATATTTAATTTTGTCTTTTTTAATAAATTACCTATGAAAAAAATAATTATGTTATTAATTATCTAAATATCTCTAATTTTTAAAATCATTTTTTTTCAAAATCTATTGTTCTCAAAATATATTCTCCAGAATCTATTCTTTTTAGAATCTATTTTCTAAAAACTAATTCATGACCTCACTATTAGCACATAATGTATTTTGCATATTTAGCTCGAGGATTTTTTATACATTTTAACTTTTATCTCCTTATTTTTATAGAGTTCTAACGTTTTTTTAAAAAAAAAATCTCATTAAAAAATTAATAAATACATTAGTTTATTATATCTCAAGAGTTAAAATGATCAAATTTCGAATTCTATTTTGCAACATATCAAAATATGAATATCAGACTTAACAATATGTTAATTTATAGATGAATTCAATATTTTAATTGATAAAATAACATATTTAATGATAAATTATTTAATGAAGATGAAATTGTAGATGACTACAAAAAATGCTATTAAAGATATTGATAAAGAAGATAGATTAAACAGCTTAAAATTCTATGAAAAATAGTAGAAAAAGATTGAATGTAGCTAACCCCAATTAGTTAGTGAATAAGGTTTTTTTGTTGTTGATTAAATAGAAAAAAGATTGATATCCCTTGGTGACTGATGAGGTTAACTGTAAATACCTAATAGTTATATTTATTTTTTCAAAAAATATCAATCGACTACAAATCATGAAATCTCATCATTTTTAGAGAATAGAATAAGATGTATTGATTTTTATGTAGCTAAGCCCTTGAGAAGCCACGTGTAAGTTGATGCAATTGGATTTGTCATGAAATAACAAATATGTAATCCTGCCTATATTGGGTAACTCATCCCACAGCTAGGCTATGTTTGAATGGGGAGAAAAATGGGAGGAAAATACTAAAAAGAAAAATTAATAAAAATAGTAAAAAAGTTTACTATTTTTAAGAGTTTTCCTCATAGAAAACAGGGCAAATGTCTTAATAACATATATCAAAGGATAATGTTATTTTGAATATTATCTAATAAACCCCCCACCCCACCTTCAGTTAAAAAAAAAAACACCCAAAAAACCTAATAATCTTGTTTTACTCTGATTATACACTATTATTAAGACAACTTTCAATTGCCATACTAACCACAAGTGTCTTGAGCAACATGAACAGTATTTCCTATACAGTAACAAGGCAAATCCTGAATAGCAATGCACATCCTGGGTGCAGAAACTAAACAAGCAGAAAAGATCCGGCAAATCAAACTTCATTATAGAAAGCAGTTAGAGTAATGGCAAAATGTCAACATTTCAAGTGTTGCTAGAACAAATTAAATACAATTTATACAGGAGCTACCACTGAATAGACAAAGGTATTGTATTAATCTGTCTAATTACAAAAAGGTGTCGAGTCCAAGCATACCTAGAGGTTTTAGAAATCAATCAATCTACTGGGAAGTCCAAAAGTGGACGGGTACAGCTCCTGGATCAAGCTCCCAGAAGCCTTTCAGCTTGCCATGCTTCTCTGTAAGTTTGAATTCTGGGATTTGGTGGGAGAACCTGAGCAACTGTGCCAGAGGTACTCTCATGGTGATGGCTGATCCTTCAAATGTTTTCGACTTGAAAACTGAATTATATCCGCTGACAATCTCCATGACTAAAACTTCAATCCAAGAGGCATTTTCTTCAATAATTTCCACTATGTCATACTCCCAGTTTACCAGATCGGAGCATTTGATTGTAGGTGACCATTTCCTATATAATGCCCAAACTTCACCTTTCCTTGGAAAGATGGAATATTCATTGTTAGTTCTGTCAAAATTAACGCGTACCTGATGTGAAAGGGAGAGTGTGTTAGTATAAACATTTGTATTCCCAATTCTACTTTTAAACCTGCCACAAGAGATAAGCATGTCTTTGTCTTCCCATCTAATAGTGTGATCTGGTAGCCAGCAGGAAGCAAGCCACATAATATGCAATTCAAGACCTGGGCCCCTCCTGATTTCCGTAATCTCACCATAGTACCTTGGTAGGCCATCTTCATCGCTATAAAATGCCCAAATCTGACCAACCTGAAACTTCTCTGGGGTCTTCCCATCGTCAAAATTGTAGAACTGAGGATCTGGAATTTCCATAGTTTCTGGGGTTGAAGACAAGGGAACACTAGAATCTTCAATATGGTTAACTGAACTATTGTTCTTTGCCGAATTGCTTGTTTCACAATTAGCCTGGAAAGCATGTAAATCTCCATCAGGTGCCATCTTGGGCTTCAATCTATCTGAAGATCTTCTACTCACACCACCTGATGGGGAATGGCCAGCCTTCACTTGCAAATCATTGGGAACAGCAACCTCTTCGAGATTTGAAGGCAAAGCCGCAGGATCAAGTTCCCAAGATCCTATAGGAACACCTACTCTTTCCTGACCAGTCATTTTAAAAGATGGAACCCTGTGAGAGAATCTGAATAACTCTGCTGATGGAATTTTAATTGCATAGGCGCCTTCCTTCATAACTCTAGAGAAGAGACTCACAAAACCTCTCAATTTCACCAAGTATGCAATAAATACACCCTCACCTTGAACATAGTCAGTCAAAATTTCGACAAACTCAAATTCATACTTCTGATGAGATTCCACGTCCATGTACCATTTGATATCCCAATTTTTGTAGAGAGCCCAGGTTTCTCCCTTTCTAGGGTAAACTTTAAAAGTATTACTTCCAATTTTTTCATACAAAACTCCATGAGAAAACATGGGATGGTCTTCTGTGGTTTCAGAATTTCTAAGCCCATACTTTCCACAAGCCACTGGCAATTGCTGGTTGACCCAATTAATTTCATCCTCATCACTTGGTTCTGGTTCAAACCATGTTATTCGCAGCTTGAACCCGGAGGAGAAAACTTTTTTAATTAAAGCATAGAATCTAGGCATGCCATCATTTGTATCATAAACAGCCCAAACCTGCCCAACTGCAAAACAATCTTTCTTCTTGTCCTTGTCAAAGTCATTAAACTCTGCATCAGGACAGACTATAATATTAGGCTGCTCTGTTACGTTGCAGGCTGAATCAGGCTCACTACCTTCAGCAGTCATCTTTGAACCTTCCACTGAATCGAGTAATATGTCTTCAGGGTAAACACCATGCTTCTGCTTCTGCTTCTGCTTTAACTCTTTCTCGTGATGTTCTTGATCATCAGCCAAACCGTTCGCCCTTTTTGAAACATTTATGTCATCATTGTCATCATCACTTGCATTCTCCTTGTAGGAAACCTGCTGTTTTTTCCGTGTAGATCTACGAGCATTCTCTTCCCCAGAAGTGACATGGTTTAGTTTGCTAGAAATACCATCCTCGTCAGAAATGATATCATCAGAAGCCATACCACTTTCAGAATCAGAGCTGTGTATGGAATCAGAACTTTCACTAATTTCCTCTACTTGCCCCCTCCGCCGTTTTCCATTAAGCTTTCTAGAGACATGGGAAGTGTGGACTTTCTTATCAAAAGGTTTTGTATTGACATTTCTACCACGTGACTTACCTTGAGTTCCAACGTCCACCTTAAACGAGTGATGATTAGGACCATCTTTAGGCTGCACAAAAGGTTGTGGACCAGAATAAGCTGGTGGAACTGTACCTTGCACACTCACGTCATATGCAACAAAGGGCCTGTTACAACTTTGACAACGCAGAGATCTATTTAGAACTTCTAAGTAATATTGGAATCTAATAGAACAAAATGGGCAAACAGTCCAAAATGTAGAGGAGCCATCATTAAACCCCTGCTGAGCTGCTGGCCGACTCGACTGATGCGGCTGAGGATTCAAGTTTGTGAAATTGGTCCTAATATGGTTTTGCAGCCCAGTATCAACATTCACAAAAACATTACTGGATGGACAATACGAAGTTCTGTTTCTGTCATGTGCAGCCCGTTTCTGTCTGTCCAAAAGCACTGCCTGAGCTTCCCCTATCAGCTTAAATGCAGCTTCAGCGCCAGCAAACTTGTTTTTATCAGGATGAAGTAGAAGAGCAAACTTCCTATATTGCTTCCTTATTGTTGCTTCATCAGCTGCCTGCTCTACTTGAAGAATTCCGTACCAGTCCTTTTCATTGAAAAATTTCTTCTCCGCGGAGCAATGAACATCACAAACAACAAGCATCTGAGCTACATTCTCCAGATCAGGAAATAGTTGCTGAGCCTTTATAGCAACTTTACGGGCCCCTGTGAAATCTTTGTTTTCCATCTTCTTTTCTGCAACATCCTTGGCCCTTAAGGCCTCTTCTCTATTGCAGTCCATCAAAAATAAAGATTCCAAAACCTAATGGCTAGTTTTCAGATCAATTGCATTGACGAAAGAGCAACATTTACTTTGTACTTGCTCTCAGAAAAACTTGTCCAAATTAAAAGCAGGGTGCACTTGTACTTTAGCTCCCCACCAGTCCTCCAAGATGTACAGTGCTCAAATTCAGATTGAGTATGCAGACTCAGAATAGCCCGCGGATATTGCATCCTGCACTTGCCAAAATCATGAGAATGTAAACGACATAGGTATATCAATAAACAAACACTTTCCCAAACGCAAAAGTTTGCATCATTATATAGAGATTGAATCCTTCAGGTTACTACATTAGCAGCACAATTGCAGAGTTTGTAATGAACAACACCTTCCCCTCTCCCTCCGCACTTTAAGGAAGGGGATGGGGGAGGGGAGCTAGATCAGCACAAAAATCAAATCTCAACTGTTTGAGCAATTATAAGCTCTAAAGCATATAATAAATGCATAGAAAATATGAGTGAAATCCAATACAAAAAAAAAAAAAAACACAGTGACGACCATTTAAAAGCCTACATCATCAAGAAACACACCCTGTAAGCTTATCTTGACTAGCTAAAGGTAGCAAAAGTTCATAATCCATTGTTGGTTGCTACCAAACAAAACAATAACTTCATTTGCTATCCTCCCCATTGTCACTTCCAAATAATCTCATCGCAGTACCCGATTACCGCATTCAAAATCCGAACCCCCATAGAAATTAGAAGCAGCGTATAACTATACATTTATCAGAAATAACCCCCAATAAAACAATATTCAAAATAAAGGCAAAAAAAAAAAACAACTAATCGTTTTTTATACCCCAAATAGACGGCAGAAGCAAGAAGATACCAGAATTTGTGAATCACTCAATCAATATATTTGAAAAATACGTAAAACAAGTGAAATTATATCATCATAATGAAGGAACGAGCTTAATCCGAACACTAATTCCCTCTTACAGAAGAAGGGGCTACATTAGCAATATGAATTTACACATGGGGTAATCGTTTTTTAACCAAAAAAAAATTGCTAAACCCTAAAAACAGTTCACTGAGAAATCCCAAATAAGAGAAGAGATGAAGCGACTTTAGGAGCTCAAGGGATAGAAAAAATGAACTGTACGAACCTGAGGAACATTTGGAGGTGGGAGGAGCGGCGCGCACATCGTAGAGGGACAGGGAATACTGAGTGCTGCAAGTCACAGACAAAATACTGTTCTGACTGGATTGCAGAATTAGCCTCCCTGGATATTCATATCACCAATAAGAAATCACTTGACAATATTTTCAAATGACACCAGACACTCTTTTTTAAGGCTTTTTTTATTAATTATGATAATGTGAGTTCCAACCTTAAAATATAATGGATGACTGAGTTATGACAAAAAGAAATAAAAAAAATAGTTATCACAATTTGATGCCAAGGGGTGATCTTACTTATCTACAAATACCCACAAAAAATAAGTCATACTACCATTTTATACTTAACAAAAAATAGATAATATACTTTTTATAACTTACAAAAATAATGTAATTTTATATATTTTTATATATAAATGCTAATTACCATAGAAACACATTTTTCCTCTTTGAGGTGGGATGGAGTTTAAATCTATTTTGATAATATAGATTTCAAATTGGTAATAGGTAAAAAAAAATTGTTGACTTATTGTAACTTGCAATTGTTGTTCCAAGAATAAACTGATAATAATTTATTAGTTTCTGAATTCGCTGAGTAAAAAAATTGAAGTTACACAAATAACTAAGACAACTGAGAAATTTGTTAGTTTTCTATTATAACTCTGACAAGTTTGTTAATTTTCTTTATTAGTCTTATCACATCACACATCCTTATAAAGAATCTTCAATAGAAAAAGTGAACAACAACAGGCCGAAAAGGGTGTCTCATTTCTAATTCAAGAAGGTAAATTCTCTCATATATGTCACCCATTTGAGGATGTGAATTGTTATTTCTAGAAACAAAAGCTGAAACTTCATTTTTCACTTCAATCCATCTCCTTCCAGGCACTTTCTTCTTCACTCTTTGATCCGCCATTTCCTCCCTCAACCTCTCTGCTTCTTTCCATTTCCCACTTGCACAGTACAAATTTGACAGTAACACAATAAGCATCTTCTTTCAATGGCTCTAACTTCATCAAATCTTCTCCCACACTACTCCCAGTTTCTATATCTCCATGAAAATAACAAGCACCAAGTAGAATTTCCAGTGAATTGGCCCTATCTTTGATGGTTTTTGAATACTTGTCTGCAATTTTTCTGGCTTCTGCAATGTACCCACTTCTTCCAAGCATGTCTATTATGCAAGCTACATGATCTATTCCAAGCCCATAATCTAATTTCATTGATTCAAAAAACTTGAGGCCTTGATCTATAAGTCCCATGTGGCTGCAAGTCATTAGAATCCCTATGAAGGTTACTTCATCTGGTTTTACACCAGATTCTACCATTTGGTGATACATTTGAAGAGCTTCACTAGCTCTCCCATGGAGTCTTAGTGCAAATAACATTGTGTTCCAAGAAATTAGATCCTTCTCAGTAATGCTATCAAATGCAAGCATTGGACTTTCTAAGTCACCACATTTAGCATACATGTTGACAAGGCTGTTGCCGACCTAGACGAAGTTTTGTGAGCCGGATCGATTTATGCGACTATGGACCGTTTTCCCATGCCCTAGCATTGCTAAGCTAGCGCAAGCATGAAGGACTGCTCCAGCTAGTAGATCGTCAAGCTGGATTATTGAGTCTCTCACCATGTCTACCAACATATGAAGAGCTTGTTCGCCATTACCGTTTCTTGTATACCCTGTAATCATAGAAGCCCCAGAAACAATATTCCTCTCAGGAGCTTTCTGGAAAGCAAGAACAGCTTCCTGGGTATTGCCCATTTTCATATGCTCATCGGTCATCGCATTCCTGGATACTTGATTGAAAGCACCAAGTCACCAACTTCAAATTATTCAAATACTCTAATAGCATCATCATGACAGCCTAATTTAGAGTAAAAGCTTAGAATTGAGTTATTTACCTCTACAGCAGAGGTCCAACCAGATTTGATAATGAAACTATGAATCATGCATCCCTATAAAGTTTCTGATGAACAAGCACAAGCGTTCATGAGATCACTGAATGTACATTGGTCAGGATGATGATTCAAACTCTCACACATTTCTTTAAACATATGTAGACATGCCTCAACTTTTCCAACCTGAGCATATCGCACAATCATTATATTCCAAGCAATTTCAACCTTTATAGGCATCCTATGAAACAGTTCCTTGGCCAAGCTGAACAGACCAGAATTTGAATATGCAAACAGAAGTGAACACCATGTCACTTCATCCTAAAACTCATCAAAAACTTTTCTTACACGTAGTCTTGAACAACAAATCAGAACGCATGATAAAATCAGTAGAGAGTACATTCTTCATTTACAGTCACGAACTTTGGCCTTAATTCTCCCTATACGGTACCTAAGGGGGAAACCAAATCTGTAACTGAGTGCTCAAGAACATTAGATACAAAGCAGGAACTTGACATCTCCATGAAGAACGAATGTTTCGGTAAGTTTTGCAGAGAAATGAATTCGTTCTCCATAACTTTTCCTAAAATGTTTGCTTTTGATTTGGGCACGAACGGGAATAGTCACGATTCATGCATCAAAAAGATTTTACTTTAGATGGGCACTCATATAAATAGTAATGCTTTGACGGGATTTGCACTAACCATATTTGTCAATACTTCATTACTTTCATGTAAGATTACCAGGGAGGGAAAAATTGAAACATGAAAGACATCTGGTACCTTTTTCCTCCCCATTTCTTTTAAGTTTAACCCAGGGGGATAAACTTGCTAATTATGATGAATTGATGTGCAATCAATTTCATCAAGATTTAGGATAGAAAGCATGAAAATGATATCAACAAAATAAATATAAGTGAATACAAAATACAAAAAGTATAAGAAGATCTACTCCTTCATTCTGTTAAGAAAGATAAGGTGCGTTGAAAAGTTAAATTAGTTAGTTATAGTGTTAATCCCCTAATTAGTTCATGACCCTAAAAGCTGTATATATGAGCGTAAGAATATGATTTAAGTCTTAAAGAAGGCCTCTAGTGAGTTGATCGCCCTGAAATTTGTATACAGGAGTCCAAGAATATGATTCAAGTGCGTTTATTGAGGGACCTACACATCATTTATAGGCTTTGTTACATGAAATATGAGCTAATTGGGCCTAATTGGGCCTACAGATGACCCATACCCATCAACATGATTTAAATCCATATTTTTACGAAATCTGAGCCAACTTTGTTATCATTTAGACCAAATTTTACTAAATAAAAAGCTATACATGGACCGATAGGGTTAGTTCGAGTACACTTAAGTGAGATCTTGAGTTTGAATTTTAGCGTATGCAGAAAATTCTTGTTAGGAGACTCACCCACCATAGCCAGGTGAGCAATGTGAGTCGAATCTGAATGTAGTTGGGACAAAACTCTAATAAATTGGGTGGGCAACAAAAAAAAACTATACATGATATAAAGTTACAAATGTGATTAAGCTCACGATTTCTCACTTACAAATGAGTTATCATGCCATTGAGTTATGTAGCCATTCGTCTTCTTTTTTTCTATGCAAAGCATAGTAGGGTATTACATGTAAGTACTTCTTTCAGTGGAGATTTGAACACCGTTCGCCACATTATGAGGAATCAATCTCTTTTGTTAAATCTAACTTATATATTTAGCACATGACAATACCTCAAATAGAATTATTTTTAATAGGATAATATATATATAGTTAAAGAAAAAGGAAGTTATATGTGGTTGATAAATAGAGAATAACATAGTTAATAACTTTAGAACCTCTAGGGTTATGTATTGAATTAGGGTTAATTAGAGGATGAGGAAGAAGATGATGACGAGGACATATGCTAAGGTAAGAGTTATCCCAACTGGAATGTTGAAAAGGAAATAGGTTGAAGAATAGGACTATAGGAGAGGGGCTTCAAATTCAATTAAATAGCTGTATGCTGTGAGGCCTCAATTGTATTATCCCATTACAAACAAAACATATCACATGAGAACATATGACCCACCTACACATACTCTTTCCCACTTCACCCAAACAAACAATTACCAACTCTATTCCCTTTCCACACTGCCCAATACAGACCTGCCACGTGGTGCTTCCTTTGACCTCCACCTCACCTACTCTACATCATTTTTCTTTTCACCATTCATTACTGTTCTTTGTTCCCATGTCATTACCCGTAAATTATAAAGTTTTTTAACTTCCCCCCCTCCCCTCATCATTATAAAATTACCTGCAGGACAATCTTTTTTTATTATAGATAGAAACTATATAGACTCAAAGACCTTTTAAGCAGCATTGTATCCGGTTCAAATCTTAAGGACCTAACATCATATTAGAAAAAGTTTTAAAACATTATGATTTTATTAAAATATACAAAAAAGGGTTAACATCTAATTTTACTCTAAAAATTTTTACCTATGAGCTATAGATAATTAAAAAAACAATGATCAATATTATCTAAAAAATATTAAAAAAATAATATTATTATTTTTACTGTTAAAAATATTAACTGTCAACATTAATTTTGTAATAGTCACAGGTGATATTACTCATTTTTCTTATATTTTTTGAGCTTGAAATTGATCTAGGAAAATTTCTTTTTACTTATAATACTTACACAAAAACTTTCAAAACAAAATTAAATCTTAATCTTTATATATATATATATAGATATATATTAATTAAATTATATTGATAATTCATTTGCTTGCCTATATATCTCTCTTTGTGCTGATAACAACTTTTGGTGAGTCCTAAATATTTAGAGGGGAGGCAATCATAACTCCACTCACTCTCAACTCTCTTATACATACAAGTTCTCTTTTACACTCTTGATTTGTTCATCATTGCCATTGCCAAAATGGCTTCACTCACTCTTCATCGTCATCACCAATCTCTTCTCTTCATATCCTTCGTCCTCATCATCTTCTCTCTCCTCTCTCCTTCTTCTTCATATTCTCCTTTCAGAGAACTATCACCAGACATTGCTCCTCTCTTACCTTCCCCAGGTGGTGTTTTGCCCACCCCGACCGCCGGTTCAGACATCCCCACAATTCCTTCAAGCCCAAGCCCTCCAAACCCGGATGATGATCTCACTAATGCTTCTCCCGGTCCAGTACTCTCTGCACTCTCACCGTCCGGTTCGGTTCAGCCGGTTTCCAAGGCTCCTCTAGCTTCTCCTGCATCAGCCGCGGCGGCTGCTCTTGCAGGTTCTACTGTAGCTTACTGGTTTATTATTATATGCAGAATCTGACAAGAACAATTTGATGAAAGAGAGAATCGCTATGTGGGTGTGAGTCAGTGGAACATTATTCAATTTCTGGTTGTTAGATTCATTATTATTATTATTATTATTATTGTTATCTATTTACTATGTGGCTGTAATTAATTACTTATGATATGTTATATGTATAATACTATATGATGCACTTCTCTCGAGAATCTTTCGTTTTTTTCATAGGAAATGACAGAAGAAAAAAAGATTTTAAAAAATAATAAATTTTAATTCAAGATTATTACTTATAAAATATCATATTTTAATATTATTATTATTATTCTTTAGGCAAATTTACTGTAGAATTTACTACTAGTTAGTAATTATTTAGGAATGGAACAAGGATACTTTTATTTTATCTTTCCAATCAGATTCCCATGATTGAACCTTTTTGCCGTCATTTTTGGATTTCCAGCTTCAACAATCTTCCTCTCATAGCTGGAATCCCCATTGCCATTTATAAATTTACTTCTTCACTCTTTCTCTCAAAGCTGGATTCACAATTATAAATATACAGCTTAACTAGGCAGGTTTCTCAGTGCTACCCTTGAGGATGGGTGATACGTCTTCTAATTAATATGTGTTAGAGATTTCTTTTGAAACTGCTATATGATCGATATTCACTATTATTTTATTAGATTTATGTATTGTCAAATTTAAATAGAATTTATATCTTCTATTGTGAATTTTAAATTAGGATTATGAAATAGTTCTAATCGCTATGAAATCTTTATAAATTGGATGAGGATTAACATTTTTGCGAAATTATATAAATCCCCACAATGAGTGACAACTATGTCTATATTTAAAAATCCTATAAACTATAATTTTAAAATTCTTTTTAAATAAAGTTTAAGTTTAAAAAAATTTTAAAATTGTGTAAAAAAAAATTTGGATTAAATTATAATTTAAAACTAAAATTTTAGATAAACTACTGATATTAATTTCTAAAATAGTAAGAGTTTATAAACTATCTAATTTTTATTTTTATTTTTATTTTTTTTACATCCCCTCTCCTCTCTTTTTTTCACTATCTCTCCTTTACCCTCTCTACCCTCTCTTCTCCACCTTCTCTACTCACCATCATCTCTCATCTCTTCTCTCTCCTCTCTTTTCTTTATCATTTCTCATCTCTTATATTTTTAATAAAATCATACTATTTCTAGTAATTTTAAAATTATAAAAATTATTATAATAATAATCTAAATACTTATTTATTCATAACCACTTTTTTATAAATTCTTTTTTAAAAAATATTTTTTTTAAAATTATCTAAAAACTATTTTTTTTATAAATTTTTTTTAAACTCTTATATAGCCTTACATTAATAAAAACAATCAATATTTTAGTTGTTATTGTCATTCCATAAAGTTAAGTTGGCATGAAGCTGTTATTGGTTAAGGGTATTTAGGTAATTTTACAGAAAATTAACTGCAAGAAAATTCTTAAAGATTTAACATTAATTAGGCCGTCTATTAGAATTCTGATTTAAAATTCACATGACATAAGACTCAATTATCCATAAAATTGAATTATCAATTTTATGCAAGTAAAAATTTTATTGCATATATTTAGTTTGACAAATTTAATTAATTATGATAAATTTTACTTATTTATGTTTTATTAATTGAATTTAACCAACACTTTTTTGACTTTTGAAGAGTCGATTGAGAAGAAGTAGTAATTAGCAAGCAAGAGAATAAAGTAATGAGATGTGAAAACGCAGTGAAGTTTTGGACATTATTGCGTTAATTTAGGTAGGAGCAAGCAGATTATTCCAGGACTGTAATGTCAGCTTGTGTAGTGTGTAATGAGATGGGATGTGATGGAACATTATTTATGAAAATGTTTGGGAACAGACGGGGGCATGCATGTGAAGAGACACATAATGATCAGAAATTAGGTGTCTTTTTTTTTTAATTTAATAATCCAATAATGGATCACATGCTGCCCTATCAAATCACAATTCAAATTAATTCATCATCAGGTAAACATGTTTTTGTCTGTTTTTGCTGTCTTCTTTCCCTCTCACTAACCTTGGATTCCTTATTTTCTTCTCTCACTACGGCCCTGTCCTCCCTCACCTGCCGGATAAACTTTAGTTCACAATTATTTTACCCTACCATGTTGGATCTGAATAGTGGTGTTTATAAAATCTGTACCTCGAGATATATCTATTTGAACTCATAAAAAAAAATTATACTCAATCCGATAAATATAAAATAAAGTTGAGCATTCGAATACAAAATATAGTCTATATTTTTTTTAAACTAGACACCGGATAGGGGGTTACCTTACCCTGCCCTGCCCATAGGCACTTATTTTTTTTATTTTTTTTACTTTTCTTCTTAAATATTATAATTAGAAGGAAGAATATGATAGTTACTAGTGACTAAAGGATCATTTTAGAAATATAAATAGTTAAATAAGTTGCGTATTTTAATATTTATAACTATATTAATTTTTTTTAAATTTTATTAATCATAATATGATTACATTATAAATTATAATTGTTTATTTTATTTTTTTTAGATACTTCATCCTTATCAACATTTGAGAAATTGATATAAAGTTATAATTACAAATTATTTAGACTTCAAAGTTTTTTTTATATGTAATAAATTTTAATACTTTAATTATTATCTTTTCGTTGTCTTATTTTTAGTAGATTATATATATTATTTAACTTTTGAAGACATATGAATATGATATTATTTTAAAAGTTTATAATTGCAGATTGTTTTTCACAACATGAGCATGATATCACAACTTAGACATACCTAATCCACCCACGCCTAACCCACTTATATCTAGCCTAAAATAATTAGGACTTTTATCGGGCAAGGTGGAGCATCGGGCTACAAAATATAACCTATGCTTTTTTCGGATAAAACTTTAAGCTGGGGAGTTACTCTATTTATCCCTATCTATGAACATCCTTAGATCTAAATAACACATTTCTATATATAACGTTACGTTTGTGTGTTTTACGCCGGAGTGAAGATCATCGTGCCCGTTGTACATTCATGAAAAGATTATGGACACCTTAGCTAATTTTTTTTTCAAGTGATGGTTCATTTGTTTTCTTTAGAACCAGTGTGAAACCTAACAAAATTTCGAGTCGTGATCACATGAAACGAAATGCGCGGCCCTGTTAGCCTAAAGAAGCGTAAAGTTTGTTTTGTGGGCCTCACAAGATTTGATTTAGCTTCCTCAGTTCCTACTTAATTTTCAACCATTTGCACATATGATAAATAATAGATTTATATACTATAAAAATATAAATTTAATTCCCTCTATTCTTATGATAACTTATTTAATAAACGATATTATAAATCTCTTATAAATATCCTTTAAGTCTTAAAACTGTACCCAAGTCTTGATTGAATATCGATACTGAACTTACCTATACCTTACTTATCAACAAAAGATTTCAACTTGTTTCTTTCTCTGTTTTTTTCTTTTGATAAAAGGCGGGAGAAATTAATAAACAGCGGCCGGGAATTTCAAAAATCATAAAATAATCCTCACTATCCATAGTTTGAAATTTTTTCTTTTTGCATTTTTTTTTCTTGCAAGTGTTGAATTATTGCAGAAAAAGACCTAGCTCTTATGGACAATAGTTTGTGATTCCTCACTTTAAAAATTAGGTTTCTAACTTTCTTTGCTTGTCATATTTATATTTACAAACACATCAACAATCACTTAACAACCTATTTGGAATAATACAACTTGTTCGAGTCCATGCAATAACCTGACACATTCTATTTTTTAACCTTGCAATTCTGAGGCACTGTTTCTAGAACTATTTGGGGGAGTGGGGTAATTTCGCACACCAGAGTTACAGAATAAACTTTCCTCAAGTGACATGAACATTTAAAATTACATACGCCATTCAAGTTCTACACAATGCATATTGAATAATAGTCATAGAAGAGAAATCTCATACTGAAATAAGAAGAAAAAATCAGTAACTTCTGAATCCCTTCTGCTAATATGGCGAGCCTTTAAAATAAACTTCAGTACTCTCTATGATAGTTTAAGCATCTTTAGATGCCATTAGCTTCTCAATCATGTCTGCTGCTTCTTGAACGGTGGTAATTGTCTGGGCACTTTCTTCTTCCACGCTGATGCCAAACTCCTCTTCAAGCCCCATCACAATTTCAACCTGCAAAAATTTTGAAAAGCGAGTCAAAATGATTGAACTGAAAGATAAATGGTATTCTCTTGTACAAGAATCATGCTAGACATGTTATGCTGACAAAAGTGATGAGACTCCAGACTAGGACAACCGAAGAGACTAAAAAGAAAAAAAGAACCAAATTTGTTAGGTGCAAAGACATTGTCAAAAGATAGTCCCGTTAATCCTGTATACCAATCAACAACCAGGTTTTACCTGCCAAATCCATATGGACCAGCAAGTAACCCAGTTTTGAGCAGGGGTAAAAAAAAACACTGACATGGGCCCTTTTGACCCACTCCATGTGAAGAATTAGGAGTTTGGATTTCTACTCGGAGTTTCAATTCAGCTACTCTTTTGAACTATATCAGGACGACCTATCCCCTCTTGTTTAGGGTAGAGCTGCTCCAATCAATTTGTATTTTGAAAATAATGTTCAGATATTTTATAGCATAAGCAGAGCAAGGACAAATGTGACATTACCGTGTCAAGAGAATCAGCTCCAAGTGCAGAAAATTTGGACTCTCCATTGACAACGGAGTCATCTGGTAGTGCCAATTGTTTCTTGACTATCTCACACACCTTGTCAACTGTCTGTGGTTTAGCCTGCTCAAATTCAAAATTTCATGCTGATCACATCATATGATTACTTATTACAAAAACTCAGGTTACATGGTACCAAACAGAAAATTCCATGTTTCTGTGATTCGAGCATGAAGCTTAGTCATGAAGATGGTTCAGAACAGTATCGGCTTTTACAATGCAAATAGGTTTACATAAATTATGGTGCAAGAGCAACCTTTTTTTTTTGGAAGTTACAAGCAACATTTTTAGGAACTTCATACATCATAATTGACTGGACAATGGCTGTTAACTAAATGTCAAGACGAAAAATTAAAAACTAAAGGAAAATTAACCCCATTGTTATAAGCAGAGATAACTATAAACCAAGGAAAAGCAATATAGAGGTTTATTTCTGAAAAACATACTGCACATTTAACTTGAAACCGAGATGACCTTGATTGCAATTGAATGGATGGAAAAGTTTTCCCCTTAATTGAAAGGGAAACTGAGTTTGGGTTAAAGATCCCAGCAAGAGAGGCCTGTTTTGCATGCAAAAAGAAGAATTTAATGAGCATTGGAAGAATTACGTATTTAGAAATAGCCAAAAACAGAGGAAAAACCAAAATAAGATTAATATCCTCTTGTAAAGTCATTAAGCAAAACAAAGTCAATAATTAAATTGCTAATAAATATAACTAAAATGTAACATAGAAACTTAGAAGCAGTTAAACAGTTAAAGGCTTACTGTGCTGAAAAATTATAAATGTCGTCTAAAATGATTACATCATTTCCATCAAAACAACGGTTAACTAGTACTTCAAAAAAGCTACCATGCCATTGTTGATGACTCTGTTAAAGCTTGAAAGGGTATAACTCAGAGAAGACCTAGTGAAAGTGCTGTAAAACACAGAGGTTTTGGGCTTAATTAAACTATTAACTACTTCTCCAAAAGCAGGCAAGTTGTTTACCCTTCCAATAAATTACTCAGTTCCCTTCAACCTTTTGTTAGGTTATTCTAGTTACAGACCAAAAATGAACAAATATGTCAGTCATATTTACAGAGTAAAACGAGCAAGAAAACATCACTTTCTACAGACTATTACAAAACATATCACCTACAAATGCAGGGGCACAATCATATTACATCTAAATCTGAGACATAAACAAATCTCCAGATCAATTTCACAAGAGAAAGAAAGGAAAATAAAAAAAGTTTCCAAAAACAGATTAGCAAGTTCAATTAACAGTGTGTCTATTCCATCCATGATGCACACGAGAACCAGAGTTAACTGTGTTCCAGGTGAATGCATACGATCCGAACAGCTTTAAAACAGGACATATACTAAAAGGCCATGATGAACACACAAATTACCAATACAATCAACAGCGAAATCTAGGTAAATCAACCGGTGAAAAGCAAAGAATAGGAAGACGGAGAAGGGGAAGGAGAAGAAAGACTTGAATTGCAATACCTGTCTGTGCTTGAAACAGCTTGAAAGAAAGGTCGCAGACATGGTGGTTCCAGTTGTGGAGGCCATTTCTGGGAGAGATCTGAGATTCGGAGAAGGGAAAGGGAAGAGAATGAAAGGAAGGTGAAGGTGAAGGCGGAGGCCACGAAGAGTGTGTGGGGTTTTAGAAATGAGGAAAAGGTGGGGTTTTATACTTGCCGCCTTATAAGTCCTGGTTGGTTATGCTTCGTAGCAATGGAAGTTGATGGACTGTGGTTGGCTTCACTTTTAGCCCACCTTTTTAAAACATCAGGCGAGAGAATTATTTATAAATTACTACTCTTAAATATCTTTAATATATAATATATTTAATTAAATTAATAAAATTAAAAAATTAAAAAAATTAATTAACTTAATTAATATAATATTTTTTTAAAAAAATATTTTTTTAACTTTTTCTTTTATTTATTATTAAAAGAATATTAATAAATATAATTTTAAAAAATAATAAATATAAAAAATAAAAATCATATTTATGACTAAAATTAATTTTTTAATTAGATCTTATATTAAAATTTATATGAGTAATATTTATTGGGGTTAAGATATATTATCAATATTGTTTTTAGTAATATGTTTTTAATAATATTAGTGTCTCAAATTAATTAATGTACAGTTATTCAATCAATTTTCTTGTATCTATACCATTAAGTTTTTCAATCACATATAGCTATATATATTATTTTTTAGCTAAATTATCATTGTATATAATCTCTATAATATTTTAAAGTTTAAATTTAATCTCCCCAATCTTCTAATTTTCTATTATTGACCCCTTGTCATTAATTTATTATTATTTTTTTAACAAAAATTATTACATTAGATTAATAGAAGATAACCTGCATTAACCGTGGAATGTATGATGGCAATGAGACCCAATGAAAACTAGATTTTTTTTAATGATAAAAATGATATTTTAACCCTTATATAAAATTATTAGCTTACATAAAATCCCATGTATGATGTGAATGTCTTCTATTAATTTAATATGATAATCTCTATTAAAAATATAATGATAAATGGTTGATAATAGAAACATAGAAAATTAGGGAGATTAAATTTAAATTTTAAGATGTTATAGAAGTTATATGTAACAATCTTAAAGTTTAGAGGAGTTCTATATAATTTAACCTTATTTTTTCATATAAGTTTAAATTAAATAAATATATTAAAAAAATATAAAATATAGTCAAATGAGATTGAAGAATTTGATAAAATTGATAGAAAGAACTTTTCTTCTTAATTAATTTATAATTTATCTAATATCCAAAAGTTTTTTTTAGTTATTTTTAGTATCCTAAATATATTTTTCTAGTAACTTTATATACATGCAGCATCCAAAGTATTTTTTCCAATAGTTATTAAGGTACTTATTGCTATGTACAAAAATATTTTAAAATATTAGATATTATTAAAAAATATTTTAAGGTATTAGTTGCATATTAATTTTTTTGTATAAAAGAAAAATTTGAATGAGTTGACTCTGGCGACTCACTAAGGCTAAGATTATCTTTAATCTCAGATAATATTTATATATATATATATTTATAGATTGTTTATCAATAATATCCTTATATCCTTAGTAGGATTTGATTTCACAAATTTTGAGTTATGAGAAACCTTAAACTTATTTATTAATGAAATCATGAGAAAAAAATTTGAATTTATGCCATCATAAAATATGAATATTTTTATTGATTGGTTCAATTTTTCTTAGCTAACCTATGTACTCATAATAATGCATGTACTTTTCGTCGGGCGGATGGAATTCACAACCCAAACACGACTTTGCAAAGGCTTGTTAGTAGTTGAGGTGTTTAACTATTCAATTTTTTTAATATTCAGAAGAGTTTTTAAAGTGTTGGGCCGTTGAATTTGTGAGATTACATACTTTATAATAAGTAATCTGATAAGATAGAATCGAAGAGTGTTCTAGAAAGTTGAGACTTGGTTCGTTCAACCGTGAGCACCAACACGAGGGTGATCCAGGTCATTATTTAATCATGGTCTCTGCAGTAATAGGAAAATCCTAATTTTTTTGTGAAACCAAATTTCCTTATTGTTTTAGAGAGGAGGCCGCCAGAAGTAAGTTCACCATTCTGAAATCGGGAGCCATCAATGTCCAACAAACATTTCATGTTAAATGTGTGTTTAGATGCACATTAAACTAAACTGAGATTTTAAAAAAGTTTATAATTTAAAAAATTTTAAAATAAATAAAAATATTTATCAACAAAATTTATGGACTAAATTATACTTTATAATTTTAGATAAATTTATTATAATAATTTTTAGAATAATAAAAGAATTTAAAGGCTATCTAATTATTATTTTACTCATATTTTTTCTCTTTTTCTTTCTTCTCTCTTCTATCGTCATTGCATCCCTTCTTCTTCTTCTCTCTTTCCACATTTCTAAACTTCTCCTTTAGCCGAGCTCTCTCCTCCATTGCTACCTATAAAATTCTCTTTTTAATTATAATAATTAATCACTTTAAATTATTGTTATTAAAATTGACTAGAAATTAACCATAATAAAAATAAATTTTGTTAATCATTTAAAATTTATCATTACTATAAAAAGATAACTTTACTTCTAAAAGGTTAACTATGATAGAAAAAGACAAAACTACCCTCAAACACTATTATAATTAAAATATTTTAACTTATTTTAAAAATATTATCTATGATAGAAAATAGTAAAATTTATATAAATATACTATAATTGATACAAGAACTCTACACAATAATTACATATAAAACTATATTAGAAAAGATTTAACCCTACTAACATGATTATAAGGTTCAAGCCCCGATTAACACTATTATCATAATCATCCTCACAATCATCTCGAATAGGCCTCTAGGCATCAAACTAATGAATAACATCACATAAACCCACTTCACAACCAAAATTTGGTATAATCCTCATTTATAAATCAATTCTCAATATCCCACATTCTAAATAGTAGATCAACAATCAACAAATTACAAGTAACAATCTAAAGCCTCAAGCCCACTACCATCATGTATTCCCAGCATCAAATCCAAATAAAATATCACATCATATTATGATATGCAAAATGAACTCTACTATAGCAATATATAACTATTTCACATATAAATCAAGACAGGGATGCTATACAATTGATATAGAATCAATCAAGCCTCCGAAGCCTTTCCTAATATTATAGCACGAAACTATCACCTGAAAAATATGAAATAACCATGGGGTAAGACAAACGTTTTAATAATCAACAATTATACTCATCATATATACTAACATGTACTCGTGAGGTGTCAATTATGACAATTAATAAAATACACAAGATAGAAAATAATACATTATAATAATATGATCAAATTGATATACCACCACAGTTCCTCCGATCAAACTAACCGAACAACCTTATACCCGCCGACTGAACCCATAGGCTAATGATAACTACCATATGTCTGGCTACTTAAGAAGCTAACCAGTCGAGTGTTATATATTGGTCAAAATTCACATAGTACATGAATGGACCATGGGTTTGTTCCCCCTCGATAATTTGGTGGGGGTATTGCAGCCCTTAGGTAAACTAGTAAGACAAGTCTTTCGATAAATTGGCAGGACAAAAGCCAACTATTGAGCTACAATAGAGTCTATACCACATAGTAGAAAGATAACTTCATTATCACCAATCACAATCACCATATACATAATTCTCAAGATAATCATACTAATCAAAATATCAATATTTCGATAATCAATAATTTTAGTAAATATCATAATAGGGTTTTTACTTAAAATAATAATTTTTTTCAAATTTCAATATCAAGATATAACAAATTTTAAATCTACATTTAAACATTTAAAATTACTTTAAGTCCTACAAAAATATTTTCAATAAAATCAGCAATCAAATTTTTTTCAATATAATCATCTCATCATGATTTATATATATATCAAATCACTCACAAACATAATATTAGCACACATAATTAGTGAAAAGTAGTTACTTCTCGTCAAAACTAATAAAAATACTATAAATTAGGATTAGTGCTTAGTTTACAATTCACTGGTCAATCGACATCATTTGTATAAATGTGTGTCAATAAGCTATTAATTTGACTCAACATATACTTTTAAATAAATATTTATATTCTCTTCTAATTCTATTTTATTTATAAATTCTTAATTCAATATCATAACTTAATTTATCTATCACAACCACAATTCTATCATCCAATAACTTTATAACCTCAAATTTTTTATCCAACCATCATAAAATCCTAAATTTACCCACTTAAATATGAAAAAAAAACTATAATTTATCGATTTCTCAAGTTATCATTTTAATGATAATCTTATATTGTCTCAACTTTATTCTACTCATATAAATTCTCATTTAACATCAAACTCCTCAAACAATCCAAAAACTCCAAATTTATAACCCTGAAAGCTTCACCTAAAATTTATAATGCTTACATTTCTTAATCAACCTTAAAAAGTATAATTTATAATTTTCAATCAAGCTCTAATTTTAATTTACTTAAATCAACTATTAAATCCTCTAATTATACAAAATTCTCAAAGCATTTAACTTATAATTAACACTCAATATATTAAATCTTGAGTTTCATCATTAATTAAATTGTTAAATAAATAATCAATTTAATTACATAAATTTAAAGTTCTCAATTTATACATTTAATTTTTAAATCTCACTCACAATATCTAAATCTTCATTTTAATATTAAATTACATCATTTATAAATTTCAATAACTCATTTATACCATCAATTAACCCATGATTGTTCAATTTGATCAAAATCGTCAATTTCTCCAATTTAGGGTATTACTAAAAATATCAATTTTTAATTTATAAGTTATAACCATAATTTAAAACGACTAAATATCAATTTAACCTCTAATAAACATAACCTAACCATTAAATTAAAATTAAATCAATAAAAATTTTATATTAAATTATATTTACTATCTAACATTTAAACTCTAATTCTAAATCTCTTAAATAATATAAACAAAAAAAATTTAAATCGATTAAATATAAATATTTATTTACTAATATAATTATATAGTTTTCATTTGTTAAACATTTACCTTTATTCTAATTCTTAATTTTCAAAATTTATTTTGTTTTTAATAGAAATTATATTTTTAAATATTTCTTTTGATATAATAAAATAAATAGTAAGTAAATATGGTAATAGAAAAAATTTATAAAAATAAAATAAAGCTCAAATTGATATGAAAATAGAAAGAAATAGAGTTGGAATACAATAGAAATAGCGAAAGAGGAGAAGAAGAAGACGGCAGGTTCTTGTGTAAATATGTTTTATATCTTATAAAAAAAATATAGGCCCCACTTCTTTTTTTTTATTATTATATATTTATTTTTGCATAATCATGGCTGTTTCTTTTGTTTTATTTTTATTTTATTTTATTAATTAATTTTTCTCCTTCTTACCACCTCTTTAGCTTTTTTTTTTGTTTTTTTCTTGTTTCTGGTGTTATTTTTTTCCTTTCTCTCTCTCTTTTCTTTATTTTTTAAATTTTTAATTTTAAAAATATATATTTTTATTTTAGATAAATTATTTTAAATTATATAATTAAATAAAAATTTTATCTATTAAAAATTAATTTATTCTAATACTACTTAAATTTTAAAATAAAAATAGGATATTATAGTATTAGTCTTTCTCATCGAGCTCTCTCCTTCATAGTTATCACTATTTTCTTCTTTAGCTCTTTTATCTCTCTCTCCACATTTTTAAGTTTCTCCCTTGGCCTAACTTTCATCCTCTATTGCTGCAAGTCTTTCTCACTGAGCTCTCTTCTCCGTCGCTACCACCATCTCTGTCAAGCTCTGATCATTATCACTAGGTCAATCATCCTCTCATTGTTACACAAGAAATCTCTAAAAATAAACTTGAGATGAGAGAGATAGATGGTGAGATGTGTTGCTCAGACAATAAAAAGTAATCATTATTTTATTTTTTATCTCATATTTTTTATAGTAATTTATCAATAACAAAAATATTTTTAATAATAACTATTTAAATACTCATTTATTCATAACCAATTTCTTTTTTTATAAACCTTTTGTCTAGAAACATTTTTTAAAAATTGTCTAATTTTTTTATAAATTATTTTTTAAAAATTTATATAAACATGCCTTTAAGTGTAGGTAGATACATTGAATCCCATCAATTATTATCTAATGATTTGGAGGTTTTTGGGGCAAAACAAATCATTATAATACATATATGCATACATAATTCAAAATGGATGTAAAACAAAATAATTTCTCCCAATTTTCCTATAAAACTCTCTCTACCCTTGTCAACATGATTACCAGTACTTTCCGTTAGTGTTATAGCCTATTTTTATTCTGCTATTGATGTAAAAGCTATTTAAATAAATTAATGAAATTAGATAAATTATTTATTAATTATAATAAATATAACAGGACCGAGACACCTCAAGATAGAATATTGCACAGGACAGAAAATATGTCGCATCTCTATTTACCAGGATAGGATAAAGACGGGGTTATCTGAGTTTCATCCGCTACCGTGAGCACCATTGCTTATATATATTTATGATAGAGAAGTGTTAATTTATTTTACATATATGTATAAAAAATGTTTTAAATACTACTCGTGCAATATTTTAGTTTTAGAATCCAAAAAAGTGGTGGAGCGTGGCAGATGACACAGTGTGGTGCAGAGTACCGTAGGAGCTATTGGTCAAGCTAAACGCTTCTATACGCGCGGCCAAGCTCGCTTCAGACAAAGCTTCTCTTTTTTGGCTTTGCCATCTCTCCCTCTTCTCCCCCACGGAGGAGAGAGAGAGAAGAGAACCTTCGAAGCGTCCATTTTTTTACGTGCGAGCAAAAATAGCATACCCAAGCAAAAGATAAATTCTCTTCTTCTCTGTCTTCTAGGGTTTTCGCTCCCGCCATTGTTGTCCTTGCTCGCTGCTCCTCCCCCCTGTTCTGCATTGGCATTGCTCTGACCATCTGTTTTTCCCTATTTGATTTCAATTTTCGGATATCTTCCCCTTTTAAGAGGATTCTGATTGTTCTATTGGTCAATCCATTTTCTTTCGGTTTAAGGTGAAGTTCTTCTTTCTTACCGCGATGACTCTTTTTTTTTTTACAAAAAAAAATTGTGATGCTTCATTTTTGAAAATACGCGCCTTGTATTTCGGGGCTTCGTTGATTGGCTGGTAGTTTTTGATGAAATTGGTTGTTTGGGTTTAGGTGTCTTTGAAACTGATGTGATTGTTGAAATGTGCAGATATACCATATCCTGCTCTCAATGGGATGTTCGCTTGGGAGTGGGAAAATGGCAGTCATTGCAAGGCTTGTGGCTGCTGGGTTCTCCCAGACTAGGGCAGGTAGATTGAATCGAGCTTTAGAATTTCTTTTCGCGACGATGGCTTTTTTTCCTTGGTGGGAAACGTACTTTATACCCCTAAACTATTGCCAAATTGCAACATTAGCGCTTGAAGTTTGAAAGATACCCGTTTTCCCCCAAGAACTATCATATAAGGTGAAATAATCGTTTATCTATCAAAGATCGGGCCTTTGAAAATTAGTCTCAGCTGTTTGTTTGGGAAATAAAACTACTAATATCACTTTGAGAAAGACTAATTTGTCACAAAACAAGTAGCATTAGATGTTAGTTCAGGGGGCACAGTGTTACATTTTGTATGTAGGCCCTAGTTCAGGGATAAACTGCACCTTCCCTTTTTCGTGTGATTATTGATTATGCTTAGCTTTGCATGCTCTCATAATATGTGTACTTAGCAAAGTAAGAGAGTCACAGGGTTATGATTCTTTTTAATATCTGATCAACATTGTACTCCCTTGCAAACCGTTGCAAGAAGAGATTGGCCATCAGAAGTCAGCTGCTGAGTATGTTTTTAGAGAACTGAGAGATGCAGATGAAGCAAATCTGCTTGATGAAGAAGGTGGGGATACCTGCTCTGTGCTGAGTCTTAGTCTTAACTCTATTTGATTACTGAATGAAGGCAATTTCTGTTAATGCATTGCTCAGAAGTTTTCCTAACATTGAATAGATGATTAGATGACCATTTATTTTCGTTGGAAATATTCTTCAATGCGCAGTTGGTAGTTGTGGCTGCACTAGCTTGTTTTGTATATTTTATTTTGCTATCCTGCTTCTCTTCTTGCCTTCGGTTAACTTTTATATGAATAACACTTAAAAACAGGTATCAATTTATCGTTCTATTTTGTCTCCTTGTTGTTTGTTTGAATTTGTGTATAACATAACTAACATGTAGCCTCTAAAATGTTGGATCATCCTGGTGATTAATTATAGACTTCCTCCTAATTTGACTGAGTTTTATAAGACATTAATTCACATTGTGAAATTAGAAGACACTGCTAAAACCTACATTCTTAAATTAACCCGCGCAAATGTACTTTCCGCCTTTTGAGTCATAAAAGTACTGTTATTTTAGATTGTAAAGAAATTTTGTGGTGGACTTGTTTTAAGATGCAAAAGTTTTCTAGCTGTCATCTCATACTTCAATATTCAGGTTTGAATCTTGGTTTAGTCGATTGGCCATTTATATCCCTATATAGCACAGCCATACAAAACCATTTATTATCCTTTCTCACAGTCTAGCCAAATCAAGAAACTTTAAAAATTGATTTTATATATTGCTTTTCTATATTTCACTTAGCTTACAGTTCCGCATCTGAAACTTCCTCACTAAATTGATAGAGAACTCTCTGAAGAAAGTTCACATCAACGCTGATAATTAGAGAAACAATAAACTGTCCCAAATCCCAAATTTATGTGCACCAGGCACACCTTAAAAAGTGCCTTTTTAATTTGTTACATTCATATTTGTCAAAGTGTGATAAATATTTTAATTGAAAAGCGCATTTTTAAGTTGCAAATCATAAGATGCACTGAACCATAACTTAACATTATAAAATATGTCATATTTATATCCTTATGATATGCATGAAACACTCAAGATGGTAAATCTAACCCAAAAGATTTGAGAAGTACTTAAACATAGGTCATCGATTGGCTTATTAGTTGTAATTTCGTAAGTACTTAATTCTTGAAATCATCTCAAGTAATATACTGATTTGATGTTTTTCAAGAGATATAGTCAACTCTTAACAAAATTATAACAAGCCAAACAAACTCACTGTTTTTACGCACTTTTGAATTGTGAAATTGTGCAATTCTGTGTATTTATTTGAATTGCTCATTTATGATCAATTCAGTCATCAATCTTTGGCATTGCACTTTAGACCTTGACAAGGACAAACTGGTTATGTTCCTCAATCCCAACTCATTAGATGAACATATGGGACGTTCATGTTTGCCTTTTGTTTCTCCTTTTTCATTTTTCAACTTTTCAAGTGTTTTTTCTATTGCAGATATGCATGTGTATGGTTTGAGGCCTATGTCTGATCCCTTGCATCTGGTAAGGTTTGCCTCTTGTTCACTTTTTTCCTAATCCATGGTAGTGGCATCAAAATTTTGTTACTGAGGATAGAGTGCATTCACTTTTATGTTATTGAGAAATACTCCTTAAACAACTGTAGCTTAACAAATTATGGTAACCTTAATTTACATATATTCGGTCTAGTGTTATGATTGCGGCCATTTGTCTTTTTTGCAAACGATTAAACACTGTATGACCCTAGCCACCTTGTACTGTTGATATTTGGAGTAAATGATATCATAATCAAATCTGCATTTGCGTGCATGCATCATGTAGGGCATGGGGCAGAGTACTTACTGCATTCTTTTAGCCCTGTAAGTTGTCACTATTGTGTAAGCACTTTGCTTTTGCTTGTTGGTACTGGTGCATTCTTTGATACCTTATTATTGAAACTTTTTTTTTTTTTTGGTGAAATTCTTAAATATGATTCTTAGCAAGGCCAAGGGTTATAGCGGCTTTGACCTCTTTCTTGAGATTCATTAGGAGTTTCTCTTGTATGCCACCAGAAGAGGGCTCCTGTTTCTGGTGTCATTTCTGTTGGTCAACAGAAAAATAATTTTTGGTTTTGACCTCCACCTCCTTACATATTGTCATACTCATCACAAAGACAGCGTTCTGCATTGTTCATTGGAAGAAAATTTTGCCTTTCATATCAACTTTTGAAATTGTACAATTGATTGATATATATAAATATGTGTACGTGTTATTCACCAAAAATGTTTATGTTTATGTGCTGACATTATTGCCTCGATAATAAAGTACTTTTACCTGATATTATTGATTGCTTGTATAATTTAAAGGTGTGTTGTAATGCTTGCAAGAAGCCCATCCAGGCCAGCCAATTTGCTGCTCATGCAGGTAGGACTGGACTTTATTTAACTTTGGTCCTTTGCATAAGGTTTGAGAATTAACAATCTGTTAGCATTTGACATTAATTTTCATTTTTTATACATTCAAACTGCTGGGCATCTATTTCTGTTAGTTTCATATTTTATATAGGCCTGCATATGATGCTGGCTATTTTATAATCAGCTTATTTTTAGGCTCTTTTTGTATGCCAAAAGGATATGCAATCACTAATATTGGTTTTTGACTTTTTTTGGTCTCTCTCTTTGCCCCCGATTCTTCAGAACTTTGTAGGTCACTAAAGTATACAGAACAAACTATTTTGGAGATTGATGGCAGCATGGGTTATCGAAAGCCCCCAAGAAAAGAAAAGAAAAAGTTATCAACTTCTTGTGCTAGTATCCACATGAGAATAATCGAATTAATTAATAAGCTGCAAATACTGTTTAGTGCTAATTTCTATCTCAGATTTTAGCCTACACTACCTGGTATTATCTATGTAGTCCTTTTATCTTCTGAAATTGAAAGTAAATCAATGATCTCTTTACCTTTGAAAGTACTGTGTAATTATTGTGTCTTTTGAAAATCATTTTCACTATACCTTAGAATCTTATTTTGGCAAAGCAGTCTTCTCTAGTTGTTCTCGTCACATGCTACTCGCAGTTATATAAATTTTTGTGCCCGCTAACCCTTCAAAGACAGTTGGGAAACAGGGAAGGGCTGAGGCTACATTGGCATATGTCTTACCCAAACCCCGGCCCTCTCCTCTTTTGTGCTGATGGTTAACCCAATTTGCTGCATGTATCAAGTTTTGCTAGGACAAATCAAATTGTTAATCAGTATCTGAAAAACAACGTCATCTAGACCAGATAAATATGATTACTGCTATGCTCTTAACTTCTATTTGATTTAATCACTCTGATCCTTTCCTCCTCCAACAACCAAATAAATTTTAGCTATGCCTTCAACATGATAATTAACTTTCTTCCCTTTTATTCCTCTTGCTCCCTTTTGCTCCTGCCTCAATATCACTGGGAAGTGCACAAATAATGCAATGTAGTTAGTTGGCATTGGCATTTTTAGGTTGAGCTGGGTCACATATGTATGGTTTAAACTTATTTTCTTGGCAATTTGGGTAGGTATATATATCTGACGAATTTGTATTCAAGGAGTTAGTGTTGAGTTTCGGATAAAGATTTCAGTTATGCTACAAAAATTGTTCTACTAAATTTGAAAGCTTCATCTTTGCACCTATTTCCTTAAATACTCACGTAGACGCAGCATCTATGATGGATGGTACAGGATTTAATCCTGGAAATAGAGATCACCCAGCTTCTGTAATGCAACCTCCAACAAAACGTCATAAATTGTATGCTTTCTTGGTTCTTGAGGCATTTATAGTTTTTGAAGTCAGATCCTTGTGACATGATTATAGCCTTATGCCCAGAAAAATTGTTGCTCAATAAATTCTATTTCTTTTCCAGTATCTTTGAAAAAGAAAAAAGAAACACCGAAATCAATTGAAAACTTTTTCAAACACCTTGTTTCATGTTGAAAATCTCCCACTTCTCTCCTCTTAAAAAGTAGTTATTCCGTAAGTGGAAAACCAGCTGCAGAGCCAGCAAGAAGTTTTTAATCAACAATGAAATATCTTGTCATCAGACTCAATAAAAGCTTGTTATTCAGTCTTCATACTCCCCTTTTCTGAAATCAGGACCAGCTGTGATGCGTTTCATTCCAAACTACTGACAGGAAAGTGCTGTATATGACTATAAGTTAAATTTGAAGACTCTGTTCGTTCAATTTATCTTACTCATTATGAAGTTTGAACCTTGGATTCCTGCCTACTCTCCACCCCGTTCTTACCACTTGAGTTTCTTTAAAGCATCTTAATTTGTAAAGTATCATGTTCATTATTTCCCTGCAGGATTGCTGGAGGACATTTGCCTCTACCAGAAAGTCCTGCAACAGAATCTGGAGTGACAAGATCAACAAGCTTTGCAAATAATAATACTTGCAAAGGTGCATATATTTCTGTTGAAGTTGTTTATTACCTCTGACGTCAGAACTATGAGGATGAGTGCTTTCTAGTACATTCTGGTCAACCGTTTATCATTAAAAAGGGATAGAATTTTGGTCATAAAAAAATATCCCTAGGTTTAATTTTGGATCCGTGCTCAATATGATCTTAAACTGGCTCATATGACTGTTTTAATTTGCTTCAACTTGGTTGTTCTGTTCATTGTATTTGCACTAGATGTGGAGCGTACTGGGAATATAAAGGAAGACCAAAATGAGAAATTAACCCTTCTCTGGCGCTTGTGTCATAACTGTTATTTAGCCCAGGCAAACAGGCTTCATTTCTTCTGTGTCTAAAGAAAATCATTCCTGTGCCTTTTCATTCTACATTATTCTTTTAATGGAAAAAGTACTGCTGAAACTGATATTTTTTTATCCCATGCTCTTATTGATATTCATTTGTAGTATGAACAGTGCACAGTTAGCTATGATGTAATTTCAGGTCTAAAATGTAGACAAGATTGATAGATATTGATCATAATTGCCACACTCTTCCTCAAGTTGGATCATAGATATTGATCATGGCTAACTTGCTTACAAACTTTGCAAATGCATCTTCTAGTAGTCCCTTGGTTAGAATATCAGCAAGCTACAACTTTGTGGACATATAGGAGAGATAGATTAATCTTTCGTCAGCTTTTTCTCTAATGAAGTGACAGTCAATTTCAACATATTTGGTTCTACTGTGCTGTACAGGGTTCAATGCCATGCTAAGGGTTGCTTTATTATCACAGAACAACTTCAGAGAGGCATTAATTTGTGCTTGGGTTTCATCCATTACTCATTTCAGCCATAACCCCTCCATGACACCTTGAGCCAACGCTCTCAATTATGATTCAGCATTGCTTTTAGAGACCACTCTTTGCTTTTGACTTTTCCATGTGACTAGGTTTCCCCACATGAAGGTGCAATAACTTGATGTTGATTTACTATCTTCCTGTGAACCAGCCTAATTGGCATCTGTATAAATTTCGCCACTCCTGAGATCATTCTTTTTAAAGAATAATTATTTTCCAGGTGTACCTTTTAGGTAGCTCAAAATTTTATAGGCCGCATCCATATGCTTCTTCTTTGGAGAGTGCATGTGTTGACTGACCACACTTACTATGAATGCTATGTTAAGATGAGTATGAGTGAGGTAGATGAGTTATCCAACTAACTTTTGGGATTGCCCTTTATTAGTGGGCTTTTCATCTATTTCTTGCTTCTTTTTCCTAGGAATTTCTTGTTCTGTATTTGCAGTTTTTGCATTTCTTTTAACTTTCTTCTTTGTGACACTAATAGAGACTTTGCTTGGTCTGCACCCGAGCATTCTCATTTTTTTAAGTATGTCAAGAATATACTTCCGTTGAGAAACAAAGATTCCTTCCCTTTATCTTGATATCTCCATCCCTAGGAAATAATTTAATTTTCCAAGGTACTTGACTTCAAATTCCTTGTTCAAAGCCTTTTTAACACCATCAATTTCTTTAACATCATTCCTATTGATAATGATGTCATCCACGTAAACAATCAGAATGGTTATCAATTCTCCATTTGTTGAGTATACATACTCGATTGCTTCTCCCTTTGTCGAAACCTTGTGGAAGTGTCATGTATACTTATTCCTTCAAGTCACCATTAAGGAATGTATTTTTAATATTTAGTTGTTCAAGTGGCCAATCGAGGTTCACTGCAATTGAAAGTAAAACCCTGATAGTGTTAAGCTTTGCAACATGAGCAAAAGTTTCGATGTAGTTTATCCCCGTATGTTTGCGTGAACCTTTTGACCACAAGTCTAGCCTTTAGTTTATTCAAAGTACCATAAGCATTATACTTTGGGGTAACCACCCACTTGCAATCTATTGGCTTCTTACCACTCGATAGATCCATAATTTTCCATATACCATTCTCCTATAATGCCCTCATTTCATCCATTATGGCCTTCTTACATTTAGGATTTTTAATTGCCTCATACACATTTGCATGAACTGAGACTATCAAAATTCGTGACAAAGTTATAGGGATTCTAAGAAAGAGCAATATAAGAAACGAACTTTTTAATAGGGTGTTTAGTGCATGCACGAGGTTTCTTATGGCAATGGGCATATCAAGATCATCATCTGTATCCTCATGATCAGGATTCTCTCCTAGTTTAAAGACTGGCACTTCCTCAAGTATATGACCCTTATTAGTTTGAATGTTCCTTTATGAGTACATCTTCCCCCATCTCTTGAGTCTCATCTCAACCTGTTCGGGTGGCATAGTTAAGGATAGATCAGGAGGTGGCACAAGTTCAGGTGGTAAAGGTTCAGGTTCAAGAGGAGGTATGGGTTCAAGTGTGGTTATTATAAGCTGAAATTCACTCCAACTCTTCCCCTGAATTGAAGACTCATGATAAAAGGGTTCATATTAAAAAAAAGTGACATCACGACTAACAAAGGGACGTCTAGAGATAGGATCATAATACTTATATCCATTTTGGGTATTGGAATAGCCGAGAAAAACACATTTAAGAGCACGAAGATCAAATTTGGACGGTGGGTGGTGGAGATGGACATAGGCAACACAAATAAAGAGTTTAAACATTAGGCCAGAATCAAGATGGTAAACATAACAAGTCTTGCGGAGTTCATCAAGTGGAGTGGTATATGATAGGACACGACTCGGTAGACGATCGATTAAGTGTATAGTAGTGAGAACGGCCTCCCCCTAGTAGTATTTAGGAACATGACGAGTGTAGGGAAAGGCACGAACAACCTCAAGAATATGTTTCTTTTCATTTAGCAATATTGTTTTGCTGAGGACTATGCGAGTAACTGCTTTTATGAACTATGCTGTGATTTATTAAAAACTGATTGAGCGTGTTGTTGAAATATTTTGTTCCATTATCACTAAGAAAGACTTGGTATGTGTTTGGCAATGGTGTTTAGGAATAGATTATCCCTAAAACCATGGTTTCATTTCCTGAATGCCAAACAGTGTATTTTTTTTTTGAAAATCGATTTTGCACCGCAAAGCATGGTTTGAAAGCTCAAACCACGGTTTTCAAAAAAGTTATCACTCTGCAGCTTTAACCATAGATTCTTTTTTGGTCAACTGCCTAATTATAGACTCTTGCCTTTTTTTTTGTTACGCAGATTCTTGCATTTTAAGGGAAAGGAAAAAACAGGCAGATTTTTCTTGGCTATCAGGTAGATTTAATTGATTAAATTATGTCAAAGTAAACAAATAAAAAGAAAAAGAAGCCAAATTGTGAATGACAACACTGTCAATCGTATTATATGTTTCTCATTTGTACATACATATATTAATTTATTATATTATTTTTTAAATTATCCACACAAATTAAATTAAAAAGTATTATTTCAGTGGGAAAAAAATTAAAATTCAAGTGAATATTGTAAATTTTTACCTTAGTCAAATACATATATATAGTATTAATTTTTAATCACTTAAATGGAAAAATTGAAAATCAAATTTATTCTTTATGTAATTATGATATTAGTTTATATCCTTTTTAGTAAATTACCTATGTAAAAGTGATTCTGTTATTATTCATCCAAACATCTCTAATTTTCAAAATCACTTTTTTCCTAAAATCTATTCTTTCCAAAATCTATTCTTCCCACAATCTATTATCCAAACGCTAATCCAAACACACCCTTGGATTGTTGTGTTGAATTGGTTTTTGATATAATTGAAGAACTCAACAAAGATGGTGGAGACATTAGATTTTTCTTTTAATAAATAAACTCAGCACATGCGTGTGTGATCATCAGTGAAAGTGACGAAGTATTTTGATTGTGTTTGATTGGGAGCTCATGATGGACCTTACAAATCACTATAGACGATAGAGAAAGGTCGAGAGGCCTTGTAAACGGATGGGGAAAAAGTAGTACGATGGTGTTTTACTAATTCATAAACATCACAATGGAAACTGGAATTATTATTCAATGGTAAATCTAGAAACGTTTTTTGCAAATAGGAAATACTAGGATGGTCTATCTTTTTATGCCATAATAAAAACTATCATCTTGAGGATATAAGACAGCACCATTGTGGTATATAACATACTCACGGTAGAACCGTCCAAATAGTAGAGACCGTCATATTCTTTGGCCGTGCCAATCGTCTTCCCCGAGAAGAGATCCTGAAAAGTATAATAAGGAAAAAATGAGCAGAACACTTAGCCTGTTTAGTAGGCTTGCTAATTGAAAGACTACAAGCAAGGTGAAGAACATGTAAGATGGAATCAAGATGCAATTTTTCAGAGAGCTACTGAACTAACTCCAGCAATGGAGGCAGGAGAGCCAGTAGCAACGGTAATGTTCTTATTTCCTACTAATGGACAATATGAGACAAACATTTGAGCATCTAAGGTCATATGATTAGTTGCCCCTGTATCCACAATCCATTATGAGGGAGCTAGAGAGGTAAGTAATGCAACAATACCTTTGTGAACTAGAGAGTTGGATCCAATAGGTTTCTGCTCAGCTTGCAGATTTTTGAATGCTTGCACAATCTGATTCATTTGCTCTAGTAAAGGCTGCACTTGATTCAGTTGGAGAAGACATTAACTCACATTCTTGAGAGGTTTCGTTCGCACGTGGCTTGCCTTTGCTAGGTTTCCAGTCAGCCTGTTTCCCATACATATCCCAGCACTTGTCTTGAGTATGATCGACCTTCTTACAATAATCACAGGTGGGTCTTCCTTTATCATAGGACCCATCATCAATGTTCTTTCCTATAAATGCGGAGGAGTTAGTAGAAGCCATTTTTTGTTTGCGTAACATTACCTCATGTCAAGATTCTTCTCGTCGAACTTTAGAATACACACCAGCATTGGAGGAAGAGTAGTATGACTCAAAATTTGGCCTCAAACATCATCAAACTCATCGTTCAAGCCGGCTAGAAATAGAAGAACGCGGTTGGTCTCAATATTACATTTGTTTCAAGCAGCATCAACAGAGGAGGTCCATTCTTCTTCAGTTAATAAATCTAATTCTTGCTATAAAGTACCCAGTTCAAGCCAATATTCATGAACACTCTAGGGACCTTGCTCACATCTCTAAGTATTACATCGAAGATCAAAGAGACAAGAATGGTTTCTGTTATCTGAATAGGAAACACAGAGAGCATCCTAAATTGCTTTGGCTGTGGGAAGGTGCATGAAGTTTCATTTGATATGAGGAGTCATGGCATTGACTAGCCACGGGCAAACTAAGGAATTATCCATATCCCATTAAGTCATCGTGGAGACAGGGGATCGGTTGGCATAGATGTTGCACCAGTAAGAAAACCTTTTTTGCCTCGACCACCAACATTGAGTAGGAAACTTGTGCCTAGCCATGGTAATTCATGAGAGTAAGCTCAGAGACGAGAGACACTGGTGAGGCATTGAGGGCAGTGTTCAACCCAAAGGGACCTTCGGCTTTTTGTGAATCAAGAGGCGATGATCCATCAAGAGAAGTACTCATCACAGAAGAGATAGCTTCCTGACAGTTTGGCTTAGAGGGTGTGACATTAGACTAGACAAACAGAGCAATAGATCTCGATGAGGAGCCTTCTGGCTCTGAAACCATGTAGACAAGATTGAACTGAATAGTTCGATGATTTCATTCAATGGGTAAAGCTGATTAAATAGACTACAAGGGCTCCATCAATCATTAAGATTGTGATTGTGATGTGCCTTGATCTCCTCCTCAATCCTATCAGAATTAATATTCCTAATATCTCTCAGTATATCCCCTAATATCCCTCAGTATACATAATAACTGTATTTACAAATATATATCATATTTACATAATTACCACATAAAACTTTGAAAAACTTGCTGGCTACTTTTACTGTGCATAATCATCTCTTTGAAATGGGGTTGGGGAAGTATAACCTGGTTTTTCTTTAATTTTATTTTCCAGGTGGGGATGTGTTGGAAAGAACTGTCTCTGAACATGTAGATCCTAACCATAAAAATCTTAGGCTGTTCCAAGAGCAACACCTTACAAAGAGAGGAGGTATTAAGAACGATACATATTTTCAGCTAGTTCATTCATCCTGTAATTCTTGTGGAAAGTTTTTGTAACTCTCCCTCTCACCTGTTGTGTACAATGCATATGCTTTAATTGAATTAGACGTTCCTGCACCCCTCGCTACGAAAGTGTATTATTCGCAAAGGAACAATCGTCTGCGTGCAGCACTTCGTCATCTTTACTTTCAGGAATCAAGCAATGAATCATGTACAGATATTGCCAGTCCAAAGTCGTCAAATGAAATGATAGCATTCCAAGATTCACGTCATATGGATCCTTCTTTTGGACAAAAGGATAATGATAACATGGAGGTATTCAATTCTCTTTCCTATGATTTTAGGTACTTCTATCACATGTTTTACTCCTTCGACAAAAAAAGTTATGTGACTTGTTGGAATATTAATGCTGACTATATTCATGAAGCGCACACAATCTAACTTAAATCAGTATTAAGGTTGGGTCTCTATGTTATCTTTCTTTTTTTTCATTTAAAGGAAAATGGAAGTACTCCTCCGGTTCTAAATATAAGACCTAATTAGCAAGTTGAACTTAGTTCTAAATATAAAACCTATATTATAAATTTATCAACTTTTTTTCTAAATTACCCTATTGATACTCTCTCGACAATAATCAAGTAAGAGAATTAGAGAGGGAGTTAAGGAAGATGATTGGGGTACTTTAGGAAAAACATGTTATAATAACTAATTTAATTAACCTCCTTAATCTAATCAAATTAGTTAAATATGTCTTATATTTAGGACTGGAGGAGTATATTATATTAACGTCTTTTGTCTGGTTATACTTTCCTTTCTAAAGAACCCCTCCCATCTAAGAAAAACCTAACTTCCAGTTTTTGGTATTGTACTTGAGTTGGTAAATGATCAAGCTCTGACTTGCATCATTATTTCTTTCTGGAAACAGTGCCACTTTCCAAATTTGAGCTCAGCACAAAATCCTAATCATATTCTTGCAAAAAGTTCAGACATGTGCATGAGGAAAGCAGATAACCTACCAACTAGCAGCTTGTCAAATCAGTTAGTTGTTAATGTTTCGAGGCCTGCAGCTCCTCCTCTTGGTTTGACAAGAAGCAGCTTTCTTCCAAAGCCTTATTCTTTTGCAAGCAACACAGGTAATCTGCCTGTAAATTGGATTTCGGTCTCATTCATTATTTTACTAACTTTTGAATGCCATTTCTAATATATGCTTGATTAAGAAAATTCAGAGACCATTAAAAGAGTGTCGCTGACTACAAAAATGTCGGTGGATTCAATGTTAACCCTTGTGGTATGACTGGCATTAAAGTGCATGCTTTGACAAGAGACAAATAGACATGATGCCTTGTTATTTTGATCGATTTTAAATGAACAACTCATCTCTTATACAGAGTAGTATGTCTGTTATTTTCGAGTTAGATTATTGTGATGACAGGAATAAGTTCAAGTTGTACACAAGAGTGATGTGTTTGCTTTTGTAGGAAATCCAATGGGAACAATTCAGCAACCAAAGGGGAGTGTTCCTGTTAAATAGTAATCTTGGAGGGATTTTTTTCCTAGGTGAAATTATAGTTCAACTAATACTCGAGGTTAGGATTTAGCATCCCTTTTTTGAAGCTGATAAAGCAATTTTCTCAAATTGTTTATTCTATCAGTGTCATCATCTGCTTTGTAAATGAACTCTGATATCTGCTATAAAAAAGAATGAAATTTTTTAAGAATTTTATTAGTCCCTTGCCTGGAATTTATGCTTTTGTTGCTTGTTATTTTTTGTTTGTCATTAGCTAGTTTTTGTGAGCACCCCGGAGTTCTCAATTCTCAATAAAGTAATTAAATATCAAATGAGAAAAGAATGCGGCAGCAGGCACGTTGCAGTACAGAATTGCATAATTTATGGTCTTACAAAGTTTATTGAAATCAGAATATTTCTTTTGGACGTGAAGCATTCATTGGGCTGGGTGCTCTTAAATTTGTTCAAACAGTATCTTGAGAAAGCTGTCCGCCTTGATTCATAATCTGCCTGAATCTCTAGGAACTGTTTTAGACTATGGAAATCTGTGTTGTGTCTGTGAGGATTCTGGAAATTGTATCCTAAATAACCTGCGAAGTGTAAACAATTTTCCGCACAAGTCGCTTCACTTTCCCATGTCTGGACAGGACAAGAACCAGGTATGGATTGGCATGTGTTTTTACTCAAGGGACAGGCATTAAGCGTCTAATAATATTATAAGTAGGGTCAAACCCCCGATAAGATAGCATGCCCTATATTACAAGTCCAATAGCTATCTAGGTAATTTAAGTAGCAGTAAATCTCAATCAGAGAGTTATGAATGGTACACTTAACTGTAATCAAAATTTAGTGTATTTGAAAAGAAAGAAAACTAAAATTTTAATAATAACTATCTAATTATTATTTTATTTTTATTTTTTTATATACTCTCTTCCTACATCTCTCTCTTTTTTCTCTCTACTTTCTCTTATCTCTTTTTTACTCTCTCTCCTCTCTTATTTTTAATAAAATTATACTCTTTCTAATTTTTTTAATTACAAAAGTGTTTATGGTAATAATTATCTAAACACTCATTTATTTATAATTATTTTTTTTTATAAACTCTTCTCCAAATTTTTTTTTAAAGTTATATATAAATTATTTTCTAAACTTTTATCCAAATATACTTATTCTAACATCCTATATATTTGTCTTTTAAATATTATATTTATGATGCAAGCAACATATCATTTAGTGAGCATGCATGGCATTTAGATAAATATTAACTGTTAGATATTTTGCTAAATATCTTGGATGATGTAAACACTAAGGATAAATGCTGGAGGAATCATAGTATATATTTATTTCTAGGTTTTTTTTTTGGGTGGGGACCAGCTAAGTGGCTGGGGGTGCTCATTTTGAAAGCTACAGATTTGTCTGGTACAGGGGATGAAGCAGCAGTAGTGGACATGTTTATACTATACAAAAGCAGCATGTTGGTCCCACAGCTAAAAAATCTGTGAAATATCTGGAATAAGGAGGCCCCATATACCATCCTGCGCAAGAGAGTATTACTGGCACGTTTTTGCTTTAGCTGTCCTCTCAAAACCTTTCGGTATAAGAAACGGCCTCTTGTCTAATAACTGGAAAATCAATTTATAAAAATTAAAAAAATTAATTAAATTATTTATTTATTATAAAATTATTTTAATTTTTTTAAAATATTATTTTTAATTATTTGTATTGGAATTATTATTTAATTATGAGTTATATTTATATGTAAAATTAATAAAGATATTTTAGGCAAAAAAATTATGAAAATTTAGATCTTATATTTAAAACTAAAGTGAATATCTTATATAATTCTTATATTTATGATTGAAGGGAGTATTTAATAGAAAAAATTAGGGGGAAAACCCTATCGAATTCTTTTTTTATATATTTTTGTGAGACAGACAAAAATTAAAGTATCAAGTTTTTTTAACCAATAAAATTCTTAATGATAGACTTTTTATATATATATTTTTTAATATTATTATATTATATTTGATCATCATTAGTTCCAACTAAAAGTAACTTTTTTGAAGACATTTTTTTAACTAAATATTTAAAAATAATATTATTTAAAATACTATCAAATATTAAATATAATCATATCTATTAATATATATTTAAATTTTAATTTATTATATTATGAGATATTATCTTTTTATATTAGATTCAATTCTTATTAATTTTAAGGCAATATTTTATGTTTGCATAATTTAAAGACTTTATACTTAATAGGGTCATATGCATACTTGTTGGCGTATCATATTCATATTCTAGTTAATCATCATCCACCATGTTCATATTCTAGATGCTCATCATCTCCCTTTTTATCCCTTTTGGAATCTATGGTCTTGTCATCCCACTACTTGTTGCCTTTCTTTTTTTTCTTTTTCTCTTTAGGGTTTTAGTTTTGGATGAAACTGAAATTACAATTATAATTACAAATCTATCTAAAGCTCATAAGAGTTTCAATTTAGCGAGTGTTTGGCACCATAGTTTAAAAAGCTCTTTTGAATAAAATTTTAATTTAGAAAAATTTTAAACAAATATTTATATTTGTCCAGAAATAATTTTGGCTAAAATCATAATTTTAAATAAGTTACTGAAACTAGCTTTTAGAACAGTAAAAGAACTTATGGATTATTCAATTACTATCTTACCTTACTTTTTCGTACACCTTCTCTCATTTCTTATCTCCACCCTATCTCCTCTCTCTTCTCTATACTCTTTCTTCTTTCTTCTCTACCATTTGTCATTTCTTCTACTTTTAATTACATCATACATTTTTTGATAATTTACCAATCTAAAAAATAATTCTACTACTAATCATCTAAATATCTCTATTTTTAAAATCTATTATTTTCATAATTTATTCTTTAAAATCTATTATTCTTAAAATTTATTTTTTAAAAAGTAATTTAAATAGGCCCGCGCCTTTGCCTTTACGCCATGTGACACTATTGGCTGGGGATTAGTTATGTCTTGTTTCTTTTAATATAGTATTTGTCTCTTTAGGTTCCTTTTTTGTTTGTGACCTTTGATTTTCAGTCTTTTTTATGTCTAATTGTTTTTTTTAATAATTTAATTAATTTATATCCCTTAAATCTATGTTCATTACAGGAGTAGTAGATCTTATCCAATGAAATAAGATTTATTATTATTATATATCGATTAAATACACCAATTACTTCATCTTTTTAATGCCACTTGAACTCTAGATTTAGTTTTATAATAATAATAAAAAAGGTACAATAATTTGATGGGATCGCCATTTTCTCTGAAAGATAACCTTGTACTTAAAGTAATCATTCAGTTATTGGAATTGCGTGACAATTTTTGCCGAAATAAATCAAAACTAAAAGATGATAATTGTTTATGGGTCCTTTTTTCTTCGGCCTTCGGCAATAGATTCAGGGTATTATGCCCATCTTTTTTACCTTACAAGCCAGATTTAATTAATAATAAAGTTTTGAAATTTATATAACAAAACTTTTGGAGTAATGTCCCGTACTGTTTGGAAGTATATATAATAAATAATTTAAAAAAAATTCTCTAGGTGGCAGGCTTTTATATAATAATAATACAAGAAATGGACAGACCAATAAAGGTAATCACTTTTAATATTGAATCAACGTGGGCTGTTATTAGCTGCAAGACCTGTAAGACCATCTTTTTGTTAAACGTCGTCTTGTTGCTTTAGGTGTTAGTTCCCTTCATAATTAATATCACTAACCCATTTTATTGGTGAGTTTAATTGATAAAAAAATAAGATATAATTATCTATAATGTGTTTAATATTTAGAGAATAATATTTTATTATAATTGTAGTCATAACACTTGAGGAGACATTTTAACTCTTGATTATTTAAATTTATGTTTGAGAATAATAAACAACTCGCCCTATATAATATTAGTATCGGTATCATTTAGGAGAAATGAAGATTTCACTCTGCTCTTAGATCATGGGTGAGTCTAACCCTTTTCTAAAAAAAAATTTATAAAAAAATAATTAATATCGCTAAATTTACCTATTGTCCATAGGTTAAATTAGTGAAAATGTGATACATATAACTATTTGAAGCGTATTCGATCTCTAAGAAATATTATTTTATTATAATTCCAATCACGTCATTTAGGGAAACATTATAACTCATGGGTGGGTGTCTAAGTTTAAACTTGAGGATAATTGATAGTTTGTCTTACCAAATATTGGTATCGCTTAAAAAAAAAAAGAAAATTTTGTCCTACTTTTAAATCATGGATGAGTACAACTCCCTCTCAAACAAATTTTGTACAACAAAATTACCAACTAAATTTAATCTTTTATCTTCATCCATCTTGAAATACAAGTTTTTCTCAATGGTTATTATATACAGATAAACTATGATAGAAATATAAAACTTTTCAATAATCAGTACATTAATATTCAGAACATGAAAAAAAAAGCATCATTACTATTTTTTTAGATTTATAAATATATATTTTAAAAAATTATATACACGGACAAGATATGTATGTTAAAGCTTTGTGATAATTTTTTACTAAACATAAATATCCTATTAAAAATAATCTTATTCAAAGTATTATCAAGTTTTAATTTAAAAATTATTATTTATTATTGGATAAGACTTAAATTGCTATTTTTTATTATCATATATTGTTTTAATGAGAAGTCTTGACTTACATTAATTAAAATGCCTGATTATAAAATTAGAAAAGGGCACACGGTTTGTTTTTCCGTGGGCTGGCCCACTGATATTATAAAAGCAGTAGGAGATGTAGATAAGTGGGGCCGCACCCTCTCTTGTAGAAAATTGGAATACCAAAAAACTTCTATATTTATATTTATTTTTAACACAAATTAATTTTTTTAAGGTTTATAATTTATATCGAAGAGTTAGGCATTTTTTTTAAACAATTCCCACATTATTTATTTTGACTTTCAAATTTTTCTTTTAAAAATTAGTGAATTGAGTTTTTTTTTTTTTAATTTTGTCAGATGTGTTGAGGTTGAACTTTGACCATTTGAAAAAATTATATTAAAATCCCCCAACCTTACAACAACAACAAAAATTATGAAGAGTTTTAATAAAATACAGGCCCCATTAAAGCTACAATTAATAAAAGAAAATTATGGTGATGCCAATATCAATATTTCAATTAAAGGACTTGTTCCTAATTTTCTTTCACTTAAATAATAATATATAATAAAATATTAAACCCTAATAATAAAAATAATTAACTCTCCCATCTAAAACATATTTATATTTAAAAAGAGACACAAGATAAAAAAAAAAGGTCATATTCATTATTGGGGAAAGATTTAACCCATGGCTCATAATAGTGGCTCTTCAAAGTTTACTTTATCTGATAAAAAAAAAATTACTTTCAATGTAAAGGTTTTATTAATGGGTATCTAAGAATACATAGGTTATAAAATATGGTAGACCCTAGTAAAACATGAGTTGGCATCCCACTCACCAAATCTTTTTTTTTTTTAAAAAAAGAATTTGTTTCAATAAAAAAATCAGATTCACTTTCTATAAGGAATATCAAATGGACAATTTTTAGCGTGTGTGGTGGGGTTAATTTAGAAAAAAAAATAAAAAAAATAATTTTACAATTTATTTTTAATTAGGTATTTATAATTTTTTTATCTGGACCCTCGTACTTTCCTTAGTCATATATATTGATTTTTATACTCATAGTATATTAATTAGAATTGACACAGATACTAATTAAATGATATATAAATTATTATAAAATAAAATAAAAAAATAATTTTAATTTAAAGATTTGAATTTCGGAGACTTGGATATAGATATTGGTCCAATGTGATTGAAATTGATGGATGATGATAAGAAGAACAAGAATACTTTTTAATTCTGTTTTATTTATTTATACTTCCTTAGTTTAATCTACTCATGCACTGAATCAGAACTATATAATCTACGTGTCAATCCCTTAACATCATGAAGCTCATAAATTAACAGATTATAAGTATAGGAATCAAATCACAGTAAAAGAAAAACTATATGAACCCAATAAAAAAAATATAGATTTAATTAAAAATTAAGTCAACTTATAGGGAATGTTAATTGTTTTCAATTAAAATGATTGAGAAACAGTTGTAAATGGAATGAAGTGGTTGAGAGATAATGATAAGGTGTAATGCACATATATGAGGGATGATGAGGGCTACCCACCTCCATGACAAGGAAGGGTGAATGATCAATGGGCTTCATCCACCTCCCATGGACAAAGACAAACACCCTTCAAATTCTTCCACTATCCCTATCTTTTTATTTTCTCATCAAATCCCTCATTATTTTCTCCCTGAATTTTTTATATTTTTTTTCCTTTTATTCAAATGGCATTTGCTCTCAATTATTATTTTTATTTTTCATTATTTTTATATATAATAGTTAATCATTCACAAACAGAATTCTTGGATCAGGGATTTTGATGCACATCTTCAATTATTGTTTTATACAAGAATTGACTAATTGGGATGCTACCAAACTCAGGTGTGATTGTTAATTATTTAGGGTAACTTCTTGGTAGCTCAATTGTTTTTTTTTTTTTTGAAAAACTATCCAATATTTTATATATTATTAACTATTTTAAATTTTAAGTAGATTGGATGCCGATCAACTATAAATCTTTTATTTTATTATTTGTATAATTTAAACTCGATATCTCATATAAAATATATTTATTTCTTTAATCAATGGAAAGTGAGCATCTCAATTTATTACTTTATTTTAATTATATTTTTTTTATAAAATACCAATCTCAATAAACATTAGAGTTTGAAAGTGTCCCCAGAAATATTTAGTTACTTCTTCTTTTTTAAAAAAATTATATTAGTTTGTAGTTAATTTGTTACATTGTGCTCATCTTAATTATTATCTTTCTCTACAAGTGCCCTCATAAATATTCTGATTCTTATCCACAATTCATGGAACCTGATTAATCATATCTTCCCATGTTTCCTTGGATGGTTTTATAAGGCTAAAAAAAAAAACAATATTTACTTTTCTTTGTACTTTTGTTTTTTACTTTAATTTGGAGGATAAGAAGATATATATATGAGGAGTATTTACTTGAATTAGAATATATAGTTATTTTTTTTATTATGTCTTGAACAACCAGGTCGTATCTTTGAGTAAATTTATAGGAGAATATAATAAAAATTTATGAATATATAAATAATTATTACATGTGAATATTTTTGTCCTTAATATAAAAAAGTTTAGGTAAGTGGTTAACTTATTTTAGTTAAATTCTCTCTTCCAAAAAATATAATAATATATGTTTATTCATTTTCAAGAAACTAATATTTTGGGCCTATTTAGATAAGATTTTAGAAAAAGGACTTATGAAAAAAAATAACTTTTGGGTAGCTTTTAAAAAAGGGTTTCTGGAGAAAAAATTATGAAAAAAATATAGTTTTAAATAAATGAGTGTTTAGATAGTTATTTCCATAAGTATTTTTATTATTGGTAAATTACGAAAAATGATATGATTATTAAATATATGAGAGAGGAGAGAGGAGAGATGCTGCTGTATAAGAGATATGAGAGATTAAAGAGAGTGTAGAAAATAAAGGAGAAATGAGAGAGGGTATAGAAAAGAAAGGAGAGAGGAGAGAGATAGTGTAAAAAAAGTAGGGGTAATATAGTAATTAGTTAATCTATAAACTCTTTTACTATTCTATAAACTATTCTGATCAGTTTATCTGAAACCTTAATTTTAAATTATAGTTTAGTCTAAAAATCTTTTTAAATAAATATAGTTATTTATTTTAAAAATTTTTAAAAATTAAATTTTGACAAAATCTAAATTTTGGCATAAATCAAACACACTTTATGTATTTTATATCTTAATGCTTTAAAGAAGCTCTTGTTGAAAAGGAATGAGATGATGAAACGCATGATTATTAAATATTTAATATAATTACCCTTTACAAACAATTTTATAAAATCGTAATAATATATTAGAAAAGTGAAGAATATTCCAAAATTATACTTATAGATATAATCTACAATAAATATTTAACATAGCAATTAGAATAAATGTACATTTTGCAAGAATATAACGATTCATGAATACAGTAATTCAATATTCATTGCAGAACAATTTTTTTATTTATTGAAAATATAATAAAAATTATTATTTTATTGCTTTTGATTTACTTGCATAATTAATTCCATCCCCTCCTTGTACCTATTAATCTGATCGGAATGCAAATTAATTAAATTATTAAAAAGACCAATTTGACATCGAACAAGCTGACAAGCTGAAAATCAAACGTCCCAAAATAAAATAAAAATAAAATTTGGAAGGGACTAAAAATACGTGGCCCAAAAAAAACTAAAGATTTTAACTTCAAGTCTGTCGTTAGAGTGAGAAATATTAATTAACTTTTAATGGAACTAAAAATATGGTATATATTTTAAATAATTAATATTTACTTATTTAATTAAAGGGGAAGTACTAATTATACTCCTAACTTTTTAACTAACAAATAGATAAAAAATTAAATTATAATTTAAAAAATTATTATTTTAAATTATATGTCAATACCAAATTTTTATTAATGAACTATCTATAAATATTTAATATAAGTTTTTTTAAATCTAGATAAATATTATAGCACTGTAGGGAGTTTTTCAGAGCCGAGTCATCTAAACCTTTAGCTATAAATAAAAAAAAATCTATAATTTCCCACTTAAAAAAAAAAAACTGCAACCCATACCATTGGCAAATAATTTGTATTTATTTAACTATTAAAATTTAACATAAATTATACTCCCTCCCTCCTCCAGGTCTCCTATACTAACATAACTTCAATTTTTGACCTTGGACATAACGTCAATTTGAGAGCTTTGATTTGAATTTAAATATAAGGTCTAATATTCTCTCATTTCTTATATTAATTTTTATTATAATATCCCTATTTATTGAGATATTTTTAACTTTTATACATTAGATTCATGTGTTTATGGGCAGACTGGACAGGGCAACCCCTTATCTGATACTTTGCTTAAAAAAAATATAGGCTACATTTTATAGCCCGATACTCAGCAATACCTAATAAAAATTCTAACTATTTTAAGCTGTGCATAGGTGAGTTAGGTATACCTAAGTTGTGATGTCATGCTCATATTATGAAAAATAATCTACAATTATAAACTTATAAAATAATATCATATTCATATGTCTTCAATAGTTAAATAATATCTATAATCCACTAAAAATAAAGCAATAAAAAGATACTAATTAAAGTCTTGAAATTCATTGCATATAAAAAAAAAATTTAAGTCTAAATAATTTGTAATTAGAATTTTGTATCAATTTTTTAAATGTTGACAAGAATAAAGTATCTAAAAAAATAAAATAAATAATTATAATTTATAATATAATTATATTATAATTAGTAAAGTTAAAGAAAAAAATTATTATAATTATAAATATTAAAAGATGTAATTTATTATCTATTTAACTATTTATATTTTTAAAATGATTATTTAATCTTTAGTATCTATCATATTTTCCCTTTTAAATGTAGTATCTAGGGAGAAAAATAAATAAAATAAAATAAGGAGTACTCATGGGCAGGGTAACCCCTACTCGATATCCAGCTCAAAAATAATATGGGTTACATTTTATAATTTGATACTCAATCTTACCTTATATTTATTAAGCTAAGTAAAGTTTATTTTTTACATACTCAAATAGATTTATCGAGTTATGGGGGGTTTATAGACACCCTAATTCTAATCATTAATCGAATAGTTAGAATATTTTAAAAAAATTATAAATTCTCTATATATTAGTTACAGATAAAATAACCGTCTTAATTATTTTTTATTCTATGAATTAGTTTAGAAAATTTTATATTTGGAATAAGAAAATAATTAATAATTAAAGGAAAATGATGATATATGAGAGAGGTTGTCGCTTGGTTTTCGCTTCTATAGATCTGTGATTTCATCTCTCCAACTTCCGCCTTATCGGAATCCTCTCTCTCTCATTCACATTCTGTATTCCAAACCCACTGAAAAAGGAGCCATTTTTTTTTATCCCAAAAAACATATTTTGCAGCGGAAACTTCCTCAATCAACGCACTAATCGCCCCACGTCGGTTTTCTCGCTTCCTCACCTAAATTCAAAGATCCTTCACCTTCACCTTTTTCGTTGTCTTCTTCTTCTTCATACCTCTCTTGTGTAACCTCTTCTCACATACACATCCATCCATGCCTATAATTCGAAGCCTAATCCACGATATGAGATCCAGGTCGCGCCGTGTGGTGCAGGACGGTTCCTCAATGGAGGAGCCTGTCACTGATGGGTTGAAGCAGAGTTCTTGGGCCCACATGCCTCAGGAGCTTCTCAGGGAGGTTTTGCTCCGAATTGAGGACTCCGAGAGCTCTTGGCCGCCGCGCAAGAGTGTGGTGGCCTGCGCTGGAGTGTGCCGGAGTTGGAGGGAGATCACCAAGGAGATCGTCAAGCCGCCTGAAGTTTCTACCAAGATCACGTTCCCGATCTCCGTCAAGCAGGTTTGTTTACAATGCCGTCAACTAAGGGTTTGGAATTGATTCGTGTTTGGTGATTTCGATGGGGTTTTCATGAAAGTTTGCTTGGGTTTATTTTTATGACACGTTTCCAACAATTTTCTCGACTTGAATTTCTGGAATCACAGGCCTTCCATGGAAGTGAGATGTTCTTTTAAGTTAGCATCATTGGGTTTTGATATCAAACCTAGTTGATTTTTTATCCCTCTGTTTAAATCTCGGCGGCTATGTTGAAGGAAGCTGGGGTTTGATTTGTCTTTATATTGTTGTGAGCAATAATGTACTCATTTATGGGTATATGCTGTGTCTAGTTGTAAAACACCAGAAATCGATGATGTAGTTACCTCTTATCATGAGTGGAGCATGTGGCCATGAAAAGTATAGTTGAACTAATCAATCTTTTTCTTTATTACCTTACAAAGCGTTACGTGCTTCCTTTGTCTACTTTTGTAGGTGAGATATTGCTTGTCTATTTCCTCGCACTTTTCTTTTTCACTCTTTTGGTTAGTGATGTTTAGATTTTTTGAGGAAGAAGGGCTTAATTTCAGCTTAAACTGTATAAGTGCCTCTAAGTGTTTACTTTTCTATTTTTGTTTCCTATATCTGGGAATTTGTTGTTTTGGTTGGCACAAACCTACTTCTGAAGTCTAGACAATTTTGGTTTATGGAAAAATTTAAAAAGCACATTTGATTCTCAAACTGTTCTTTCCCCCTGCTTTGTATGATGATTTAGATTTCAGCAGAAGCTGATGGCTTGAGATTAAATGTGATAATTGTGTTTGTCTTTCTTTTTGTTGATTATCCATCATCCATCAATATATTGCTTTCCTACCTACCCTCTAGCATTTGCCTTAACTGACATGTCAAATTTGTGACTGGTTTTCGCAGCCTGGCCATAGAGATCATCTTCTTCAGTGCTTTATAAAGCGCAACCGCTCTTCACAAACCTATTATTTGTTCCTCAGTTTAACTAGTGGTGAGCATGGAACCTCCTCTTGTCCTGGACACACACACACACACACACACACACACACACAATTTTGTACAAAACATGGGGCTCTTCTTTTTCTGTCTGGTAAAAATACTGTCGGATTCTGTCTGTAAAAATATTATTTAAATTTGCAGGATAATGTCCTATCATTTGTTCATCTCTGGTTTCCTTTTCAACATCTGAAGGTTCCAGTGAGCAACCATGTGACTGTTCTTCTGACCTTTTGCTTTCTAAATTGCAGCTCTAGCTGATGATGGGAAATTCCTTTTGGCTGCACGCAAGTGCAGGCGTCCAACCTGCACAGATTATATCATCTCTCTAGATGCTGATGATATGTCAAATGGAAGCTACACCTATATTGGGAAGCTGCGGTACGCTCTTAATTAGTTTCTGTGATTAGATTAAATTTGTTACTGTCATTTGTTTGTAAAGAAAGCAAAGGCTTATAATTTTCTTATTTTTTTTCCTTTGATTAGATCAAATTTTCTGGGGACAAAGTTCACAATATATGATGGGCAACCACCTCATGCAGGCGCAAAAATTTCAAAAAGTCGGTCCACTAGGCTGGTGAATCTGAAGCAAGTTTCACCCCGGGTCCCCACTGGTAACTACCCAGTGGCCCACATATCATATGAATTAAATGTGTTAGGCTCCAGGTAATAACGTAGTATGGGATAAATTTTGACCCGTCATATTCTTCGCTGACAGCACATTAGCTTATTGTGCATTTTATTCCCATCTTTGTAATACTTACCACATATATGTATATAACAAGCAGGGGGCCTAGGAGAATGAATTGTGTGATGGATTCCATTCCTGCCTCTGCAATTGAACCAGGAGGGGTAGCGCCCACACAGACTGACTTTTCTCTAAGCAACATTGATGTGTTTCCTTCATTTCCATTTTTCCGGTCAAAATCAAATCACATGGAAAAATCCGAATCCTGGCCCCTGGGTGATAAAAAAGATGGGGTGCTAGTGTTGAAAAACAAATCTCCTAGGTGGCATGAACAGCTCCAATGTTGGTGCTTAAACTTTCATGGACGTGTGACAGTAGCTTCGGTGAAAAACTTTCAGCTGGTGGCTTCCCCCCCTGAAAATGTGGTTGCCGGACCAGAACATGAGAAGATTATCCTCCAGTTTGGCAAAGTTGGGAAGGATTTGTTTACCATGGACTACCGCTACCCCATCTCAGCTTTTCAGGCATTCGCAATCTGCCTCAGCAGCTTCGATACGAAGATCGCTTGTGAATGAACATGTTCAAACAGGTATTCATTTGAAGCTCGTTATGAAATAATTTGAGAGAAAAATCAGTGAACAAGAGTGTAGCAAGCAGTAGTTTTGATTAGGTCTTAAACATCATTTATTATAAACTGCTGCCAGTTATCATCAGCGCGTGTCGGTGGGGTTTGGCAGAAATTATATGACCAACCTGTTACACAGTTATTGATTCTTCTTCAGCTATGTTCATTGATTGAAGTATCATTGTGGGGTTGTATGTTATTATATTATCAGAGTTCCTTATAATATAGATCTGTTTGATTTCTGTTAATTGATGACATAGGTCAGCATGTTCTCTCTGGTGCCCTTTTGCTTGTGAAGCTGTGTGGGTATATAAATGAAGTTCACTGGGGACAAAGATGCTTTGAGGTTGCTTTATTGGAGACTGAATCTGAATGAAGATGCAATGCAATGAATGAGGTTAGTGTATCAGTTTGTTCTTGTGGATTGGAATTGAACCATTGTGGCCACATTCCCTGGAATTAGAATTTACATCTACCACTTGTAATATTCCATTTCCTTCTGTATATAAATGAACTGTTAATTTGACCTTTATTTTCTTGTTTTGCAATATGATAATATATTGTCTGACTGCTGCTGTTTTTTTTTTAAAAAAAAAATCTTGCTGCTTTATGACGAAGGAGGATATACATTGGTATTTTAATAAAATAAAAAAAAATCATCCACATGGTGGAAGCTTTTAAAAATTTCATTTAGGCAGAATAAGAAGAGAAAGCACCTTTTCTGCATTATGTATAGAAAGTTTGAAAAAGTTTTGGGCAAAAAATTATTGCAAATTTTGAATTCAAAATATTAAATTATATACTCTTTTTCATCAATTTTGTATTGAAATGTGGATTTTTTTAGAAAACAGAAAGCAAAAAACGAAACGACATTATTATGGTATCTAAAGATGAGAATCAATTCCAAAAAAATATCGGAAATAGAAATTTTATTTGAAAACTAAAATAACAATAATTAATGTTATAAGAAAAAAATGTAAAGAAAATTGACGTTAAGTAATTAATAAATTCAAGATAAAAGTTAGAAAATTAAATATGAAAGAAAAAGGAGAAATGACATTTAAGTCCCATAGAAGACATAAAATGTCAAAAAAGTCCCAAAAAATGGCATAATTAATGTCAAGTCCCATGTGACTTCATATGAATTTTTTCTAATTACAAAAAGACATAAATATCCCTGATAGTAGGGATGCATGGTCACCGCTCAAACGGATATCCGATAGTGGGGTTTACCCCTCCATCGGGAAAATTCAAATGTTCCTTCTTCTTACAAACAATCTCAACACCTGCAACTAATAACCCTATCAGCTGCACTTATAACCTCAGCGCTTAAAATAACAACTACAGTACCAACAACTAACAACTCTATTCCCTGTAATTAAGAACCCCATCACCTTTATTAAGAACCCCATCAGCTACAACTAACCATCCCATTAACGGCACTAACAGCCCCAGCACCTGAACTAATAACTCCAACACCTGAAATAATAACCCCAGCATATGCAACTAACAACCCCTGTCCCTGCTAGGATTATAAGTTACAGCTGATGGGGTTCCCCAATACCTAAAATAATAATCCTAACATATGCAACTAACAACCCATGTCCCTACTGGGGTTATAAGTTGTAGCTGATGAAGTTGTTAGTTGCTGGTACTGCGGTTGTTATTTTAGGTGCTGAGGTTATAAGTGCAGCTGATGGGGTTGTTAGTTGCAGGTGCTGAGGTTGTTTGTAAGAAGAAGGAACATTTGAATTTCCCCGATGGAGGGGTAAAACCCACTATCGGGTATCCGCGACCATGCGTCCCTCCCATCAGGGTTATTTATGTCTTTTTACAATTAAAAAAATTCATATGAAGTCCCATGGGACTTGACATTAATTATGTCATTTCTTGAGATTTTTTTATCATTCAATTGTTTATATGGAACTTAAATGTCATTTTTCCAAAGAAAAATCTCAAGTATATTCTCAAGAAAATTATATAATGGAACAGCGAGACTGTGTTTAATTTTTTTTTATATATATATATATATATATAAAGACAACTGTGTGCCCAATCCTACCCCATAAAGTCCAGCCACATCAGAAAAACGGGAAAAAAATCGACACCTCTCTTGACCTGAGTTGACACGTCATCACCAAGCCTAATCATCCTACTGAGTCAAAATGCCACATCAGTGACCATGTCATCATCGAGTTGAGTCATTGTCTGAGTCATCACACCACCTCATCAAACAGAAGCTGTCACTCTTTGAATCATCATGCCACATCAGAAGACACGTCAGCACAGTGTCTGAATCATCATGCCACATCAGTGGACATGTCAGTCCACACACCTAGTCAGTAAGACGCCTCATTGGACACATCACGATGGAGCTTAGTCACTGCCCTAGACATCACGCCACATCACAGGACATGTCAGCCCATGAGCCTAGTCACCCTACTAATGAACAGAAACATCAGCAGACACATCATCCGTAGAGCTAGTCACCATCTGAATCAGCTAGACACCTTAGCCATGTGCCTAGTTAGCATCTGAGTCATCAAGTCAAAATAATACACATTATCTCAAGCGCCTAGTCAACAGTAAACCTCATCAAACATGTCAGTCACAAGCCTAGTCATCATGCCACATCATCAGACATGTTATCCCACAAGCCTAGTCATAATCCTAGTCATTAGATACATTAGCTGACACATCATCACAGCGCTCTGAGTCAGTAGGCTAACTCAGCACCCAAGCCTAGTCATTGTTCAAGTCAGTAGCCCACATCAGCCAACACATCATCACCCGAGCTTAGTCACCATCTGAGTCATCAGGCCACCTCAATAACCATGTCAGGCCATGAGCCTAGTTAGCGTTCGAGTCATCACACTACATCAGCGGACAAGTTAGCCCACGCGCCTCGGCAGAACAGCCGCATATATCAATATAGGTTTGGAAAGCCGATTTCAGTTTCTCTCCTAAGCTAGCTTTATCTTTTATACCCTGCCTATTCTGTTGAGGGACTTGCTTTCCTAAAGAGATTTCCCCTGTTTTATCGTTGAGCCTTTTATTTCCTCGCCTTGACTTGAGCCGAGACCTTCTACTGTTTTTGTTTTTTTGTTTTACCAATCAATCAAATATTGCGAAGCCCCGGTATCTATTACCGTTCGGAATTAGGAAGCTTGTGGGAATGGGCCTACGGCTGGCCCAAACAATATAGATTTGAACATCGTTGCTTTTATATGCTTTGATCTGTCGTTTTACTTTAGATTTTTATATTGGCCGAATAATTTTATTTTATTTTTTGTTTGAATTCTGCCCCTTGAATTTAATTATTGAAAAAACACATAAAATTACATTATAATAATATCCTATAGACGTAACAAAATTAAACTGTTCGCAGTTTATTAGATGTTCCTCTAATCTAATTCAGACTTGTCAACAAAAATTAACATAGATAGACAAGAAAGGGAATTACAACATCTTGTTACCTGTGTGTGTGTTATATGATTGATTCCTTTACCAGCTCCGCAAATCATCAAATCAGCAGCAGCAGCATTCATTTGCCTCCTCAAAAAATCACTGATGCTATTATATATATATTACAAATCATACTTATCTTCTTGAGTCCTTCTTCGACGACTTCGATTCGCCTGCCATGTTCTTCTTTCTCCTTGGGGCACCCATACCCCCACCAGGTTCTACCAATGGACCAGACCATGTTTGAATATTGGCCTTTGGGTATGACAAGTTCGTAGAGCTGAATGAAACATCGGGAGGATCAAAAACTGGATCCATGTGATGTGAAGAACCCAGAGTATACCCTAGAGTCCCGTCCTGGTGGGGCGGAGGAAACTTCTCGCTCTTGCTCTTAGCATTTGCATGCGTTATCAATCGCCGTCTCTGTATTCCATGCCAAGAACAAATAATGGATATGAAACTAAAATATCTCCACTTTTAAGTAAATTGTGAACGAGATTTTCCTTATTACAGACTTACATCAATATTTGCTTGAAGCTCAGCATTGGCTTCTGGAACTGGAATTCCCCTCCCTCCCCGGTCACGTGGACGAGATTTCTTAGCACCATCAGCATTCGCTTTACCCGCTGCTCTCAATCTACATGATCAAGTTAAATATCAAATGTGTACATTTTCTTCTATCTACTACTGATAAATATCAAAATCATATGGAAAAGAACAGCGACATAGGCATGTTCAGGTTATATAGATTCCATCTACCTTGCTCAATTAAATAAAACTGGGAACAGCAAAAAGATAATAGAAATGAAGTTAAAGGGTTATACAATGAAAAAACAAGCTGGGTCTAGTTCTAGATATTCCTCACAGATGGTTGAAACACTCGTTCAAAAAAGTGAAGGGTTTGCCCGTTATAATTAAACTAGAGATATATATATTTAGATGATTGTTCAAATTTTCAAATGAATCAGAACTCAAAAGTAATCAAAGCCTTCCCACCTTCTAGCTGCTTCATCTCGTAGCTTTGCATCCATCTCCTTGCTGGGAGGATATTTTGGAAGGTTTGATGGCTCACAAGCATAAGGTTTTGTAGTAAAGAACTACAAAAGAGAAAACAATCAAATATTAAATTAGGATCCCCACGTCTAATTATTAAAACCACTCTTGAGAACTTTAAGCACAATTCATCATATGTCAAACTCAGAACTACATCATAAAAAAAACACCAGTGCATGCATAGCTATCATCATTTTCAGTTAGCAACAAGAAACCCCACTTCAACCCCAAAATAGTATAGCCAAGAAAAGGAGAAGTTATTCTCTTTGCTGCTCTAAGTAAACAATGCAAAAAGATATATAATAAACTGAATCCGGTAAACAAAAGAAAGAAGCTCACCCATCCCTCAACTTTTTTTCTAACTTAGTTTATCACCTTTTAACTAAATATTTTAGGCATTTATCACCTTTTAACTAAATATTTTATGCATAACATGATTTCTTGCATAACAAGAAAAACCATGACAATCCATAACTTGCACAGAAGTGTCTGTAATAGCAGAGGAATAGAGTCCACAAAAATAGAAGATAAATAGTTGCTAGTATGTGACTATGGGTGGAAAATGACTTATAAAAAAAAAGGCTTTTGAACAGTTTTTAGAAAAGAGTTTTTGGAGAATAGCTTATGAAAAAAAACATAGTTTTGAATAAATAAGTATTTGGATAGTTATTTTCAGAAATACTTTTATTATTGGTAAATTACGAAAAAATGTATGAGAATTAAATGAGGAGAGATAAAAGATAAGAGGAGAGAGGATGTAAGAAAAGAAAGGAGAGAGGATGTAAGAAAAGAAAGGAGAGAGGGTGTAAGAAAAAGTAAGAGAGAGGGTGTAAGAAAAAGTAAGGGTAATATAATAATTTGTTAGTTCATAAATCCTTTTACTGTTTCATAACCTACTCTGACTAACTTATCTTAAACCTTAATTTTAAACTATAATTTAGTCTAAAAGCTCATTTAAATAAATATAACTGTTTATTTTAAAATTTCTCAAAATCTAGGTTTTACCCAAACCTAAATTTAAAACCTAAGTTTGAGAAGTTCCCAAACACACACACTGTGTTAAGAACTAAAGTAATGGTTAGGAGTAAACATAAGCACAGACAGCTCTACAACATATAGAACCCAGGGTTTGTTTTAGAAATGCGTCCCAAGGATGTGCATTTTCAATGCATAATAGTACCCACGACAATCTTCATTTTTGTTTTCGTGGGGGTGGGGGGTATTTTTAATGAAACTAAGTGTGCTTGTAAACCAAATTTCATATCTTCAGGTGGTTATTATGAAATCATGACAGAAACTTTAATCACGCAAGTAATAGAATGATGAATGATCAGACTCAGATGCAACTAAAATACAACAAATGTACGATTTTCCAATAACATGACAAATTTATATTTTAATTCAATAACCAATCCATTAAACTTATACACTTCTCATATTTTTAACTCAAGAAGAAGGATACAAGCACTACATGATTTATTTACTTATTTATTTTATTAACAGAAATAGGCAAACAGCACACTATAGAGTCAGTGAACAATGTAATCAAAGAAGAGATAATGAAAAAAAGAAAATAACCTATCTTAAAATTATCTCTGTCAATATGAACTTGTCAGTTATATTTATGCAGTAGGATATAAAACTTTCTTCAGTATTTTCGGAAAAGATTGACTTTTACTAGTTTTTCTGATATTAAGGGCATGTTTAGAAGAGCTCAAAACCTTGATTTTAAAAGGACGTCTAACCTAAATTTGGGTTTGAAAAAATTTTAAAACAAACAGTCATATTTGTTCAAATGAGTTTTTGAACCAAACAATAGTTTTGGACAAGGTACTAGGAATAGCTTCTGGAACAGTAAAAAAGTTTATAAACTACCCAATTACTATTTTACTCTTATTTTTCCCCACTCTCTTTCCTCTCTCCCTCTTCTTTCTTTCAGCTCGCGTCTTCTGCTCTTCACTATCGACGTCTTTGTGCCTTCGCTGTTGCTTCTAAAGCTCGCCATCGCCGTCTCTGCATCGTTACCGCTAGAGCTCGCCATTAGGTTGGATCGTTGGGTCGTCGATCTCCTCCGTCGACATGTGAGTCACTGGGTAGTCCAACGACAACATAGAGACAGCGAGCTCTAACCATTCGTCCAGCTTCGTGCTGTGATGAAGAAGAGGAAAGAAGAAGATGAACGTGTGCGTTGAAGAGGAAAGGAGATAAACAATGAATGAACAGTTAGCATAATTAATATTTTTTTATCTTATACCCTTTTTAATAATTTGCCAATCATAAAAGTCCTTCTAGTAATAACTATCCAAACACTCATTTATTCATAACCACTTTTTTTCTATAAATTCTTCTCCAGAAGCCCTTTTCCCAAAACTGTCCATAAGTCCTTTTTTTCAGAAGTCATTTTTCAAAAGTTTATCTAAACACACACTAAAAATGATAAGAAAGGACTAATTGTGGAAATTTAAAGGATTAAAAGTAGAAGGAACATCAAAATGTTATTAATCTTTTTAATAAATGAAAATAAAAATATGCCTTTATATAAGTAAAAATATCAGCTAATAAGCTAAACTTAAAATCTATCATAATCCTAATATCTCAAATTTATTTTTCTAAGATATAATAATTTAATATTCAAATCTGATTCCAAATAATATATAAACTTAATTTTAGATAATTAATTAAATAACTAACAAAACATAATATTAATTAATTATAAACTAGCGCATCTCAACACTTACTCTCCAGCTGGATCTACAGTTTGAATATTTGTACTTCTCAACCCTCCCCCTCAAACTGGGAGACAGCTTGGACGTGAGCAGTATCATTATAGAATAACCAGAACTTTGAATCCTTAAACCAATAGTAACTACTAAACTGAAATTGATTAGATCTTGAATCTAAATCTTAAGACAAAGTTGTGAATTTGACGAAGAACTTCCGTGTCAGAGGCCTAACAAGAACATTTGCAAGAGAGGAATTTGATGAATAATCATATGTACTAATCCCATAACATATAAGATTTTGTGGAAAGAGACCCAAGGTATTCTCTTCCATCATATGTATTATTCAAGAGCAATATGCCCATACAATCATAGTAACCCACTTAGGTTTATATACTAATTTAACCCCACTTGAGGGAGATGAACTAATTTCATAACCTATAAGAATTTGTGAGAAGAGACTCAATTTATCCCCTTCCATCATAGAGCAACTTGCTCAGACAATCATAGTAACCAATTAGGTTTATACACTAATATAACCTCATTTGAGGTAGATGAACTAATCCCACAACCTATGAGATTTTATGGGAAGAGATCCAAATTACTCTTTTCCATCGTAATCCACTTGGGTTTATACGCTAATCTAACTTCACTTAAAGTAGATAAACTAATCCCATAACCTATGAGATTTTGTGGGAAGAGACCCAAGTTACCCTTCATCATAAGGCGTGCCTTCTCTTTAAACTTTGACATTTTTCTTCTTCTTCATCAAGACCGTAAAGAAGATTTAATATTCTTATTTTGATACCATGTGAAAATTTGAGGGATTGAAAGTAGAGGGAATCTCAAAATATTATTAATCATTTTAATGAATAAGAATATAAATAAGCTTTTATATAGGCAAAAATATAAGATAATAGACTAAACCTAAAATCTATCATAATTCTAATATCTTAAATTTATTCTTCTAAGATATAATAATTTAATATTCAAATCTAATTTCTAAATAATATCTAAACTTAATTTTAGATAATTAATTAAATAACTAGTAAAACATAATATTAATTAATTCTAAACTAACGTATCTCAACACTCCCCCTCAAGTTATATCTACAGTTTGAATACTTGTGCTCCTCAACACCAATCAAGCAAAAAGTGACGACAAAAATAAGGCAATTTCCAAGTGTTGATTTAGGAACCAAAATTTAAATCTTACTTCACTTTGCAATGCAGCGGTGGCAGTCTGACGTTCGGCTGGATCAATTGCAAGAAGGGTCTCGATTAGTGGCAAGGATGATGGTGGAAAATCCTTGAATACGTTGGATATGCTCCGCTTGTATGATTGTTGAGGCTTAAAAATGGTAGCATGGGGCAACTTTGACTTTTTCCAATACTCTTCAGAAGGAGAACCACATAGCTTAAATATCTTATGTAGCTGCTCCACCTAGAAAGCACGAATAACACTATATAAGAGAACAAAAGCACCAACCTCACAAACAAGAAGTTGCGGAAAATTGAGAGAAGCCAATGGTAACAAAGTGCTGCACCATCGACTACTGAAGTGAATACATATATTCAGTCATTCAAATATTACCTCTGTCCGACCCGGCAAAATTGGCTTTCCGGCCAACAATTCTGCAAGAATGCAACCGGCACTCCAGAGGTCCACTCCGACACCATAATCAGTGGCCCCAAGAAGAAGCTCTGGAGGTCGATACCATAAAGTCACCACCCTACTTGTCATAGGGTGCTTGTGATCGGGATCGAAGAAGGAAGCTAATCCAAAATCAGCAATTTTAAGAATCCCTTCATTGTCAATGAGAAGGTTTGACCCCTTTATATCTCGATGCAGCAAATGACGGTTGTGACAGTGTTCCAGACCAGAAAACAGCTGCTTCATGTAACACTTAACCTAAAACAGATCCAGATATGATAAGTAAGATAAAAAATTCACCACAAGGAAAAAGAAAAATTATCTTGAAGCAATTCTATTTCAACCAACCAAAGCCTGAAATGTCAAAATACCTGAGGCTCGGTGAATTTAATTGATGGGCTGGTAGCAAGTCCAGCGAGATCATGCTCCATGTACGGAAAAACAAGATACAAGCTACATGACATTCTAGAAGTCACTAAACCTTCCAGTTTGACAACATTGGGATGATCCAGTCGCCGTAATATGAGAATCTCTCGGGCCATGAATTTCACACTCTCCGGCTCCAAATTGTCAAATCGAACCTTTTTTAAGGCAACAATTTTCCCAGTTATAGTATCTCTGGCTTTGTATACATTACTGTATGTGCCTTGGCCAATCTGAACATCAAAAAAAAAAAATAGTAATCCTTTAGGTTTATAACATCAGAAATGAAGTAGAAATGAAAAGAAATTTATGAGGGTTTGATGAAACTGGAAGGCTTTCAATTTACACCAACTTCCAATCCAACCATGCCAAAAAAAAAACAACCACAGGATTACTTATTTTAGGTGTTGCTTACATTTCAAAAACCCGACGATAGTGAAATGGCAACATATGTTACCAATAAAATTAATCTTAAACTCAGTAGAAAGAAACCTTCAGCATTCTCCATTTAAGGAAATGGAAAACAACAGAAAAACATAGAAGCAACTCAACACCCTCGACGGTCAACTTCTTACATCACACTTTCTCAAAATGCAAACGACATAATCAAACAAAATAAAGCTGTGTTCCGCTTTCACAAGCTTGTTAATGGAAACAAAACAAAGGTTACCCTATATGCCATACCTTATCGAGCTTTTCAAAAGCGTCGGCTCTTCTAGGCGTTAATCCGTTGATGGCTTCCCCTGCAACCTTGGAGAGCCAAGACGGCCAACCCGCCGCCAATTGCTCGCCGTGTAAATGGTTAGGTGGATTGCTCAGCCTTGGATTTGGCCGTGACGATCGCCGCCTTTCCCCTCTTGGCCGTGTACTCTTCTCCTCTCCACCTTCCTTCCGATTCCCACCATTCTGAACCTCGCTCACTTCTGCTTTCGCAGCCGCGGCAACTTCCTCTTTCCTCTCCTCCCTCGCTTTCCCCTTCTCCAACACCGTCTCTCCGGCGAACGTCGCCGACGCCTCTCTTCCGAACACACAACCCATACCTCACTCAATGCACTTACTCACACTCTCCGCCTCATTGCATTCCCACAATACTTGCTCCATCCACATTTTCCCTCATCTTCCTCCCACCCAAACATCTTACCCTATGGAGATTATCGAGAGCTCGGGAAACGGGGGGAAGAAAAATTAAATAAATGAAAGAACCCTAATAATAATTTTTCCCTCACCGATCTTGAAAAGTAGAAAAGGGGTAATAATAAATGGAATGTGAGAATACGCTAATACGAGAGACCCTAACTTTACCAGACAAAAGGTGAGAGAGCAATGATTTGTTGTCACCCACAAAATAGGGTACAGTCAAAAGAAATGAGCTTCTATCAGACACCCTAAAACCCATACACAGGAAAGAACAGAAGAAAGAAAAGAAAAAAGAAAGAAAGGAGGAAAAGCAGAGAAAAAACAGTAAAAGCTTTATTCTTTCTGGTGTTCTTTTTGTTGTTGAAGTGTTGTTTTTGGGTGGGGGGAATGAAAGTTGAAACGGTTACGTGGTAGCTCTTGAGCTTCTTGGACTTGCCAGATTCAAAAATGTGCTTAAGCGAAAAGAAAAGATTGTTTTTGAGACAGAAAAACTGAGAGAGAGCATCTCTCTACCAACCACTCCATAATAATATATAATTATAATTATTCAAAATATATTTCTTATAAAAGTAAAACTTAATTTAAATTTTAAAAAGAGGTAAACATTTTGAAATCGTACAAAGTATAAGTATTAAGAAAGATAATAATATCAAATAATTAGCTATACACAAAAAATATGTGTGTGTTTTTTTTTATCCGCTTGATTTATTAGAGTTTTACCCTGATTATATTTGGATTCAACTTGCGTCATACATCTAGTTATGATAAGTGAATCTCTTAATAGCGATTTTATATATATGTTAAGATTTAAAATTAAAATTTTATTTAAATGATATTAAATTATTTATTATTTAAATTAACTATGTTGATAAAATTAATATATGTGTTAAAACTGAACAGGGTTTAACCGCTATTCGATGTTCAACTTGGATAGGTCAAATGACTCATGTAGGGCCAGCTTATTAGGCCATCGGCCCATTTGCACAACAATACCCCACAATTATCTCTGAATTTACAACTATCCGGAGTTTAAATAGATTCTTTTAAATAATTAATTTACATATATATATATATATATATATATATATGTGAGAACATATACATTAAGCAAAAAGTGAAAGTAAAAAAAAAACGAATTTTGACTATTTATAATATTGCAATATATAATATATAAATAAAAATTTCTCCCTTGTAACACACGGGGAGTAGAAAAAATAAAATATAATTATTTATATTTATAATTATTATAATTTTTATTATGGTTAAAAATATAGAAATTTTAACTTTGATATTAGAAAGATTTTAAACTTCTATGATCTTTAAAAAATTTTAAACTCTATAATTATAATTAATTAATAATCTTATTAAAGTAGTGATTAATTAATAATTAACCAATAATCTCATTAAAATAGTAATCAATTATTATTATAGGGTTCAAAATCTTTTAAATATCAAAATAAATTATTGATTGAGGTTATTGACTGTAGTTTATAGATAAATAAATTAAAAGCGCTAAGTGAGATCAACTTAAATATATTTATTGGATATTACAATATTTTAATTAATAATTAATTACCATCATGTAATTCAAAATATTTTAAAAATTAAAGTGAAATTATTGATACAAATTAAGAAATTGAAAGTATTAAATCTGATCAACTTAAATATATTTTTAATTAAATTAAATATTATAAAATTTTAAAAATATATTAATAATTTATGATTTAATATATACCAGTAATATAAGTGTCATAATATTATTAAGTAAGCCTCAAAATCCTCCATGGATAGTCACAAATTCTACACATGTGACATGCATGTTAGTAGAACTGCGGGTTCAATTGTAAGATGTATGAGTGTGTTTAATTATTCCAACCAAAAAAAATGATTATTTATAATAGCTATTTCTTTAATTTAAACAGAATAAATAAATTAAATAAATTATTTAATTATAACATATATAATATAATTTCTTATAATATTTTTATATAACATTAAATAATTTATTTTTAAAAAAATAATAAATAAAAAAATTAAATATATTAGGATATTAGATTTAAGATCAAAGCTTATCCGTAATATTTTAATTATATCTTATATTTAAAATTAAAAAAAATAGATAATTTAATATATATATATATATATGAATATATAATTGCAGGTAGAATTTTTTTATATTCATTCATTCCATATTTTTTTCCGTATCATCATTTATATTAAATACAACATATGGAAATATTCAATTGAAATTGATGGGAAAAAATCAACAAATTGGGATGACCCACCAGGTGATATTTCTGTGTTTCAGGGTCAGTACCGAGAGTTTGTATTAGAGGAAGCTTCCTTGGTTAACCCGTACCAACCAATCAAGATGGGACAGCTCAATGATAGCCACGTGGCCTGAAACATTTGTCGCCATCGAATATTTTCGGGGTATTTTTGTTTCGACGTGGCAGTATGTGATTGGCTTAGTAGATACAACACATGGGTCCCATGTCTCTATTGCAGTTGTTTGTTTATTACAAAGCTTTTATTTCTATATTTTGGTTGGATTAATTTACTTTAGATATAATAAATAAATACTTTAATCCACTGGGATTTTTTTTTTGGTTCCGTGAGATTTAAGATAACAGGCTTGTTGGGAAAATTTTAAATTTAAATTTTAAAAGTATTTTTAATCTAAATTTTAGTTTAAAATTTTTTTAAAATAAATAATTAAATTTGTCTAAAAGAACTTATGGACTAAATTATAATTTAAAACTATAGTTTCAGATAAGTTAGTTATAGTAACTTTTAGTATAATACAAGAATTTGTGGACTATTTAATTATTATTTTACTCTTATTTTTAATACTCTCTCTAATCTCTCCTATTTTTTTTCACATTATCTCATCTCTTATACTTTTAATAAAATTATACACTCTTTAGTAATTTTTTAATTATAAAAGTTATTTTAATAATAATTATCTAAATACTCATTTATCCAAAATTATTTTTTTATAAGTTCTTTGCTAAAAGTTTTTTTCAAAAGTTACCAAAAAACTGTTTTTTATAAGTTATTTTTTAAACTCTTATCTAAACACACATAATATTTCTTATCCGGTAAAAAAGATAATAAGTCCTAGATAAAAAAAATAGAGAGATAACGTTATTGCTTGTAAACCCAAAAATATATGTAAGTATTTATTTTTTAAATATATGTGGGATTAATGTACCAGAAGAATAAGAAACTCTAAAAAGATACAAAATCAATTTATAATAATTATAATAATCAAATAAATAAGAAATTATACCAAACAGAAAATCTCTAATCATTAATCTTGGTATTAATAGAATTATATTTAATCAGATTAAGAAAAATTTTAGCTTTTATTAACTATATCTCCTTCTCTTATCTCTCAATCTACTCTCCTTTTTTTATCCTAATTATTGAATAAAAAATTTAATAGATTTTTTAAAAGTATTAAATATGAACCAATGTCAACGTGTATAAGAAATATACATATTTAATACTTTTTTTAGCATACTTATTTAAAAAAATATTTGTGGGCAAAAGTTAAAATTTAATTATTGTTAAATTCAAATCAATATAACTTTTTTTTAAAATAATCAATATTTTCCATTCAATTAAGGTGTATTCCAACCACAACTGTAATAAGCATAATTTGCACTGCTATGAACTTAAACAAAATTTTATAAAATCTTTGCATTGTGATCTTTGATATATTATTTTAAAATCGTTTGCAGTATTTTTTTTTCTTTTATGTGAAAGTGAAAAAAAAAGGATGGAAAGCATGAGCTCAAATTTTGAAAAGCATGAAAGTGTGTATATGACAAATGTTGAATAATGGACATTGGGGGGGAAACTTGGCGTTTACGCAACCAACGTCTCCTTCATTTTTTTTTTCTCGGGAATCCAACAGATTCAACCCCCAATATCATAATCAAATACATTGTACGGAAGAAAAAATAAATCGTTATAAAATAATGCACATAAATATATATAATAATATTTATTTTATCTTAAATCAATAATTGTTAATTTAGGTATTGGATGCCAGGCTAAACCTACTCTTATGGGTTATTTAGTATAAAGGATTTGGAGTGGAGAAATTATTTTTTTAAAGGCTTGATTTAAAAAAGTTAGAAGAGTGGGTTTATAAAAAAAATTAATAAAAAAATAAGTAAAATTAATTAATTAAAAACTTTTATCCATATTTATCTATTTTTTGAAAATCATACTCATGAAATTGTTTTCTCCACACTCTTTTCAAATCTCTCTTACCAAACAACTGTTTTAGATTGAATTATATGCCCCCTATTCTTTTTCTTTTTTTTAAGAGTGTTAAATAGGGATGTCGATGAACACTTACTATCGGATCGGATGTAGTTAGGGAAAGATTTTGTTGTTTTGTCTGTTATTTTGTTGGGGGAATTATACCAAAATCCTAAAAAAATATAATATCAAATCTTATAAAATTATTAAATTGATATAAAATCTTGAAAGATTTGTGTATAATTTAGTAAAATTATGAAAAGATAAATTTAGTTTGACTTATCAATTGACAAGTCAACTGATTATTAATGATAAATCAGAGCTTCACCAGAAAATCTCAACTAATAAGCTAATATACCATCAATGACAAGTCATTGTATCATTGATAACAAGTTAGTATGTTAATTGACAAGACAATATGTCACTAATAATAAATTAAATAATCTCATATTTTTATAATTTTAATAAATCTCCTATAGATAATTTAAAATTTTATATCAATTTAATAATTTTCATAAGACTAAAAAATGGTAATTTATCCTTTTTAAAATTTGAGAGTAATTTTCTCATGTTACAATTATTTTAAGATTTATTTATTATGTTACAAATGATAAATTTAGCTCATTTTAAATTTTTACTAGCTGTGTAATATGATATTTCAATATTTTAAATTATGCATGGCAATAAAGATGAGAAAAGCTTTTGGCATGGAAAATAGTGGGTAAATGAAAAGAAAAATAAATGGAGAATTAAGTAACAGACTATTTTGAAGCAAAACTGAATAAAAATGAAAAAGTATATGACATTTGGAATGGTTTGTTAAAAAATAATTAAAAAGAAGGATTATGATAGCGAATGATTGGGAATGGTAAATAAAAGGGAAGTTGCTTAGAATTAAGGAAAGGCAAAGGAAAGAGGATTGGAGTCTAAGGACAGCTACTTCCTCAACGGACATACCCATTATGGGTGGTTAAGGACAGCTACTTCCTCAACGGACATACCCATTATGGGTGGTTAAGGTTGATCACCTTATACTTCACACTCCCTCCATGTGTGTGTGTCAATTAGTTAAAATGGAATTGTGTTGGGGGAGCATCAGAGTAGTTGACCAACCTAATTAGTTGGAAGAACAAACTCAACGATTTTGACTGCTTTGTCAAACTCGTGCATTCACATTGTCAACCCCCTTAATTAATTAATTAATTACTTAATTAATTATAAACCATTCTATATTTCTCACATTTTACAATTTTTGGTACATTTGAGTGAACAAAAAAATTTATGGAGTATTTTTTTCAGATATTTTTAATTAATCTTACCTCTAGTAGCCTTTTCTCATTAGCATTTCTTAATTTTATTATTTTTACTCAAGTTATAATATATTATTCTCAACATTATAAGAGTATTTTGAGTAAAAAAATATTCATATGGCATTAAGGTCATATTATTTAAGAGTTATTTAATTAATATAGATAAATTAATAAAATTATATAAATTGTTTAATTATAATAAATATAACATTATCTTTCTAAAAAATCCTTATATAATATAATATTATATATTATTTTATAAGTTATGTAAATTAATTTGAGAAAAAATAATAAATATTATAAATAAAATAAATTAAAATATTATATTTAAATTCAAGATTAACTTTTATTTAGTTCATATATTTAATACGAGTATAACATAATTCTTTTCAGACAATAAATTATATTATTTTTTTCTTAATCAAAATTATCCTCTATTTATGATAAACTCTCTCTATCTTTTTTTCTAAATATATATATTTTTTTATTAGAGATAAATTTATTTAAAATATTATTGAATATTAAATTTTTACATAACTCCTAACCATGATTTGAAATTTGATTTCCTAGGTTGTAATAGTTGATCAGCTCTCGTTTATTTCTATTTTCTCGTACAAAAAATTTAGAAATAGGTTAAGTTTATCTATGATTTAAGGGTGAGGCGAAGTCTCCCTTACTCCTAAGGAATACTATTATCGGGTAGAGCAACCAGTTTATTGCTTTCAGGCATAAACATAAGTATATAGGAGTTAAAATACCTCCGCAAATACTACGACTGAAATCATAATAAAATGATACTCCTTAAATATCAAACATACTTTAAATAATTATATATTTTATTTTTTTACTAATTAAACTTATAGATAATGGGTAGCTCTGATTTATTTATATGGCACATAGGTTTGTTCCTGCTCTCTTCGGGCCATTACAATGATACTGAGATCCTTGCATTCAAGCCCATGGGCCGATATCACAGCCAATCCTCTATACACTTAATGGGATTTCTTATACATTATCCATCCATACCTAATATGTACATATACTATGTACTCATCAACTATCACTATAACTCATCTCATATTACCAACTACCAACTGATGGTAGAATCTAGGATAAATGAATAATCTTTCACAATATGTCAAACTATGTTTATATTTTCGCTAGAAGAAGCTAGAGATGGAAAAAAGTTATATTAAACTTAGCCTTGCCTAAATGATTCTATAATAAGAATTTAAAACTTGAACAGGTAAATGTGCTATTTTTGGGCTCAAGCTTGAACCTTTGAAAGGCTTGACTGGCTTAAAGCCTTTTTAAAGGCTTTCTTAAAGTGTGGGCCATTAAAAAAACTTATGTATTAGACTTTGAAGGTTCATAAATAGATTTTAAATCTATTAAAATTTATAGAAATATAGGCTCTTGATACACTTAAAAATTTACTTATTTTAAAATTATTTTGCTAATATATATTATATTTTATATATGTTCATAAAATAAATTTTTAAAAATAATCAAGTCTGACCTGTAAGATTTCAAGTCAAGCTTTAAATTAAAAAGTATAGTCTATTTATCTTAAAAAGTATTTAAATAGACTGACCTATTTATTAAATAGATTGTTATATTAATTTTCAATCAAATTAGGTTGTATACCCCCTAGTCTATTTCCAAATATAATGAATAGGGGTGTTCATAGGTTGGGTAGGGCTGGGCTGGGCTAGGTAACTCCTCTGCCAGGCATACTGCTTGAAAAAAGTATAAGCTACATTTTACAGTCCGATGCCCAACTTTACCCGATAAAAAATTTAACCATTTTGGGCTAGGCGTAGGAGGGTTGAGCGTACCAAATTTGTGATGTCATACTCATGTTGTAAAAAATAATATATAATTATAAACTTCTAAAATAATTTCATATTCATATGTCTTTAAGAGTTAAATAATATCTATAATTCACTAAAAATAAAAGTAACAAAAAGATAATAATTAAAGTTTTAAAATTTATTGCATATAAAAAAAAGACTTGAAGTCTAAATAATTTGTAATTGTAACTTTGCATCAATTTCTCAAATTTTGACAAGGATGAAGCATCTAAAAAATAAAATAAATAATTATAATTTATAATATAATTATATTATAATTAGTAAAGTTAAAGAAAAAGAAAAATTAATATAGTTATAAATATTAAAAGACACAATTTACCTATTTAACTATTTATATTTCTAAAATGACAATTTAGTCATCAGTAACTATTATATTTTCTCTTCCAAGTGTAACATGTAGGGAGAAAAGTAAAAAAAATAAAAGGAGTGCTCATGGGCAGGGCAGAGCAACCCCCTGCCCGATGCCCAGTCCAAAAAAAACATAGGCTGAATTTTGCAGTCTGATGCCCGGCTCTGTCCTATATTTAGCAGGTTGGGTAGGGCTTTTTTTTTTCGCGGGCTCGGGTAAGCATACTGGGTCACGGGCTTTATGAACACCCATAATGATGAGAGGTAGGAATATGGGCTGGTCAACTGGAAACAGGCAAACCCGTTAAAGGGGTAGGCAAAAAAGGGGTGAGTTGTGTATTCCCCCTTAAAACGGACTGACAAGAGCCCTCCCCGTTTGGGGGGCAGGTTTGCCCGCGGCCCACCCTCTTTTTTTTTTTTAATTTTTTAATATTTCTAAAAAAATATTTTTAAAATTTTAAAATATTAATAAAAAATTCTAATATTATATTAGTATAATTAAAAAATTGTTAATGTTATATTCTTAAAAATTTATATTTTTTTATAAAAAAAATCTCAAATTTTATAATTATAAATCTAAATAAATATTAACATAATATTAATCAATTATAATATGTCAATATATATTAATAAATAAGTAATTATTTTTACTAGTATTTATTAATAAAAGTATTTAAAATAATATTTTGATAAAATAAATAATAATATTAATAATTTATTAAAAAAAATAAATTAATGACTAAAATGGGTTGATAAAATGTTAGATTATTTTTAGCCCGTATCTTTAGAACACTGATACCATTTTCTTAACTCTAGAATGTAGTTTGAAATGATTTTTTTTTTAAATTTGGAGTACATTTTGGGCGTAAAAACTCCTCGGGTCCTTCTCACAAATTTTCAATGCCCCCCAATTTTCTCACTATATTTTTACTTCTGTTAAGACCAAAAATAAATAATATAAATAAGATAGAGAGAAAAAAATTTCATATCTATATACTATTTTATTTTTTATTATGTTGATTTTATTTTTTTAAGATATAATATATATTAAATATATATAAAATTTAAATAAAATATTAAATTTTATGATATAATTAATAATATTTTAAAAATTTTTAATGTTTATGAAATATAAGTGAGTTATAAATATTTGAAAAGCTGTTCCAACAGTGAAGCTGAAAAAGTAGGGGCACCTTAGGCGCTTGAACGGATAACTACCTAGCTGCTGCCCATCTTCCTCCAAAGCATTGAACAAACAAGGAGAGTGACCCTAGAAGAAGAGGCTCCCTCTGACATTCTACTCATACTTTACTTTAAACTCTGAGAATCTCAACTCATATTAGAGTAGGGAAAGGGAAAAGAATAACTGAAAGAAAAGAAATAAAATAGTTATTCATCAAAGTTTGATTTATTCAATTATCATACTTTATCTGCTGGCTTACGGGTGGGAATTTTAGCAGAGGTTTGTATTATATCAATCTACACGGTAGCATATTTTTATACGGGTCTTTCAAGAAAAGGATTAGGTTATTCGGGTAAATATCATTCATTGACTAATGAAAGTTATAGATATCTACATGTTCATGTTGGTTGATTGAGGCATGAATTTGTTTGTGGTACAATTGTACTCTGTTGCGATCACAGTGATTATTGATTAACGTGTCATTAATATTTAATTTTAATTGTGAATGATTTCCCCTCCCTGTCCCTATTTGATCCATTTCGGTTCCAGTTACGAGCTTCGCTTCATACCAATCCGTTCTATTCCGCGAAGACCGAAGAGAAATGAAGCAATTCGAAGCTATCCAGAACACGCTGCCTGAAGATGTTTCCCTCAAAATTGCTTCGATGCTTTCGGTATGATTTTATAACCCCCACAGCATAGATAACTTCCAAGTATTGTTCTTTTGATTTGTTTTGATTCCTTTGGTTTGTGCGACAAGCTACGAGATTTGTGCGCCTTGGGTTGTTGCTCAAGGTTTTGGAGGGAACTTTGTGGCTCAGATTGCCTCTGGGAGTCTTTAACTAGATAAAGATGGCCTTCTCTTGCGTGCTTTCATTTTTCTGCTTCATCATCTTCTTCCGCTCCTCCCAATGCCCCCAATCTCAAGGTATCCCAATTCCTTTCGCTGTTTTTTCTTCTTCCTTTTTTGAAGGGTGATCCAATTATCTTCTTTTAGCTTCTGAATTGGCGCTTGTGTAATATTGGATCATCAACATCCTCAAATTATTTCATTTTCATTTTATTAACTTAAATTGATTTATAGACTATATCCAATGTCCTTTTCCCTGCTTCTACTGAGCTTAGAAGGTAAGTAATTATCATTCTGTTTAACGTCTTAATCATATGTTAATTAATGGAAGAAATTAATATGTTTCACACGGTTTGGTCTGGAGTAAGCGGATAACTTGTCTCCTGATTGTTAGACCAGTTTACCTTTCACAAATGTATTAATCCATGAAGCTTGTTATCTTCAACAATGAACTCATTCACTAATTAATTGTCACAGACTCAAGCTCAGTGGAATTAATTATTAAGGGTATAAATTTTTTATGTACTCATATTTTTTTCTGTGACTATGGGTATATTTGATATTGGGCCTATTTTTTTATTTAATTACGTGGAAATTGGGTTACAGGAATGGAGGAAATTGTACATGGAGAAGCACAATGAGGTGGCAGTTAGAGCAGCAGCTGCTGCCAAGTTTGTGGAAGATAACTCACCCCGCTAAATCACTTGAGGTTGGGGACTATCTGAAAGCAATTAACAGCTTGGATGATATGAAACTTGGCTTCAAAGATGCCCAGATGTGCCTTTTCAGACCTCAACTGAACGTGTTAATTAACTTGGTTGACCTACACTATTGCCTCATTTGGCTTAGAATTCCGGTATTCACATGCTCCCATAATTAAGTGGAGGAGGACAAAGTGGAATCTCAATCAATATTATATATCTTTCCAGTTCTCTTTCTCTCTCTATTGCCCTTCTTAAAATTGTGACAATGAACTTAACCTTAGTCTTATCCATATATAAACTGATTTTTTAATTCTTCATCAGACAGATATCAAGCCACTACTGGAAAAAATGTGCATAGAGATACATCCAGTGTTGCCCTAACCTTGTTAAAGAACTGGATAAGGAATCTAAATGAAAATCTTTAATGATGTTCTGGACCTCGTTCATTTTTTGGTATACAACCACCTCTTGTTGGCAGGGTGATCAACTCAAAGAAGCCCTTCTGATGAGCGAGAATGCGGATCGGCATGTGTGCATCAAGTGGTGGAAACTCGGCAGATGGTTCTATGGCTTCTGCATGAGGGATGAGTCACATCCCGATGGGTCTCGTTAGCTGATTTGGCAATCGATGAAGGTGAACCCCTTCTGGCAGTGCTTCTACGAGTCGCAATTCACGAGGTTTTACATGTTCAGATATCCGGCGAAGATCACCACACAACTCCTTGGTCCGCCCAGATCACCCAAGGACATGGTTAGGGATATAGCTAATATATGTATAGTGTTTATCACAACAAAATATGTTTGTTCTGTCATATATTTATGCTTAGGATCTGACTTATGATGCATGTAAACTATAAGTAGCATCATAGTATCTATCTGGTTGTAAACTTGTTGGTTGTTGATCTATCTGAAGTCACAAGCAATAAAATTATCAATGTAAATATGTTCAGATTTCGGAAAGAACTTATGAAGCAGTTGACCTATGACTGTCATTTTGAATTATTAACAACTCAAAGATCGAAACTTAAAATCTAAAAACAGAACCAACCTCCATTCTCTTTCTCTGCTGATGCTGTGAAAAACAGCATTTAGGAAGAGGAACTTCACACTTAGAACAACAATAACAGAACCGTTAGAAATATTATTTAGCACATAAACAAGTATAAGTAATATATGAAGGACAAAGTCAGTTTCTGATAGAGACAAAATAATTACAGATCATTTACAGCACAAATAGAATGTCACAGGAGAATAGATAAGGATCATTTACACAAATAATGAACACCCAGGAGGAAACAAGTGTTTGGACACACGCAGTATGATAAACATAAACTTATGATACACGCTGAATGACTTGGTGAATCCAATAAGCAGGCACTGTAACACAGAAACACAAATATAGGTGTCTGATCCATGCATGCATCATCATCTATTTGGGAATTCGACTGTGAAGTGAGGTGGCGGAAAGCCAGACGAGCAAGACAGTGACGACGCTGCCAAACAAGGCAACAGCTAAGGAGCCGGCAAGATGTCTGCAGAATTTGTCATACACATTGCAGACTTCATTCCAATTGACATGGTCGTTTCCCTTGAGAAACAAATATGCCCCTGCCCCTGCTGACCCTGTTGCTGAGGCTACTATCCCCAGTATCAGCTGCAAATTATCATAGCATAGGTAATTATAGATTCTTTTATATGGATACAAATTAAAGTAAATTCTGAAGCAACTTAGTTATCTAATCTATGTGCCCCTGATACGAAATCAAAGGGCAATTCTTACACTTTACATGACACCGGATAAGTGGAGAAAACACAAAGGAAAGAGATTCGGGTTCAATAGGATCCAATGCGGATTTGAAGCCTAAGTCAACATATGAGAGGTCCAAAACACAAAATACAACTTGGTCTCCAAGTACACATTGTAGCATCTTGAATCCGAATCTCTTTCCTTTGCATTTCCTTCACTAAACCGGTATCTATCAGGTATCATGTAAAGTGACAGAATTACCCTCTAGGTTGATATCAGCCCCAAAAGAAAAACAACAGAATGTTTGATTGGTGAAATTACCGTGTCCCAGAATAAGAAGTGGAGGAGGAACTTGAGTTTGAGGTCAGCTCTGGGGATGACTGAGATTGATGCAAGACTGGTGAGGATGCTATAAAGCCCAGCAACAGAGAACGCCGTCACAAAATATCTGCATCATCATCGTATCTCAGTCTGCAAATTTTCAATCTTTGAAGAGAAATTAAAATATATATAGCCTTTTATAATGAGATGTACGTATCATAAGACTTTGACGTTTGGATTGTTGCGTATTCGAAAAGTAGATATAAATGATATATTTGTCGTATGTTTCAGTAGAATACAGGTCAAAAAGATAAGACAAAATTAATGATTATTGCATAGGCAGAAGCACAGAGGTAGGTGGTTTTTAATTTTAAACCAGAAGCATCTTCGTATGGGGGGAAAAAACCAGCGTACCATATTCTTTTTATAGTTGCCTCTCTAAATTAGCACCATGTTAAATAATTAAATGCCTAAAAACAAAATCCTTTAATTTGTTCTTAAAAAGCTATTCTTGGATTCTTCGCAAGTCCTATGATACCCCTTCTGGTTGCTGAAATATGCGAATCTACCACTCACTGCTTGTCATTTACTATTAAGTTGACAGAAAAAAGACAAACTCTCAACTTTGTTTTGGATTTTAACTCTCATATTCGTCTGTTAATTAGTTTAACTTCAACCATAATTTCAGACAAATGAAAGATTGGCATGCTTCATGAATTCAAGTTTTAAGAGATCGTCATTAGATAAGGTTTAACATTAGTAAAATAATTGGATATATTAATTTACTAGAAAACTTCAGCTTCAGAGACCTCTCAACAAAAGAAACTAGTCATCCCAAGAGAACTTCTGTTTTTTTTTTTTTTTAACTTTATAAAAGTTATTGGAGTTTTCTGAAAGGTTCGATCTTAAGAACTTGGTAAGCTTAAAAATTAAAAAAATTTCTCCTCCAAATCAACCCAAAAAGAATCATAGATATCAGTTTTTATGATTAACCTTTTTTCACAACTCTGAGACACATCTGATAACACACACAGAGAGACGTAAATAAGTGAAAGAGGAGAAGAAGAAGAACAAGATGGAGGTTACATGAAGGCAGGAGAGTATTTGAATTTGGCAGGCTTAGGCACAATAACAGGAGGGCCTACTGGGAGAGAAGGCCGGAGCTCTGTTTGCTGGCTGGTAACCATCACCACAATCGCCACCAAAGACGACGCAAACAGAAGAAACCTCAGAGCTACGTCCACCTGAAAGTAATCGATGGTTGCGACCGGAGGAGGAAGAGGTGGTGGCGGTGGCTGAGAGCTATATTCAGGTTCGGCAGCCTTTTCTGTGGTAGAAGCCATAGCTAGCAAGTGAGCTTGTTGTTGGTGGTGGTGTGAAATAGTAGTAGTTAAATGAGAAATGATTCAGTTTGGCAAGCACGTATATATTTCTATATGTAGAGAGAGAGAGACAAAAGGGAAAGAATGAAGTCGTTTCCTGTACGACAAGTAGTAGTATGGGGGGGGGGGGGGTGTTTGAACATTGGCTTGTTAGCTGGTCTTATTAGATAAGCTTGCAGCTAACAGTCCTTCAATCAATCTCTCTCTCTCTATACTAATTTCAGGTAGTAAATATATGATAGGGATATTTTATTTTTTTATTAAAAATAATTATGTTAGAAGATATTGGTAACACTACTAGAAAATTAATAATAACAAATGGCACTATCTTTTAAAGATAATTATATTCGATAATATAGTAGAAACTGAGTTATATCTAAAAATATTATTTTTAAAAGTTATTCTATTATACTATGATCCTATTTATAAGTTACTTATAACATATTTTATATATATAAATAATTTTTTTTAAATATTATTAACTATACTATAAAATCTAATAACTTTTGAATTTTACCCATATTTAATATAGTTATATATATTAAATAGAAATAAAATCAATATATATATATATATGTGTGGTAATAAACTAAGAGTAAAATAATATATTTATATAATTTTTTTTTCAATTTATCCTATAAATATCTTGACTCTTTTACCACAGCTCAAGTTCACATCTTAACACACAAATACTTAGGGTCCCCTAAATGTGAGTAATATGAGACTTATATATATATATATATATATATATATTCAAACATGAAAATTACAATAGAGTAATGGTTAAATACTAAATAGGGGGAACATTTTTGTATTGTAGAATTCAAATTTTAGTGAATCCTTCTCTAGATTTAACCTTAGTTGGTGATAGATGTATTTTTATTTGAAGTTTGCAAAAATTGAGTTCATCTTAAACTCATATTAACATATAGGTAATTGAGATTATACTCCTAGTTGTTTTGGCTTAAACTTAGGGTTTATGAGTGAAAATAGATAAGAGTATGCTTTTCAAATCGTGACACTACTTTTTTTGTTGTATTATATTTAATTAAAAGGTTAAAAATACATAAAACTCCTTTAAATTTTGAGTCAATTGTGCATAATCTCATTAATATTTAAAAATTTAAATTAAAGACTCTAATATTTTATATTTTGATTATCAAGTCCTTACTATTAAAGTCAATAGTTGTTTTTATGTCATAATTTTTATATTTTTTATTATATATCTTGTTATTTAAAAAAATAGCACTTTGGCATTTTGTGTGAATGATATTTAATAAGCTTTACACAATATTTATTCCTATTATTGCATGAAAAGATATTTTACTTGTATAATTATTAAAACAACTGTTTGATAGTTCAGCGGTTGAACTAAGAAACTACTACTCCTATTTATTTAAATATAATAAATAGTTAATTTAATGCAAAAATTAATTACTAGTGATTAGTGAACTGAAAAAAAAAACAGAGGAAGAAGTTTGTGGAGGAACCAAGTGGGTTAGCGGATTTGTTTGTCCTGATTGCAATGATAGAAATGCTGAATCAAATTTAATAATCAATAAATTGTATTTCAAACCCTTTTACATTAAAAATATTTATAACCAAGGGAATGATCCAGAATCATCTCTTCTCTTTACCAAATTTATTTATTTATTTATTTATGGACCTCCACTCTTAACTTTTATGTTTAATTACTTGTTCAATTCACTATTCTCAATATGAAAGAAAAAAATATTAAAGCAAAAGTACTTCAAAATTTAATGGATTAAGTACAATATTATCACAAGGTATTTTTTTATAACATTTAGTATTCTAAAATATTTTTTGATATATATAATATTTTAAAATATTTTTTAATAATCCTCAGTATCTTAAAATGATTTATTACATCTAATTTCCCAAGTCATTTTTTCTATAAACACTTAATATTATAAGTTTATAGTGCTCATTATTATTGAAAAAATATTTTAAAGATAAAATTATATTAAAAATTATTTTATAATACTGTATACTATTAAAAATATATTTTAAATAGTTATATATATAAAAAAATTATATAAAAGCATTGGATGGTAGTTAGTCTAAATTTCATTACAAAAATTGTCAACTCATATAGTGTGAAAATATACCAAAGTGTATATACTAGAATTGGACACATAATTAAATTATTAATTAAATTAAATTAAATTTGATTTGATTTATTATGATTAATTAAATTATTAGGATATCTCATTATTATTGTATATATACCCTTGAATGATTTAAAAGACACATTTTACCCTCGTTCTTTTATGTGGCTCTATCCTCTTTTGTACTTTTCTATAATTTCCTTTCTAAGATCATTTCTCACACGTAATATCATAGTCAAGTTAATCAAGCTTTAAAGCAAATTAGGGAGAAAAAATGCTTTTAAATTTTAATATACATATTTTTCCTTAAATTAAATCCTACTTTATTAAAATAATGGGACCTACGGAAAAGAATCCTATAATATATATATATATATATATATATATATATATTAATTTGCATTTTCAATCATTCGTATATGGGTGGCCTACTCTCTTTTTTCTTTTTCTTTTTCTTTTTCATTTGTTTATTGTTTAAATAACTTTTAATGTTATAAGTTGGCCAACTTTCAATTTTTGTGAACATGTAATACCTACCATTCTTTTGTAAAGAAAGAGACTGAAATTCAATATATAGGAAGCTTCATGAAGAAACGAATATCTTTAAAATGTCTATATAATTTGAAGTTGTTGAAATAAAAGATACGCGAAATATCTTTAAAATAGAGCAAGAAAATAACAAATAATATTTTTTTAAAAAATATAAAAGAAAAGAAAATTAACCAAAAGGTTCTCTCAATCAAAGGATATGAATTCAGAACAAATTCTTCTAAAATCTTAAAGAATAAAAAATATGATTTAAAATTATATAAACTAAAAAGATAACTCCCATACAATATTATATAAATTATAAAATTTTAAAAAAGTTATTATAATATATAAAATAATAAATTAATCCTAAATATTAATTTAGAATTTCTATATTTATAGAAAAAGATAAAAATATTTCTGAGTTGTTTACATTAACTATTTTGATAAGTAAATTGAGAACATATGTAATGATTTTAATCATTTTGATAATGAGATTGATAACTCCCTTTCAGTAGTTCAAATAATTGGATTATGATATAGGGCATTAATTACTTTAGTAATAAAATTGATAATATATGTAATGATTTTAATAATTTTATTAATAAGGTTGACTACTCCATAGACAATTTAATGGTGCATGGATATTAACTATATTAATAATAAAATTGACAATAACAATAATAATTTTGACCATTTTAATAATGTTCAGGGACAATTTTATTTTTTCAACAAATATTGAAATATTATATTGATAATTATGACTAATATGTCATTTTATATATTCACATATCTTTTTTTTAATTTCATAATTTAAATACTATTTTTAGAGATTTTTTTTACTAAACTAAAATCAAAAGTCCATTAGATTGGAAAAGTCAAGTATTATAAATTTTCTTACATAACATTAACCATTTTTTAAAACAAAGTCAAGTATTCTTATTTTGTATATAGTGAAAAGAAATCTTGAAAAAATTACTCTTAATTATACTCGATAATACCTATTATAAAAATATCTAACTTAGCATATATATTAAATATTTCCTTAATTTTTAATCGCATGATATTGGAAAGTTGATGGGCACAGTCAAATGCGTGATTGAGTTTAACACGAATTAAAGGAATTTGGTAGGTTCTTGAGTGCTTCATTATTGTGACTCTCATTTTATCCACAATATTATATATTTGGATTATAGTATCAACAGAGTAAACCATCATTAATTTTTTTTGTAGGATTAAACTCTAATTTTATTTTAAATTTTTTAACATAGGAGTTATAGGTATATATTATTTTTTACTACAATAATATTGCTCATTTTTTTAATTTCTAAAGCATATAAAAAAATTCTAAATAATAATGTCTTTTAAGTAAAAGATTTCAGAATAAAATTATATCTTAATTTTTTTTTTCTAAATATAGAAATTAAAAAGATTAGGTAAACAATTAAATTTCATAGATATTCTTATTCATCGTATTGTGGTTTTGTTACCTCCATCAAGAAAAAAACTTCAATGTGTTTTCACTTTCATACAGAATGAATATGTCTATTAAATTTCTAGAAAAAGAATTGAATTTTAAGAACTTGTGCTTTTAGTGGGAAGCAGCTGGATCTGCACTCCACCTTTTCACTTTCACCAATCATCATGTAATACTGTAAATTCCGTGAAGCAATGATAGAACTGAAGTTGACATTTACAAATTAATTATTGGAATATATTGACAGTAATATTTTGTTAATAAATTTTATATTATACTATAAAATATAAATATAGATATGTAAGTATTTTTTAAGTTAATTCTAAGATTTAACTTCCCTAATTTTTTGCATAAAAAAATAATTTTTTTTATTATAAAAATTTTTAAAAAGGGATTAGGCTTACCCACGATCTAAGAACAGAGCGAAGTCTCCTTTTCTCCTGGGCGATACTAATATCGAGCAGGATGAGGCGTCTATTATTCTCAAGCGTAAACCTAGGCACCCAAGAGTTATGATACCTCCCTAAATACCGCGACTAGAACTACAATAAAGTGACACTCCTTAAGGATCAAACACGTTTCAAATAGTTGCATGTCTCACCCCTTCATTAATTGAACCTACAGACTATAGGTAAAAAAAAAGTAATCTAGATCCGACCTACATCGCGCGCCTGACTATGGTGTGTGAGTCTCTCAACTAGAATTTTTTATATATGACAAGGCTTAAATTCGAGACTTTACTTAAATGATATCGAGTCCCTTATCATTTAGACTAACCGGCTGATAAAAAAAAATTAAATTAATCCTTCTATTAGCATTTAACATTGGGGAGAGTATTTAATACTGTAAATTCCGTGAAGAAATGATAGAACTGAAGTTGACATTTAAAAATTAATTATTGGAATATATTGACAGTAATATTTTTTTAATAAATTTTACATGATGGTATAAAATATAAATATAGATCTATATGTATTTTTTAAATTAATTCTAACATTTAACTTACCTAAATTTTTGCATAAAAAAGTATTTTTTTTGTACAGAAAAAGTAAATTTCTATATAAAAAAATAGTAAATTTTTTTGGTATAAAATTTTTTAGAAAGGGATTGGGTTCACCTACGATCTAAAGACAGGGCAAAATCTCCCTTTCTCTTAGGTAATACTAATGTCGGGCAGGCGAGCTGTCTATTACCCTTAGATATAAATCTAGACACCCAAGAGTTAGGATGCCTTTCCAAGCGCTACGACTGAAATCATAATAAAGTAATATTTTTTAGGAATTGAATACGCTTTAAATGATTATATGTCTCATCTTTTTATCAGTTGAACCTATAGATTAATGATTAAAAAAATAAATTAATCCTTCTATTAGCATTTAACATTGGTGGGGAGAGTACTAAAAAAAAAGACATGTAGTTGGGTTGGACCTGCATGATGAACCCATAACCTCGTGCTCGTGCCCATGTCAAAAAATTTGGATTGAGTCTTTGTTGGGCTCGGATGAGAAAATAGAAAATGAAAGTGAAGGACCTTGTCACCTTGGTATGAAAAAGGGTCCGTTTTGTTCAACAAAATTGGAGCACGAGTTGTTTCTTGTTTGGTATGTCAAATCCTGATTCCATGTGGGATCCAATTTAATTCAAAAGACCGGAATTGGATTCCATTCCATGGCTGATCCATCGAATTCTAAAATATTTCCATGGAATTCAAATTCCGCCCTCCTCATTTTTCACTCCTCCACCGACAAATCCATCGGTATCATCACTTACCTCAACCTGACGGCGACTATGCGGCGGCGACGACACCTGGATGAACGACGACGGTGAGGCAGAACCAAGGTCTGCGACACTGAGACCTCAGCTTCCACCAATCTCCGTACTCCATACTCGTCTCCCTCGATGGCTTCGATCTGGTGGTTGAAGGTTCAGAGTTAACGATTTGGTTTACAACGAAGACGGTGCTCTTCGCTAACGGCCCTGCGCTTTGCTGAAACAGTTTTTCTGTTTTTCTTCGATTTCAATTTAAATCAGTCAATATAATAACATACATGGAGAAGATAGTTATAAAAAAAATTGCAGAGAATAATAGAAAATCAAAGTGCATATATATAGATTTTCAGAATCGAAATACAAATAATTTGTTCCGAAAATAAAGAAAAGAGCATAAAAAAGCAAAATCGTAGCTAAGCTACTCTCACATATAGCCCCTTGATGGCAGGTTCCTATATTTGCACACACACAACCCAACCTCCAATGATGAGTTTCTCTAACAGTTTCTGAAATCAATCTTCACAAATAAAAACTCCTCTTCTCTCTCTCTCTAATCATTCCAAAACCGTTTGCTTATATGTATATGTTTGTGCGTGTGCGTGTGTGTATATATATACACTCACACAGTGAGGAGAATGCGTAATCATTTGCAAAAATCGTTTTCCACTCATTGCCATGGAACGTCTCAGAATTGGCTCTGTTAAGCCATTGCCGTTGGTCTCTCAACTTCCGCCTCCTTCTGATGAACCTGTTGTTGCAATGGCTGACGCAGGGAAAACTATCTCCGGCAAACGTAGTAGACAGAGAGGTGTAGAGAGGAGCGAGAGCCTTGAGATTGAGCGTGATCGGAGGTTGAAGATGAGTCATATGTTCTCTGAGCTTCAATCCACCGTTCCTGGTCTCTTTTCCAAGGTTCGTAATATAAATAACCGGTTCTCTGTTTTTCCCCCCTTTGTACTTTTGAATCTTCGAGCTTCTTTTTTACCGATGAAGTTCTCCCCTCTGGTTCATTCTGTTTTCCTCTGTAAATCAATCTCACTTTGATTGATCTTCTGTTTCTTCATTGTTCCTGATTCCAGACAACGTTCAATTAATAATTGGGACTTTTTGAATTTATGCTTCACTTCATTTTGATGATTCTTCTATTTGTGAATCTATCTAATCGGTTTTATGGCTTTGATTTTAATGCCAATGGATGACAAAAGTGTTCTTCCACTGTTTTAAACAATCTTCAATCAATGGATTATGTTTCCCCCCTTTTATAAAATTTATGCCTCATCTCCTTATGATCATTCTCCCATTCGTGAATTCTCATAGAGAATCGCGGTCTGAAAACCACGAGTTTCATGAGTCTTCTGGGATTTGAATGTTAAATGACGAGTGTTCTTCAATCTTCCCTGTTCTATAGAATTCAGACCCTATTTATGAGTTTCGTTAAATTTCTATTGAACGTTTAAATTGATTTTGGGAATATTGGGGTTCATTAATTCCGCAATCATCGTGGTTCTGGTTTCTGACTCCCAATATTCACTGAAAACGTTATTGAATTTCTACTTTCAGGCCACAAGGGAAACGATTGTGAATGAAACAATAAACTACATCAAGGACCTTGAGAAGAAGAAGAAAAGATTGGAAGAGCTTAAGGGGCTAATAATGGAACCAGAAGCAGCTGGAGGGAAGTTGATGCTTCCATGTACAGGCAATAAGAATTCCTCCATTACAGTCTCTCTATTTGGAAATGTTGCCTTCTTTGAGATTCAATCAAAAGCTCAATTTGGTTTAATCACAGTGATCTTCAAGGTGTTCTACAAGCACGATGCTGAGATTTTGGCTGCAAATATTTCTGTCAACAACGGAGAATTGACATTGGCAATAACAGCTTTATTAGTTCATGATGGTGATAATAATGATGGAAATGTTGCAGCTGAGAAAATCAAGAGAGAGATTCTGGGTTTGTAGATTCAAGGTTTGCTTATTTTTTATTTTTCAATATGATTCATAGAGAGAGAAAAAAATCAATACTGGAGTTTCAGGGTAGAGAGACAAATAACCTTCAATGGCTGAGAGGAAGCAGAGATAGACATTAATTTTTTTGGGGGCAGAAACATGAAAAATTATATTACTCTCACAGGAATGCAACAAATCTTTTTACTTTGTACCGAAAATTTATAATATGCAATGAATCAATAGTGGCTTTTTGTCTCTTGCCTTTTGTCATATTTTTTGCTGCTAGGTTATAATATCTTCAGGAATTATTGTTATACAGCAAAGACCATTCCAATTTTCAAGTATGTACTGTTTAGATTATAATTTTTGTTGACCTTCTTTTATTATAGGACTAACATTTTTCTAAAATTGTATTCTTTTTCCTACATTGCATAGAGTTTGGAAAAATAAGTCGTACCATTTCTAACTCAAAAACTACATGCTAGAGTTTATATATGTTGAGATCCTGAATGTTTCTTTTGGTACTGTGGATTGTAATGAAGTCCACATTAGTTTATACAAAAACCCCAATAGTCAAAGCTAATCCATTCGAGTGAGAACTAAAAGTATTCACCAGCAGTATTTTTTTTACATGCAATTTAGTATATATTAACGTTCATTTTACTACTAAACCAGCCCATATGGGGGGGGGGGGTTCATGATCGGTTTTAATGTGCTTAAAGTTGACTCTGTTAAAGTGGTATGTTTATCTAAGCTGATATAGGGCCTGTTTGGATAGGATTTTAAAAACGGGCTTATGAAAAAAAAAGGATTTTGAATAGCTTATAGAAAAGGGCTTTTAGAGAAGAGATTATGAAAAAAAGTGGTTTTGAATAAATGAGTGTTTGGATAGTTATTTATAGAAGGGATTTTATTATTGGTAAATTACGAAAAGGGGTATGAGTATTAAATGAGGAGAGATAAGAGATAAGAGGAGAGAGGAGAGAGGGTGTAAGAAAGAAAATAGAGAAAAAGTAGGAGAGATGAGAGAGGGTGTAAGAAAAAGTAGGAGAGAGGGTGTAAGAAAAAGTAGGGGTAATATAGTAATTGGATAGTTCAAACGTGGTTTACTGTTCCAGAAGCTACTCTGACCAGCTTATCTGAAACCTTGGTTTTAAACCATAGTTTAGTCCAAAAGCCCGTTTGAACAAATATGACTGTTTGTTTTAAAATTTCTCCAAACCTAGGTTTTGAGCCAAACCTTAGTTTTAAACCAAGGTTTCCAATTTTCCAAACAGGCACATAAAGTCACAGGTATATAATGTGTGTTTGGATAGAATTTTTAAAAAAAAATTATAGAAAAAAAGGTATTTTGGATAGATTTTAAAAAAGAATTTTTAGAGAAGAGTTTATGAAAAAAATGGTTATAGACAAATGAGTGTTTAGATAATTATTAGCAAAAAGACTTTTGTAATTGAAAAATTATCAGAAAGGGTATAATTTTATTAAAAATAGGAGAAAGGATGAAAAAGAGAGGAAAGTGGGTGAAGAAGAGTGAATAGAGAATAAAGAAGAGGGAGGGTATAAGAAAAAATAAAGATAAAATAATAATTGAATAGTTTATAAACTATTTTACTATTTTAAAAGCTACTCCTAATAATTTATATGAAACTATAATTTTAAATTATAATTTAATTTAAAAACTATTTTAAATAAATATAATAGTATATTTTAAAATTTTTTAAAATTAAAATTTGAACTAAAAACCTTTTTAAAACTATAATTTAAAGTTTTTCAAACATACCCATTATTGATTTTAATGTGCTTAAATGTTCCCTTCCAATCATTACCAAGTTGAAAATTAAGGGTGAAAATATTTCGGAAACATACCCTTTTCAAGCTGAAAATTAACGCGAGTGAATCACAAACTACAAATTTTAATTAATATTCATAATAATAGAGAAGAAAGAGAATACTTAAAAGTCCACCATGGTTATAAAAAAAACAACCTCAAAATAAAGAACAAAAATATAAATAGATTCAAGTTTCTTATCAAGAGATTAACTGTTTTGACTAGGAAACACAATTTACAGTCATACATGCCTTGCATTTTGTGGATTACATTCAATGGCAAAGCACAAGTATCATTATCATCCAAATACAAATACATCATAATTAACAAGTACAATTACTGGAGTGTTTACCATCCCTTAGCACCATATGCAATTCATTCCCTCCATATCTAGCGTATGACAACAACAAACTTTATTCCACTATATAGGATTGATTATATAAACCATACGACGCAGTTGTGCCATGTTAACTACCAAATCTTTACATAATGCACTATAATCTCAGTGCAAAATTAATTGAATTGGAGCAATCTACAATAATAGGGATTGGGGTAATGAAAAGTTTTAAGAATATGGTGGTCATTGAGGAAGAACAGGAGGAGCAATTGTACGAGTATTATATGATCTGCAGTGACCGCATTTTTGCCCAATAACGTGGAAGTAAACTTCAGTTGTATCATTGCAGTCATTGCATAGTATCCAAACCTGCATTATTCATATAAAAATACATGTATAATTTGACATACTTTTCACAAAACCATGAAACATACAATTCATTCGTCAAACTCTACAGCACACAAAAATATATCTAATTCAAGTAAATTATGCATGCTAGCCCTCTCAGAAGTTCTCAGATATCAGTTAGTGTACCTAGCTGCGCATCACATGCTTGCTTCGGCCAAGAAGCAAATCTCATGATGTTCAAATTTACATGAGTGCTCTGACATGTGCGAAGTACCATGGTCATCTATTGTACAAGTTTAAAATCATGTACATTTTCTTATCTTATTTACATCAGTTTTGCATGGTTATTCTGCTTACTACTGGATTGGAGAAATCTAAAATAAAAAAGGACGGTGGAGTGGAGTAAAACAGAAGTGGATATTGGATATATATATATATATATATACACACACACACACATATTCAAAGAATATATTTTACCTTTCTGTCCCGATAATCTTCAGGCATGACTGTTTCTTGAATCTGATATTAGCATAAAATAAGCAGTAATGAGACAATGACGTCATAATTAAAGTATGATATTTCTGCAAGTAATATTCTTGACAAAATAATAGCATGCTAAATGTCAGAAAACCATTTCATCTCAAAAGTTGAAAGGCCGAGTATAATTTATATATAATCTCTATCACATTGAACTTGAAATAGTCATTGATCTTGGGTTTTCTGAGTTGAAAAGGGTCCTTCAACACGATCAAAGCATGCGAATCGGGCAAAGGCATCTACAGACTTAGATACAAGAGGTTACCTCTTCGTCAATTCTCTTCCATGTACTGGACATATCAATCACTGACTTGGAGCATATGGGGCAACAATAGCTGGACCATGAGATCAAATCAAGTTCATATTAACGGAGAGAACAGATTATGTTTTACAAACACTTCTCAAATGAGTAATATACTCACTTGTTACGCTTTATCATCTCTTGATAACACTCACAATGCATTGTGTGGCCACATTTCATTACAGTAGTGTCTTTCAATGAATCAAAAAGGTACTGCACAAACATAATAAAGTCACACCAGAATATTCTCAATTTCCACCTCAAGATACAAAGAAATTAACTCCCCCCTTGATTAGAAACTTGAGCTATAGAAAATGGGAAAGTGGCACACACCTCATAACAAATTGCGCAGTGATGCCTCATAGAGTTCTCTACACAAGAATGATTATCACGCAGGCCAACTGAATAACAGGACCCTGCAGTATATAAAACATTTTTTCACTACATAAACCCCGAATAGAAATGAGTGCACTGAGCAATTTACTCTAGAATGTTTTTTTTTTGGGTCTGCTAAGCCGTGCACATATTAATGGACTCTACTCACAAATGAGTGAAAATAACCATAAAAAGATTACAAACTCTGAATCAGTTTTCCCCCCCTGAATCTCGTACAACAAACAATGATTAGTGAGCTTAAGGGTGTTGAAACAAAATAATAACTCTTCATAAGTTTTAGCCCCCAAAATTTATTTTGAAAAGTTGCTACACATGGACAAAAGATGAGAAAAATACTACACACTTCACAGGTTTGGAACTTCGATCGTCTAAATTAAACTATGAGCAATGGGCTCTATCACAGTCGCAGTAAGATGGAATAAGTTGGTACTCAAGCACAAATTGCCACTTAATAATGAAAGAAAATAACGATAAAGCTAGGTTCATAGGAAATAATGATGTTTACTGAAGTAGTGAACACTCGAGAAACAAAGGAAGCAAAGTCATGAATCTGCTATCAATATTTGAATGAACAAATTTAGATCATAGCCTTATTTCATGGAAACAATTTTCATGCCCAAATCAATAAGAAAGCCAAATTGGATTGGAGGTATGGTGATGAATACTTACCACACTTCTTGCAATGATAATAATTCTGACGACCACCGACTCTGTTTCCAGTGAAATAAATTTCATTACTCTCAAGACTTAAATCCTATTTATGAATTCATAACTGGAATGAGAACCTAACAAAACATATATACGCTTACAGATGTTCTTTAGAAATGGTATATTAAAGACAAGTAGACGACGTCAATCAAGAAGATACATATGCAATAGTTATATATATATCTTCATAAATAGCTTAGCCAACATATCTTTTGTAAACCTGATCTACTAGGGGAAAAAATCTCAACATAAACGCATTCAACGCACCTACAGATCCCACAATCATCACAATGAAACTCCTGTTTCCCAGTCTGCATACAAAAATCAGCGCCAGTTAGAAAAGGATAAGATCAACAATAACAAGCAGGATTATACGCCAAAGTAGAAAGAGATCAATCATATTCAAAATTATAATAATTTAATCGGAAGGTATAGTAAATGAGCCATTACATCATCGTCGAAGAATTTGCAGATTTCGCAGAAATATTCCCCCATCATGACGCCACAGTTTGTGCAAACTTGAGCAACCTTCAAAGAATAAGTTTAAATAAAAAAAATTGAAACCCAACGGTAAATAAAACCAATGTTTTCAATAGAGGATGAAAAAAATTTTACATACTGGCTGCTCTGTGTCACAAACTGCACAAACTACCTGAAACGGCAATGAAATGTAAAAACTGCATGAGTATTATGATCGTCTTCGGTGACCATACAAAGGGGCAAAAAATCTTATTCTTAATAACCGAAAATCCAGAGAGTAACGAATTCATCCTACTTGTTCAACATCTTGGCGTACTAGTTCATGCCGATCATTGATATTGCTCAACATGCTCTAAGGAAACAATAAAACGAATCCGAATCAGCTCAAAGCAAGAAACTTGAGCGGAGAATGAAAAAAACAAGGAAGGAGTGATCAAGGAATACCACTGCCTCGTTATGACAATGACGACACCAGTAAATCTCGTTGCAACAAGGAGCTCGAACCATGCATCTTCTCCTATAATGCTTGCACCTATATCAAATAGACATCCACAGATCAACAAATAAGCAAATAACATCGACGACGAAGACGATGGAATCAATCAATAATCAATGAACAAGAAGCAGAAGGATATATATATATATATATGTACATAGATATATGAATACGGACCCGTATCCCATCTTGCCGAAGTGAAGGCGTTGATTGGCAGAGCCCTCCATGAGAATGGGAAGAGAGGGAAAGGGAAGGCTCTGAGGAAAGGGGAAGGGTTTCCTGATTTGGGAAGAAGAAGTGTGGGAATGGATTGCCGTGATCCTCAAAGAGGGATGGAGCCATTATGCTTAAAGAGCAGAAATCCTTTATCTTGCGATTATTTTAATGGCAAAAACCAAAAAGAAAGCGTCGCTACAAAAAAAGATGAGCGAACAGTAACATGCCCACTTGTTGGGGACGAAAGAGAAAGATGAAGAGAGAGAGAAAATGAGAGAAAGGGATAAGATGGTGGTTCTGCCAGAAACAGATTGCTTCAACAGCAGAGAAAAGTATTACCCGCCGAAACATCAGCGAATAAATCTATTCCACTAATTTCTTCTACATAAGAAAATTACTGAAAAATCTCATTCGTTTTACTTATCTTTGACTATACAAAATAGGAAGATATTTTATACCTAGCTGAATATACATTTCATAAAATTTGATAATAGTCATACCCACTAAAAATTAGTTGAATATATTTTCTTTGTGATTCTGCCTATTTCAAAAAATATTCCAGATTTTAAGCACATTTATATAATAAATTTTGTAACAAGAAATTTTCCGTCAATTTCTCATGTATTAGATATTTTTTACGGTCAAAATTTATAATAGACACTTACCAACCCCACATGAAAATAGGGTTTAATTTTTATTATTTATTATTGACAATTAAAAGCAAAATTATAATCTTATACCAAACTTATAAAATGTAGGCTCAAAACCATTTTTGGGAAAATATGTATGTTTTATCCACAAAGGAAGGAACCGAAACCCAACATTATTTTGGCTAATGGATTTTGTTTTAAAATTCTACATGATTTTAGTAAGTGTTAAAGAATGCATGAAGTTAAAATGAACTGATTCTTAAAAAAAATCCATTATTACTGGTGACATGTGATTATTTAGACTATATTTGATTCTTAAAAAAAATATTATTTTATTGTGGTTTCAACCGCAGTATTTAGGAATTTATCCTAACTCTAGGATACTTAAATTTACACTTAAAGATAATAGACGGCTAGCGCTGCCTCATATTGATATCGTCTAAGAAGAATGAAGACTTTACCTTACTGTTAGATCGTGATTGAGTCTAATCTCTTTCTAAAAATTTTTATACAAAAGAAAATTGATTCTTAAAAAAGGTACATATGATAAGAAGGATAGTCACAAATTTTAAAATTGAATATATGGTAATAGTATAAAAATATGATTTATTGAATAAATTTGTGAGGAAAAATATAAAGAATTGCGTGTAGATTTAGTTTCTTAATAAAATAAATAATAGATTGTCTTAGAGAAAAAAAAAAAAAAACTGAGCACGGTTGAGAAAAATGTTGACAATAATTGAGATTTTTTTTGGAAGAAACAATAATAGAGATTCTATGCATGTATGTAGAGAAACGAAAATATTATCAAATTTGAGACCTGATCTGAAAGTTGAAAGAATATTGAAGAGACACTCTGATGCAAGTTACTTGCGCCTTATCAACAACAACTAACATGTCTTTGAATCCCACATGTCATTGAATATTTCACTGATTTTTTTGGCAAGAATGACAACCTAGGACCGCTGAAATAGTTTATTGCCAATGGAGTCATACAAAATGAAGTAATTACACTGCAGTCCCTAAGGATTTGTGTAGGGAAAGAGGTTGAGCTCATGTTAAAGTCTAGCTATCGATGAATAACCAATAAAAATTTCTTTTTCCAACCCATGCACTCATAAACTATCCTATGAGAATTACTGCGCATGTAATTTGATAAATGGATCATATTATTCATGATTTATAAATAGGAAAAAATAGTGAGTTGATTTATATATATATTTTAGATAAAAAAACTTTTTAGAAGGGGATCAGGTTCACCTATAATCTAAAAATAGGACGAAGTCATATTTTTTTATAGATGATATTAATATTATATAGAGTGAGTCGTCAACTATTTTTTTAGATATAAATTTAGACACTTAAAAATTATGATACCTCCTTAAATGCTGTGACTAGAATTATAATAAAATGGTACTCTTTAAAAATCGAATATATTATAAATAATAATATATCTCACCCCTTTATCAGTTAAATCTATATATAATATTTTTATATTATATATAGGTATGTAGATATTATATGTCCCATGTAATACATTCTTGTAGTCCACTTGGTAGTTTTAATAAAACCTATTTCAATTAGGACAAGGCCAAATTGACATTGTCTATAATACTTTAGTGTATATATTTGTGCTATAACCTATATCTTATATTACGGGTGGAAAGAATATTTATTTATTAGTTCATCTTTGTCTCTTCTAAGGGTGATTAAAAAAAATTCAAAAGTAAAAAAAAAAAAAAAACGAACAGAAAAGAAGAAGAAAAATCTGCTAGCAAACACAAGAAATTTTACCTAAAAATTAGTCCTTGTCATATTTACAAAGGTGAGAATATACAGAATCTATTAACTTCTACTATGTACAGAAACTCCTTTAAGTTCTGTCAGATTTGTTCAAGATTAATCTTTTTTACGACCAATGTCATCTGCCAGGAACCTAAATGAAGCATAAATCATGCACAAGCATAATACCTCCACAGCCGAACACTTGCACAACCCTTGCTATATATACTTATACATCACATGTAGATTCAATCACCGCTAAGACGCTTTCCCTGAATTTCAACTTCGAGGTCGATGCTCAATTCAAGAAGAGAAGCTGCAGGTTCTCTGGAAAAGATTAAGTTTCCTCCTTGATCTCTGAAACTATAACCCAGAACATGAGGATCCATCATAAATCTGCATGGTGCATTCTCTGAATGCATTGTAGCTCCAAAATAGATTTAAGTGGTCTGAGATGCTATTCCCACTCACAGACCTGCATGGGCAAATGAATTTTTATCAGAAGTCTAATTTAAACTATACTCTCTAGTATTTTGTCTAGGCCACAGTAATGTATGGAAAATGGCTAGAAGCCCCATCCCCAGTTGATCATACACCACACATACAAATAGAAGCAAAATTTTACAGAATTTATGATTTCAATGACATAATGACAGAAATAATGATTTACTTGCTACAAGATGGATCTTCACCAGAACTATCACAAATTTTCTCGGCTTTATAAACAAGACTTCCAAATCCCATGCTATAATGCCATACCTGCAGTCCACAATAATTTCCCACTTCTACTGAACTGGCAAACAAACTAGAAAGATAAGTGCCGCATCTTAGTCAATTTCCACTCTAAACCAAGAGAATAGATCATAATCAAAGCAGCATAGCAAACATTAGAAAATTCTGTTTACAAGGAGCTGAAAAGCACATTCAGGAGGCTTATAAAAGATCTATCGAGAATTTTATAACCCAAAACCTCTCCCACTGCCGGACGGTGGACGTGCACAGCAGATTTGATGAGTCAAACCTAAAATAGGTATGAAATTACATTGTCATCACAAATTAGCGCACAGGCAATCTTTCTGATTTTACTTGGTTATGACAGCTAAGTACGCACTAGCGAGCTCCCTTAAGCAGGGGGGGTAACCTTGTAGACTATGGAAGATATAGCGAGAGCTAATATTAACACTAAAAGGTATACTGCATGTAATATAGTCATTCTTGATATTTGATATTTCTACAGACAACCAAATGGTGTTACTTTAACTCGAGGATAATATTAGAGGTTTAACGGGCAAATTCTATGCCGTGGCATACCTCTCTTGGGAAGTGGTGGCATGTCTTGTGTGGGAAATAAGAATAGTATGGAGTCAAATGAGGAACAATATCATGCTCATTTGAAACTCGGATTGCCTTTGGCACAAGTTGGCTATAATAAGATGCAAAAGCAGCATTGCCAACACAGGGTTGTCCAAATGTCATGACCTGAACATTCTGGGCACTTTTATTGACCTGTAAACATGCAAAAGAAAACGTAAACTATTTCATCTTAAAAAACAGCACAATCATAAAGTCGAAACATAAAATCTTAGTCCAGGAAAAACACAACAACAGAAGAACTTAGCTGGAACACTACTCCATTATTACTTCTGAAGTAAAATTGCATTTATTAAAACGTTGAATTATCCCAAACACAAGTCAAAAGTTCCACCTCAGACCAACCCACTTTCCAACAAGTGCAACAACTGTTTCACAAGACACTGGATGCCCTAACTGAAGCAAAACACAGACTAAATATGCAAAGTAATTAGAGAGAACTTGAAGCCATAAAACCAGCATTCTTTGATGCCTGGTCAAATAGAAAAAATATCATAAATTACAGTTACCGTTAAATCAAGTCCACAAAATGCTGCCATTGCCCCACCCATTGAATGGCCTGTCACAATAATTTGAAGATCTCCATAAAATTTCTTTGCTCTTCTAACAGCATCTAAAATTGCAGGGTGCAATAAAGTTATGGTATGCATAATAAAATCCATAGCGTACCTGAAGGAAATAATAATCATATGTCAGAAATGGCAGTCTATCCCTCGAAAAATAAATTGAACTCAAACTTTAACACACCATGGCATCAGGCATGCCTGAATAGTTTATATCAAGCTGCTTCCAAAATAAGTCTTCAATCCAGTCCGAATGCTGCTTACGACCAGTATATGTAAATATGAGCTCAATCTAATAAAATATTTATATAAATATGTTTTAATGGATAAGACTTTCATCAGGAAAAAAGTACCCTCTCTGACTGATGTTACGTGAATATTAATAAACTGCAATAAAAGGTTATAAACTGATATGCCCTGCACTAAGAAATGCAAATATCGACAAAAAAACTTGCAATGGCTGAAGGAAATTAGAGGTTTATATTAATAGCATTAAGCAGAATCAAAGTTACAACAGAGAGACAAGGATTCTGGGTAAACTCCTCTTGACAAAAGCAATACAAAAAGCATATACTAAGCTCACTTGCTGGTTCTCATCCGGGAGTTTGAGAGTCCAGCCTCTCCTATTCACTTCCTACCCTCTCCCAAAAGGCTCCTGCCTCTATATATTACCAAAAGTATTCCGCACACCTCCCCAAAATAATGTTAAAAGCAAGGCAGCAATGTCAAAAAGTTTAGCAGCTACCACATAGGCCTACAGCTCCCTCGTCCTACGTTTCTTTCCTCAATTCATTATTAACATTTGGGTCAACCTCTGGATTCTCAAAAGTAATCTTGTCTTTTCCATGTTTCCCATGCCTTTTCCTCTTGTATGTATTGGCGGCAAAGGTGAATGTATCATTACCCACCCCTAGGAGCTTCACCTTATCCTCAAGGAGAAAAGAGGGAAATTGTAAGGCAATAGTAGACATGTCTTCCCATGAATTTTCAAACTCTTGCATATCCTTCCATTTGACTAAAACCTCGAGTTGTCCATTCAAGAGCTTGCGGACCTTGCGGATGTCCTCTGGTTGCACTTGTAGTTCTAACTCGTTGGATAGTGCAGCAGGAATGTCAGATGCTACCACCGCAGAATGAATAGACTGTTTGAGGTTGGAAACATGGAATACTGGATGAATGCGCGCAGTAGGTGGTAATTCCAACTGATATGCTACTGGCCCTACCTTCTCCACTATTTTAAAAGGCCCATAGAAACGAGGGCATAGTTTCTCATTAATTCGTAGAGCTAAAGTGCACAACCTGTAAGGGCGAATCTTCACATAAACTTGACCCTCAACCTCATATTGCACATCTCGTCTGTGTTTATCCGCTTGAGCTTTCATTTTCTGCTGTGCTCTAAGTAGGTTTTCCTACAGGGTAGCAATGACCATATTGCGATCGCTAATCTGTTGGTTAACTTCTTCTACAGCAGGGGCTTGTCTTTTAAGGGCATGAAAGAAGGAGGGTCCCTGCCATATACTGCCTTGAAAGGAGTCATGTTAGCAGCGTTATGATATGAGGTATTATACCAGTATTCTGCCCAAGAAAGCCACTGCAGCCATTGGGTTGGTTTCTCACTAGTGAAGCAACGGAGATAGGTTTCTAATCCGCGGTTTAATACTTCAGTCTGTCCGTCAGTCTTCGGATGATAAGCAAAACTCATGCACAACTTGGTGCCAGCTTGGCTAAAGAGTTCCTTCCAGAATTGACTAATGAACACCTGGTCTCAGTCTGAAACTATGGTTTTGGGGAACCCATGCAGGAAATGGGCATACTTGGTGAGCTTGTCCACCACCACCAGAATTGTGTCATATTTTCGGGATTTTGGAAGTCCCAAAATGAAGTCCATGCTAATATCTTCCCATATGTGTTGGGGAATAGGAAGTGGTTGTAGTAGTCTTGCGAGTGATAGAGTTTGGTACTTGTTCTTCTGGCATATATCACATTGAGCCACATAATTCTGAATTGTTCTCTTCATCCCTTTCCAATACACCACATGAGCTAGGCGCTTATAAGTACGAAGGTATCCAGCATGCCCCCCCATCGGTGAATCATGGTATTCCTTGAGTAGCAAGGGAATTCTGGTCGAATTCTTAGGTAAAACCATTCTGTCCTTGTAGTGCAATACCCCTTTTTCCAGGCTATATTCTTCATGACTGCCAGGGTGAGTAATGAGCTGCTGTAGGACTTGGCTGAGCTTTGCATCAGATTGTACCTCTTTTTCCCATTCTTCGATGTCATTGTGTTGCCATAGAGAGAACCCGTTCAGTTCCAGATTCTCAGCATACTCTTCTTGTCTGGACAATGCATCCGCTGCTCGGTTCTCTTTCCCGGGCTTGTAACCGATCTCAAACTTGAATCCCATCAGTTTAGAGACCCATTTCTGCTGATTTTCCTCAACAATACGCTGTTCCAATAAATACTTCAATGCCTTCTGATCTGTTCTGGTGGTGAACTTCTGTCCCCATAGATAGTGTCTCCATTTTTTTACTGCCATCACTATTGCCATAAGCTCCCTTTCATACACTGAACTCTGTTGTGCCCGGTTTGACAATTTCTGACTAAAATAAGCCACTGGTCTACCACTTTGTATTAGAACTGCTCCTACTCCAGTGCCCAACGCATCTGTTTCCACCTCAAAGGAAGGGAAAAATCTGGTACAGCTAATACAGGGAATGTGGTCATTGCTGTTTTGAGTGTTTTGAAAGCCTCCTCAACTTCTTCAGTCCATTTGAAAGCGTCTTTCTTTAGCAAATCAGTGAGTGGGCTGGCTATCTTGCCATAATTCCTTACAAAACGTCGGTAATACCCGGTTAATCCTAGGAAACCCCTTAGATATTTCACATTCTTGGGTCTAGGCCACTTCAGCATGCTATCCACCTTTACCGGATCACCTTGTACCCCTTCTTTCGATACAATATGGCCAAGGTACTCTAGTCTTGATTGGGCAAAGCTATACTTCCTCGAGTTAATTACCAACTGGTTCTCTTTCAAGATAGTTAATACAGCATGTAGATGTCTCAGATGAGAATCTAAATCACTGCTATATATAAGTATGTCATCAAAGAATACTAGTACAAACTTCCTCAAATGTTGCTTGAATACCTATTTCATCAATGACTGGAAGGTTGAAGGTGCATTGGTGAGTCCGAAGGGTATAACCTTGAATTCATAGTGGCCTTCATGCATTCTGAAAGCAGTTTTGTGCTCATCCCCCGCCTTAATTCTGATATGATGATAACCAGATTTGAGATCCAATTTTGAAAAAATGGTGGCACCCTTCAGCTCGTCCAACAGCTCATCAATCGTTGGAATTGGGAATTTATCCGGAACAGTTATCTTATTTAGGGCTCTGTAATCTACACAAAATCTCCAGCTTCCATCTTTCTTTCTGACTAGCAGAACAGGGCTTGAATACGGGCTTGTACTCGGTTGAATAATCCCACTGTTAAGCATATCTCTCATCATTTTCTCAATCTCATTTTTCTGCAGATAGGGATATCGATATGGTCTGATATTTGGTGGTTGTTCCCCTGGTCTAATAGGAATAGCATGGTCTTGGATTCTGGCAGAAGGTAATACTGTGGGGTTTTGGTGTACCTCGGGAAATTCTTTCAGCAACATTTGAATTTCTGGCAGTACGTCATCCCCAACTTCTTCCTCAGCCTCCATCCCGCGATATTCCACCAAATATCCTTCCCCCTGTTTCTGTATCGACTTAACCAGAGACTTGAAGGTCACTTGAGTTTTAGTGAGGGAGGGGTCCCCACGTAGACAAACCTGGTTAGGCTTTTTGCCGACCTTCATGGTAAGCTGGCTCCAATTCGTCTTGACTTCTCCTAGTGATCTTAGCCACTCTATTCCCAACACCGCATCCATTCCGTTCAGAGGGAAGAGGTAGAAAGTTTGATTAATGTCTAAGCCCTGTACCTGAAATTGCAGGTCCTTACACCTGTGCCTGCGTCGGAGAGAATGCCCGTCGCCCACCGTTACCGTGTATTTTGTTATCTCTTCTACCGGTAATCCCAAGTTCCTTTATAATTCTTCTGACACAAAATTATGGGATGCTCCGCTGTCGATGAGCAGGATAACGTCCCCTCCTCCAATTCTCCCACGGACCTTCATAGTGCGATTACTGCCAAATCCTGCTATGGAGTTCAAGGACAACTCCATGTGAGTAACATTCTCATCCATTGCCAGAGTTCCTTCGTCTTCTTCCCCAATACCATCTTCGTCTCCCATGCCTCTTCCATCGTCTTTTTCCAGGATCATTACTTATAGACTTCTATTTTTACACACATGGGTGGGACTGTATTTGTCGCCTCACTTGAAACATAGCCCAAGTTCCCTCCTATGATTAAGCTCTGCTTCAGGCAGTCGGTGAGTCTTCCATCCAGGTCTGACCGAAGAGCTGCCTGTCGTATTACTGGCTGTCTTGGTCTTTGCTGCTTTCATTTCCACCTTCTTGTTTGGGTTTGAGTTGGTGGCGAAAACTGGGTAACTCCGTGTGGGCTCTTTGGCTGGGCAGATCACATGGATTGAGAATGGGCCCAATCCACCTTGGGCCCAGGAGAGTAACATGTACCCTTAGCATTCTTCCATTCCCTCGCCTTGTCTAGTGTCTGGTTTCTCTCATCAATGCGCATCACTATTCTGACCAGCTCGCGCAATGAGACCACGTTTGTCAACCTTAGTTCTGCTCTAATCTTTGGTTTAAGTGCATTTTGAAAGCCCGATCAAACACTCTTCTGGTACATTCCTTAGAGAGGCTGAAAGCCTCTCAAACTCCTCAACCAGTTCCAGGACGGATTGCTCCTGCTTTAATGCTAACAGCATCTCGTACTCGTCTCCCAGCTGCGACGGGCGAAACCGGTAAAGCAACTCCTGCTTAAACTCCGACCAGTTGCGCACTGGAGTCCGACTTTCCACCCAATGGTACTAGTTTAGGGCCTTGCCCTCTAGGCACACAACCGCTGCTCCAAGTTTCTCTGACTCACCGACTGTATTCAAACTGAAATATCGCTCGACACGTGAGAACTAGCCCAATGGTTCCTCCCCTTCGAACACGAGTAAGTCAAGTTTTCTGAATCTCCCCCTTTCTCCTTCGTGGTTCTCTAGTGTCTCTGCCATCTCCTCTCCGTTCTGAGCCCCAGCTTCAGTACTTCGCGTCCCCTCCAGGTTACCCTGTTTTTCGGCCAGTTGTGACAGTGTTTCCTGCATCCTCTGCATCATCTCCTTAACCCCAGTCATTTTTGTTGTTAGCCTTGCATTTGCTTTTTTCATACCTTGATTTAGGAGTGTGCATGGGCAGGGCTGGGCAGGGCAGCTCCCCTGCCCGGTGCCCTGCCCAAAAAATGCATGGGCTGCATTTTGCAGCCCGATACCCGGCCCTGCCCGGTAAAAGCCCTAACAATTTTGGGCTGGGCATGGGCGGGTTGGGCATGCCCAAGTCGTGATGTCATGCTCATGTTGTGAAAAAAATTTGTAATTATGAATTTCTAAAATAATACCATATTCATGTGTCTTTAAGAGTTAAATAATATCTATAATTCACTAAGAATAAGAGAACAAAGATAATAATTAAAATCTTGAGATCTATTGCATATAAAAAATAAGCGTTGAAATCTAAGTAGTTTGTAATTATAACTTTGAATCAATCTCCCTAATATTGACAAAGATAAAGCATCTAAAAAAATAAAATAAATAATTATAATTTGTAATGTAATCATATGATAATTAACAAAGTTAAAAAAAAAGAAAAAATTATTATAGTTATAAATATTAAAAGATACAACTTACCTACTTATATTTCTAAAATTACCTTATAGTCACCAGTAGCTATCATATTCTCCCTTTTAAGATAGAGAAAAAATAAAATAAAAAATAAAAGAAGAGGTGCTCATGGGCAGGGCAGGGCAGCCCCTATGCCCGGTGCCCAGCTCGAAAAATACATGGGCTGTATTTTGCAGCCCGATGCCCGGCCCTGCCCGGTAAAAATCGGGCTGGACAGGGCATTTTTCTTGCGGGCTCGACAAGGCATAGCGGGCCATGGGCATTATGCACATCCCTACCTTGATTCAGTCCTCCGACCACTTCTTTCAATTCTTGTACTTCCTCAGTCACTCGTCGCTCCATTGCCCTCCCGACAAATCTCAAAATCCCACTGCTCTGATACCAAATGATATGCCCTACACCAAGAAATGCAAATATCGACAGAAAAACTTGCAATGACTGAAGGAAATTAGAGGTTTATATTAATAGCATTCAGCAGAATCAAAGTTACAATAGAGAGACAAGGATTCTGGGTATACCCCTCTTGATAAAAGCAATACAGAAAGCATATACGAAGCTCACTTGCTGGTTCTCATCCAGGAGTTTGAGAGCCCAGCCTCTCCTATTCACTTCCTACCCTCTCCCAAAAGGCTCCTGCCTCTATATATTACCAAAAGTATTCCGCACACCTCCCCAAAATAATGTTAAAAGCAAGGCAGCAATGTTAAAAAGTTTAGCAGCTACCACAAAGGCCTACAGCTCCCTCGTCCTATGTTTCTTTCCTCAATTCATTAATAACATTTGGGTCAACCTCTGGATTCTCAAAACGAATCTTGTTTTTTCCATGTTTCCCATGTCTTTTCCTCTTGTATGTATTGGCGGCAAAGGTGAATGTATCATAAACTAAGGATATAAATTAGCCTATGTAAGCATGTATGCATGTCATAACTAAACTGTTCATTCACAAACCCCACATCAACAAGAACATATGGGTAGGAAATACTATACATAAAGTGTCAAGCAAGTCACATTCTTTCTTCATACTGAACTCTACTGGAAAGTTTGGAGTTCATCCAAAGATATGAAACAATAACCCAATGGTTTTAGTTTGGAGTTCATCCAAAGATCTCAACCCAGAATGCCGTAGGGGGGATGAATTTAGGCCGAGGAGAAAACATACCTACGTTCCTCTGAATGCAATGATTATGGCATTAGGATCCTCTGCCACTCAAACAAACCCCTAAAACAAGTCAAATACATAAGACAACATGTATCATTAGAATATAACATATATGAACTCTATAATTTATAGTGAGTAGTAGCGTTTCAGTGATGAGGATGTACCTGTAAGCAATGCTCAACGTCAATAACCAACTCTATAATTTCAAATCCCTGTTCAATTTAAAGACCTTCAGACAAACATAGTGCCAAACTAATACATTACAAAGATTAAAGCGATTAAAAGCTCATTCAGGCACTTATACCAACATATCACACAATATTTACATTCTCAGTACCTTGGTTAAGCCACTACATCTGGAGCAAGTCCAGCTAAAAAGTTCTGTCAAATCTGACACGTATACCTGCAAGGACAAAACCCTTCAATCCATCAAGAGCAGCTTGTGAGATGAGGTTGTCCCTTCATTATTAGATCACTTAATTGTACAAAAGCAACTACAAACATGGATTTCCTTTTTCTTTCTTATAACAGGAAGTTCTTACCTGAACTGGCCTAAGACCTCTATGTAAACCACCAGCCAAACCAACCACTAGAGCCCTACAAGGCCCAGCATCAAGAATCTAGAAATATATAATGATACACAATACAATATTTCTAATCTGGATTGCCTATAGTAAGCAAGAAACATTCACAAGGAACTGACCGCAGAAGCATATTCCACTAATATTGTGGCTAGTGTATGGTGGTAGAAGGCATGATGACTTTTCTGCTTAGCCTTTCAAACTAGAGCACCTTTTTTATGTGTAACTAAACACACACAATATTTCTCAAGTGATACTTAGTCCACGGAGGTTTAGGCCCCACATTCAAAATGTTCCAGAACAAAGAATAATGGAAAAAATATTCAATTATAAATATAATAATATTTTCATTAAAAAAGATAATAGTTTTTCTCATTTATTATAGTCAGTTTTCTTTTCATTTTCATTTATGAAGTCATGAGGCATTTATTACAGTCAGTTTTCTATACTCGTACCACTCTTTTTTGGCCCATGAAAATAAATCACACTACTCATGTACATGGAAAAATAATACAATACATTTATTTTATTAAAATAAAAAAATTACGATATTTGTATATGTTATATTTTTCGATGAATTGAATAATTACAACTGAAACACAAATTAAATTATACTCCTATTTTCCAACACACATACATTTTTAGTTAAAAAAAATACGCATTAAAAATAACTAAAAAAACAACAGCAGGAGTAGGAGCCCCATGGACCGTGGTCCAAAAATGGGTCCTGACCCAAATCCATGAAGGCGGGAAAATCCGATTTCCGTATCATTGGCGGGAAACGGCGTTTCCCTTCCACGTCCCTAACGCCTCTAACCGAACATTTATCTTTCTCAATCTCACGGATGTAAACACCCGAATAACCCTCTTACAAACTTTACCAAGTTTCTCTAAAAAACCCTTCGATCTCACGAGTCACGGAGCCATGGCGAGGCAGTTCAAGGCGCAGGTTGTTGAAAATTGTGCTTTAGGAACCAATTATTATCTTATAAATATTATTAATTTATAAATTTATTAATTGTGTTATCATATTATTTGCATATTTACTGTGATGACCATCTTTGGATAATTCATAATCTTATCCTAAATGTCCCTGGTCAGTCATCTATATGGGAGCACAGATAAAATAAAATCAGTATGACTTTGAAGATATATAGAGATATAAATCAAAGTCATAGGCACATGTAAGAGTACAAGGTGTTGGACCGACCCGCTATGAGAGAACTGCATGGATAACGTCATAAGCTTCTCTCATATACAAACCATGTCAATATGCCCTTTGACCTGAGATCATCATGGATTCCTACATGACAAACGCTCAACTTTGACCTAGTCAAAAGTCACTTTTGACCGAGTGATCATAAAGACTATGTTCGGGCTTAGTGGTTTTTCATGCGGAGGAATGTGAATGGTCAAGATGGAATTTGTCCCTCACATTCGTAGAGAGATATTACTATGCCCCTCGATGAGTGAGTCTGAGAAATGTATGGTCATACTGTAATAGAAAGGTAGTTCTATTTCTATAGTCAGACTACTCAGGGATCGAGAAAATAACGATCAGGAATAAGAGGATGACATTATCCATGCCTCAACTATGACCAAAATATCGCGTGACAGAAGGAACATGATATGGTTGTATAAAAGGTTACATTATTTAACGATCCTCATATGATTTGGGTAGTCGTTATGTCTTGCTAGAGACCGCTTGCGACTTGTGGGCCAGTATAGCAAATGACCTACTGCCAACTTCATATGGGCCTATAGGATCGCACATAAAATAGCCCAACACGAGCTATGAGATCTAGACTTATTGAATCTAAGACATGTCCAGATTCAGTGAATGGTCCAGGGTGGATGTATATATTTATTTATATTTATATTCGTATATATATATATATATTATATATATGAGATTTAATTTATCCTTATAAATTAAATCTCTATCACGTTTGAATTTGAAATTTAAATTGATAGGATATCTCATATAAGAGATATTTATAAGATTTAATTTATAAGGATAAATTAAATCCCTATCACGTTTGAATTTAAAATTCAAATTGATATGATATCTCAAATTTGATTTATGAGAATAAATCAAATATAGTTCAGTCTCATCTTTATTTAAAGTTAAATAAATAGGTAATTAAATATGTGGAACGGATTTAATATTATTTATTTAATTAATTTCTTATAAAATTATATAACATATGATATTGTATTAATTTTAGAATTAATATAAGATTAACTCAAAAATCCAATTCGGTAGAGAGAGAAAAAAACGCACAGTATCCTATATATCTGATTTTAGGAGCTGCGTTTTAGAGATACACATAGAACACAGAAATGCCGAAGGGGAATCTGCAAAAAGTTTGTAAATAAGAAACTATCGAAATAGAGACAGAGATAACGAATTCTTGAGAAAACCCTGGAGAGACAAGAGATACTTTCGTGGTTATAACGCTGTTCGTGTGGATACCAGTAGAGAACGTCAACCTGAGTCATCGACTTTTTACGATCAAAAAAGGAGCGCAGAGAAAAACTGTGAACATCATGACTAGAAGATGTGGAAGTAGCTAAAGAATGCTGAGAATAATAATTCTTTCCAATTAATTTAAACATATATAGTATATCCTGACAAAGTATAGAAAATATTTTAAATTAATTTTACTGCATATCTCCCAATTTCTTTCCCAGGCTCCTTCCGATGAAGCCATGTCCAACAGCTCCAATTCCTCCGAAGAGGAGCGTATCAACGATGAAGAGGACGAAGAAGAGTTGGAAGCTGTGGCTCGCTCTGCTAGCTCCAACGATAACGATGATGAAGCCGCTGATGGTGATGCGCCGAGTTCTGATGAGCATGTGGCTGCCGCTGGAGTTGATGACAAGGAGGAACTGGTAAAAGTTGTTGTTTAAGCTGAGTCTGTTTTGCGTCGTACACTGTTCCCCTTAACCTGGACTTCTCTGCGGCTGGATAGATATGGCAGTGGACTGCTTATTCGTTTATTAAGTTGTATTGTGAACCTAGAATAGAGAGGGCGAATGAGGTTTAACGATTTAGAGTTTTAGTTCAATAACTCTTCATATAGAGCTAACAAAATGTTGGATAGTAAGTAAAATGTCACCTGAGTCAAATTCCTCATTTATTCATGACCTGCTGTTTTTGTTTTTTCCCTTTAACTTGAGTCAGTGAAATAGGATTGGAAATGGGTAACTGAAGCTCGTTAACTGTACCTTGATAATGGGGTTGCTTTGATCTTCAAAAGCAAATGTTTATGTCTTGGCTTTCTATAATTAGTTGATCCCCGTAATCTTAAATCACCGTCTTCTTTACTGTATGATATGCTTGATATGCCTGCCTGCTTTCTATTGAACTGTATTTGGAAGCCTCATGATGTAACCACATGATCATTGTAAGCCTTGTTGCGCTGTCCAAACTTCAGGATGATGGAGATGTTGATCCAGAAATTATCAAGCGTGAGAAGGCCAGATTAAGAGAAATGCAGAAATTGAAGAAACAAAAGATTCAGGAGATGTTGGATCAGCAAAATGCTTCTATTGATGCAGATATGGTGCGAACATTCAGGATGCCTCTTCTTCCTTGTCTCATCATATTTTGGTCTTTTTTTTGTTGTTGTTAAAGTAACTGAATCTTTCATCTAATGCAGAACAATAAAGGAAAGGGGCGCTTGAAGTATCTCCTACAGCAAACTGAGTTGTTTGCTCATTTTGCCAAAGGTGATCAAAGTAACTCTCAGAAGAAGTCAAAAGGAAGGTGTGGCTCCCTTTAGAATTTCTGGTTATTGTATGCTATTGCTATGCTATGTAAATGATATTGGCATGTAAAATTTCATAACTATGCTCAAGAAGTCTGAAACCATACTTGGTTGTAAAAGAAATACTTTTGATTTTCTTTTCCTTTCTTTAATCTCGTGATTGGTTTATCTGTTGAGGTATTTATGTTTAGTGTTTTACCTTACCTGAACGAGAGTGAAACAAATTTCATGAGCACTTCCCTTCTAAATTCCAGCATATATTATTCTCTTATTATGTCCTCAAATCTTATCCAAGTGCATGATATGTTCTACAAAGAAACTATCCAATTGAAAAACAAGAAAAGGGGAACACCATTCTTTTTGCCCCTGCTCTCAGTTTTTTTGGATGGGTGGCTGTGCTATCTAGCTATATGCAGAAGGCAGCAGAGAGTTGTGACTGATAAATCTTGACCTTTTGCTTGATAAGAGAACGTATTCTGTGTTAATTGTTGCCTTAGGGGTCGCCATGCATCTAAAGTAACTGAAGAAGAGGAAGATGAAGAGTACCTCAAAGAAGAAGATACTGGTGACACAACCATCATGTGAGTGTTATTTGTTTTTGATTGAATAGATGCTCGAATCATAGTGCCCCATTCTTTGTGCACCACATTTTTGTGTTGTGCTTTTTGGTCCTCCGTTTTTCTATACTGTGTGTTTATACCTAATATGGGAATTTTTTGTTTCTTTTCTTGTTTTATCATGTCTCTACTCAAATGAAGAGATGTTGACGTGTTTCTGCCCTAATGCTTGGTCAAGAATGCATTAATTAAATAATTCAGAGAAGTCTTATATATGGGTAGCTGGTTACATATTTTATGTTCAATTCCTATCCTGGTGAATAAGATGCACGCTCTGGACATATTCTTTTTTCTTATTTCTTACAAGGGCTAGCTTTATTCTAGATTAATTTCTGTTCTTTAACTTTTCTCTCTTTAATATGCTTACTTGCTCTTTTTTTTCCCTTTCTGTTTCATGTTTATTGCTAGCTAGTCGATGTCTTGTGGATTGCTCTTAAATTATGATATTCCCTTTCCAAGGTTGTAAATCTGAAATGAGGATGCTCTCCATATTAGCTAATATCTTTGTCTCTCTTCTTTGCTATAATGAAAATGGCTTGTTCTGTGAACAGGTATTCAAGGGAAGATGAGGGATTACCAACTTGCCGGTCTAAACTGGCTTATAAGATTGTATGAGAATGGTATAAACGGAATTCTGGCAGATGAAATGGTATGTGATAGATGTTAGCTGCAGAGCTGTGCCTCTTTTCAAGACATTGCCTGTGAATGTAAATGTATTAACTTTGTGAAGTGTGATTTAGTAAAAATAAGTAAATTGGTGGATTGCAGGGGCTCGGTAAAACATTGCAAACTATCTCTTTATTGGGTTATTTGCATGAGTTTAGACGAATCAAAGGTCCTCATATGGTAGTTGCTGCAAAATCCACTCTTGGAAATTGGATGAATGAAATTCGGCGCTTTTGTCCTCTTCTGCATCCAATTAAGTTTCTTGGCAATCCTGATGAAAGGGTAAGACTGTTATGCTTGTCTCTTCTCACCTTCTTCATACATCAAAGACAAACTTTGGATTGACCAATTCTTTTGGCATAGCTTACTGTTAAGACACATATTTTGCTGTTTTAATGGTTACAAATTGCTGCAGAGACACATCAGGAGGAATTATTGGTTGCTGGGAAGTTTGATGTATGTGTTACAAGTTTTGAGATGGCAATCAAGGAGAAGTCTGCATTTTGCCGTCTTAGTTGGCAGTACATAATTATCGATGAAGCCCATCGAATCAAGAATGAGAATTCTTTACTTTCTAAAACAATGCGGCTATACAATACAAACTCTCGGCTTCTTATCACTGGTACACTTCTGCAGGTATGAGTCGTTCATTATCCATAAAATGCTTGGATGGGCGTACTTAAAACATAATATCTGGGTCTTATGTGATCCAATTGTAAGATAGAATTGATGTTATGCTGATTTGCCTCTGAAATAAGTGATTTTAGTATGGCCTAGTGAGTAATAAATGTGGTTTGTAAACGAATGATTTGTAACCTCATAGGATGAGGGTGAGATGAATTATTGATTTTCTAAATCCCCCTAGTGGTCTACCAATTCATGATTATTGACTATAGAACCATCTTGACTTCTTTCTTCCGTTTTTTTGGTTGGGAGGGTTGCGGGGAATGGAAATAACTGAATAAATTGAGTAAAGAATGAATGAGAAGCAACTGCCTCTGCTTCTGGGTTGTCATCAGATTGTATTAATGGGGATTTTTGCTCTTTCCTACAGCTTGATTCTGAATTATGTACTTTGAGGTCTGGCTGTGAATTCTAGTTTATTTTTGTTGTTGTTTTATGTAAGGATTTTTACGCTCGTTTATCTCTTCTAATGGTGCAGAACAATCTCCATGAGCTCTGGGCTCTTCTCAATTTTCTTCTTCCAGAAATTTTTGGTTCTTCTGAAACTTTTGATGAGTGGTTTCAAATCTCTGGTGAAAATGACCAGCAAGAGGTCGTTCAACAATTGCACAAGGTGAGCTTGGTTCATTCATTAATTGTGAGATAGTTTTTCCCTATTAACCTGATCATAAGTTGATATTTTCAACTTCTGTTTAAATTCAGGTTCTCCGCCCATTTCTCCTTCGAAGGTTAAAGTCAGATGTTGAGAAGGGTTTGCCACCAAAAAAAGAAACCATTCTCAAAGTAGGAATGTCACAAATGCAGAAACAATATTACAGGGCTTTACTGCAGAAGGATCTTGAGGTTGTCAATGCTGGTGGAGAGCGAAAACGTCTCCTAAATATAGCTATGCAACTGCGTAAATGTTGTAATCACCCATATCTTTTCCAAGGTGCTGAACCTGGTCCTCCTTATACCACTGGAGATCATCTCATTACCAATGCTGGTAAATTCTATTTCCGTTACATATATTTTTTATATCTTTTAGGCTGGTCAATATAAGCTCTGATATTGTTTCACTCTTTTTTTGGCAGGTAAAATGGTTCTTTTGGATAAATTGCTGCCTAAATTAAAAGAGCGAGACTCTAGGGTGCTTATATTTTCACAGGTATGGTTTTGGTCTGTAATGACCATAATTATCCAGCTTATGTATATTTATCATTCTTGCCTCTTTTCCTTCCCGTTTTGGTTGCCATTATTGTTTAACTTCCTTGCACCTTTATTTTTCAGATGACCAGGCTCCTAGACATACTTGAAGATTACTTGATGTTTCGTGGATATCAATATTGCCGCATTGATGGTAATACGGGTGGAGATGATCGTGATGCTTCTATTGAATCTTTCAATAAACCTGGAAGTGAAAAATTTGTCTTCTTATTATCGACTCGGGCTGGAGGTCTTGGCATTAATCTTGCTACTGCAGATGTTGTCATTCTATATGACAGTGATTGGTCAGTATTTTTTGAATTATCTGTACCCTACTTTTTCTCTCTGTTGATGGTTGGTGGTTTCATTACAGGAACCCACAAGTTGACTTACAGGCCCAGGACCGGGCTCATAGGATTGGCCAAAAGAAAGAAGTTCAAGTTTTCCGTTTCTGCACTGAGGTTTTTCTTAACCCTTAATTTTGTTTTTCCTGTTTATTATTAGCCAAATATAATTATATAAATATCTCTTTGCATCACTTAAATGTAACAGTATACCATTGAGGAAAAAGTCATTGAAGAGCTTACAAAAAGCTTGCGCTCGATGCACTGGTGATTCTGCAAGGGCGACTAGCTGAGCAGAAGAGTAAGGAAAGCCCTTTCTTGATTCTTTCCAGCTAGATGTATGGATTATCTAATACAGCTTAATTGTTTATTTATCCAGCTGTAAATAAAGATGAGTTGCTTCAAATGGTCAGATTTGGTGCTGAAATGGTTTTCAGTTCAAAGGATAGTACAATTACAGATGAGGATATTGACAGAGTTATTGCTAAAGGAGAAGAAGCAACAGCTGAACTTGACGCCAAGATGAAGAAATTTACTGAAGATGCAATCAAGTTTAAGATGGATGACAGTATGTAACCTGTGTACTTTATAGCTTTGTAACTAAAAGTGGCTTGACCTTTCTCCTGTTAGATTTTTTGTGTTGCACTTGTGCCCCACTTCATTCAAGAGATATAAAGCCCAAATATCTTTGTCAAATTGAAGCCCCATAGGGCTTCAATGTACACTTCATTCTTTGGCGTTATACCCTCACGGTGAAAAGGGCGTGCAGTAAATATGATTATGTTTGCTTGTTTCCTTGCATTAGTAGTGGTTTCAGATATCATGTAGAACAATTTCTACATGCTTTTCTTGGTATCATTATTGTCATTACACACATTAGTGAACTTGTTTTTAGATCCTCTTTAGCATCTTGTTTTTGCTATTTCACTTGTGAATGGAATTTGACTATACTATATTGATGTTTTTTTCACATTGCAGCAGCTACTGAGTTGTATGATTTTGATGCTGATAAGGTACATATTACTGGATGTCTTTGACAACAATAACTGACTTTTGTATTATATATGTTGCTTCAAGTTCTTATTTTTTTCAAGAAGAAAATAACATATCTTCTAATTATGTTTGTTGCTTTGTTTTTAAATGAAGGATGAGAGCAAATTTGATTTCAAAAAAATCGTCAGCTAAAATTGGATTGAGCCACCAAAAAGAGAGCGGAAGCGCAAGTAAATGTCACCCTTTTCCATTTTAAACTTAAGGGTTATCTCAATCATTTTTTTCTTTGGGATGATATATGATTATTTTAATTGCTTTACTCAGTTACTCAGAGTCTGAATACTTCAAGCAAACATTGCGCCAAGGTGGTCCTACAAAACCCAGAGAGCCCCGTATTCCCCTCTTTTCTTTGCAGAGGGATATGAATTATATATTCCTTCCTGATTTTCATTCAGCTTAACTTGCTGCGGTTTGTACACTGAAGCTTAACGTGGTTGTTGTGGCCAGGGAAAGAGGAGAAAGTAAAATGGATGGCCCGGTTTTGATTTTGATTTTGACCAAGTTCATGTGATAGATCTCGATGGCCCGGTTTTCCATCTCAAGTTTGGATGCTGCAAACTCAGTTTTTTTTTTTTTTTAATTAGGATGTAATATTTTGGAAGGGTAGATACTAAATAGGTTATATTAGGATGCAATCAGTGCTGGTGAGTTTTGTAAATCTACTCACAAACCGTTAAGCAGTGCAATCAATATCTTTAGTTTATCTTAGCCGTGGTTCAGTTCGCTCAAAATTATCATACTAATAAATTTACATTAAATATAAGTAGCTTAATGAACAAAGCTCCCATCATGCGGATTTTGAAAAGAGAAAGATGTACATAACATTACCCACCATGATTGTAGATCTTGTTTCAAGATTTAAATTCATGACATTTAGATTATATAGCAATAAAGTGAGATGATAAGTTCCTATGTACCGTAGGTTTATGCTTCTCGCGGGATTTTGTTTTGGTGATAACGTTTCTTTCTTTAGATCTGTAATTCCCTCTAAAATCAAAATTCTAACCAAGAGAAGTACCAAGCACTCTCATTTCCATGTCTTCACACTCATTCGGGGGTCCAAGTACAATCCACAAGATCATTCGTTGAGCAGGAAATCAAGTGATATTAATCAATTTAGTATCTGAAGTGTACGATCTCATCCATTCAAACAAAAATTATGGCATTGGTCAATTGATGCAATCAACTTGAGGCGAGCAAGCAAGCATAGAGGGGAGGGAGAACAGGGCAGGGTGACACAATATAATATACCTTTTTTTGTATAAGCTGAAAACATGAGACTCTGACATAAACAGATACTGTACGAGTACATGTAACAGCAATGACACCCACATCAAATCCACCAAGCACCCCCCGTTACAAGCGAATACGACGAGGAGGGTGCAAAAATTAGATGACTCTGTCTAACATGAACCTAGAAATCCTTGGTACATAGATGAGCATGTTTACATTTTAAATCTCCAATCCACACTATCTTCTCCCCCACCTACTCTTCTCTTCTCCACTCTGTTTTTCTTCACCACAATGACCGACTACCAGAATGACATCATCGATAAACAATCAAGCTTTGGTCCAAGATGCTTGCTTGTTCCTGGGTAGACACGAAAACCAGGACATTAAAGGATGACCTTTATGCAAATTCGCTGTGACTCAATTATGAATGAGTCTGTCTCTTCATTCCAAGATGAAAAGTGAAACGGATTGGTTTTTGGTGTTTTTTTTGTGCATTCCCTACTCATTTGTAGCATCAAAGCTACCCACTGCATTAGCCCTCTTTTTTTCTCTCCAATTCTCGCCCCATACTTTCGCTTCCGCGACAGCGCGTTCTCTGTCTAGGTCATGGTTCCTTGGAGTTTCCCTAGCTCTCCCAGTATTTACAGGGCTGTCTCTCTGAGATTCCAGCCTTTCTACATCATCCAATCCCCATCTTCCTGACCCAGTTTCACTCCTGCCTAAATCTTTCCCAACACTTGGATCCCTACTATCTCTTCTCTGGACATTGAGTGAGTTCTTATAAGTGGAAGGAGAGCCACTCCGCCCATGATCCGGGCTATCCATAATGCCATCTGTCATGCTCCTCCGGCCATCCCTGCTCCTCGGGGTTGATGAACCAACTCTACTATTCTGATTGGTTGCATTTGGGTCATATGTCTGTGAGGCCAAGTATGTGAGAGCAGTCACAACATCCCCAATAAGAGGCCTTGTAGCAGCTTGTTCCTGCAAACACATGGCTGCAACTGCAAGTGCTTGGTAGAGTCCTCGCATGGGGTAACACCCTTGAAGTAGGGGATCGGCCATTTTTGGAAACTTCCTACGGTCTTTAAAAAGGGGCCGTGCCTACAAAGTTCCATGTTCCAATGGATATTAAGACAAATGAATATAACCAAGTTTCAGTCCCTCCCATTGTTATGTAAAATAAAATATATTCTATGGTACAAGAAGCAACACAAATATGACCGTTCAGTACTTACCCAGGCAACAAGATTATGCTCTCCAGGTGCACGGGTATTGTCAATAGCTTTGCGCCCGGTAATAAGTTCAAGAAAGACGACACCAAAGCTATATACATCAGACTTCAGAGTGAGTTGGCCTGTCATGGCATACTCTGGAGCACAGTAGCCGTATGTTCCCATTACTCGTGTAGATACATGAGTCTTGTCACCAACAGGACCGAGCTTTGCAAGCCCAAAATCTGATAGCTTGGGACGATAGCCCTCATTCAGGAGGATGTTGGATGACTTCAAGTCTCTGTAAATAACAGGGGGATTTGCTTTGTCATGCAAATATTCCAATCCCTTAGCAGCACCAGCGGCAATTTTCATTCTTGTGTTCCAGTCTAGAGGCTCCTTGTCAGGAGGAAGATCTGAAAATAAACTTACAGAGTTATAAGTTTCTCTATAGTGCATTGGCCAAAACCTTATATGGTTAAATTTCATAATAATATCATGCAATATAAACACACTGTCATAGCAAGATGAACGAAAGAACAAAATCATAACAAACTTATAAATCAACAGAATAATCTTTCACGTCATGCTTAAGCCAAGTGCCAAATCACTCACAGTAGACATTTATTTGCTAAATCCTGAGCAACAATCTGGTCATTGAAGATAGCTACCAACATTAATACTTGGAAATCAAAAAAAGATATTACAAGAATGAGTCTCAATGGTTTTCCTGCCCTAATAACCATGCCTAACATAGTATGTTGACTATGCGGCATGCCATAGACGTTTAAACTGATGAGAGAGACAAATAATATGTACTTTGCTAACTGACAAGAAACAAATGAAGAAAATATGTTTTCAATTGAAATATACTAACTGTCACCAAATATACAGCTGAAGATCACGTTGAACTACACCAAGAAACAAACTACAGTATATAATAAGTTTACAAAGATCATTATTTAGCGGTCCTTCAAAACACTTTAGATAACACGTCATATAACCTATTTCCAGGGCCTACAAACTGAATGGAATTAGACCAACAGTGACTAGCTAAAACAAAACCAAATAGCATGTACAAGTAATCACATCAAATACTTGTTGTCTTGTTCTGACATAAAAAGAGACTATGCACTTCTTGTGAGCATGAGAAAGATATGAGCCAATGATGAACATTCAAACATGCACGGAGAGACCATGATTTCATGTATTCGGGGAATATCACCTTTCATTTTCTATACTATGATACATAAGAACTACAAATGAGATTGTGATATTTTCCTTGCATTGACAGCAACCTAGCAATTAAATTTTACTAGCCCATATGTGATAAGTCGGGGAGTTACATGGTTATCTTATACCATCCCTTGCAGCATTTACAGAGTGTGTTTATGATAGTGGTACTTGCAAAATGTAGTCAAGTCTCTCTTAGGAGATTAGATGCCTGGCTAATCTTAGGATAAGACTCAAAATACCATGTAAACGAGTTCAATTTATTTTATCTTCAAACATTTATATAGAAGAAATAATACCTATGATGCTCTGCAATGAATATTAATAATCTATCTCATTGTCAAGGAAAAATCCATAGTAAACATATGATGGTTATGCAAAGATTATATGATCTCTTGAGAGTCACAAAAGTGATGCATCCCCCTTTTCTTCCTTCCCCTTGAACAGCAATATATAACTAATAATCTTCTGCTTGCCATATTGTCCAATGACTTTCCAATCTCCTTATTGAAAAAAAAGGTACATGCATGGCATACAGACAGAAATTTTTGCATGACACTGGTGAATTTAACCAAACAAAGGCAGAAATTGCTCATTCAACAGAGAATCTTATGATATTCCTTTTTCACTCACTGCCTTTTAAGCCCATTTACTTAAAAATTTTCAGACTTCAAATCTTCAGCATCTAAGGCGTCACAGAATTTAATCAACATAACATTTAACATTTTGTTTTATAAACTAAATACACAAAAATTCAGGGAGAAAAGGTTTCAGTAACAAAGGAATGCAAACTGACCATGTAAATGATCCTCTAAGGAGCCCAATGGCATAAATTCATAAACAAGAAGCCTCTGGTCACCATCAGCACAATAACCAATTAAGTTGACAAGATTGGGATGATGCAAGAGACTAAGCATGAGAACCTCCACCAAGAATTCTCGATTTCCTTGAAGGCCATTGCGATCAAGCTGTTTTACAGCAACTACCTGCAAATGCAAGATACATTCCCAGAGATTAAGAGCGACATAACAACAAAGTAATGCTTGAATGAAAATTCATGAAAAGAATTTATGTTTAGAATGTAAAGATAATTTGAATGACTGTTTCTTTGACATTAAAGGCTTCAGGTTGAATTTCAGTATGGAGTAAATCCAAAAGCTTCATAAGCTGCAATACAACTTACTTGTCCCGTGCTCTCAAGACGACCTTTGTAGACACGCCCGAAACCTCCTTCACCTAATAAGCATTCTGGCCTAAAATTCTTTGTAGCAGCTGCAAGCTCTCGGAATGTGAATGTTTGCGCAGCAATATGGGCTGTTGGTTCCTTGGGAACGGGTGGTTCCTTCTTAGAATCAGAGCCACTTTTCAATTTTGATTTATCTATGTAATTAGTTGAAGATAAGTAGGAGTCGAAGAAATATTGCAAAATAGAGACATTGGATGAGTTATACTAGCAACTATTCTGAAACTAAACCGCCCACAGATAAAGGTTCATCTTGGAAAAACATATGACAAATCACATCACCAGTTATATTAAATTCCACTAATTTTATTAATCCAAATTGTACAGTTGTACAACCACAAGGCCCGGATTGTACAGTCTTCAGTACTAGCTAACTTGCCTTAGTCTTCCGCTGCTTAAGACAATCCAAATTTTTCATTGAGACACAAACCAGATAGGTAAAAGTTATTTCAATTTATAATATATTTTCTTAGCACATTGATTACTCAAAATGCAGTTATTACCATTTTAGCATCTACATCTGACAATTGCAACAAGATAAAAAAAATGTTATCAGACAATGTGAAATACTTGGCCGGTCACAGGCACAGGCAAGGGCAGATCTCTAACTGAGACACTGGTACCTCTTGAATTGAACAAAATTCAACAAACGAAATCAAGGGATTTCCAGAGACAAGCAAATCATTATCACAGCAGTAGCTGAAGCACAATATTGGATGAACCAGATCAAAGCAACAAACAATTTCAGCGAAGACACGTCTTGAATAAAAGGCGAAAGACACGAAATTCAGCAAGCAATGAAATTTGCTCTGACCTGAGCTAACCCTATTGGCGTGGTTAGACTTGGAAACAATTGAACTTTCTTTAAAGGAATCCTTGACTGCAACTTCCTTCAACCCTTGGTCCTTGTTTGATGATTCAAAGCAAGGAAAACACCCACCCATATCAAACCCAGACACAAGAAAGCCACCCTCACAAAACCCTGCAAGGAATAGCTCTCATCACAAAACCCCTCAAATCTTGAACCTTCCCCAAAAATCACAATTTCCCAACAGACCCATCTGAGAAATCTCCAACCAAACACTGCCTTGTGGTCTCACTCGCTGTCTCTCTCTCTCTCTCGCTCTAGCTCCCTCTAGTTGTTGTATCTCTACAGGGTCTTCATCGGCCGTTAAAGGTAAATATCGAGACCAACATGTCGGAGAGGCAGATCAACCAATCGTGGAAAATTGCTGTGGAGCACGACAAGGTAAAGGAAAAGGAAGGAAAGAGCAACAAAAAAAAAAGTAATGTAAGAAAAAGGATAAAGGAAAAAAAAATCGATTTTTTTTTTCAAAAAAAATTGCGGTTGAAGATGAATTATTGGGTTTCGGGAACAAAATCGCGGTATTTAATCTCTCGGGGGAATTATGGGATTACAACGTTGCCATTATTTTCTGAAAGAATTAGACTTTTCACCCCTTTGATTGTGAATAATTACACACAGACAAAATAAAATTAATAAAAAAAGGAATGTAAATGCCAATTACATATGTGTTGTTTAGTAGTAATAATCATCACGGTCGGATGGTGGGCCCCACTCAATAGATGTGTGATGGACATTCTCACCACGTTTAAATTTGAATGAATTGATTATTTAATTTGTAAAAACAATCGTTTTTTCCCGTTAATTTGACTTCTCAAGATTAAAATTTTTTCTTTAATATTTGTTAGATATTTTTATTTTTAGTTTACACTATTTCCGGTAAATTTGTCTGAAGCATTGTTTTTGTTGACCGAAGTACATTTGTCTCATTGTCTGAAGTATGAATTGTCCTATTTATATGAAACATTTTTTGGGCAAAATATTTATATGAAATATTGATATAAAAATAATAATTTATGAATTTTGATCAAAATATTTTATTTTTGAATTTGTAGGCATACTTAAAATTTGGCTGTTAGATCATTTTGGTATTTCTTATGTATAAACTACATTTTAAAAAATATTATTCAAATAACTATTCATTTTATCATTCAACTTTAAAATGTATTGATATTAATGATATTTGATATAAATATATATATATAATTTATATTTTTATTGCCTAGCAATATAAGTTGACTAAAAGTATTCATGAATTATAAGGGCGTTTGGTTCATAGAAAGGATTAGAACAGAAAAGAATGGAAACAAAAAAAAAATGAATGTAACAAAAAATTATTGACTGAGTGGATTTTTAGTTGGCACTATAAAAAAATCGTTTGACAGAAAATTTTATGTTTAGTTAGTTTAAAGTAATAGAAAATTGGGTACAAAAATATGCAAATGACTATATTAATTCATATTCTAATTTAAAAATAAAAAGATTTAAAAATTCAATTATTCATAAATAATTGGTTAAGATTATAATTTAAATAACTAAATATAAATATTAATTAAATTCATATTTAAATTTTAAAATTTGGTAATTAATACTATAATTCAGTAAAAATAAAATGAATAAAAATAAATTATAATTTAAATAAACATAAATATCACTATAGATTTTAAATGATTAAAAAATTAAATAAAAATAATAATTAAATAGGAAAAATAATAATGCAATTATGACATATTGTTAAGAAATGAATATTTATCTCACATATAGCTAGAAATGATGGAACTATAATACTTACAAATATGTAACTATTTGTCAACAATAAGATTATTATTCAAACAATATTAATTAGTTTTGTTATCTTAAAATTTTTAATTATCCTTAAAATTTACATATATAAAACTATAAAGCAATAGAGCTTGAGATATGGCTTCATAATAGATTTCATGTAAATAAAGTTCAAAACTATAGAGCGGTAGATCCTAAAATATGGCTAGAGAATCCATCATTAAATTTTAATCATTTTTGCAAATTTATGCTATTTTTATTTTAATTGATTAGAAATAATATGTTTTAGTGCAATAAAATAAAGCAAAACATAATAATTTAGAAACTCTATAACTAAAATAGATTTTACGTAACCAAATCTATTTTACATAAGCAAAATTGATTCAACTCCTTGTAATCGATTTAATTGTTGATAAAAGATTTTATTTGACTTAGTAATGTAATGCATAATTATATACAAATTAATTTTGGAAGTGAGAAAACAATTTTTAGTAACAAATACATTTCAACTTACCATTTCAAGTTACGTTATACTATGTATTTCTCCAATTTTAACATATTTTTTTAATATTTTTGAAATATCTCTTAAATCATGAATCCATTTGAAGTGAAACTTGTTTAATATGAAAGTACACTCCAAACAAGGTTCAAAAGCATCAATATCAATTTTAAAGAGTTTTATATGAAAGGGATATATTTTTTAAAAAATGGTGTTGAAATATCATGTTTTATCTCCGATATTTGTTTCTTCTGTCAATAATATATTTCATAATATAATAAATTTTGAAATTGATCTTATTTCTTTATAAATTAAACTTAAAGAACTTTATAGTGATAGGTTATTTGTCAAATTTGGATTGATTTGAGAGAGTTATATTCATCTCAAAATAGATTTCTCTAATTTAAAATTGATTTTTTTATCTCACAAATTGAGGTAGTTACAAACAATAAGAAAACACACAAGTTTAGATGATAAAAAGGAACAAGAAGATGAGTTCAAAGATTTGTGGTATGTGAATTTGTGGGTTTTTACACTTCAATAACAATTATAGAATTAAACCACCTATAAAGTGGTGATAACACAATATTTATTATTGTCGGATGTCACATTCGAGAATAGAAGTATTTGTCTATAATTTTTTATATCAAACTTATGATGGGTCTTCAAATAACTTTGTCAAATGTTACTTTTGATAACTGTGGTTGTTATCATTGTTGTCACCTTTGCATCTCAAGCTTATAGCTTTGAGCTTCTCACCTTCAACCTATTATCAATGTTACTTTAATAGGTTATTGGTTCATTGAAATGGGCGATAGAAAATTGGATCATTTTCCCTTATATAATAGAAAATCACACTCTTCAAAAAAATCTCTTCCCACCTTTTCTTCTAATCAGTCAGGCCCTACTAAGGGGAAAATTCAAATTTCCCTTTCCCTCCTCTAATTTCTTTACCACCCAAACGGCTCTAAATCATCCAATAGTTGTCATCTCTCTCCACAAAAGAAAAGTCATAAGTTATGACTAGTAAACTCTGTCACTTTTTTTGCCCATGTATTTATTTATAGAAGCATTATTCAAATTTAAAGATTAATTAATTTCAAAATTCTTATCTCTGATGATCAAATTGAAAATTGATTTAGTTTTTATTATGTTACCTTATTTGTGGACAAATCTAAACTTAAATTGTTAAAAATTCCTAAACCATAAATATTAGTGTGTTTTATCAACAATTGCTGCTTGTTTAGTGAGAACAAGTGTAAGATTTAATTCCATTTACTACACCTAACTTTATATTGTTTGATTTCTTGTTGCCTCTATCTAAGTGAGGATGAGATAATAATTAGTTTTTTTTTCAAATTCAAATTTGGTTTCTTAGAAGCACTTAAATTCAGACTTAAATATGATAAAATTTGCTCCAAAATATTGAGTTTTTTTAATAGAAAAAACGCTACGAATATTATTATTTCAGCAAAAACAACCAAGCTACAACGAGAGTCAGATGGAAGAAGGAAACAATTCAGGTAAAAACAAACTATAGACATTTCAATCTCAAAATTTCCAGTAACAAAAAGCACCTAAATGGTTGGGTTTAAAATATCCATTTTTTGCTAAAATATCAGTAAATTTGTTCTGATTTCTGAAGATATACAATAGTTGCACTTGCCAACTGAATTTTAACATATTCTAAATGCATCCAGTGTGATTATTATTATTTTTTTGTTATAAAAATTTTTAGAAATGAGTTGGCCTCACTCACGATCAACGAACAGGGTAAAATCTCTCTTCCTCTTAGGAGATACCAATGTCATGCAGGGTGAGCCGTCTATTATGCTTAAACATAAACTTATACACCTAGGAGCTAAGTTAGGATGCCTCTTCAAGTGTTACGACTGGAATCATAATAAAATGATAATCCTTAAGAATCAAACACACTTCAAATAATCATTATATTTTATCCCTTCTCCAATTGAACCTACTGACGATAGGTAACTAGTGTGATTATGGAAGAGATAGGAAGAAAATTCCCAAATAGACCAAATGCTCATGTTATTTCGATTACATCCTATCACTAGGTTAAAAAAAACTATACTTTTTATTTACTTCTTCCTATATTATATATTCTTTAATACTTTTTCCCTAAACATTGATATCCATAAGTTTAAAAAGCACACTTTTTTGCTTCATTTTTGTAGTTTTAACTACATGAGTTTGGGCTTTATATTGGGTTGGCCCTTCCCCATTGAGCACTCAGCCCTCTTATACTGGGCTGGCCCCAAATTCAAAATTCTAGCCCATGTATAATATTTAGGCCCAAATTCAAAATTCAAAATCCACTCAATTCCACTACTCTATCTATTTCTCTCTCACCCATTGTATTGGAATTTAATTTGGATTCGCTCTCAAAGTTGGCTTTTATATTTTTTTCTAAAATGAAATTTAAAACAACCATTTTAATTTTTTTAAAAAATAAAGTATACCAGTTTGCCATATATATATTTTAATTTTTTAAATTATATGTAGTTTATATATGCATATTTTATTTATCTGTAATTTAATATATTTTTTATTTGAATATTATTCTTTTTAGGTTATATATAAATGTTTTTAAAATATTTTAATCAAATTAAATTATTTTCATTATGATTGAATTGAACCTCTGTCTCATACTCATTTAATGATTAATTAGTTTGACTACATTGCTATATAATCGGTAAGAAAATATAAAATTAAATCCAAATGAGGATGAATGGATGATGAATTGAGGACGTGTTTGGAAGATAACATGTGTGTGTGTGTGTGTGTGTGTGTGTGTGTGTAAGCTTCTAGATTAATGGTATTATGGAAGATAAAGTGGGAATCAATTCTATCTCACAAACTAGACAGCTTGAATGACTCCAAACCCAAATAATGCAAACCACTTTGTTTATTCTTCTTCCTCCCTTTCCAATATTATGTAGTTTTAGGGCCAAAATTCACACAAATGCTATAATTTTCTCATTCACAAAAAAAAATAATATATCCTCAACAATGCACACCAGGGATACATAATTTTGTATGAACATCTGCTTAATAATCAACTAAAATTTTAAAATATTATAATATGGGTAATCATATTTGGATCATTCTACATATAAATTATTAGGGTATTAATTTCTTAAATAATAATATTTCAATACTATCATCAATAAACTTTATTCTTAAAATTTTATAATATCCAATTCAATTACACAGAGAGACGGGGAGAAATAAAATTTTCTAAGAATATGAGGGTGAAAGATACAAGAAAAAAATATTTCTTAATAAAAAACAAACATCTTATAATGAATGCTAAATCTATGAAGTAATGCCATTTACATATAAATAATTAAAATATCACATTTATATATGTAGGTATGCACCATTATATTCTAGTTATATTAAACTAAGCATCTTTAACCGGTGAGCATATTGGGTTGTTCAATTAGAAAAATACTCATATCAATTTTTTTATATATATTATCATGTCAAATTTTTCAATCATACTTTATTATATGTACTATTCTTTTATATAAGTGTAAATTAAGTGAATATATTAAAAAAATAAAATACTGATAAAATAAAATTAGAGAACTTGATTTTTTACTCTAAATTATTCATAACCTTATTTAATTTTAATTTATATAACACGTGATTGTAAAATCCATGAAATTTTTTATTTCAATGCTTCTAATGAATAATATTCTCTAAATTTTTAAATCATTTGTGAATATGATTTACGAATAAAATTTTTAGATATATATATATATTATCACTGATGGAATTTATACATAGGGATTGCAATTTATCATCTAAAAAAAGACGTTAATAATTTTTTGGGACAATAAACCTTAATTTGATTACAAGGGAACGGTAATAATTTCAAAATTAGAGAAGATCTTCTCACTAGATTAAGTTTAGAAAATTAATTAATTAGGGTTGATGATTTTAATTAAAGGGGGAAAATATCTAGAGAAAGAGAAAGAGATCTTGCAAATATGCTTGAAATAGATTGTGAACCCTTTGTGTTGACAAATTTTATGCGAGCAACAATCACAACCTGTTACATCTCCGTTACACACACACACACACACTAAATAAATTAAAATATTTTTAACAAAAATATTACAAAAACTCTAGACAATCTCAAGCTAGCTGGCTCCTTAACAAAATATCATTAAATATTAAATATTATTAGTGTCTCACATCTATATATTTATACTATAAACTGTTAAAAGTAATACCTAATTATTTATTTTTTTCTAACTATAATAGCTAGTTGATTTTATAAAGAAAAATAAGAAAATAAAATAAATAAATTAATTATATTATATATTCTTTAATTTATTAAAATTAATTAATTAATTTTTATATTACTTACAATTAATTAATTAATTTATTTTTTTAAATTTATATAAAAAATTAATTAGTTTTTATAATTAAAATAAGAAATAGTATATTAGATGTTTCATATTTCTGTGAAATATTAGCAATGCAGTTTGCTTTGAAGAATAAATTGGGTTGAGAACTCGGTGACAAGTGTTGCCACGTGTGCGCGTGTGTTCACTTAAATTTTAGTCATATAAACTCATAAATACACACACATAGATATATTTAGATAGACTTTTAAAAAAAAATATAAAAAAATGAGTTTTTAGATAATTTTTAAAAAAAATTATGAAAAAAATAATTTTAAATAAATAAATATTTAGATAGTTATTTTTAAAATAATTTTTATAATTGATAAATTATTATAAAAAGTATGAAAAGAAAAATTGTTTAAGCTATTTTTTAGTCTGGTCTTATCTCACTATGAAGATAGAGGAAGAAGATGACGCCATGAAGCATCAATGGAGAAAGAAGAAAAGATGAAAATGAACGAAGAAAAAATTGATCTTTTTTTATTTTTTATTGTTCATCTTCTTCTTTGAATTGAAATTCTAAACTTTATCTTCCAGAATAATGGACAATGGAAGTAGCAAGGGATGATAGTCGACGGAAGCAAAAAATTGAAGCACTAATGAACAACAAAAAATAAACTCTAGAAGACGTGAAAAATATAGATAAAATAATAATTAGATAGTTTATAAATTATTTTACTATTCTGAAAATTATTCTAAAGAGTTTATTAAAAAATATAATTTAGTCTATAAATCTTTTTGATCGAATATGACTGTTTATTTTAAAAAAATTAAAATAAAATTTAGGCTATAATTTTTTTAAAATTAAGATTTAGATTTTTTCTAAACAGTCATATACGCATTTAAATTTTAGTAAAATTGTAGCATGAGAAAGACGATACGATTATTTTATTTCTATGCTGAAAGTCAAGGTATTATTTATTTGTAATTATACGTGGATACTAAATTTATTTAGAAAAATTAGGAAAAAATTCCTAGTTAAAATTTTGTCTGAAACACCTAACACAGAGTATAAATATTAATATTCATTGGGTATAAAATCGTACTCTTTTCATATAAAAATTCATTATATCCTTTTCACCATTAAAATTTGAATTAAGGCACATTTAGTATGCTAAAATATTTTTTAAATAATACTTAATATCTTAAATTAATTTATATTTTATTTAGCATTTTTAAATGTTTTTTAATTAATAAATTCAGTATCCTAAAACACTTTTATATAATTTTATTCTTAAAATATTTTTCTTACTAGTAGTAGGTATTTTAAATTTAAGATATTAAACATTATTATAAAATAAATACTCTAGTATTAGATGCATAAAAAATTATTAAAAAATATTTTAATATACTAATATTATTAGAAAAATATTTTATAGTGATACATAAATAATAAATTAATTAAAAATATTGAATATTATTTAAAAAATAATTTTTTCGGGGGTTGATCAATTTTAAAGCGAATTTTTTTAATGGAGACTTTTTTTCCCTTATTTTAAATTATGAGGTAATATATGAGGAGAGCAGAGAGTGGGGGCCACAGGAAGCATGACGGTGTTGAAGGCGATGGGATATAACACAACAATTCTACAAAACGAATATATGTATTGGACTGATGTGAAATTTATCCACTTAGTATATTTTTTATGCATCACCGAATATTTATCCATATTTTCATTTGATTGTGACTCCCACTTTATTTATATTTTTTTATATATTATTCCTCTACCACGTAAAAAAAAATCCATTTAATTAATTTTACCAAGTTAATTTAATCACTACTAATTAATAATGTCTCTACATGGTAATTTTGTTTCAAATAATATATTTTAATTATAATATATTAGCATGTAGAAAAAAGTATTTATATGCTTGAAAAATTTTAAATTAATTTCATTTAGCTCATATTAATGAATCACTATATATCTAGATTAATAATCATTATCAACAATTGGGAGAGCTTTTTCATTAGTTTCAAATTGGAGTTTATATATAAATGTAAAGAACATATTAAATAAATTTATGTTTAATTATATTCGATAATACTTGAGTATAACCGATCAAATAATTTTATAAAAAAATATCATCTCTACTCACCACATTTTTCTATCTTCTTATTTTAGATTAACACTACTAATTAACATTTATCTTAAAAATTAGATAGCAACAAGAGGTATTGATAATAAGAAAAATTATTATAAGATTCTAAAAAATAAATATAATCATAAAAAATCTCACAATAAATAAATAGTATTAACTTTTTGTGAGGTTTTTTATCGATTATGTTTGTTGTTGAGATTTTATAGTATTGTCCCTAATAATAATTCTCATCCTCCTAATTAAAAAAAATGTATTCTGAACTTTTACTGATGATTATAAAAAAGGGGAACATTTCTCTCTTTTAATTTGTCTATTATAAAAAATTCAGAAAGAATTTAATATTAAGAAAGTGTTTGAGAGTTTTGAAATCAAAATCAAAGATGTAGCTAGCATCTTTAGGGCATTCGCTTAATTATCAGTTCTGATCTCTCGTGTGTCTATGTATATATATCATACCAAGAATTTATGAATTTGTGATGAAGAGATTAGAATTTAGAAGTCAATATGATATAATACAAAAGTTATATATATATATATATTAGAGATTGATGATTAATTAGTAGAATTACATATATAAAAGCCTCATGTAGTGTAAAGAAAGGACAAAAAAAACAGAGATCGATGATGTAATAATTAAGGCAGTGTTTGGGAAGGAAGATTAAAGCCAGAGAGCTCCTGCATCTCTGAGCATTCTCTTGAGGGAGCCATTGAGGTGAAGGGTCATGACAGTGTTGGCGGAGCCGACGAACCTGCCTCCGACGAACACCACCGGCACGGACGGGTTGCAGCCGAGCCTCATGAGGGCCCACTCCATCTCCTTCCCTCTAGAATCCTCGTCCAGCTCATAGACCGCCGGTCCAACCCCTTGCTCATAGAACAACCTCTTGATTGCATGGCACATCCCACACGAGCTATTGCTGAATATCACCACCGCCTTCTGCGACGCCAGCTTCGCCACTCGGTCCATCGTGTTCGTGCCGGCGCGATCGAAAAAGAGTAGCGAGTAGTGCGAAGGATATGTATGATTTGTAAGTGTGTGCAGTGTTTTGTTTGGTTTTGGGTTGTGATGTCATATGGGAGAATGAAGAGGAGGGATTGTGTATTTATATGGAGATGTGATTGGAAAAAGAGGGTATGGGAATTTTGAATTTAATAAAAGAAAAGGGGAAAATGGGGATGGAAAAGAATGGTTCTTTTAGGGTTTTTGATGATGCTATCAAAATGATAGTATGGGGCTGAGGTGTTAGTTGCTAACTCAACTAGCTTTACGAGAATCTATTATTGCATGCGCCATACACATATTTCATGTATAGTATACACACACATACACACAACCCTGCCCAAACTTGTAATTTGAATATATATATATATGTTAGGTGAATATCAATCACAATTCCTTTTCTTTTTTAAATGCAATGTATTAGCATTTAGTTATTCAACGCAACTTTTGGCTAATACTAAGATATATTTAACTAATTTAATTAAATTAAAATTTTTTAATTAAATTAGTTAATATAACATGATTTTTTTAAAATACTATAATTATTTTGTTTAAATTTATCCCTCCTTGTCTTAAATCTTGATTGTTGAGAGTATAAATAGGTGTAATTTAAAAAAAATTAATAAATATAAAAAATATATCTTATATTTAGGATCAAAATCAACTCCTAAATTAAGTCATATATTAAGGATAAAATGAGTAATATATATTAAACATTTATTTATTAATAAAATATAATAGTATTGTTAGTCTATATAATTGACTCCCCTTATAATGGAATAGAGATTAAAAATTTAGTTATTAATTTTCTTTTATTATTTAAAGGAACAGAGACTAATGGCATAAGGTTTTAAAAAAGATTGAATCTATTGCCTTTTACTTATAAGATAACTTTTATGCTATTAAATCAAAAGCAAATTGACTCAACATTTGTTAGCGGGAATTAGGTCTAGTGGAAGCATTGAATGTTTAATCAGGTTAAGTGATCATTAATTGGTAAAGTTTTAAGTTGGAGCTTTGTGAATAAGGAAAAAAATCATATCCTAATAGAGAAATTTTTTCACCATCGATTTTGACCCAAATTAGATTTAATTTGTTAGTAAAAAGGAAAAGAAAGGAATGGGATGCAGTTCATGTGGACGAAAATGACCTTGAGATTACATTTATTTTCACGAGTGTGGGCAGAGGATGTCCACTTTGGATAAGAGGATGTACAGCCGAATAATCAACTTCCGTGACCTTCCAAACAGTACTTTAATTTAATTCCCAACTTGTGCATAATAATTCGCTTTATATAAATATATATTTATCAAAAAGTTACTTTAATTATTTCATATTTATTATTTAGTTAATAAACTTCAAATGAAAAGTTAAAAGTATGTATTTTGGTCACTGCATATCAGCATGTCCATCTCATATATATATATATATATATATATACCTCGTTTAAATAATACTAAATTCTTTAATTAGTTTGTATTTTAATATAAATCTTTATTTTTTTTTGAAAAAATTTCTTAAAAGTTCTCTTTTACAAAATTTAGTGGCCAAAAGAAGACTTTTTTAAAAATTTTATTTTGCACACAATTGAAGATAGATTCCATCTGAGTTTTTAAACAAATCTTATGCACATTTTTTTGTAAGCATAGATATATATTCTTCTATTAGAGATAATTCTATTCGATATACTGTTAAATACTAAATATTGACACCTATCTTAGTAGAGATTCAAATATTAATTTACTACGTTATGATGGACTAATTTTTCCATTAAACCTAACTCTTTTTTGTTAAATTTCATGTATCTGTTGAATAAATTTTGCAATGGGATTTTTTTTAGCAAATTTCTCTCTCTTTTTTTGTTTATAAGAAAAATTATTTTTTGTTGTTTTGTCAAAATTTTTCAAATAAAAAATAAAGTTCGCATGACTTTAAATATGATGAAGATAATGTAAATGAGAATAAATACCCGTTGGATTATTGCGTTGAAAGTTGCATGCATGGAGGAATTAAGAGGAAAAAAAACAAAATAGAAAGAAAGATATAATTGGTGGGACCAACCAACTGGAAATGTTGATCCACAGTAGATGCAATTAATTAAAGTTTCAAATTTCATGATTTAAAATATCATAGAAAAGTGAAAAACTAATTCGTAGTAATTGATAAGGAATATATATATGTAATTAATGCGTTACCAATAATTAATGTTGCATTTTGCCTGGTGCACTGAAATTGGAAACTAATTAGGAACAAGTATCATTTTTGCTTGTTCGGGACATTACAAATTATAATGGGGAAGCCACTCACAAAAAGCTACGCACAAAACACTTGCTTATTCTTGAATTCACACACACACACGCGCACACACACACACACACACTAAAATAACAAGCTATATGGAATTAATTCATAGAGAACAAAACAAAAAGTAAATGGAATTTTGGCTCCCATTACACATTGCAATTAGGAAGTACTAAAAATTAAAGGTCTAATTATGATTAAATTATTATCAACTTAATTATAATTAAAATAATATAATTTAAATAAAAAATATTAATTGATAAGTAAATGAAATAGTTATGTATAAATCAGACAATTTAATAAATTAAAACATTTATTAAAGTATAAATTTGGCATAATGCTATTTTTTAAACTTAAAGTGGCATCATTTTAGACTCATTAAAAGGAAAAAAAAATTAAAGCTTTAACTCAGTTGACATGTCTAAAACTTTTAATCGAACCAATTAGGAGACTATGCACTTTGATTTGATGACCAACTGACCATAGTTCAGTTTTATTACCATGGTTGAAAGTAATAGGCCATTCTTATATATTAAAGAATATATTAAATTAATATTTTTTTTATATTTGCCCTTGTAAGAAAAGTTGAAAACAAATAAGACTGTAAATTTTCTTTCACCTATGTCCTTTATTATATTTAACAAAGGTAAAATTAAAAAAATATCATTAATTATTTTACAAGTAACTTATATTTAGGAATAAATTTTTTCTCTATAAATAACTTACATATAGAAACAAAACGGTAAGTTCTCTTGTATCGCATAATGTGTTGGTCATGTGGATAAGAGATATTACATATTACAAAGTTTTAAATCATTGGTATAGCTTTGGTTAAGGGAAAACCGAATTCTTTCAATTACTCAACCTATCACGAATGATGACCAAATTAAATCTGCCATGCACGCTAAGAATTTTTTTTTGTTTTAAAAAAAAGAGCTGACAATATTTTTTATAACATAGCCAATTATATTATATAGAAAAGGGAAGGTACATAAAAATAAGCACACATAATATAGCAACATACATCAAACACCAACTTACATTAAAAATTGCAAGGTAGAACAATTGATAACGTTTGTAAATGTTAGATTGGGGTGGAAATATGTTAGTTTTTTAATAAGGATGAACGGTCTAAATTGATTAAAGTCTGATAAGGCCTAGTATGTTTAGTAACTATGACATGTTTTAGCTCTAATTTAAGATACATTAGTTTAAATAGGTCATGTCCTTTTTTCTAAAGGCCTGACCTATTATGTTTAAAGTATATTTAGAGTATTCTATTTATAAATTTATATACTTTAAAACTAACAAAAAATTTACATAAATGTAAGTTTTAATAGATTTAAAGTCTATTTACGGCTTTCAATCCTTAAAATATAAGGTATTTTCAAAAGTTAATATTATAGGTACAACTCTAAAAAGGCTTTAGGCCTGGCAGACTCAGACATAAACTACAGCTTTATATTATTATTATTATAGACTCATATCTGTTTAGCTAAAGTCTGACTTAACTTGCCATATTTTTATCCCTAGCTTAGAGATGTGAAGGTATATATGGGAATATGTGTGTGTGTGTGTGTGACATTGAAGATGATGACGAGAAAGGAGTGTGATATTGACATGCATGCGTGGGAGTGAAAGGGAGAGCGAGCGACGTTAGGCAGAGAATTTCAACGTTTGGATAAGGCCATATGTATTATTGTTACATAATGCAGAATATAATCAGCATTATATTCATTCACTTGATTTTCAAACCATATCATCGTTATCTTAGCCTTACGTCAAGCAAAGAATACTACTTTACCTCATTATTTCATCAATTTTATTCCATATTAATTAATTATATTCGTCTATATTATATGTCGAAAATTATATATAGAGATTATATTTATCTACTTAATTAAACGCTAGTCAGCTTTTGGATTAATTTGAGCTTTCTAGTCTATTTATAATAATATATGTTTCGTATATTTTCTTATATACAAAAAATATTTATATATAATAATTACTGGAATTCTTGATATGAGAGGCTCACTACATATATCGATGCATATAGGAGAGCTTAGACGCTCAAGGAAACAGACCTGTGAATTTGATTCTAATTTGGACCCAAAATCATAATACGTTGAATTCATGAGTCGTTTATTTTTGTGCGTATCTATTTTTTTTTTTGTGATAATATGCCCTCTTATATTGTGGAATACAATTTAATATGGAATTTCGTTTCTAAAGAGCAATGAAGGCAATCTAACTCAACTACTATGGATTGAGCAAACTTGGCAGAGAAATAAGAGAAATACACAATAAAAATAAATAAAAGGATACTTGAAATGATTTTATTTCTCTGTTGTACTTCCTCCAACTTAGATATAAGAGTTAAATAATTAATTTATAAATATTAAAAAAATATTTAAATGAGTTATTTATAATAAATATATTTTATTTTTTTTAAAATATTTCTTTTAATCATTATTTATATTGATAAAAAAAGTTAAAGTGAAAATTTACCTCAAAACTTTTTATTCAGGAACATTGTCACTCCAAAAGTTTTCGAGCCATAACAATATCGCTCTAGCTATCTAGATTAAGTTCTATTTTTAGTTGATCAAATATACTGAATTTAAAATATGGAATCAATAGAGATAAATTAATAAAAAATTATAATTTTAATAAACAAAATAAATTAAAGTTTTACATTCAGTACAAAAACAAACTTTTAACTGCTTCCTATATTTAGTACCCTAATATATCATCTCTCAAGAATAATATTAATATAGAGAGAGTACTAATATATCATCCCATGTATTCTTCTTGGCGTTTTCTTTTGGATCCCTTTGCTTTGCAAAAGAAAGTTGAAATAATTTTTGGCGAAAAACTTCTATCAATATTAATATATAGAATACTAAAAATGGCACCCATAAAAATTAATCTAATTAATAAGATGCTGACTTATTAAAAGCTTCACAAAAGATGTGAGTTTAAATCTTATTATTAAATCCCCATTAGACTGGACAACCAGCTAATATAAACTTTCATTCACAAAAGAAACACTAAAGTTTGCAAATTATAGCCAGTAAAAGAATCAAACGCAATCAAGTAAAAATACAATATATATATATATATATATAAGTAAATAATCTACAGATTTTTGTTTTTAACTATGAGAAGTTTAAGATTTTGACGGATCCAAGAATGTCCATAGAAAATGAATTTAAGTTAAGATTCGGAGCACACAAACTTTATAGAGGATTAAGAAGTAGTGATGAGCAAGTGCATGTGTTAAATGCGTGTGGATTAAAGGTAAGGTCGGTTCAATTAAGAAAGATGCCATATGCTTCAAAACGAGGATAACAATAAATGTAAATAATGCTTCTGCGAATCACTTAACCAATCTCCTTAAGATCATCTTCGGACGAATATATTTATTCATTCATATATATATATATATATATATATATAGCATATAATAAAGAATACAAAATAACAGAGAGAGAAAATACTTAATAAACTTTTATTAAACTGCTATATAAGACTAATATTATTTCTCTAATTATATTTATAAATCATTTTTAGCATATTTTATATAGGAAAAAAACTTTAAACCTCATTAATTATTTTATAAAATTTATTTTTTTAATTTTATCCTTATTTAATATATATTATATTCTATAGAAACAAAATTAACATAATAAATGAAAGATAAAATAATACATTTATATAAAAAATTTCTCTCTACTCTATAAATAGGAGTAGATGATAATTATGTTGGGATTTAAATCTATAATAAGGGTATAGTTCTACAAAAAAAATATAAGATTCATGATAAATATATACGATAAAGAGTTGAAATTGTATTTCTATTTAAGAGAAAATAGTAAAAATAATTTGAGATGATTCGGATATGTATAAAACATCTATTTTTAGCTACTGACTATAGTAAATTAGATAGTATAGAATCCTCTAAAAATAAGTAAAAAAATAAGAAGATATATAACACTCAAAGAATTATTAAACAAAACCTTTTAATTAATAATATATTCAAAAATTTGGTATAGAGTATAATAATATTGTACAATCGATCTATATAATTGATCATACTTAATGAGATAATACTTAAGTTGTCATTATATAACATATAATAAAGAATTATTAATGAATAATGCTGTTAATAATGATGAGAATTGAACGTCAATATATATAAAAAAATGTTGAAATTAAATATTCTGTACTGAGGGCAAAAACTTGAGGAGAATTTTTCTTTATAGGAGAGGGTGCTTTCTTTTAGATAGCTAGGGTTCTCTGGATTTTGAATGAGAGGCTAAGCTATCTATCTATATTCTACCTGTCTCTTCTCGTATCTTAAAAAGCACAATAGGCAAAACATCGTGATGCTCTCTGCATATATACATACATACATATATATATATATATATATAATAAATATATTCAATATTTTATAGGGTTCTTTTGGCCTTTTCCTCCCTTTTTCTCCGTATAAAATATTTAAAATAAATAAATAAATAAACTGTACAGTTGGCTGTACTTCACCAACCACTGAAAACCCTAATCTCTGTTTGTGCGATGCCAAGAACCGTCATCGCATTCTCTTCGTATTTTCCAGCTTATAAAGTTGACATTCCTTCGCCCCACCATCTTTCTTTTATATATATATATATATATATATATATATATAATATGTATAATATGTATGTGTATGCATGTAAGGATGTTCTTCTGCACATACATCATTATATGTACATGTCTGTAAGTATATGCCACACACACACACACACACACAAGTATATATTTGATTTGGTCCTGTTGGGAAATGGGCAATCTATCTATGGTGGATTATGCCTAAATTTGAGGAGTTCTATTAGAGGGAATATTTTATTTTGAAAAGGAGGAAAACAAAGGATTAGGCAGTTACATAGAGATCCTACTCCTCTCATAATATACATACGTACAGAAGAAATATGGTGAAGGAAATCAATTTTCATATTCTCGTGAGTGTAGTTTTGCTCAGTAGATAAGAAAGAGAATTGTGCTCTTCTTTTTTTCTCCTCTGTTCTTCTTCCACTTTCTGTGAGTGCTTCATCGGTGCTCTTCCTTTGTAGGTGCATTTGTTGTGTGAACGTGTCAAAATCCATACAAGATGTTACGACTGTATGTGGGTATCTCAGTGGATAAAAGACTATCTCAAGTATGCCCGAAAACTATCAGATCTGATAGTATAAACTCACTAACTAACCGAGTTAGCCTACATATAATTTGTGGCCTGGCATGCAAGTTGAATAATTTAAAATAAAATTAAATAAAAGTTGGGTTGATAAACTTAATTATAGTTTAAGCATTTTTTCGTTCACTTCCAGATCCACTTTTTCTCAAAAGTTATCTCCTTTAATTTCTTGATCGACTTCTTCTACTTTAGCAATCTAGGTCCTGTGTTTAAACGTGTGGATCATATTCATTTAAACTAGACACATTTTTTCAGTTGTGAATGAGAAAATTTTGAATGAGCAATATTATTAACTAATACTGTTGTTTGATATTAATTTTATTATACGTATATAGCTAATAACATATATAGGGCTTCCTCATCTTCTCATACATGGACATATTCTGCAAGAAAGCTTTGAGAAATATATTCTATTCGGTGAAGTTTCTTGCAGCAGATTATTATATGAGACGAGTATTACATTAATGAGAAATTCTCTCTGGAAGATATTCTGAGAGAATTTTATTTCTCTTGGAGATTTGACCCATGAGAAGTATTATCAGATTTTACATACTGAGAGAATTTCTCACGCCTCTAATCGATCCATATATATCTGTGACAAGTTCTAAAGGTATTTAATTTCATCAGGACTTTTCTTGGCATGAGGAATCGAAGGCCTTTTCTCACAAATTAAGGCTGGGAGGAAAACAGTGCTCCAGTGTAGTCAATTTTATTATATATACATATCAATAACCAGAGCAATGCATGCATACTTTTACCCCTATATATTTTTCCTTGATTTTTCATTTGGGGTCAATTATATATATATATAGGATGGTGAAATTGATAGAGATATTTTAAATAGAATACAAATTGAGTTGTTTTAGTGGAGAAATGCTACTGAGTTATCTATAATTAGAAAATACTTAATAAGTTAGAAGTAAAGTTTTATTGAACAACTATAAGATCGGGGAATGCTATATGATACTTTTATACTCTTTAATATATGATCTAAGTATAGAGTTGATATTGGTGTTAAATATAATATTTATTTTTTATATTTATTAATTTTTTTTTCTAAATTATCTATATTGATACTCTCTCAACAATAGTCAAATAAGAGTGAAAGAGTGGGTTAAAGAAAATAATTAGAGTATTTTTAAAAAATATATTATATTAACTAATTTAATTAACTTTCTTAATCTAATCAAATTAGTTTAATATTTCCTATATCAAGGATCAGAGGAATAGTTAATGTTAGATTTTAAAGGCACAGACAAAAGCATAATGTTAAGGCACTAGAGGTGAGAATATTAGAATGTATGTGTAATCATACAATAAAATATAAGATTGAGAGTAATTGTATTATAGGAACAGTAGGCGTGGAAACGTCTATTAAAGAAAAAATAAAAAAAATATTCAAAATAGTTTTTTAATAAAAGCAATTCATAAATTAAAATAAAAATATACAACACAATAAAACTTTATTTATAAAATAGGGGCATCATAGTTCGAAAAGAAAGAAATATTATCTGAAATACATAAACGAAAACTAGAAAAGAAATTAGTTAATGGAATATGACCTTCCAACGGCATTAGAATAGATAAGAGGTTGCAGCTTGTTCTGACAAGGAATTTTCCTGAGCCTACAACTTTCACCAAGTCTCTTGGCAAATTCCTTGAATAGCTATAATTCATAATGTCTAAGTTAAAGATATTCCTCAAATTAAAGATAAGATAGAAAACAAATTCTAATGAGGAAGTCGGATTTTTAACCCTTACAAGATTCTAAATCAATTCCCCACAATACTTAATTGATAAAGTAGGAAGAAGATTTCCTCATTTTAATCTTTTGATCCAAATAGTGCGTCCATGCAGAAACTCATTAGAGGGGAAGTTGACATTTTCTTACTGTAGAAGGATAGTTACAAGGAATCGGATCTGACCACTTGCAAGCAGAGCTCAGGTAATAAGAGATACCTTTAAACTCCTTTATCATAGAATCAGGATTTAAATTAACCTTTGAGTGTACAATTTGGTTTCTTTTCCCTCCAAAGAATATTTAGAAAAATGATAATTTTTTTCGCTACAAAAAAAAGTTTAGGTAAATTCGACACCAATCTTCTACTAAGGCCAGGGCATGACCCTATGGCTCAAAGAATACTTACAAGGGAATTACAAGATCACCTACCAAAGGAACTCTCACAATAGTAGAGAAAATCAAACTTACATTTTTATATGATATAAACCGATTTCTTACTATCTATTCTAACTATCATTAGATGAAAAAAATGATAATTTTATTCGCAGAATGGGAGTTCTTGTTCTCAAGAAGAGATGAAGTGTGTGTTTGGCACCATAGTTTGAAAAGCCTTTTTAGGCAAAACTTTTATTTGGGAAAATTTTAAACAAACAACCATATTTATTTATAAGTGATTTTGGTCAAAATTATGGTTTTAAATAAGTTAATAAAACTAACTTTTGAAACAATAAAAGAGCTTATGTACTATCCAATTACTATCTTACCCCTACTTTTTCTTACACCCTCTCTCCTCTCTGCCCTATCTCCTCTCTCCTCTCTTCTCTTTTATACTTTTAATCAAATTATACCCTTTTTGATAATTTACTAATATGAAAAGTGATTATACTACTAATCATCCAAATATTTCCATTTTCAAAATCTATTCTTCCCAAAATATATTCTCCAAAATCTATTCTTCCTAGAATATATTCTCTAAAAGCTAATCCAAACAGGCCCTCAAACATTTTTAATTATCAATATCACTTTTTTTTATAAAATTTATTTTCCAAAATCACTTTTAATTAGTTTTCTTTATAGTTTATTTTCCAAACACATTCTTAATATTAGAAACAACAAATCTATCTCTACACAAATTCCCTCCCAATCATTTGAAATGATTTGGACATGTACATAGAAAATGCTAGTGAGAAGGCTAGACCAAATAGCATAAAATCCTATGAAAATGGGTAGAGGAAGATAAAAAAAATGTTTAAAAAAATCATTGAATGGTATTTTTGGTTAACAATTTTTTTAAAGATTTAGTTGTTGATAGATTTAGATAGCACCATCTAATAGAAAAAGATTTGTTATCATAGTCATCATTTAACTCATGTTTTATATCAACCCACTTAATGAATTTGAGATGTGTCGTGCATGTGCATGTGCATGGGCATGCATGCATAATTATCAGATAAGAGTTGATGATACATGAATGCACTGGCATGAAAATGTGAAATGCTGATGATGGACATACATACATACATACATACATACATACATACATACATACATACATACATACATACATACATACATACATACATACATACATACATACATACATACATACATACATACATACATACATACATACATACATACATACATACATACATACATACATACATACATACATACATACATACATACATACATACATACATACATACATACATACATATGGTGGGTGGAATCATACGTGAGGATGAAACGTAAGTGGCCCTTAGGTTGAGCATAGAGCCGTTTGATTGAGGGACACTAATACCTTAAACGTACAACTGTACATGTGAAGGAACCCTACAACAATAGATATAGAAATGGTATATTTACTTACTTTTGCAACTTCTTCTTCCTTGTTGGTTCTGGTCAAGTTGCTATCATCAAACGTGGCGCCATGTTAAAGTAAACAACCTTACCGCACGACACAGACTCTGACACAAAGACAGAATATAAAGTGCTCATAGTATTGCAAAAACCAAGATTCCCTAATCCACAGCCACACAACAACATCGAAGTCGGAAAGAAAGAAATTTAAAGGCAACTAGCTTTTTGATCTGTAATTCACTGCATTTTTCCAGACTTTTCTGTTCCTCATGTTCATCAATTCAAATCTTACTTGGTTCCTTTACTGTATCTATATCCCTTTAAATGAATCTTTCTCATCAATTTGATCATCAACAAGATCGCTTCTTCTTTTCTGTGCTAGATCTTGTGATTTGTGTGTCTACACATAACTTTACAATTCCATTGGCCAAAATACTATTAGGTCATAAATAAAGAATGTAATTATCATAAAATCCCATAATAAATAAGCAATATGCAATAATAAGTTTAGGTACAAAGAATAATAAGGAATCCATAATGCTCACTTGTTAATAGGACTTTTCTATGATTACATTTTTTTTATTAGTGATTTTCCCAACAAAAAACTAACTATTAGATTTTGTATAATCCTTCAGGTTGGTATTCCCAACATGTCAATGGTACTGTGCTCAACAGTACAGTATTCATGACACGTCGATGCCATTCTGTTCAATCATACTCTTGACATGTCAACGGCACTCCATAATAGTGTTTTCAGTGTTTCAACAATAAATCTTATCTCATTAAATAATGAATTTAAGCATATAATAAATGTTTTGTCACATTTCCCTTTCTGGAATCGGATGCGAATCTTTGATAGAGGTCCCAATTGGATAAATCCAACTTTTCTTCCACCGTAGCAGATGCTTATGTTAAAGGTAGAAAAGCCAGAAACTCAGAACATGGATTTTTTCCCTTTTCTCTTCATTTTTTTGAAGGAAAAAAATGGAAAACACAATCACCACATATTCATATGCACCCTCTTCAAATTTTTTTACCATGATGAAATAAATTCAGTTAAATGGGTTCATTATTAATCGACTCATTCCTATCCAAAATTTCATCATCAACAGGCATTTCAACCATCTCCAAGCTTGGAAACAAACAAGTTATAACACTGTAAAATCACTTGAGTGTTAAATACAAATGGAGGAGAAGTATGACACACTTAAGTAAAGTCTAATTTATGTATGTGATCTAAAAGTCATGAACTTGGCTAAAGGAGAAAATGAAATATCCATGCAAGTAACAGAAGTAAATTGCTAATAAGAGGGTTATTGACTCATGAGTTCACAAGTAAAAGTTTTATTTTTTCTTCATGATTGAGCAAACTCTTACTAGAACTTTGTCTTGAGGCTTGCGTCTTCAAACAGAAAAGAAAAGTAACCACTAAGAAGGGGATATGCATATGAAAAATAACTCAGCCAGCCGTACCAAGGACACACTGGTGTTTCCGTATGCACATATAGATTCGTTGTCGTGAAGGAACTTATTGATCAATCACTTTCAAATAAATGATCGAAAGAGAAATTTAGAAAACCACAAATTAAATTAATATCTAATCGAACATTCCTTCTTTACCCCACCCCCCGTCCACCATATCATTTTCTTTGCCAATTAGCTGCTTGCTCAGCCATGCCTATCCTCTCCCAAACACCTCTATATATACCTCAAGACCCTCCCTCCTCCTCATCTCATCTCAACCCAAACCAATTCCTACTTCAAAATCTGCATTGGACCCATCTGGCAATATATATACATATACACTTCTGTTCTCATTTCTCAACCACTTAGGCTACAACATTTGAAAACTTCTTAAGAATTTCTTGTGTTGTTTAGTACTGCAATTCATCAGCAATGGACAGGGTGACAAAGATGGCATCAGAGAGGCCTGTGGTTATCTTCAGCAAGAGTTCCTGCTGCATGTGTCACACCATCAAGACCCTCTTCAGTGACTTTGGGGTGAACCCGATGGTTCATGAGCTCGATGAGATGGCTCGTGGGAAGGAAATCGAACAAGCCCTCATCAGCCTCGGATGCAGCCCATCAGTGCCAGCCGTGTTCATCAGTGGCGAGCTCGTGGGTGGAGCCAATGAAGTCATGAGCCTTCATCTTAACCGCTCCTTGATCCCAATGCTCAAAAGAGCAGGAGCTCTTTGGGTATGAGACAGTACTACTCAGTACTGACCTTATCATATCTCAGGCAATAAAAGTCCTGTTTTGGTTATAATAACTATATATGAGATTATAATGTAGGCATCGGATACAGAGTTATATATATATCCGTGTTAGTGTCGAATATAGAGTGATATATATCCATATTAACGTATAGCTTATGTTACTAAAGTTTTGTAATAAGCTGAAGGCTAACTTGATCTACTGAGGTGTAACTTAGCCTTTTTTTTTTGGTATTTTAATGTAGCTTTGCGGCCTTATGGAGTTTTTAACAGTGTGCTTTTGGCATCATGCCTTCTTCTTCTCTTGAATTAAAGGGGAGATCACTTACGACTTGAAGTTAAAAACAGGATCGAACCCACGACCTCCTGTTTATAAAGGAGCTTACATGCCATTAGGCTATAGAGCTATTGGCTCTTTTGGCATCAGGTCAGTTGTGGTTTATCAGCATTTATCCTCTCTAACGTGTAGAGCAAAAAGCCAAGCATAGATGAAAAGAAGTCAAGTTCCTTACATTAACTAATTAAATAACAAAATAAACTAAATATGCAGGAAGGTGGGAAAAGAAATATTATTAAGTACATTAACTAGTTAAATAACAAAAGAAATTAAGTATGCAGGAAACTGGGAAAAGAAGAATTCTTAAGTAAATTCAGTCTATGAAAAAATATATATCAAACCAAGTATACATGACATGGGGAGTATCTCAAGCAGTCTTTTATATTTGTTTATGATTTATTTGAACTATTTATCATTAGACTGAATTTACTTCAGATTCTCTTCAACAGGAAAAGTGAAACTACCACTAGCCATGTAAGATTATACCCACTACCCAATATTAGATAAAATAAATGTTTTTAATCCTTTGTCTTTCAACCCCATTTAGCTGGGATTTGTGGTTTGTAATCTTCTAAAAACTATCTAAACAAAGTGGCTTATTATTATAATTTAGAAATATAGCAACAAATATCAATATAGGACAGAAAGCATATCTTGTTCTTCCACTTGGTTTATGCAGGACAAAGGCATCAAATGAAATAAGCATAGGCATCAAATGAAATAAGCATGCAGGTAGGCGTGCAATTGACACATGCAACCATTTTAATTCCTCTGTCACATCAACAAATAGACAGAAAAATGAAGGAGAAAAAAAAAATAACTAGGAGAACCCAAAAATAGACCAACGTTGGGTGGCGCATAGAGGAAAGTGTAGTTTAGGAATGAGCATGATAAGACCACAACTTTATTTTTTTTCACTTGTAAGTTCTAAAACACTCTGTTTTCCTGAATTGTCCTTGTTCCAATGAATTCAATTTCCAAAGAATTACCCACATATATCTTCAGTCAAAGGAGAAAAGAAGAACAAATTTTACATACAGAGAACACGATTCAGGACGCAAACACATACTGGTAAATAAGAGAAGCAAGGCAAGATCAGTATCTCCACATTAGAATATGTGGCTCAGTTTGCATTGATATAACTCCAAGGTAAACAGTTTCCATCATTTAAACTTGGAAAATTGTCTTTCCCACTTTAGTTTTGAATTGAGTTTAACTGTTGAAGATAAGCCAAATGAAAATGATTTACATGCAAGCAGCAGCAATCTTATAGATGTAGGCAACCCATATATGATAGGTTAATAAAATTCACCTTGACTTGACCACCATGACTTCTTGTACATACATCAACTACTGCTTTTTGAAGCCTTTGCACTTTCCAATATATAGTGACATTGCTTTCATTTCCTATCGAGCATATAGAACCTCCTAAAAATCAGAGAGCCTTGCAAGGTTGAATCATACCTGTGAACTGAATCAATGATAACCGCAAAGTCTAAATTTTCTTCTTCTTGTATTAATATAGACTTTTATGTTAAAAATGTCGTGCAACTGAGTGGTTTTTCATTAAAGAAATAAAAATGACAGGGGGGAAACGTTGAATGTCAATTATAAGCTTCCGCTTTGCCAATGTCAGCAATCAGTTTTCTTAAAGCATAAGCAAGCAACGTGGAACCATTGTTCCAAGAATTGCAAAATTCACAAACTAGTTGGCCTTTTAAGATTAAATTAATCTGAAATAGTCTAAATATCTAAACCACGGATTTCATTGTATAACAGAATGCACAATTACCATCAGTTTAAATACTCAGATTGCAGAAAGTCAATCAAATTGGTAAAGAAGTAACTATAAAGTGAAGCCTGTTTCAAATATTAAAAACCTGATCTTCTCAGCCTGAATGATATTCTTTTCTAGTTTCCTCCATCATATGTACAACAAAGTTACAGAATCTGTAGTTTCTTCATCTTTTTTTTTTTAATTTTGTTGGTGAAAACAGAATGTCTAGTTTCATTCATAATATCAATACTAATCAAATTATACATTAACAGTTCATCTTTGAAAGACTTTAATCAGAACATTACTCATTCTTTCATTTTTATGAGACTGATAGTCATACATCAATTTTCATCCATCACTACCAAAATTGTTCACCTTGTTCAATTTCATTATTGCTAGAGCATTTTATCTGTGACAACTTCAACCCTGCAGACACAAAACCCATGTCATTTTTTCATCGTAAGTCTCAATTAAGTTGACGTAAGATATCAACTTTAAGTGATACAAGATGGTAGCAGCCATTGGAGCATCAAGTTATTGTCATGAATACAACTCCATACATTTTTTCTCTTCTGGTCATGGAGGAGCCAAATTAAATCCAACTACATCCAGGTGTTTTGCTGAGTTTCTTTCCACCCAAACCCATTCTCAACCTCTCGGCATCATCCCATTTACCAACGGAAGCATATATAATAGAAAGAAGAGAGCAATAACCACTTATATCACTCTCCAACTTCAGGCAGTGCTGAACAGCAATTTCCCCCAATTCCACATTGTTGTGTAATCTGCAAGCAAGAAGTAGAGCTCCCCAAAGTCCAGAATTTGGTTGCATTGGCATATTGATTATGAGCTTATATGCTTCATCCAACCATCCTGCCCTCCCTAAAAGATCAACCATGATTCCATAGTGATCAACTGAAGGCACAAGTCCATAATCTTTCATGGATTTGAAGCAGTGGTATCCTTCTTCAACCAATCCCGCATGATTGTATGCAGTTAAGAGGCCAGTGTAGGTAACTAAATTTGGGCTGATACACTCTGCAAGCATCTGTTCATATAACCTTATTGCATCAAATGGCCTACCATTTATTCCACACCCATGTATCATTGCAGAATATGCAACCAAATCCCTCTTTCTCAGACCATTAAATATCTCATATGCATTGTCAATGCTTCCAAACTTGGCATACATATCAATTAAAGCAGTAGCTAAATGATCATCTAGAACAATTCCAAAGTCATTCATTCGCGACTCAATCCAGTGCCAATATCTTATATCTCCTAATTGCGAACAAGATGATATAATACTAGCCAGAGTCATCTTATCAGGATGTATATTGACGTCAGGTTTAAGCATTTCGTTTAATAGAGCAAGGGCCTCCTTTGGCTTTCTATTTTGAGCATAGCATGCTATCATAGCATTAAATGAAAGCAAGTCTTTGTCATTCATCTGGTCAAAAAGCTTTTGAGCAGACTCAGTATCCCCTGTCCTTGAGTACCCAGAAATCATTGTCATCCAAGAAACACTGTTTCTAACTGGCATTGTATCAAAAAAATCTCTTCCAGATATTATGCACCCGGAATCAATGTAACCACTGATCACTGTATTCCAAGAAGCCAAGTTTCTCTCAGGCATTTGTTGAAATAAGGAATAAGCCTGATCCATATTTCCTGATTTTGCATACCCTGAGATCATAGAGTTCCAGGATACAACATCTTTCCTAGGAATCTCATCAAAAAACAAGCGAGCCACAGTCAAGTTACCATCTTTCAGATACCCATATAACATAGAATTCCAAGAAACCACATTTTTCTGGGACATTTCATCAAACACCTTACGTGCAGTCTCTGTATCACCCACTTTCGAGTACAAATCAAGAAGGGCAGTTTGAACATAAACACAACTAGAGAATCCATACACCTGAACTTGCCCATGAATTGATATACCACCAAGTTTATTCTCAAGCCTGGCACATGACTTCAAAGCAGAGGATATCGCATATGAATTTGGACACAGTCCAATTCTCTGCATTTGAACGTACAGAGAAATTGCTTCAGTGAACTGACCCTTCTGAGAGAAGAACCGAATGGTGCACCCCCATGAGAAAGAATCTGGATTGATTAAATGTTGAAGAATTGGTTGCACATACGTAGCTATAGTATTATAGTTCTTGACATCCCAAAGAAGAATGTGATGAACTAAAACGGGTTCTAGATGATCAAGACTATTAAGCAGGATATGGGCATGGATTTGTTTAGCCTGCTTCAGAGTTGAACAACTCTTTAGCAAGGCAATCAATTTAGGGACAAGCATGGAGCATTTTTAACGGACTTGAACCATTTGGAGTGGCAGTTATATCGATCCAGTTAGAGAAAGTTCATAGCTTTTGGAATGGCTCTGTGGCTTTATCAGTGGATAAAAATGGTCGATTCTTTTTCCAGATCACTTAACTAAAAGATTTATATATATATATATATATATATATAATATACAAACTTGGTTTTTATAATTATAATATCCCTAATATCCTATAATATTCTTTTTTAAGTTTTTTTTTAATTCGATTGCATCTTAATATTAACACTCATTTTGTTTTGTCCATAACCTTCCTTTAAGATGCAGGGAGTAGTTAGATTTTGATAAGTATAATTAGAAAAAACCGTTATTCATAAAATATTAGAGAGGATAAATTTAATCTAAAATTTTGTTAGATTTATGACAGTTCTTGAATATATTAAAATGCATATTTAGATTTAAAAATAAAAAAGTATTACTCCTCTTGTCCTTAATAGTATATATAATTTTAATTATAAAAGTTAGTTGATTTTTTAGATAGATTAAAGAAATTAAATAAATTTATTAATTATAATTAATATTAGAGTTAATTGATTAATTTGGGTAGTTTGAGAATGATATAATATAAATTTATTTAAAAAGTTGGGTTTATCATGTATAATTAATTTTCTTAATCCACCTAAAAAATAAATTAATTTTCTTTTCACTTAAAAAAAATAATTGTCTTATAATTAAGACCGAAAGAAATGAGTAAGAGAGCTAATTAATTTTTTTATAGATTAAATAAATTAAATTAATTAATTAATTATAATTAATATAAGAGTTAATTAACTAATTTGAGTATATTAAAAAGTATATACTATTAGAGGGTTAGATTATATCATAATTTATTTATTTGTTTAATTTTGTTTTAATTCACCTAAAAAATTACTAAACTCTTATATTAAATATTTTAAATATCGGAGAGGAGTATGAAATAATATAAAGAAAAACACTTTTTTATTACAATATTATTTTTACTTATATGAATGGCACGATTATGATGTAGCATGGTGGACCTTATTTTGATTTTACTTCATTGTCTCGTTCCAAAAAATTCCAACATATGAGGTCAGAAATAAAACACAATTTCATATAAAACACATTATATGAAACTTGCATATATATATATATATATATATATATATCACTCTAATAGAAACAACAATCTCCCCACAATTATGAATGTAGTTGACGGGTCAAAATGAACTGATATTAGCAAGGCTTGTCATGCATCAATATTCACTTGCCTCTTTCTTTTTTTTTAAAAAAAATTATAATCAATTAATGTTAAATTCCGGCGCAAAAACAAAACATTAATATTAATAAATCTTTTACATGAGTGGTGTAGAATATTTTTATCCACTTAAATATGGTTGTATTTGTGTAAACTTTAAAAAATATACTTTTAATTAAGCATGCTAATACGCGAATATGTCATAATTATATTAAAAAAAATATTATTCTTTTAATTTTAAATAAAAAATTAGATAAAAAATTTACTTTAATTATAAATATAAAATTTTAATTCATTTTATTTTTTAAAATTATAATTTTTATTTAAACTATTTATATATGAATTAGACACATTTTATTAATGATATTTTAAATATATATGATTAAAGGTATATTTTAAAAACTAATATATAATTATTATAAATAATTAATTTAACTAATATTTTTAATAAAATCTAGAGGTATCTCTTAAAATAAATTTATATAATATAATTTTTATTTATTTAATAAATTTTTATATTAATTATAATTAATTTATTTAATTTTTTAATTTATCTATAAATTTTATTACCTCTAAGATAAAAAATAATTGAGCTGAGAGAGTATATTATGATTCTAATAACATAACCGCAATAATACGTTAATAACGACAATAATAAAAAGAATTGGAAAACACGTGGGCAAAGATCCGATCAAAACTTTTGGAGACATCACCCAAGTCCCGAGAGAAGTGGGCCCACAAAGCACCCCCACTAAATGGTAAGTGGGCCCAGTTCCCCTGAACCTTACCCCTTTTCTGCAACTTGAAAGCTCACGGTCGCACTATTCAACGAAGTCATCACACTCCTCCGTCTCCGCGCGCAGTGGTACAATACAGACTACACGGTCGTTTTCTTCTTCGCATCTATTTCTGGTTCTACGCATACATTGCATCCCACGGTGCAATCTAGAATCAACCGCAGTACTTTCAGCGCATTTTAGTGTTTGAGCTGCTTTGCTGGTACTGTTATCGTCATTCGTCACAGCAAAGGCCTCGGTTATATCGACTCGGTGCCGTTTGATGATCTTTTGCCTCTTTTCCGAACAACTTTCGTAGGTGAGGTGAGCTTTATCAGCAGTCACTGAGACCTTTTTTTTCTTAATCTTTTCCTGCTTTTTTTTTTTTTTTTGACTGTGAGATTGCTATTCATTGTACCTCCTTTCCTGGGAATTGGAAAGAAGAAGGCTTTATGTGCAATGTGGCTTCTCTGTTAGCGTTAGGGTTCACTTTTTATGTTAATCTTTTGTTTTCTGCTTCAGTAGGTCTGGTTTGAGCCTGGAAGAAAATGTTTGGATTCTCTCGCCGTCGTGTTAAGCATGCAAGGTGAAGCTTTTTCGTATTAATTTAAACTTTTGTAGTGTGCCCAATTAAGAGCACTTCTAGCGAGTAGTTGATTTTAATTGCATAAATTGAAAATTTGAATGTTCATAATTGTTCTGCCTTAGGTTGAAGGCCCAGCTTTCGGACAACACACAGGGAACTAGGAGTCCCATAAGGCAACCCAGAAAAAATGGCAAGTCCAGTTCTAATGTAAGACTTCTCAGCTCCATTTCTTGTGGATTTACGCGGAGGGTATGCTTGGATTGAGAATGAAGTAGAATGAAAGGGAATACAGATGTTAACGTAGACATTTTCTTTTATCTAAATTTGGATAAGCGTGTCATTTATATTCGTTCTCTTCAATCCAAACATACCCTATAAAGTGTTTAGATATTAAAATTTTTCTTTCCTTCTCATTTCTTACATTTAGCTGTCCACTGAATTTTTGAGTTTCCTTTTAGGGCGATGGAGTTGTTTCAGGCACAAATGATCATTCTGACGAACTTGATTGTCAGTGTTCTTCATCTTCTGCGCCTGAGATAAATACTTCTACGTTGGGAAGCTCAGAGAACTGGATGGTTTTGTCAATTACAGGAGACAAGCCCACTCCCAGATCCAATGTAGATCGTTCATCATTTGTCTTTCATTTTATATCTGATCCTAAAGTTGTTGTGCTAGTACATCTATATTGGCAAAAGTCTGAACTTCTTTTCGTTGTGAACAGCATGCAGCAACTGTTATTGGGAATAAAATGATAATGGTTGGTGGTGAATCCGAGAATGGGCTGTTAGATGATGTGCAGGTTAGAGAGCATTTATTGTTTTATATGAGTGGGATATTGTTGCTTTGAAGATCAGCAGCGCCATTAATATCAACTAATTCTGTAGTCCTTGCCTCCTTGGTTTCTCTAACAAAATATGATCTGGTTCTCCTCTTTTTATTTTCAGGTGCTAAATTTTGACAGGTTTTCCTGGTCCACAGCATCGTCAAAGCTTTACTTGTCACCAAGCAGTTTGCCATTAAAGATTCCAGCATGCAAGAATCATTGTTTGGTACCATTATTTTTCCAATTAGCAATACAAACTAAGCATACTAGCATGCACTATTCTTGTTTCTGGCATTGCTTCATTTGTGTGAGACATGAAATACTTGTATGTCAAGATAAGAAATCCAGAAACGTAACTTTCTAAATAAAGTTGAAAAATCTGCCTACCCTTATGTGTTCATGCATAGTACACTTCAATAAACTCTGGTTGCTATGAACGTGCTGTTTGATAATATTATAAGAATTTTAATAATTTTGATCATGAGTTTACCAAGTCTAAGCCAAAATTTGTACCAATATTGCCTTGCAGTTGTGTTGGAAAATTATTCCCCTTTATCTTTTGTACAAAATTATTCTTGATAATAAATGCATCTGGTTTCATGATAATTTGACCAGGTTTCCTGGGGGAAAAAGGTGCTCCTTGTTGGGGGAAAAACAGACCCGGGAAGCGACAGACTTTCAGGTTGATTCCAACATTGGGTATCATATTGTTTGCACACATGTAATGAATTTGTGTTTGTTGAGATACGCTAGTTTAGAATTAATTATTAATTAATATTGTGTTTTATTAGTTATTTAATTATCTAGAGTTAAATTTGGATATTATTTAGGATTAAATTTAAATATTATATTATTATATCTCAGATAGAATAACTTTGAGATATTAAAATTATGATAGATTCTATATTTAGCCTATTAGCTTATATTTTTCCTATATATAGGCTTCTTTGTATTCTCATTCATTTAAGGATTAATAACATTCTGAGGCCCTGATTTTCCCTCTACTTTCAATACTTCAAATTTGCAACGTGTTCAAGTATGATATTTTTCTGATTATATTTTTGGCGTTTGCAGTTTGGGCATTTGATACTGAGACAGAATGCTGGTCACTCATGGAATCAAAGGGAGACATACCGGTAGGAATTTTTGGTAGATAAATAAACAAATGCCCTTGTGATAGAAGTTGCTTGGGGAATTCCTTTGTATCCTTACGAAAATCCTCCTGTTGGGGAGGCTGCTATTAGATTACCTAATTTGAAATATAATATGAATATATTATTCTATCATGATAGTAATCTATGATCATTTAAATTTAACATCTGCAATAGAAAGTTGTGTTGGACTGTGACTTTGTTGCCCAGTGGAAATAGCAGCTTTATATCTTTGTCATGTTGGTATTTTGAAACATGACAAGGGTGTAAATTTACATATATGGCATATTACATTATTAGAAATTCATGACCACAAAAATTAGCATGGAAGTACTGTTAGTAATTGGATCTGTAATAATACATGACTGAAATTGATATATTATCCTTGATTAACCTAGAACTCTGTATCATAGAACTAAGCAGTAATGATGAAATATTTTTTTCTTCGCAGGCTGCTCGGTGCTGTCACACTGTTGTTAGGGCAGGCTCTGCTTTAATATTGTTTGGGGGTGAGGATGCAAAAAAGAGGAAATTAAATGACCTACATATGTTTGATCTCAAGTCCTTCACTTGGCTTCCCCTTCACTGCACGTATGTCACCACTTTTAATATGAAACTGAAAAAGAGGATTTTATATCAATGATCATGTATTAAGAATTCCCTCTTACAAATGTTGCATGCCTTTCAAAGTCAAGTTCCTTATTCTTTTTTTTTTTTGTTTTTTGTAAATATAATTATATAATTGCAGGGGAACAGCACCTTCTTCAAGATCCAACCATGTGGCGGCTCTTTATGATGACAAAATTCTTTTTATATTTGGGGGAGCGTCAAAGTCCAGGACCTTGAATGATTTATACTCACTTGACTTTGAAACTGTGTGTGAGCTCCCTTGTTTTTTTTTTAGTATCTGTACTGAAATAGTGAAATATCAAGCATTGAAACTGCTTGATTTCTATAAGAAACAGATAATATCTTCATCCCCTTTATAATTTGACAAACAAATATGTTCCCTCAGATGGCATGGTCAAGGATAAAGATAAAAGGCTTCCATCCCTCACCTAGAGCTGGTTGCTGTGGTGTTCTATATGAAACTAAATGGTATATTGCAGGGGGTGGAACTAGGAAAAAACGTATGTTTCCTACATGAAGAAGTGCTTGTCTATAACATAAGATCATTCTATTTTTTTTCCCTATTTCTTGAACCTAAGCTCCTATGCTTCAACTTTGGAGCAGTAATGTATGCAGGATGTTTATTTTAAATTGCACATGCATGATATGATGTGTATCGGATTTAGCCTTTATTTCTACATTATTGTTTCATTCATTGTTAAATAAGATTGCTACTACGATCCTTTTGATTGTACATACTTTATGAGCCTTGTTTATTTTTCAGGGTGTGGAGAGACTATAATATTTGATATTTTAAAAAGTGAATGGTCTGTAGCATCTGCATCACCTCCATGTTCCATCACTACCAATAAGGTGAGCTATGTTTTTCCGCTGTCTGTTTTGGCATTGTTCCTCTACAGCTGGCTTCATGCTGTATAAGCTTCTGTAATTTCAAATTATAGGATATTGATAGCTATTTATAATTATAATTATACAATAATTCAATTTTATAGGCAAAAGTTCCTCGGATTTTCAAACGTAACTTTTAGCATGCATATTTTCCTGTTTCGTCATTATTTGTAATCAAGTGCAAGTAATTTCCCTTTTGTGCTTATATTAGCCTCTTGTACCTAGAATGTTTTGCAATTCCAACATTGTTCTAGTGGTTAATCTGAGACTGAATTGATGTATTCAATCTTACTGATGAATAGATGTTATTTTTAATGATTATATCAACTTATGAGCTGTGTTTCGTATCAACGCATATACTATGAGTATGAAGCTCCCTAACTGATAACATGATTTATTCTAGATGCCTTATTTAGGTGTCCAACTTATTTGTTCCATCACATTGTACTTAATTTCATTCCCTTCTAGATTCTTGTTGGTATGTATAACTATAGTTTCTTCTAAGATTATCTAGATGCATATTTTATACGATTTGTTGTATTGCCAGGGTTTCAGTCTAGTGCTTGTGCAGCATAAGGAAAAGGAGTTTCTTGTTGCATTTGGGGGATCCAAGAAAGAAGCATCAAATCAGGTTTGACAAAAGAATCAAGAGTTAGTTTATGAGTTGGTCGTGCTGCTTTGAACTTGACCTTTTTCTTTTTGAATGTAACAGGTGGAAGTGCTGATAATTGAAAAAAACGAATCAGCAGTGGGAAGACGATCAACTCTTACTAAAGCTCCAGGATCTTCACTATTTGAAAAACACTCATCATCTGCTGCATTGGCATCTCAATTTAATAGTGATTCTTCCCAGCAGCGTTTAATTAAACCTGCTGCTAGACAAAATCTAGGATCTGCAATTGAACATGGTTCTGGAAGGAAATCTCTGTCACAGTCCCTACTTGTTGATCAAAATTCTCTCTCTAGTGACTTCTCTCTTCGGAAGCAATTTGATATCAATGAAGAATACAGCACGGATGTTAGGGTAGACAAGAGTTCAGAATATGACAGTTCTTTCCCTCAGGTAAAAATCAGATGCTTCTTGGAATCATATTTTATACATAACTTTCTATTGCAGATGTTAAATTTAAATTATCATAGATTACTATCATGATAGAATGATATATTTGTATTATATTCCCTAGCTCTTCACTTCATTACATGTCAATCAAAAATGTTTATTATTTTGTACATGTATTCAACCCATATATCGTGAAGTTCAAATATTTCGAATTTTATCAAATTGTTATTGCTATTCTGATTTCTGATCCTATTGCTAAATATGTGTTTCAGGCAACAGACCATAGAATTAATCAAAATGATCCTGGATATCAGATGAACACAAATAGAGCCAAGAGCAGCATGGAGGAACCACAAGTTTCAGTACACGGAAATTCAAATCAACAAAACCAGGCATTTGGAGATCTCTCCCTGGAAAGTGATGACGTGTCATTCTCAGAAAACATTAAACCAGGATCACTGTCCAATCCATCAAGTATCTATCACTATTATGAAACAAAGGTGGCCACCCTATTGAGGAAAAATGGGATTCTGGAGGGACAATTGGCGGCCGCAATTGCAAGCAAAGAAACTGCTGAGAAAAGTTTGGCATCAGCTCTTAAAAGCAGGCAGGAGATGGAGAAGAAACTGGTTGACACGATGAAGGAGATGGATATGCTTAGGGAGAAGCTGGCTGGTGTAGAATTAGCCCAAGGAGAGGCGAACACCCTATCGAACATTGTTCACTCGGACAACGTTAGGCTGGAGCATGATGTTGCTTTTCTCAAGGCTGTTTTAGATGACACACAGAAGGTATAAAGCGTGATATTTAGTGAAATCAATTGCATACTTGGTCATTATTGGCTGACTGGAAATTCTTTGTAGGAGTTGCACTCAACAAGAGGTGTTCTTTCTGGAGAAAGAGCCAGGGCATTCCAATTACAGGTACATTTTTGGATTCCTTACTAAAGTAAGGTTTGCTTTAATGCCTATTTGGAACGAGGGATTTAGAGGGGAGGGGAAGGAAAAGTTTTTTTAGTTGTAGGTTATAAAATTTTAATAAAAAGAATACTTAAGATAAAGGAGTAAGAAAAATTAATTAAAAACTATTAATCTCACTTCTTTAAGTTTTTCTTTAAATTCAACTTAGAAAAAAAAATTCTCCCCACCCCGTCCATCCGTCCAAATCTGTCGTACCAAACAACACTAGGGTTAGTTTTGTCTATACGGACACGAGAATCTTGTCTATCTGAAAGGTGTAGCCTTGGGGTTTCATAGCCATTCAATTCAATTCAATTCTTAAAATGTTTCCTGTCATTAGGTTCAACTAGAAAATATGAGACTTGTCCTGTGGGTTGTCAGGTTGAAGTATTTCATCTGAAGCAGAGATTGCAATCAATCGAGAATCGAACACCGACTCACAGGAAACCCTTCCATGTGTAGTAGTAGTCTAAGTACATACATTAATTACTGAATTTCGCATCCTATGGCTCCTTCATTTATAGTAATTTGTAATCTGTATTTGTAATTGTAATTCATGTTAAGACAATACTGTTTTGGAATCACAAATTTATCTTAAGTTGGTAAAAAACTAACGACTAGGTTTGATGCGGAATCATGCTTCTTCCTTGTTCTTTGCCGAGTATCAATGTGCCCTTGAATAAAAAAATACAATGGCTAGTATCAAAACTTGAATCTTTTGCCTGTTTATATTATCTCAATTTAAATTTAATTTGAACAGTTTATTTTAATTGATATTATTTTAGTTTTGATTTTGTTATTTTAAAGTGAGGTATGAAATGAATATCGTTTTCTAATGGATGCATTACGTTCGAAAAATTAAAAAAAGTTTGCACTGTACGTATTTCTCCCGTAATGTGAAATATTCTAGGTCATAAATCAAAATATGCAGAATTTCTTATTTTTAGTGGACGTTTAGATCCAGTAAATAATATTAGCATCTTATCTTTTTATTTTAAAAAAAACAGACTTTACTGATATTAAATTGAACCTTTTTGGTGCTAACTCAAGAACTAATATTATTTCCTCGAAAGAAAGTGAACATGTTCATAAATTTATGCGTCACCTGTCACATTTGTAAAATAATTCATTTAAGATTAATTGCCTTAACAAGTACATGGCACACTTCAAGTTTATATTTCATTATAATAAAAATTACTGGTAACAGATATATAAAAATGCATATTCTTGAGTGTTACAAGTATTGAATATGAAATCTAAGGATTATATATCCAGACTCCTTCAACCTTCCTTTACAACTCAATCATTAAGTGTCTGTTTGGCATTCAAATTTCAAAAATCCTTTTAGGCAAAACTTTGGTTTAGAAAAATTATAAACAAATAACTATATTTATCCAGAAGTGATTTTGGCTAAAACTATGGTTTAAAACCATGGCTTTGAATAAGCTACTGAAAATAATTTTTAGAACAGTGAGCTTATGGACTATCTAATTACTATTTTACCCCCTACTTTTTTTATACCTTCTCTCCTCTCTCTTCACCACCCTATCTCCTCTCTCTTCTCTACACTCTACCCTTTTCTCCTCTTTCTTCTCTAAAGTCTCTCCTCTCTTACTTTTAATCAAATCATACCCTTTTTAGTAATTTACCAATATGAAAAGTGATTATACTACTAATCATCCAAACATCTCTATTTTTAAAATCTATTCTCTAAAATCTATTCTCTAAAAACTAATAATCCAAATAGGTCCTAAGTTCAGCATAATCTCATTCTTGGGCCACCCCAAAAGTAATCAAGCAATGCTGCAATTAAGTACTCTTTTAACATAATTGTTTCAAATTACATAGTCATGGCAACCATGATAAAACACAATAGCATAACTATATAGCTAACTTCCCTTAATAGAATAAAGTTTGATGATGTTGTTGTTGATAGTCATGTCAACCTAACTATGTACATTTAGAAAACCTTCTGCAACTTTTCACAAAGAAACTTGAGCAAACATCTAGAGTGTGATAAACAAGAATTTGAACCCTCTCAATTTGCTTAGATGGATAGAAATAGTGAGACTCATATGAGACCCACCTCTATCTCTTATCTAAAGTAAACGAATCAAAAAGGGAATAGACATTTCACCCTGTGTCCCTTTCTTATTTAGAGATATTTCAACTTTAAAAATCCAAATTCCTTCATCAACTTACCTCCCACACCCAAAAAAGCAGTCGAAAAGTGACAAAACCTATTGGGAAAGTTCTCTATAGAACATAACTCCCAGAAAATGTGCAGTAAATGAAGAATGCCAACTCAAAATGTTGATATGGAAATCCTATTGTTATGAATACCACGCAAGTATCCAATTCATATTTCGACATATACTTTTAAACCAGCTATGACAACTCCAATTTCAAAGGATTGCTTACTACCCTAAATCCTTACAAGTTTTGAATGCTTCAAAACAGTATCAGTAATATATTTTTTTAAAAAAAAAAGAAAATGTCACTACAGCACACCTAGCTTCAATACATGTTTTTGCCAAACCATTGTAGGCAGAAGACGATCTTTGTTCACAAAAGTGGGTGATTAACAATGATCAAGTAAATCTGATGACTAGTTTTGTTTTGGTTCTCTTTCAAAAGTAAGTAGTATAAAGTTGATGGCTATACTCCCAAATGAAGAAAACCAGCCATAGAGTATTCGAAGTAGAATTTATAAAAGTTCAACACAGAGAATGAAGGAAATCAGATCCAAGTTTTTCTTGAACGATTCATTGTCTCTTGATACAACTTCAATAATCGAGGAGCTTCATCCTCAAAACGAATGACATATTTCTCAAGGAATATCTTTTCAGTAATATAATAAGGGTATACGATACAGGCATTCCTAATTAAACCTCTTGAATGAATATATTGCACGACATAAGCCCTTGGAATGAGTCTTTTCTCCAAACTCATTGAAAAAATTATGGGATTACTAGCAAGCAAACTGGAGTCCCAACCCATGTCATTCACAAAAAACTCCATCACTGCCTTAATCTTAGATAGAGATTTTAACATACAATGAGGATGCAGTACAAATGCTCTATCAATCTCTTCTTCAGACCAGCCCCACTTCTTAAAAAATTCAACCTTACTATTCCAAATGGATTTGCTTAACTTATTTGTGGCATACAATGCAGGAATGAATTTTGATTTTGAAGGGTCAAAACCTCTATCCTTTAATCCTTCAACTGCCACTTTAAATTTATCTAAGTTCATAGTAAACAAACTAGGCCACGCATGAAGCAATCCAGCAATGCCAGATTTGGGCACTCCAATGTCAAGCAAGAGTTGAATGTTAGTTTCCAGGAAATCACAGCAAATTATTCTATTACTACGCATGATTGAGGTGATAGTCCTTTGATCAGACCCAACAAAGCCTTTAACAAAATTATAACTAGGTATTAGATGATTTTCTAAGCTTCTCAATAAGAATCGAGGGCTTCTGGTCACAATGTTCACAAGTTGAGAGCAAGACGCACCTTTGGATAGTAAGAAATCAAGCTTAGGCCAAATGGTTTCACCAGGATTACTCAGAAGCAATTTCGGTGCTTTCTTGATGACATTGCGAATCTGCGAGTTGGTAAAACCACAGCTTCTGAAAAGGGTGAGAACGAAGTCTGGTTTTTCCGATGACTTGAGAGAGACGCGCTGGGAAATCTCCGATGCGGTTGCTCGGGAGAATCCACATTTGTTAATGAGGTAGTTGACTGTGAAAGACATTTTCTCTGAAGTCGAGGTAGATGCGGCTGTGCTGTACATGGGAGCGAAGGTTGATGGTGATGAAAAATGTTGAAAAAGATTATAGGGTGACCGAATTGATAGGGTTCTTGTAAAACCCTTCACGAAGAACATGGATTTGCAGTGGAATTCACAAGAAGCTGGAAATTGATAATAAGGAATCAGCTTCAGAAAATAATACGAAGAGCAAAACCCTGTTTTTTCCCCTACAAAATCTCTGGTCGGAAAGAGAAGAAAAAAAGAGCAAAAGCTACATCTGTGGATTCAGGTCATTTTTGCTTCTTCGTTTTTTTTTTTATAAGACTATGTATCTAAATTATATTAGAATATTATTATTAGACTCAGTTAAATTAAAGATAACTCTTCTAATACGGTTTTTTTGTATTCAAATATACTCTAATTTTAGATCTCGTGAATGGGAAGGAATATAATTAAATGTAATATAATAATAATTACATAAATTTATTTGATACGCTGTTAAAGAAAAATGATGCATAGGGATATGTATATGTAAGATAATCTAGCCTATTAAGAATAAAATAATAAAAATAATAATTAAAATCTTGAGATATATTATATATAAAAAATAAGTCTTGAAATTTAAATAGTTTGTAATTGCAAGTTTGTATCAATCTCCTGAATATTGATAAAGATAAAACATCTAAAAAATAAAATAAACAATTATAATTTATAATGTAATCATATATATGATAATTGATAAAGTTAAAAAAATTAATATAGTTATAAATATTAAAATATACAACTTACATATTTAACTACTCATTTTTAAAATAATACTCTCGTCATTAATAGCTATCTTATTCTCCCTTCTAAATATAACATACTAATATATAAGAAAAAATTAAAAAAATAAAAGAAATGGTGTTTATGGGTAAGACATGGGTAGCCTCCATGCCCAGTGCTTAGCTCAAAAAATATATAGATTATATTTTATAACCCGATATCTAACTCTACTCTATATTTATTAGGTTAGATAAATTATTTTTATTATAGACTTAAATGAATATATCAAACCGGCGTTTTATACACAACCGTAATGATGCATAAGTATAAAATTATTTAGATTACAAACAAACATAGAATATATTATAATAATAAATTAAAAGATAAAATAGTCCATATCAATATATATACTTATAATAAATTAAAATTATGTACTTTTTGTTAAAATATATAATAACTCTATGTATATATATATAATAAAATAATAAACTAAATTACACTAGTTAATATATGCAATGAAAAATTGTAATTTCCATTAATTAAAATTATGTTTATATATATTATAATAACTAGTATAATTTATATATATATATATATATATATCTAAAAATGAGCCAATAAATCTAATATAAATTTGTACTGACAATTAATAAGTAGGCTTTTATATATATATATATATATATATAAATTAGAGTTGTGTGGCTACTACACCACAAATTAAAATATAATATATATTTTTTAATTCCAATGGTCTATATATATTATAATAAACAATATTGTTTTAAATATATTTTTCTTATAATGTCTCTAGAGGTTAATAGTGGCAGAAGAGATTCCCCGGTGGTGAAGTATTGTCAAAAAATATCGGTAGGTGACTGTGGATATATAGTCAAATAGAAAAAGATTATAGAAGAAGTCAGGGTAAATAATATCTTTTTTTAAGATTTTCACATGTTATAATTTATATTTATATGTCTAGAATCCCTTTTACATCACTTGAAGTAATCAAAATTACCAAATGTAATTCTCTTTATATTACATAGATCCAACCAAATACTTAAATCAATTTGTTATATCAGCATTATATGTACCATCCTTTTACGTGATCGAACCAAACGGGCTCTTAAGCGTTTTCCCAATAAGTTTTTGTTTGATTAATTTTATCTTAAAAATATTTAAAAAATAATAAAATTATCCTAACTATTAAAAAATTAAAGTTAACTATATTAACATGGATGGTAGGTATATTGAAATTTTTGTTGGATCAATTTTGTACTAAAAATATTAAAAAGAAGGAAAATTATCTTAAAAAAAATAAAAGTTAACTGTTAAAAAAAATGTTAACTCTAACATTTAACAGTAATATTACTTTTTTTTAATATTTTTAAAATAAAATTAATCAAATAAAAATTTTTGAACACTTAAAGCTCCTATCCAAAAATTTCATGAACAAAATTGATCTTTAACCTATATTTGTGTTCCCTTACTTAAAATTTAAAATTGTAATTGAAATAGACCGCGTAATCTGTACAAATTTATTATGTGTGTGTATATATATATTGAATTTATTTTTTTTATTGTCATCCCGGTTCATTGGAGTTTTACCTTGACTATATTTAAATCTGACTCTCATCGTGTATTTGGTTGTAGTAGGTGAATCTTTTAATAAGAATTTTTTGCATATCCCAAAATTTAAACTCAAGATCTTATCTAAATAATATTAAAATATTTACTTCTCAAACTAACCATATTGGTATGTATATATATATATATATATATATATATATATAAAGAGTGCGATTATCGGTAGAAAATGTATAGAAACGGGCTGCTGGCATAAATTGTCTGAATCAATGGGCTAAATAAAGTTGGGCCATGCTCATTCATCCACAAAATGTTTGGAATAAGGACCAATAAATAAATTTTTTATTTTGAGTTTAATTCCTTTCTAAAATTTTTTATAATAAAAAAAATTATTTCAAGATCTAGTAACAAAAAAAAAATATTTTGAGATCAACACTTAAATTTCATAGTGGGGTGTGAGAATTTGTAACTTGTGATCTAAATTTTAGCGTGTAAAATAAAATATCCTAAATTACAAGTTAATTTTCAAATCCCTACAGCTAAATTTATTGGCTAAATACTTTTTTTTTTAATTTTTCATGTTGAAATTTGCTACAAGGTCAATTTTTTAAAAGCTTCCATGATAACAATCGGAACATGACTCGCAAATTATCAGATCTCATTATCAAATTTTGGGAAGTATGGAAAAATCCATATATTGGCTGAATAAATTTTTAAAATCTTTCATGCTAAAATTCAAAACATGCATTGCAAAAAATAATAAAAGTTAAAGCACACGAGAATTTAAGTTCAAATCTTATATAAAACTCTTTTGAATAAATTATCTCTAATTAAATCATATAATACTCGTATCTAACCCAATTAAATAACTATATAAAAAACTCAAAATATATGACTTAATTAAGTTTTTTATAGTTGGATTACCTATGTTATTCAATGATTAATCGCTAAGTAAGTCACATGTTAAAGTACGCACAAGCTAATAAGATAATCATAATGGATTAGTTAAGCCTTGTAATTCTCAAAACACTCACTTGAAAACATAAATATTCACACATGCACATGCCTATAATTAACAAGTTGCACTCAGAGAGGTCTTATTTTAAAATAATAATAAAAATAAAAATGGCTTAAATTAATTTGGCTATATAATACCAAATATTCTGATCTTATTTCTCATATACATCCAATATCATAATCTTACTTGTAGTGTAATTTTAGTCATAATCTTTTAATTTAGTATAATTTTACCTATAATTTTTTTAATTTGATACAATTCTATGCACTTCAGAAATAAGATTATGTATAAAATTATATTAAATTAAAAATATTATAGGTAAAATTGTAAAAAAATAAAAAAAAATTATGGATAAAATTATGTCACAAATAAAATTATGATACTAGACATGATTATAATATTGAGTGCTATATAATTCTAAATTAATTAGGCTATATATAGTGCAAAGATTATGCCCTAAATGTTAGGTATAGTCCACCCTAAACCTATTCAATTTTCAATTCTTTGATAAGTAATAACATGGCCAGCACTACATCTAACTTCTTATTTGTTTCCATTATTTTTCTTAAATATATATAAAATTGCTTTTGACGTATCTTTGTTCCAGTTACCCTCTAAACATGCTTCCTCCTATTCTAAAGAATCAATTAGAACATTTATTTTAATTATAAATATAATATTTTATTTTATTTTATTTTTTAAATTTATTTTTGAAAAAAATTATCTCTAGTTACTGCAATAATAAGAGGGTTTTCCACTAAGAGTAATGTACAATATAAATTATTAAAGAGAGTATTTTTAGAAAAAATAATATGTACTTTTTAAAAAATAATTAACTTAAATTATTTTTTAATTTTTTACATATTAATTATCTAGTTGTTAATGCAGATTAAAAAACTACTGATATTATAAAATTATATATATATTGACACCTCTGAGATCTAGAATGAATGTGAATTGGATTTGACCAAGTAATAATGAGAATGTAAGATCAAGAAATTGATATTTATTCGAGTTTATTCTAATTCGATAATGAAAAAGTTGTGTGTTGATTAAAATGAGCTTATGTTAATTAATATATGGTGGGAAACAGGTTTCTAATAATATATTAATTAATATTGCCATTAAATTAGTTTATATTCTTTTCATATAAATAAAAATGAGCTTTTGTTGTCCCTAATCACATGATCTTTTTCTAATTCAGCATGCCGCACTTTGACCGAAGCATTGCCCCTCTCATAGGGGGGGGGGGGGTGTGTGTGTGTGTGTAAAATACAGAAAAATGATATAATTATTGAGTGATGTTTGCTCTTGAATTAGAACTGGCCTAGCACATTGCATATATTCAATTAAAATAATAAGTTGTGTTATTCATCATAATCCATAAATAGTGTAATTTTTTTACAAATTATAGATATACACACACTCCAAATAAGATCACAACACTTCACACATACACACATGTATAAGAAAGAAGACGTTGAAGTTTAATTTTCATGAAACAAAATCTTTCTTAAAATATGCTTCAATTCATAAGGCATTTCATTTATTTTATCCTAAACAAAGACACCCATCGTATGTGGGTTCAATTGGCGAAGGAATGAGATATATGACTATTTAGAGTGTGTTTGATCCCTGAGAAGTATCACTCTATTGTGATTTCAGTCGTGGCATTTGGAGAGGTATCATAGCTTCGAATACTTAGTTTATGCCTGAAGGTAATAGATAGCTCGCCCTATATACTTAAGTTTATGCCTAAAGGTAATAGATGATTCGTCCTATTCAATATTGGTATCACCTAAAAGGAAGAGAGACTTCGCCCTATCTTTAGATTGTGGATAAATTTAACCCCTTTCTAAAAAAATTTATACAAAAAAAAATTGTAAACAAAGACGTACATGTGCCATATGAGTTAGTTAGCCAATTTTATGTTGTAGTTACTGAGTTTTGAGTATTTGAAAGAAGCCCCACATACATTGCTCATATTAAAAGGAGCCTCTCTCTCTCTGTGTGTATATATATATATATATATATATATGAACTTGTACTAGTAAAAAGATTAAGAAGAGAAGTAGATTCACGGGCACAATGAAAAACTAATGCATTTGAAGTGTGCTGATGTTGATTGTTGATTTCCTCCCCATATGATGCATGAGACTAACATTAGTTTTTATATGATTTGATATGAAAAATTCGAATTTAAATTAAAAAAAATCATAAGAATCAAGACAAATCTAAAGAAAGAAAGAAAGAAGGGTCAATGTTGAATGGAAAGAAGCGGGTATATATATATATATATATTAGAATGAAACTTTTGTGTTTAAGCACACGATCAAGAGTGTAAAGCGGAGTCTAAGTTGAAAGAGTTGTTTAGAAGAGAAGAGGATATATATATATATAGTCATAATGTTTTCCCTAGATCCCGGATGACCTTTAACACAACACAAAAGTATGTGCCACTTTCTAACAATGTAAACAATAATATATATATATAGAGAGAGAGAGAGAGGAGCTTATGTTGATGTGTCTGGTTGATATGGAAGAGAATATTTATGGAAATCTAAAGTAGGTTGTCAAAGGGTACTTGTTGACCATCCCAACAACAAACTCATCTTTTAAGACATGGATTTGACTATCTATATATCTTCATTAAAAAAAATAGATAAATTGTATTATGGGTGCTAATTAATCGAGGCTATAACAAGTTTACCAACTCAATCAATATGTGTAAAGTGGTATATATGTTCCTACTTACTACTTCTTATCTTAATTATAAAAAATAATTTATTTTTTAATAAATTAAAAAAATTAAATAAATCAGTTAATTATAATTAATAAAAGAGCTAGTTGACTAATTTTAATAGATTGAAAAATATATAATATAAAATTATTTTAAAGAATTATATTTAATTATAATTAACTTATGATTTATTGAACTTGTCTAATCTATCTAAAAATACTAACTAGATATTATATTAAAGATTGAAGAGAATAGATAAATTAGATTATAAGTACTAAGCTTAACAACTGAGACAATATATGTTATTCATTATATTAATGAAATTCTCACCTTAATAATAAGATTTAGAAGATATTTGAAGACAGCTCGAAAAATACTTTCATATTTTATAAGGTAAAATTTCTCTTATATATTTACTCTGTACAGCGTAAAAATATTTAAAATGAGTTGATCTAAACACTTACTTAATCTTTTACTAGTTTTGTCCATGCAGTTTGATTTTATTTTTACAGTGAGAGCCATCGTAATCAAAATTTTAGTAAACATAACTTATATAGGTGGGTTTTGGTAGAAGCATGTGTAGTTTTTTATTGTTTCTTTATATATATATATATATATATATATATATATACTATTTCTATATTACAAAATTTTACTAATTGAATTGATACTTTCATTATATATATAATTCTAATTTTTCTTTAAGCCATTTCCATGGGTGGTACAAGTAGATAATGTGTGTGTGTGTGTGTGTTTAAGGTAAGTGTCACTGGGTCATAAGGGCTTCAACATGATAGTGTGTGTATATGATATAAAATCAATATATAAAGTTGGCATAAATACAAAATAAAATCTTTTCAATAGAGATTCTCGAATATGTTGTAATAGCATAGGATATATTATATGAAAATATTTATGGAAAAATATATTATTTATAAATAATAAAAATTATAGTCCATTTTAGATTTTGTGCAAAGTACAAATCGACTGTCTAATTATAATCATATGCTTGCTGCAATCAATTGTAAAATAAATAATATTAAGGGGATTTTTTTAAAAGAAAAAAAAACGCAAATTATGGTGTTTTTATAAGTATTACTTAAGCATTGGAAAAATTGGTAAAAAAATCTTTCTTTGAAAATTTTATTTATTAGAATGACTTGATTTTCAATACTGGTATTCTTCTTTAAAATATTGATATTTTTTTATGTATAAAAATATATCAGATCTTTCTAGTTAATAAAATTTTTAAATAAAAATTTATTACCGATTCTTCCTAAAATTAAAGGTTGAGAACAAATTATGATCATAATTCTTAAAATTTATTAAATATTTAAAATATTGATAAATTAATTTTTTTATATAAAATTTTTTAAAAAGTGTTTGACTCACTTATGATCTAAGAACATAATAAAAGACGATATTAATATTATATAAGATAAACTATCAATTATTTTAAATATAAATTTAAATATCTAAAAATTAAAATATTTTCTCAAATCGTTAATTACGAGCAGGGCAACCCATAAATTTCTTTTTACTTTAACTGTGTTGGTGCACACGTGAAATCATCATGGTTCATGGATACATGCTCTACTCCAATATTTTGATCTTTCCGTTGAGAAAAGGGCCCAAATAGAGCAAAAGTGATCTTTGAAAACTTTAGTGGAACAGTCAATAGGTCTTGTTCAATCTTAAAAATAAAGATCTCAACCTTGACAATTTAAAAAGATATTTTAATTTTTAAATATTTTAATTTATATTTAAAAATAATTAATAATTTATTTTATCTAATATTAATATTATTTAAAAAAAATTACCTTACACTTAAATTGTAAGTAAATTTAACTCATTTTTTAAAAAAATTATAAAAAAAAATCAAAATCCCAACAATTCTAAAAGACAAAATATGATTAATTATTAATCAATGGATCCTAATAAAATATTATTATTATTATGTACAAAGTTCAATCAATGTGACATCTAGTCTAATTTTAAGTTTCATTTGTTTGGAAAGCTAAGTGGGGCCCATTGAATATAATTTTTTTTTATAAAGTACTGAATATAAATTTAAATGAACAACATGCAATAAATAATGACAAAAACTTCTTTTGGCCATGGAAATTTGGCCAGCAACGGCTTGACCCATTTTGTTATCATTAGCTTTATGTTATTTCGAATGTCATGTAGCTTCTAGGCATGTGAATGCTAACTAATCAAATTAAGGTATCACAGAGCTTTTCATCTTTTTATTTACTAGAAAAAAATTATAATATTAGTGGATAGGGGCTTTAACATCTTAATTATAAAGTTTTAAATTTAAATTTGTACAAAAAAAATAGTTTTGAAAGAGTTACCTTAAATTTAATCTAATAATATTTTAATCTAATTTAACCAATTAGTCATATAAAAAAATTATGATTCATATGTATTTATATGAAATTTAACATGCAAGTCTCCTTTAAGCATTTTTTTTCTATGAAGTGTATGTTAATTATTTACTTTTTATCTAGACAAGTGTTGTTACTTTTTTTTTTCCTTTTAACACAAGTGTTTCTTTCAAATTTAAATAGCTTTTCTTAATTATAAAAAATATTTTTTTTATTTTTCTATAAAAAATTTAGAGATGTATTTTTTTTTGTATAATTTTTTTATAAAAGAGTTAAACTCATATATAATTTAAGAGTAAAATAATTTTTTTTTATTAAGCAAAATATTTTTTGCAATTTTTCCAACTTTGGAAGATCTGAGTTGGTGGGCCCCAAGCTTCTGAAAATTTTTCCAAAAGTTATGTCACATAATTAACGAAAGGCAATTTGCTCAAATCACCATACCTAAAATAGGCAATTTGCAAGGAACTTGAATAAGTCTAAATGTTTGTATTTTGTAAATATTGCCACTTGTTAGAAATTTTGTGTTTTATGTCAATATGTTGACGTTGATATATTAAAAAAATTAATAATAATTATTTTAGAAAGATATTACAAACATGTCTAGATTAAATGAAATATTTTGAGTATCACTATCTTACACTTTTAATTGTTCAAATAGTAAAGCTGAAATATCAAAAATTAGGAACGATAATAAAATTTAAAAAAAAAACAAATTAATCGCAATTGGGTTTTAAAAATGATTTTCTAAAAATAATTTTTGAATATTAATTTAAATATATGAAAATAAGAATCTCACTTACTATTTAACTAAGAGGTACATTTAAAACTTAGACGCTTTAAGATGTTTTAACTAAGGAAGAGCGCAACTTATTTTCTTGCTTAGGATGTTGGAATTTTTAATTATGCAACCCTTTATATTAATTAATATTATTATTGAAGCTATTTTAACAAAATCATATCACATAAATATTATCTTATATTGAATTTTTTATATTTAACATATAATTTCAATATATAACATATTTTTTTTAATTATTTTATTAAAATATAACAAATTAATTTTTACAAGTCAACATTGAAACATAAATTTTCCCAAAGACATGCATCTATAACTAATACTTGTCAAAATAAAAATTATTTTTTTTTATTGTCAATTTAACGAAATGAATAGATGAAGGCCACATTGAGTACTACCATAGTCAATTAATTAAGCATGTTATTTTTGCATATTCAATTTGCTCAATGGTCTCCTTCCTTATCCATTTTACTTTTAAAGCAACCTTGGAAAAGGGTACGAACTTACTACTTCAATCCATTTTCGATTACTCTTTTTATAAAACTGATCTACTACTAAACCCGTTATACCAATTTTAATTGTATAATTATTTTCTGTTTATAGAATATATCATTTTATAAAAAAATGGCATTACCAACATTTTAAAATCAACTTGTTTTGATTTAAATGAAAAAGAAAGTGCATTAAATACTATTTTTCTTCTATTCAAAATATAAGTCACTTTTAGCTATATTATATTAACTCATTAAATATGTATTAAATTAAAAAAAATCTAATTTCTCCTCTATTAATTAATGTACATTCTCTCTGTAAATAAAGAAGGAATAAAATTAAAAATGATAATTAATAATTCTCTAAATTACTTATATTATACAGTAATAATTTTTACTAAAACATATTATATTTTGGACTAGAGTTTATATAAGATTAAGTATATAATTCTTTTTTTATCAAGTATAAGTAAAATAATAATATTTGAAAGAAAAGAAAAGAAAAGAGATGATATCACGGTCAATTGTCATAATTAATTGGGGATAAAATTTGATTAAAAAAATACTAAAAATGATATGAAAAGAACAAAAAGGGACAGAGAATTAGATAATAGAATTTGACCAAAGGGGTTGTTTCCAATGGGAACTATTTTATTCTCTGTGGGGTTGTTTGTTTAATTTCTTGTGACATAAGACAAGTGGATTCTCACACCATATATGTCTTAAAATTCTATTACGTAAAATTATTATTAATTTTTTTATTATTTGTAATTTACACATAATTTTAACTACTCCCTTTGAAAATCACAAAGCAAACAAGAGCTTGAGATCTCGTTGATTGATTTCGTTTTGCACAAAAGACAGATTCACATGTTGCATATTACAAAACAGCCAGAGAGAGAATGGCATTCTCAAATATCACATTCATTAATACCTTCAAATTCAAATGTTTCTGACTTCTCTCTACCAATATGCTGACAAAACCTTGCAGTTGTTTTCCATTTCTGGTTTCTTTTATGCCTATCATTCATTCATTCATATGCTTCTTCTTCTTCTAGAAAGTTATTTATTAGTATAACGGATAGTTAAGTCGAGTAAAATAGATTCAGTATTTTCTTAATAACATCTCATTTAAGTCAAAATAAAAAAAATATTCTATTTAAAACTTGACATAACTCAATCTGAATCGATTCTATCAAATATACAATATATCAAAATTATCTGCTAGGCTTAGCTCAAGTTATATGGTAGATTTCTTTATGAAACAAAGAAAAGCAAATAATAACAATTATAATCATTTATAGTCTTAAACGTATGAGATAGTTAGAGAATTTATGTTATTTATGAATATAGGATATCAATTATTTTTGTCTCATAAATTTATATATAATTTTTTTTAATTATTCTATTTAATTGCACATTTTAATAGGTTTTTTTTATCAAAAGATAATTCCAATACAAATGATTAAATAGAATATTTTAGAGAAAATAACACACATTCTATACAGATAACTAAATTAAACTAATTTCTTTAATTTGTATAAATTAATTATCTATTTCTTATATTTAGAATTGAGGATAAAGTAATTTAAATTTAATGGCTAGCTTTTGGTCAAATTAAAAAAAAAAAATTAAGAAATGCACATGCATAAACACTTATATAGGTGAGGATGAATAATGATAGTGTATATAGGTGAAGTTTTTTAAAGATAGTGTATGTCTTTTTCATTTGTTTTGCCATTGCCAAGTGTTGTTTAATAAAGTTGACCAGGTCAATTTCTCCGGGTAGTTTATTGCTTAGCCTTTGCCTCTTCACACGTGAACTGATAGATATGCATATGAATATTCAATATTATTTCTCTCAATCTGTCAAACAAATCTCAATTTCTTGCATGCTCCTGATGTAATAATTACCTCACCAATGACTCAAATGTTTTCGTAACTTACATTATTTGTTTTTAACCATAAATCCATCCCATGATGAGTTGTCCAAGAAGACATATTTGTAAAATAATCTCATTTCTTACATTTTTTTTTAGAATTACTATGAAGTAAGATCCTAAACAATGAATGCAATCACCCAAAAATCTTAAAACAAGTACACAGCTATATCCCTGATATTATTTTTTATAATAAAAGTTGTCATTGCACGCTACTTATTTATTATAAATTATTTTATAATTATATTTTTTTGAGATTTTATAATAATTTTTTATTTCTTAATATAAATAGAAAAATTAATTAAAATAGCTTCTAACATAAGTGGGATGGAACCTCAAACTTATGATAAACCAAAAAGAAGTTAGTGTCATTAGCTATTAACATTTCTTACAATTTTAAATTAGTGTTGTTTCACTTGGCACATTGGATAAAAAATCTACAGATTACATATACCCCAATAAGTATTGAATTGAGTGGAAAAAGATGAGCCCTTTAAATAAGAATTTGAGTTCAAATATTTTAAATGAGGTGGCTAATTAAAAAAGCCATATTTAGAAAACTTCTTCTATTGAGATACAAATCCACTCGAATTTAAATTATTCAGCAATAATATTGGATATTAATTCTCACCCTAGTATTTTTTACATATCATACAAGATTCTTTTGTCAGGAAAAAAAATGAAAGGATGTTTCTTTCTATTCATATCCGAGCACATTTGTTCTTGTGAATATAAAAAAATTGTATATCTTTTACATTTTTAGTTATTTGGACATTGAAATTGCATTTGACTAATATCATTGGAACTAGAAAGAAAGTGACTGCAGCAAAGAAATAAAAACGCAAAAGTGCAGTTAGAAAGCCCTATTTAAGGTACTTGACAAGTGAAAGGAATCTTTATTTTCACTGTTTGGTTGCAGACTCCTTGAGTAATTGGGATGTAGAACTAAGGAGTTAATAGAAATAGGAAAAAGAAAGATCTCTAAAAAGCTTGACTCAATAATCCAATCTTTTGCACCGCCTCAACCAACTAAATTACTTGAGTTTTATTATCAAATTAAAATATTTACTCCAACTCTTGAAAATTAATTAAAAAAAGGAAAAATTAATTTTTTCTTAAAAATTAAAATTTTGACTTGTTTACAACTCAATCCCTTAACTTTAATTTTGTACAACTTAATCCATCCGATTATAATATATTCCCTAAAATTTAACTCGATATAGCTAAGTTCTATAGTTTAATGATTTAAAATATTAATCAATATATTTTAGATAATAAAATTTATATTTCATGAAATTTATAGACTAAAATTTTAAAATAAATAGTTAAAACTATATAGACTGAATTGGAATGAGTTAAAGTTCAACAATCAAATTTTAACTGAGTTAAAATTATAAAAATTAAAATATATTGAGTTAAAATTTAAAAATTAAAATAAAATTAAGTCATAAATATAAGGATAAGAGATTAATTTTTCCTTTATATTATATCGCATTGAGAACCAAGTTACTTTTGGTCTAGCCGTCTAGGCTCTTCAAAGTTTGAGTCTTTAAAAGACTCCACAAGCGCTCTCACTCTTAAACCATCTTCACTTCACTGAACCTTCTTCAAGTCTCTTTCTTTGTGTGTTGAATACTTTCTCTCACTCCTGTCACTTTTGCTTCCCCATTTTTTGAAGCCATGTCCATGTCCACCTCTAGAACCCTAGATTCTTCTTCTTCTTCTTCTTCCTCATCATCATTCAAAGGCTATGAAGCAAACCAGACCCAGATGGTTCTGTCTCTTCTTCAGAGAAACACATCTCCTTGTGGTGGTGAGAAAAGAGGGAGAAGAAAGCAATCAGAACCAGGAAGGTTCCTTGGTGTCAGAAGAAGACCTTGGGGAAGATATGCTGCAGAAATAAGGGACCCCACAACAAAAGAAAGGCATTGGCTTGGAACTTTTGACACTGCTCAAGAAGCTGCTCTGGCTTATGACAGAGCTGCTCTCTCCATGAAAGGAAGCCAAGCAAGAACAAATTTCATATACTCTGACACTGACTCTACTTTTCACTCTCTTCTTTCTCCTTCTTTAGATGTTCATCAACCACTTTTACCAACTTATCATCAGAATAGTGCTAGTTCAGTAGTTTCTGATATGTCTCATCTTCATCAGATTGAGCCTAATAATAATAATAATCTGATGAACAATGGCATGCCTGAAACTGAGAACTTTTTCTTGTTTTCCAGTGATTATTCTTCTTCTAACTCAGGATACTTGGAATGTGTGGTTCCTGATAACTGTCTGAGAAGTTCAAGTGATCACCAAAAGGGTCAATCTCAACAACAACAACAACAACAAGGAATGATCAAGATGCCAACAGTGGGATGTGAAAGTTCAGATTTTTATTCATACCCAGATGAAATCTCTCAGGGATTTTCATGGGATTCTGATTGCAGTGAGCTTTCTGCTATATTCGACAGAAACCCAATGATGAGGGTTGAAGAAGATGATGGTGGGCGCTTCTTTGGGAGCTCTTCAAGCTATGGCGGGCTCATGATGACTGATCAATATGCTTCTGTTTCTGCTTCAGCTTCTTCTTCTTCTTCATATGCCTTTGGAGATATTGATAAGGGATCCTCAATGTTCTGAGTTATTAGATAGTGTGTTCCTTTTGTTATCATGCTTTTAGCTATCTAGCATTACATTGCATGCACTTGTACGTTTTGTTTTTTTGGTTGTACGTTTTGTTTTTTTGGTTTCTTGTAACTTGAGTCTATCTATCTGCGAGCCTTTTTCTTCTTCTTCTTCTTCTTCTTCTAATGATATAATTATATAATCACTTTATTTCGCTTTTGGGGTGAGTTCTTTTGCTCTTACTCTGATTTTCAGGGGAAAAAATCAATCATACCCCTTTTCCTGCCTATTCCTTTTAGTTTGACTGGGTCTAATTGTCCTTTCAAGTGTGCGTGAGAGAGAGAGATAGAGAGAGAGAGGAGAAGAGGAGGTTACATGGCAAAAATTTTGACCTCAGTTACTTCAAATAAAAAAAAATCACTGCATAGCTAAGCTAGTAAGGGAGTTATGCTAGTTAATTATAAGTCTTTTATTTAAGCTTTGAGTACGTAACTAGGTTAAATATTCGTTTGGAGAGCTTGTAGTTCCATCCGACTTGGTATGATTAGTCCGTATCCAAAAGTATGGATAATGGATGCTTGAAAAAAAATACAAATGTAAGGAAAGTATGAGGAAAATTCAATAATTTTTGCTCGAACAAAATCATAATAAAAATCAAAGAATATGCATTATTTTACTTTCTTAGAAGACCATATTCACCTTGTTAAAATGAGGGGGGAAATGTGTGACAGCAATAGAAGTGTAATTTTTAGGGGGGGAGGGATTATTTCACTTTCAAATCTGATCAATGGAAAGTGATTTTTAATATTAAAAAAATATTACAAAACAGATTGATGGAATGGTTTAATCCATATTTTAGGGGTACTTGCCTCAACTTTTTGGGTACAATAAGCAAAGCTTCGCAGAAAGATATGTTGTCCATCCAATTCTAATTGATTGCTTTCCCTTCCTTATTGATCACTGTTTCTCTATTCATTCATTGGTTCATTGCCTTTTCCTTCCCTTTTTGTTTTTTCCTTTTCACAAGACAACTAGAATGTGGGAACCAACTTTAGCCGGAGTTTAAAATGTTCATGAGTTATGAACAATGAATTGAATGAAATTGGTATTGATTATTAATGATGAAAAATGTTTTTTCAATTAAAACAAAGGGTTTGGATGGCTCGAATTTAGATAATCACCAAGGGTCAAACTAAATTTTAAATTCATAGCTTAAAAAAGATTTACATAAATATTACTCCTTCCAAATATAAAAACTAATTATGAGATTTATTTTAATTTTAGATATAAAATTTTAATCTATTTTATCTCTTAAATTTTTAACTTTTTTAATTATACTCATTTATTGCATATATTAAAGAGTTTTTATCAAATGTTAGTTCTGATAAAAATAATGAAAAATAATATTTTAAAAAACTAATATATATATTTTTATAAATAATTAAATTAAGTTTTTTAATATATATATATATATAAATTAATTATCTAACTTCTCCATTAATATTGGACTAGAATATTAAATTATCTAGTAATAAGATTATTCTATGAATAGTTGAATTTAAAATCTCATTTTTGTAAAGTAGGATCATAGCCTTATCAATTAGGCTCACTTTTATAAACAACAATAGAAATGTTTTATTTTTAGAAGTGAAACCTTTTTTTTATATAATTTTAATGTTAATTCTTTGTTTGATTCATGTGTACTCACACATCTTCAGGAATTTTAACTAAGGGTATGTTAAGCAAGATGGAAGATTTTTTTATAAAAATAAAAGTAAAAATAAAAAGAAAATTATGTTAGAAATAAGTTTTAAAAGTGTATTTAGTATGATAAAAATTAGTATAGAATTAATATATTTTTTTATAATTTGAGGTAAAATGGTTTAAAATAATTTTGTATAACTTCAGAATAGTTAAAGTTGTGTAAGAATTTTATAACTTAAAGTAAAATTATTTAAAATATTTTACTTCTACTTCCATCATCTCATTTCTTAGATTTTTTATAAAACTGAAATAACCTAAAATATTAAAAATAGAAATAAACATAGCTTCCATTATACTAAACAAATAAAATAAAAAAATTTATTTCTATTTTTTTTTTCCACTTCCACTTATCTCGTAACAAACTTGAAGTAAGAGTGTTAAAAAGTTTAGTTTTTCTTTTATATATTCTTTAACATCTATAATGGTAATGGACAGAAGGAAGACAAACTTTTATATTAGCACTAAAAATCTATAACTCGTTTCATCTTTGATTAAATCAATACTTGACGATTGTTTTGTATTTTTCTTATACGTTAAAGCCATAGATTTGGCACGATTTTTAGACAAAAATGAGCACACAAATTGATAAAAAGACAACTAATAGGGCTAAAATGAAATCAATAAAAGAAATAGACAAACTGACCTACAAAAAATTTAATTCAAGAACGATAGTACAAAATAAATTTGAAAATATATTTTATTGTTCACAACTGACTTTTTAGTCCAAATAAACCAAAAACATGATGAACTGACTAGACTTGGTTGGTCAAAAATAAGTTGCATCATTCACAGGTTGTTAATAGTAATAAGGATTATTTCTTAAATTTAATAATAAAAAAATGGGCAATGTATGAATCCCCCACCAGGTGAGGTCTAAGAAGAACCCCACAATCAAAATTTGAACTCATGACTCAACCTTCCCGGATTTCTTAAATTTATTGCCATGCCTCAATACATGTCAAAAGGTTAGCGTTCCTATTTCCTAATTTTCCCTTTCTTGGCCATAAAAACTTGAAGGTTGGAATTCTCATGGAGATCATAAAACTAGTGAACACTCTTCATCATACACTATGTACCATTTATAAGGGAAATTATTGAAGAAATCATTTTTTTTTTGGCTAGCACTACCAAAGAGAAATCAGCACGTCTCTGCACCGAGTTCCTCTTGAATGTCAGAATGACTTTGTTTAGCCATTACACAATCTTATGCTCCTGGATCCGTCCTTATTTGGCATATGAAACAACAAATCCTAAGAAGAAATTGCAGATAAAGACATGAGTATAAAGCAAATCAAGTTCTCATACTCAAAGATAATGTGTTGATTCTATTTGATTAACATCTCTTGTACCCACCCAATAATAACATATGCAGCCACACATGACATTAACACACTAAAGTTTGATACTTTTAGCAAGAAACCGACACTTTAAGAACTAGCCACCAGCCAGGCACAAGCTATGCAGATTGCTTCAGGTTAAACACCAATTTCCAAAACCACTACTACAGCACTCCTCAAATATTTCACTGTAGCTACCAGACTTGAGAATCAAAATCCAAACACTACACAAAGCTACAGAAGTGGCTATGTGAGGAACACTCAAATAGGCTCCTTTTCCTCAAGACATTTACTTGCTGTAACCTTTTTTTTAAGTGAAGCATAGTGTGGTGTCTATTTTAAAACACGATCATCTTAGAATAGACATGTCCAAATATTTCAGTCATGAGGGGCAGAAAAGAAAGAAGAAAACTTCCCACCAGAAAATTACCTGATCTCACATTGAAGATTGATCAAGTAAACTGAGAAAGGGGAGAGAGAAAAAAATTATTACACATTCAAAAGTTTTGATTCAAATGTTGCTTCATATATGTATTTTGTAATAAATTTAAGTACCAAGTCAAGCATTTCACTTGTCAACATTTTTGTGTATCTAAAAAACCATATAAGATAAGCAATGTGAAGCCTCATTGTAGTCTCCTGATTAATTCTCTTCACAGTAAAACCCACCAAGTCAAAAGGCTGGGAACTTTAGTGAATAGGTTCCAGATACAGTTGGAAAATTGTTCCCAGAATCAAAAAAAGGATTGGTATTTGGAGGAGAGAAGGGTTTTGGTGAAGAGACAAACACATGGTCAATGAAATTGTGGGGGCCAGAATCTTCTTAATATTAAAAGAGACCAGAGCATAAATAAGTACAACAAACTCCAAAAAAATTGGAGATTTGGACATGCATAATGGGCTTTTGCAGATTCTTTTAAAAGTTATTCAGAAGAAAGGTGGCTGTATGCGATTCCTAAAATCTCCAGGTTGTTGGCCATGGTTTTATTCAAAAGGATCAAAGAGATGGCCATGGAATGTTTATATGACACAAAGATAATCGATGCTGACGTGTGCCTAGAACTGAATGGGGAACTGGAATAACTGAAAAAGAAAACCTATTTCAGGACCTCTTTAAATAATGATGTCCAGTTGAAGAATTGAGATTTAAAGGAGTTATAATGAGGTATGCATTCACATTGCTTAACTAGAGGTGTGAGGGACGGAGCTGCTTGTGGCAGTGCTATCGGTGATTGCTGAAGGACTGGAACTCTGAGCAGATTGTTGTGCAGTTGATTGAGAAATGGATCCACCAGATGACAAGGTCAAGCCAACCGATGCTGTCGATGTGCTCATTGACGAAGATATTCTGGACGATGCAGACTCCTTGCCGGATCCTAAGGAGAGTTCAGGCCGCAATTCTGATGATGAAGATGACAGAGCAAGAGTGCCCATTGATGAGCCCACAGGATAGGGCGCGACTGGCATATCAGCTAGGGAGGAAGCAGACGGACTATAACTCAGTGCTCCAATAGGATGATCAAATTTGCATGCTGGCCCGAACTTACACACCCCACGCTGTGCGTAATGAGTGCAAGGAGGCGCACCCTGGATAATTAAAGACTAACATCAGATTCTTAACAAATAAAATGAAATGCACACATAAGTTTCAAATTTTACAGACAACACACATCCCTGATAATATGAAAATTAAGTCAGACATCATGTACAAGAATTTACAACTCAGATATATGATCAATTACTTATGTTGGAATTGACAATCATTGTGGAAGGACTTGAAAACCACTGAATGATGATAGAGAAACTAAATAAAGAAATAAGCATGAAACAATGCCCACAGAAAGAAATATGTAAACAAAGTGAAATGTATTGTATGAAATGTTATAATACTTCCTTGTTTAAAACTAGCTTCAAAGCTAGATGGAAAATGAAAACTAAAGGCAAAGAGAAAAAAAAAGGGGCAGGTCTCTGGCTTTCAAGACGCAGAGTCTCTCCTAAATTACATTCTCCTTCCTATGGACCTATACCAATCGGTTAACAATACATGCACCCATCTCATGCAACCTGAGGCCATAAAATGGATCCATAAATTATCAGAATTTAATTCAACAAGATTTTCAAGTATATACCATATGAAGGTTAATTCCATAACACTATGCAAGAGAATAAAATGTACATCACTAATACAAGCTTACATAAAATCAGCTTAGACTCGGACAGTCTGAAAGGCAAAAAAAAAACAAGAAATACCACATATTACACTGCTTTTGTGACCTTGTCCATAAAAACTTTCACATCTTAGCTTCCACAACAAAAAGGTAAGCTTTTAACCGATAAACTTTGCCATCATTTCATCAGACTAAAAGATGTTTTCTGCTTCAGATAATTACTAATTTATCATTTTCCCATATAGATTGAGATAGTTCTCAAGCCTATCTTCATCCTCCATTACTAACCCAAATGAATCTCAAGAAAAGAATCCAAGAGTTTACTTCACACTAGTATATCTTAATATGATTATACTCAGTCAATAAATAAATTTTACAGTCCAAAATCCGTGAGATTAATTTCCCCAAACTATAGACTCAAGCATTGAGAATGTAAAAATTACACAGTAAACGAAATAGTTTGATCCACATATTTGTAATATCAACAGATAATTCTTTATATAATTCTTGACTATATGTCATTGACTACTCTGGAAAAATTTAATGAGACAGTGATTGAATCACTGATTTTTTCCAAAAATCTCACTGGTTATTCCTACCATTATAGAAAACCTTTCAAGACTACTCTTAAGACTCACAATGATGTTAATACGGGCATCTTATCTAGAAAGAGATACAAAAAATGAAGTAATACTCCTTATCAAGATCTTTGAGGACCACAAACAAGGATAAGATTATCTCAATTTCGTAAAAGTGCCAAAGAATATTTGTTCATCGGTCCAATCATCCAAATATTTGTGCAAAAGAATATTATGATCATTTCCATAACAAGGGATCATTTGTTCATCAGTCCAATCATCCAAAAGTTAAACAGATTTCTTGTGTAATATATGCCCAACCAAGATCAAAGAGAAAATTACCATAATTAAGCAATTCATTAAACAACACCTAAAACATAAGATAGCATGTTATAAGTGATGCAAAAGCTTGTTTTTCTTGAAACAATATCCCATTTAAATGAACCAGCAACAATTTCAAATATATTAGCAAGAAACATAGTACATAGATTAAACAATGACACAGTACAAAATCCATGTTGATTTATGCATAACAGTAATGCAGAAGCAATACTTTGGATGACATTCATCACAGATGAAAATGTTACGAGGACAGATCAAGTACACAACACAAATACTATATCAAGCATATATGAGATCAGTCATAAGCTGGAGTTTGTGATGCTCATTCTACATAATGGGCAACAACTATTCAAGCACATAGACATGGTACCAACCAGCAAATGTTCTCAAGCATACTTTAGAAGGGTTAATGAATCACAAAATCCTGGCAAACTAATGAAAGAGGAAATATATTCATATAAAGAATAAGGGGAGAATGAAATGGTCTTCAATGCTTTTGAATAAAATTTCCATAAATATGGTAAAGGTGCATATACTAGCATATCAGAATAAAACATAGAACATAGAACAAGAAGATTCATCAGCAGGGGCAAGTCTGGCTAGATTATGCAGGACTTTTTTCAAGCAAAAAAATGACCTAATTGATCACTAAAGAATATCCCTTGACCTCGAAATTTCAAGACATTAAATATGTAGATATTCCCAAGAGGAGATCCTCTCCTTTTCCCTCTTATAAAATGGACACTGTACCGTACATATTCATACTCCCTCTATTGCATCCTCTATCTTTCTTGTAAATTTACTGTAGAGTTGGAGAAGGATAAAGAGAAAAGAAGAGCAGGTGCCTTACTCCCCCCCCCCCCCAAACTCTACAGAAAATTTCAAAAAGAGATTTAGGGCATTCGAAGTAGTCAGAGAAGCATTGCAAAAGTTCCAACATTTCATAGTTCACAATAATCAATGTCCTGGCAGAGAACAAATCCACATAGAAAGATTTGGGGGAAAAAGTGTTTACTAACAGTATCTACAATGAATACACTTGAAGAAATGAGACCAGAAAAAGGGGCACAGATATATGTACATTTAGCAGAAAAAGACAAGAAATGGAAATTTCCCTCTGATAAAATTTGTTTTTACTGATGCTATCAAACATACAATGGAACACCAGCCAAGAAAGCTTCAAATTCTGAATAAGCAATTTTCAGTGCCTCACAATTAGCATCAAATTCCAACGGCTAGTTAATACTACAGTTTTAGAGGAACAAATGGAACATTCATAATCCATTACAAGGAATGACTGTACAGGAGAGTTGAGAATGATGATTACCGGGCGCAAAGGAAGGCCCACAGGACTAAGGACCACATTCGTTTTTGGAGCAACTAATTCAGGTGGATGATGATATCTACATGATGGACCAAATCTACACTCCCCCGTTTTCATATAATACTGACATTCTGGCTGACCAGGTCGTTCTGGAAATGAGTGTTCCTTTTGACTACTGCCAGAAGGACCAAATGAGGAGCCTGAAGGTTGATACTGTCCAGTATAAGTTGATGCCAATGAAGGTAGCTGGCCTATCCCAAAAAGCTGTGCCGAACCAACATTAGATGGAGTACTTGAGGGAACTAAGGGGCTTCCAGGAGGCTGCACCAAGTGATCAACAGTTTCAACAAATGCATGAATAACTTGAATAAATAATCAAATAAGTTTGACCTACCTGATAAGGACTCCAACCTGGAAAAGGGACTACAGCTGGGGACAAAACCACATGCCCATAGGGACTATGGACTAATGAGCCAGGTAGCAGAGGTGGCCTTGGAGTTGCAACCATTAAACCATATTGTGATGATGAAGGGCCAGATGGAGGCTGTACAGTTGGATATAATGGTGAAGGGGCAACTGGTGTTTGTGCTGGAATTTGCATGCCATCAGGCTGTGGATGGTGGAATTTACAAGTTGCGCCAAACTTGCATTGTCCCGTTTTCACATAATAGGAACACTCTTTCTCACCCTGTTATTTATAAAAATTCAGGTTTGGAACCAAATGTCTCCGTTATTAGAAAATGTGAACCAACATTCAAGAAAAGACACAAGTTTATGCAGTAAATGTAAAGCAATACAGACCGGTCGCATTGGAAATCCATAATAATTTAGTGACACATGGCCAGCAGTGCCTCCTCCCTGCCTAGGATGGTGATACTTGCAGGAGGGACCGAATTTGCAAGATCCTGTTCTCATATAATACTGCAGTTTATATCAGAGCACATGATCAATAGGAAAGGAAAGTCGTCAACTCTATAATGAAAATAAAATTTTGCCTAAAATTTCTTCCGTCCTTGACATAAATATGTGCATGACCGTTGAAACAATTACCAACAGGAATTAGAACGTGAAAGTATGCTCCCGAAGTTGTGAGAAGAATTAGATAAAACAAAATTTTGCATAAAATTCCTTCCACCCTTGACATAAATATGCATGACCGTGGAAACAATTACCAACGGGAATTAGAACGTGAAAGTATGCTCCCAAAGTTGTGAGCAGAATTAGATAGAGCACCTGGCATACAGGCTGGCCTGCTCTTTCTGGGTACTCCCCTCCCGTCCTCGCAGCTCCAATAACCTAATCAACTCGTAGATATGTTTCCAAATTAAGCAACACTCGATCAGAATATCAAATGCAAACACATTGAACTCAGATAAGTTAGCTGAAGTAATAATCAATATCCTGACAATACTTGATGGCAACCCCTCAAATGCAAGCTCAAACCTAACACATAGCCCAAGGCCCAAAGACAAGAAGATCAAACCAAATTGAACTCAAAGAAGCGAATGGTCATATCAGCCATCAGGAACCAAACAAAGCCCGAAAATAATTAACTACAACGAATTTACCGCGCCACGGTCTCGGGGATGATTGAACCGACATCGCAAACCGTACCCACAAAAACCAGTCCTCAAATAGTAGATACAATCAGCCTCATCGGGCCGTTGCGGGTACGATTCACCGCCACCCAATTCCAATTGCCACACTGACTCTGCATTTGCGAAATCGAGATCAAACCCAGTTAAATGACACTCCACATTCTTCAAAAAACCACAAATCGCAAAAGCAATACCCAAACTTTCGCCAAAAAGAGGACGAAATTCAGAATGCAGGAACAGATAGACTCACTTTCGAGCCCTGTTTCGCCTCCCGTTCCGGTCCATTCCGGTGACGGATCAGACTGCGACCCTTCAATGGTCCGGCTGTACCGCTCCATTGTACGGACCAAAAGGACAACACCAACCGGAAAGGAAGCTAATTTACACAGGAACCTGATAGTCTCCAAACGTTGAACTGAGAATGAGGGGCTCCGATCAGATAATAGATTGCCGTGTTTCAGAACGAGAAAGTAGAGAGAGAAAACTGGTTTAGAGCATCTGGGGTTTCTACCCTCTCTCTCTCTCCCCCTTCTCTCCCACACGCACTCACACACACACGCACACACGCCCTTTCACACACAGAGACTGCGTCTCTGTTTCTTAGTTTGGTCACTTCTTCTCTCTCTAGTTTCTCTCACTCTCTCTCTCAATTTCGAAGCTTTTTATTTGTTTTCGATTTTGATCTCTCTCTTCCTCCTACCATTTCACTTCGAGGAGCGAAGCCTCTTTTTTGTAAGGTGAGAAGCCTCTTTAATTGGCCCTAGAGTTTGTTGGTTTGTTTATATACGCGCCAAACACTTCAGATAAAAATTCCCCAGAAATAAATAGATCTCCTGAAATCTTGTTTTACTACACTTATATATTTATTTAATTATATTCTTTAATTCCTAATTACATTTTAAATAAATAAAAAATATTAATAAAATTCATTGTTCAATCGAAAAGCCGAGTAGTATAAAATTAATAATTTTTATAAATAAGAAAACACATTATATATATTATTTGGGAGGTGACCGTAAATTTTAATAAAAATTAATTGATACAGGCCAAAAAGAGAACAAAAAAATCAGAATTAATCAATAATATTGAAATGGACAAATATCTAAATAATTTGCAAAAAGATAGACGTATGGTGGTGACAACGGACAAGAGGGCAGTGAGATTTTGCCAAAAGAGAGGGGGGTTTGAAAAGACTATAATGTCCTTGAAATTAAGCATGTGACGCAGGAGAATCTGTAGATTATGGGACATGACAGAGTTGTCCTTTTGTATTATTAGAGAACTACATTAATTAAATTAAATACAGAAAATCTAATGATGATGGGATTAATTAGTGTAATTAATTAATTAATTAATTAAGCTTTGTGTGCTGTGCGGCTGAGTGAAGCTGCAGAAAAAGGGAAGCATGAGATGGGATAGATGCTCTTGCCTCCACGTGGCATAAAACAAGGATCTCCCTTAAAAGTGGTAAAAAGGTCTGAGGAATTTACAATGTTACTAAAATTTTGGGATCTTTTTCTTAACTTCCATTTCAGTTACACAAGTCTCAATTCAAAGTTCAAACGGATCGTCTTTAGTAGGTAAAAATAAAATAATTAAAATTAGATCTATGCATCTCTGTCTTAGAATTCTTAATGATAAAAAAAAGGTCATAAATTTTATAAGCATAATAATTTTTAAATATAAAATAATATTTATAAAAAAATTTAAAAGACTTTAAAAAATTATTGTTGAATTTTATCAATGCGACTATAAAATTATTAAAATTATAGGGTTTTTAAAGTATGGTAGGGTATTAATTTTTCCAAAATATATACGAGTGTATATATATATAGTAATTTTAATCTTAGGCAAAACTCATGATTTTAAATATTTCAACAGAATTTTATATAAAACTGGGTATTTAATGAATTTTCTATTTTAAATATTGTAAAGTACTAATTGTACTATAGTTTATAATAAATAATTAATAATTAATAGTAAAGTCAAGACAAAAAAGCTCACTTGATTAACGTTAATTATCCTATATTGATCTATAATTGGTATAGATAAATATAAGCTAAAAATGGGATATATATATATATATATATATATATAGTTGGTGATGTAAATATTGTTTTTAAAATAACTCAAAGGAGTGGGCGATTATTACAAATTAAAAAAACAAAAGGAAGATGAGAGCCACTTCTTATCTTTAAAAGATAACAAGAGAAGTGAATTCTTTTTTTTATATTTTGTTGGTGGCTATATACACAATTATCATTTTGCGTTTAGATTCAGTTTTGTTTTTTTTTTTTTTTGAATTTGTGAAAATGCACTTTTTTGTTAAAGGTGTAGTGAGCAAAGAGCCCTTTTTGCAATTTGTGAAATGCTTTAATAATTTTGGATATAAGAATATTTTCCACCCCATAAAAAAAAGCTTCATTCTCACTAAAAAAAGTCCAAAGAAAAAGAAAAAGAAAATACACACACTAATATTATAAATACTTATAGTCATATTTATTAACTAATATATTACCAATGTGAAATCAAATTATTTATTACCCAGATCATATTGATAAATATTTACATATTTTAAAAATATTTATCTCATATAAATTTTATCCAGTCAAAATATAATAATTTAGCTGATTATTCATCCAAACAAATCTACAGTTAATTTTAATTTAAAAAAATAAATATTTTAATTTAAAAAATGAAAGACACATTTAAACTAAGAGTTTCATTTTTCTTATAAATAAAAAAAATATAAATTATTTTAAATAAATAATTGGCTAACTATAGTCAAAATATATTGGGCTGTTATATTTTAATTATATATATATATATATAAAGTAGTTAATTATAGTGTGTTTGGTAATTTTTATGTGTAATGCAATCGCATGATTGTGTTATGCAACTTGGTGTATTAAATTTTTATCATAATATTATTGGGCTTAATGAATAATGATGTGTAATTAATTAATTAACAAGCTGAATATACTATAGCTGGAGACATGAATAATTGTTTGAGTGCATTCTTTGTCTGAGAATTAAAATAAGGAATAATTATCGTAATATTTGAAATTATTAACTACAATTTGAGATATATAATACGAGTATTTTATTATACTTGTGATTCTGGCCTGTACTGTATTATATAGTATTATTTTTATCAATAAAAAAATATATTAATTTTTTATTTATTTTTTGTATATTCTCATTTTTTGCAGGCAAAAGCTTACATTATTTAAAATAAAATCGCTTATTATTATTATTTATCTATAAACCATCTGAACAGTTTCCTTTTTTAAATTAGTCGTTATTGGATATAGATGTAAAGAAAAGAAAAAGATATTTTTTATTTTTATTATATTTTTTATTTGGCCCTTTTGACTTAAAATAAGACGTGACGACTTTCTTTATGCCCCTGATGATTTAAAGAAGTGGAGATTGTGGGTGTCTTTTTATCACTTTAATTTCCCTTTTTCTAGGTGCAGGCTATACTTATTTTTTTAAAATTAATTAATTAATTAATTCGAGATAAAAGAATGGATATTTCAGTTAATGCTTCCACTTTGTGGCTTAAAAGTTAGTAGGCGAAATGAAAAAGTTGAAAGAATATACAAGACAGTAGCATAGACTTTGTAAACATGGGCCAACTAAAAATAAAATAAAAATTTATAGAATTAGGAACTTAGCAATTGGTTAAATAATTAATTATTTTTTTAAAAAAATAATAATTTATTTTTTATCAATTTTAAAATTTTAAAAAATGAAGTAATGTAATTAAAATAAAGGGTTTTGGGGTCATGGACCTTACGGGTATTAAAATATTGACCAGGCCATGAGTGGAATTAAAGCATTATTTATTCAAGCTTTGAATGGCAACAACTGTAAATATGATTTATTGTAATAAACTATTCATAAATGAGTCACAATTTTTTGGCAGTTCATGTAATATTTTTTTTTTTTTAAAAAAGAGGAATGGATCTGAATGTTGTATACAAACAAAATTCAATTAAACATCATGCTACCAAACATTCTATAAATATACATGGATTAATTAATTCATCACTTTATTTAATTAGCTTTTAATAAATTAGGCACTTTTTTTATTACTTGAAATTAGGTATGCTCTTGTATTGCATAAAGTTTAATGAATGAATTGCATTTCTGGGCACCATTCATTTGTCATGTGCTTGTATTATTTTAACTTCTAATATATATTTTATTATGCATTATTACATTATTTTTTTTTAGAATTGATTGTATTGTTTAGAAGTTATGAATAATTAATTTGATATAAATTTTATATTTTATATTAATATATTCCTTGTATCACATGCCAATATTGATAACAAAGGAATTCATCTGTATAGTTCTTGGATAATAAATGTGTTTGTCACATTTTTATTAAAAATGTTTTAAAATTAAAATGCTATCTGTGTCTTGGACATACTTCAAAATAAGGTGGCAATTTTTTTTAGTAATAAAAAAGGAGTATCTAGGGTCTGAAAATGAAATTTAATCAATGAACTATTTATAAAAATAAAAAAAAAAGCTTTATAGGAAATAAATATTAACTCAATTATGATGTAGGGAATTTTTCAATACATTATTTATAAATACATTTATAAATATTATTTGAATCCTGAATCTTATATGAACCTGATAAGTTCTTGCAAACCAATAACCTTAATTTTTTTCTTGTAAGAAAAAAAATGAAAAGATACTCATATTAAAAATTAAAATTATAATAATAACATTATATATTCCTGCATAATAAAAATGAAAGCTCACCGAAAAAAGAAAAACACAAAAGTACTATAATTAAAAATTTAAAAGTAAAATTCAGAAGTTACTTTTTAACTATATTTATTAGTATTATAATATTATTTATAGTATATTTATTATTTTAAATATTTAAATTATAAATAAAATTAAGATGATAGATATATTTAAAAATAATATCAGAATACTATATGTTATTAAAAACTAATATCATAATGTTAGATAGTATTTTATCTTCATTTAAATTTAAGTCAGTAGTTTAATAGTAGTTTAAGAGTTAAAATTTTATCACTAGTTTTATATTCTATACGGGCTTGTAATTTTTGGCATAATAAATATTTATAAATTTATTTGAATTTTATATTTTAAAACTGCATAATATTAGCAAAACAAAATATTTAGAATCAGGTAGAGATAATATTTGGGATTATAAAATATTACCAATGGGATGGTTTCATTGGGTGGAAAATTTGTGTCCACGAGAGAAGACTTTGGACTAAGTAATATATATTCGATTTGACCAAAAGCATTATAAAATTTCTTATCTTTGACCTGATTTTTGGGTGGGGGTAGCTTCTTTTTTTTTATTCAACAATGCGACTATTGGATCCACTTTTGGGTTCCATGTTGGAGGAATCCAACGGCCACGATGTGATTTGTGAACCAACGGCCCTGATGTCGTCATCGGATATAGTCGGCCGTACGGCTCAGGGGACGAGGTGTGACTTGGCGACTAGTAGTAGGTTTGGCAAGTCCACACATCATTATTGCTGGTGTCAGGAGTTGGACGGCCATCACCGGCTGTAGTGGGTCAAATTTGAACGGAATACTTCAAGTCTTTTTCAAGTGTTCGTAAAATGAACGAGTAAAGTAGCACCAATATTTTAATTTTATTTTAATATATAATTAATATTTTAATTTTATTTATAATATAATTTTATTTATATTTTTTTAATTTAGTATAATTTTATTAATAATTTTTTAATTTAGTATAATTATTGATATTTAAAAAATAAAATTATAAGTAAAATTATATTAAAACATAAAGATTATTGGTAGAATTATATTAAATTAAAAAAATTAAGAATAAAATTATATTATAACTAAAATTATGATAATGGCATATATGAAAAATAATATTAAAATATTATATATTATTTTATCTTAAATAAATCTACAAATATTTTTTTTAAAAGTACTAAAAATTAAACTAATTATTTAAACATTAATATTTAAAAATTAGTAGTTCAATTATAATTAAAATATGAGTCAATATAATTATAATTAAAGTTTTATTTTATCATTTCACTCAATCCCAACGAAAATAATTAAAGTTAGTTTATATTCCTATGAGTTTTATAATTTTTTTGAATTTATCCTTAAATACAACTTCCATGAGAGTTGAGAAGTTAATGTAAAAGTTAATTGCTGTTTATGTGATAGATTTTTAAAAAAATGATAGAAAAAATAGTTTTTAAACTATTTTTAAAAAATAATTTTTATAAAAGAGTTCATAAAAAAAAGTAGTTATGAATAAATGTGTGTTTAAATAGTTATTATTAGAAAAAATTTTGTAGTTAGTAAATTACCAGAAAGTGTATAAGATAAATTACAAAAAAAAATTAGACTTCAACCCACGCCTCTGCATTTTCTTTTCCTTTTCTTCTATTGTTCTTCTATGCAATGACGATAACGATGGAGGAGCTAAAAACGACAATATTGCTTAATGACAGAGGAGCTGAAGGCACCTAACAATAGAAGAGTTGAAGACAAGAAGTAGTGACAGAAGAAGAAGATGAAGACCCACGTGATGTCACCACTTGAATGATGACCTAGGGACTCACCTTGACAGCTAGCTCCAACAATGAAAGCACAACGATGGCGACGAAGTTGAATATAAAACGTCAAGCTGGGAAGAGAGAAGAGAGAGAAAATGAGAGAAAGTGATAAAAAAATAGAGATAAAATATTAATTATATAGTCTATAAATTTCTTTACTATTCTATAAATTATTAATAATAGCTTGTCAAAAATTATAATTTGATCTAAAAGATTTTTTGAATAAATAAAATTATTTATTTTAAATTTATTCAAATTAAAATTTGGCTAAAATTTATTGTGATTTATGTTTGGAGGTATTCCTATGAAAAGCATCAATTAGATATAAATTTATTTAAATAATATATTAAAGAATAAATTTTTAGATTTTTAAATTTAAAACAAAAATAAAAATCAAAAGCCACTAAAAATTGTTTTAAAGGGTGTTTGATATGAGAGATTTGAAAAGAGAATTTTTTTTAAAGTAGATTTAAAAAATTACACAAGTAAAACTGTAAATTTTTAATTAATTTTCCTTACACTTACATTCAACATTTTCTCTTTATTAAAATTTTATAACTCTATTTCTCTAAATTTTTTAAATCTAACTAAAAAAATTCCTCATATTAAAAAGCAAATTAAAATAACTTTTAGGATAACTAACTTTTTTGCCCAAAATTCATGCTACATATTTTTTTGTTTTCATTCAAGTTTTATTTTGTCTCAACTTACTTAGCCTTATAAAACCTCAAATTATTTGAGACAAAAAAAATAGTTATATAAAAAAAATGATGTTTGATATGATTTTTAAAAGGGTAAAATAACATTTAGTATATTGATATTATTTTTCATATATTGCTAGTATCTGATCTTATTCACAGTATAATTTTACCTATAAAATTTTTAATTTAATATAATTTTATCTATAATATTTTTAATTTAGTACAATTCTTGATATTTGAGAAAAAAAGATTATAAATAAAATTATATCAAATTAAAAATATTATAAATAAAATTATATCATAAAATAATATTTATCGTATATAAAAAATAAAATTAAGATATTAAATATTATTTTACCTTTTCTAAAACAATTGACTTTTTACCAATAAGCAACTTATCCAAATGGCTCATTTTTTTATATTTAAGTATTTTAAAATTATTTTTTTAATATATTATTAAAATAAATTTATATAAAACTAACTTTTTTATAGAAAGATATGTACAAACATAAATTATATTATACTAATTAAATATTATAATTAAAGTGTATATTTATCTAACAAATTTTTATTTAAGAATAATGTTGTCTCAAAATTTCAAAACGTAATATTGCCTTGTCCATTAAAAAATAATAGTGACTATTAAAAAAATAATATTGATTGTTAAAAAATTAATGTTAACATATTTTTAATAATAAAAAGTAATTATTTTAATACTTATAAAGTAATATTGATATAAAAAAATGAGCGCAATATTCCCGTTGAGTAAAAACGACAAATTTATGCTTTAACTTTCAATTAGAATAAAAATAATTTTCACGATATTAATTAAAAATTCTATCTAAGCAGGTCTAAAATTGTTTACTCATTTGACTAGTGGCTTGAGCAGGGAGGAATGGAAGGATGAAGGAACAGGGGGAGGAGGTAAAAGAGGTGGAAAGTTGTTGGAGGGAGTAGGGGGGTGAGGTGGACAAGCTTAGTCCACAATGTAGCACTTTTGAAGATTTGCTGCAATTACTCTGTTTTTGGACTCTTCTGTCACCACCCTCCCGGCGTATCCCAAATGTCGGCGACTTCTCCTTTTTCTCTCTCTCTTCCTTTTTTTTATAAAATTCTTATCATCACTTTCTTATTACACTTTTCAGTTTTCTTATTGTAAAAAAGAAAACAATCCCGCAGCGCACCATTAATTATCTATCATCCATCCGTCCAAATTCAAACGGGGAAATCCCAGAAAATACTTTTACTCTAAAAAGAGGATCTAATATATAAAATAATAGATTAATCATAAATATTAATATAAAATTTAAAATTTAAAAAAAAAGATAAAATTATTCTTAAAAATATTTTAAGGAAAAGATATTTATAATAACTTTTAACTTTTATGATGAAAATGCTTTAAGAAAAAGAAAACAATTATTAGTTATGTAATATGATTAATAATTTTTATTAATTTAATAAAAATATTTATTATTTTATCTAACAATTTAGTTATAGGTATTTAGATAAATTACTATTTTCATAATGAAATTGATAAATTTTTTAATAATTTTGATCATTTAGTAAAAATATTTATTATTCTTTTTAATAATTTAATTATAAGTATTTAAATCAATTGCTACTTGTATAATGTAATTGATAACTTTTTTAATAATTTTGACTATTTAGTGAAATACTTATTATTTTTTTAACAATTTAGTTGCATCTAAATATTTAGATAAATTATTACTTGTATAAAATGATTGATAATTTTTGTAATAATTTTGACTACTTTAATAGAGATATTTATTACTCTCTTTAATAATTTAGTTGTAAGAAAATATTTGAGTCAATTACTACTCATATAATATAATTGATAACTTTTATAATAATTTTGACTATGTTAATAAAAATATTTATTATTCTATTTAATAATTTAGTTATAAGTATTTATCTTTTAAAATATTTTTAGGGACAATTTTATTTTTTCACCTAAATTTTAAAATTCTAGATTGATACTTATAATTAATCTGTTATTTTATATATTATAATATTCTTTTTAAAATTTTATAACTGAAAATATATTTTTTAGGACTTTCCCTAATTCAAATTCAAAACACACACACACACACACACACACACACACACACACACACATATATATATATATATATGAAATTTACCACACCAAAATCTACCATTAGTCCAAAGTGTGATTTTTTTCATAGATTATGTGATATTTAGTATATTAATAATACTAATTGATCAAGTTTAAAAAAAAAATCATAAAACCATGATTTTAGAAATATTTTATATTAAATTTCTCTCCTATACTTACATAAGAATCACTTTTAGAAAGTCAATCCAATCCCCCTCAATATCATTATTAGAAAGTTGTGACATTCATAGTTATTAACGAAATTTGTCATAGTTTAAAGATGGTTAAGTGTTTTGAGCATATATGGGTTCAAATTACATCATGTACATGAAAAAACTTTTTCAATAGAAAAAAAATTATCTTGCTAATTTCTACACTTTAAGATAATTAATTTTTGATTATTAATAGGAGAATATTGCTTGAATTATGCCAAAAAAAGGACGTTACACATTTATTACAAGTCTGAGTACTATTTTTAACAATTTGCATGATTTATGTCAAGAGTAATATATTTTTTTAAACTACTATAGATATTGGTTTAAATTTAAATATAAAAATTTTAGTTTAGGTTCGTGTAAATATTTAAGCTTAATTTTTCCTTTTTATCACTAACATAACTTATTGCTATATTTTTATTACTTGTATTGCATTTTATAATTTTTTATAATATTTATTATATTATATTATTAAGGGTATAATTTTAAAGCTTGTGACTATTATTTTTTATAAGAGTCAAATTTAAAATTTAAATAAATCTAATGGATCATATACTATTAGATTAATTATATATTGATTGTCACTTTGCAATATTTATGATATATATGAATAAATTTTTTTAACAAAAACGTTTTGTTGTTTAGTTTACTTATCAACAGCTATTGTTATTTACAAAGTGTAAGAAATAAAATTGATTTAATATTTTAAATCTATTTTAACTGTTTTTTTTTTAAATTTTATGAAAATATACCGACGATACTAACAAAACCACTACACATTTTTCATCTATAAACATGTATGGATTGAAATAAAAATAAAATTTTAAATATTTAAAGTGATTTTTTTTTTTATCAAAAAGTCAAACGATTCACACTTGTTTTTGGAATACCAGTACGAGAACTCGATTTTGCTGTTAAATGGAGACAGGCCCCAAGAGATAGTTACTTGTGTTTCGGCATTGGGTTCTCCTACGAGTGCTGCCCATTTATCTTACATGGGCCAATTCTCCCATTGGCTAAAGGTTTACAATTAGTATGGGTTTTATTTACCTATCTTCCGTGAGTGAAGAGATAAAACATATTATCATTTTAAGCATATTTAATTCTTAAAAAAATATAATTTTATTATAATTTTAATTATAATACTTAAAAAGTTATTATAACTCTTAAATACCTAAATTTATATTTAAAGATAATAGATAGCTTGCGTGCCCGATATTGATATCGTCTAGAATAAATGGAGATTTTACTATACCATTATATCATGAATAAGTCTAAATTATTTTTAAAAAATTTGATACAAAAAAAAGTATGGGTTTTATTTAGTAATACTAAATAAGATATCTTAATTTTTAGATACCTAAATTTATATTTGAGAGTAATTGATAATTCGCTCTGCTTAATATTGATATGATCTAGAAAAAAATAAAACTTCATACTAACTTTAGATTATGGGTGAGTTTAATCACTTTTAAAAAAAATATAAAAATATATAGGTCTTATTATCAATAAAAAATAATAACTTTTATTAATTTAGTATTTATATATAAATATATTCGAAATAGATTTTGAATTTTATATTACACAATAGATGTTTTATTCTATTAGATTATATGTTTTATTATATAATTATTTTTTAATATAAGAGTTAATTAATAAATTATTTTAATTATATATATAATATTCTAATATACTCTATCTTTTAAATTTATTTATTTTTAATTATTTCTATTAATTATATATTTCTATGATCCCATGGATCATTCGTGATAGCTTTAATGTAGATAATTGAATAAGTACTCGCCCTATTTTTTAATATAAATGTTAAATAAATAATTTATAAATTTTAAAAAAATATTAATTAGTTATTTATAATAAATATATAAATTTTTTTAAAAGTCCTTTTATAATTATATGTATTATATCTGCCTTTGATAATTTCTTTTTTACTATGGGTGATAATAGAGATCCTTTAAAAATAAATTATAAATTTAAAAAATAAAAATAATTAATATCTCATATTTAATATTAAAATAAATTATTTATCTAATTTTTATATTTAAAATTATATTTAATATTTTAAAAATTAATACATAGTTTATATAAATAATTAATTTAAATAATTTAATTTAATAATATTTATAAATTAATTATTTAGCTTGATATGAGAAAATACTTAATAATTTTATTTCAATCTATTTATAAGTTTTATAAATTGGCAATTGAAACATGCAAACTTTCGTTTATTTTTGTCAATTGTCAATGTCAAATGTCTTCGTCTTATTGGTTGTTATTTACTCATGTGCCACGTGTGTTGCTAAGGGTGGAAATATACTATAGGCCTATATTTGGATAGAATTTTAAAAATGGGTTTATAAAAAAAAAAGAATTTTTAGATAATTTATAGAAAAGGGTTTTTGAAGAAAAAATTATGAAAAAAAAATGATTTTAAATAAATGAGTGTTTGGATAGTTATTTTCAAAAGTATTTTTATTATTGGTAAATTACGAAAAATGGTATGAATATTAAATGAGGAAAGATAAGAGATAAGAGATGAGAGGAGAGAGGGTATAAGAAAGAAAAGAGAGAAAAAGTAGGAGAGAGGATGTAACAAAAAATAAGAGATATGTTGTAAGAAAAAGTAGGGGTAATATAATAATTTGTTAGTTCATAAGCTATTTTATTGTTTCATAAGTTACTCTGACTAATTTATTTAAAATTTTAATTTTAAATCATGGTTTAGTCTAAAAACCTATTTAAATAAATATAATTATTTATTTTAATTTTTTTTAAAATAAAATTTAAGCCCAAAAAACTATTGGAAACCAGGTTTGCAGTGATTTTCAAACACAACCTATACCTAGAACTTGGCAAGAAAATGGGTCCATAAAACGGGTTGTGCAGCTTGCTGGCGGGTCAATTCACCTACTGTTACTTTTTTTTAAAAATATTTGTTTAAAAAATATTTATAAATTTTTAAAATATTAATAAAAAATTCTTAATATCATATTAGTATAATAAAAAAATTATTAATATTATATTTTTAAATATTCTTATTTTTTATAAAAGATATCAAATTTTACAATTATAAATATAAATAAACATTAATTTAATATTAATTAATTATAATATATTAATCCATATCAACAAATAAATAATTATTTTTATTAATATTTGATAATATAAATATTTAAAATAATATATTAATAAAATAAATAATAATATAATAAATTAAAAAAAGAAAATAGATCAAAACAAACTACTTCCAGACAACTTGAGCTCGTCTTATTTTATAAAATAGTAGGTAGAGCTCGTTCTACTAGCTTTATTTAGCCTGTTTAATAAATATGTCATGTTTTAAATCTATTTAAAAATTTATTGATTTAAATAGAATATACTTTTTTTTAAAGTATATCCTATAAATCTATAGACCTAATTTATTTAATTATATATATAGTATAAATAGGTTCAAAATCTATTTAATTTTTTTATAAATATATAAGCCTTGAACTATACTAAAAATATATAATATAAATGTAGGTCAAAGCCCATTTTTAACTTTCAAACCTTAAAATATAAGATATTTTTTACAGGCCCATATTATAAGTAGATTTTTTTTTAAAAAATTTAGTAAGCCTTTTAAAGGCTCAAACTTAAACCTATAATAATTATATATTTAAATTTAAATTTTATATTCTTTTTATAAATTCGTGTATATTTAACCAAAGTTTAGTATGAACTGACGTATTTTTATCCCCATTGTTGCCAAGCCGACACAATAGGCTCTCCGCTTCAAAATTTATACTTTTTCGCTCCTTAAGACGTCCGTTAATTGTTAATTGTTAATTGAGGAGTACCTTAATACCTACAAACCAAACGCTTAAAAAATGTGCTCTTAATTTGAGGGAAATGGTAAAGTAATAATTTTTATAATTTTTTAACAAATATATTTCTCTAATATTTAATATATGATATATTTAATTAATTTAATTAAATTAAAAAAATAATTAAATTATTTAATATAATATATTTTTTAAATATTCTAATGATCTTCTATAAATTCTTCTATTCTTTCTCTATTTAATTATTATTAAGATTATATCAATATGAATAATTTAAAAAAATTAATAAATATAAAAAATAAATATTATATTTAAGATTAAAATAATTTTATTAATTAAATTATATATTAAGAATTAAAAAGAGTAATAATTTTCATATTAATGATTGATGATATTGTATAATTAATTTGGTTACTATTAATTATAATTGTTTTTAATAATGATCAAATTAATATACTTAATTAATATTAATATTTTAAATATTAATACTAATACTTTGATAAAATATTTTGAGAAAATTATATGGCAAATATATGTATTTTTCTTAAATTTTTAATTTGATACATATATTTAAATTTATTAAAATTAAAATACTTGATACGATTCCATTAATATTATCTATTTTTTTTAACTTTACTTTTTTATCGCAGTTAGCTTTTATGCTAAGGTTAAAAGTATGAGCAAAATTATATGATTTAATATTATTAATAAAACAAAATAAAAAGATTTAATTAAAAGATAAAAATATCTATACCAAATTAATAATAAGGGAAAATGGGTTTCTCCAATATTTTTTCAGTTTCGCGGTTATGACGTCGAATTTATTACTGTTAATTGATCATTAATTATGAATTAATTATTTAAAATGACACACCAAACTCCGACCCCTTCATCGCGGTTTTTCTATGTATCAAACAATCATCACTATTGTCAATGTCACTGGTTTCTCCCGCCACTTGATCTCGGTCTTCTAATCTAACAGTCGTGCTTCGAATCTTCGATTCTTCATGCAAAGGCTCACCGAATAATATGTGAGCTTGCATTTTGTTGATTCTCAATTTTCTTCTATGTTCAATTCGTTTCAGTGATTTGGGAAGCAGGACTTGTTTTGTTTGTCAGAGTCGAAAACTTTAGTTCTTGAAGATTTTCTGGGTTGTTCTAGTCTGATATGCTTGCAGAGAAATCTTAGATCAACTGGTATGAAAGGCAATATTTCCGAATTTTGAATTTCGCGCTTTTTTCGGTTTCTGAATGGACTAAACTGAAGCAAGAGGCAGCGTTTCGACCACAGAGATGATGTTTGTTGAAAGTTCTATGGAATTGAGTTGTGTTTATGAATTTCTTTCTCCGACATGTCTGCCGCCACTTTTCTTCTTCTACTTGTTTCTCTGCTGCCAAATTTAGTGTAGCAGCAATCCTTGCTTCTCTTTCTTAACTCGATGAGTAGTAATTTTCTATCTCGGTTCTCAGTTCGGATTTTCCATTGAAACTTCACTGTATGCTTCCTCTGCTGTTGTTTGATCTTTTATTAGAGAGACAAATATTTTCTACATAAATGACACAAACTGGTCGCGTAACTTGGACAAGGGTGTTGTACCTAATTTTTTATTTATCGCAAATTCGCTAATGTAGCGGCAAATTCCGCGTTATATGTTCAATATTTCAAACCGTGTTGTTTGGATCGTGTGAAGGCAACTGCCTGCCTATTAAATATTCTATATTCACCATTAGCTGGTACTCTTTGTTGTCTTTCATTGATTCGTGGTAAGCAACTTCTAGTTTTGAACTTGTGATTTCTCATCAACCGGTTTTAGAGAGGCAGGAGATGCTGTTTCATTTGTTGTTCATCTGCAACAAACATTGGATTCTCAAGTACAAAATCTTCTTTACATTGAATTCTCTACATGTTTACTGTGGCAGTGTGCAACTGATTCCCCCCCCCCTCCTTTTACTAATTGTTGTTGAAGTCTATATGCACTTCATTATATCTGATTTCTTTTGAAAATTGTGATTTTCCTAATTTGTCTTTCTGGTAATTTCAGAAAACCAAGGCACTCCTCATGGCTCCATCTAGAAAATCCAAAAGTGTCACTAAGAGATTTTCAAATACTCGTGAAGCTGTATCTAATGAAGATAAAAATACAGAGAATGTTAGCAAGGCTAGGCCACAGGGTAGTCCTGGAATTCAGAAGGTACGGTTGTTGCTAAAATGCTTTACAAAGAATTTATTTTGTTACCCATAACTTTATTTACAATAAGGAAGATTATCATATATGTTGAAGTTTGGTGTCTAACTTGCATATTGGTGCTCTTTTTGTTGAGCTTCCTATTTAGGCTATTGTATCCGGATAACATTTTCATTATAAAATGATCACTTTATTTTGGACCATAGTTGGAAATCAATTAATGTATTTTTAAGGAACCAGAATAATCTGGATCCCCCCTCCCCCACAATGTTTTTGAGCAATTCTTTGTTTCCTTGTTCTACAGTTTTTGTTCCCTTTTTCCTGAAATATAACCGTAATTTGTTGTGTGCCTTCTAAAGGCATCTGCATATACCCCTTACTGGCATTTCTAATGCATTTGTAATTATTGAGAATAAGAGGAGACAAAACAACTGTGATATGCATTAATGTAGTTTGGCTCTTTTTACTCTTTGTATCCCTACGAGAATGTCATATGTTCATTGAGAGAGATGAAGGAATTGTAAGCTAATGTATAATCAAGTTATAAATCCTCCGGTGGGTCCAAGTGATTTGCTGCAAGTTTAATCTATTGAAGTAGTGGAACGTAAGATAACAACAAAAGTCGTACTTTAATACTTTTAGTGTATAGCAATTTCATTTCCTACTCTATGGCTGCACTGAAAGGGCTATTTTATGTATGTATATTTCCTAATTACGGGTTATAAAGTTGGGGCTCATTTTAAAGGACTTAGTTCCATGATTGGAATATGAAGTTTAGGTTTTCCTCAGTCCTTCCCCCCGTTTCTTTCATCTCTTTTCCTCTATAACTCTTGCCAAAGAAACTGAAAAGAAGTTGTCATAATAGTTTTTCTGGGGTCTCATCAGGAGTTTTCTTAAGTTAAGAAAAAGAGGTAACTTATTACATTTGGTTCAGCATTATTTGCTTTCTCACAAATTTCATAATTGCTTTTCAATGATATACAGAAGAGAAAATTGGCTGACATGTTAGGACCACAATGGAGTAAGGAGGAGCTAGAGCGTTTCTATGAAGCTTACCGTAAATATGGGAAAGACTGGAAGCAGGTTAGTTTAGTTTTTCAGTGATGAAGTGCTCCTGATAAATAATGTTGGAATGAAAAGTGAAATTTTGGTTTGCTATAAAAAGGATATGCCTTGTACTTGCCATTGCCTAAAATTGCATGTAAAGTTGCTGAGTCAAACTTGGATCTAGTTATTTCAATCTACCTTTTTCAGCACACTGTCACTATCTAACATTTTGTCCTGTGCTAAATGTTTTCCCCTTTGCTTACAGGTGGCTGCTGCAGTGCATAATAGATCTTTGGAAATGGTGGAAGCTTTGTACTCTATGAATCGAGTAGGTGCACCAATAGCCTAGACATGCTGATTAGCTTGCAAACATTGCTAAATGCATATCCCGCAGACACAGATTCTAAAACGCACCACGCATTCACATATAGAAGCCGATTTAGGTGTCTTGGCCTTGGATTGTATAAATCTATATTTCTAAAATAATTATATGAAATGGGAAATAAATTAGCAGATGAAATTGAATATTTCTATCTCTTTGTTTATTAAAATAAAAATAGTAAGACTTTTTCATTTTAATATTTTTGTTACTAACTAATAGTTACATTTTATCTCATATATTATGCCTCTGGCTTGTTATTATTTCTTTTCCTCTCTTAAAGTTTATGGGTTGACTCAAAAAAAAAAAAAAAAGAAGATCTAATTGCTGGCAAGCAACTTATAGATGCAAATATTGTAGCAAACGAAGTAGTTAATGATGTGTAAGGAGATATTGCTTTGAGTAAACCTCTATTATGATAAAGGAATTCTCCCTGTGGTCCTTTTTGTCGACAAAAATTGTTTCATTTTTCAATTAAGTTTCACTAGTTTGGGTTATTTGGTGATGCATAATATCACGTTTTTTTTTTGGTACAACATAATATCACATTTTGATACACTGGATTTTGCTTAAATGTGGTATCTTGTTTTTAAACCAAGATTGTTCTGGGTTTATTTTCAGGCGTACCTGTCTCTTCCAGAGGGCACTGCTTCTGTGGTTGGACTCATAGCCATGATGACAGATCACTATAGTGTACTGGTAAGCTTGAATTTCAATTTCAAGCTACTTTGAATATTTACTTGGGCATTACTTTTTCTGTAACATTCCTGTGGCTGGTTTGAGTGGTTATGTTTCCTAGTTGTTCTTGCCTCCAGCTATGATATAGATGATTCTCTCATCCTGTATTTCAGTTCTTTTCATAAGCTCTTTGTTTGCCTCTAGTATTTTTAATATACGAGTATTGCCTTTTGCATAATGAAACTTGTATAGAGCTACTACCCAATCAGCTTACTGATCCGTAAGCCCTCCCATACCACGATGAACAGCTCACTCATAAGATCATAAAGTTTATTGCTAGTGTTGTTAATCTTAGAAAAAATTATGTACTTTATAAAAAGGCTTGTGATTTGCAATGGGTAATGACCAAATTTTGGAAAGGTCCAAATGCAAATATAATATGAATGTTTTAATTGACAGGGAGGAAGTGATAGTGGACAAGCAATCAACGAAGATAAAGAAACATTTAGAAAGCCTCCAAAATTTTTGCGGCAGAAATGTTCAGATGGCAACTATAAAGCGTTAGATGGACATTCTTCCGTTCATTCTCAGTCTCGTTCAGTTACATCAGATGATGGTTGCCTGTCATTGTTGAAGAAGAGGCATTCTGGTGGGTTGATATTTTAAATGCATATGAAGATTACTCTTATTCCATTCTCCTTTCTCTTGCTTTAACTTGTGCTTGTTTTTAAAACATCAATTCATACATTAAGATTAAGGTTGGGGAACTTTGAATAATATTTCCTCCAGCTGGAAACACGACTGTTGCCCGTACACTAGCACAAATTTTCTTCTGTTCTCATTATATGGTTAGCCCTTTGGTTTCTGTAAAGACTATCTCTCCTAATTGTGAGGAATGTCTAACGCCTACTTTTATATTTGAAAGGGACTTCTATCAAGGTTCTTATTTATTTATTTATTGTTATTTGGGATTTTGTTTTAAGGATTAAGTTCTCATGCTGTTCGCAAAAGAACTCCTCGTGTCCCTGTTTCACATTCCATTGGTAAGGATATTGGTGAAAAGCATTTTTCACCTGCTAGGCAAGGTTACAGGCAAATAGTTGGCAGCAATGATGTTGCTCATAAGATTGCATTAGCACTGACAGAGGCTTCACAAATAGGTGGCTCTTCCAAAGTTTCTGGCTCACCAAACAATAAATCTAAGGGCATTATGTTATCACCTGGTCAGAATAATGGGAGGAAGGTATGCAATTTGTCCAGTTGTATTGTCTGTTATTCTTTAAGATGAACTAATAGCTCTGGGCAATTATGTTTTTTCAGAACACTAAATCCGAAGCATTAGGATCCAAATTTTGCCATTCTGACTTGAATGAGGGTAGCTCTGAATTGAGTTTAGGAAGCACAGGGTGCGGTAATGGAGATTATTCTCAAAAACTGAGTCAACGGAGCAGCAGAGAGAATGTTAGAAGAGGAAAAAATGAAGAAAAGGGAACAAAATACTACAGAAAAAAGGTAGAACTCAAAGAAAATGTGAACAAGCATTTGGATGGTGTAAAGGAAGCTTCCAGTGGGACAGACGAAGATAAAGGACTGGATTTAGTCAAGTATAAAATTGACACTAATTTTGCATGCACAAAAGGTGCTAGGTCCTCTTTCAAGAGTTTCAGGAAGGGAAGTAAAAAAGTACTGCTTGAAAAAAAAGGTAGGCTTATGTTTCGGTAATAAAAAAGGAGTTTTTGTGGTTCCTATGATTTCCTTCATTAAGTTGTTCCCCTTTTGTAGCTGTTAAGTAGGCTTGTTATTTCTAACTTAAATTCTGCTCAGAGCATGTTGTATATTTTTTGTTCAAAGTATCTCACACTCCTGAATATGTTTCCTAACTTCTTAATCAGTGGATTAATATAGAAGTATTGTTGAGAAGTACAAGTATTTAAGCTGTAGATCCAGTTTGAGGGGGAGTGTTGAGATGTTGTAGTTTATAATTAAATATTAATTAATAATTATTATTAATTAATTAATATTATATTTTATTAGTTATTTAATTAATTATCTAAAATTAAGTTTAGATATTATTTATGATCAGATTTGAATATTAAATTATTATATCTTAAAAGAATAAATCTAAGATATTAGGATTATGATAGATTCTAAGTTTAGTCTATTAGCTTATAGTTTTGTCTATATAAATGCTTATTTGTATTCTCATTCATTTAAGGATTAATAATATTTTGAGGCTTTTTCCCTCTATTTTCAATCCTTCAAATTTCCACAAGTATTGCTTTCATCTCATGAATGACCGTCTATTTATCTAATTAGTGAATAGGAAAATAATGAGAAATAGATGTTATTTTGTTACGTTCTCTTACAAATTTTTCTGTTAAAAGATTTTCCTATTTTCTTTTTTGTTTTATAAGATTTCTATTGATTTTACTAAATAATTGTTTAGAATAGCAAAGTTTGGTCTTTTGCCTGAAATAATACAAGCACTACCAGCCTTTTACAGGCTTAGTAGTTAGTTCATTTACTAGGCAAGAATTTGGAATGAGCATTTAAGACTGCAAGAATTGAATTTGTATTACTTCTACCGTTTTGGCTGTCATCTTAGGTATTAATACTTTTAGCGTGTCTCTGTATATGTGCTGTTAGTGTATTGGCCCAGGCTCGTGGGCCTTTTGATAGCTTAGCATAGTCGTGGTGTTGAACTGGATAGCTATATCTTGGCATGCACGAGTTCAGATTAAACTTTAGAGTGAATGAGATTCCGGTTGTTTCTCATATGTTTTGAATACTAGCAGTCTCAGCTTTTGTACTTGTTGATGTTTGAGTGACGTAGGGAAGTAAGTTGGAGAATGACCTTCTTTTTCTATCTCCCTTTGCATTTTCATAATGGTGATATTATTATCAAAGTGGATTATATATTTACTTGAAGTAGCCTCTAGCATATTCCTTAACATAGTGCTTGGTTCAACGAAGGGGAGGAAATGGATTTTAATATTCCCTTGTTTGGTTTAGAAATGAAGGGGAGGAAAAATAATGATAAATGGATGATTGTACCCTTATTACATTTAAGTTGTTTCTCCCCACCCTCATTTTTATGAACTTTTAATAATATATAATATATTACAAATTTTTATTAATGTATTTTTTACAGCAGATGTATTTTTACTACTTATTGTAAATTTTTTAATAATGTATTTTTTGAAAAATACATTCTCTTGGAGTATGCCTGTTTGAACTTGCAACTTGTGGATTAGTGCCAGCCATGCTTCAAGGTGTATTCTTTGAAAAATACATTAATAATACAGCAAATATATTATTATTTATTATCGTTAATGTTTAATTAATGTATTGAAAACATGGCGCTTTTTTTGTATTTGAAGTTTACTAAAGAAATACTAGTGAATTACATGTTATGACTTGGTTGGCTGAATAAATGAATATGGGTTTTTGTATTTTTTAGGAAAAGGATTATTCATAATATACACTTCTTGTTTCTCATCATTAGTGAAGGTGAATTGTCCATCTTAGGTGTTGGGAAAAGATGTGTAATTTCTTCTTCTTAATTTGTTCCATAATGAGATGAGAGGGGAGTCAAAGGATTTGTGCTCTGGTTACTGAAAGAATATAAAATTGCTATTGTTATCTGTGATCAGAGAATTCAGAGGAAAGATAAAGCAAATTTTTGTATTTGTAATCAATCACCTGTGAATGTGAGTTTATTAAGTTACACATAAGGGCAATACAAGAATATCATTAAATAATGAGGTTGATTTAGTCAGAATAACAGCCCCCTCCAAATTCCCCCACTTTTTGAGGGGAGGGAAAAAGTTTTGAACCAAAGGAGGGCCGGGGAGTAAAATCTCTCCTTTACCCTCAAAATCCCTCCAATCAAATGAACCATAAATTTTATCTGCTTATTATTTGATAGTAAAAGGTCAAATTTATTTGGATGAGAATGTTTTTACATTTTGTTTATACTTCCATCATTTTCTCAATACTAGTTTGTCTTAACGTGTGCACTTTGGTTCCAATTTGAAGTATGTTTGTTGTCACGCATTTATTGTTTTTTCTGCTTTTGTAGATGAAGGTTCTTCTTTCGATGCTCTGAAAGCCTTGGCTGATCTATCTTTGATGATGCCAGTCTCAAACCCTGAAACCGGTATGACATTCAAGGCTTGACCAATAATTTTATGCCATTCCATCTAACTATTCTAAGCCTTTGGTTCCTTTATATTTTTTGTGCCCTCTATCATAGTTTGTTCATGCAGTATACTTTTGGATATTCATACAATTCCTATTTTCAATTTATTATTTGGCATTGTTTGCAAATACCTATTTGCTTTCATCATATTTTGAGAGTTTAGATCCTTTAATATGTTGCTTTTCTGTGTTTAGAGTCGCCTGTTCGGGTGGTGGAAGAAAACCAAGGAGTTGTTGATGAGTCTAAAGTGGAAACCGATCATGCTATTCTGAGTGATGAAAGCACTGCTTTAAGTAAATTGGGTTTGGTTTCTCCCGATAATGGAGTTTCTATTCCTCAAGAAGAGAGCACCTTCCACCTTGATTGTAGAAAGAGGAAAATAAGACAAACATCTCCAATATTGAAAGTAAGGGTCAATAAAATTCTAGCCTTTAGTTGTAGTTTTATTTTTATTTTTAATTGTTTTTACCTTTACCTTTAGTCTTAATTACAGTTTTTGTCCCCGCTGCATTTAAGAAGCTGCAATTTGGCACCCCTAGTATCAATTTGAACAAGGCATCCCTTTAAATTGGAAATTTGATGCAATTAAGTCCCTCTATCTGTATGCTGTTGGTGTGGCACTCTTTCTGCTGAGTGGATGCCTGCCTGGTCATCTTTACATCAACAAAGACATCAACATGTCAGCAAAAGATTTTCAAATCATCAAACATACTAAATCTAGAGGGACCAAAATGCAAGTTTTTCAAAGTTGGAAACACCAAAGTGCTATAGAGACTATTTTTTTTGAATAGCTATTATTCCTCTATATTTCTTGTTTGATGTTTGACATTCAATATGCAAGTGAGCTAGGATTTTGCTTAATGCAGAATGATGAAACTCATACCAGTTCTCATTTAAGTGGTTCACAGAAGATCAAGGTATGCAGCTATTCCTGCCAGCATATTAAATATATCTCAAATGTTCGAAATTTTAGTTCATTTTTCAATGTAATTTAGTTTGTCACTTGATTCCAATCTTGGAGATAGCTGTAATATTTTGGACGGAGGATAATAAGTGACAACCTTGCATGCAATATCAGGAAGGTTTTCTGTTTCACTTTAGAAAATATAGAGAATTACAATTTACAATATCACAAATCAACATCGTTCCCTTGTACACAATTTTTGTTTGATCATTACTTTTTGTCACTGTTCCTAATTGTTGGAAGTTTTATCCTTTGATTTTTTTTGATAATGGATCCTTTGATTTTTTTCTCATGCTCAGAATTTTCAGTCTTTTTCTTAAGTAATTTTCGGTTAACTGAGTACTTTTTGATGCCGCCTCTTCCTAGGGGTACATTTCATCCCTCTTGCTCTAGGCAAGAATCCTACCAAATATTAGTAGTTTAGACACACACGCACATGCTTGCACTTATGTGCACGGCACACACCCACAAATTTTGGTGTACTTGTTAATGTTGACTCACAACTTATTTGCATATATTTACAGCTTTTTGCACTGTTGTGCAATAAGTCTTGGTACCTAACTTCTGTTTATGTCACCCAAAAAAAAATTTGTTTAGTAGATATTCAAGTTTGATATATTTTTTTTCCCATTATGGTAATAATAAAGGAAAGATTTGCTTTACATGGAATTTATTTATTTTTCTCACAAAAGACATTTAAGATTCGTTGTCGTAACATGGATTTTTTTTTTTATACAATGTTGTAATGTGGATTATGATAGGGCCTAAGGTTCATATTTTGGGCCATCTCTTCCTGTTTTTGTCATGAGTAGACAATAAAACTTCTTGCCATTCATCTCTCACATCCTCTATTATGAATTACATTTGTAATATCAATCCTCTGCTTAGGTGATAAGCTTTTCTTCCTCACTAATTGGACTTGACAACCTTTTCTTTATTTCCACATAGCCACTTAAAGTATCATAGCACTAACATCATTGCAGGCTACTGATGACGTGACAAAGTCTGTTATTAAGGGTAAACACTCTTCTATTTCTACACAACAGTCAAGACAACTAAAGGTGGTACAACCCCCAGGAATGATGTCTTCAAGTAATGATGTCAAAGGAGGAAGGGATGATTCACTACTATTGCCCGTAAAAGTTTCATCTACAGATAAAGTTGGTCTAGCAAACAAAGGAAGGCATAGACGGAAGATGGAAATACCAAAACCAATGGTACAACGAGATATAAAGGTGTCAGAAAATATTTTTATTGGTCAACATAGAAAATCTATTCTTCAGAACAGTGTATCAAGCCACAAGGTTGATTATCCCTCATTTACGTTAATAGATGTTGGCTCAATTTTTCAATCTTTGATTTCAAAGATAGCTTTTTTCATTATTGCAGGAAAAGCTTATTCATTGCCTGTCTTCACATCAAATACGGAGATGGTGCAGTTTTGAGTGGTTTTACAGTGCTATAGATTACCCATGGTTTGCAAAAAGGGAGTTCATGGAGTACTTGGACCATGTTGGATTGGGGCATGTTCCTAGACTGAGTCGTATTGAGTGGGGAGTTATTAGGAGGTATTTTATCCCAAATGATTAAATTTGTATTTGATGCTATGCTATTGTCTCATTCTTGTTAAAGCGTCAAAGTAGTTCATGTGTTTGTTACTCTTGTGCAGTTCTCTTGGCAGACCCCGGAGATTTTCTAAGCAATTTTTGATAGAAGAAAAAACAAAGTTAAATCAATACCGGGACTCAGTTAGAGCTCATTATGCAGAACTTCTTGCTGGTACCAGGGATGGCCTTCCAACTGATTTGGCCAGGCCTTTAATTGTTGGACAGCGTGTCATTGCTATTAACCCAAAGACAAGAGAGATTCATGATGGGAGTATACTAACTGTTGACAACTGTAGGTGTCAGGTTCAGTTTGACCAGCCTGAATTGGGGGTTGAATCAGTCATGGTATTCTTTGCATATACTGCTTTATTTATTCAATATCACAAGTCTGTGAATTCAAAATGAGGGTGTTTCTTCACTTTTCTTCTTTTTAGTTTAATTCATCAGCTTTTTCTCAACTTTGGGAAAAGCTGCAACCTCAGTGGCAGAAAATTCTACAAAATCACAATCCTGCCAGTTTGTTCACATATATGTTTTTCTTTTTGTTTTTGGTTGAGACGCTATACTTTGCCCACAGTAGAGATTAATTTCCCTTGGATAATGAATTTTATATCTATGATCTATCTAATGTTTATGATTTTTTTCCTATATTAAATGCATAATCACACATTGGGCTGCTTCACTGAATTTTCTCTACCAAACTTTTCTTCAACTTTCCCCCTTGTCCTATTATTTCTAATTTTCGGTAACAAAAGAATAATGTCACGAAAATATTTTCATGTGGCAGGATATTGACTGCATGCCTCTGAATCCTTATGAAAATATGCCAGCATCTCTGATAAGGCGCAATGTGATTCCTGCCAAACTAAATGGCAACCTTATTGAGTTCAAGCGTAAACTGAAACAAGGAAAGATTGAGGAGCACAGAATATTGTCCCCCTGCGGGAACTTAGATCATGTTGATGCTCTTTATATACCCCCCTCAGCTCATGGCAGCAACAATTTATTGAAACAGGTGCAAATTTATATTTAAATGGAATGTAGTTTCTGCTGGTTTTATTTTATGGTTTTAAATACTTTGAAGTGTAAGGCAGTGTGTATTCTGGTCATTATTCTTTACTCTTGACTATTGTGAAGCAAGGAGGGGTTCGTTAATTATTGTTAAAAACTCTTATCAGAATACTCTATATTTTCTCTTCAAATGACTCCTTAAAAGGAACTAATTTTTTGAACAAATATATAGTTTAGTTTTAAGAGAAAAGGATATTTCCAATGAGAAATTTTCAAAAAAAAAAAAAAGTGGTTAACTGTGTTCGGAGTGTAGAGATTTTTACTCATACAGGACTCTAGGCATGCTTGGAGCTGAAATAAGGATTAGTATATCCCAGCTTTTAATCCGATTCTTTATGGCTAAATAGTGTGCCTTAGAAAAAAATACTGATTCTTGAGATAAACTTTTTTCAATCTCTTTTAAGGCCAATCCGTGGTAGTAGGCTTTTTCACCACGATATGCTTCAGCTTGTTCTAATATCTCAGAACTGACCACGCAAGAAATAAATTCCCCCTATAGGATATTAGATGTCACATGGCATTTGGTTCAATTCTTTTTATATTCCAATGCTTTGTGCTCAGTCTAGGCGACTAATCAGCAAGAGCTCAGCATACCCACCTGTACTCTGTCCTGTTATTATTTTTTATCAACCTCATCTCTTGCCTTTTTATTGCCCTGACGCCTTTTGCCTTCATTTCCCCTATTTTTAACTTTTTACAACATTAATATCATATATACGTATGAGGGTATTACTTTTCAATGATTGTTATTTTCAATATACTCCTCCAGTCCTAAATATAACCTAATTTATAGTGTAAATTACACTACAAACTAAGTCTTATATTTATGACCGGAGTAGTAGTATAGTAGTGCATAAATTTATAATCTATAAACATCAAAAGTATTTCAGGTAGACTCATGCCAATTAAATCAAAAGCTGTAAAGATTTTCTTGTTTATTCAATAGTATTTTTTTCCCTTACTTTTTTAAAGTAGGGACACATGGGTTAATTTTCATTATCAAAATCACTTCATTCTATTTTACATTCCATTTCATATATTGAAAGAGCCCCAATAATTTAATCCTTCCATCAAGTGCCCCATAGTTATTATGTATGTTTGGCTGTCGGTTGTTTTCCAAGAAAATAGGTTTCTCTTGGACAACTCATAACTTCCCTGACCAAACATTTGTTTTTCTTAGAGGACGTAGATATAAAATCAATCTCATATTATAAACAATCTCTTTTATTTCTAATCTGATTAATTTGGTTTCTGTTGATGTTTCTTCCAGCTGTATTGTAGAATCAACTTACTAACTTTTATTATGAGGAGCCGTCAAGTTTCCTGAGTAGTTTAATTTGTCCATTTCTTTTCTATTTTTCTCCAGGGAATTTCTTCAAGTTCCAAATTGCCAGCTAATATTGCTTGCAATGAGATTGGTAATGCTCTACTGTCAGCAAATTCTAAAACTTTTTTTCATGAAAATTTCCCATCCAAAGAAGCTGGCGCAAATGCTGTTTTTGAGCTGGTTCGTGCTCTTGACAAAAAGGTACTCCCTAATGAATAATTAGTCACATCTCCAAACTTCTCTTTGTTGAGATAAAGGAAAAATACCTGCCTTCCAAAAAATATTCATATTATAATATCGAAGTAATAAGCTTATGGCCGTGAACTTACAGGAAATTGTGCTGTCAGAACTGAAGCAAATGAATGATGAGGCATGTGAAAGACAGAAATATGGGGACAACTCTTTAAACGATTCAGAGCCATTTAAGAGGCATTATGCTGCGGTACTGTTGCAGTTAAATGAAGTGAACGAGCAGGCATGAAATTCATGGAACAATTAACACAAGATGCACAAAAAATTAACACATGATTGCACAATTAATTTCATATCATCTTTCTTTCCTTCCGTTTTCATCTATTTGTAACTTCATTAGTGGATTTCATTTTTGCAGGCCTCTTCTGCCTTGTTTTGCATGAGACAGCATAACACATACCAGGGGAACTCCTCTAATTTATCGCCAAGGCCCACTGCTAATTCGGATGATCTTGGTGGCCAATCTAGCTCTTCGTATTGTTCAGCTTCTCGCAACCAAAATTGTCAATCTCATATAGCTGAAATGATTGAAAGTTCTAAAAGAAGAGCCCGTACAATGGTTGATTCAGCTATGCAGGTATAGAAAGGTTTCCTACTTTGTGAATAGTTACGGCATCTCTGTACTGCATATTTAAAGTGAACTTAAACACTAAACTTCACTCATCCCTTTACAGCTTGATATGTTTAATCATGCCAAATACTTGAAATGTTGTGTTATTATCATTTTTATACACAAGAAGATCTGCCTGCACCATTGATGACACTGGATGGTTGGATCACCATCTGTGAAAATTCATTTGGATGATTGACTCACCAATTATTAAGGAGCTGATCAGTAGATTTTTAGAGCACAGGTCAATTTCAAGTTGGCTAGAAGCAGTTTAATAATTTTAAGTGAACAGCTGCTAGTTGATTTCCTTTCAATTTTCATTTAATCCTTGAGGAGTCATATCACTATCATTTATACGGCTCTGATTACAGTTTCTCGTAACAATTATTGCAGGCTATGTCATCTTTTACTAAGACAGAGAGTAAGGTTGAAGGGATTGAGGAGGCAATTAATTTTATAAATAATCGGCTTTCAGCGGATGACCATGCTGCTCCATCCTCGCAATTCATGCCTACAGATTCTGTTCATGTCACTGTAGCTTCTCAGGATCAGATGACTGCAAGTAAATCTAATCCTTTGCCGAATAATCATTCACAAGATCCTGAACTAAACATCTCATCTGATCAAAATGAAGTGAAAATTCCCTCAGAACTTATTTCTCAATGTCTAGCTACATTGCTGATGATCCAGGTAAGTCTATTGGCTCTTCAATTTGCTATTTACTAATCCTGCGGTTCTTAACACATGAACTAATTTAGAGAGTTAGTCTTAATCCTAAATATAAGACTTATTTCTTCTATTTATCAACTTTTTCTCAAATTACCCATATTAATACTTCATCAACAATAATTAACTAAGAGAAGGAGGGAGAGAGTTAAGGAAGATGATTAGGGTAGTTTAGAAAAAAATATATTATATTAACTAACTTTCTTACTCTAATTAAATTAGTTAAATATGTCATATATTAAAATCGGAGGAGTATAAATTTACATTGTATACATTAAATCTACTCCACTGTAGTTTCATGTATTACCCGTAGGAAAGATGAGGCTAAAGATTGGGCAAACGTTGCTTTTTCCTAGTTATCATGGGTTAGTCAAGAGGTAACATGCTAGTAGATCGGATGATTCAAATAGATTTTATGATTCCCATGAGTTCTAAGGAAACAGAATCATTTGCAATTTTTCTTTTTGTTTGTTTTTTGTAATAACAGAAGACGTTGAAAATTACTATGATAAATAGAATGAGTTCTAAGGAAACAGAATCATTTGACATTATGTTCTTCGATAAAAGAAAACATGAAGAATAACTTCTATTGAAGATTCAATTATTTACTGTTGCTAGTAAAAAAAAAAAATTCACTTGTCATGTGATGCATACATGTTTGAGAAAAAAATCTGCTTAGAGTCGTCATTACTTAAATGTTGACTTGTTGAGAAAGTGATTGTTATTGTATTGAGGAATATATGGTACTGTCGATTGCCTTGTTACAAATTCTTAAACTTATCTTTGTAAAACAAATTGCAGAAATGCACAGAACGGCATTTGCCACCTGCCGAGGTTCTTCGTGTGCTAGATTCTGCAGTGACAAATTTGCAGCCATATTGTTCAAGGAATCTTCCAATATATGGAGAGATACAGAAATGCATGGGAATAATCAGGAATCAGATATTGGCACTCATACCTACCCAAACTACCTAAGCTTCTCCATTTTTGTTATTATTTGATAAATCTTCATACTCTCTAACTAAAAACTCACTTGATTAACAACCCATGGCAGGGCATGGGGCATCTATGTATTTTGATAAAACACTTAAATATTAGTGTTCGTAGATACTACATGAGTGTGGCAAGAGAAAAGGGATGGCTACAGAAAATTATTACTACCATATATAGATATGTAGATAACAGCTTGTTCTCTCTGTATGGGAAAGAAATATACACCTTGGTCTCCTCGTCCTATAGATGTTTTTCTTTTATTCAAGGTATTAAAAATCGGATTAATCTGAAAAATATATCTCTTCAATGTTTTAAACGAGGTGGACCCAGTTTTCACTCTTCACTTTGGAAAAAAAAGGAATTGAAGGGACTAATAATGAAATTATATATATATATATATATTATATAATGATAAAAATATCAAAGATTTACATTAGAAAATGAGTATTTCTAAAAATAAAGCTTATCACATTGCTTTGAAATATTTACTAAATATTTTTTTTATTTTTATTATATTTCATCTCATTATTCTTAATTCTGTAATAGAAAGAGTGAGGATATTTATTTTTTTAATACAACAATTTTTAAAAAAAGGTTGGGCTCACTTACTATTTAAGGGTGGGTGAAATTTTCTTTTCTCTTAAGTGATATTAATATTAGACAGAGTGAATTATTTATTATCTTTAGATATAAATTTAAATATTTAAAAATTAGAATATTTAAATGTTGGATTAGAATTATAAAAAAAATATAATTTTTACTTTTTTATAACAGAAAAACATAATAGCCCAACGTGGCTCTAGTGTCCTGCCTAGACATCTAGTTGGCCCCATTTTCCCCCGATTCGTGGTATTCGTGGTGTTTCTTTCTTTTTTTGACCTGGCTCACCCTAACCCAATAGCCTCAGTCTAGCCGGACTGCTGCACAAGAACCTCTCAATATTCATGGATGTAACGATAAAAAAAAGTTTAGCATAAAACAAAAATGAATATAATTATAAAGTTTAACATAATTAATAAATAATTAAGTCCTTTAAATATTATGTGTTGAGTTTAAACTAAGTTAGTCTTTAATTATCCAAAAACAAATTTTATCATTGTAATGAGATGTTATATCATTTAATACAGTTTTAATAGTCGAAATTTAAACTTTTTAACTGGTAATTATTTTAAGAAAATCACTTTTAAAAACTGGCAATTAAAAAATATTTTGATTTTAAATTTTGTGTATTAAAATAATTTTTCAAAAAAATAAATTTCGATCATCCAAACTAGATCCCAACAGTTCAAATTCTAATGCTCAAAAAGTGGTTCCACTCATCTTTTTAAGAGAAACAAGACTGATAACCTTGTATGATGTACGGGTAGTACTTTGTATTTAAAATATATATGCATAAATATTGTGATAATCAGATGGTAATAAAAATTGCTAATAATCTTATAAATTCTTTAACCATAAAAGTACTTGTTTAACTAAATAATTGAATTTTTTTGGGAAACAAAAACTAAAGAACTGAATTTTATATGATTTTCAAAAAATAAATACCTCCCCTTCTCATTTTAAGAAAATTTCATCCCCCTAATATTAATAAGAAACCTAAACATATATGACATAAATAAATACCTATTAATATGAAGTAACACTTTATTTCTAAGTAATACCAAAATTTGAAATTCTCCAATCCAAAAATTTTCTATCTAGATTTTTTTTCATACATAAATATTTGACATATATTAACAACACATTGACATATATTATCATTACCTTACCTTCAAAATATTAATAAGAGAAGATTACAAAATGGCCAAACCAATTCATTAGGAATTTTAATCCACAGTCAATACCTCAATAAATATTATAAAAGACTTAATAAATACAAATTTTACAATTGGCAAGTAAATTCAAACTTAAATTTAAAAATAAAAAATAAAAATAAGAAATAAGAAAAAAAGCAAAATATGAAAATGAAGGAATAGGGCCATAACAAGGAAATATTAGGTTAAGTGGAGTAATTAAGTAGAAGGGTAAAATTACAAATAGCCCCCAATCACAAAATAGCTAGTACTTTTTTTAAAATATATTAATACCAAAGGCACCCAAAATCAAGTGAGAAACCATTTATTTGATTTGGATTAACCTATATATCCATAGGCAGGCACTCTCAAACTGCAAACTGCTCCATATCCTTTTAATAAGAATTTTTGGAGGATCCCTTGTTTATATTTATAAGAAACTCTAGCAACCTATCTATATTATTTATTATCATTTTCCATTTTTACCCCAATTATTATACTAATATTAGTCAAACTCCATTAATTTTACCACGTAGGCCAGAACCATTATTTATTTATTTATTTACGTTAGAGAGATAGTTTGTTTTTTTTGGAAAATAGTTTGCATTTAACCAATTTAACCATATTTTTTATCTACCCGATTAAGTTATTTATATCTTGTAAAAAGCTCATAAAGAATATAAGGAAATAGTTCAGACCAACATATAGGAAGCCAAGTATTGAAGCAAAAGAATATTTCAAGCAATTGGTGTCTAATGTCGAATGTCTGAAGACTGAAACCAGAATCACATTCACATTTCTTACAATTGTAAAAATAATAAGATATTGTTTCTGTAACATGTCGTACCCCCCTGCATCTTGGATCATCATGAGTTAGTTAATAATCTGTGAAAATTTACCATAACATTGCCAAATGCCAACACCGCCAACCCCAGAAAGAAGCTGACTAATAAACAGTTCATAATCTTATCTTGTAAATCATCTGGGAGTTCAATATGCCAAAGCTGTATCTCTGACTCCATGCGTTGCTTGTAACTCATTTCAACAATGAAAGAAAGAACCCATGGCAAAAAGTCCACTAACCTCAATCCTCCATTTGAATATCCACAAGAAACTTGTCAGTTGGCATAACCTCAAATTAAAGGGCAACGATGTCAGATGTCCAAACTATGTAGATTCAACATTCGTGGCTGTCAACTGTCAACCAGAATAAATCAAAACTTGAACTTCTTTTTTTTATGCTTTTTTACGATGACGAGACCAGGATCCTCTACTTTCTGCAGCAAAACAAATATAGTTACTATTATGTAAGGAGTGACATGCAAAATAACAAAACATATCATCAAGCAATGACCTTCCGCTTTTTATTTTTCTTTTCGTCTTTTTTCTTCTTGTTCTTCTTCCTCTTTTTACATTCCTTCACTTGGGAAAGTTCTTTCTTATCACCTTCAGAATCCTGCCAAGATCAGCAACAAATTAGAGAAAGTGATAAAAGCATATGCATGAACCAATATTCAGGTACAATAACAATAAGTTTTATCCACTAGGTGGGATCGACTAAACCAATATTTAGGTATTATTAGAAGTAATGTGTAATCAAGCACCCCACCTCAGTGTCACCAAAGGTGTCTACATGCCGGACAATTCTTTCTGGATTTGAAGTACTGCCTGCTGTTAAAAACCAGGAAAAAAAAATTACTGCTGATGACTATTGCACAAAATCAATTATGAGTCGCAAAAGTCATGTTTTGCAAGATGACAATAGAACTCTTCAAGTATCTAAAAATTTATCTATAATCATCCAATATGAGATATCTAATATTGAATATTCATTGATATTCAAGTTGGTTATGACATGTCAAACAAGAAACCTTTTATTGTACCGATATTATACCTAAACATCTTACACTTTTCAAAATGATTCAGAAATTGAGGTCTATTTATCCACCTATACCAAAGAAACAAAAGAAACAAGCCAAGATCAACATGTACCACTTCATGGCCACCAAGGTGAATGAGTTTCTTAAAAGATAAAATGGATACAGAAAACAGTCTATGGCAACCTTCTGTGATAACCAGATAATGTACATTTGTTTCTCATTTATCATTCATATAATATCTACAATCACAATAGCCAACCTTAATATACTACCATTAATACTCCTCAAGTCCTAAATATAGGAGCTAATTAAGAGATTAGTTTTAGTCATAAATATAAATATAAGATCTTAATCACTTTATTTCTTATATTTGTCATTTTCCCCGAATTAATTTCCTTAACTTATAAACTGATATATAATCTAATATTAATAGAAACATTTTAAAAAGACCAGGTAACATCTAATATAATTAAGTAATTTATCTAACTTATTTAATATACCAAATTAATTAAGTAGCTGCTGTTAACTTAAGGACCGAATGAGTAGTAATCAATGTTCCTATCCATATATGCGACTCAAGCAAATTCAACTCCATTAAACGTTTTCATATTCACAACTTTGATCATATCTTGGATAGATAATAATACCAGAACATACACACAACGAGACTTCTAAGAAAACCAAAGTTGAAGAAGGCTTACTAGCAAAAACAGTTTGTTTGGCATTATTGACAGCGATTTCAAGAAGATCAGGGTTAATAGAAGCCAGACCATCAGGCTCCTTCAGTTTTCTCTCAAGAAACTTTGCTAATGCCGCGGCTTTGTTTGTGGTCACCGGTCCACCAGGATGAGCCAATCTTTATGGCCATATTAAACATTCGGCAACAAAAAGTTAATTAAGACCAGAACAACAAAATCTAATAAACGACGAATCCGATCAAAAGCTTTCTTTTTTCCCCTTTAGTAAGCGTGATTCTGAAGGAAGAAAAGGAGAGGATAGAAGAGGAAGATGAAAAAACCTGGGCTGAGAATTGGAAGTGCGAGATAGAGAAGGAAGAGGCGCGAATTTACTGCCTCTAAGCGCACGTCTTTCGTCTTCGTTCAGAGTTTCGATCTCTTTCACCATTCTCTCGCTCGCTCGGCCGCCCACAACAATTCGACCAGACCAGTGCCGGACGTTTTGGGTTATGATTAAAATTAAATCCTGAAGGGCCTCATACGGCGTCGTTTTGGACATGGATAGGGGAATTGATCATATCTCCACCATTGAAGTAATCCAACGATCCAATATTGCCGTATCATTCTAAGAGCGCAAAGCCTTCCACCAGGCTAGTATATATAATTCACAAAACGTTTAAATAACTAATTTCATGATTCTTAAGGAGTAGTGGTTGATATCCTTAAATATTTTAAAAAAAATATGACTTTTTAATTTTACCCATCATTAAAATTAATAATGACAATAAAGTGTTGTCCAAAAATTAAAATCATGCCAACAACTAGGGGTGCTCACGGGACAGGTCGGGACCGGAACAACCCCGTCCCGTGTTCCGTCCCGATACAATGCACGGGACGCAAAATGCGCCCCGTGTACTGTCCCATCCCGAATTTGTCCCGGTTCCGATGAGACCGGGACGGGTTCAGGAGGGGACGGGAATTCTCGATTTTTTTTTAAAAAAAATATAATAATAAAATTATCTCAATAAATCATTCCATATAAAATACCACGGCAATTTTCTCTAAATACAAACATTCCTCCCTAATATAAAATGATAAGTTACCCAGATAAGAGGAAAAAATAACAGTAAAGAAAAATAAAAATATCTGTATAGGAATATTTGTAAGTAAAAATATTTATATGAGAGTGGCGACTGGCGAGACCTGTGACTGGAAGCAAGTAAAGTTTAAGAAAAGAGAGACGGAGAGCCTAAAAAGAGTGTACAAAGTGAGAAATATAAGATAATGTAATATAATTTTTTTTATAAAAAAAAAAAATAGGGTCAGGACAGGACGGGAATCCCAAAGGTCAGGCCGAGACCCGTCCCGTCCCGACCTTCCCTCTGTCCCGTCTCGATAATTTCCCGTCCTGGTCCTTTTCAGGACGGGACGGACCCGTCCCGAAATCATCGGGACCAGGTCGGGACACCCGGGACGGGACATGTTTGGACACCCCTACCAACAACTTGTTGCAGTTAATTAAAGGAGGTTAAGATTGTAAAAAGAAGTTTTACTACTAATAGTTAAAACTGAAGAGGATACATATCTCTTAGATCTTTTCAAATCACACAGTTAGAAAAATGATTAAAATTAGTTTGTTATTGATTTGTACCAAAAAAAATTCATAAATTTTAATAGTACCCTTCACAAAAGTCTTATCCTATATCCCAAAGTCAAATATTTTTTTTTTATAGTTAAAAGACATAAGGGTATAATTATGATGGGCATGTTTGCAAAAAAAAAAAATACAGTAATGATTAATGGATACTATATATAATTTGCAAAGTGTATTCCATTATGAACCATGAAAAGCTTGTAACAAACTTAATAATAATAAAAAAATAAAATGTATTATTTAAATATGATCAGCTGCTCATTCTTCATGAGGTTTTATGAAAATATATTTCACAAGATGTATTGGTGTGTTGGTTATTTGGAAAGTGAAAAAGATTGACATCTTTTAGAGATTTATGTAATAAAATAGGCAATGAAGGTAGTGCAAAATTCAGGAAATAAATGAATAATACTAAGGGCATGAGAAATCATGTGGGTGCACAAAACCTTAAGGGACTAATTATAGCCAATAAATGAAATCATATTTATAAACTATATTATACTTGGGTGAAAAAAAATCCCACATTAGACACTCAAATAGTTATTTACAAAATTGGAAGGAGGAAAATGCCACATCATCTTCAAGAATAAAAATCATTCTACTATCAAATTGTTAGTTGAGATTATAAATGATATCATCTCCTCAAGGAAGAAAATATAAATTCAAATATTAAAAAACACAGTTATAGGGAGAGGTAAAAACTTTTTGCACTCTAACCCTCAAAAGAGATAATACCCTTGATTGAAATTAAAAGAAAACAGAAAAGAATAAAAATCATTCAGTATTCAGCTTACATTTTGCCCATGAAAATCTCATTGTACATTGAAATGAGGAAAATGAGAAGGAAAAAGAAAAAGAAAATTAACAATGTTACCACTACCAGCTAAGGAGTTGTCTTCAAAGACTAAAAGCAGATAATAAACTATACAAAACACAAGAATTTCAACATTCTTCCTCCCATAAATTATCTTCCCCAAGTAAGGGATGACTGCAGATCTTAGGCTCCCGTTTCTCTTGTATTTTATAGTGGGAGCACAATGAAGATAACAAGGGGATGGGGCAGATAAATAAAAATGCCAAACTCTAAATTAACAGACCTCTTTCTCTAAGCCTAAAATCATTAAAACAAGGCCATGAAGCAAGAGGCCAATCCAATAGTATTTTAATGGAAGAAGAGATCAAAGTACCAACAAAAAAAGGGTGGGGCATTGGAAACCTTTTAAAATGGCGATGCTTGAATATATATATATGCACAAATGTCATAACCACTGCCGAATCCATTGTAATTCTTCATTTCCCATTCCAAAGCTAACCGAGTAAGAACTTGAATAAGTCACTCAGTGATACAATGCCTTCTACTCGCTTGCTCCCAGCTTCCACGACAACTAAACGCCTAATGCCTGAAATCCGGAGTTAACATAGCAGATATTTCTCAGGTAAGTAATCCTAAAAATGAAGGAACTTGGATATAGGGAGAAAAGAATACATGCCAAAATCAATTATCAACCTAAAACCATAGTATCTCAAGCTATCAAACACCCCTGAAGACATGACAAGTCTATAGCTCTTCTGAATCATTGCATACCCACCAAAGATGGATTTTTCAAAATTGGTTTCAAGATTTTCTCTCTCAGATATGGAATGTCCCGATTTTACTAGAATTTAACATATTTAAACTATCACTCCAACTTAATGTAGTGGCTCACTTCTTAGACCTATTTCCTTTTGTCAAACAACTACAAGTTTATTTTTTTACATATTATAGTAAACCAGTTAACTCAGTTTTTTTAATACAATTACAAGATATACTCTCCACCCCAAATGTGTAAAAACTACATATTTTAGTTTTTACGCACACCCTTCATGGGTTGTAACCACTGCTAGAAGAAAGGTCCCTTAACACTCCTGATTAAGGGTTGTTCGTCCTGATTATGTGTTGTTTGGTAAATTTTCACATTCATTAAATTATTTGGGGGTGCTAAATTTTTCTTTAAAACCTATTGCAAGATGAACTGAGCTAACAGAGAAAGGCAATGTCCCAAAAACACCAAAAGGTAACCTTAAATATCCTCCCATCGCATCCCATTCCATTTCATTAAAGAGCAGGGAAACAAAACCAACCTGGATTTGCCAGCCGCTCCATCACTTTATGCAGAGAATCAGATTTCAGACACATCTGACATCGCTGACTTCTAAGATCATATGAATCCTGGCCCAACTGCAAAGCCTAGAGAAATATGCAAGAGAGACTAAGAACCAAGAAGAAAATCACCAAATAAATTTCAATCAAAATTCAGCAACAAAAGAAAAAGACAGTACACTTCAGATTGAAATTGATATGGCTCGCAACATTAAGCTACCCACCATCTCAGAATGGGACAACAAAAAAAGGGGTCAGAGTACTTGTTGGGGGTGGTTAGAAAAAGGGTGGCACCCCCCTTTTCCCTTCATTGTTTTACATCATAATGTCAACTGACCAGGAGATCTCTCTAACAGTGATAATCAACAAATAGCCAAGAAAAAAAAATCAATTTTTATTTTGGAGGCATAAAACTCAAATATTTGAAGAACAAAAAAAATGCATTTCAATAGAGAACAAATATAGTAATTCTAAGCATCTCCAGTTTAAAGGATCCTAATATAATACGACTAATTCTATCAATTCTTAATAACACCATATGTCAAAACATCACGAGCAGCCAAATTTACCAAGAAAAGGATTAAAAAGACACAAAATAGTAATACTTTTCTCTTCCTTTATTTATTTCATAACTTTACTATCGATATAAGTTTATAGTATGCAAAAATGTTCAGGTAAAATGAGAAACAAAACATACCTGATGGATAGTCATTTCATCAAAATTGATGTGTGTATAGGCTCTGTCCTTTGCCAAAGCTGTTATGTCACTATCAATATAAGGGGGAAGGCAACTGTGAGAAACACTACAAGCCGCTAAAAAGAATTAACTGCCAGGACAATTCAAGCTCGAACTATAGATTGATTCTAAAGCAATTTGAAGGTTTAACCATTGCATCAAGAAGAATGATAATATGGATATAAAGCGCAACTAACCTTCGACTATATATATCTAGTAATGAATCATTATCATCCACTATCAGTACAGAACTTATTTGGGCTGCAAAAGTAAAGGACAAGATGTTGATGTAAGAATAGCTATTTCATAATAAAAACAAATCTTTCTTATCTTTTTTTTATGATTAGAATATGGAATTACCCTTGTTCCCAATTAACCTAACCACTCATCTTCTCTTCTTGATGATTAATAACACACAGAAATCATCCTTCTAAAAGTAGAACAAATTGTACTCTATCATTATCCTAATAACTCAAAAGGTTGATACAGTAACAATTTCATTATTCTTTCAATCGATAGACTTTCTTCTTTATATATTATTTTCAAGGTCAGAAGAGGCAAGCAAACCTTGAACTAATAAATTTAGGGCTGACGAAAGAGAAGCGCTAGGTCTCAACATAGCTAAAGGTCGCCTATTTGATTCCCCAATTTTGGGCACCCATGTTCCCACAGGAACTGCAGAAATCGGTAATTGGAGTATAGGCAATGAACTAGAACAATGCCTAAAATACCTGCAAATGCCTGTAAATTAATTTGGTAAGATTCAAGCAAACTTGAGAAGAGTACAAAGAAACATGTCTTCAAAGCTTACAATTAAGTATTCCAGAAAGTGAAGCCAAATGTAAAAGCTGTGGAAATGAACCATCTTCAGACTTCGAATGGATGATAGGAACTGTTGAAATCTCATTTTGCAGAATCTTCGTGGCAATATCTTTCAAATTATCTAATGGCCCAGCCTGCGAAACAAGTAATATAGTCAATTGATAATAAATAAAATTGGGGATTCTTATTGTTAGGTGTATTATCATTTATTGGATACAAGCAAGCAGTATGATTTAATGGCTTTACAAAGCCCCCTATAAAACTTACATGGATAAAACGTCTTGAAAATGTTGTTCCCTGTCCATTGCGTTGCCTGTTTATATATAATTTTCCCTCTTTCCAAGAAGATATAGTATGTGTTTCAAGCTCTTCTTCTGTTAAATTGGATCCATGATTCTTAAGCTGTTAATAGACCAAAAGCATGGTTTCAACAGCATTAGAAAACATAAAGGGCATTGTCGTGCATGCAGTTGGGGAGTCAATTGAATCAATTTCACAAGCAACCTAGTAACAAGAGACTATTGCAGGCACCATGTAAAGTGACCAAATATATGGTTTCTACTAATTCCCAACACCAACACTTCAAAACTAGCCGACACACTTCCATTACTCTTAATATAAAGAAATTAATAAAAAAAACTAAAGAATGACCCTATCCTCTCTTTTTCTGACACATTTGGCCATGCCTTCAGGATTATCCACTTATATAGTTATCACGTCCTTGTTTCACCTTCCAGCTTCCAAACGCACAACAATAGGAATAATAATATTCTTAAGGAAATATATATGAAATGCATTAAAATTTCAGAAAACTTGTCCATAAAAAGCTAATGATCTTAAAATTCACAGACCTCTCTTAAAATTAAAATAAAATCCAAAGGACTAAGAACGCCAACAAAGTGCCCCTTGCAGAAGTCCCAAAGAGGAGCAATAGGTATTCCCTGCAAATGGCCCGATCCAAAACAGGCACATAAATAAGATTATAATCAGAAACAGAAAAAAAACACAGGGATACTAGAAATTACAACACGAGGCCTATGGACCAATAAGGAGAGACTTCATCATTACCACAGCCAGAAGATTCAAGAAAGAAAAGTTTAATTCCAGAAGATTCAAAATTACATTTTTTTTTCTCAATTCTTTTACAATAAAGACGCGTCAATTGGCATGAGAATAATCTATTAATGTTTTAGCAAAAGTTACCCAAATATGAGATCCTTCCAATTAAATTCCAGGTGCAGGAAACATAGAAATACCTGCTCGTGCAATATATGAAATGCATGTTTCACAGGCAGATCAACATCCACAGCAATAACCTGAGACCAGATGTCATTAAAATAGTCATTAACTAATTTGTGGCATGTAGTTTGACCATAAAGAAAAGGCAAAGATCAATATAATTGAACATCCAAACCTTGCCTGACTCAGGAAGTAATTCATAAGCTGTGTGCATCGACAAGAAAGCAGAAATACGCTGACGGGAGGCCTGTACATAATTGTCTGAGATTCTAGGCAATACACCAGTCAATGTACCATCTGTTAACTGAACCTGCTTTATAAATCAGCAACAAATCCTATTTAATAACTTAAAAAATGATATTCAGATATAAATGAACAGGTATAGGCATAACTCATGAGTAGAAAATGAGTTCTAAAATGCAACATGACAACAAGCCTTATCCCAAAAGGTGGGATTGCTACATAAATTGCATGATGCCATTGTTCTCTCTATCAAATGACCAAATCTTTAAATATATAGTTAATCAAAAGGCAACATTCAGTAACTTTATTAATTTTTCTCTTTAAACTTCCTCTACCCCTCTTCATAGGACTCAAAACTATATGTTCTATCCTCCCAATTGACACCCTCAATGGCTTTCTTTGTACATGTTTAAATCACCTTTAATGATTTTACCATTTTCTTTTAAATAGATGCCACGTCAACTCTTCCTCATATGTGTTTAATTTCTTTACTTGTATAACCCCACATTCATCTCAACATCCTCACCTTTGATACCTCAACTTTATGTTCAATAACTCAGCTTATGTTTTATAGCCGATCCCAAACCCGGATTAAGGAGGAGGATTGTGTTAGGCCCTTGACAACCAATATATAAAACTCTGTTGAATCACTTATGACTAAATGCAATACAACGCAACAAAGAAAAAAAGAAAAGAAAAGAAAAACATTGCGCAAATACTATCATGTATACACGTGGCGAGGGTTAAGACTTAAGACAAATCCAGAGAGACTGCATGTTTAAATGCAAACCTAAATGGAAAACTTAATAGACCTATAGAAATCTAATTTACCAACTTTATCAACTGTAAATGGGTATCCAAATAAACTCCAGAATGCAGATATAGCATAGCATTAAAAATTTTGTTTATATAAGCAAAAACCAGAACATACCATACACTTCACTCAGCAGTCTTGATAATTACAAAAATCAGGACTCTAGGAATGACCAACTCTTACCATGCGCTGAATAGCCTCATTATCCACATCCATGCTAGAACCAGAAGCTACTTGTGGAGTTGAAATAGGCATTTCAGTAGGATTAGTAGCCAAAAATACAGTGTTAACCACCCCATATTCTCCAGATACATAAGGTTGATGCTCATCATGTCGCCATTCTCTATCAACAAAAAACTTGTACTGCATTCAAATAATTAAATGTATTAACTACCAAAAATAAAGAGTCAAACGGTTTCTCATAATAGCAATTTGTTTTTTAATTTCACTAGTGAATGTTTATATTCAGATGCTTTCAAACTCAAAAATCAGATAGCAATATCACCGCTTGGACAGCAATCATGGAAAAAGTTAAAAAGAACGAACGTTTGTTAAGCTTCAGATTAACAAACCCGTCTTGTATTGTAAACCTCAAAAAATAACATCAATCAATATTTTTCGGTTATTTTTGTAAACCTCAAAAAGTTAAAAAAAACGAACGTTTGTTAAGCTTCAGATTAACAAACCAGTCTTGTATTGTAAACCTCAAAATATAACATCAATCAATATTTTTCAGTTATTTTTGAAATCTTGACTCAAGAGTGAGATGTCAAGAACTAATTCATCTCAAAAGCTTAAGCTGTTATGTCAACCATAAATAGTTCTAGTTTTGTCATAATCTCCACCACGCTTCCTTTCAAAAAAATGCCCTTTAGAGCTTCAAGTGTGGACAAATCACATACTCATTAAACCTTGTGCTGAAACTTAATTTTAAAGTAACAAATGGACTGGCAAGGATCAACTCTTGAACAAAAAGCCAGGACGGATCAAAGCTTAATGACGCAGTTCGGACTCACAGTATAGGTGCCACAGAGGCATGCCAAGCAGAGAACCAGCTCCCCTTTCCATCAACAACAGATGAACAGGAAATAAAGGTGATAAACAGGTGAGATGACACCACAACATCATATGATTTGCAGTAAAAATTCTTAAATCCAACAATAAAACCACTTAATTCACAAATACATTGAAGTTCAGGGAGACTTTTCCCGAACTTTATATGGAACATTAAACTGATCAATATTTACTTCCAGTACGATGACTGACCTGATGATAACCAGGGGCCAAGCTATGAATGACTTGAAATACAGTCGGGCAACCCTCAACTGGCGACATACGTAGAAACTCAGACCACCTTTGAAACAAAAATGAATAAAAGAAAAAGAAATGAGCAAACTAACATGAATTCGAAGAAAACTCCTAAATTAGGCTAAACTACAGCATTATGACTGTATAAAGAAGAAGAAGAAAATGGAGTAATAATTAACTATAGACGCACCGCGTGAATGAACCACATAGATACACTTCTCTTCCCCCATATGGCCACACGAACCGCATGGGAATTGGCAACGTCCCCGCAACACTACCTGCGTTTCTTGAAGGATCCATACTCGAACTACAGTTAGAAACGTTACTCTGAGTATAAACTCCAAGGAACAGACTTCATCCTACCATGTCAGCTTCTTCAATGCGCATGTCTCCCCTATTTCAAGGTACTATAAAACAAAAAGAAAACGAATCAAAATGTATTTAAAAAAAAGCCCAAAAATTTAAGCTTTATTTTCTAAAACAAACCGTAGTCCTTGTTCTCTTCAAATCAAGCATATCAACCAGATAACTGTCATTTCGTACGCAACCCACATGTCAAGTACTACACAAATCCCTAAACCTGAATGAAAAACCTACCAAATCCACAGAATATCTGCCAAAACCAAGTGGAGAAAGTAAAACATAATCGAAACCCTATGGAACCATCTGAAAAAGGGGGATGAACAACGATATTGTGAATTAACGGAAGGAATAAAATAATAGTGCGATATAATAAAAATAAAATATAGGGGGAACTCGAGACTGGTAAGGAAAGCTGCTAATGCAATTTCCGATTCGTGATGGCTGATATATACTGATGCAGAAAATATAAAGATGACCGCTAATGGAGCAAGAAATAATCAGCAAAGAACTTTTTTTTTATTATATTATATCATATTATATTATTTAATAAAATTATTGTATTATTTATGTGTGTAGTTTAATAGCGGTTTGGGAAAAAAAAAAGTTCTGGCAATGGGAAAAAAGGGGAGATTTTTTTTTTATAATAGGCAAAATGATATTAATAATTACAAAATGCTATAAACATAAGGATAGGGGAAAATATTAAAAAGATTATTATGATTTGATATGATAGAAGAATTTTTGATAAAAATGTTAGTAGAAATAGAAATAGAGATAGAAATAAGATTATGTTGAAAAGAAGATTTAAAAGTTTATTTGATAAGTTTAAAATGGATATAGAATTGATGTATATTTCTTTATAATTAGGGATAAAATGGTCTAAATATTTTTTTTATAATTTGAGAAGGATTATAGTTATCTAAGAATTTTATAACTTGATATAAAATAGTCTAAAATATTTTATTTTTACTTTTTTTATCTTATTTCTTAATTTTTTTATAGAATTAAAATTGTCTACAATATTAAAAATAAAAATATATTTTATTATATTAAATAAGAAAAATACTTGATTTCATGGCACAGGCAGTGAAAATAGAAACTTTAGAAAATAATTTGAACAAAGTGTCAACGTCCATACAAATAACATAGTTTGAGGAAGAATGAAATTAACTATAGGATGATTTTCTTCTTTTGTTGATGTAGATAAATTCTAAATTGATCCAATCAGAAGCCAGGCAGTAGATCTCTTCTATCATAAATTCAGTAAAGACTTGCCTGGAAAAAAGGTAGTGCAAAATAATTGGTGGATCTATACTTCTTTTTCCATAGAAAATGGCATAATAAGAGACAATTTTGAACAAAGCAAAAATATGATAGAAATGAATTTTATTCCCATTATATATGTGCAAAACCATGGTCCGATCATGATTGAAGATGTTAACACCAACCAATATTGAGTCTGATAAAACTGAGGTTTGGGAAAACAGGTAATTGAAGTTGAGAAAGTTAAGGATCCCCCCTATTTCCTTGATGAACCCAAGAAAGGGGGAGAATCTCACTAAAAGCCCTCAATGGCATTTTATTTAAAAATATAAAATTACATTCTAGATAGAGGGACTAAAATGAAAATAATTTTATAAGATAAATTTTCAAAATATCCTTAATTTACAAATAAAAAAAGAGTTTGAACATCACAAAACACTATCCATCTCAATGAATTTCAAAACCCATTTCTTTTCTCTATTTAGTAAAAGACCCCTTTGACTGAATTGGCACAACATAAGTATTTATAATAATAAAATAGAAATGTTGTTATATATCTATATTTTATTTTGCATTGAGTCAAATACTTTGGAATAAAATAAGGTAATATTTATATTTTTATTATACATAAGGATAAAGAATATTAAAATAAAACAAGTGGCAGGACAGATTGTTATTTATATTTGAGTATAACTGGGGTAACAAATTCTAAAATAAAAAAAGTTGCTGTTTATTCATATTTTCTACTCACTAAAAAACGCCCCCATTGTATTCGGAATAAAAAATATAGTTATTTCTACTTTTATTAACTGTAATTATTTTTACCTGGAGAATAAAAAATAGTTATTTTTATTTATTTGTGATGATTTATAAAATTCTATTCCACGCCTAAAATTATTAAATTAATATTTATTCAACATTAAATTTTTAGATGATAATGTAATTTTTCACATTATTCCTTCATGAACATTAACCTTCCATCGAATCTTTAAAAAAGGAATGAAAAACACATTTTGGAATGTAAAAGATTATTACGATAAATATAATAATTTGTACGGTAATCAACCTAACACTTCATGATGATAAGTTATTTTATATCTTAATTACTTTTTCTCTTAGCCATGCATCAACCAAGACTTTACTCTAAATCTATAAGATGATGTAATTTAATTTTAATAAAAAGTACGATTTCATTCAACGTTTAATATTGATCTAGTTTTTTTTATGGAATAGGGTTCGATGAGAACCTGATCCCAACTCACTAAACACGTCAAAATATCATGGTATGTTTGGATTAATTTTTGGAGAATAGATTTTAGAAAGAATAAATTTTAAAAATAGAGATATTTGGATAATTAATAATATAATCACTTTTTATATTGATAAATTATAAAAAAATGTATGATTTGATTAAAGCATGAGAGAGAGGAGAAAGATGAGATAGGATAAAGAAAAGAGATGAGAGAGGAGAAATGAGAGAGCAGAGAGCAGAGATGAGATAGGAGATAGGAGAGTAGAGAGAGAATATAAGAAAAAAATAAGGGTAAGATAATAATTAGATAGTCCATAAACTTTTTTACTGTTTCAAAAGTTATTTTCAGTAACTTATTCAAAACCATAATTTTAAACTATAGTTTTGACTAAAATCAATTCTGGACAAAAATAGCTATTTGTTGTAAATTTTTCTAAACTAAAATTTTATCCAAAATTAATTTTCAAAAGTTGCCCACAAACACATTAATTCTATCTCTATTTCCTCTTCTTTCCTTCCATTTGTCCTGCTACCAAAAAGTGGCATAAGTTGTCTAGAATTTCTTGACATGGAAAAAATATTTTATCTACTAATAATGAAAACTAAAAGGCTTTTTGATAACCTTTTAATCCACTTAGTGGTGGATACTTTTTTAAATCATATTATTACGTGTTCAAACAATTGATGAATCTAAATTAAAATTCTATGACCAAGGTATTTATCTCTAAAATCATTTTTAATAGGATAGAATTTGAATATCAATTCTTTCACTTTATAGTCTAATTAGTCTATTACTAAATTAAGTATCTTTGATAAGATTACGTGTATCTTCATAAATTATAAATACCATAGCTTGTTTTTTTAGATTCTATATGTGCAATTTTATATTAATTATTTAATATATTATCAGACCATCTGGCAAATAAATTTGTAATATATCATCTTATTGAAAAATATATTATGTTTTTTGACCATGTGTCGCAGGCCCGTTTGAATAGCACTTTTTGAGAAACTAAACTTTCTACAAAGTTTGGTTGGGTATTATTTTATACTTCCAACAAAATTGTTTGACAAAGGTCAATCTATATACTGAAAAGTAATTTTAAATATATAATTATTAAAATTTGATATCTTAAATAATAATAAAAAAATATCGCATTGGTCGGCATAAACTCCAACATTCGGAAGCATCGCAATCCCCACAAGCCATTTCCTCGTACACCCAAAACCCAAAGATTGCAACGCCTCCGCAAACCTCTGCGTCTTCCTCACCCCTTGCCCGTGCTTTATCACCTTCTCCCTCCCAACCTCCATGAACACCACCGTGTCAGCGTTCTGAGGTATGAACTCCGACAATGTCACGTTTTAAGTAATCGGGACAACCAAAGAGGGCTTCAGAACATGAACTTTCTTCTTTTAACTTTGAAAAGGGCATTATGGAGAGGGAATGCACACGGATAGTCAATGGTTGAGTTTTTGCTATTATTCTCGTAAGCATTAGTAGGCCCACCTTAATAGCAGTTTGGTTCTATGTTAAAATAATGCAAATTAGCTAGTGAGAGACACATGTAATAAGAAATTGATTTAAATCTTATAAGGATATGAGTTTAATTCTTGTTATAGTCGTGAGAGTTTATTTAGTAAACGATTTTATAAGTCTCATATAAATATTTTTTAAACCTTATGATTATACTCTAATTTTAGTAAGAGATTAGTGTCGAATATATTTAAATTTTTTTATATAAAAAAATAAGGTAAATTTATCTTAGAGTTGACACAAATAATAAAAAATAAACTTATATCCTATAAAAATGCTAATTCGATTCCTGTTTTATTCATAAGGGTTTATTTAGTAGGTAATTTAATAAGTCTTATATAAATATTTTCTAAATTTTAAATTTGTATTCTAATTTTAATAAGTAATAGATGTCAAGTACATATAATTTTTTTTTATAAAAAAATGCCCATTATGAACTAATGATATTTTGTTTAGCAGGGGATACTATAAAATGAGAAAATTAATGTTTAAATTTTATTCTATTAAAAAAAACTCGGGGAAAATGTATTTTGATTGTATAGTTTTAATTTAAATTAATGGATTGTTTCGAATATCTATTAATATGATAAAACATCGTACATATGTAACTAAACCTATAAACCCTTGATAAAGGGACTTGTGCTTTTTATACATTACAAACAAAACAACAAAACAGAAAACAAAATTCAAAAACCCGAGTGGCTACAAATTATAATATCTTAATTTTTATTTTTATATATTAAATAAAATTTAAAATATATATAAAATTAAAAATATTATTTATTAATAATTTAAAAATATTATCTAATTAAATTATTATAGTTTATTATTTTTAATAAAATATTATATCTGAATTTTCTTAACTTAAAATTTGATGATTTGATTATTATTATTAGTTAAAGAATTATTAAGATTTAAGTTTAGATTTAAATATAGATTTAAATTTAAATTATTATTATAATTTTATAAATAGAGTTAAAGCCTTGAGTTATTTCTCAAATTTAATTATTGACGTGGCTATTCTCTTTTTAGTCATTTTTTTCATTCCCTTTCCTATACCAAAGAAAGTAACAACTTTATATTCATTGTGTATGCTAATATGATATTTGTAAGTGGTTTGAATATAAATATATTGATATTAATATAATTGTATTGAGAAAATTTGTTTGATTATTTTTATTGAAAATAGTCTCGTAGGATTTAAAGTTTAATTTAGAAAATGAGTTGAGATTATAAACATTTTATAACTTCATATTAGAATTTAAAAAAAGTTATTATCTTGAGATTTTTTTGTGTGATATTTATCAATTTATTAAGATTTTAATTAATATGATTATTTTGAGAATTATGTATTGGGGATAGGTGAAGAGATAATTGTATTTTTACCACATGGTATAGTCTCCTTTAAAACTTGATAATTAGCTTTTGTTCTACCAATTTATTGAGGGAACGTGCCCTATCTATTTATCAAGGGGTTGTAATACTCCCACCTGTTTATTGAAAGGGAATGAATCCATGGTCCAGTTATTTGCTTTGTGGATTTTAGCATATCCATACCACTTGATCAGTTAGCTATTTGAGTGGTTAGATATCATTAGCCCATGTGTTCGGTAGGCGGAGATAAGGTGATTTGGTTGGATTGATAGGAGAAACTTGGGTAGGTTTTTCATTTAATTTTATTATAATAATATATTATTTTGTATATATTATATTTTGTGATGTCTTACTTGACACCTCATGAACACATGTTAATAGCATAATTAGTATGATTGATAGTTATTGAGACATTTATCTTACCCTATTATTATTAATATTTTTCAAGTGATAATATCATCTTAGGACCTAAACTTTAAAGGATTGATTAAAACTATATTAATTATATAGTCATCTCTTTTGAAGGCATATGTAGAATATTTATATATTGGTACAATAAATTTTATACTCATATATTATATTACCTTATTTATATTTAAAAAAAAACTTTTTTATAATTATATTAGAGTTTATTTAAATTTTAGTTAAACTATTTTCTTTTATAATTAACTCTTTAAAAATAAATTAAATTAATTTATATTATTATTTTTAAATTATATTTAATATAAAATATATTTAAATAATTAATAATAATTATATTTTAAGATTAACTATATCAAGCAACAGGGGATTAGTAATACTATTCAAGTCTAGTTCAATAACTTTAAGTTTCTTCACACCAGTCCCATTAAAGCATGCGCTTAATCTTGTTTAACCTTTATAACCAAGTCCCAGCCTTCATGCATACCAAGAGTATCAAACTTAATCAGTTGCATGCACGTTGCGGAGAATGATATAAAACACAATACATTTCCATTATTAGCTATTTGAATGTGCCAAGACAAAAGAAGCGTTTTATTTGAATGTGATCACGTGGCCATGGAATGATAGTTATTATTTTATTTTATTATCATTATAAAATTTGAAGTTATTTAAGAAGCACGTGACTAAAAATAATCATTTTTAGTTTTGGAATTATTAATTAATGATTAAATAATAAATAATAAATAATCAATACTTTTATACTTTAGTTTTCTATACGGTTTTTAGATTAAAACCAGAACCCCAAAAATCCAGCTATCTCGTCCTCGTGCAAATCAAAATCAAAATATACTAGAAGGTTTGGAATCCGTTTGACGTCGCCGTCAAAAACTTATTCGAGGGGGCACTGATCGGTCCGCCGACCCCGCCGTCGGATCTTTTTCCTCGGTTGTGTTATTGTAGCCAAAGTAAATTTTTAATACAACCATCAATTTGCATTGCGGTTCATATGCTGTTATTGGCTTGTAACACGGTTTGATCAAGTCGGTTTAAGCGGATTCCCCTTCTGGGATTTATAAAAACTGTGATTGTTTTTGAGGGTCGGTGTTTCTTTTTATTCTGTTACTTTCTTTTTTCTTTTTCTTTTTCTTTTGATGATTAAAGAGCGATGCTGGACTTCAGGGAAGGTTCTAGTGTGAAGGGGTACGTTTAAGGCTCTGGGGTTAAACCTGGGACTATATTTTGGTCAGGTGGTCCAGATGAAAGACGATACTGAACTCGAGGAAGGAGAGGCTCCCTATAATAAGGAAGATGAGAACAACATTGACATTGATTCTCTCTCTTACATTGTAAGGGCTTACATGAAAATACTTTTAACCAAGATCAAACTTAAAATACTTCTAATCAAGTTCAAACTTTGCATTTTAAGTTGGTTTGGTTTTCTACAAGCCTAAAGTTTCTCTGTAGTCTTCTGGCTATATGGGGGGGAATTTTCTTCCTATTTGGTTGATCAGTAAAACATTGATTAGCATGCTGCTATTGAACAAAACTTCCACTGGATGAAATTGTTTGCTTCGTTAGGGAACGCATGTAATGAAATAAATGTGCAATTTTTTTCACTATTGAACTTCTGTATGCAGTTACTTAATTAAACTAATACTGGCCGCAGATAAATATTGGCTTTCTATGCTTATGTTGTTCATTACAGGAAAGTAAATTGGTACTAGTGAAGTTATTCAGAAAATACTGTGTTGGTTTTGACCTGCAAGCACAGAGAATCTACACTTTGGCAACTGCTTAAAATTATTGTGAATTGATCCTGCTGACCAAATGATGCTGTAGATGTCTTGTTGATTCAGGGCATACTTTATATATTTTTCTCGTTTGATGTCTTTGGAAACAGTACATTTTAATCTAATATTTTGCTTTCTGAAGGATGAGAGAATTCAGCATGTCCTGGGCCATTTTCAAAAGGACTTTGAAGGTAGTGTTTCTGCTGAGAATTTGGGTAAGTAGAAAAAATGGTAGTCGTAACTCAGTGAGAAATGAACAATGTGTCTTTTAAATGCATGAAAATGATGCTGGTTCATATGAACTATTTTTTTTCCAGGTGCAAAGTTTGGTGGCTATGGCTCCTTTTTACCTACATATGAAGGTCCTTATCTTCCATCTCATCCAGAAACTCTGCAAAGAAACCATAACCCACCGATATCTCCAAAAAATCCTCACATAGAGGTATATGAAAATTGTCATTATTGAATAGTTTTTTTAAAATGATTTTTTTTCATGACCACATCATAGGAAGATAGTATATGTCATCATGTTGGCAAGTGTCTTAAATCTGACATACTTGACTGCTATGGGTTATTTTATAATGCAGCCTGTACCTGATAACTCAAAATCATCTTCGAACATAGCCCCATCCATGTGTCTTAGAACTGCTTCTGGTAGCATTCAGTCAAGCCATACTTTAAAAGCACCTAAAGTTGATTATTCAATGAAGAAAGATGTAGGCATTTCTTCCAATGTAATAGCTGACAGATGCTCTTTTAAGGATGATAGTACAAATAAGTCAGGAAATTCAACTGACCAGAGAACACTGAAGTTTCGAATTAAAATGAAGTTTAAAAACAATGCTTCGATTTATAGTGGTCTTGGGCTTGATAACACTCCATCTTCATCAATGGGGACCAGTACTGATGAAAAGGAAGGCATGCCTACTCCATCTCAAGAGACCACTGAAGAATCTCCAACTGCCATTATTCAGGTAATGGATGGACCTTTTCCATTTTTATGTGTTCCTGCTTGTCTAGAGAAGGGGTGAAAATATACAATTTTTCTTTCAATGGATCAGGTTATGAGTTCTTTCCATATTCCTGGAGGTGTGCTATTATCACCTTTACATGAGACTCTACTCTGCTTGATGAGAAAGGAAACTGTTCTTGGAGATAGAAGATCAATGTCTTTACATGATGTTTCTCAAGAACATTGTCCCTGTTTTGCTGAGTCAGATTCTTTTATGAGGGATGAACAATTGTTGAATGAGACAAAGGTGAGAATTGTGGATCAAAGTAAAAAGCAGTTGGAATTGAAGCGTAAAAATGGCTTGAAATGCACACCTCTATCAAGTTTTGAGAAGAAAATTACATTGCATACAACAAAAAGATTTGAAAATAAAACCCCAGACCATAAGGACCTTCTCTCCAATGGCTTGAAATGCACACCTCTATCGAGTTTTTGTGATGCTGGTGAAGTTACTGAAGTAACTGGTAAGGCTTCTGAAGTTTCCATGGAAGTCAATGAGGATGCAGTGAAAGCTAGAACAGTTTTCAATGAAGCAGTTAAGGGGGAGTCATTGGAGTCAATATTTGGTCAGCATTTTGACAGGAGTGGAAAGCAACATGCAGGAAATAGTTTTATGGAAAATGTTTCAAAACATAAAGTTATTTTCCTCAAGGATAACTGCACTAACCCTAAGAATGAGGGAAAGTGTAAAGCTAACATGATTTCCAAGAAGACTGAGTGTGATGCAATACAATTTAAGGCTCATCAATATTCTCACGACTACCATACTCATCAAAAGGGAAAACCAGTATTGGTGGGCAAGGATAATTCAAAAGGGGATCACAGTTCCAGTAAAGATTTGGCTGTTAGGGGAAAAAACAGTTTAGGAGCAGGTAACGATTCATTGACAACTGATAAAAAGAGGACATCACTTGGTGTTACTTGTAAAAGTCAAGTGCATATAACAAAGTCCCTAAAGGATTATAAGGTCAAAGATAGTAACAGAGAGTCACTGAAAGAGAAAAATGTAGAACATCCTAGGCATAGGGCTATAACAAGTGTTAACCATGATAATGCTGAAGAATGTAGTGCATATAGGATTAAAATAAAGGAAAGACCAAGTGGCAAAAAAGTGGGTCATCAGCTGATGTCTGGGCTGGGCTCATGTCCTATTGCAGAAGAGAAACTTGCTTCTGAGATGGTACCAGCAGCAGTACCTCAAGTTATCGCAGAAGATTGGGTATGTTGTGACAGCTGTCAGAAATGGCGGCTTCTACCTTTGGGTGTTAAGCCAGAGCAGCTACCTGAAAAATGGCTATGTAGCATGCTAAATTGGCTGTAAGTTGCTTTCTTATTTCTAGGTTATACATGTGCTTGTTATTCCTGATATACATTAATTTTCATTTCATCTGTATATTAAACAAGAATTGAGCACCATGTTGAATGATGCACTAATTTTTATTAACTTTTCCTTCCTATGTTGCATGCTATGTTTGTCTTGTATGTATTATTGCCTCATTATTCTTTGGAAATTGTCTTTAGGCCTGGAATGAATAGGTGTTATATCAGTGAGGAGGAGACAACAAAAGCAGTTTATGCATTAAATCAAATTCCAAACTCTGGGGGTCAAAATAATCTGCAAAACCATGCTTCTGGAACTGCAAGTGGAGTGAGTTCTGCTGGTCCCCTGCACTCTGGCATGAATTGTCAGAAATCCAGTTTTAACATAATGTCTGGTCGAGGAAAGAAGAAACAGAATTTTAGGGATAAGACTAAGGCAGGAATCAATAGTGATGTGTTTATGTTCTCAAAATCCTTAGAAACTAATGCTCAAGAACCTGGACAAACTAGATTGTTAACTGACATGAACCAGTGTCCTGGTAACTCAAGCCCAATGAGGAAATCTAGTGATCAACGTTTGATCAGGTTGAACAACTTGAATGAGGAGAAACACGTGCCTAAAGAGAAAGTAAAACAAGTCAAGAGAGGTGCCTCATTTATTTCAGAGTTGATACATTGATGCTTTGGATTTTCTACGGAGTGAGTAACTCATTATTTATATTTTTAACATTTCAATGTTGTTATGGCGCATGTGCAGGTGATGGGAAAAATATACAATTGAAACGTGGAATAGAGGCTGATCACTATATATCTGGAACTTTAAAGAAGTCTAAGACTAAAGATGTCCACTACTCTAATAGTCATCTGAATCCTGGCACGGATCAAGATACGGTGGAACCAATTTCAAGAAAATGTTCATCAATGAAGGTTAGCTTGAAGGGTATTCGGAAATATGATGACTATTGTTTATCTGAGGATAAAAAGGACAAGATAGTAGTTCCTTCCAAGAAACTAGGAGATCAAGCTCAGGTCTTGTCAAATGGTTTGCCCCTGGGTGCGGTAAATGTTAGCAGAAAAGATCAACCAATAAAGAAAAGGAAATTGAAGGACTGGTTTGATGACATGAAACAGAGCAGTTTATCGTCCATGCGAGATTGTGGGCAGTATGGTGAAGAAGGTGGTGTAAGTGGATTTAGGAAGGAAAAGAAGCGTAGAGTTCTAAAGACGCAGACAAATTCAGATACTGAAGGAGACGTTGAATTTGACCAAAAAGGTGGGAGGGACCGAATTTTTCTGTCAGGCAGTAGGGATGACATGGCTGTTGATACAGAAGAAATTGGAAATATTGATAAGGCCCAGCAGCAAAGGAAGCATAAAATAAAGGTTGCATCTCAGCATGCATGGGACTGTAAGGATCCATTGGGCAGGGATTTAGGATATGAACAGCTTTCATTGGCAGCAACGTCAAGCTCGTCTATGATTTCAGGGTCCCATAGAGCGAGAACTAACTTTGAAAATATTAAAGTCTCACCAGTAGAATCTATTACCCCATCACCTTTAAGGACCTCCAACTTAGACAAGCTAATATTTGCAGAAAGGGACGCTTCTGGGAAGGATGCTGCTGAAAAAGGTGATCTCTCTTCAATGAGTTCTGGTGATAACAAGGAGGAAAAGAAGTCAATGAAAAGAAAGAAGAAAGTTTTAGATGACCCAATCTCTGAACAGAACAAAATTTCTTCAAGTGAATTCTTGGCAGAGGAAGGTAAAGCCAAAGTTCTAGCTAAAACTTCTGAGGATGGCAATGTTGTTAATGGTACACTTCATGAAGATGGAGTGAACAAGAACAATGATCTTAGTTATTGTGAATCTGGTTCTGAGGCAAGAAATGATGTTAAATACAAACTTCCTGAGTCTAAGCCCGGGACTGACAATATTGGCAATAAAAAATCAGTGAGAAGTTGGTCAAGTGAAGCTATAAAGAAAATTAAGCTAAAGCCAAAATACTTTGAGAATGCAGTTCTGAAAGTTGACATTCCATGTACCACTAAAAGAAGTATTGTCTCCCAACAGAATCCGAGTCATAACTCTGAAAAAGAAATAAAAGCTGATTTTTTATGCAAAGAATTAATAGATGGGAAATTAAAAAATTTCTCACCTTCAGATGGTAAGTTAAAAAGGGAGACAGTGTTTTTAAGTTCCAGAACTGACTCTGAGGCTCAAGAGGGTGATACGTGTAATGGGGATTCAGTTCATGCCTCTGGCAATGATGGTCTGACCAAGTTAATAAAAAGTTCTGCTGATGCTAGAAGCAAGGTCGGAGTGGGTTGCAATTCAGGAAATTTTGCACCTGATCGACCACATATGAAAAGCCCCAAAAGTGCAAATTCTAGCCTAACTGCCTCTATGATCCTGGATGAAGCCACAAAACTAAAAGATATGGCAGATAATTTTAAGGTTACTTGATCGATTTAGAAATTTTGTTGATTTTTAGATCTTTACTTGTTTACCCTCTAACTGTGGTTTAAATGATGTTTATGTTGTAGAAATCTCGATTTGAGTTTGAAAGCAATGAGACTTACTTTGAAGCTGCCTTGAAGTTTCTTCGTGGTGCATCACTTTTAGAATATTGTCATAATGAGGATAGCAAGCATGGGGAGATTAGTCAAATGCAACTCTATGCTACTACTGCTAAACTTTTCAAGTGAGTAAAATGCTGAAGCTACAAGTAAATTTATTATACGTTCTTATTTCTTTTATACTATTTGTTTACATGATGAGAGTAAGTCATTGTTGCTATATATTCTTCTCTGCACTCTAATGCATGAGATTGGACTTTGGATCAAGTGGGGTCCTTCTATGTTATCTATGGGATGCAAAGGCAAGCCACTAGATTCACTTGACAAATTCTCTGGCTTGCTCAATCAAATCTTGTAACATGATAGTGCTGTTACTATCTTACAGTTCATATGTTGACGTTGGGGTTTAAACTTTCAATTGTTCCAGTAAATGACAGTACAATATACACAGATGATGGGCTGTAGTGAGCATTTTTTCTTTAGCTGGCATTTAATCGCACATTTTATTTAAAAATGTCTATCAGATCCTGTGCACTTGAATATCAAAGACGCCAAGAAATGGCTGCCGCTACTTTGGCGTATAAATGCATGGAGGTGGCATGCATTAGATTGGTTTACTGTAAACGTTCTAGTACAAACAGGATGTGGCATGAGTTGCAGTCAACTCTAAACATGGTTCCTCAAGGTAACTGAATATGGTTCTGATATAACTTCGTTTCTCCAGTCTGGTTGGACATTGGTGTATGATGATTTTGCAATCTCCTTTATACTTATACCACTGCTGCATACACAAAAAGGGAAGAAATATAAAACTGAAATTGTTATCTTTATATTCTAAGACTGCTTTACTTGTTGCTTACTTCTTTGGATAAAGTGTGAGTGCATGATGCCATCTGTTTTTACTTTTTGGGGTTCCAATGAATTGAAAAATTATGGAGCCAGCAGGGATTAGTTTTGACATTTTTCTTCTTATTATTAGGGTTCTGATATATGTCATTGAGGATTGCAAGTCAGTAATGCATTATTGATTTTTTATTCTATTCTTTAGGTGAATCTCCTTCATCTTCTGTATCAGATGTTGATAACTTAATCAATCAGGCAGCAGTGGATAAGACTACCTTGGCCAGGGGTACTGGTACTCATTTTGCTGCTAACCAAATCATATCTGTGCTAAACCACTCAAGTTTCTTCCAGCTTCTTGACTTTGTAAGTTTTATTTTTTTGTTTAATATGGTTTGTTTGGAATGCATGTTGGGGTTATTTGAACATGAACTTCCATGGAGATATTGTATATGGGCAATGTTTTTTGTTAGATTGTTGAAAATCTCACATGGGCGGCTGTACTTTATTGGTGCCTTGCTATGCAAGATAGGAAGTGTGAACTTTGTTCCTTAGAGACAATCTTCTGTGTCATGCATTGACGTGGGACTATAGGTTTAATTTGAATGAAATCATGAATTTAAATGCAAAAAGTCTTACTCTCATAATTCACTTTAATGTAATGTTTTAGCTGTTGTCATTGGGTTGCTAGACCTACCATGTCCTAAAGAAGAGCATAGAGATAGATAGAGGGAGGGATGCAGAGGAATTCACCATATCCATAAATGAAGTACATGGGAACAGTCTATGACTTAATAGTCTAACTAACTATAACGGACTAATACAAGTACTATAGTCTAAGGGCTTAACCATCCCTAACAGTGGTCAAATGTCAAGCTTTCGATTTCCTTTCAAACTCTTCCTAACTGTTACTTCATAATATTAAGCAACTAGTTTTTATGGTAAGCCAGTTTCACATATAGAACCAGCATACAATCTCTGAAGAGTTTATTATGTTAGTATGTTATCATATTATTTAGAATCACTACAGATACAAATTAGCATGTCAATGTGATTTCGCAGACTCAGGATGTAAATTTGGCAATGGAGGCTTCTAGAAAATGCCAAAGCACTTTTGCGGTTGCTAGTACATTCATGGTAGAGGCATGGAATAAGGAATCTATAGCCTCTATTAGGAGGGTTATGGACTTCAGCTTCCAGGATGTAGATGAGCTAGTACGTCTGGTTAGTGCTGCAAAAAAAACCATTTCTCCTGCTGGTCTTGATGGTGTTAGAGATTGATGTGTACTGTAAATAATGAAAGTTTTTTGACTTCTCTACCAAAGATGGTTCCAGAATGGAAGGAGGAAAATAATACCTACCGGGCTGGTACCTGGAAACCTGCAAAGGGGCAGGACATCCACTACTGTTACCTTTCTGTACATGTGTACAAAATTGAGATTGCGTAGGGAATTTTGTTATGTATCTTGCTCAGGTTCTTCTGAATGTGGATAAGAGAACAATAGTTTCACTCCTAAATGCTATGGATTAGAAAGAGGGATGGGGTTCCCTTTTTTTTTGAGTGACATGGGATGGAAATTTTGTAGTAGTTCAGTGCTATATTTTTTGCTCCATTGATTTGGAGCCCCAAGAAAAAAAAAATACAGAATCGTGAAATGAGCAAACATTTTTGAGAATACTGATATTGTCTTAAATGGTCCATTGTTACTGAAACTATTCTTTTTTCTGGCATCACATTATACTTTTCAATGAAGAGAAGTTCTTGCAGAAAGTTTTCTTTCTTTCTTTGTTGTGTTTGCATGTGCGTGTTAGACAATGTTAGTTGTAGCATTTATTGCATTTTATTATGTGTTGTATTTGTTGGCGTGTAGTAATTTCTATATATCCTTCTTTTCTGTTACACATCACATTGAACTGGCCAGAAGGGACACATGCCTGTTAATAATTTGTGTCACCAACTCTTGTATATTATAGAAATATATGATAGAATTTAGTTCTGCTGACTCACTACTGAAATTAGGATTCTGAGTTTCTGGGCATTTCTCTGCTTTTCATTGAAACCTTAGCTCTGTGTGTGTGTGTGTGTGTGTGTGTGTTATTGGCCAAAACTTGTATATGGGTCATGCCGGTTCTTGGGGTGGAAAAAAGTGCTTGGATATCCAGGTACGCAGTGTCTCTTTACCTCTTTATGTCAGCTTCACTAACCTTCTGGTTCTGATCCTTTGATTTTTATCTATGATGCAAATTCTTATACCCGTGTACGATATAGTGGTGATAATTGGAATCTGATTAATTTTTGTAGTAAGGAAGAGCTGTCAGCAAGTTAAGGTGCCCTTTGATTTCAGTTGGTTTTTTCTAGTTGTGTGCTCACAGGACGGTTGGTGTTGCAGGTTTTTTTTAGTGCTTAGTTGGATTGACTTCAGATCATACAACAATAAGTCTTAACTTATTAGGTGAGATTGGCCACATCGATTGGACAAGAAACGATTGAGCTAATTAAATGGCTAAAGATAGAATTGGTGGCATTGTACAAGAAGGGTAAAGATATTGGCAATGGCTGCATAGACAATGTTGATGGGAATTATTGTTTTGGGTAGTGTTATCTGTGAATTGGAATGACAATTTACTTGTTTAATTGTACAAGTGGGACCCATTCGTGCATTGTAGGTTGAATTGTTGTACCGACAATGCTGCTGTTGTAGTTGTTAAAGTGGCAGACAATTGGAATTTTTGTTGCAACTGTTGTGGGATTGTGTCTGCAGACCGCAGGTTTGAATTGCAATAATGATTTGTTGAAATGGTCCCTTGGTGATGTTGTAATTTTATACATAAATGAAATGAAGTTCTCTTCAGTTTGTCATTTGCTTGTTGGACTATATGGATTTCGTTTCACAGATTGAATTTGATAGATTAAAGGTCTGGTATTTGCTGATTGGCTTAATGACCTAGTGATATGAAACCTTAGAGGAGATCATAAGTTTGATCTAGTTTGTAACCTCATAAGCGTGCCTTTAGTACTTGTTTCTAGGAAGGTTAGGTAGATATTTCATTTGTAATAGGATTAAAAGCATGGATTCCACATCTAGGTGTGTATAAAATACCACAGCACATATTTACCCATTCTATTTAGTGTATGAAAAGGAACTAATGGAAAAAAAATGATTAAAAGTGATTTTAAAGAAAAGTTTTTTTAAAAAAATAATTTTAAAAAAATAAATATTTAGATAATTATTACTAGAATATTTTTTTAATAGGTAAATTATTAAAAAGAGTGAAGTAAAATGATAGAGAAAAAATGCGGGTAAAATGGTTATTACAAAACTTAAAATTATTTTTGCTATTTAAAAAATATTTTTATAAGTTTATTTAAAATTATAATTTTTTTTTAATTTTTTTTAGATATTTGATTAATTTTAGTTTGAGTTGAAAATATTTTTAAAGTCATAATTTTTAAAAAAAAAAACAGGTCCTTATCCATAATATAAATTATTTTTAAAAGAATGGATTGGTCCAATGTAAGTTATTTAGAAGCACGACAGTCTATTTCCTTTGAGTTTCCCCATCCCCTCACAACACTTGTCATAAAGCCGAAGTGGAGGCGCAGTGGATTAGTGGAGAGAAGCTACGCCCGAGGCTAATAATCCACCTAAGCAAGTGCTATGTAATAGGGGTTGCAGTGGTGGGGAGGGATGTCTGGTGCCCCTACTGCGCCTTGATTTTGGAAAAGCTCCCAAATATTTTTTTTTATTGTTTCTAGATTCTAAATAGAATGAATAAAATTTTAATATCTTTTGGATTAAAAATGATGCACTTTTTAATTTTTTATGACTTTTTTTTTTAAAGATTTTGCACTCTTGAGTTGTGTAGTTTCTTTTTAATTTAAAGTATTAAACTTTTAAAAAATTAAAAAATTGCACTATTTTTTATTTATGAGATATCAAAATTTTATTTATTTTATATAAAATTTAATAATAAAAAGAAACAAGGGAAAAAAAAAGTAGAGTTTGTCCATAATCTAGTGGCAGCATAGGGCAGCAAACACCCTCCATCTTAGGGTGGAGTGTGGTAGGAATAAGTTCAAGGGACACAACCAATAAATTATTGATTAAATTGATAAGTGATCTCATATTTATAAAGAAAAAATATAAATTTGAATAACGGGTAACATGTCTCTTAGAAAAGAAGAAAATCCTTTGTATTTTAAACTTAAAAAGAGATTATATTTGTGATCAAATAAATAAAAATATTCAAGACACATTAAAATAATAATAACATAAAAAAGTGGATGGCGAGGCTCAAAATGCCTCCTTGAACCTTGCCATTGACGACAAAAAATGAGATGGCATAAATATAATTAATTATTTTTTACCAAAAAATATAAATAATTAATATCTCATAGTATACTAATTATTTAGAGTAAAATACATTAACATCCCCTCTATTTAATTTAAATTATAGAGACATCCCTTTTATTTTAAAAATATATTTGTACCTTTCTTAAAATCAACATATATGTGTTCCTCCGTCGCTCTAGCTCTATACTCGATTACTAACCCTCTCCCCCTTCGTTTGCTTTCGAGGAGTTAGGTTGTTCGTACCAATACCTAAGATACATAAAAAATAGTCAATAAAATTAGGATAGATAATAAATAATAAATTTATATTTTATAAGAATTTAAGTTCAATTTCTACTATTAAAAGTTCATTTGATAGATAATCTCATAAATTTTTTATAAATATTTTATAAGTTATAAAGATATATTATGATTTTAATGAGAGATAGTATTATATTTATCTAAATTTTTTTATACAAAATAAAAAATCCGATAAAAAGTAAAGCAGCCGCTCACACCATCAATTATGGATAATGAAGCCTGAAACTCCCTCGTTTGATCAACTGGGGATGTGCTTATTGTAAATTCATGGGAAATTAATTTTTGAATAGCCTCACAAAAAACAGCAAATGGGTAACTGTAGAGAAAATAGATAGTTATCATAGATAACAAACAATAAGTTTATGTTTTATAGTACGTAAATAGACCAAAATAAAATATATTTCTAAAATTTTGTCCTGTTGAATTTAAATATAAATAATGCTTCATGAGCATAGGGATCTCAATTTTTTATCATTTAATATACCTCTAATCAACCCAATGTAATCTATCTAATATAATTTATAACTATAGCACAATATAGACAAAAGAATAATCTAGGTATAAATTTCAGAAAATAACAAATTAAAAAAAATGTAAAATACAATTAGATTTATTTTTTTTTTCGAGCTAAAATATTTGAAATAAATTTATAAAAGCACCCATCATTTTTCAACATCACCACCAAGAGGTCCCATACAAGGCATTTGCACGGCAGATTAGTAAAAAAACATATAACAGTAGGTCATTCAACCTGCTCGACTATATGCTCAACTGAACTTTGATCTGGAGATGCAATGTCTTCACGTAATGCAGTCAAATAGGAGTCAATTGTATACTTATCATTTGTTAAAGAATCCTGTGTCTACCATCGGTTCATATATCCACTATGTCTGCCATCAGGACAACGGTTAAAGAATCATGTCCCAAAGAACACTAATCAATTAACTAACTGTGCACAGGTCCATGATAATGGAGTTAACCATGACAATGTGGATAATGGAGGTGGTAGTTACCGAATATATAAGGATATTAATTAAATTTGAAATAATAGTATTTCATTTTCTGAATCTTTTCCTGTTTTCCTCCCTGCTTTTATAAATATATAGATGTAGATACAAAATATTTAATGGTAAAAAAATATTTTACTAATTAACATCAGTCAAATTGAAATATCAAATTGCCCCCCAAAAAAATAAATAATAACTGAACAAGTGACTACATGCCACAAAATAGAAAAATGATCCACTATATTATTAAAATTTTATAATACTCAATTCAATTAAGATTTTTGATGTATGGATTATCTAGACTTTGACAATATGACTAATCATATTTGAATATGTGATAGGAGATCATCAGAGATGCTGATATGGCAATATCTCCGAATAGGATAATCTCCAATAGGAGGATATTTGTACATATTTAAAAAAAGTAGGTGAAGTAAATTTTTTTCCCTTCCCCTTCATTTCATTTATGAAGGATTTAAATGAAAAAAAATGTTAGGTTGTGGAACTGGATTATATATATATGCAGTCAAACTTTGGAGGAGTACTCAAGAGAAGTGAGGAAGCTATGCCAGAAGCTACTGGAATTCATAGCTTTAGGGCTTGGATTGAAAGAAGAAGCTTTTAGTGAGATGTTTGAAGAGGGAGTTCAAGCGGCGAGGATGAACTATTATCCACCATGTTCAAGACCAGAGCTTGTGATGGGTCTGAGTCCTCATTCTGATGGACTTCAGATTCGTAAGGACTCCAAATGGATTCCTGTTCAGCCTATTCAAATGCTCTTGTCATCAATAAGAGGCACCCTAGAAGAAAGATCTACCCCTCCAATACTTAATATATTACCTAATATATAACATTTAAGTAATTTGATTATATTAAATAAGTTAGTTAATAAAATATATTGTTTTCTTTAAAACACTTTAATTATATTTTTTAACTTTATCACCCTTCTTTTATTTAATTATTATTATTAAGAGAGAATCAATAGGGATAATTTAAAAAAAATTATAAATATATAGAATAATTATTATATTTAAGATCAAAATAAATCTATAATTAAGTATATATTAAGTACATGATGAGTATAATTTATTATTACTTCTATTTTTTCTTCTTCTAGTTAATCATATCATTTCAAGCATTATGGTTTGATCTAACTCTAACCCGTCATTGAATCTTAATTAAGAAGTGCCGTTTATTATTAGTTCTAGTTAAGAAGTACTCATTTATTACATGATGGTTCATGTAACATCCCATACTTACAAACAAAGGCATATTTACATGTGCGGAAATGGTCATTGCGCAGGGAATGAATCCCAACAATCGATCATTCCACCAAGATTTTTTTTTTTTGATATGGTAATTTCGACCTCACCATCTATCCATTTTCTCCTCCAGGATTCGCATTTCCTACTGAAATTTAATACTATATATTATGCAGGTACTTACAAATGGGAAATACAAGAGTGTGGAGCATAGAGCTGTTGCTAATGAAGAGAAAGACAGACTCTCTATTCTGACATTCTATGCCCCAAGCCATGAAGTAGAGCTTGGTCCAATGGCAGAATTTGTGGATGAAAGCAACACAATTAGGTTTAGAAGATACAATCATGGAGAGTATTCTAAGCACTACTTGACAAACAAGTTGCTAGGCAAAAACTCATTATCTGTGGGTTTAGCTAGCGAAAGGATGAGTCATACAATTATTTGATTATTTGGAGCGTGTTCGATCTATAAGGAGTACTATTTTATTATAGTTTTATGGTTTTAGTCATAGCGCTTGAAGAGACATTATAATTTTTGGGTACCTATGTTAACGCATGAGGGAAATTAATGGCTCAACCTGCCTGATATTGATATCACCTAAAAAGAAAAAAAATTCGCTCAGTCTTTAGATCGTGAGTGAGCCTAAATATTTTTTAAAAATTCTTTTACAAAAAGAAAATTGTAAGGCAAAAAGAATTTGGATTTTATCAAACTCCAAAGTGAAAACTCAAACTAACTAACATGTTTGGCTTAGCTTTAAAAAAAGTACTTTTATGTTTTATGAGACAAAATTCCATTTATATATTTACTAGTGAGAGTGTTTTGATTATATATATGTGTTGTTTTTATGAATAATGGAAATTATTATATTTGTGGTCACTTTAATCTATCTTATATGCATGCCCATCAAATTGTACTTATTTCACCAAAATATGGCTTGGATGAGGCCCTTAAAAGAACATGTATTAGATTGATAAAATTTACTCTTTTAATTATTTATATTGAAATTATCTTTAAATTCTCTTAATATTGTAATTAATAAATATGATTTAAAAAATTATAAATTCGAGACATATAGTAACTTATTATTTTATATTTATAATTAAAATAAATTTTATAACTAATTCATTTATTTAAGATGGTAGGAGGAAGTAACATCCTGTGTGAATTGACCAAGAATCAATAGGAAACTTGCGTCAGTATAATTCCATTGTTTTTTTTGCTTCCATTTAGTGAATATTTTACTTAATTTAAAAAAAGAAACAAAAAAGGAAAATAACATTTTGCTATGCTTGCAAGGCTACACGAGGTTAGTACTATTATTGATGCATGTGAAGAGGTTAGTACCATCATTCATCCTACTTTGTTTTTTGCTCTTAGGGATTGCAAAATGAAAACTTATATGATATTTTTTTTGTTAATACAATCATTTATTTTTTAAATTTATCCTCATTTTAATTTTAATTCCTCTCATTTTAAATTTTAAATTTTAATTTTTTAAAAAATTTAATATAAAATACTAATAACTATAATTTAATAAAAATTTAAATTATTTTATTTTTAAAATAATTTAAAATTTGAGAAATTATAATTAAAATTAGAATAAATTTAAAGGACTAAAAATTATATTAATTTTATTTTTTTATTAGCTAAAAAATCACAAACCTAATTTAGAAGGACTTTAATTTTAACCTTTACACCTAATTGGATAGAAATTAAGCTAAAGTAATACTTTAGGTTGAGAAAAAAGAAGAAGAAGAAAAGATAACACTGAAGGAATATCGTCTAGACCGACCGGATGTCAAATCACACTATGTCTCCATCGATAGGGGAGAATCTGAGAGTCCAGGGATAACACTTCATGAGATTTAGCAGATACAATGTACATAATTCTAAATACACTAATATTCCTTTTTTTTTTTCCTTTTTAATTTTAACCAACAATAATATTCCACTTTACAATCTTTCCCAATACACTTCAAAAGATTGACATCAGTTTTTGTTATAGCGAATATTGTTGGATTGGGTTAGATTGGTTTTGGATCTCCGATAATTTTAGGTTTCCATCACTTCAACAATAACTTTATTTATTTATTTTATTTATTTATCAAAACCAGATAACTAATCATCATTGATCCTAATAAAAAAACCTTATAAAATTTTGAATTTAAATCTTTATAATATCTCTAATTAAATATGAAAATATTTAAATCTAATTTAGTCAAATATCTATATCGTGAGAAAAAATTAGATAAAATTTTCTTATTTTTGCTACATATTACATGAAACTTAGGTTCATGCCTTATAAAATGGTATGGCTTATCATAAATTAACAATATACATTGATAATTTGATATTTGATATATTCAATATTTTATAAAATGACTAGGAAAATATGGTCCAAAGTTTTTTCCCCCAACCCCAATAGAAAGTTCAAAATTTTGTGGCTTTTTAGGAAGAAGGTGCAGGATTAGCTTCAACTATTATACATGAAACAGTATAATTAATTTTTTAATTTCATGTCACATTATAAATGTTTAAAAACTCTTGATTTTCTACTTATAATTATACATATTATTTCACTATTATCATATGAATAAGTCTTAGGTATCTAGCTATAAGTATTTTCTTTTTGGTTATATATACGTATGTATGTATGTATTTCAAAGTTGGATAATAATTGGTTCATTACATATTTTTCAATCAATTCATATTTAATATATTGATAAATTTAATAGTTGTAAATGATTTTCCTAATCTTGAATTATAAGAAAATAATACTTTTTAACCCCAAACGTTAACAATGAAATTATAAAGCTTTTAAAATTATAAAAATAATCTCTTAATCTCAGTACTAATTAATTTATATTTCTACCAATAAAATATAACACATAATGGGATAAAATATCTACATATGACTTAAAGTTGAAGAAAGTTATTCATGTATAGAAGTATAAATGGATTATTCATATAAAAAATAATTTTTAAATAGACCTTATTATTTAATTGGTATTAATGCATCACACTTTATTAATAAAATAATATATATGTATGATAAAAAAATTGTATGATGTTATTATTAATAGTTGGGTTGATTAGAATGGATTCAATTCTCATTTAATAAGCACTATATTTTAAATCTTGTAGATAAGAAAATTATTTTAAGAGCTTTATTTCAATCAGGCCCAATAATAGTACTCGAATCTAGTTAATCCGATAATATCATATATATTAAATGATTATAGGAAATTACACAATGATATGAGAGGAAGAGATGAGGACACAAACAACAATGTTAGGCATGAAAAGATCCAAAACACTTCAGTTTGGTTGGAGGAATGGAGAATGGTCCCACAAGCAAGAAAGAAAGTTGCTATACTTTCATGGCATAATTATCACTTACAAATTAATTCTGTGCCCTTTACTTGCTATTGCAAGAAGCAATTATATGTGCATGTGCTCATTTAATTACCTCCAAAGTTTGGACATTTTAGGGTACATTTGGTACAATAGAAATAAAAGTAGAATATTTTATTTTTTTTATTTGATATAATAGAAGTCACTTCCACTTCTAACATTTTATACTATTTCAGTTCTATAAAAAAAGTTAAAAAATGAGATAATAGAAGCGAAAGTGAAATATTTTGGACAATTTTACCTTAAGTTAGAAAATTTCTAAACAACTTTAACCTTTCTTATGTTATAAAAAAATATGTTAAATCATTTTATCCTAAGTTATAAAAAAATATACATAAATTCTATACTCATTTCTATCATACGAAATAAATTTTTAAAACTCATTTTTAATTATAAAAAACTCTTTCATCCATTTATACTAATTTCATTTATATTTTTATTTTTATAAAAAATTCTTTAATTATACCAAATTTACTCTTAGCATATGTCATCCGGATCTATTTAAATCTTCGAGAAAAAATTAATAAAATTGTGCCAAGAGATCAGTACAAAAAATCTTTTTATAGTGGTTAAAAACACTATTTCATTGGTTTTTATAGTGGTTTAAAAAGACTTTCTTTGATTACCAAAGGTTTTATAGAATTGTGGTGAGAAAACTCTTTTATAAATAAGAAATTACAGGTCTATTACTACCTCAAGTCAATAGTACATGCCTCTTTAATTAAAAAAACTTTTTAATTGATTTTTATAGCAATTTAAAAAGACTTTTATATTGGTTTTAAACTTGGCATAAAAAGGTCTTAGGCTTTTTACATCAATTTTAAATCTGGTGTAGAAAAGAGTTTTACTTTCTACACAAGTTGTCACATGCAACCATAACCAGTGTAAAAAGCCAGTTAATGACTTAGCGCATAATCAGTGTAGAAAGTTTGTGTGTGTTTTTTTAAAAAATATTTTGTTATGTTTCTTCTCTAACCTTTTTTTTATAAACAAGCCGAGAACTACATAAAAACTACCAACTAGAATTCAAAGGATAAGACTAACCCTATGTTATAGAGCACAATAGACAGTGGGAAAATTCTAAAAAAAATTCTTGAATTTTAAAATCCTAAATTAAGAATTATTATAAAAATGATTGTTATCTATTTTATAAGAGTAATAAATATCTTTTAAAGGGTAAACAAATTAATTTAGAATTTTAAAATTTAAATGATATTTTTTTTTGGGATTTTCCCATATATATAGCTAGCCAGGAATTAAACCACAATTTAATAATATCTAGATAAATTTTTAGTTGAAAGCAAAATATCCTTTTAATATTATAGACATTTGATACCGATAAGCTTCACCATCTTTTTAACTTTGCTTAATGATATTATATAATGCATTTGAACATGGACCACATATAGATAGATGCCAGAGAAACAAAAATACCACTTAGGAGCCCAGCACCAGAACCGAACAAAAACAAGCTGTAGTTTTTGGTACTTCACTGTAATTACCCTCACAGCTAAGTTTCTTATCTTTTTACATCCCAAAAGAATCTATAATTACCTCACCAGTCGCCACCAAGTTTGGGCTTCAAAATGGCATTATTTTACTTATCCTAATTATATAAATTAATTATTTTTTTAAAATAAATTTAAAAAGTTAAATAAACTAGTTAATTATAATCAAATTTAATCCCTAAAAAAATTTATATTATATACTCTTCAATCTATCTAAATTAGTCAATTAACTCTTATATTAGTTATAATTAATTTATTTATTTAGGTTCTTAGATCTATTAAAAAATCAATTAAATGTTATAATTAAAATCAGATGTAGTATATAATATGGTAGTAATAAGGTCAACTTCTTTCAAATATATAATATGGGTTTTGGCAATATAATGTAGGGTCTGTTTGGAAATTTATAAAATCAAGGTTTGAAAATAATTTTTGATCCAAACTTTAGCTTGAAGAAATTTTAAACTAAAAGTCATATTTATCTATAAGTATTTCTGGGTTAAATTATGATTTAAAACTAAAGTTTTGGATAAGTTACTAAAACTAGCTTTTAGAACAGTAAAAAAGTTAATAAACTACATAATTACTATTTTACTCTTACTTTTTCTTACATCATCTATTCTCTATCTCCTCTCCTCTCTCCTCTCTCTTTTCTCTTTTTATCCTCTCTCTTCTCTCTTATTTTTAATAAAATATATCATTTTTAATAATTTTTTAATTATAAAAATCTTTCTAGTAATAATTATCCAAACATTCATTTATCCATAATTACTTTTTTCTATAAACTCTTCTCTAAAAATCTTTTTTCTAAAAGTCTTTTTTATAAACTATTTTGTAAAATCTTATCCAAATACATAGTTAGGACTTCTATGTTCATCCAAATGAATCATCATTTTCATGGAAGTAAATTTTTATCAAAATGGAACTGAGAATGAACATGGGCTAATGTGAGTGGTAGAGGCTGTCATCACTTAGTAAGGGGTTGGAGTTTAAATAACAACTTATTTATATATAACAAAATAGTTGGGAGGAGTCTACTCTTTGCTTTGAGCAATAATAAAGCTTAGTATGGGAGAGGATCCTTGTAAGATTTAATATTATATATGTCAATCTTACTTTGAACTTTGCAATTTTTTAAGTGGGTTCCGTCAATCTACATAGACTCATTATTATATTTATCACACACAAATTAACAAGTTTTGTTTTTTTCCCTTAAATACAAAGGCCCTGGCCAAGAATAAGTTTTGTTTGCAATCTTTCTAAACTTATCCAAAAAAAAAAAGGAAAATCCTATCCATACCCTAGTGCTATATATAGGTGCTACAAAGGACTATAGGTATAGTGCCAAGAGAAAATGACACTTTGGGACCTTTATGGAAGGATAACAATAGTTAAGTACTCTAAAATTTGAAAATATCATGATCAAGGTTTTGAATAATTATAATAATAATAAGGACCTTACTCCTTAATTGATATCTTTAAAAGATCCCAAAATATTATTTTCTCTACCACCAACCTTCAAAAGATTTGGAAAAACATTTATGCATGGCCACAAATGTGCAAAGAGCTATGTGACTATGTGTATGTATGAATCCATGTGGGGTCCCTGTGAACCGTCCATTTTATAGTTTCAAGAAGCTTGATATATAATTGCATTGAAACTCAACACAACCTTTTTAGTGAAATCTGAAAAAAACAATCACACTAACTTCATAATCAAGTTATTTGAAATTTATAAATAAGTTTAGAGGGAATAAATAATACCTCTAGTTATATATTTTATATTTTATATTTTAATAATTGATTAAACATTTGTAGGTTAAAGTATAACTTTATCTTTAAAATTTTTTATAGGAATTGAGTCCTGGAATATTTTTTTTAATTATAAACCCAAAAATATTAAAAAAGAGAGTAAAATGGCTCTAACATATTTAAGATTTTTAACAGATAACGAGGATATTGTTTTTTTTAAACACTTTCAGTGGTGATATTATATAAAAAAAAATTTAGATACCTACAACTCATACTTAAGTACTTCTACACAAAAGTTCACCTTAACTCAACATTCATCTTAGTCACATTATTAGGTTTATTATAGACAAACAAAAACTACGCTGGAACAGTTGGTCCTATGCTTGAGTCCCTAGAGTTTGTTAAAGGCATACAAAATCTACACAGAACCAATTCAAATATAAAAAACAGAGCCACATGAACCCTCAATTATGTGGGAAAATAGCATAGTTTTTCAAACTTTAATTAAAGTAACTTTAACGTCACAAGAATAGCCTCATTTCCACTATAAATACCAACTGGGTAATGGAGAAATCATATAGAGCAATCAATCAGTTCATATACTTGAAAACTTCTATGAAGCTTTTCAGATATTGAAGCTTTCTGTGTGTTAGTGTTCATATATGGCTCCAGTTCTGATTTCTCCTCTGAACGTTGGACACATTGACGATGTCCAAGAACTCACAAAGACAAAGCCAAGAAGAATTCCTGAAAGATTTGTGAGAGATGTCACTGAAAGACCAGAACTTTCTGCTACAACAACAAAAACAACAACTTCACATAGTGACATGCCCATCATAGATTTCTCCAAGTTTCTCAAAGGAAACACAGAGGAATTCCAAGTTGAAATTCTGAAGCTTGCTTCTGCTTGTGAGGAATGGGGATTTTTTCAGGTACAGAACAACAAATCTGCTTTCTTTTTCTTTTTTTATGACCCCACTTTCTATTTTCTTCTTTTGGAGCTTAAAGTTTGAAACTTTGATGTTTTTTTAGGTAAAAAATCATGGGGTTGATCAGAAACTGGTGGAGAGTATAGAAGAGATAAGCAAGGACTTTTTCATGCTACCTTTGGAAGAGAAACAGAAATACCCAATGATTCCTGGGACAGTACAAGGATATGGTCAAGCTTTTGTTTTCTCAGAGGATCAGAAACTAGATTGGTGCAACATGTTTGCTCTTGCAATTGAACCTCACTTCATGAGGAATCCAAATCTATGGCCAAAGAAGCCAGAAAAGTTCAGGTAACTTCAATTCAACATAATGATCCCATTCAACTGTTTGATAAATTAAGAAACTTGATTGATGAATGATCATATATATATGCAGTGAAACTTTGGAGGAGTACTCAAGAGAAGTGAGGAAGCTGTGTAAGAAGCTTCTAGAATTCATAGCTTTAGGGCTTGGATTGAAAGAAGAAGCTTTTGGGGAGATGTTTGGTGAGGCAGTTCAAGCTGTGAGAATGAACTATTATCCACCATGTTCAAGACCAGAACTTGTGATGGGTCTGAGTCCTCATTCTGATGGAAGTGCCATCACTGTTCTTCAGCAAGCAAAGGAAAGCCCTGTGGGACTTCAGATTCTCAGAGACAGAACATGGATTCCTGTTCAGCCAATTCCAAATGCTTTTGTCATCAACATAGGAGATACAATTGAAGTAACAACGCTACTTTTTCCCCTTTTCTTTCTGACCATACAAGTTTTTTTTTTTAATCATTATTTTGAACAAGTCTTCCTTCCAACTTGCTTGCATCATCTCAACTAATCAACCTTTCTAATTTAGTCAAAAACATGTTATTTCCAATTGAAGTAGGATTCACACCCACCCACTCAGCTTCTTCTTCTTCTTCTTCTTCTTTTTTTAAAAAAACTATTATGTATCTAATAGTATTAATTGTTTCATATTAGAATATTGTTAAGTTCTAAAGGAAGCTCTTGCAACATGATTTTTCCCGGTTTATAAGACTCAAAATCTAAAACCTTTGCTCCGAACTATCATTATTCACTTAGAAAGCTTTTTCTAAGTAGACGGTGCTTACATGAGCAAAACAATGATGAATGAGTGTCGTAATGATGATGGGGGGTCCTCATAACATTAAAGTTGTGTGTGTCTATATATATATATATATATATATATATATATATGTATATATTAAATTGTAAAAAAACAGTAAAAAGTCACTATTTAAAAATTTATTGATCAAAGTAGAAAGACTTAATATATTTTTACATACAGGAACTATTGGTACTCAAACTGATAAATAAAATTTTTAGACATAAACTTTTCACTGATTTTTTGTTTTAAATTTCTCTTTACTGTGTTCATATTAGTAGATTTTTCTGAAAAGTATGGTTCTGATTATATGAATCAAAATTATATATATTTGCAGGTTCTTACAAATGGAAAGTACAAGAGTGTAGAGCATAGAGCAGTGGCAAATGAAGAGAAAGATAGATTAACCATAGTGACATTCTATGCCCCAAGCTATGAAGTAGAGCTTGGTCCAATGCAAGAATTTGTAGATGAGAACAACCCCATCAAATACACAAGATACAATCATGGAGAATACAGTAAGCACTACACAACAAACAAGTTGCAAGGCAAAAGGACCCTGGATTTCGCCAAGATTCAAACTGAATTAGGCCCACTTAATTAATTAGGTTCCTCTAATAGTTTGGAGAATCAATGTGGGTTGAAGCTTCTTGATTCTGATTGATTATTATGTGTGTGAGAGAGGGTGTGCTTGTGGGTCCCATACACAAATATGGACTCACTGTTAGTGTTTCAATTATGTGTATGATGCCTTATAATGGAAACGTTGTGTGTGTGTGTGTGTGTGTCTATATATATATGAGCTTTTGTGTCAAGTTGTGTGTTGGATTCTACTTTTTGTGGGTTTCAAAAATGATAATGATGAAGCTGAATTAGGCGTGTATTCTAGCGTTTACACTACTCTTGGGGCTCATTAGTACGAGGGATTTGTTGGAGAGGATAAGAATTTTTTAAAATTAAATTTATAAAATTGACGAAATAGAGTTGTAAAATTTTAATAAAAAATAAAATACAATGAAAAAAATTAATTAAAAAGTTTCAACCCCGTTCCTTTAATTTTTTTAAATGTTACTCAAAAAGTTTTTTCCTCCCCTTCAAATCCCTTATACCAAACAGTCCTTTCCTTTAATAAAACTACTGAATATTAGTTTCAGTGCATCATCAGTTGAGGTATTTCTGTGGGTAATATCTGGTAATATAGGTATATTTGATGTGAAAGAATCTAACAGGAAGTGGACAAAATAATTGGTTGTCCGAATGCTCCAAAGAGCTTTATTATTTTTCACCTAGAGAGAGAGAGAGAGGCCCACAGGTCATTCATGCACGTTAGAGTTGAGGAAACGTGCATATGTAAATAGGGAGTGAAAGAAGCACTAAGAGAAGCATGCTGTGTCATTTTCCCCCCTAGTGATTCTGAAGCTGAATTGACAATTGATGACTGAGCAATCTTGTTTTTTTGTTTTAAAAACACAGCAAAGCCTATTGTTTTCAAACCAGGACTTTACTACTTTACTTGGTGCTCCTACACTCGGAGATCAATCCCTTTATTTGTCACCAAAATTCTTCAATTGAAAAAGGAAAAATCTTGCAATTCAGTATTGGACAAGTTTGGGAGGTGACCACCCTCTCCACCTCTATATTGACAATGTGGAGGTTTTGAACCTTTTATCTAAACTAGTGACTGGTCAATCAATGTAGTTAAAAATTTTGAACATGTCAATTAGTTTAGATTTTATACTTTCTTTCTCTTGTTGTTGAACTTGAAATAATGTCATTGAGTGAAAAAAAGAAAAAAAAAATAACATGTCATATTTGTGCCTTTTTATTTAAATATTACTCATTTTAACATTATATATAAATATTTTGTATATTTTAGTTAAATTATATTATTTTAATCATGCTATGGTTGATCCTAATTCAACTACGATTAAACCACTGGTCCTTAAATTACTATTTAACTGGTTCATTTTTTTAAGTGCCATCACCTCGTGAGGAATACTTTAAAACCTTGGTTAGTTTTCTATATGAATTTTGTCATATCTTTGTATTAAAAAAATATTAGACAATATAATATCCTGGGTTCAAATTAAGCCATATATATGTAAAAAATATTTTGTTATGAAAAATATAAACTATTTTAATAATCTCTGTGTCTTAAGTAAATTAGTCTTTAATTATCAGTTAGGATATCATTTAGACTGTAAAAGAAAATATTGAACAAATTTTAAGAAAGTTGCATGTTGATTATGTGTGACTTGTTATTAATATATATTATCAAAAGTGGGATTAAGATTTTGGAGAAAGTGGTCTAAGATATAGGCGATGAATATGAAGCCAATGAGATTGCCACAAAACAAAATGCAATCAACTTAGAAAGGAACAAGAGGTATCGCAACTGTTTGAAAATGACAATTCATAATAACAAAGGTCCCCTCAAATCATATTATATATATATATTCATACACCTTTGTTTCCTTTTCATAATTGAGACCTCATTTTCTTAAATTACTTCAAACCAATCTAAACCAAAAGTTTGAAGCAAATCTTTAATGTGAACATGATTTATTGCATGTTCAAATAAATTATATTTTTGTTCATAATACTTACATTCAGTTAAATTGATTTCCTAATGAAACCCAACACATAATATATGATCAATTAATAATGTTATTATATATTCAAACTTTTAATTATATATTATATATATTCAGAAATATATGAAAGTGATTAAATAATAGTGTTTGGGATAAAAATTCAACCATAAATTAGCTTGAATATAAAAGCACATCAAGTTTAACAATAGAAAATGTCCAATTTAAACTTTTCTCATGCCTTTACCCTTTTTTCTCGGCCAAATCTTATCTCCACACTTTTATTTATTTATCTTTATCGCTTCTCTCGCTTTTTTTAATCTCTTTAATGAAATAATATATATATATATATATATATATATATATATATATATTCCTCATGGTAGCTAGCCAAACATATCCGAACTTAGAGAAAAGTGGAGTATGACGAACTAGGTTAAGACAATATTTGGAAACGGGGTGGAATGAGTATGACTGAGATTGGATATATACATTTCACATATATTTCTTTCTTTGTTGTATTTTACTTTTCATTAATTAAGTATTGGGTTAAAGGTCATTTTTATCTCGAAAATATATACGATGAGCTATGGGTATTTTACCTTTTTATAGTTGAGATATCTTGTTGTTATTGAGAGTTTATGAGATAATTTGTATGTAGATTAATTTAGTATTTAGTTTTAGGTACTTAGCCCTCCTTTATTAGAGAGAGAGAGAGAGAGAGAGAGTAACGTGATCCTCATTACTCAAAGTGTTAAGAAAAAGAGATGGATATTTGCCACGATGGACTTTATGATATATACGATTCCATGTTGGAATGATCATGCTGTCTTATTTGAATTAAAGGTCATTTTTTCACTTGAATTTTTTTTAGCTCAATATTATTTTAGAAGTGTTAAAAAAAGAATAATCTCACCTATATATATATATATATATTTAACAGCTAAACAAAAAAAAAACGATAAAAATGCATAATGAAGCAAATGACAGAGATCATGAAGCAAATGACAGACAAACACCGAAGATGGCAGCCTTTCCGATGGAATCTGGCATATGTGAGGGAGAGGAAGAGTACGTTGTTTACGAAGATGCTCCTACCTCATCTTCTTCGATGTTTATTTACCGTCTGTTTCATGGTCTCTGCAATTTGCTTCGTTCTGCATCTTCATCAGCCCTTTCACATGCTTTTCTTTCTTATTTCACTGTTAAGTTTGGGTAATATTTTTTCTTTTTAATATTTTTGAGTTGAAAAAATAATTTTTTATTAGAAAAAAATATCTTTAAACTAAAGAAGAAAATATGGTCGTACCCACATAAAATCATACGTGTCATAAGGTCCGAATTACCTCTATGAAAAGAGGTAAATAATAAAGATAAAATATTTTAGAAAAATCATTAACCAAATCCTTTTAATAAATAATATATTTAAAAATTATTATAAAAAATCTCATAAAAATAAATAATATAGATTTATTGTTATTTTTAGTATTTAAACTAAATTTTTTAATAGTTAATTTTTTTTTGGAAGTGACAGTAATGTTTAAAAAAAAATTAGAGTCTAGAAAAGTGGAGTAGGATCAAGAAGGTTAGTTTTTCGAGACGTGGAAAGCACAATGAACAATCACACTTAAATTAATGATTGCTTTTAAAATAATTAGATTCCCCAAAACAAACATGCACTTTTAAGTTTAGGTAAAAATGTATCAGCAAATGAACTAATTTGTATAGATAGAATTAGTACTCTAAAAAAATTTATATAAAAGGATTTAAATAAAAATTTGAGATCTAATAGTAAAATTATAAAGGATATTAATTATATTAAAAAATATTTTAAAATATAAGTTATAAAAATGTGAGATCTAATAGTAAAATTATAAAGGATATTAATTATATTAAAAAATATTTTAAAATTAATTGTACTATTAAAATTAATTTAGATATTTACCCTTGAAATGAATGAGGAACGTGAAAAATGGCTAAATATACACCGTAGCTTATATATAATGGCCTATATTACGCCTTCAAATCACAATACACATATACCCACTACCACATTAATTCATTAATTGCTTAATTATCACACACATTAATTAACTCCAAATAATAATAATAATAATAATAATAATAACATCATGTTCTTTAATTTGCAAGTAAAGGGTGAAAAATTTCTCGAAACATATAATACTAAATTGACGGGAAATCACCATCAATATTGCATAACCTCCATCATTTTTGTGCACTCTTATTAGGTATGAACAGAGTTATTCATAGGGGTGTTTATAATGCCCATGGTCTGATTTGCCTGTTTGATTCCATAAAAAAATCGCCCAACCTGACTCTAAAAAAAATTATCTAAAATATATTTAGGAAGGGTATAGCCAAGTGTCAGGCCGGGCACTGGGCAGGGTATGTTGCCCTGCCCATTTGGCCCGACCCTATATATATATTTATTATTATTATTTTAATTTTTTTATTAACTTATTTTATTTATAATTTTACACTTTTCACTTTAGCTGACAACTCTCCTTACTTATTTTTAAAATATTAAACATAATTTTTATATTTATGTAGATACCAAAGTTGTTCCTCTGTTTTACTTGCTAAGTATTCGATTTTTGGTGTTGTAATAACTCTACAAATATCTGATCTCTACATATTTTAATATTTCTTTTTTATATATGCAATAGACTTTAAGACTTTAATTAATATCTTTTTGTTATTTTATTCTTAATTAATTATATATATTAATTAACTCTTAAAAATATAAATATGATATTATTTTATAAGTTCATGATTGCAGATTTTTTCTCACAATATGAGTATAACATCACAATTTGGGCATACCCAGCCCGCCTATGCCTAGCCAAAATAGTTAGGGCTTTTACCAGGTATGGCTAGACATCATGCTGTAAAATGTAACCCATATTTTTTTTTTAGACAAGACACTAGATAGAGTATTGTCCTACCCAACCCTATCTAACTCTACCTATATATACCCTTAGTTATTCACGTACGTTCATATATGTTTAGCAGTGGTAAAGAAATTATTTAATACTTTTCTAATGCGAAGAATCCATGTGTGGAACTTCGGACAAACTGGAAGATGATGTGTCCAAGTCTATTATCATCAAGTGGAACGTGGGTCCCCCGAACCAAACTTCACGACCTTCTTATCTGTCACATGAGTTTTATATATAGAGAGAGGAATGAGATGAGTAATTTATAGAAATTAAAAAATAATTAAATTAATTATTTGTAAATAAAATATGTTATTTTTCATAAAATATTTTTTCTAATGATTTGTACTCGAAACTACTTCTATAATAATTTTTTTAAATATGTGTAATTAATAAAAAGAATAAAATAGATTAAAATTTTATATTTAAAATTAAAATAAACCTTATAATTTAATGCTATATTTATAATCAAAGGGAGCATATGATATTATTGTCTTTTTTGAAAAAAAAAAAGCCATCTAATATCTTGAAATTATCTTAATTAAAGGTACATGCTAAGAAAAGGCATTTCGATAGTCAAATTTTAATTTAGATTAGTCAATTGTTTGAATATCTGATAATAAAATTTTAAAAAAGTACAATTAGGTCTTTTCAGGATCCAAATAAATATGATAAAGTGAGGTAGAATCACAAAGGGTGGCAAAACTTCCCATCAAGTATTATAATACTATTGTCATTTAATTATTAGCATTCAGTCCTTTATAATTACACACACATATGAATATATATTTGCTTGTTATTATGATTTAGTGAAGAAATTGGTTCTAGATTTGGGGAAAGAGATGGGTAAGAGAATGTGGCCGTATATATTGCTTGAATATAATTCACATTCAGTCTGGCAGTTGAGCAATAATAATGAGTGTAGTTTGTTCAACTTCCATCATTCATTGAATCCCTTTGCTTCTGCTTGTTTTTTTTTTTTTTATGTTCAGATTTTCTGGATTCGCACCAAAACAAAAACCACATTAATTACGTCACCTCCCCACTTATGTCTACTTTCCATATATTGAATGGCCAGGGTTTAAGCTCCACAAAACAAATCACCCCCACATCATTGTCTTTCATTTGAATTCTAAAATATTAAAGTATTGCTCACTTAACATATATTAATTACTCCTCCCCATTTCTTGTTATAAGACCCAGTTAAAATTTTAAAAAAATATATTTTAAAATATTTATATTTATCTTTTTTTATTCTTTAAATTGATTTATCCGATTTATAAACTGATATATAATCTAATGATAAAATTATTTATTTAACTTATTTAATCAATCTAAAAATTAACTAGATTTTATAATAAAAAATAAAGGTAATAGATGCCAATTTTGCTCTCCTTTTTAAGGTTTTAAAAGTAAATTTACTCAAAAAAAAATATAAATTAAAATATGGCTATCGATATAATAACACTGTTAAATAATTTTGTAAACATCCTTTAAACTTAGAAACCTTAGAAACATGAATTAACCCTTATCACCTTCTAAAATCTAACTCACCTAAATTTTTTATTTTTTATTTTTTAAGAAAGGTAGTTTTCTTTGTCAATGTAACTCTCATATTCTTTTAAGGAGATGGCGAGAGTAGCTCATCATGTTTATTTTTTTAAATAATTTTTAATTTTTTACATTTAAATAGGGATTATATTCTTATTAAATGAAAAAGAAGAAGTACTTCCCGCTCCAATGAAGGGAAAACATATTTGTTTTTTTTAAAAAAAAAATACTGAAATTTGATACCATGAATATCGTAATCGTGGAAAACACATCAAGTATGATTTATAGTACATCGTCTTCAATTAGGCATTAATTTTATGCATCATATATATTATATCCAAAAATAAATTAAGTTATTCAGAATTAATAATTTAAACTGATATTGATACAATGATTGATTGATTATTTTAGAGTAACACTGTTATTGATGAAAGTAAAGGTATGCCATGGATGACATTAGAATGGTGGCAATGATTGTGAATTCACGGTTGACAAGAAAGTTTGAGTTACAATATCGAAAAAGCACAAGCCATGATTGCTTCATTATTTTTGTAATTGTAATTATTATAATATAAGAAGCATTATTATTATTATTATTATTTATTTTCTATTTCAATGCCATAAGGCGTACATAAAGTTAAAATCAAATCAAAGCTATGAGAATTAATTAATTAAATTTCTCCTACACTTAAGTTCATTTTTATCCTAAACGGTGTTTCCATATAAATTAATCGACTCGGGGTAATTATATGAAATACGAAGAATAAATATATTGTTCAACAGTGCAATACAATTTGTAATTAGCTTTTAAAAGGCATAAATTGAGAAAGCTGTTAATTAAAATTAAAAAGTCAGTTAATTTAATCATTTGTTAAAAATATATGTAGATATTTAAAGTATCCATTTTAATTTATAATGAAAACTACTCCTTTTTGCTGAATTTATAAACTCAAGATAAAACTTAAGATCAAAACAAACTTGGCTGACATTTACTTAGGATAGGAGGAAGTATTATCATTTCTTTTTTGACAAAGTATTATCATCCGTTTTCTCGGTGCTATCCTCACAAGCGCCCCACCTAATGTCCCCTTGTCTGGCTCAACTCAACATAAAATAAAATAGAAATATTCTAAGGAGCACTAGTCGGAACCCTAAATAGTTGGACTAATGCTCCCTGTGTCCATGCAATTCCCCTACAATAATGGGTAAGACGGGGTTATTAAAGCGTGACAATAATTCCGTTAATATATACACATATATAGAGACTAGAGAGACATATAAGTCAATATCCTATTTTTTCCCCCTTTTCTCTCATAATCCAATCTCCACCATCAGATATAAAAATCAAAAGTTTAGATTTAATATTTTATTTTTGAATCTAATGGTGGAGATTAGATTCGATTTTGAGAAAAATAGTTTTATATTAACAGAAACCAGATCTGCAAAAGGGAGAGGGAGGGAGAACGTTCAGAAGAATCCTCCAAATGCTTCAAATGAGATACTTTAACCCTATATTTGGATGAAGAAAAAATGTGAGAAAAATAAAGGAGCAAGAATACTAAGAAGTAAAATTTCTAAAAATAATAATAAATTGCTATTTTTAAAATTTTTTCCTCCTAATATTAATATTATTTCCACTCCGAACAACACGCATGAAGACTGATGTCAATGGGAAACGAAGGATAATAGTGTTTAGGAGAATCAAGAACGAGGAGGAAGCGGCATTCAGCTAAAAGGCCTCACTTTTTTCAGCATATTTTATTGTCAAACAACCACAAAACGCCTTCTCGGTCGGCTCATGGTTTTAAAAAATAAGTATGAAAATCAAAACGAACCATGAATCATAGCACAAATGAACATGAAGGCACATTATATTAGTTAATGTTTAGTTTAATTTATCCAACTTTATTGTAAACCAAGCATCTAATAAGGTTGGACAACACAATCCAGGAGAGGAATGCCAAGTAAAAAAAACCATTTTCTTTATTGAAAGCAATCACCGCTAAAGAAACATCTAAGTAGAGAATCTTTTAGGATAATGCTGCCCACTGTTATAATAATACCACAGAATAAAGACACTGATTCCCCTGTCGGACATCCAAAAAGAGACACGGCCCCAATCTTCAGAAAAACCTAAAGCACTAGTGAGATTGTGACCCCATTAAAATCTACAAAGATGCCACTGTATGAGATAATTATAGACTATTTACGTAAAATACCAGCTTTAGGACTTGGAATCAAAATAGGTCCCACAACTTCACTGAAACTAAAGATTACACGATGCCTATTTTCTTTTTGGGGTGGAGGAGATTAACGGATAGGTTTTAACTTTGACTAAGTAACAAGATGGAAATGCAGGGAAAGGGATGAAAAGGATGGTGGAGACCAGAGAGCTGGATTAAATTATGGAATAAATTACAATTCCTTCCAATGTTAAGCACAAATCTATAGTAATAGCCCATACCTGGATATGCAGAAAACAAGTGAGATTCCCTTTTCAAGGCTATTACTAAGAAGTGCTCAATTTTTACAAGTTTCGACATCATCATCCTCTTGTTTACCCATTCGCAGCCACCGACCTCCTTGGTTTGCACACTCATCAATGTTTCTTCAAGCCAAGTACCTGAACAGATTGGGATTATCTTTGTCTCTCTCCAAGTAGTCACGAGAGATCAAGTCTTCAATCCTTTTCTTAATCGCCTTGACATCGGGCTACATATTTACATTCCAAACACGGTATTAGATAGGGAATAATAAGACAGGCAAGCAGGCAGGCAGAAGATAAAACAGGTGGTACTGGAGAATGTAGACCTTGAACATGCGCCCTAACTGCTCAACGCACTCTGCTACTAACTGTTGGTAACCCAAAGCTTTTCGACTCTTCATAATACGCACGATTGACGCATCAATAGCATATCTTCTGTCCTTGTCAACATCATCAACTACTTTTTTCTTCTCATCTACAGGAGGAAGAGGAATCTGCGAGATAAAATGCCACAATCTCAGTTTAGTCAGTCAAATAGAGATTTAGATGACCAAAGGAAGCACACATTTTGAGTGTGAGAGATATAGAGACAGGTATGTATATATATAGAGGGAGAGAGAAATTTAACTATAATACTCCCTCCAGTCCTAAACATACTACTTTAATTCTAAATATAAGACCCCAATTAACTTTGTCTCAAAATTATAATTTTCCCCCAATATATCCCTATGTGATTGCCCATATTAAGATAGTTTCTATCAAGGAATTCAAATGCACATGATTAAAAAGGGTATTTTAGGAAAAATAACACATAACCATGACATATAACTAAACTAATTTCTTTAATCTAACTAAATTAGTTAAGTAGATCTTATATTAAGAACCGGAAGTAGTAGCTTTTAAAATATCAGTACCTTAATCCTTCTCATCTTGTCAGTGAATTTTGAATTAAATTCAAAGACATCGGTGGGTGATATTGTTTTTGTGCTTGGCTCCTTGTTAAGAATCTTGTACTTGGCACATGACAAGGAGTGAAGCAGTCTAATAACATCATCATCGGTCAAGTTCAACTGAGTCAATATCTCTGAATAGCTCAATTTATCTGAGGAATTAAAGAGAAGCAATGCAGAAGCCTATTGAAAAACGAGAAAAACACTGAATCAGCATTAAGAAACCCATACAGGAATTATTGAACGCCAAAAAAATGTGAAACGAATCGGTCAGAAACAAGTCATACTTTATACCAAAGAAGCATGTAATAAGAATGTAACCTGATAGGTTGTCACAACCAGCTCCACAGGTTTTGCATCAAATTTTCCAATTATGTTGCAGGTACCCAAGGAGTAAATCCACGTCAATTTTCTGTGCTTTGTTTTTGTTTGATAGAACTCCTTGAAAACTTCAACGCACTTGACCTATCCAAAAATGGTGCAAGAAGAAGACACGTTAATTCTCAACCGAAATCAACAAAATACCAGTTAATTAGTATTGAGAACCAGGCAAAAAGATTCAGATATACCATTTCTGCTGGAAGGTTGAGATCAAAAGATTTGTAACTTGGCCAGAATCCAGTAGTCAGAACGGTGACTGTCAGGTCAAGTCCTGGGTCTGCATTAGAATTATCATTGAGATACTCTTCGAAACTAGCTTGGTTTTCCTTCGCCAGGGTCAAATCTGTAACCTGGTGGAGCAACAGGCATTTAAATAGTCTCTTTAAGCATCCAACCATAGTACCTGAATGTCACACATATCGTTTCAATTCACAAAGACTTTTTAAGGAAACTGACCATTCCTTCCATCTTTGAAGTGAACTGTCCACCGCATTGTTGCTTCAATTTTGTCAAAATACTTCTCTCATGTTCATCATTGGCACTCTTGTCAAAAAGAAGCCTCCGAGCCAGCTTCTTCCTGCAAGCAATCAAGCAAGGCAACGTGTGAGTATTCTTTCAAAGTATCTGATAGGAACAGGGTGCTTCTACCATATCAAGTATCACAAGAGATAGTTTCTGGGTAGCCTTACAATGCATTCACAACAATCGCATATGATAACGCTAAAAAATTGATTTTGGGAAAAAAATCCATATTTATTCAACTAATTTGATTAAATTAAAGAAGTTAATTATATTAGTTATTATAGCAAGTTTTTACCAAGGCACCTTAAACATTTTCTTTAACTCCTTCCCTCATTCTCTTATTTGATTATTGTTGAGAGAGTATCAATAAGAGTAATTCGAGAAAGAATTAGTAAATTTGAGGAATAAGTTTTACATTTAAGACCAATATCAACTCCCCAATTAGATCCTATATTTAAGACTGCAGTAGTAGTATTTTTTGGGCCAGTGATATCTCTTGTTGCCAACCTAATTCAGCCCATTTAGGGCCCATTAGTTTGTTATTATCTTCTCCTTTTAATGCTGTTTATTTGTCGAATGTTCTGTTCTGATTATTGGGGATTTAATGTTCAATATCATTTCGTTCTTATTCTTCATATTTCTGTGTAGCAGATCTGTTCCCACCTCTACCACATCTGCTGTATCGGCAAGACAGAAAGGATTATATAGTTTTGGGCTTCTTCATCTCGATTACTAAGTGAGCAAGAGGGAAACTCTCCCCTTTATCTCCACTTTTCAGAATACAGTTACTAATGACTGATAAACTGATTAGAACAACTTGTCTGATTTAATAGAGCAATGAACAGATACAGTTAAGGAAAATGGCAGAACACCACAGAAAAGCAATAATAAAACTTATTCATCAACAAAATCTCCCTTTCTCCTTAAATTTACCTATAGAATTCGGCAAACATGTCTTTGTCACTAATATAGGCAAGCAGCTTGACCACCTGCACATAGACCAGCCCAAAAAAACCAAAGTCAAGAATCTAGTTCGCAGAAGCACACGGTACATTTACATTAATGCAGACCTTTTCAAGAGTTTCTTCAATTGCTTCATCACTCAATTTTTCACTTCCTCCTTTCTTAAGAATATTGTCGCAAAAAGTTCCAAGCAGTTCTGCACTTGAGCTTCCAGCAACACCCTTGTTGCAGAAGACCTCAAAAGCCTCCTTATGTGCCTACAAGATCAGAACTTTCCAGTTATATAACAATATAGTTATCCCCACATGACAATGTCAGAGTCATTGTCTGATCAAAACCTTATGGAAAAGCGTATGATTCTGAAAACAGTCATTCACATATGCTAGGTACTTGTCATGCAGCTCGATCACCTTCCGAACAAAAACCTGAAGAGAGAACCAAATTCAGTTCCCTCACATGAAAAAAATTGCCGTGTCTTAGAACTAAGAAGTTTCAGCTATTACCTGTTCCTGCATGCCAACAACATCCCTTTTCTCTGCCTGTAGAAATATTAATTAGAAAGATAAAAATAGGAAAGTTAGGGGTAAAAATAAGTTGCTTCAGAATGCCACCATTTTGCACAAGATTTTCAGAATGACAAGACAGACTTTGAAGCTATTTGTTGCCTAAAATGTGGGTACGTGGCCATTTGTGGCCTTTATAGAACTTAATGATATGAGCACTTCACCGGAACAAGTCAACAGTACAGATCTAAATCAAAAGTAATTGGAGAAGCGCAGTTTGACTTAAAACAAATGAACTAATTATTTACCCTAGTTAGAATTTCAGTATTAGCAATGCTCTTACTTGTACCTTATAACCTTTGGTTGACATCATAAGTATGCTTGTGAAACACTTCGCAACCAAAAATACTGGTTTTTTTTATGCCTGAACTTGTACATCGCGGCTAGATAATTCTAAATCAGTATGATGCGTTCTTGATCCAGAAATATGAAAAGTTATGAAGAAAGAAGAAGGAACAGAAGGAGACAGAGAAGAATAAGGGAAATCGAAGAAAAGGAAAGAAAGAGAGGAAACAGAAGAATGAAAGAATCTGAAATGTCACATGTTTTATTTATCTCAAGTCATAAATCTCTCTCATCAGGTATGTTAGTATTTATATACCTCAGTCATAGTAACTAAGTCTACACCCACAGTAACCGTACTACACCCACAGTAACTGTGAATAACCATGACTAGTAAAACTAATTTTCATAACACAGTAATCATGGGCCAAAGGTGTCAATTTTAGTTTTCGGAGTCTCATCCATTACTTATAATTAAAGACAATTTCAGAAAATAATTATTCACGTTTGTGCATGAGTGTGTGCCTAGAGAAAATCATGAACTTATTTATAACTTATCTAAGATTTATAAATATAATTAAGTACTTCAGTTCAGTGGGGTTTAAATGACCTATTTTGGGTATTTTATTCATCTATTCATGTTGTAGGCATGTGCATATTTTATATTATGTTTCTTTCTCAATTTATTACCATATCTTACAAAACATGATGTGAATTGATTCTTCATTTGGGAAACCTTTCAAAAGCATGATACACACACAATTGGACAACGATTAGTTCTGAAACATGGAAATAAATGTATGCCGAAGTAGAAGCTTACATTTAATAATCTCAAAATATACTCTCTGGTCCTATGTATAAGAAGTCTTCTAGAAGAAATTTTTTTCCCTTTATATAAAATGTTTTGATAGTTTCAATAAGCATTAAATATTTTTTCCATAAATGCCCATATTCCATAAGGGTAGTGAGAGAAAATAGGAATTAATATGATGTTGGAGTTTGGTGTAGTTAATAAGGATAATATTGGAAATCATTGAATTTTATGACGCTTTTAACTGTTTTTATTTATACATGTGAATTAGGTAGAGACCTCTTACAAAAGGGACCAGAGGGAGTAAATGAATACACAGTTGACAAGATAACTGATTGGGAACAGACCTTTTTGTTACTAGCTGCATCTTCAGCCTGCTTCACCAACGCCATTCCTTCAGTAGTAACATGCTACAATATGGAAGGAAAGAGAACATCATTTAACTAAACCCACATGATCACGGTTCTTATTGGCACACAAAACTGGGAGGAAAAGCAGAAAGATAAGATCAGCAGTATCAACCTGCTTAAATATACCGGAGACGGGATCTAACCCCTTAGGTATTTTAGAAAAGAGTCTGAACATCCGTGATAAGTCTTCAATCTAAGCATTTAAAGGAAAAGTTAAACATACTACACCATGGCAGGCTATAAATAATTTTAGGCATCATAAGTAAAAGGAGTATATCAAATACCTTGTCATCTCTAAGTAATGCATGACATCCAGAGTGCTCTTTTTCAAGGAGCTGGGTCGCATACACAGTTAACAGTTCATGTTGAACTTTCTAGAAGTAATTTTCCCCAAGAACAACAAAAACATCAAAGTTGTTAAGAAACTTTGAAATTGAACAGCAAAATTTAACGATATTCTATAACAATTTTTTTAAAGTTGCCAGCAAGATACGACCCAGTCAACATAGTAGTACACCAGATTGTCAACAACAAACCTCAAGTAACCTTGGCTCGCTACTAGAATGCAAGTAATGAGCAACCCTATCCTTTTCACGCCTTAAGCACTCCTCAGCCTGTAAGCACCAGGGAAAATAATATGCAGTAATATAAATGAAGTGAACACAGTAAGCACAACAGAGAAAACATACCTTGAGCATATAATCAGGACAAGAATCTTCAAGTATCCAGTTGGAAGCCTTCCGAGAATAATATGCGGAGGTGTCTTTGAGCATGTCAGCTTCAAAATCATTCTCATAGCAATCCATTTGCCCCATTCCAATTTCAACAAATATATCTAACACATTCTTCAATAAAGCTCGATCAATTTGTTCTCCCTCCCGTTCTTGATCAATCTTTACACAAAAAATTGGATTAGTTCATGTAAGTTTGCAATTACTTACCAAAAAGCCCACTAAATTAAGCAGAAAAACTTACAAGAGATATAACAGCATCCCTCACTTTACAATTTAGTTCCTTGTATACCTGTATATAGAGAAGCGCATAAAATTGATTTGCAATAAAGCTACCTTCAGCACTAGAACTTCAAAACTAACAGAAAGAATAACGTAACCCCACAGAAGGTTCAGCTGTTACTTTACCAAATCCCGGAAGCAACTCAATCCGACTTCATTAAGAGGTGGAAGTGATCTCCGAGCAATAAAGTAGCGATCTAAATAGTGAAAGAAGCGAGAAAGCCACCTAACCATAATCTTATGGTTTGCCCACCTTCTCACGAGCTCTCTCAACATGAATTCATCATGCTTCTCTCTCAAAGAAGGTAATACCTAAATGAAACAAAAATGATTGTATTTTATTAGAAGAAATGTTGAAAGAAAATAGTAGCAACCAACAAATACAAAAAAAAATGAATATAATTAAAAAAAAAAAAGCATGCAAATGGCATACTTTATAGTTAAACTGTAAAATAAACTAAAAAACCAACTCATCACAAAATTTATAATTTACCTAATTATTTTCAAAATACATCAAATTCATATTGCGCCTCATTCACATTACTTCTGTGCCTCATTCTCACATAAATATGGATCTGATAATATTGGAAAAAGGCAGTCATATTGTGTCCTGTTATCTTTTCTTTCTCCAAGACCATGGACAATCATGCTTGTTATTCTTAACCACGTCATAAAGTTCACATGGATCTCTAAAATTTCTTCATTTTGTTACTGACAGTACAACATGGATATAATATCAACCGCCACTTGCATTTCCTCAAGTGAAATATCTCCCACTATAGGCTTTATTAAAAGTTTACTCAATATGTCGAGCACACGCAAAAATCAAGCTATTACTTCATAAATCAATGATATAATGCTATTACTTCTATACTACTATGCAAATTAGGTCTTCATAGGAAATATGAAAATGTTCAGCCAGTAGTTCTTTTATGACATTTTATTACAACATTTAAAATTGTTAATTATAGAAAAAGTTGAACCTTCCAATTGACAGATTCAGTTCTGTTGAAGAGAAATTAAAATTACCCGATAGATGTTCAAGGTAAATCGCTGTATATTTTCCTTCTTCTATTCACATACATATATACACGAGTACATAATTGGGGAAGCATAATCACAGGTAAAAAAAAGCACAAATTGTGGAATACATTCAAGAGCATAATCACCTAAAATCTCTCATCATTACTCCCCTATAATCAAGCCTAATTAACACAATTAATTGTAATTAATTGTGATATCTCCCACACTCCCCCTCAAGTTGGAGCATAGATATTTATTATGTCCAACTTGCAAATTAAATATTCAAATTTATCTCGTGGTAGTCCTTTTGTGAGTATGTCTATTGTTTGTTCTTTGGAGGAAATGTGTCTGAGTTCCATTGTTCCAGTATCAATTTTTTCTCTTATTAAGTGTCTGTCTATCTTCACATGGTTTGTTCTATCATGCTGGATGGGATTGTGTGACATGTTTATTGCCGCCATATTGTCTGAATGTAGCTTCATAGGTAATTCTATCAACATTCCCAATTCTTCTAGAACTCGTTTTACCTATAAACCTTCACATATTCCCAGAGCTATAGCTCTAAACTCAACTTCAACGCTACTTCTAACAACCACACTCTGCTTTTTGCTGCGCCATGTGACCAAATTCCCCCATACATAAGTACCATAGCCTGAAGTGGATCTCCTATCATCTTGATTATCTGCCCAATCAGCATCTGTGAACATCTTTACGTTCCTCTTGTCAATTTTCTTGAATAGAAGACCTAGACCCGGTAAGCCTTTTAGATATCTACGAATTCTATACACTTTATTTAAATGTTTCTGCTTAGGGTTATGAGAGTGTTGACTCACAACATTGACAGCATAAGCAATGTCTGGCCTGGTATGTGATAGGTAAATTAGCTTCCCTACCATATGTTGATATCTCCCAATGTCTACTTCCTTCCCCAGATCTTCATCATCCTTGATCTTGTCGACTCGAATAAGAGTATCGCTAGGTTTGCAACCTAGCATACATGTTTCTTCCAGAATATCTGTTATGTACTTTTTCTGTGAGATACTGATTCTTTTTGCAGATCTTGCCACTTCCATGCCCAAGAAATACTTTATCTTTCCCAAATCCTTTACTTGAAATTCCTGGTCAAGAGCCCTTTTGACTTTATCAATTTCTGTTGAGTTATCTCCTATAAGAACAGTATCATCTACATACACAGCTAATACCACAAGTTTCTCGTTTGCACATCTAAAGAATAAGGTGTGATCACTTTGACCTTGTGTATAGCCTAATTGTTTCAGTACTTTGGTGAATCTTTCAAACCATGCGTGAGGGGACTGCTTCAAACCATATAGTGACTTCTTTAGTTTGCATACCTAACTTTCCATCTTCCCTGGAAATCCCGAAGGTATCTTCATGTATACCTCCTCCTTCAGTTCTCCATTTAAGAATGCATTCTTGACATCCATTTGATAGAGTGGCCAATCCAAATTTGCAGCAAGCGAAAATAGAATTTTGATAGTGTTCAATTTTGCTACTAATGCAAATGTCTCAGTGCAATCCATACCATAGATCTAAGTAAAACCTTTAGCAACTAGTCGAGCTTTATATTTGTCAAGACTTCCATCTGCAAGATATTTTAGGATGAATACCCATTTATATCCAACTGCTCTCTTGCCCTTCGGTAGTTCAACTACTTCGCATGTTTGATTCTCCTCTAGAGCCTTTATTTCTTCTATCACTGTTGTCCTCCATGTAGGGCTTACAAGAGCCTCAGTTATACTCTCTGGTATTCTGATTTTATCAAGATGAGAGATAAAAGCATGATGTCCTGATGATAGAGCCTAGTATGAGACACACATTTCTATGGGGTGTCAAGTGCATGACCTGCGTTCCTTTCTTATAGTTATGGGAAGATCAAGATCACCATTATGTTCTTGTTGTGGTTCAAGACCTGCATTTAGTTCAGATTCTTGGTGTGCATTATTCACTTGAGAGGCATTACTTGTCATGTTTTTGCGACTATATACTTATACCCATTTGTGAATGTCTCCCCCTAAGTTAGTGTTTCCCTCTCTTGGTTCTTAGATTCCTCTTGTACGGGCATGTCAAGGGCATAGATCCTATCAGGTTCTATTTGATTTAGACCCAATGGTCGAGGTTCAGGTTCTAGGTGGAGATATAGTAGTTAAGGTTTAGGTTCTGCTTGAGATTTCTGAGATTCACTCCAGGTCTCCCCCTGAATCAAAGAAAGGTATAAAGGAATAGTTTCATGAAATGTAACATCACATGTAATATAGAAGCGCTTAGCCACTAGATCAAAGCATTTGTATCCCTTTTGAGCAACAGCAGGACCTAGGAAGATGCATTTGACAGCGTTAGGATCAAGTTTGGATGACTGATATAGGTGAACAAAGGCAGTACACCCGAAAACCCTAAGGGGAAAGGTATTTTCTAGATAGGGCAGGTGAAAGTGATTCTGGAGAACTTGGAGTGGGGTTTGAAAAGACAAGGGTTTACATGGCATTCGGTTAATTAAGAAAGTGGCTATAAGGATAGCATCGGTCCAATAGAAATGTGGGACATGACTACTAAACATGAGAGCCCAGGCTGTTTCTAGAAGATGTCTATTTTTGCATTCAGCAATGCCATTTGTTGGGAGTTGTATAGACAGAACTTTTCTGGGTGACACCGTGTCGTGTAAGAAATTTAGAAAGGTTATGGTTAAAGTATTCAGTGCCATTATCAGTATGAAGGGTCTAAATATTTGTATCTAATTGGGTAAAGATCATGTTGTAAAAGTTGACAAAGGTTAGATACACTTCGGTTTTGTCTTTTAGGAGGAAAACCCAACTTCCCCTAGTACAGTCATTAATTAAGGTCATGAACCATTTTGACTGATTGCGATTTGAAATTCGAGATGGACCCCATAAGTCGCTACGAATAATAGAAAAAGGTTTGGATGGTCGATATGGGACACTAAGGAAGTGGGTCCGATGATGCTTTTCAAGTTCACAAGAATCACATGTGAAATCAGAATTTTTATTAGAGCAAAGTGACGGGAACATTTTGCACATATATTGAAAGTTTGGATGCCCTAATCGTCTGTGCCATAATTCCAATTCACTAGCTCGTGGAAGAGACACTTTATTGCATGAGTGGGGTATTGGATTATGACAATCATCCAGGTAATAGAGCACATCAAGTTTCTTAGCAACACCAATCATCATCCCCATGAGCAGGTCCTGAAAAATACAATGAGTAGCAAAGAATTTAGCATAACATCTTTCATCCCTAGTCAACTGACTGACAGATAATAAGTTACACTTCAAATTGGGTACATGTAAAACATTATGTAATGTTAGAGTTGGGGAAACACTAATTGTGCCACTACCAGCAATCAAAGAGTCAGCAAGTTTAACAATAATAGGTGATTTTAACATAGTGTAGGTAATAAAAAATGAAGCCTCATTTGACATGTAGTCGGAGGCTCCTGAGTCCATTATCCAACAAGAGCCTGTAGATTTACTTTTACTAGTGGCAAGGGCTCTAAAGAAATTACCTCGTTGTACAATTGAAGCAGCTGGTTGCTTACGAGATTGATTTTCAAGTGCAGTAAAGCGTTCTAAAATAATGCTCAAAGGGTCTTGGGTTGAAGTGCTACCATGGATTGGGCCTGCAGTGACATAGTCCAATTGAGGAATTGGGCCAAGTGACCAGCTGCTTTGGTGGGCTAAAGTTCTGTTTTAGGCTGGAGTAGGCATTGGGCCTTGGTGTGTTGCAGCTTTAGTTTGGGCTGGTTCAGACATTGGGCCCAATTCACCTGGGCTCTCCTGCGCTTCAGCTATGTTCCCTCTAGGTCTCCTCTGTCGCGACTTCCAGTCGGGGGGCTTCCCATGAGCGCCCAGCTTCTCTCCCTCATGTGACCCTGCATCTTACAGTGGTCATAGGTGGGGCGATCTCTGCGGGCAGCAAGGGCCGAGGATTGGTCGCCGGTGGTCACTGGTCGAGGGTGAGCAATGTCAGACAGCATAATGCGGCAGCGAGATTCCTCATCTCTGAGGAGAGCGAAGGCCTCAGAGACGGTCAGCAGAGGGATTCGCCCAAGGAGTCGACCACGGACATCCTCATATATCGAGTTCAGATCAACGAGGAACTCGAAGAGTCTTTCCTCCTCCAGATCCTATCGGTAAGCGGCGACATCCTCGGCGTGTCTCCAGACATAGTGCTTCAATTGGTCCAATTCCTACCACAACATTTTCTTCTCCAAATAGTATGCATTCAGAGGGCGGTCACCTTGTCTCACAATCCATAGTTGGGAGCGCAAGTCGAACACAAGGGATGCCATCAGTCTCTTACCATAAGCTTCTTTGACGGCTTCCCATATTTCCTTGGCAGATGGGATGAACATAAAACTCCTTCGGACAGCTGGGGCCATGGCATTGAGGAGCCAGGAAGCCACCAGAGAGTTCTCTGTCTTCCACCGCCGTCGTGTACCAGCGCCATCGGTGGGCGGAGAGTCATTCTGGATCAGCTCGAGTCGGTCACAGCCATCAAGGGCAAGATACATGGATTGTGACCATTCCAAATAGTTATCACCTGTGAGGCGCTCAAGAACAAGAATCACGGTGGAACCTTCAACGCCGGCGACCTTAGCTGGGAGACGTGGATTACTGTCAGACAAGGTGGATTCGACTTCGGCGAAGGATAGGACTTGGGATCCTGAACTCAGCTCTGATACCATGTTGAAGAGAAATTAAAATTACCCAATAGATGTTCAAGGTAATTCGCTGTATATTTTCCTTCTTCTATTCACATACATATATACACATGAGTACATAATTGGGGAAGCATAATCACGGTAAAAAAAAAGCACAAATCGTGGAATACATTCAAGAGCATAATCACCTAAAATCTCTCGTCATTACTCCCCTATAATCAAGCCTAATTAACACAATTAATTGTAATTAATTATAATATCTCCCACAAGTTCCAAATTATTGCTTTTAGGAAAACAACTGTTACCTATGAAGATGGAGGAAATACACTATTATATTAAATAGGTCTACAAAGAAGAAACAACAAATACATTAAACAAAATAATTATTAAAACAGGAGCCCCTTTGGTACGAAATGGGAACAGGAATGGGAACGGGAATGCAAAAGTTCTATTTCCAAGAATGCCATTCTATCATCTACTAATGGTTGATGAATAAGATTGCCCTCATGATAATTAGGAGGCAATCACGATTAAACACAAATCATACTTATAAAAGCAAGCTACAGGATGCACAGATCTGCTGAAAGTTTCTATACTATGATACAGCAGTAGGCTAGCAACTTACGATTTCATTTGGGGCACTTATAGCAAGCGCGACAGCGAACACGTGCTATCATGACATGTGTGAAATTATAAAACAGGAATGACACTTAAAATCTGATGATGGATACATGTACGCTACCTAACCATAAATAACAAACCACATGTCCACAACGTGCAAGTTTATCCACAAGATATCCAGACAGTAGTGTTACTCACCGTTGATAGAATGTATTCTTCAAACGATTCCCTGTACTTGTCATACAGTTGTTGGGAATAATCATGAGGAGGCTTTTGAGTACACATATTGTAGATAGTCCTGATATACGACTTAAGGAAATGCAGTGACTAAAGAAAATATGCAATCAACCAAAGCAAAACTGATCAAACAAATACGAATTTTATAGAACAAACATATGAACAATTAAACAGCTCAGAGTCGGATACGTATACAACATCATATAGTCCTCGGAACTAAACTGAGGCTCGGGCAACCCTTCAAGAATATTCTTCAGCTTTATGATGCCCTTCTGCATAAAATCCCATCCTTGTTCTAGGTCGATCGTCTTACGCTCACTCATCGACATGTTGGCAAGCTAAATACCAGATATCAGAACCTGCAAAAACAGACCCGAAATATTTACAAATTTAAAAAGGACATTAACTTAACCTAGAATAGGTTCAGAAAATAAGAACGAAACTATAGTAATCAGCATAGAAGATAAATTTTATCCCCAAATAGCCCACCCAACGAAGAACCACAGCCGAAAAATTCAATCTCTACCACACCACCGTTGAATTCCCCTTCTTCTCATACAAAAGATCAACAAACAAATAAAGTGAACCAATCACAAACAACGGGACTCGGAAATTCACCTAGCAGATAACAACAAAGATCAGAAGAGCGAGGTCATGGAAAACCTACAAGAACGAGCATACATACATGTACATACAGTAGACAAATAACAACAAAACCCCCTTCCTTAACGAAGGAGAAAGCTCAATCGCAGATTTATTGCCAAAACGAAACCCTAGGCTTTGGTTGGTAACGGAGATGATGAGAACCAGAAGAGAAAGACGGGGCTCCAATTCAGTTCCAGGCTGAAAATGAAGGATCCTGTTCGGCCTAGAACAATGGCAACAATTTATTTGGGGTTAATGCAGGTTATTTATTAAAATTCAATGAAACTGGAACCGATTCGAAGTGGGGGGAAATTTTTCTTTCCTTAATTTTATTTATTTATTATTATTAAGAAAAATCTCTATTTTAAATTTAAAATATCTTTCTTGTCAACTAAAATATCTATCTATTATTTAAAATAATTTGATCAATAATGAGCTTGATGTAGTCAGTTAATTAATATGACTAAATTACAAAATTTTAAAAATTAAAAAATTATAATAAATATAATATAATTTTTTTTTAAAATATGTTAATATAACAAAAATTTTATAATTATTAAAAATTAATTATTATTATTATTAAAAAAATATTAATAAAAAATAAAAATAAAACTAAAAATTTGAGATTAGAGGGACGAATTTTTAATCAATTTATAAATAAATTATTACCTTTAATTAATATAAAATATATTTAATTAAATTAAATAAATTAAAAAAATGATTAAATTAATTATTTATAATCACTATATGTTAATTTTTTTAAAATATTTTATTTAATTATATATATTTAAATTAATCTTAATAAAAATTATATCAATATATGTAATTATATATAGATATTTTAAAAATAAATTATAATTTTAAAAAATAAAATAGATTAATATGTTATATTTATAATTAAATTAAATTTTATTTAATTATAAAATTTAAAATTAACAAAAATATAATATTATAAAAATAATAATTTGAGCAGTAAAAATTCTCCCTGAGGGTAGCTGCCCCTTACCGTTCCATTGGTTCTGCCAATTATAAGATTATTTTTTGGAGAAAATTATAAATATAAAAGATAAAAAACAATTGAGATTTAGCTGATACCTACATTTAGCATGTAGGACTGAATAGATAACTCAAAGGATATAACCGGGTGAGGGGAGTATTAAAGAAGAAAAATATAATTAATAATTATTATAATTTTAAAGTAACAATTATTTTTTAGAAAAAGAAAACTCCGAAACGAAGATATTTTCAAGAAAATGATGTAATCATTAACGCCGATCACTCATCAACTGAATAGTTAAAAACCCACATACCTTACTAAAGAAAATCCTCAAATATTTTTTTTAAAGAAAAATCCTCAAATTTAGGTAACATAATAAACTAATATCAACAAAATTAAAAGTACTAAATACAACAAAAATTAAAAGTACTAAATACTACTACGTTATGGATAGATTAGCGTAACATGCAAAATTTTGACAAAAGAAATTTATAAAATATTATTATAGTCAAGAATATTTATTTAAAATTAAAAAGTTCTAAAAGTAAAAATTTTAGAAAAATTAAATAAATTTCTTAATATACTTTATATTTGTCACATGTCCTTCCCTCCTACGTTCACTTTCCAGCTGCTAACTCCATCCATTTCACATTCCCGCTGTCACTCCCTCCTTCCTCCCCAGTCCATCTGTTGCCCCTCCTTCATTTCATTTCAGCAGTCTTCCCTCCTTCTTTCATTTCACGATTGTGTCCTTCATATCTTTTTCTTCAGCATCACCATAGAGCAACAGCAGAGTGTGAGAGCGGGTGAGGAAGCAGAGCTTGTTGGAGGAGGAAGAAAGGCAGGGAGCTAGTGTGAGAGTATCCATCGTCAAAGGTAACCCTTCTTCATCTCCTTCTGCCTTCAACACCTTTAGTTTATGCATGTTAGATCAAGGATCTAATTAAAGATGGAGTTGGTTTACTACATATGCCATGACAGATTTGAATTGAAATTTATAGAAAACAGAGCTTTGTTGACTTTAAATTATGAGTTTGAACTCTCTAAAATTTAAAGCTCTAAGTCTCAAAATAGTCTAATACAGCTATAATCACTAACTCTTGAAACCTATCTTGGGTTCTGATTCAAAGAATAGCAACATTGTATAAGTTTTACTAAAAAACAAAGAGCTCAATCGGAGAAGTTCTTTTGGTTCATCGCAACATAAGTTTCCCCTAGCCACAATGAATAGTCACATAAAGCTTAGTCAAAGAGAATTTCTCTCATTAGTCGCGACATAGGCATCTTCTCGTCGCGACTAACAATCATCAAGAAAAAAGTATAATAAAATTCCTCACATTAGTCACGATATAACCTTCCTCTAGTCACAACAAAAAATTATAAAGATCTTCTAAAGAGTTAAATCGCTAGAGAAAAATTAAATAAAAAATTAAAGGGGTTAGTTTGAGATTATGAAAAAAGTTTATTATATAAGTGTTTTGGTATTAAGGTATAATTATTAATAAATTATACATAAAAAATTATATAGGTTTTGATATTTGCCCAAATTTGCCTAGAGACCCAACAAAAGAGAAAGGAAAAGGGAGATAAATTGGAAGAAGGAGATCCAAATAATAACTCTTTATCTTCATAATTTTATGTATATATTTTGTATGTTTAATTATGCCATAGATTACATGCGCAAATATGGTTTATATACATGATGCATGGTTATAATATTGATGACTAGTTGCTCGTAAGAATTAGATTCAAGAAATAGTACCAAAATGACTAGCAGTTATTAAGAGGATAATATTTAAGGTATATATATGTACATAATAGGTGTCAAGTTTTTATGTTGGCTAGAGATTTTATAAAGCTTATTTTACATGCCATCGTGAAGTATGCATATTTGTATGAATGATTGGATGATACTACATAGATTCTTTAAATATCACCATTTTTCTTCCATGACATACAATAAAGGTAAGTAACTTAAGGGCAAAAGACAGAGATAGATATAATAGAGAAAGTTAAAGTTAAAATAATTAAAGAAGTTATACATATTTTGTTTAAGTCGAATAAAGCTTGTGGACACATATTTTCTAATATGTATATGTATGATGTCTGATGGAGTATTTTATCATCGTTTAAAGGAAGTATAACTCTTTAAAGGAAAGAAAAATGTATTCAAGATTTTTAAGTTTTTATAATGGTAATTTTTAAGAGAATTCATAATTAAGATGTCAGGTGTTTCAATTAACGTCTTAATTTTTGTATCAATATTTTTTATTTTTATTCTAAACGCAAATCTGCATTTCAAAATATCTACTGCTATGGAGGAGGGTTTGACTTGTTATTTTTGTTATTAGTTATTATATGCAGAAAACAAAAATAGTGACAGATATTCTTTAAAAAAAATAAAACTCCAAAATAATAGATATATTATTGAAGTGGAAAGTACTCTAATTTTGGCAACATAGTAAAATTTAAACTATTCTTTGAAGATTTTGAGTAAATTAAATTTATAAATGTCCTTTATTAATAAAAAGAACTAAATATACTACCCAATCGCTAGATTAACGTCTCAATAAGGTACATGGATACTAAATGAATCTACTTATTTACTATATGAAATATCAATTGGTACCCAACCTATGAAGCACAAATTAGTTATTACAATTTACAAACATTAGTAAAGAGGTTGATTCATTGCCACATTAAAAGCTTTATTTAAAAACTAATCATAAATTCATAATAACGACTTGCTTCTTCCTCCTAACAATAATATTAGTCTATTGAGTTACTGAGTGATAAGTAAACAAGTAATAAATACGAAGTAAATATGGTTAGGGACTTAGGGTTAATATAATATAATCTTTATGCCCTCAAATTTATACTAATTTTAATTTAGGTCCCTCAAATTTTAAATCATAAGTTATGGTTTCTTAAGTAATAAAATTGTTCAAATTTTTATTAAATTATAGAGAATAATATTTTATAATAAAAAAAAATTAAGGGACTAAATTAATTTGAAGATAAATTTAAGATCAAATATTATTTTATCCCATCCATACATATATATAGTTATTAGGAGTGCCCTACTATTTTTCCTCATAAGGCCTCAAAGAAGATTAGCTTTTGCTACCAATAAAGGATGCTCGTCATACTTTATACACACCAAAAGAAAAGAGATAATAATTAATACTACTTGAAACAAAATTGAAAATTTAAGGAAAAAATTACTAATTCTCTAAATATTTATGGAATGTTCTTGATCTTTCAAGATTCAAATAACCTAATTATAATTTTTATGAATAATTCATGCTTACATCCTCCTGCATTCATGAATCAGTTTATTAAGCACAAGAACATTCACATATATATTGAATACATCTGGATTCCCTGATTATGACAAATAATGTGCATCAAATGGTAACATTTTTTTTTGTTTTGATACAAAAATTTTTAGAAAGATTAGGCTCACTTATAATTTAAGGGCATAGTGAAGTCAATTATCCTCATATATAAATCTAGGCATTCAAGAGTTAAAATGTTTCTTTAAGTACTATGATTAAAACTACAATAAAATAATATTTCCCATAAATCGAAGTATCAATGGTTACTAGTAAAAAATAGACTTTTTAAAACCCCATTTTTAAATCGGTTTTCACAGAAACGATTTAAAAAAATGACCGGTGGTATTTTTGTAAATAAGGGTAAAAATATAAATATGACCGATGTAAAAGAAATGAGTGATAACATTTTTGTAAATAAGGGTAAAATATTTATACTTGATGTACACATGATCGGTGTAAAACCAATAAGATCCGGTGTAAAATATCTTTGTGTATATATTATACACTTGATGTATACGTGTCAGGTGTAAAAGATAAAATATTCTACACCTGATGGAATGGCATCCGATATAGAATGTCCTTATGTAAATATTTTACACCTGATGTTCACGTGATAGGTGTAAAAGATGAAATATTCTACACCTAATGTAATGACATCTGGTGTAGAATGTCATTGTTATTAAAAAATTGACAAAATACCTTAGTTTTTTGCGCTTCCTTATCTTTACAAATCACATCTTCGTTAATGGAAAAAATCAAACAAGGGATAACACATGGTGATAGGAAGTTTCGCCTTCATAACACACATATGTGCTATGTGATGACCCATATATGTGCTCATCGATCTCTATTGTTGAAGTCTATCGTTCTCAGCTCTAAAGCTCAAAAAAGAAGAAGACCCAGATCTGCGATGATGGGTGTCTATTTTTTTTGTTTCTTTGTTTCTGAGTTTTGTTTAAATATATTTCTGTTCACTTTTGATTAAGTAAGTCAGAGGAATTGTGACAATATTTTTGCAATGTCTTCAATTAGGTGAAGACGTTTATAGATTTTCATTTTTGTGTATATATTTAGATTTTCATTTCATTAATTTCTTGATTTTGTTTAAATATATTTATGTTTGTATTTGAGTAGATAACCCGAAGGAATTGTGATGATATTTTTGTGATATCTTCAATTAAGTGATAGTGTTTATAGGTTTTTATTTCTATTTATATATATGAGTTTTTATTTCTTTTGTTTATGTGTTCTCTAGCTTTTGGTTTTTCCCTCTTTTTTGTTCTCTACTTGTGTTTTACAGGTACCTATTCTTTTTCATCATTCTCCTCATCTTTCAGATTTATGACGAAGAAGGAAAGAATTTTAGTGTTTTAATGGATAAAATAATTTAAAAGTTTATCTGATTTGAATTTAGAATTTTTCGATTCTGAATTTTGTTTATCTTTACATTACTTTTTAAATCAATTGTATGGAATAACCGGTTTAAAAAAAAGTTAATTTTTTACATTGGTTATAGACAATCAATATAAAATATTAGATTTTTTACATGAGTTATTTCTATACCAAACTTAGCCCAATATAAAAATTTATTTTCAACTGATTTAAAAAGTTTATTTTTTACTAGTAGGTAGCATAGATACAATGTAATTGATGTATTAGTATCTAAATATTCGAGGGCCCATGAGCAGTGGGCCATCTCAATGTGTTTCGCATGCTGTGAACATTGCGTGGGGGTAGGTGTCAAAGACATAAATTTGTCTGTGGTGGTAAAATAACTCTTGAAGATAGTAATATTCTTAGACATCACTCGGGTCATCTAAATCTTTTGGTTGATGCCATCACCAACAGCTTCCACACATCAATAAAAAAAAAATTATTTTCCTCTATTATTAAATTATTGATTAAGATGGTAAGTAGTTTCACCCATATAAAAAGAATAATATAAGTTCAAATATTAAAATTATAGTTATTAAAAGAGATAAAGACCCTTTTACATTTTAAGTCTCAAAAGATATTATACCCTTAATTAAATAAAAAAAACATTGCCCTACTAACTTCATCTATTGCCACCTCCCTACTCATCCCTTCCAACTCATATGCTTTCTCATGGCCTTTACTACTCCAACTTTTTAAATATTTTCCGTGTTTCTTTTTATCATTAAATTCTATATTAAATGAGTGGCTTTTTGACGTCTTATGGGTATGATAGTGTATTTTTTAATTTTTGTATGAATTTTCAAATAAAAAAAAAGACAAAGCAGCACAATTTTAGGGTATTTTTACTTTAAAAAATTATAAAAATTCAACACTGCATCATTTCATTCCTATTAGATATTAAAATGTTATTCATTTTATGTATAATCTAATAATAAAAAGAAACAAGAAAAAATGCTAGCAAAAAAAAAAGAAACAACAAAAAAATAACCTTTTCGCAGGTTGGGTATTGCAAAGAGCATTAAAGAAAGGCACATATTAGTGGCGTCAAACTTGAAAATATTCATATAATTTTTAGTGTAAGAGTTATTTATCTAATTTTAATATATTAAAAAAATTATTTAATTATAATATATATCACTCGATCTCCCTATAAATTTATAAATTAGATATATTAGATCAACATTTATAACCACACTTATCCTCTGTCTAGTTGTTAAATTTGTAATCCATTGAGTAGCTTGTATTCCTGTGCCCATCATTTAATTATTCCCCCTTTGATTTCTTTTTTCTTCTTATGTTTTTCCTTTGATTTCTAAAACGAGAAAACTTCCTTCTATCTCATCACATCCTCCAGTAGAAATCTGCATGCGAGGACAACTCCTAGTTGTCTTTTAACACATAAAATTTAATTTCATTATGGTCCAAAGTGAGTGCAGTGAAATTTTATAATTGTTTAGGAGGAATCTGATATTAAATTGTTACAATGTTCCTTTAATGAAAACTTCCCCATCTTTTTGTTTCCCTCTTTAGTTTCTCATATATAAGATTTCAGCATATCGTCCTTGCATGCCTTTGCCACTTTGCGTGTGCACAAATAATGCTTTCCTTTCCTGCTTTTGATTATTCTCGTCTCTTCAACAAGAAAGGAATCTATATATATATATATATATATACTGTCATCCATCACACACACACACACACACACACACACATATTGTCCGTGATAAACTGAAACACCCATCATTCTCCGAATGGCTTTGCCATCTCCATCAGTGGTTTCGATGAGTCCCTCACCATCAAGACTGAAGGAGGATGTTCCATCTCCACTTGGTCCAGAGAGTAGCTATGGAGAAAGAATCAAAGTTCTCATTAAGTCCAAAATGCTATCCCGCTACATTTTTGGGCGTGATTGGGAGAGCGCGTTGGGACTATGCAAAGAAATTCCCGACCTCCTGAGCGAAGGGAAGACGGACTCCGACGGCTCTGCCTTGCATGTGGCCATCAACGACGACAGAGAAGATGTTGTGGAGAGGCTGGTTGACATAATCCGGTCTAACCGAAAGAACCAGGCTCTGATAACAAAGAATAACAAACAGGAGACCCCCCTGCATTGCGCGGCTGCAAGAGGATCCGTGAAAATGTGCCAGCTGATACTCGATGCAGGAAACGAATTGGGTGAAGATCTGTTGGGTATTCCTAACAAGTGGTGCGAGAACCCGATTTTCGTGGCGGTTGTCCATAACCGTATATTTGCCTTCAGCTATCTCCTCAAGGCTGCTTGTTCAAAAGAAGAATACTCATATGAACCATATCACTACTTGATTGGAGGCTCCGACGGAGATACTGTTCTTCACATTGCCATTAGGAGAGAGCACTTGGGTAAGCATCTTAATATATATGTGTGTGTTTGTACATACACACACACTCCTCCTTTCTTGTATTATTATTTATTAACATATATATATATATATGAAATTAGAGTTGGCATTTGTCATAATCCAAAAGTGCCCAGAGCTTTCGCTCAACTTTAATACAAAGGGAGTGACTCCTCTTGAGGAGCTTGCCAGAACACCTTCTGTGTTTAGAAGTAGCTACAACCTTTCCTGGTGGAAGCAAATCATATACTCCTGTAAGTATATATCAAATATGATATATATTATTCCATACACACACACACACACCCTTTTTCTTTATTCCTATATATATACATATAGGAAGTCTTTTAATAAGTGTTTTTGGTCTCTTTATAACACATTTACTCGTTTTAAGGATGATTGAATATTTTTTTTTATATATGCCCAAGAGAAAATGAAAATTAATACCCCATCAGGTGGTCATTTTCAATTGATTCATATGAATTAAGGAATAATAATGAACTCATTAAATTTATCTTAAATTTATAATTTTTTTTAATTTTATCTCTATTTATAAAATTTTGAAAAAGACAAAAAAATACAATTTAAAAACTAATTATAGGGGCAAAATTGACCAATAAGTATCAAAGGCTCTATATATGACTTATATAAGCATCCACATTCCATGCTCACTGCTTAGCGCCCAAAAAGTCAATGCAGATGCTTTTTTATTTTATTTTTTTAAAAAAATTCTTTCATTTCTCACTTTTTTTTCTCTTTTTCTCCTAACATTTATTTGATTAATCATATTTATAAAACATTTTTAATATATTTTATTAGAACAAATTAAACTTGTTAATTTTGTCTTTTTTATTTAATAATTTTTTAACTTTATCTCTATTTAAAATACACTCTATACAAATGGTACAAAATCAAAAAATAATAAATAAATAAATAGTAAAATTATATATTTATATAAAAATTAAATTATATGACTTATAAATAAAATAAAAAAATTTCTCTTCATATTATAAATAGGATTAGAGGAGTACAACGCTGACAAATTTTTCATCTCCCCAAAATTTTTTAAATTTAAGTTTGACTTTTAAACTTTTATTTTAAATCAAAATACCATTTTTTAGTATAAAAATCATTTAAATATTTGTAATTGGCAAAAAATTATATAACCAAAAACTACAGGTACTACTTGAGAAATAATACAGTAAAATTTAAACATGAGAGATATTGGAGAGATGAAAAACTTGTCAACATTATATTCCTTGATCATATTTATAAGATAGAAAGAGACAATTTTTATCCTATTATAAATCATATTATTAACCTTTTCATATGAATATATAATTTTACTTTCTATTTATTATTACATAAACTTTGTACTTTTTAAGTATAGTGTATTTTAAATAGAGATAAAGTTATAAAGTATTTAATTTCAAAATATAGTTAATAAGATTTAAAATTTTTATTGATTGCAATGAAATATGTTAGAAGAATAACAGTGTCTTATAAATAGGATTGAATAAATAAATGATAGGAGAGGAAGAGGGGGGAAAAAAAGGTAAGAAATGAAGGAAAAATTTTAAATAAAAAATAAAAAAGTATATGCATTAATTGCTCAGCATCCAAAAACGATAACGTTTTGGGTGCTGAGCACAGAACGCAAACCTGGACTAAATATTTTTTTAATAAGTATCATATAACAGGAATTGGATCGAGGGAGTATGATGTCAAGATTTTAATGTAGTTTAGAAGAGTAACACTGGAAATCACCTTAATTTTATGACAGATAATGTTTTTAATTATTTTTATTAATATGTATAAATTAGTTAGAAATAAATTATATTTAAAACTTGCGAGAGTATATATATATATATATATATATATTCTCGCTTAATTAATTATGAATAATTGATAATAAATTGAATAATTAATCTTTTGTGTTTTGGTGGAAACTAGGTATACATGTTGATCCATTGGAGTATGATCCTAATGCTACTACTGAAACAAGAACGGGTGTCAGAATCTCCAAATTCGATTGCCCACATAACTACTTCTTGTGTCATCACTTCCTTTCATGTAATTGGGTTCCCCTGCAGCTAGTTATATTTTCTTTTATATATATATATATATATATATATTCCAAATAACTGAATTTTTGTTATATCTGATATATATATATATTCCAATTAATTCGATACATATGACAACAGTTTTTGGGGAAATTATTTCAACTTTGAGGCGATCCAAGAATACCCCCTCAAATGGAGAAGCTAGCAGGAGAAAAAGCCAACAACCAGATCAGTTACTCGGTAAAGAAGAAATCATGATTCCGGATTCTCTCTATTTATATATTTAATTTATATGTGTATATCATAATCTGCACAAAATTAATAAATTTTATTTGTAATATACAAATAGGTTAAGGTTCATCAGCTATTTATGTGCGTCCCTACATTCTAAATTATGAAGACATATAAAAAATATTCTATGATACAAAGAAGAGGGTGCGCCAGTGAAGATGGTGGATTAAATAGTATGGACACCGGTTAAAAGGACTAGAGGAAGGCCAAAGAGAACGCTCAAAGAGGTCATTGAGCGGGATCTCCTGGTTAATAACCTATCCAAGGATTTAGTTTTTGATAGAGCACAATGGTGTCGTATGATCTATGTAGCCGACCCTATTTAATGGGATAAGGCTTGTTGTTATTGTTGATACTTGATGAACTACAAAATACTTATTTATAAAATTTTTAATTTAACAAGTTATATTAAGTTATATAAATAGTTGGACTCTTTTTTTTTTTTTTTGGATTTTATAAAATTTATTTGGTTGCCATCTAGCTAATCATGTATTTCTATCTGTTTTGGCAGAAAAGAAGAAAGAAGAAGGGGAATCAGTGAACTCAAATACCTCTCTTTTGAATGAAAGTTTTCCACAAAATTATGCAACTTTTTATGCGTTTCTATCCTTCGTCTACCTAAATTTTGTTATCATTTTAGGATTTGGTATGGCACTTTCTAATTTAATTTACACACACACACACACACATTTGTTTAATTTTGTGTGAGTATGTGAATGCATGTGACAGGGAACATATTTACCACCTTAAAGAGAGTGAAACAAAAGTATGTATGGAGTGTTCAGCTATTGGATGAAATCTTGGAGCAGTGCTCTACTGAAGAATCCATGAAGCAGGCTGACTTGGAATCGGGTTCCCATGAAGTCGGGATGATTTCTGAGTTTGGTCAAGATCAATTTGGTAATTCATTTTCCCATACATCTTATCTTCTTCTTCTTTTTCTTTTAATGTTAAGTAATCCTCATGTCCTAAATATATAATATAATTAACAAGTTAATTTTAATCTTAAATAGAAGATATATTTCTCAAATTTGCCAATTCCTTTTTAAATTACTCTTATTAATATTCTCTTAATAATAATCAAATAAGAAAATAAGATAGAGTTATAAGTAAGATGATCATGATATTTAACTAATTTAACTAATACTATTGATCCAATCAAATTAGTTAAATAAGTTAAATAAGTTTTATAATTTAATTAACCTGCTATAAATTAAGTGTAGGCGGAATTTATGACTGAATGTAATATAATAGTTGGAATTAATTAATATTGGCAGGTGATGGAGGGGACAAAGCCAAGATTGAGAATATAACAAATAAAGCGCTGTTTGCTGCAGCAGAGACTGGAGTGATAGAAGTAGTGGATAAGATTCTACGAAGATTCCCAGAAATCATCCCAGAAGGTACAGAGGGACCTTCGAACAGGAATATACTGATGGTGGCGGTAGAGAATCAGCAAGCAGAGATATTTGTGGCACTTCGAAAACACTTGAAGAGCAAAGTAGCACGCAAGCCTAACCTGTGGAACGACCTGGCTCATGCGGTGGACGATGAAGATAATACTATATTACATATAGCAGCCAAGTACGATGAATCTCTGTCTCATGGTTGGCAAGCTTATGGTTCTGCAATGCAGATGCAATGTGAAATCTCCTGGTACGAGGTAATTATATTACTTTATACTATTTATAAGTTGATTTCAATATGTTTCTTATTTATATGCATATAGACAAAAAAAGCTTTAAATTTTATTAACTCTAATTTAAAATTGACTAGTTTTTATCTTTATTCCTATTTAATATATATTATATTTCTTAAAAATTGAGAATAAAGTCAATATATTAATAAATGAAGGATAAAATTGTATATTTATAATAAATAAAGGATAAAATTGTATATTTATATGTAAGAGTTAAAGTGTATCTAAAATCTTAAAGTATTTTCTCATATGCATCTAGTACCTTAAAAGTATTCTATAGTACATTTTACACCCTAAAGTAGACACACCTTAGAGTATTTTTTGTGCATCTAATACTCTAAAATATTTTTTTATATGCATCCAACATTGTGTATACTATTTTTTGTGCATCTAGCACCAATATACAAAAAATATTTTAGAGTGCTAGATGTATCACAAACTACTTTGGAATGTTAGATGCACTTAAAAAAAATATTTTAAGAATGTTTGATGTATCTTTACCAAAATTTAATGATGTGATTATAAATAGGACTAAAAAATTTATTCTCTACCAATAAATAGAATTGAAGGAGGAATATCTACTCTATCCCCTCTTCTATATGTATCACCTTACCGATGGATCTCTGGTGTTAAATGTAATTAAGATGTACTAGAGAGATGCTTACTTTAGTATTAAATATAATATTAGAATATATTTTGTTTCCTAAAATCTATAATTTTTTCTTAAAATATTTCTATTAATTACATATATGTTAAGGATATTTTAGCAAAGAAATAGTTTCCATACAAATTATTAGAATAGGTATATTTTAAGGAAAAATATAAATTATTATTAATTTAACTAATTCTCTTAATTTTTATTAAATTAGTTATTTTACTCTTACATCTAAAATTGAAGAAATAATTATAAGGAGGAGAAGAGGGAATATATATTATGGAAAATCACTAGTATATATGAGGTGTCAAGAGAAATATAGTCATAAAAAAGTTTCAATAACAAAATTAAACCTATTTTTATTTTCTATATCAAAATTTATTATTTTATGGTATTTATTTATGAGATTTTTTAGTGATTTATGACGGTATCTTTTCCTTGGATATTATTATACACATGTGCGCATGCATGATGTTCTCGTAGAGTAATACCCTTTGAATCTTTCCCATGAGACAAATTCGTTCACTTACTTTACACAAAACAAAAAATTTAGTTAAGACAAAATTACTATACATAAAAAATAAAACAGTTTTAAAATTTGAATTGCAGTATGTGAAATCGTTTGTGCCATCCCACTTCCTTTTCCTGAAGAACACTAACAAGAACGGAAAACCTGGGGAAACTCCAGTACAAATCTTCGCAAAAGGCCACAAAGATCTCGTCGAAAAGGGCAGTGCATGGCTGAAGGACACGTCCCAATCTTGCTCGGTGGTGGCAGCGCTGGTGGCCGGAGTTTCCTTCGCGACGTCGCGATCCGTCCCCGGAGGCACTGACAAAAACGGCAAACCGACACTCGAAGGACATCCAGCATTCGATCTCTTCGTTATCAGCGGACTCATGGGACTCGGTTTCTCCGTCACTGCACTCATCATGTTCCTCTCCATACTCACATCTCGAAAACAACCGATAGATTTCAAAAGGAATCTGCCATTGAAGCTCCTTCTAGGGTTAAGCTCGTTGTTCGTGTCCATTGCCACAATGTTCATATCTTTCTGTGCTTCACATATCTTCGTGCTTGAAGACAAGTTCAAGAAAGCAATCATCCCTCTTTATGGCGTCACTTGTCTTCCTATTTCGTTCTATGCCATCGCTCAGTTCCCACTTTACGTGGATCTTATGAAAGCCATTGTTACTCGCGTTCCTCGATCACAAAAATATGTCCAGTTATGATTCATTAATATGGCTATAGGGTTAAATATTTGAAGGGTCACCTATGGAGGGGTTTGACCAAATGGGTTGACCGAAGGGTTTTGAACATTGCAAAAGTCTGTGTGCTATTTGTTTTGGTTTTGTATTTGTGAACCTCTCTGGTTGATTATATATTTGAGCAACCTCATAATATGAACTCTCTCAATTATTTACTGCCTCTTTAATTTGTCTCAATTCTAAATTCTAATTTCTACTCTTTTAATATTAAATATAAGATATAGTTACAATATTAATTTTAATCTTAAATATAAAACTATAATTTATTTTATCTCTAATATTTATCATTTTCTCTTATATATAAAAGTATTTTTAAAAGATTATGTCATATTTATTATAATTAAATAATATATCAATTTTTTAATGGGAAATGATAGACAAATATTCTAAAAAATAATAATTGTCAAAATAAAACATTATATTGATAATACTTGATCTATTATTAATAATATATATGACTTAGAATTTATTATTTTTAAATTTTTTTGTTATTTTTTTTAATCTATTTAAATTAGTTAAATATCTCTTAAATTAATAAATGGGGGAGAGTACTATAAACCATCTAGAGGAATGTCTTGTATTATACCGTTTGATAGCTTTTTAATTAATTTAACTTGTGAATAGTATAATTTATTATAAATTCTATGATTCATATTGGTATTGATTTTGTTAATATATTAGTGAAAACTGAAAATGAGTACTTTTTAATCAACTCAAATATAATAAAGGTGAGAATTGCTCACCTCCACAAAAATAATGGGGAAGATAAATGAATAATAAATGTATATTTCAAGAAAATTGAGAAAGAAATAACAACAGAAAAATCTTTTTTTATAACAATTTTGCATGAATCACCGTGAACAATTAATATACATACATGCTTTCCTCTCCAGTTATCATGAAACTACATGCAACGGACGCACGAAGTTTAACTTATCACTCCTAGCTCATAAATTAGAAGTAGACGACGCCGGCGGCGAGAGCTGCGGCTCCGGCAATGGTTGAGAATTGGAGTGTAGATGCAGAGCTGGACCCTCCAACAGTAGAATCGAAGGCACCGGGAGGCACAGGTCCGCCCAATGGAGCGGCGATGACGCTGTCGGGTGAATCAGCGGCATCTAGGACTCCAATGGCTCCGTTGGTCGGAGGCTCAGCGAGGTCGGCCTCCGTGTTGCCAGCGGAGGTAGATGGGGCCGGAGTGGATCCAGCAGCCGTGGCGGCATAAGCCTGTACGACGACTGCAAGAAAGAGGAAAGCAAGGACCACAACCTGACGAGCCATAGTTCTCTTGAAGAGAAAGAGAACGAATTAGGAAGAAACAATTATTTCTTATTAATATTTTTATTGTTTTACTGGTTGTGGTTGAGATAATGAATGAGAAAGGTTTGTTTATATAGGAAATGCGAAAACCAGAGATGATAGAAATGTTGCGAAGTGGGAGGGGAGACCACTAATGTACCGTGTGGTTAATGTAAGTTTAGGTTTGGAGATTACTATAATTAAGGTGGTTTCTGTTATTTTTATTTACCCTTGTCCATGGGTTCAATGGTAAAAAATGGATACTCTCCCTAAAAGAAGAGGGGTAACGTAGGGGGAAAGGCTCTTATACTGGGGTGTAACATGTAATTAAGGGCTAATTCCCATGTGATCAATATATCGTCCTAGCCAATAGCCTAGGCATCATGCCAATGGCCCAAATGGGTAGGGTGTGACCGATAGGGGACTGGGTGTGTGTGATCTGGCTGGAATTTGCCCTTGGTTGATAGATGATCCTGACACCTATCTAAAATTCTATTATCCAAAAAGAAGAAAAGAAAAAGAAAGGTTTTTATTTAGTTAAGTTTTATTTCTAAATAAAATAAACTGTTTACTTAGATATTGCTATTAATTATGTACTGCTCAAATATGAATTAAAATAATGATCAATATTTGAATATTTAAGAATTAAATATCTCCTAACACTCCAGGGCGTAGCACATTCCATGTTCATGAGGTGCTCATCTTCAATTTGGATTGTCAAAATTATTTTAAATGGTCTAGATCTAATTTAAATTTATTTTATATTATATATATTTTCATTTTAATGGATATATAATTTGAAATAATTTTTTATAATTGTCGCTTCTAAAAAATAAATTTATTATTGAATCTAGATAAGAATTTTAAATATGGACCATCCAAATTATTGTTTTTAATGTAATCAAGGGTATCTTCAAATCACTTTAGATTTAAAGTATAAAATATTTTAACATCCCTTAATAAATTCGCTTGTCCTTCTTATAAATTTATTATTATTTTAACCCACAATTTTTTTTTGGTACAAGAGAGGGCTAATATGCCCTAAATCAACAGAAAACTAATCACAGTAGGGATCAAATCCCAAACACTCCTTGCGCACGATGTCCTTCAAATGTGCAGGACATGAATACAATACTTTTGTAGACTTTAAGCCATCTGTTGCTAATACATCAGCCAGCTGATTTTGATCTCTGGATATATATTGAATTTTTAGATCCCAAGATAGATTCAACATATCCTGTATCTGTGTGACTAATAAACTGCATCTATAGTCCGTCGAACTGTTCAACATGTCTATCACATTCTTTGCATCTGATTCTAGAATTACTTTCTTGAGCCCAAGCTCCTAGGCCAATTTTAGACCCTTAAACACCCCCTATTGTTCAGCTTCAATAGCAGTACATGATCCCAGAACAGTCGTAAATCCTACAATCCAACTTCCAGAATAATCTCGAATAATATCACCACAACCTGCTATATTGTGAGTTAACGTAAGCGCTCCATCTACATTTAATTTCACCCACTCTGATGGAGGAGGTTTCCACATGGGTGAAACTGATGCATCAATTCTATTAGACACAAAATCATTCTGCAGTTGCACATATCTTTTCCATGTTTTGTGTGATGATCGAGTGGGGATCTACTGGTTTAATAAAATCATTATCAAATAAAGACTTATTCCTCCACTTCTATAAACTCCAAATTGCAACCCCCCAAATTTGCCTCCAATTATTCTCTCCATGATCTCCCAACTGCCTTTTAAGATTCATAGCAAACTAATCCCGTAAGGATGCCCTAAAGAATGAAGACCAATTCTGAGGGTGGATTAATTTATACCAAAGGTCTCTAGCATAACAGCAATCATGGAATATATGTAAGACATCTTCTGTGCCATCATTACAATACTGACATGTTGCATCAATTGAGGACCATCTACTTCTCCAAGCATTGGTAGCTAAATGATTGTTGAAGGCTATCCACATAAAGACACGAATACATTTAGCCCCTCTCCACTTCCATATATCTTTGTAGATAGGACTATAGTCCTGCATAGAGTTCTTCTCAATCAAATAATAAGCACTTTTAATAGTAAAAGTACCCTTATTTGTAGCATTCTAAACCATCAAATCATTACCCGCCTCTGACATCGGTGGTATCATACTAATCAACCTTTGGAATACTCTTCTTGGGATAATAGTAGCCAGCCTCTGGTAATCCCAAGTCCCATCTGAAACCCAATCCACAACTTTACTACTTTCTTCCTCTGTAGTAAGAGATCGAAGACATAAATCCTTCAAGCATTTATCTGGAAACAACCACTTGTCCGTGAAAAAATTTACTAGTTGTCCATTTCTAATATGCCACCTAGTACCCATCTCAACAATATATTATTGTTTTGATATGAATTTCCATAGTGCAGAATCCCCTTTTCTTGCTTCAAGTAGATTCTCTTCATTCCTTAACATATATTTATGAAACAACACACAACCCATAAACCCTTCTCTCTATTCACGAGATTCCAAGCTATTTTGGATCCACAAGCCCTGTTAAAAGACAATAATTTCTTGAAACTGAGGCCCCCATACAATTTAGGTCTTACCATCTGCTCCTATCCAATAGGATAAAATCCATATGATCTTTGACTATGACCCCATATAAAGTTTTGTTGCAATCTCTCCACTTCAAGACACACTGACACAGGAATTTTGGCCACTTGCATAGGATAAACAGGTATAGAGCTCAAGACAGATTTAGCCAAAGTTGTCTTACTAGCCATCGAAAGAGTGCTTTTTTTCCAAGTAGTAAGTTTAGTTTTGATTCTATCAACTATGTAGTGGAAATTATCTCTTGGTTTCCTCCCTCTGATGATTGGAAAACCTAGATAAGTCCCAATTTCAGCAGAAATAACCATTCCTGTAATGCCTTAATCTTGTTTCTAATGCTACCCTTTACCTTAGGAGAGAAGAATACTGATGATTTTGTCTTATTTATTTTCGCACCTGAAGCTTTACAGAAAATATCTAGACAACTCATCATAGTTTGAGCTTGCTTTTCAGATGCCACTCCGAAGAGAAGAAAGTCGTCTGCAAACATCAAATGAGAGATAGAAGGCCCCCCTTAGACACCATAATTGGTTTCCATTGATTTGAATTCACTTCATCTGTAATAATATGTGATAACCTGTTTATACACAGCACAAACAAAAGAGGTAAAATAGGATCTCCTTGTCGGAGACCTCTTTTAGGATAAAAAAACTCAGTTTGGGAATCATTCCATAATACATTATATGAAATAGAAGTAATACAGCTCATAATAAGATTTATCAAAGAATGATCCAGACCAACATCAATAAGAACCTGATGCATAAAATTCTATCTGATGCGATCATATGCCTTCTGTAGATCAACCTTCAAAGCCAATAATCCATTTTTTTCCTTTAGCTTTCTTCATTATGTGCATAATTTCTTGACCAATAATAATGTTATATTGAATATGCCTGCCTTTGATGAAGCTTGATTGATAAGGGGAAACAATTTCATTCATAACCATACTCAATCTTCTAACAATCACCTTAGTAATACATTTATAATGTACATTGCATAAGGCAATCGGTCTAAGATGTCCAATCTCCTGTGGATGTTCATTCTTTGGTATAAGGGTAATCAATGTCTTATTAGTACTAGACTCAACACACCCATTCTGAAAAACTGATCTGACAAATTTACATAAATCATTTCCCACTATGTCCCAATTTGCCTAATAGAAAATTGGGGAGAAACCATCAATACTAGGAGCCGTATATGGCCCTATAGAAAAAAGAGCTTCTTTAATTTCTAAATCTGTTGGCTCATGGGACATAGCAGAGAGTCTAGATTTAACCTTAATAGGAAAGTTGGTCATTGTAACCAACTTACAATTAGAGCTATCAGACCAATCATACAGATTTTTAATTTTTTTAAAACCATACATATCAACTCTGACTCATTCTCAATCCAATTCCCATCATCATCCTTAAGAGTAACAATTCTATTTCTTCTTCTTCTCATTTTTGTTTTAAGATGATAATAGCGAGTATTTCGATCCCCTTGATTAATCCAGTCAGTCCTAGCTTTTTGGAACCATTTTATCTCTTCTAATTTAAGAATATAATCTAAATAAGCTTGCAAATTCTTCTCAAGAGAATTTAGAAAATTTGAGTAAGTATAAGCTAGTGAATTTTGAATACCATTCAAACGTGCTAACAAAATCCTTTTTTTCTTTTCTATAAATCCAAAAGTATTTTTATTCCAATCCATTAAAGATGCCCCTAACTCTTTCAAAGCCTTATTAAAATCATCACAATCACTCTATATTGTAGAGATAAAATTTTTTAAATTATCATGAGTAAGCCACATAGCTACAAAGCAGAAAGGTTTATTTCTCCCCTATTAAAATGATTAATACATTGTAAAGCAATAGAGTTATGATCAGAAAAGTTTGTTCTAGGAAGAACTTTCAAAAAGTAATCTGATAAATTATTTAGAAAAGAATTGTTCACTAAAGCCCGATCTAATCTTTCATATAATCTAGAACAACCAGCAATCCTAGGACATTTCTATGTGAATTTTGGCCCCTGGAAGCCTAAATCTGTAAGCCCACAATCACTAACTCTATCATTAAACCACTTAATTCTATTATGATGAATACCCATTCCCCCAATTCTATCATTTGATTTTAGAATATCATTAAAATCTCCAAATACTACCCATGGCATAAAAATAGAATTAGATAAGTTCTTTAAATCATACCAGAGTGCTTGACGAAAATTTGAATGTGGGATAGCATAGATAGCTGTCATTAAAAATGCAAGCTTGCCACCTATTTGACAATGAAAATGGAAGAATTGTCTATTTTCTGAAATAACCATAATATGTATCAAATCGCTTCTCTAAGCCGCTACTAGTCCTCCAGAATGACCTGAGCTAGGAATCATTTTCAAGGAATCAAAACCCCATGATTTGAAGAACTGAAATCGAGATAAATTTGCACATTTGATTTCTGATAAAATAATAAGACTTGGTCTTTGTCCTATGCACACGGTCTTTAGAGTTTTGAGGAGCCCACTAGCACAAGCCCCTTTAGTATTCCAATATAATAGACTATCCATGAATAATTGAGATGATTTAATCCAACTCCAATAACCCCATAGTCGCTTGTTGCTCTTGCATGAATTGTGTCTCTTCTACCATAATATCTTCTCCTTCCAATTCCACATTTACTATTGGAGCTAGGCTTGAGTCCACGTAATCCACAAGTCTAGATCCCCCTCACCAGGATCCATTTCCTCAATTCCTAATTTTTGTTCAATTTGATTTGGATTTTGGTCTGGCTCTATTTCTTCCCCCATTTCACGTGGCCCAATTAATTCCTCCTCTTTCCCATGAACCTCCTCCACTTGAAGCCCATGATGGATTTCACTTGTAAGACTATTATGAGGCCCAAAATTGTTTCCACCAATTACCCCTTCATGAAGCCCAACATGACATGCCCCCTCCCTTATTTGACCCATATCTCGTACCTCCTTCTCATTTCTTAATCTTTTTTCTCTTCTCCTTAGATCCTTCCCTTCTCTCACCTTATTAATTTCCTCATTTGAAGTCATACCTGCTCCGCCGCCCTTTTTTCTCTTCTCCAACACTAGACTTCCTTCCATCTCTCTTTCCACCAAACACTCTAGTTCCACTCTTTTCTTTTCTAAACACAGTTAGCTCCCTCTATTCACTTGTCATTTCTTGTCGTACATTCTCATCAACTCCTCGAGCATCATTTCCTTGTTCAGAAACCTCCTCCAAGATGTCAAAACGTGAACCCCTAAACTCCGGCCGACCGTTACCTATTCTGTTCTCCTTTATTTTGCGTGGCTGACGCGCTTTATGGACAACCCTCCACTGTTCACCTTCTTCCCTGGATGACATCTCTGCATTCATGGAGGATGTCGTCACTGCATTCATATTCAGTACCTTCTCCTTACTCCCCTGGTTTCTAGCAACATCTTATTTCTGTACGTGGTTGGCTTTATTTGGACACCCCTCAGTTCTATGCCCATAGAACCCACACCTTGTACATAAGGAGTGCAACCCCTCATACTCCAAATAATACTCACCCCCACCTAGATTTATTTTAACCCACAATTTATTAATATAAATTTTCCCATAATAATAACACCATTGAATGAGGCCCATTAAGCCCACACCAGGGACCACATTCCATAGTGAACTTTGGCATTTTCCCTTACTAGAACATGAATTCGTCCTACCTTTAAATTATAAATAAATTTATTTATTTTTTTAAATTTTTATACAAAAAAATGAATTTATTAGATATATAAAAAGTAGTTAATCTTTAAAAATATGACAAATTTTCATTTTAATTAAGGAAAATCTCTATATTTAATATTTAATAATATATCAAATATGATTTATTTTTAATAGGAAGGTACTTATTCTAAAAAAAAAAAAACAAGAAGCATGAATTCAAACTCAAGGCCCTTATCCATGGACCAAGAAAAGACACACTCATATCCTTAAAAAAAACATTGAAATCATTCTTATTATTAATTGAACCAACTTTACCTCTTATTATATGCGCATAAATTAAATTTCAGTTCACATATTTTGCAATTCTTATATTCTAACATAAAATTACATTCCATAATAAAATTTTTTGTTTAATTCATACTACATTAACAATTTTGTCTAGGATAACTAATTTAAATAAATTAAAAAATATAATTAAATTAGTTATTATAACATATTTTTTTAAAATATTATAATTATTTTTTTAATTTTTCTTTTATTTTTTATTTGATTATTGTTAAGAGAGTATTAATAGAGTAATTTAAAAAAATTAATAAATTTAAAAAATATATTTTATTTTTATAATTAAAATTAATTTTTTAATTAAATTTTATATTTAAAATTAAGAGTATAAAATTAGACGATATATACTTCTCAAAATATTAGAATTGGAATAATAAAAAAGTTTTTTAAAAAAAAACGTCACAACGCACAAATTAGCACATTCTCAGGTCCACTAGGCTGGGGCCCAAATATATAAATGTTCCTCTAAGCTCCGGTTCGAAAATGAATCGGCGAGGGAGTGAGAAGAAAAGGGTCCAATCAGAGATGAGTTACCAGTTAGGGCTTTCCTTTCGTTCTGCAACACGTTTTCCCTTCTAGCAAAAGTGCTTTTCAAAACTCGTTGCACGAGCTGTGTTTGCTTCTGAGAGGAGGAGAGTTAGACGGATCGTCGTCATCTTCGACTTGTTCGAGTAATGGCGTTGGCTTTCGACGAGTTCGGAAGGCCCTTCATAATCCTCAAGGAGCAGGAGCAGAAGACCAGGTTGAGAGGCCTCGATGCTCAGAAAGCTAACATTTCTGCCGGCAAAGCTGTTGCTCGCATTCTCAGAACCTCTCTTGGACCCAAAGGCATGGACAAGATGCTTCAGAGCCCCGATGGCGACGTCACCATTAGTCAGTTCTTCTCTTTCTCTGTTTTTCATTTTTTCCCGTCTCTTAAGGATTGATTTGGCTTAGAGCTAGTAATATACTATTTTTCCTTTCCTTTTTTGTTGTTTTATTTTGGTTTTGTATGATTTTGTAGTTATACGAAATGTAATTGTCGCCATTATATGCTCGGATTTACTTTGTAAGAATGGGAAAATTAATACATTATTACCTCTAATTTGAATTCAGGAAACCACTTAGATGTTTGCTTCTGTGGATAGTTATCCTTGAGAAAGTGTAAGATGAAGTTTGCTGATGTGGCAGTTTAGATAGTTTTGAATAATCAATATGTAGTGGCAGCACTCATTCATTTGATGTCATTTAGTTAATGGTTACCTGCCTCCCTATCTTGGGATTATGACTGCACTTTGCAGACGCAAACGAAAATCCCTTCAAAATTGAATCATATGACATTTTAAACGTTGATAAAAATGGATCGTGTATATTTGGTGAATATTTTTAAATCATATAAGTTGTGTAACTTTGCATTCTTATTGCGACTGAGATTTCTGAACAGTGAAATTGTGAGTTCACAGCCAATGATGGTGCAACAATGTTGGAGCAGATGGATGTTGACAACCAAATTGCAAAACTGATGGTTGAATTATCTAGGAGTCAGGATTATGAAATTGGTGATGGCACCACTGGGGTTGTTGTATTGGCTGGAGCACTTCTTGAACAAGCTGAGCGGCTGTTGGAACGAGGAATTCATCCTATTAGGATTGCTGAGGGCTATGAATTTGCATCTAGAATTGCTGTTGACCATTTGGAGCATGTAGCTAATAAGTTTGAATTTGGACCAAACAATCTGGAGCCTCTGGTTCAAACTTGTATGACTACCCTCTCATCGAAAATGTGCGTACAGTTCAATCCATTTCGTGATACATCATCGAACTATGAATGGAATGCATGTTTTACACTAAATAATAGTAGATTCGTTATATACATTTTATGATAAGTTAGTTATATTTTTATAAAGCAGCAAGTTTTAATAGTAAATCAGTTATCTTGATTTTGCAGTGTGAATCGGTGCAAGCGTAGCTTGGCTGAGATTGCTGTCAAAGCAGTGGTTTCTGTTGCTGATCTAGAGAGAAAAGATGTTAACCTGGATCTAATTAAAGTAGAAGGAAAGGTTGGGGGTAAATTGGAAGATACAGAGCTGATATATGGAATTATTGTTGACAAGGATATGAGCCATCCACAAATGCCAAAGCAGATCGAAGATGCTAGAATTGCTATCTTGACTTGCCCCTTTGAGCCTCCCAAACCAAAGACTAAGCATAAGGTCGATGTTGATACAGTGGAGAAGTTTCAAACATTACGGAAGCAAGAGCAGCAGTATTTTGATGACATGGTTAAAAAATGCAAGGTAACTTTTTTATTATCAATCCATGATTTTTCTGTTAATAGTAGGTTTTCAATGGTCATTCCTAAGCATGATATTCTCTATGAATCTTGTGTTATGAATGCCTTGTTATCTGACTTAGGTTAGTGTATCAGCTTATCCGTGTTTGAATTCAGAATGGACTACTTGTATATTAATTTTCCTGCTTATCAACTGTAGCAACTCTTTGACTTTTTCTTGCTAGATTTTGTTTGGATATAAATGTTAACAATTACTCTTTTTGGCAGGATGTAGGTGCCACCCTGGTTATCTGCCAATGGGGTTTTGATGATGAAGCAAATCATCTCTTAATGCACAGGAACTTGCCTGCCGTCAGATGGGTTGGTGGTGTAGAGCTGGAATTGATAGCAATAGCAACAGGTTTGCTTTATTTAAGCTTCTCATGTCTAGAAGATATCTTCTTCAAGATAACTTTGCGTTATTTATGAATTATGATCAGACGTTTATCTATTGACCAAGGAGGATATAATGATCTGTTTGTTGATGCAGGAGGAAGAATTGTGCCTAGGTTCCAGGAATTAACTCCAGAGAAGTTGGGAAAGGTATCCTATTATTCCTTTCTAGTTTTAGAGATCGAACTCTTTCTTTTCTTGTCTGATTTCAATATTTTTTCTTTCCCTTTTCTTCCCTGCTGGGGCTTTTCCTACTGGGGGGGAACTGATATTTTTCTAGTTATTTTTGCATGTTGATTTTACATGCAAATGGGAGGTAAATTCGTTGAAAGTTGAAGGAGGTACCTTTTCCCCCCAGAAAACTAGTTGGTTGAATTTCTGACTGTGGTATCGTTTTACCTTTTCCTATTTCCATTGTTGGGTAGACATGCTGTTCACTGAGGACTCTCTTTCTCTGGAGTTTTGTTTTTGTGCACTTTGTTATAATCTACATTAATTTGTGATCTTATCTTATATTTAAGGCTGGTATGGTTCGAGAAAAATCATTTGGTACAACAAAAGACCGGATGCTGTATATTGAGCATTGTGCAAATTCAAGGGCTGTAACAATATTTATTCGAGGAGGTGAATACCTTTTATCTTTTTCCTATCCAGTTCAATTGGTTCATATTATATTTCACTATTTTAGTTTTGATTAGCTGTTTGGCGAGTCGCCTGTTTGGAGAAAACAAATTGAGCGTTGAACTGCTCAATATTACAATGGGTTTTGAAATTTAAACCTCTTTCATTCATTCTATATATGATCTGTATTATTGGCTTTACAATATTTAGTTCATGGTAGATGCATTGAGAGTACAATTTTTTTAGGATACTGTTTACTTAAGACTGATTAGTTTTCTCGGTATGGCAGTCTTGACAAAATAATATAAGCTGTCTATTTTGGTAGGTAATAAAATGATCATAGAGGAGACAAAAAGGAGCCTTCATGATGCCTTGTGTGTAGCTAGAAATCTCATCCGCAACAATTCAATTGTATATGGTGGTGGTGCAGCCGAAATATCTTGTTCTATTGCTGTGGAGGCAGGTGCGGACAGATATCCTGGAGTAGAACAGGTATGGGTTATTGTTGTTCTTGCCATTCATGTTGCTGCATGTATTAATTGTTGAAAACTTACTTTCTCCTGCAGTATGCCATTAGAGCGTTTGCCGATGCACTGGATTCTGTTCCAATGGCCCTTGCTGAAAACAGTGGTCTCCAACCTATTGAAACTCTATCTGCTGTGAAGTCTCTGCAAATAAAGGTAAATCGAGCATGACGATTGCTTTGAGCTCGGCCTGGCTATTCTCCTATCGATCTCTGGATTTTTTGAATATATTGCGGCGCTAACTCTAACGCTGCCATCATTTTGCAGGAGAACAATCCACTTTTGGGCATTGATTGCAATGACATCGGCACTAACGACATGCGGGAGCAAAATGTGTTTGAGACTTTAATTGGGAAGCAGCAACAGATTCTGCTTGCAACTCAAGTGGTGAAGATGATACTGAAAATTGATGATGTTATATCCCCATCTGAGTACTGATTCATTAGTTGTAAACTTTGTTTCTGATGGGTTTGATTTGGTTTCTAGAGCAAAAGAGACCAACCATATGGTTCCCCTGGTTAAATTATGTATCATCGATTTTGGCTTGGCTTTGTGTTGTTGGAGATTAATGAACTTTTCTTTTGCTTGAAAATCATTATACGGGTGATAGTTTTGTTGGTTCCCCTGTTTTTATTGCTCTTTCCGCATTTCGGTTCTACATATCTCTTGGTTGTTGGATTAGTGCTTTGTCCGATCCTTTTTATACGGGTGATAGTTTTAATGAAAATATTATACCAAACCTCAATTTCACAGCCCTCTGTCAAGCGGACACTAAATTGATGAAAAATCTAATTTATAATTTATTAATTCGATTATAATTTAATTATTTTTTAATTAATTTAATATATTTTTATAATTATGAATATGTATAAGTGGTAGTATGGAAAGGATGAATTTTTAAATATTGAATAATTTTTCAATTCTTAGGATCATTATTATTATTAATTCATGAATTCTTTCTAAGGATAAATAATCATACTTAATATAAGATCTTATATGAAGAATAGAAAAAAAAATATTATCTGCACAATTATCTTTTTCGAACTGCCCTTACAGCTCACATATATCTGTGTGAGTTCAACATGTCTATGCACAAGAGAAAGCTTCTATACGAATAATCAAAGTTCAGTTCCCACCTTAGGTTATGAAGATTACTTATGGTGCAAGTAACATTTGTCTTGACCACAATGAGAATGAGAATAAAAAGCCAATTTTAACCAAATTGTAGCTATTTCAGTAAATGATCTATAAAATCAGCATGAAACAACTAGGCAGTAAATGAAACATCATCAACAATGTATCAACAAATCAATGTTTGAACTATCAATAACTAGTCAAAGCAACAAGCACATTGCAGCACCTTGAAGGCGGTTAGCCGTTTTTACCCTACCATAGATACACCTTCATGATGCTTTTTCTTTGATTCCCTATTTACACAAGACACACAAGCAATTTAAACCCTAAATGCACCATCATCATGCATTCATTGAGACCATAAATTAGTGGATAGAAATATATAATAAACAGATGATGATCAACTGAGATCAACATCAACCCTCTCTGGTTTCCCCCTCTCAGTCTGGTTGGCGCCGAGCTCGATTCCTAGCTGTCCTTTGTCCCCAGCACCAAAAGCATACAACTTACCGGATTTGGTTAGCGCAAAAGTATGAGCATTCCAGTATATAGAGTTGGTCAGGCTGATCTGAACCACCCTTTCATTATTCACCTGCTTCAGTGAAGTTACAAGCTCTGGACTTAGAACATTCGAGTGCCCGGGGCCCTGTGCATGTATAAAAGCATAGCATAGATGAGTAACTTAATAGAATCAATATATTCTTAGTGAATAAGAAACATAAATTATAACAGAATGTGCCAAGAGTAAGTAACCAATATTAAAATCTGGTTTTAGAGCAATGATAAAATATCCAGTCTAAAACAAACTTAGCAATAAGTGACTGTGTAATGTGTCCATGGAAAGGACAAATATGTGACAGACATTTAACAGAAACCCTCATTCTGAAAACTAATATTTCCATAAGGGTTAATACAAACTTTAGCCCCTTAAGTTTGCCATTATTTTGATTTTAGTCCTTCAAATTTCAGGTTTTTGTCCCTTAAATAGCAAAATAGTCTAGGTTTTTATCAAGTTATAGGTACCAATGTTTTAAACTGAAAGAAACTTGAGGAACCAAAACCTATGGTTTGAAACTGCAGGGACCAAAACTAAAATAAAGGAAAACTTGAGAGACCAAAGTTTGTATTAACTCTTTCCATAATAATATGAGATTTCTGCCTCTCAAGATTGAGTTTTCTCACCATTAGATATACCTTGAGATAGAGCTGGGAATTTGGGTTGGGCCTCGCCATTTTATGGCGGGTCGGGTCTTTTTGACCCGCACCCGCCAAGCCCGAACCCGCGGCGGGCTAACCCGCCGGGTTGGCGGGTTAGCCCGCTTAGCCCGCTTAGCCCGCTTTTTTTTTTTAAAATTTTTTTTTAAATTTTTATTATTTATATTATACTTTATTAATTTTAGAGTTTTAACCAAATTAAAATTTACATTATATTTAATTTATGCTAACTTTATCTTATCAAGTCATTTCTTTAAATATATATTTTATTTTATTATCATTTTACTTGTGACAGATTTATATATGGATAGTGATAAAGTTAAAAAAATAAATATTTTGACAATTTTAGATCATACTTTGAATCCAATTAATATTGATACATATAAATTATTTTTTAAAAAATATATATATAAAAATATTTTTTTAAAAAAATATATATGAAAATATTTTTTAAAAAAAATAAATAAATAATTTTAAAAAAAAACTGGCAGGCTCGGGTTGGTGTTACACCAACCCGCCTGAAAGCGGGCCGGTTAAATTCGGCCCGCTTTCAGGCCAACCCGCAGCGAGTCAACCTGTATCCGACAGGTTGGCCCGCATTGCCAGCTCTACCTTGAGATTCTCTCTCTAATTTTTCACCCAATAATAAAATGAGAATCTCAAAGTGTATCTCATGTTGATACGGAAAGCTTAATCTCTTGAAAGGGTAAATCTCTCAAAAGAATCATCCAAGAAAATAAGAAAAATTGCCAAAACAAAGCAAACCTGTCCATCATCATCATCATCATCATCATTTCCAGTGTTAAGTCCAAGACTAGAAGATTCTCCACAACCAAATGAATACACATCACCATTGTCAGACACTACAAAGGTTGTGTAATCTCCTGTAGCAACGTGACCCACTTTGACATTGCTCAATGCTTCCACCACCTTAGGTACTGATTCACAGTCTTCATTACCATGACCCAAGCAACCGTACCGCCCCCATCCCCATGTGCAAACACGGCCATCCTGCCCCACTACAGCAGCATGCCACGCGCCAGCTGCAACTACCATTGGCTGAAGATTTAAATTCTGGAACTGTTTAATTAAATGAGGAAGTTTCTCATCAGTTCTTGAACCGTGTCCAAGCTTTCCACCTAAACCACACCCAACTGAGTATACTGACCTGTCATGCATTCAAGAGAGAATCATATAAGATCAGTAAAACTCTGTTATAAACAATAACAATGACCCAAACTACATGAAAAAGCTAATAGATTTAAGGATAATGATTTACAAGGCAAGGCTAACAGAAGAAATACAGATTTGCAATTAAATGAAGCATGAACAAAATGCTTAATTAGCATACAACTGCCAGCTAGAAATTCTCAATAAATTTTGACAGCCAAGGTAAGGAGTTACAGTTGGAGCTCACATTCCACTGGGTTGACATGCCAGACAAAGTAGGTAGCAGTAACCAGCAGCTATTTGCACCACTGGTATGTGTTCAAGGGCTCCTAACAAAGGATGGGGTTGCTTATCATTTAGATCGGTATGATGACCGAGTCTCTCATCTCTACCCCAAGAAAATGTATAAACCCTGCCTTCTCTTGACAACACAGCTGTGAAGAAATTTCCAATCGCAGCCTGAACTACGAATATGTTCTTCAAAGACTCAACTAACATGGGAGTTGTGACAATCTTTGGTCCCTGAGCTCCACTCTCGGCTTCACCAAAGGAGTCTTTCCCAAAGGCATATACCTGCCCGGAATCACTGATTAACATTGTCCTCCCAGCCCCAGCAGCTGCTTGTATAATTCGAATTCCTTGGAGAGATCTGCAACATAATGAAGCTTTGTAAGCATTTAATCAACTATTTCACCATCCAATTAAGCTGCAATGATTTAGAAATAGCCAAATGAACTAGCCTTATAGGGCAAGGTCGCCATTGCTCTTCTGTGGTACCATGCCCAAGTTGTCCTGAATTGTTGGAACCAAACGAATAAACGACCCCTTTTGAGGTCACAGCAATACTATGACCAGGACCTGCTACTGCCTGCGATTTCTCCCTCCTACTACATGCTTCTCCTGCAAGCAAAAACCTCAAAACCAGTTTCCAAGAACCTCCACATATTCGCTTCAATTCTTGCTTCTGTTCTGTTGTCATTGGCTGAAAAATGGCTCTCTTTTGGCACATGTCCAGAGCAGCAAGCTCTGACAGCGACAAATTGAAGTCGGGTGTAAAGTTTGCAGGCTGTCTAAAGAAGGAGCATGTCGCCTGTGGCAGCAGTTGCAGCAGCCACATTCAAAATGGAACCAACATTTTTAATATTAGCACCGCCATTCAAGAACAACTTCACAATTGAAATGCAGACAAGGACAGCACTTGCCTCTAAATTAGCAAGATCTTGAGGATCCAAATCACACGTCGTAAGGACGTAAAGTACGATGGAGGGATTAGCAGACAAGGGGAATTCTCCCGGACTAGATTCCCCAAAGCAATGGCGTTGTTGCCGTTCGAATGTTGGTAGAGGTGAGGCAACAATGGCAGTAATTGGCTGGTCAGGAATGTTATGGTATTGAATGGTAGGGGTTCCGCTAGTTGTGGCATCCATGGGCACTGCTGATCTTATGCAGTGCCCAAACTTTGTAGAAGAAAAGTTCTAAACTTCTGGGAAGTACGAAAATATGTGCAAATTCTGTTACTATATTAATTTCCCAGTTAGTCCAATTATAGTACATCTAAAACTCTAGATATTCTTCCAACTAGCAAAAAATGTGTACCTCAAAATACAATTGACTAGCAAATCTCAGGTCTCAAACCTACAAAGAGAAAACATGCTAATAGAAACTCATTATGTGACACAAATGTTAAAAGGAGAGGGGAAAACAAAAAAAGACACACACACTCACACTCACAAAAGAAACACAAAAAACTGAATTGTAAGACAATCTTTTGCCATCTAGCATATTACATAAGGAATTTAAAGCACCAGATGGCATACATGGAATCGGAGAATCAGAAAGCCATACCATTCACAAAACCAGTTGAAAAATATGAGCTAGACAAGCAAATCAGGAGCTGTGGATTTTAGACAACTTCAGGTTTATGTCACCCAGACGAAGGAAAAGTGTTAAAAAAGGAAGATGAAAACCGTTGAGGCAAGGTGAACCCATAGAAGAAAACTTTGAGAAGAAGTATACTATTCCAAAACGATGGGATATTCTAAATCCAAAAGGAATTTCCAAAATCAGAGTAGTCAAGTATAGTCTATTTATTTCACGTGAACTCATTATAACTCATTAAAGTAAAAAGATCTCAAACAAAACGAACCAAACTAGCAAAATCATCTTCCATGGCTGGAAAAACCCAGAAACAGAGATTGTAATTGCAATCAATATTTCCGGGGGGGAAAAGCGAGAGAAAACCACTTTTTTTAAACTTCTCCCAGATCAGAAAATTGTCAGTAATCCGATCAACAAGTACACTTGTTGAATACGCAACCAGAAAAATGGGTATTGCAAAACTCACACGCTTAATAAGTTTGCGATAAGCGGATTATGATCGTTAACAGATCAAGGCATAAAAAAATTGGAAACGTGATTACATATCAAGGGCATCGGCGATTCCTGAAAATCAGTCAGCATCCGTCAACGATTGCACAGAAATTCACGTTTTTCTTAACCAAAAGTAGCGAAATTTGGATCATTAAACAGTGGCAAGGTGGGTGTTCGATTAATATCTATAACTAATTATGTATATGTATATACACAACAGGAAGTGAGGGCATTTTTCAGTTTCAAGGAGAATGGGAGGAGAGAAGGGCAGAGAGAATGAGGGTTTTGTTTCATGTGAGCGGATGTATTGAAAAATTTTACCTTTATTATGGGAAGAGCTCTCTCTCTCCCCTCTCAGAGACGATGATGACGTGTAACTCAGGATGAGAATTATTTACACGCAAGCAACCCCCGTCTCGCATGGGAGGAAAAATTCCTCAGATCACTTGTGATACAGTAAATTTCAAATTTGTGTCTGATTAATATCAGAAAAAATTGGGGAAAAAATATTAGAGCTAAAAATTTAATTAGTAAAAAGGATCTGATAAATTTTAATAAATATAAATTATTGGTACTATGTAAATATTGTACATACAGTATTCTCCCTTTATTTTTACTACATGAAGATATACTTTATTTTTTCCCTATTTCAAAATATTTGTCCAATAAAATTATATTATCATATTAAGAATTAACAGATTTATTGAATGGTTAATAAACCTTCTGATCCCTCAAGTCAATTTAGTCTCTACAATTTCATTTTTATGAGTCAAGTTACTAAATTTCCATAATCACACGATTAATATTTGTGGTTTGAAGACATATAATCTTAAACACACATGAACTAACCATTAACTTAAGAATGACAACATCTTCATGAATTTAAAAGAAACAAAGAATTGTTAATAGATGAGATTAAATAAGAATATAAAATTACGTAAGAAAATTTAAGGATTTCATTTGATAAAAAATTAACTTTTGGAAACTAAAATGATTATAATGCTTCTTTTTTCTCAAGATTGTATGGAATTTCAAGGATAAGAATGGATTTAGGCCCTCTCATGCAGAACAAGTCATGAATATTAGGCTTGATCTAACAAGAAATGGATGGAAGGTTATGTGATAAGAAATTTGTGTGTTGGATAATTTGCTAATCTCTGAATCAGGCCAAGAGACACTATTACAAGATGGCCATTAGATGATTTTGTACAAAATAATTTCTTAATTCCATAAATATATATATAAAGAATTTCTTAATTCCATATATATATATATAGAGAGAGAGAGAGAGTAGGACTCATTAGTTAGGTCAACTCATACATTAAATGGAACTTTCCCATTTAAGTAGGTCCATAAGTTGCATATCTAAAACTAAATAGAAAATGGAAAGAAAAAACAGAATATGAGTTTAAAAGGGATAATGTTAGGTATAGTTTTACTTATAACATGCATGTTCTTCCTATGGCTTTATCTTAAGGATAAGGCTAAATAATGGGTAGAGCAGACTATTTGATAGTCAGCCAGTGTCCTGTTCATTTTTTTTTTAGTACGGCCTAGCCCATGCCCGTGCTTCAACCAGTTTAAACCCGTACTAAATGTGTTAGGCTGAAGCCGTTTAGGCTCTAACGGGTATGGGCAACCCGTTTATTAAAGATAAAAATATTTTTTTTATTTAAACCCATTTGAAATTCTAATGACAATAAGAATAAAATAACAATAGTACACACATGATATAATTGTTCATTCTAAAATCAGAAAATAAAATACTATAATAATAACTACAAATTTATAACCACACAATCCACAATGCTCACATAATATAATCATTTATAATCTTAATTATTCAATTAGATTATAATTATATATTATCTATATTATATTTATTTATTATGGTTGTAGACAGAACTGCCTCTACCTCTACAAAATAAATTTGAAAAAGTATATTGAGAGAGTGAAAATGACATAGGTGAATCAAATGGCACAATTGTTTTGTGTGTCTATGGAATTTATAAAGAACTAATAAAGAGTGTGTTTATTAAAAAAGACTCATTTTTTATAATATAATAAATTAAAATTTGAATATCAATATTTAGTGTCCTAAAAATATTTTAAATAAAATTATTTTCAATCGGAGCAAATTGTATAGGGGCCAAAAAGAATTCATGGAAGAAGACAAAAAGGAATGAGGGCTTTGTTGTAGTGCTGTGAAGGAGGATTGGAGTTGGAGGCACCACAAGGCTTCTCAATCATTTCATTTCATTTCATCATGCAAGTCGTCTTCAAAATCCAAGCCCTCATGCAAACATTCCTAAAGAAATTTAATTAGGTAGCATCCGACATGAGGGGAAACGTAGGTAACTTCACAATTGATCAAATCCGATTGTTATTAATATCATTTTAATTGGATTACACTATTTAGTCCTTGGCATTATTCTTTATATCTTTAATATAAGATATATTTAACTAATTTAATTAAATTAATAAAGTTAATTAATATGATAGATATATTTCTAAAATATCATAATAATCTTTCTTAATTCCTTCATTTTTTCTCTTATTTGATTATTGTTGAATGAGTATCAATAGGGATAATTTATGAAAAAATTAACAAATGTGAGAAATATGTCTTATATTTAAGATAAACATCAACTCGTTAATTATGTTCTATATTAAGGATTGGATAAGTATTATAATATGCAACTACTCCTCTTGTTATTTCAAGTCTTGAGGTAATATTGATCCTAAATATAAAATATATTTTTTATATTTATCAATTTTTTCTAAAATTATCTATATTGATACACTTTTAACAATAATCAAATATAAAAAGAAAGGATTAAGTTAAGAAAAATTATTAAAATGCATATTTGGATAAGATGAAATCCGTAGTTTGAAAAGCCATTTTAGGCAAAAATATGATTTACGTACAAAATTAAACAAACATTTATCAAATGTCCAAAAGAGTTTATAAAGTAAACTATAATTTCAGATAAATTTGTGAAAATAATTTCTAGGTGGGGAAAAGGGCTTTTGAGCTGTCTAATAGTTATTTGACCTCTATCTTTTTTTTTACTCTCTCTCATCTTTCTTTATAGACACTCCAAACCTTAATTTTCTCTGTCATTTCCTTCACACTCCTCTGCTCTCTTTTCTTCTTCACGCTTTTCTGCCCTCTCTCTTCTCTATGCCATTTGCCCTTTGCCACTTAGCTCTTCCGTGTCTTCCAGGCGAGACAAGCTGTGCGTTAGCTGACAACTCCATTTCTCCTTTGTGATTTCTTTCCTCCGTGGCTTCAAGGCTTCGCCAACCCATGCTCTCATTGACAACTCTATTTACCCTCTACGATTTGTCTCCTCCTGGTTTGTTTCTGTATTCTTCAATCGTCATACTCTGTTATGTTGTCAGTGTTCGCTTCTTCTAGTCTACTATCGCTGTTCTAGTTCTGTCATTACTTCTCATCTCTCTCTCATGCTACCACGGCTAGTTCTAAGTAGTCAATGGAATAGAAGATGATGGTGTGCAATCATGGATGATGGGGGTTATGTGGAAGCATAGAATGGGGATGATGTGGTATTAAAAGTACACTTTGACCTCATATTTTTTCTGATAATTTATCAATCACAAAAATTATTTCGGTAATAATCATCCGAATACTTATTTATTCAGAATCACTTTTTTCTAAAAGCTCTTCACTAAAATTATTTTTAAATTTTTTTTTATAAATTCTTTTCTAGAAACTAATCAAATGGGCCCATAATGTTTTTAAAAAAAATATAATGTTAAATAATTTTTTTAATTTAATTAATTTAGTTAAATAATTTCTATATTAAATATTATTTCTTTATAAATTATTTTTAAATAAAATTAATGCCGTACACGCTTTCATTGATCCTTGGTTGGATTTTTTTCCCAACCACGACCCCTAGTGGCTTCCGACGTAGAACGTTTACTAGCCACGGAGGCATCATCATGGCATTAAAGAAAACCAATTCTAGAAATTGACGTCTGCTCATATTTGTAATTAATTTCTAAGGCAAAAGACTATTAGAAACAGTACTAAATCAACATTTGCCTAAAAAATTTAAAAAAAGAACATAAAATACAACGCGTTGAATCATGTTGGATAGCACATAAAATTAAATATCTACATAATTAAATGAATATCGATCTATCTATAATGCAACAATCGAAATAAGGGACACTTATAAAGGGAAGAGAAATGTTCAGCAAGTTTTTTTTTAAAAAAATATTATTTAAGTTTAGTATCGATCTCCTATCAAAGTTAGGACACAACCCTATAGTTTAGAGAATATTTATAGAAAACTTATAAGATTACTTAATAAAAGAGTTCTCACAATAGTAACAAGAATCGAAGTCGTATTTTTATAAAATATATATTTCTAACTATCTATACTAATTTTTCTTACTTTCAATAAATTTTGTTATGCTATGATTTTTACATTTATTATATGATGATATCATCACACAAGTTTCACAAGTCTTACTATAAAACTCTATCTTGATTACTTGACGTCACAGATATAGGGCCTGTTTATATAAAATTTTAGAAAAATATTTATAAAAAAAATTATATAATTTTTAGAAAATGACTTCTAGAAAAAAATTTATGAAAAAAATAATTTTAAATAAATGAGTGTTTGAATAGTTATTTTCAGAAGTACTTTTATTAGGAGTATTAAATGAGGAGAGATGAGAGATAGTGTAGAAAAGAAATAGGAGAGAGAGTGTAGAAAAGAAAGAAGAGAAGAGAGATGGTGTAAGAAAAAATAGGGATAATATAGTAATTGATTAGTTTTAAACTCTTTTACTGTTCTATAAACTACTCTGATAAGCTTATCTGAAATATTAATTTTAAATCATAATTTAATCCAAAAGCCCTTTTAAACAAATATAGTTGTTTGTTTTAAAATTTTTAAAAATTTAAATTTTGTCCAAACTTAAGATTAAAATTTAGGTTTAAAAACATTTCAAATACTCAGATAGGATAACGGTCCCTTAAAACGGGTTTTAATTATTGTTATTAACCATTGAGAATTTTGTTCTTGTGATTTTTAACATGATGTGTTGCTTGTCTGGGAAACCCCAGAAGCACCTAAAAGAAGTGCTTTTCACGTAGTCAGACCAAGACAGCCTTGAGCCTTCCATGTTTACGGGGACAAACCTTATCCATCAGTGTTTTGTTCATAAATAAACAATGTCAATTATCTCAGTTAAGTAGAACCTAACCCTAAATAAAATAATGATGCGCATATTCCTTTATTCTCAGGGCCAATAAGGAGAATCCATATGTCTAAACTTGCCTCCTCTAATAACTCTTAACACGTCTCTTAAATCCTCAAAATATGAAGCTGATATATTATGCCTAAAATAAAAAATATATGTATATAATTTATATTTATTTTCTCTCTTTACTCTCACCTGGCCTTCCTGAATAGTTAAAGATTAAATAATAATGCACAAGTCCATCTGAGTTGTACCATTTCCAAAGGTTACCTGCGTTCATATTGTGTTGTGAAGCTGGGAAAATCCACAGCTTTCAGCCTCTTGGAGAGAGCAGTTTGACTCCACAATGTTCCCACCTCTCTGATACACTGCAATGATCTCCAATAGAAGGGAGGCCAATGGTCTCCACATTAAATTGCAGAAATTTTTTTCCCCGTGTTTTCCTAATAAAAAGAGCGACAGAATGCACAAAGTTCATTCTAAGTGAGATTTGAAGAAACAGAGAGGTTGCTTCCAGGGTTTTTTTTTTTTTATAAAAGCAGAAAAAATGGTTTACTCTAACTTCATACTAGATACTGCTCAACCAAATGTTCGGATCAGCACACAGAGAAGAACATGATTATAGTAGTAAAAAGAACAAGTATTCAACTTGAAAACTACTGAATTGTCCAGGAAGAAAATCTTTAAACCTATGGAAGCCTTCATTGTTTCCTCTTGAATAATTTTGTCTCCAGAAATACCTTCACCTCAGAGTTCCTGAGCATGGCCGAGCTTGAACCAAACCCTGAAAGCTTAGAGAGTGCGAATTAGTAGAAGTCAATGAATCAAAATATTCCGGCAAATTAGAAACAAGCCAGGGTACATTGTCGTGTCACAGACCAATACTTGAGTCATGGAAATTCCAGAACCATAATATTTTCTCTATAATATCAAAACCAAGGCACTCATTGGGATACTTGAGGGTATTTTGATAGCATGAAAATAAAAGTACTAAAATAGAAGTAGAATTAAATATTTTTTTATTATTTCAATTCTATTAAAAAAAATTAGAAAATGAGATAAGAGAAATAAAAGTAAAATATTTTAAACCATTTTATCCTAAATTATAAAATTTCTAAACAACTTTAACTCTTACCAAATTATAAAAAAAAATATTTTAGACAATTTTATTTTAAGTTATAAAAAAATTATTCACCAATTCTATACTTATTTGCAAATTACCAAACAAATTTTTAAAACTCAATTTCAACCTAATTTTATTTTTATTTCTACTTCCATTTCTATTTCTATAAAAAAAAACTCTTCCATTTTACCCCACCACACGTAGTGACAAGTTGACTGAAGCAATCTGAAGCATCTATTTCTAATAAGGATTCATTGATCCTTCTTTTTTATTCATGCAATTGAAAGAAAAAAATACAATATAATACAAACTCCAACTACGAAGCTACAAAATCAGCCACAAATCTAACCACTTTCGTATTGCAATTATAGAAACCTTAATTCTTGATGACACTGCCATTTCTATCACTCTGATGTACAACGATAACCAGGATTCTCAAATGCTCAGGAAGGCTACGTTTTTAAATTTTCTCTGGTTGGAAAATGAGAAAATGGGCCAGTCAATCTTTGGTAGAGTAAAATTCCATATCTTCTGGTTTATAAATTTCTCAATCCTGTGTCACTTGATCTGGGTCTTCAGCAGGAGCCTTGCTTTCTGTGGCAGCAGGTGTGTACACTTCTGTTTCCTGTGATATTGTGAATCAGGCTCATAAAAAAACTGTATAATCTGCAAAAATATTAACTTCAAAGCGATAAAAATGTTTCCCATTTCTTCATCCAAAAACATGTTTCATATTTGATCAAGAAAGGTGTAAAGAATTCAAATTCAATTCTTGTCATCAAAGTAACACAATCTATTATAGAATATAATTTAGTAGCCTGATCTATTGCCATATTATCGATCATCTCAGTACCTCAAAGCATGGCAAGAGAATGATATAGCAATCTAAGAATGATGATAAAATAAGTCAGAAAAATTGCAGAGCAAACTATCCAAAATAAAAGACACATCGATGCGCTTTGAATTAACTTACGCATGCTTTTTAGGTGCCAATCAATATATAACCCCATACAAAAGAAGGGAAAGTTTGATACTTCCCCCAAACTTCCATCTTTTTATACGTTGTGATAGGAACCAATAGGCTTATTTGGACATATTGATGTGTTTCATATGCCAGATTTAGAAGAAAAAATATTTTGTCCATGCAATCATACCTTTTCTGGACTTTTCTCACTCCTTTCATTGAACTGGAAATCAGCAGAACCTTTATTTTCTGTATGCAATGAACTGGATGGATTGCCATTCAAAGCAATACCAGAAGTAGAAGGATCATCATTCGCGGTCACAGCATCAGATTTTACAGCAATTCCATCATCTCCATCCTCATTTCCCACCTGAGCTGTTTTGTCCTTTGGTTCGTGTACTTCAGTTGCTTTAGCTGCTGCCTCCTCAGCTTTCTTTTCTTCTTCTCCGTGTCGTTTTTTCTTTGCCTCTTGCTCCTTTAATTGCTTAAATCTACAAAATAAGGGAGTAAAGTAGTGTTATAAGAGGTGGAAAATATACTAAGACGGGATAAAATGAGGCTACCTACAATCATTTACCTGTCACCTCGTTTTGGCCCCTCTGATGTCAACTTCACACCTAGACTGGCCTCTCTTATAGGGGGCTTTAGCTCAGACACTGACTTCTGAATTTGCTTTAAATCATCATTCACTGTACTATCACGTACTTGTATCACTGGGTTTTTGGCCCCTCCAAGTTTTTGAAGCCATACTTGTTGTGCTGTGCTCAATATATTATTTGTGAACCTACACAACTTAAACAAAATATGTAATTAGATAACATAATATAAAGGCAGGAACAAGAAGATTAAATAAATAATGCCAAATTAAAAGGCTTCTACTTTTGCTTACCAGTAAAGACTTAAACCAGAAGGAACTGATAGAGCAAAGTAACCAATCATTAAAGGAAGGACCTTAGTTAGGGCCTGAGAACTCCTCATGTTGGGATCATTAGGCTGAAAACACGAAAAATAACCAGTAACTAAAGAATATAAACAAAATTTAAAATTTTTCTTTAACTAAAATAAATCCGTTTCCTGAACAATACCTTAAACTAGCCATATAGGCGGTACTATCCTATAACAGGACCATGAGCTATAGAAACTCTCTATTATCCAAGAGTTTAGATTTACCTAACACAAATTTAGTTCGTTTCTTATATTAAACTGTACAAAACTTCAAAATTTCTTTATATTCTTCAGGGAACACAATTATAGATTCATCATAATAATTTAATATCAATTTATACTTCAAAAATAACTTTTATCATTCCTTCCCTATATGAGTTTTAATTCGACATACTTACTTGGATTCCTTGCTCTTTTAGAAGTAAAATTTTTCCACATATTCTGAATAAAATTTATTTATAATGAAAATTATTACAAGAATGCTAAAAAATTTTGAATGACTCTTGAAATTTCTTTGCTTCGACTTGCTTACATTTAGACACACTGGCTCTGGTCTTTTATAATGAACATTTGTCTTACAATTACTTGGCAACCGATAAAAAACTTTCTGCTGACACTTACAATAATTCAACAAACTTTAATAAAGTAAAAGTACAATGACCTACTTTAATAAAATAATTAGATCAACACAATAATTGTTCTAAAAAGTATATTCCTTCAACTTTTCAAATGGGCATCATTATTAGTTTTGCCAACTCCTACTCCGTAGTTGCTTTGTCTTCTATCTTTGCACAGTACTTACATTTATAACTTTTGAATTCTTCTAATATGTGCAAATTTTTTTTTGTGTAGACTTACTATTTTCCATTTTATTCAATCTCACTTGTTCATACTAATGTTATAATTTTTTACTTCCATGAGATATTTTTCCTGAAGTAAATATAAGTAAATATATACATATTTTGACTTGTATGATATACCCATTGGATTTCCTCCTTAGTAGTCACACATCAGTTTAATTCTTCAAATAAAATTCTATATCCCAAGCTTCAAACATGACTTATAATTACTGGAAAATTTTCTTCATTTATTCTCTTCTTCAGCATCTAATATTTTCTTTGTTGTTCCCAATTTGATCAAATGTATTGGTGGATAGAATTTTTCTTTTGTTACTTCAGCAATAGTAGAGTAACACCTTATAAAGATTTTGGTTTGCTTTACTATTCCAAAGTGAGATTTTAATGCATCTTTCACTGTTTTTGGGAGTAGTTTTATTTCTTCCATAGATTCTAATGGGTAAATGGTCTGTACTAGTCTAAATCCAAATAGACTTGCTGTAACCTCTAGAGAGGCTCCTGGTTTTATGATATATTTATTAATTTGATAATGGGACGTTATCCCCATGTAAGGGATTTGATGGCACTGATTTGCTTTTTTGACTAAAGTCTGGTAATAGCTTTATACTCCAGAAAGTCTAAAATCAAATCCCTCACATGGGGATAAAGTCCCATTATCAAATTATCAAATTATTTAGTAATTATAAGTCATATTCGAAGCTTGGGATATAAAATTCTATTTGAAGAACTAAAATGATGTATGACTACCGAGGAAAACCAATGGGTATATCATACAAGTCAGAATATGTGCATATTTACTTCAAGAAAAATATCTCATGGAAGCAAAAACTTAAAACATTAGTATGAACAAGTGAGATTGAATAAAATGGAAAATAGTAAGTCTACACAAAAAAAATTGCATAGATTAGAAAAATTCAAAAGTCATAAATGTAAGTATTGTGCAAAGATAGAAGAAGACAAAACAACTACAGAGCAAAAATTGGTAGAACCAATAATGATGTCCATCCGAAAAGTTGAAGGAATCTACTTTTTAGTACAATTATTGTGTTGATTTAATTACTTCATTAAAGTATCCCTTTATTTTATTAAAGTAGGTCATTGTACTTTTACTTTATTAAAATTTGTTGAATTATTATAAGTATCAACAGAAGGTTTTTTATCGGTTGCCAAGCAATTGTAAGGCGAAGGTTTATTATAAAAGACCAAAACTAGTGTGTCTAAATGTAAGCAAGTTGAAACAAAGAAATATCAAAAGTCATTTGAGAATTTCTGAGCATTCTTATAAACAATTTTCAGTATAAATAAATTTTATTCAGAATCTGTAGAGAAATTTTACTTCTAAAGAGTAAGAAATCTAAGTAAGTATGTTGAACTAAAACTCATATGGGGAAGGAATGATTAAAATTGTTTTTGAAGTATAAATTTATATTAAATTATTGTGATGAATCTATAATTGCATTCCCTGAAGAATATAAGGAGATTTTGAAATTTTGTATGGTTTAGTGTAGGAATCAAACTAAATCTATGCTGGGTAAATCTGAACTCCTGGATAATAGAGAGAGCTTCTATAGCACATGGTCCCATCATGGGATAGTACCGCCTGTATGGCTGGTTAGCTGTTATTCAAGAAGCAGATTTATTTTGGTCAACGAAAATCTTTAAATTTTGTTTATATTCTTCATTGTCCCCAATTATGGTATAATGAGTAGCTCAGCTACCTAAATGTGGACCCACTGAAAAGGAACTTCTTTTTCTTTCCATTTGTAAGTAGGATAAAGCTTAGAACCTGCATCTATTAGATTGAATTACGCATACAACATGACTAACCTGTGAAGACTGCATTATTTGGACAGATATGTACTGAGTGACAACCAGCAATACAGGCAACACAAGGTAGGCCAATGTATCTGACCATCCAAGGGCTGGGTGACCATCCTGATGAAAAAAGAAAAAGGAAAGGAATCCCCTTTATGAAACTGACTCCACATTGAGATCCAACCCAAAGCACTTCAAAAAAGTATGTAAAAATATCAGTTGCAAGCAATCCTATCTTAATTCTTAATTAATTAGCTCCTTCTAAAGAAGATTCCTCCTAGTAATAATATAAATTTATTAAAAACTACAATTCAATCTCAGGTGATTTGAAGGTGGAAGATAATGAAGCTGAAAGAAAATGATACCCATAATACACAAACACTAAAATCCTCGAAAAATGTGACATACCACAAATGGAAAAAGCCAAGAGATACCACTTCCATTTTGACGGGCAGCAATTGTAGTTGGGCCGGCAAGGGAAGGTATCCAGAAGAAACCCTCTGTAAGAAGTCCCTTTGTGTATTCAACAAAAATATAAAATCAGTCATGGAAAGTAACAAACTCCTTCAACAAGTGAAAATAAATTATATGGTAGCAAGTCAACTTTTAAGCAAGCTACCTCATCAGCCACATTTGAAAGTGCTCTATATAGCCCAATCCATACAGGTATTGTTGCAAGTGTAGGCAGGCATCCTGGAACAAAGAGGGGAAAATTAAAAAAGGAATTACCAATTTAATTTGATGAGCATTGGATTAATGCTTTATACAGGGTTGCTAGATGCCAGCCACTGCCTAAGCCATTAAAAGAGTTCTTATCCAATCTGAGATAAAATGATGCTTATAGCTTTAGCAAAGTTATAGGAGCAAGGTTCTGAAATTATCACAGCAAGCCTCATCCTGATTCACATACTTGACTCTAATCAAAATTATGTTGCAAAAACCTGCTAGAGGATTAATGCCAGCCAATTTATATAACCGAGCAGTCTCAAGTTGGATCCTTTCCTGCAAGGAGAAATGTTACATGACATATGGATTGGTAGCTAGTATTGAAATGCTATCAAAATAAGTTAGGATTGAAATTCTATCAAGCAGAATAGAAGCCAGTTTATTTCTTTCCTAATAAAAAAAAATCAATTTAGAGCTTCCATGGTTCAAGGTTTCAATGGAAAATCCTAATTCCCCGTTTGGTTGGATGGAATTGGGAGGTGGGAAGTGGAAGTGGAATTGAGATTTTTGTTTGTTTCGTACATTGGAAGCCACTTGACTTCCAATACAATCAAAAGTGGGTTCTTTGGGTTCCTTGGAACTGAGATTTTATGACCATTGTACCCTCAATTATTTTATTAATTGACAACTTTACCCTTCTAATTATCACACATACCCGTGTCCCGCATCTCTCTTTGACCCATGCCTCTCCCTCTAACATCGACGGCTTCCCTCTCTCGCAAGAATGCTAGAAGACCGCGATGAAAAGATGCAACTTGCCATGGCTGTCACTTTCTCCGGCACAGTAGCCTTCTTTGATGGCGACCTCAACAACTTCCTCTATAGAGAACCAGATGTAGTCACAGCGAGATCTGGATAGGCAAAATGATCGGTCTTCAATTTCAAGTTCTTGGCTTCCACAGCCTTTTTTGACAGCGACGAAAAATTTTCTGGTCAATGGCTTTCGATTTCAATGGTGACCTTTGATTATTGTCTTCACACAATGGTTGGAATGCAGATCTGGAATCTTCCTTCCTCTTCTACCATCCCAGCCACATCAAGGATGACAACCACTTGTGAGGATTGGTCTTCGATTTCAAGTTCTTGGCTTCCATAGATCTGAAACATCCCCATGTTCTTCGACGATTGAAGCTCGATTTAAAGATGTTGGTCTTCGATTTCTTTGTTGTTGGTTGTTATTTGTTGAAAAAAAGAAACAAACAAAAGGATGCTGGGTTGTTTCTATGCTGGGCGGGGATTGTTACTGTGGTGGTTGACGGTTGTTCATGGTGGCTAGGGTTTTTCCTAAAGAAGGTCATATAGGTCTTTTCACATTATAAATGCATCTATTAATTAAAAATTATACCCCAGGGTATACGAAACAAACTTTTAACCCCACTTCCACTTCTAATTCAACTTCCAATTCCATAAATGCTCTTCCACCGTACCCAACAATGCATAAAGTTTTTAAAGGGCGTTTCCCAATCCAACAGTAGTACAATCATAATTTATGAAAGAAGTTTCATTTGAGAAAGTTAAAGAAGCCAAATAAAATACCTGATCACCAGCATAACGTTGCTGAATAGCCTTTATTTGAGGTTGCAAAGACCGCATAGCCAAGGAAGATTCTACCTGTACAATACCAATCAATTTTACGCTATGAAATAATGATAAATATGGAATGAGAAACTAAATAGCCTGATAAAGCTTGGGAAGTTTGTTATTGTCAATAGCAGTGATACTCAGAACCATACGTTTTTATGAAGCAAACATGCAAAAAAAAAGGTTTCACAAATATGATGGATTATTATGTTTTTATCAAAAAAAAAAATCCTTCAGAAAAGCAGACATGAGACAATAAGAATGCATTTGCATTCGTTATGTACTCAAGTTTAGCAAATCAACACCATTGATTTATATTACAACGAGGACAAACCTGTTTCTTTGTCAATGGAAATGTAGCAGCCTTTACAAGAATTGTAAGGAGTATAATGGAAAAACCATAAGCATATGGTACGTGCAAGGCAGAAAGCCCATCCTTCAGCACCTGAAAGTTTAAGTTACATCTCAACATAAGTATCGGACCTGGACAACATATGATGGGTTATTGCAGACATAGATTAATAAGAGAATTAAAGTTTAATATCAGAAGAGTCGCCGAAAGTCATCATTGGGAACCCAAGATTACTTCTTTGAAAATAACAATAAGAAACAGAGAGAAAAAGAAAAGGGCAATGACACGATCAACATGTATTGACTTTATTCTAATACTCTCCTTTATTTTAGCTGGGTTCCAATAAAAAAGAGGAAGCATTTAACTAACTTGTATTACTTTTACACTAACAATAATAATTTAACACCTCCCCTCCCCCCCCCCCCCCGGGTGGGCGGGTATAGTCTTCCCCTCGAATAATTCAATCCCAATCAGTCCCGGAAAATGAAGCTCAGTTATTCTGTCGATTATTCAATTGATATTTCCAATACAAGAAATTTCACAATTACGAGGACAGCAAAGTCAATAAAGTCAAAAAGCTCGGAGTTCAAACCTTGAGAACACTCTCCATGTAACCGGTAATACCAGAAAGCCAGTCGTTACTCTGTTTGGCGGTGGTAGCCACCATATCGGAAGATGAAACAGCAGCATCGGCAACAGTGTACAGAAAAGCGTCAGCTCGACTAAGCAAGTCCTTGATCAGCTCCTCGGCGCCATGAGGTTCTGGTAGGAAGCCAGGCTTGAAGGCGAACCTGGTGACGGAAACCGAACGGCTAGGGAGGTTCCTGGAGAGATTCGTGTGGTGGTGAGGCCGATGAAGGAGAGGGCTCGTCGTCGAGGTCGGCCGGTAAGAGAAAGGAGAAGAGGTTGCATTCGGCGCGAATAGCAGAAGAGTCGCCATGTGGTGGAAGAAGCGAGAAACCCTAGCTATGAGCTACTCCGCTTATTGATGCCTGTGGTGAGGAAGAAGGAGCATAGAATAGGAAGAGAGATATTCGTTCATGGAGGCAAAAGCATAGCATTATAGCTGCATTCGGGTGATTTTTGTCGTTTGGTATCTCTGGAGCGCAAATATGGGTTTTTCCCAAGTTTCTGGGTTTTAGAACTTTGGATTTGGCAAGGACGGTGCCGAAGGGGAAAAAGTGTGTGTGGCGTGTGTGTGTGTGTGGGGGGGGGGGGGGGTGTTGGTTGATATTGCTTATATTTTGAATTTTTTTATAAAAATATTAATTGAATTTTAAAATTTTAAATAAAAAAATTCTTACAAAAATATATTAATATTTGCTTATCTAATATAACTAAAAGCTATTAAAGTAAAAATTGATTTAAAATTTAAATAATATTTTTATAGAATTTCACTATTATATTTTTTTTATAAAATTTATTGGGTAAAATACGTAAGTAGTAAGTGCAACTCATTTTTATTCCTTTGTCCATATTATTCTTAGTTATATGTAAATATTTGCTGTCGTATACGTATTTAGAGATAGGAATAGGCATTGCATTGCATCCTTTATTTTTTAAATTTTTTTAGAGAATAAAATTTATAGATAGGGATGCTTTAGCAATTTTGTTTCAAAAAAAAATTGTTGGAAAGGACAAATATTAAGGGGGGAAATCTCCTCTCTTTCGGTAAGAAATATCCTTTTTGCTGGTGCTGAGGACAAATCTAGAAATGTTCTTTCGAGTTTTACAAAACATGAATGGCAATTTAGTTTTTTGTTGGACCTCAAATTCAAAACTTAGTTTGAATAATTCGATGGATGGATTTTCAAATGCTCATTCGTATTGTTGGACTATGAGAGTGGTGGTTCCCAACAATTGAATAACTCAAGAAGTTCAACAAGTGCTGTTAACGTAATTATGAATTTGCTACATTGAAATTGTTACTTTGGACTGGATGGTTGTTAATGGAGTTGTTCAACTTCATAAAAATCCAACTTCTCAAGTCACAAGTGTTATTAGCAAGTTCCTAAAGATCAATAAACCTTAAAAATCTCATTAAGTATGTCTTAAGATTAACTACTATTTAATTTTATACTTATTTAATATATATTATACTCTATAAAAATAAAGTCTATAAAATATTAAATTAAAGATAAAATTTTATATTCGTATAAAAAAATTAATAATACAACTTATAAATAAAATTAAAAAAATATATTTTTTTAATTTATAAATATCATTCATTTTATAAAAACGATTACAACAACTAAAGTAGGCACATTTAATTTCGCAAAAACTTGGATTCTGGAGTCAAAAGTTTTTGAAAATCAATGACAATTTTAATATAACAAATAATAACTTTCATTTTGTGAAATGACAAACATAACTAACACATTGAACTAGTCATTTTATATATAGTTATTTTATACAATATTTTGCACAGTATTACCAAGATGCATTAGTGGCCTCTGTTCGGGGAACTTTTTAGAAATCAAAAGGTGATGAAATCAAGTCTCACGTCGACCATCTTTTACCCCAAAATTCTTCCCTAGTCGATGGTGCCCAGAATTCTGATGATGGAAGGATTTTTTTTTTTCCTTCTGAGGGTAATTAAGTCATTTAAAATACTTAAGTTGCCAACCTTCTCTATAAATTTTATAAAAATTAAGTCCTGAGTGACTATTTTTAAATTTTCATATTTCAGTAGTTATTATTATGTACCTTTTCTCCATTTTTTTATATAATGTTTTTTTAATTCTTTATTAAGTATATATATCATTTTATTGATAATAATTTTATTTAAGATACTATTAAAAATTAAATATAAATATATTTTTTAATAAGTATTTAAATCTTAGTTTGTTTGTTTTTTCTTTTTCTACACATTACATGTGTCTATTCCTAACAAGTCAGGTATTGAGCCCGGGTATTGATTTGGGCTCAAAGTTTTGGGGTTGAAAAGAAGTCCAAAAATCTGCTACCGATCCCTCCCTGTTTACATGCACGACATGACTTATCTTGCTTGGGTTTATCTATTAAAGAGGAGGTATACGTCGGATATAAATTTTTTATATATTGTACCCAAAAAAAAAAAATTTTATATAAAAAAATTCGTTAATAAATAGTGAGATATATAATTATTTAAAATATATTTTATTTTTTAAAAATATTATTTTATTATAATTCTTATTATAATATTTAGAGAGGTATCATAACTCTTTAATATCTAAATTTACGTTTGAAGATAATTGATAACTCATTTTACCTAATATTAGTATCACCTAAAAAAATAGAATTTTTTTCTATCTTTAAATCTTGAGTGAATTTAATATTTTCTAAAAATTATTTTAATAAAAAAGAATAGGTAATAAAAAGGTAATACATACTATTATTTAAAATGTATTTGATTTTTAAAAACTATTATTTTATTATAGTTTTAGTCACGGTGTTTAAAAAAATATTCTAACTTTTAAATATCTAAATTTATACCTAAAAATAATTGATAACTTATTTTATTTAATATTATTATAGTTTATGGGAAAAGTAAAATTGTTTTAGAATGTAGGTAAATTTAATTTTTTTTATAAATTTTAGTATAAAAAAACTTACGACATGTTGTTTCTCTTTTTTTTTGTTTTTTTAATATTTTTTTTATATATATAAGAAATTTTTGGAAAGGGGTTGGGCTTACCCACGATTTAAGGGTAGGGCGAAGTCTCCCTTCTCTTAGATGATACCAATGTCGGGTAGGGCGAGCTGTCTATTACCCTCAAGCATAAATTTAAACATTCAATAACTAGAATATCTCCTCAAATATCATGATCAGAACTATAATAAAATAATATTTTTTAAAATTTAAATATATTCTAAAATAGTATATCTTACTATTTTATCAGTTCAAACCACGGATTTGTTTTTTTAATGTCGTTTCTATAACCTACTCGTCAATTTCAAGCAAGCTTGAACGTCACGTTGGAACAAAAGTGATAAGAAAGAGAGGGTGGGGTGTAGGATATGAGGTCCATAACGCGCCAATCCCACTCTTCGGATAAGAAAATAATCCACAAACTTCAATTTTATTGGATCTCAATTCTCACACTTGGCCTTAGCATTCCCCCCAAATAAATCTAATTCCACTTTCCTCCATTCATTCTCTGCAATTCCCAGCACTCAAGTTTATCATCCATCATCTTCTTCATAGCACCAAGCTTGATTTACAGGTCCATCAATGGCGGCAACCGTAGCAGCAATGGCCATGACAAGCGCAAAATGCTTCAATTCACCCAAACTCCCTAACCCCACCAAGTTAGCCACCACCAAATATACCTCTCTCCTTTCTTTTCATAACCTCCCAAAGGGCCTAACCTCTGAAACCACCGCTGTTCCCACGAACCCATCACCTACTCTCGCCGGAACTGCCATTGCTGGGGCAGTATTCTCCGCCCTGAGCAGCGCCGACGCCGCGATGGCAGCCCAACAGATAGCTGAATTAGCAGAAGGAGGGGATAACAGAGGGATAGCTCTGTTACTACCCATAATCCCAGCGATAGCTTGGGTTCTGTTCAACATTCTTCAGCCAGCACTGAACCAGCTGAACCGCATGAGAAGCTCCAAGGGAGTGATCGTTGGATTAGGGCTCGGTGGGTTGGTGGGTTCCGGGCTATTGGGGTGGAGCCCAGAGAGCTCGGCTGCTGAGGTGGCCACCCTTGCTGCAGAGGCTGCTAGTGACAACAGGGGTCAGCTTCTGCTGTTTGTGGTGGCGCCGGCGATTCTGTGGGTGTTGTATAACATATTGCAGCCTGCTCTGAACCAGCTCAACAGGATGAGATCTCAGTGAGTTTTTGGCTTGTGAATTGATGATGGTGGTGGTGATAGGGGATTTTTGTGGGATGTATAAATTATAGTGACTTGTATTGTAAGGTACAGGTACTCAATGCTGGAATCAACTCTTTTCGATGTGTCTTGTTTTTGGTTTGGTTCCTCAGTGCCAATTATTATAGCTTTAGCTTCTCTTAATATGCACTTTTAAGAGCGAGAGGAGAAGAAAATAAGGGGAGAGAATAGTGGGAAAGAAAATTTTTAAAAATGGTAAAACAATTTATTAGATTCTAATTTTAATTTGAGAGTTAACTAATTAATTTAAGTATATTAAAGGAGTTAGTTATGTTAGTTATTTATAATAAATATGATTTTGTTTTCTTAAAATACTATCATGATAGATTATTATTGGATAAAAATTATTTTATATACGTAATTAATAGGGATATTTAAAAAAAATTATAAATTTAAAAATAAAGTCTATCAAAGTCTTATACTGAAACTAACTCGTAATTAGCTTTATATTAATGATATAAGGAAATACTCTTTTTAGAGTTTTCTCTCTCAACATATTTTCTTTACAAATTTTCTGTGTCAATAATCATGTTTAACTGGAATAACCATAGTTGATTCCACAATTGGCTTAACTATTCTTGCTCAGGCATGATACATTTCTGTGTCATGAATTGTGGCTCCATTTGGAATTGGAGATTTTGAGCATTAAAATGCAGCAACACCTTCTTATAGAAGGAACATCTAGAGATAACAGTACGAGGTTGAAGTTTCTGGGAAGGAAAACCTCTTAAAAAGTCTTGTCGCCCTTCCTAAGTGCTTGTCATTTATTTAACCTTGTTGAGTATTTATAACATGCTCCTCCTATCGAAATTTTTTATTTGCTCTATAAAATATTTGAAGAAACTGTACTGTAAATTGAGGTTGGGAGGACAATAAAGAGGAGGGCGAGGTGGAGAGGGTAAGGATCAAGAGCATGAATGTCTTGACTCTTGAGGCTTTTAATAGGCAATGACTTTGTAGTTCAATGATATCTAAGTTTCCCTCGAAATGGAAAGATGTAAATTTAATCCATTTGTAATATCAAACCTTTAGTGTCCGCTTTCTTTTTGTTAAAAAAAAAAAGAAAGAATAATGGCTCTTAATAGACATGATGCCGTCCTTACGTGTGGGAGAGAAGGTGCTCAAGGGAAAAAGATGAACAGCAAGAAATACAAGACAAGGGACAAGTTCTACTCTTCAATTTCAAACTGCCAACATGCGTTTAAATTAACGATAACTAAATAAGTTAAAATCAATGTTATTAAAAAAGCATTGAAAATTATCTAGTCTGCCACATTATTAAAAAAAATAAAAAACTTAACAGTGTATGTTTAGAAATTCTTTCGGCCAACACATGATTCAAAGATTAGAAAATAATATTTATTTTAAGGAAAAGCATTTCGATCTAAATATATATTTTTTTTTCCTGGGCTTAAGTCTAAAATTAAATTAAGTGATTTAACAAGTTCTAAGGGATGAGATAAGAGATCTACAGAACTTTTTGGTTGATAGAATCTTGAAATATCATTTTCGCATTGTCATTCAACATTTCTTCCAAGCTTAAACGACAAACCCTTCTTCCCATATTTAGTATATTTAAACCAAAATAACTGTTACCATCGGCAACATTTCTTATAAATTGCAACAATGAGACATAAATCGACCCATGATTAGTGTCTGAAGAGTTTAAACAAAACACCAAACTCAATTTTCTATACTGAATCGAGGCAAAAGGAAAATTTCTCCAGCATAAGAAAGGAAGTTTCAGTAGTAGGCTTTTCTTACATGATCTCATATGCGAACAAAATCTTGTAGCTGCAATGAGGTAAATGAAGAACGACAAGAATCTCAATATTTATGTGTCTGCCAATCTGTCTAGAACAAAATCAACTGGTTGACTTTCACTTTCCTCTAATTGAGAGGCCGACTGCTTAGCCTTCTTATACCTTCTTGAGCTTCTAAGAATGCTATCAAGGGGCATTCCTTTTTTGACTGACAAGCTGCCAAAGTAAAGATTCAGATACTGCTCTAGCCAAAGTATGTGAAACACACAACAATGGAAATTCCCTCATAATGCATAAAAAAACAAAATGTAAAAGATGGAGGTTGAGAATCTAGTTAGGAACGGTTTCAAGAATATTGACTCTAGCAAAAAACTTCTGATTAATTATAGTTGCAAACTAAATGATATCACACCATTCACACTTGAGTAGTAGATTTTGATTTTAGTGCAGATGGTCTCAAAGACTCAGTCAAATCAGATTCTACCGCAACATGGAAGGGTAAATGGCACAACTCCAAATGATGCATAACCTTTTCACACTTATCCTTAGTTTGGATGGGAAGAAATTAGAAAAGAAAAAATACTAGGTAGAAAAACTCCTAAAATAGTAAATTTATTACTATTTTTAGAAGTTTTTCTTTGTAGTATTCTCACCCCTTTATTTTCCTCACAGTTTTTCCTCCATTCAAACCAAGCCTTAATTCTGGGCAAAAAATTTAAACAGCTCGGTCCCCTAAAATATATTCTTCTTTATAATTGTTCGTGCAGCGGAGGAATACATAGATACTGCAAATACCCAGCCCAACTCTATGAAAACAAGATGATCTGTCCCATGAGAAACTGAGAATAGATGTGAAAGGCTCATTCCATTGAATAAGCCATCCACATAGCACGTAAGCACCGATAACATTGACCAAGTAAATTGAAGCTATGATTAATAAAGATTATGGATGACCGAAACTTATCTGTAAAGATATTACACGCATCTCTTCTACTTTCAGCATATGTAAATAACACAAAATGTATTTTAATATAGAGATGACCCAAAATGTTACACTTGTATGTGCTTTTCTTAGCGTAAAAAAAACAAGTAAATAAAACAAAAACATAAAGATTTATTGAGGAAAATAGCCATTCAAACATTTAAGACTGCCACTTTTTAGCTGCACGGTTGCAATTAACTAACCGTGATTTTGTACCACTTTCTCCTTCAGTTTCCAGCCCTGTCCCGCCATGTGAACCTGTAGCAATTTAGTTAAAAAAAGAAAAGAAATCAGTTTGAGGTCCCATAATCCCCAGTCCTATGAAGAGATGTAGAAAATTGAGAATGGAATTGTATTAATATTTTGTTCAAGATTTTTTTTTCCCCCGGGGGGGGGGGGGGGGGAGAGGTCTTGCTCTTCCAAAATTGCCATCCAACCCATACACATCAAAATTCTAAAACAGAAATAGAACAAGATCCATTTTCTAAGCAAAAGGAACAAAAAAATGATGGAACAACATACTCCAGAGATCAATACTAAGCACTTCCTGAGTAGCTGCAAAACTTGTAGAAATCAATACTAACTTTCTACCTCTGATTTTCCTTAACTTAAAACGTAACACCTTGAGCACAGTAAATTTAAGAATTCCCAAAACCAGAAGTCATTGAATTTCCAACCTATTATCATCCACACAGGACCCAGCCACATACGGACAGACAGAAAGACCCAATTAGAAAAGATTTCCGCATACAGTTTGTATATAATTCACACCTGCATCACTATCATCATCTGAGTAAACATCTGATGGACTTCTAGTGCTGGAACTGGAATCATAAACTTTTTCATCTTTGTCTTCAGAGGTGCCACTACTATCATCCTTGAAAATTGTTCCTGCTAACAAGCTCTTCTTTTGCTCTTTTTTACTCACAACTCCCTCAATATTATTCCCAGAAGCTTTTCCAACTTTATTCTGAACCATTTTCTTTAGGGCTTGCGGCTTAGAATTTGATACAGAAAAAACTTCACTATTTTTCTCCAAATTCATACTCTTCCTAGAAGATTTGTTAACTTGAGGCCTTTTATTTTCTTCAATGGTGGACGTGACACTATTAGACTGACTAGACAAGCAAGCTTCTTGTTCATTTCTGCATGCTTTCGGAACCTTCTCATCAGGAATCCCAAGTCCCTCACCCACCTTCGACAATAATTGCTTTGTGGAGCTTAATTTCCCAACGTGAGTATTTCTTTTCACCATGTCACGCACTTTTCTGTTCTTTCCAATCATTGGCTCAATATCTGTTCTATCTGCATCATTCTTGTCAACAAGAATGTCATCCGACATAATATCTTTATGCTGCTCTTGCCCAGATGTAATATTTTGTTCAGCATTAATCTCCTTTTCAGTGGGAGCTTTCAAGAGGTTATCATCTTCATGTCCAAAAGAAGACACAGAATTGATAGCAGTTTCATTAGCTCCAGGAGGGGATTTGTAATTCGCTTTGGGAGCATTTGATGGAGAATGGGGAGGTTCATTTTCAACATCTCTATCAGGTTCCATAATTGGCCCACTTGATTTATTGGTGGACTTTGTACTAGTGGACTTGCTTTTCTTTTTCTTTCTAGATGTTAGTTCCATAGCTAGTCTGCTGTCAGAACCAGGTGATGGCTCTTTATGATCAAGAACTTGATCTTTTGTTAGCATTTTTGGCACACCTTTTGTGGGAGGAGTTTGTTTCTTCTTGGATTTCTTGCTCCTTTTCACACTCGGATTTTCAGCATGAGTTTCAGTTTTGCTGATGTCTTCCATGGAGCCAACATTAACGTCATTTACTTCCTTATCAACATCCGAAGTCCTTTTCAGTTCTTCTGGCTGTACCTCTTCCCCCTCTGTTTGATTTAACAGATTTTCCTCATTCATTGTGTTTCCAGAGGTAGGATCATAATTTGTTGCTTGACACAATTCCATTAAAACAGTATCATTCTTAGAAGCATCTACACGGCCAAAATCTTCTGTAAGTAAAGATCCTCCATCTGCATCCTTAGCATTTCTTTTCTTCCTTCTCTTCTCTGATTTTCCACATTCAGTAGTTTCATTTGCCTTTGAAACCTCTGAAGTCTCGGTTAACTCTCTGATGTTTGCATGTGTGTTATTATGCTTGGATGTCATGCAATTTTCGGACAGCTGATGCTTAGGATCATCTAATGGAGACAGTTTTCTTGCTTCTTCAGCTAGCACAGTCTGACCGGCTTCACTTAAATGATAATGGTCAAAGTCAATATTCTCCTGCATGTGGAGGTTATTACCCTCAGTTAGCTCCTTTGTCTCGTCAAACTCAGAAGGAGGCATTCTCACATCAATGGAACAATGATCCTTAGAATTTCCTGTTCTTTTTACTTTAGACATAGTGACTTCTTTGGATATGTTTGTCATAATTTCTGAGTTAACAACAGCATCTTTACTGGCGATGTTATCTACAAAAGCAAAAAGGGTAACATTATAATCAGAAACATAGCTTTCATCTATATAAAAAAGTCCTCTTTTCTTTCTACTTTCATTTCAAATAAAGTAATTATATTAGATTCTTTTCCGAACCAGACCCCAAGTAGAAGCACCTTTAGAGTTTTGACCATCTTTGACTATTTCCTCCTGAACACCTTCACCATATATCCTGGAATAATCTGCATCATCATTCCTGGAAGAAGTACATGCGGCTGTTTGATTATTTGATGACTTTTTCTTCCTCTTCCTCTTTGAAACTATTACACTGGTTCTCAGTGGATCAGCAGCACCACACCGCTCAGTTGATTGGTCAGCACTGCTATCTTTAATCTTTGGTAGTTCCTCCAAAGAGAGCTGAGAAGCATTATCTGGCTTCAAGCTCTCTTTATTAGAATCACCAACCAAAGATCTTTTTTCCTTCAAAGCACTTTCATATCCACTCCTCCCTTTTCCCTTCCGCTTTTTCTTTGCAGGAGATCCAGCGCCTGAAGGTTCTTGAGATGCCTTATCATGCCGAAATTCAATCCTGCCCCCAGCTTTGTCATTGTTAGTTTCAACCTGTTCATTAGGTTCTTCATTTTTCTTTTGTTCTTCATCAGACTTGCATACTTCATCCTGCTCCGATGCACCCTCTATCTTCTGCATCCCGTCTCTTGAATCATCAGTCAAAGATCTCTTCCTTTTCTTATGTTTTTTATTTACAGTAGATTCACGTTCAGAAGGCTCTGCCATTGACTTAACAAATTCAGCATCCATGTTTTCCTTACTTTTATCCTTGCATTCTTCATGCTCCTTTGGAGCTTCAGTTTCCTTAACTGCATCATTTGACATTTGTACTACAGAACTTGTGTTCTTTGAATTCTCACCTAGTTCATCTCTGCTTGCATTCCCAGAAGGGTTTTCAGGAACTAAATTGACTTCCCGCACAGCCATTGATATACCAGGTCCAAGAACAGAAGCATTATTGTCCTTGCAAGCATCATCCCGTACTGTGTCCTTCTCCCCAATAGTCTTACGTTTTTTATTTGCAGTTGGCAAAGATTTTAAGGTTCCTTTATCACATAAAATGCTTTCATCTTTATATCCCTTGCTGAAACCATCTCCCTCCCATTCGGGAATTGAACCATTTGATGGAATTACCGTGTCATCAGCACCAGAGAGTTTGACAACTGTCTCCAAATTATCAACAACCCCTTTTCCGCTATGTTCTGATACACGTGGGCTAACAAAAGGAACTTCCTTTTCACCATGTCCATTCTCTAATTGCGGCAATCTGAAACAGTTGAAGTCAGAAGCCCTTTTAGAAGGATAACTGAAAGAAATATCAATAGCACCAATTGAAGCATTATTTACAATGCCATGACAAACTAACTGGTTACTAGAATCAGGAGAATTTGAAATATGCGGTTTTTCAGTCTCTATTACAGCAGATGCATCAATGCTAAGAAACCAGTTCTTGTTGAACCCACTAAAGGCACTTCTCACCAACATGGAATCTGATAGGTGATAAAAGTAGCCCTTGCGCTTTACCTAACATAGTAGAAAGTGTTTTAATAATATGATTTACTCAAAAACCATGACTACAACAGTGGAACAGGATAAAAAAGCATACCTTTATGGCATGGATCTGTATCTGTCCAATCTTTGGAAAGCATAATGGGTGTTCTAACATAATCCTCTCTGCATTCCAACGTCAGGCACATATCATTTGAACAGGTCAGAACTTGTACAAAAAGTTAAAGAAGAGAACGGAAGTCTTGCCATACTAACATAATCTTATGTCTAGGCACAGAGAATATACGGAAATGTCTCTAACAACTTACGCAGAGCTAGACAAAATCATCTTCATGTCGTCACCATTTTGGGTGTAAGTAACTCTTAAAAGTCTATATAACGCAACTCGAAATAACTCTCAAAGAAAAAAGTCTTTATAACGCAACTCGATATAACTCATCCATTCCAAACTCAAAATAGAAGCTGGCAAAACACACACATAGAGGGAGAGGGAGAGGGGCATACAAACATGAACCAAGGCTCAATACAGAATCACTTTAGTTTATTGAACTCAAAAGCATATCAAAGAAATGTAGAATTAGATTATCGAGAACAGAGAACCACCCAAAGTTAAAGGGAAGAACAGATTGGTAACAATGAGAAAGGAGAGAAGGGTATTACTTTTGAGATCAGAAACACTGTCAGCGTCGTAAGCGATCATAGCCAGGTGAGTGTCGAGGTTGGTGTCGACGAAGACCGTGTTGCGATCGGCGTTGCCCTTGCTGCCGCCGTCAGAAGCTGAACTCTGAAGAGCCATTTCAGAGGGCGCGGAGGACCGGCTTGGGGTTTATGGATTGGCGGCAAGTGCGAAAGGTTTTTACATGCACATACATATATAGGCCTGAAAGCAAACGAGGGAAGTGAAACGACATTTTTATTTTCTTTTACCCTTTTAAACCAAGAAAAGCACAATAATGTCAAAATAATTGTAAATATTCATCCAGATAATTGTAACTTTAAAGAAATAAATACATTTAAGTTTTAAATATAAATTTGTAACTGAAATTCGTGTTTACTCATATTTATAAAGCATGGATAGAAATTTTTTATATTATTTATAAATTATACTATTAATTTTTTTATATGAATATATAATTTTATTTTTTATTTATTAGTTAGTAAATTTTGTACACATATGGTAGTGTAGTGTGCATGTTAAATAAGAGTAATTTTAAGATAAAATCTAAACAGTCTATAGTGCATGTTTGGGATGACATTTCGGCCATCCCAATCTGATTTTTTGAGGGGTTAATCTCGATAGGCATGCTTGTGTTTGGAATAGCATTTTTTCAATTTCACCTGGTCCAATCCCACGATATTGCACCGAAGAACCAACTTTCTTCCACAGTATTGGTTTGCAAGAAGATCCACTTGTACTTTTGCCAACCAATAATCCATTAACCATCTTCCTTACCACAAGCTTTTCCCATAAGAATCAGCACTTGTACTTTTTTTTTTGGCCAGAAGAACCACTTGTACATTCAAAGAGAGTGTAATATTAATGAATTTGAATGTGCTCGCGCTCAAGTCTGATTTTACACTCATTTTTACACTTTCATTTTCGTACATATAGATCATTCACAATCCACAAACACAGTAAGATGAAAACAGAAACAAATAATAACCAGCGCATTTGAAAGATACAATGTCCTGATAACGTTCTTGAGGGGAAGGGGGGAAAGAAGAGGAGAACAACATGCTCTGAACATTATAATGAACAGTGGAACACTCAGATCTCAATCATTCCTTCTTCCTGGAGTCTTTGAGTTGGCCTCTCTTGCGGATACCGAGGCAGAAACCCAGGCGCCAAGTATCTATAATGAAGTCAGGCACTGAAGATGCCACTGCCCAGAGAAGGGAATGAGGCCAGTAAGGCGTGCAACGAGGTTCATACCCTATCCACCTCAACCCTGCTTTTGCATATCCATCTGTTGATGGCACAAAGAATGATGACCTCCTAATCGATGCCATCTTTGTCGCCACATATAATGGAACCTGAGAGTATTCCAGAATTTTTCTATCAGAAACCACAGCAGATTATTCTACACATACAATAAATCTTATCTCACTAAATAAAGTTGAATACATAAATCACATTACACTGTGAACTATCAAAAATTAAATCTTTGGATATAGAATTAATAAATTCAAGTCACTAACACCTACACTGATAGAATCAGCAGAGAAAATTTGGAAATGGAGAAAACAAGAGGGAAATAACCAGGTGGGATCCCAGGATATTGCACCAAATATAATACCATAATTCATATTTAGGTAGATTCAAATTATAAAAGATAAATAGATTAGATTATGCAGAGTCTAATCAGGAATAGATGGTTGTTTAAATGTTTGTTTATGATTAAAATCATCTACCTATGCTTTGTAGAACATGTCTTAAGATAATTCCTGTTTGTAACGTCCTCAATGATTGAGACTAGAAAACATCGGGGGTGGATGCATTCTTATCATTAAGTTACTAATAAACACAAGGCAGAGAAGTAGGAAATGGTTTGGTTTTGTTGAAATAGATAAAGCACATTTTGGAAGCACTTATAAGAAAGTCCACTTTTGATACAGGGTAATGTTTTTCTTAATTTTGTTAAACGTGGTCATTTGAAGGCATAAAAAGAAAGTAACTGAAGATCTTGAAAGCAGTAGAAAAAAATTTGAACAATGAAAGAGACTATTGAGAGTAGCCAGTGAATTGGTTCATGATCAAGTTGTGAAGCTGAAAGAAGACCATAAACAAGAGAACAAACGATACCTGACATTGCACATCAATCCCATTATTCTTGTACTCAACATAGAGACATCTCGAAAACTGATCGATGTACCTGAAGAAACGAACAGAACAGAGAACTTCATTTCAGCAAATAGCAAACAAAATATCAAACAAGAAACAAGACATAAGAAACCATTATTATTGCTTGAAGTGAAACAATTAAAGTAATTAACTCACGCTTTTGTGCCTGCATATACAGAATAAAGGGGATCTGAAGGAATCACAGTGGCTGCTCCAGAGCCAATATTTACGATTGCTCCCTTCTTCCTCTTAAGCATGCCAAGAAGAACAGTTTGTGTGACCTTTGTAGTACCTTCAACATTTACCTTAATCAGGTTCTTCAAGAGTTCCTCATCCACTTCATGGAAATATCTGGCGTAAGGATAAGAAATCCCAACGTTATTAATCAACACTCCCACATCCAATCCTTCAATCGCCTCACGAATCCTAACCATACCCTCCGAAAGATCACCGCAGAAATCGACCACCACCGTTTTAATCTGGATTTTCCCGAACTTGGCTAGAATCGAATCGGACACATCCTTCAACTTATCAGGATTTCGCCCCACCAAGACTAGATTAAGCCCTTTGCGAGCCAACTGAAATGCAAAGCTCTTCCCGATACCATCCGTGGGTCCAGTAACGAGTGCCCAAGCTCCGTATTTCTTTAGATTTTTGGCAGGCCTGAGAAAATTGACGTACACCCATCTCACAAAAGCCAGAGAAAATTTCAGAAGCGATAGGGAACCCAAAGCGAAAAGCAGAAGAAACCATGAAGGGTGATCAGTTCTCAGCTTATTGATAAAACAGGACTCCATATTCCCAGTGAAGCAACTGTAATGGTGGAAACAGAGAAGAAAGCAATGATTGAGAGCTCAAATGGAGTGGAAGGTAGTGATAGGGGTGAGGAATGAAGAAGATGAAGAAGAAGGGAATCGAATTTATGGAGGAAGGAATTGCGGCGGGTGAAGTAGATGAGCGAAAAACAACCGAAATTAATAAGAGAGATGACGATTGAATCGATGCAGAATTGAAGAATCGCATTTAATGGATAAATGGGGCACCACATGGCGCGCCAAGCATGTGGATTTGCCTCTTGGCTCTGGCCTGCTTGCTTTCACAATCAGAGCAGTTATTCAAAAGCAGTTGTGGAGTTTGGGAACCTAACCCAATGTTTTGAAAATCGGACAAAAAAGCTTAGATCGGTCATCTCATCCTAATAATTTAAAGGTAATTATTATAAATAATAACTCCCTAATTCAAATATTACTGAAAAATAATTAAAAATAATAAATATTTAAAAATATAATTTATTTTTTAAATATATTATTATTTATGAAAATGATGGGTAAAAATAGAATAAATAAAAGAAATATATATAATTAATTGAAGAATAAAAATATTAAATATTAAATTTTTAAATTATTATTTATATATAAGACTTATTTATAAAAAAGATTAGAAAGTAAAAAGCAATCACATGCATATGTAATAATATATTGTTACAAATAGTATGAAAATATATTATTTTCTTTTAGAGAATTAATCTTTTTACAGATTTTTTAAAATAAACATTCCATTTAAGCTAACAAATATTAATTTAATTAATAGAAAAATAATTTATAACCTATAAAATTATAGACTCAAATTTTATTGTCAATATAAATAACTTGTTATATTATTTATAAATATTTTTATAAACATCCATTTATACTTTACTCTAAATTCACTTATCATAGTTCTTTAGTCATTTCAGAATTACTTGTGATACAAAAGTATCCTTAGTTCTCAAAAGCTAGGCACCATTAGCATTAATTTTTCTAAAACTTTAAAAAATTAAAATTAATTTACTATATTTCTAAAATTAGTGGTTTCAAGCTCTATTTTTACCTCTTAAAGATATCTTTAAAGGGAAAAATAAGACCCTGGTTCATTTCTGTCCCATTTAGTCCTTTAATACCTATTTATTAAATTTGTACAAAATATTTTTAAATATTATTCTAAAATTCTGAGTCAACTTTAAAAATCTATATCTTCCAATTTATATATTCAAAAATTATGAAATATGATTTATTTTAAAGGTATGGATGTATACTTCAAAACTGCAAACATGGCACTTAATAAAATTGTCTTGCTCTCTTATCCTTTGACTTGTAAATTCTTCCTTTATGCTCATCCCACACAATTTGGCGTGGGAAGTTCATTTTCAGTCTAAAACTGTAAGATTCCAGTTCCTTCATTGAATTCTTCCCTATGGCAGAGACGCAGCAGCTGGAGTTATGAGAGTCCATGATGATGTGTTTTGCTTCCAAACTTAAAATTTCATTTTCATGTATACACACTCTTGCCCCTTGAAACTTTTCTGACAGTATCCCATTTAATCAGGAAATTTTCCAGATTCAAGAACAATTACCTCCTCCTTTAGAAGCTTAAAATAATAAGGTGATTAAATGATGGGTGGAATTAATTGTTATTTTTATATATTTCCTTAGTCCACATGGTCCTATAAGCCTCAATTTTGAACATTTAATTGGGCCTATTCCTCCAACTGAAGCTTATACGCTTGATTAGATATACTTTTAGATTGTGGATGAGTCTAATTTATTTTTAAAAAATTTTATATTAAAAAAAAGGTATATCACTTTTTTTTATTCTATAAATATATAAGTTTAATTCTCACTACTATTATGAGAATTCTTTTAATAGAAAATCTCATAAACCCCTAATAAATATTTTTTTAATTTTAGAGTTATATTTTAACTTTAATAGAGGATCAGTATTAAATCTATAAAAAAAAAATTTATATATAAATAAAAGGGTATGACACTTTTTGGGCTCCCTATTTAAGTTTAGTCATGGTCCAAGCTCATTTTGGGATAATAAATATACCATTATACTCTTCATTATCCGTACTCATATCTTTGAATAAATTCCAAAACTTAATCCTGAGTATTTTATAAGGACTTTCTGGCTTAAATATCCTCTTTACCTTATAACATAATTTTTCTAAAATTTTTAAACTAAACAATAATTTTTAACTATTTTTCTTGAACTTTGAGGGAAATTGGCCCTAAATTCCCAGAAATTAGTTTTAAAATTATTTTGGCCACTTTAGAAATTAAAGCTCTTCATAATTTTTATAAATTAAAAAAATAATATTTCATTATGTTTCCTCAATTTTTATAGGCCCTTAAATAATTTAATAATTATTTTCTCTTTTGTTTCCTTAAAATTTCACCCTAAAATAGACTTTTTGAATAAATAAAATTATTCTCCAGGCATCTTCACTTCAATTAATTTCTCTACGCCTCAAAAGTACTTTGAGCATATATTTCCTATTTTTCAAGATTTTCCCTAGCTTTTGACTATTTTTCTATATTTATACTTTTAACTTGACATTAGGTTTAATTTATACTTTGCCTTTGAGCTTCTCTCTGTTTTTTTTTTAAACTTTTAAGCCAACTTAACTTATTTAGATAATAATTAAAATTTAGGATATTATAATTTTTTAGTCTAGAGTAATGTCTTAAACTTAGTGAAAGCTGTACCTAACTCACTAAATTTTTTTTATAAAAAAATTATGCTTTTTAATCCTTTAGAAATTATTACTAATACTAATAATAATAAATCTTATAAATTTTAATAATGATTTCAATTATTATAAACAAATAAAATTATTTTTAAAAAAATTAAATTGGTCAAATTCATTAATTCTCCTTGGTACCCATCACACATCTCCCCAGTGTGACTATTAGACAAGGCGTTATAAAAAAGCTAGCCACATTCATGAACCCTAACTTTTATTTTGGGCCAACTACAAGGCCTACCTAATAATACCAATGTTTTAATGTGAAACCACATTGGTTTTGGAAGAACGTGGAACTACATGTTTGTTATGGTTTTAGTGCGTGTTTATGTAATCAAATTATCTTAAAAAAAAAACCATAGTTCGTAGATTCAACTGGCGAGGGGTAAGACATATTACTATTTGGAGTGTGTTCGAACCCTGTGGAGTACCACTTTATTGTGGTTTCAGTCGCGGCGCTTGGGGAGGCATCCTAGCTCTTGGGTGTTTAGGTTTACGCCTGAGGGTAATAGACGGCTCGCTCTGTCCGACATTAGTATCGCCTAAGAAGAAGGGAGACTTCGCCCTGCTTTTGGATCGTAGGTGAACCCAACCCTTTTTCAAAAATTTTTGTACCAAAAAAAATTATCTAAAAAAAACATTTTACTTTACCTTCGTATGTAAATTTAATTTATTTTTAAAAATTTTTATATAAAAAAATCTAACAATATATATGAAGAATATCCCAAGCCTAATAGCTTTTTAAGATGATATAATTAATTACTGTTTCAAGATAATACTTTAAACTTACTTAAAAACAAAGAATGTGTTTATGTAATCCATTTTAGGGCATGAAAACGCACACCCAAAACTTTGTTAATAGTAAGTTATTAAATAATTAAAATATAAATTTGACAATAATTTTAATTTAAATATATTTTAATTTCAAATTATTGAAATTAAATCCATTAAAACACACACACACACACATATATATAGTTTACAATACTCAACAAATAAGTTTATATATGAGTTACTAATGCCATGTTTGATATAATAGAATAGTTTTTATAGAATTAGACGTGGAAATAGAGGTGGACTGTCTTCTCAAAATATAATTATAATCAAATCTAAAAAATTATTAAATTTAAAAAAAGTTAATATAAATTTAAAAGTAAATTGGCATAATTTTAAAATTTATAAATATGAAAACGGATAATTTAGCAAGTAAACTCACGAGTTCAATTGAATTTATTATTATTTTGTAAGCTATAAATGTAAAAACAGTTAATTTAGATAGTTAATTCATAAATTTACATAATTTTATAAGCTACAAATGTAAAAATAGGTAATTTGGATAATTAATTCGTGAAACAATAATAATTAATAGGCAGTGTAAATCGATACTCCATTCGATTATATATATATAAGTTAAATAATTAATTTATAAATATTTAAAAATTAATTATTTATAAAAATATGTATTAATTTTTTTAAAATATTCTCTTTAATTATTTGCAAACGACTCATATTAATGAGAATTATCCTTTAATATACAATAGATAGAAATATTTCACAAAAAAATTATAATTTTAAAATACAAAATAAACAAATGTTTAAATTTATAATTAAAATAAAGTCTTTAATTAATTATAATATTCTTAGGAGCAGAATAAGTGATACAAAAGGTTAAAACATTTGCTTAATATAGATAATCCAATAAATCACTGTTAGAAAAATACAATTCAACAAGAAAATTTAACGAGGCATCATTTATTAATCCTTGGAAGGTTAAGAATTTAGTGAGGAATCACATTTTCATCACCAGACAATTTAGCGAGGCAAAATTTTGGGGGTGTTATATCCCTCGCAAAATAAATAAATAAAAAAAAAATTGTAAAGCAATTTAGCTAGCAATGGCCTATTCCAAACTATTAGGGTGCTCACGAGATGGACGGATTTGCCATCTGTGTGTCAGCTTGTCTAGAGGATATTACAGTCCATAATTCTTTTGAAAAAGTTGAAATAAATAGACAATAATATATATTTTTTGACACCATCTTCAAAAATAGGTATCATGATATACATATGTTATTATCAATATTTAATATTATATAATGTATATATTTCTGTAACATAGATAAACAATTAAAAAGTATATATAAATATATCTGAAATTGTACAGAATTGAGACATCTATGTCCTGCATCCCATCCTATCTTAAATCTCTTTTGTTTTGTTTCAATTATGATCAGAACTATGGTGACCTAGTTAGGACAAGACATCATTAACACTCCTATTAATCATAAAAAATATAATTAATGAGGATCTATTGTTCATAGATTTAATGGTATAAATTATTGCCTCTTGCTAATTAGGGAGAAGGTTTGTTGTATACCCGACTTACTAGAATTTTATCTTAACTATATCTAAATCTGACTCGCGTCACGTACCTAATTATGATGGGTGGGCGTCCCAATAGAGATTTTCTGTATACGTCAAGATTCAAACTCGAGACCTCATTTAAACGATATCAAACTACTTATTACCCGGACTAACTCCTATTGTTGAGTTATGCGTGACTACACAGGCACCTTTCCTTGGGCTTAGGGTGAGCCTATAGACGATAGTTAAATTCTTACAAAGTCCATCTAGCCCATATGAGGTTGGCCCATATGGATTGGGCCTTGAAAGCCCTTTTCTTATAAAGTTAAGGGGTCTACATTTTTTAAAAATATAGAAGATAAATTATAGATATTGATTTTTATACCAATAAATAAATAAATAAATATTTATCTGTACAATTATAAATATGAAATTTTCAATAGTAAACTAGATGTTGAACTCTTATTAAATTAATTTCAATGATTTGTAAATAAAAGTTTTATATTTATCACTATGTGAATCAATATTTGTAAATAATCTTGTTAGACCTAATTATTTGTTTTTGTCAAAGAGATATTCGTGTCATTAAATAGAGAAAAAAAATAACTACGAAGGCTCAGCAAGTAATAAGAAAACATCAAACAACGAAACAAGAATAATTAATCAATATCAAAAGGCCTATTATAACTATCAGAAGATAATAAAAACTGCAATCGTGAACGAGGTTTACAAATCCAATCTGAAAAGCAAGACCCCTTCAACAAAGTTTTAGCCACCTAATCCGCCACTTAACTATTATTTATTGTTAATAAATATGGTTGGTTAAAGGGTACATGTTTGTTGTATATATTAGTATCCATGTGTAGGACAATCCCGTATTGACTAATTTTAATAATTTTATTTTTACTTACATAAATTAGTTAAATGTAACATACTACCTCTATTTTTTGATATAAAAATTAGTTAATTATTTTAGATAGATTAAATAAAATAAATAAATTGATTAATTATAATTAATATAAGAGTTAATTAATTAATTTAAGTAGATTAAATATTATATAATATGAACTTGTATTAAAAGTTTAGATTTGATTATAATTAATTAATTTATTTAACTTAATTAATCTACCAACAAAATTTAATTGCCTCTTATATTAATGAAAATAAGGGATAGGAAGTAAAATAGAACTAACTAAGAGTTGATCTAGCAGAAATAACTAATCCCTTATAATATAACGAACTAATATTTAAATTTTTATAGAAAAAATATACATATTTAATATTTGATAATATTTTTAATATTATTATCTTTTTAAAAAGAGAATTTGTGTTTAGAAAAAAAAATAGACCACTATTGGACATAACTATGTTTTTTTGATAGAAAAAACACAAGGACAATTTTTGCTTTACTTTTGGGACATCTTCAAGGTACAATCTAATAGGATCACGTAGTCAAAACATATGTAGGTTGTGGGCATATATTATTTGGGACGACAAAAATGAATAACAAAAAATACATAATGATGAATGGATTATAGTTTAAAAAAAAAACGTTGGGCGACAGCAAAAATTACATTTTGTTGTGGTAATTAAAATTACTCATAGGTTACACGTAAAATAAATATATAACCTAGCAAAATGTCTTAAATGGACCCTCTTTAAATTGGGTCTTCTACAATTTATTAGTTAAATAATTAATAGACGGTTCGTTATATTTAAAATTAATATCATCTAAAAAAAATAAAAAAATTTCTCAGTCTTTAAATTATAGGTAATCTAATTTTTTTTTAAAAAAATTATATACCAATAAAAAAAAGTGCCTTATGGATGGAGTAACGCGGTATGTAAAATTAAGGAGTAAAATTTTGTCAATAATCTTACAATATAGTAATATAAAAAAAATTGATAAAAAAATATTATAAATTCTATTCTACTTTGTAACCCCCTACAAAGTTTAGAAGTTTAGAGAGTGCTTTTAAAAAGGAAAAAAAATGGGACCAATTATAAACCAAAGTAAACTAGGGGTACCCCATATATAGAGTATAAAAGATAATTTAAAATATTTCTTTTAATCTTAATTATAAGAGTTAGTTAATATTTTTAAATAAATCAATTAATTATAACTAATATAATAATTAATTTTTTAATTTAGATAGATTAAAGAATATATAATATGAATTCATCCTGACAGTTTGGATTGATCATAATTAATAAATTTATTTGACTTCTTATATTTATCTAAAAAAATCAACTAGCTCCTATAACTAAGAGCGGGATAATAGTAACTTAAGTTTATATTTATTATATAGGAAGTGCTATTGTCAGTTAAACTAATGGTTAGGAGTTCAATCCACAATTTTTGCATATGTGATATGTATCAGCTTAACGGGATTAGTCCATTTTTTGCCCTAAAAAACTAGGTTATATATCCCTATTCTGTCACTCATGCTTTACCCTAATAAATCTAGATAAATATGGTTGTCTTTTTATCTCTGTTTTATCTTACTCCCTCAAAATATCTGAACAGATACATATAGTAGGTACGAGGATAAAATTTTTAACAACAATCTAGCGTTTTTGAAACCAGGTAATGTGAAATTTTATTTATAACCTAGTCACAACATTATATATGATATTTCATATTCATATGAAAAAAAATTAATAATATGACTTATAAATAATATCAGAATAATATACTCTACTAGAACTTTAAATTAACAAATCAAATTAAACAAATTAAAAAATCTTATTGTAGTCGTAAAAGTTAAGAGCTGGAGATTGCATAGTGTTGATAAGCAAGAAAGAGGGTCCTCAAGTAATATATATATATATATATGTATATATGTATGTATGTATAAGTATATATACGGTATAAGGCTAGAGGGTAGCTAGCCAATGAATTTTGTTGCGAAGGCGTGGGCTTCTGCGAAGAGCAACAATGAGACGCCAGGAGTCAAGAAGAGAGGGAGGCAAGAAGGAGGCAAAGTACCATTGAAGGGAGTGACTCCAATAAGGGCTGCACTCTGCTTCGTACCCTATCCTCCTTATTCCTGTCTCCGCGTATTCCTCCGCTGACGCTATCCACATCGACGGCTTCTCTATCGCCGCCACTCTCGCCACCATCTTGGTCGCCACATACAGTGGTATCTGTTTGATTGAGAAAAAGCACAATCAGGTCTCAGATTAAAAAAAAATTATTTTTCCTGTTGCTATTTAAAAGTTAATTCGGAGGTTTTTAATACTTGGCACTGCACATGGATGCCAAGGTGTGCATACTCCACGTAGAGAGACCTTGAGAATTGCCTCACATAGCTGCAAAAAAAAAAATTATATATATATATAATTCAATGCTTGCGTTAAGATTAGGTTTACGTACCTATATTCACATACCCATAGATGGAATCAATATGAGAGTTATAAGTCACATGTCAGCACTTCCATCCAGAAAACAAAAGCTTTATGAGTATTCACTCCCACATGTTCATAAATGACCAAAACTAGCAACTGTTATATAGAGAGAGAGAGAGAGAATGCTTGTCTGGCCGAACTCTCTTGAACTGTTAAAAGAGATTATTTATAACAGTTCAATGACACACCACCCCTTCTCTCCAATAGATACTTTTTACTCTCCCTCCGTTCTATAATAAAAGATTTAATTAATTTTTTAGAATAAATTAAAAAATAAATAAATAAAATGATTATAACTAAATATATTCCCTCAAATAAATTTATATTAATCTATCCAAATTAATTCACTAAATTTTATATTATTTATAATTAACTGATATATTTAATTTATCTAAAAAAATAATTTACTATTATACCAAGGAATAAAGGTAGTATTTAGTTAAGGTTATTTGGGCTTATTACTAATTCTTTTTTTAGATTTAGAGCGCAAAATTTTTTTTATCTCTACTAACAAATATACCTTTTGAAATTCAAATTTATATTTTTTGACAGGAATAAGTTACTTAACATCTTACAAATATATTTAGACAGAAACAATAAACTAAAAAGAGAAGATAAATATAATGAGATTTATATCGATCTATACACAATTATAACAATTATATTCTTTCGTGTCTTTCTTTCTTTTTCATTGCATGAATAAATATGCTTCAATTGAAAAGAATTTGCTGCCATACTTCAATTATATTCAAATTATAATTGAAGGTTGATGGCAAAAAAAATTATAATTAAAGTTGACACACACACGCACACATACATATCACCAATTACAAGATAAATCTAAGTTATTAATTTATTATCACAAACGTTGCGTTGTCCTTGATGGCATTCCGAAGCTAAAAAATTACTTCATATTATTTATTATGTATGAATAATTGAAACCAGCAAAATCTACCCTTTTTTATTTTTATTTTGCACCTTTAGTGCCTGTTTGGCATAGCGTTTCAGAATCAATTTTGGAGCAAAACCTCAATTTGAAAAAATTTCACACAAACATCAATTTTTGTCCAGAATTGATTTTGGAACAAAACCTCGGTTTACAAAATTTTTTGCCAAACAGCCATTTTCATCCAAAATTGATTTTGGGCAAAACCTCGGTTTGAAACCATGGTTTTGAAGAAGCTATTTTTCAATAGATTTTGGAACTGTAAAAGAACTTATAGATTATCTAATTACTATTTTACCCCTATTTTTTTCTTATACTCTCACTCCTTTCTCCTCTCTCTCTCCTCTCTCCTCTCTCCTCTCTCTCTCCTCTCTCATACTTTAATCAAATCATACCCTTTTTAGTAATTTATTAATATAAAAAGTGATTCTACTATTAATCATCCAAACATCTCTATTTGCAAAATCTATTCTTCTCATAATCTATTCTTCCCAAAATCTATTCTTCCTAAAATCTATTCTTTCCAGAATCTATTCTCCCACAATTTGTTCCCCAGAATCTATTCTCCCCAGAATCTATTCTCCAAAAGCTAATCCAAACACACCCTTAATTGACCGTATTTACTCCTGTGAAAAAAATTGAAATTACTTCAAAAATAAAAAAATATATTATATGAGAGGAATACTACTTAAATTTCAAAATCTCAACTAAGTTTTTTTACAAAAGTGTGTTGTTATTTAAAATTTAAGTAGCATTTTTTAGGATTTTTCTAAGTATAAACGTAATTTAACTTGTGAAATCATTTTACTTATGCATTGCGAAATATTTTTAAAAGCAAAGATTGTGACTATATATAATACTCCTTCTATCCTAAATTTAATTAGATAGTTAATCTTAATAGTAAATATAAAATTTATTTTATATATTTATCAAATTTTTAAAATTATTTTTATTGATATTCTATTAACAATTATTAAGTAAGAGAGGAATGTGTAGTTAAAGAAAATGGCTAAAATATTTAATATATATATTATATTAACTAATTTTTTAATTTAATTTAGTTAATTAAATATATTCTATATTATTAAGGAATTAGGAGTTATTATCAATCTCTTTGGTTGGATAAAAAAATTAATCGTGTAGTCTCTTCACATTTCAGTCTACCGTGGTTTTACTTTTAAGTTTTATTTAATAAATATATAAATATTTATTTTAAGTGCTAACAAGCACTAAAAATTGTTTTTCATGATCATTTATACTTACTTTATCTACTTTTTCTATTTTTAGATTTTAAATATATTAAATGTTTCTAAATATACTATGAATCATGGCTCAGAAGTTTAGAAATATTTTGAACAATTTAACCAAAAAAATTAATAAAATATAATTTAATTTGTGTATATTCTGGGACATCTATTTAATTGCAGTTTAATGGATTGAGAGAAAATTAGGAGAGTAAAGAAAAGTGAGGTGAAAAATAAGGGAGGAAAGAAATTATCCCCTACTAGAAAATGTAGGGGGGAAAAGTAGTGGGTTCTACACCCATTTTCCACTCAAAAGTTCTCTCAACTGGAGAGATTTTGGGGGGGGAAAATGTGTTGGCCGCAACTGCCCCTTACTCCACGCCTCAACTGTCTTTTCACTGTATATAGTCTTATTCTTTAGAACATATTGCAAGAGGGAGGGGTTTTTTCAACAACAGATTTGAGAAGATAATTTTAAATTTGTTTTTTTAAAAAAGTTGTTATGTTAATTTCTGTATATTTAATTTTTTAAAAAATTGTTTAATTTTTTTATTTTTCACTTTAACCTTTCATTTTTATATTAATTTATTATTTATTAATAATGTTAAATAATTTATAATTTATTTTATTTATATTTAATTTTATAAAATTATTTAATTTTTATTTTTATCTTAAAAACATTTTTTAAATTATTTAGTTTAAAATATTTTTTACCATTTTAAATTATTTGATGATGTTAATATTAAAATGATTTTATTATTGTGATATTTAATTTGATTTTAAACATGATATATTTTAATATAAAAATAAAGATATTTTAGTTATTTAAATATTTTTTTATTTTTTCTTAGAGAGATAACATTTTCTCCCTATTTTTCTCTTCTATTATTTCTTTTTTCTCAACTTTTCTTCTCACCAAGCGGAGGGTAAAACACGAGCGTGTTCAGTTACTATACTTGGCAAAGAAATGAAGACGACGAAGAAAGAGGAGAAGGAGAAGGAGAAGCTTCTTACGCCTTTGTAGCAGCATAAATGGCATAAAGAGGATGCGAAGGCACAACGATTCCAGCTCCAGACCCAATGTTAACGATCGCACCTCTTCTTCTCTTTATCATTCCCTCCACAACCGCCTTCGTCACCGCCGTAGTTCCCGCCACATTCACTTTCACGATCCTCATCCACACTTCCTCCTTCACCTCGTGAAAATACATCGCTTCCGGATACGTGATCCCGACGTTATTCACCAAAATCCCTAGATCCACCACATCCTTGATCTCCGCCTTCAGTCGCCTGATTCCTCCTTCGCTGTCGCCGGCGAAGTCGATCTCGACGGTGCGGATGTCGCAATTTGGGAAATCCACTCGGATTTCGTCTGAGACTGTTCGGAGCTTGTCGGAGCTTCGACTGACGAGGATGAGGTTGAGGCCGCGCCGGGCAAGTCCGTAGGCGAAGGCTTTTCCGATACCGTCGGTGGCTCCGGTGATGATAGCCCAGGAGCCGTAGCTTCCGATGAGGTCCTTTTCAGATCGGAGGAATGTGTGGAAGATCCATCTGAGAAGGGACAGAGATTGCTTGAGAACGATGCCGAAGCCGAGGAACGCGGTAATGGCGAGAAGAAGCCCTTGCAAGGAATCGCTGCATGTAAGGACACGTAGTCCCATATTCTTCTTTACAAGCTTGTCGAATTTATTTCTGTGTATGGATGGGAGGCTGGAGGAGAATACATACATACATACACACATATATATATATATATATATATATATATATATATATTATATACTACTTATTGTAACTCTGTAAGGTTTGTTTGACAAAAGTGTTAAAATTCCATAACGTAATATGATTTATATTTAAATTGTTTTTTTATAAAAAAACTAGTTTTGTTAAATAGATAAAACTGAAAACAGAGGAAAACAAGAAGGAGACATGAAGGAGTTAAAGTCAGAAGCAACTACAGATTACTTTTAGCTTTTCCTTCAGAAACTCATCAATTTAAAAACAATATTAAATGTGTTTAGATAAAAAAAAAAAAAGGTTATAGTGGTGATGAAATAATTTTCCCCCTCACCAAACACACCCTAAATCTATAGCGTGTGGATATCACACACACACACATCCACCCACCGTGAGATTCAATTTCTAAACCTATATTCCTATATTAAGAGACAATCATTAATCTTAAAACTAAATATTGGTAATAGGATTGAGCCAAAAAAAAAAAAAGTGAGATAAATGCACCCAGTCACTACGGATTTGGATCCAAATTTGTTTCGCGGGTCGAATATGGAGCTAGCAGCTGACAAAATGTGAGAAATGGATCAAACCTAAATGATGTCTCACGTGGTTCGGTATGATAAATTAAATTGGTTTTGTGAATAAGGTATAATTGATAATCAAATGGATAATAAAGATTATTTAAATATTTTAATAACTTAATTCCTTTTTACTTAACAGAATGCAACATTTAAACAAGTAAATACAGCTTTTAGACTCAACATCTTGTGTCAAAAAGAGTAACGAAAAAAAAAAGGTAAAAATATAATTTTGTTCCTTTAATTTTATATCAAATTTTATTTTGGTGTCTTAACTATAAAGTCTTTTTATATTAGCTGTTATATTTTTATATTCACTTTCTTCAATAGCTTATTTTCGTTGGCCAAGGCATTGAGATGTGAAAATTCACAAGGTTCCTTACTAATAGGGATGGAAACAGGCCAAGCGACCTGTCAGGGGCCTCTGGCATGACATGTTTAAAAAAATACACAGGTTCAGGCCTGTTTGAAAACTTGTTCTTTTTAAGAGGCCAGGCTCAAGCTTCTTACGAATTCTGTTAGACCTGTCAGACGACTTGGACCTGTTATTCAAAATATATTTAATATTAAAGTGTAATAAATGGGTGTTAAACCTACCACATATTGAACACAATACAAGAGTCAAACCATTAAACTAACACATATTATTATATATTTTATTCTTATATTTTATTTTAACAGGCCTATTAAGGGGCCTGTTATGAAGGCCTGCTAGGTAAACTGTCAGTATAATTAAAAAAAATCAGACTTTCTAAACAGGCTTCATGCCAGGCCAGGCATTTGTACAGGCCATACTTAGGCAAAAAAATAGTCTATAATAGGCCACAAGCCAGACTCAGGCCAAATTGCACTTAACAGGTCTAGCCTGTTAATGTCAAGGCCTAGTCTGTTTCTATGTCTACTTACTGATCTCATGGTTAGATATTATGGTTTAATATAACTAATAGATAATTGAGTCTTTTAAATATGATGTCCTATATTTTAACTAGGTTGTGTATGTAGAAAAAAGATTATTATGAGAAGCAAAATCTATTTTGATGATCTCTACGCCTCGAAATGATTAGTCTCTAAACTTAAAGGTATTATGTCTAGTTTTTATTCAAAAATATATTCTAAAAGATATCCTTGCCAAGTGGGAATTTAAAATGGTCTGTGCCTCACGGCACTAAAGGTGCAAGAGGAAGTAGTTCGCCATTCGCCTCCTCTGTTGATGTTGGTTGGAAGTAGTTTTAATTTTCCGGTTCAGGCTTTTGGTCTTTTTTTCGCTACTATGTTTCTAATTTATTTTCAGGTTTGTTGGATCTATTCGTTTTATGTTTATGTTTTTCTTTCAATAAAATTGCCTTCATTGTTAAAAAAAAAATATATATCCTTAACCCATACACCATATCAACAAAAAAAAGCTATCGTTAAAATTTTAAATATTGATAAAATATTATCAAATACTGAAATATTAAATTAAATTTTTAAGATAACAATAATTATCATAAAAAATTATCAATTGAAAAATTAGGAAAATACTAGAAAAAGATTATGGAAAATGATAAATTATAAATATGTTAACCACAATAGATATAGTATTAACAACATAAATTCATACTTTGACATGTATTATTTTTTAGATTTTTTTCCCTATTATTTCCCCTTAAAACTAATTGTATTAGAGTTAAACACTGTTTTTTTTGCTAAACATTAGTATCCTTTTATTGAAAGTATTATTAGGAACTGAATATAAATACATCTTCTAACAGAAAATTAAGTCCTCCCATTAAACTCAATCTTCATTAATTATTATAGTTACAACACTGAAAAGATAAAAAAATAGTTATTTTATTACAAATATATATATATATATTTTATCCAGTCTTAAATATAAGATTTATTTTATAATATAATTTATATTAAAAAATATATATTATATTTATTATCTAAGTAATACTATATATATATATATATATATATATATATATATATTCCTTCTCGTCTTCGATATAAGTTACCTTTACAACGCTGCTTTAAATTGAAATGTTATCCAAATTTTACCTCTATGGATTATATATAATAAAAAAAGTTTTCATACTTTTTCATGTAAGTGACTTATATTATGGATAAGATGGAGAACAGCATTTCGATCCGTAGTATAGGTCATTTAAATATATATATATATATATATATATATTTACATATGGAGATGGGGCTTCTGTTCTTTCTTTCCGTGGCAATGTATATTTTCAAGGTTGCATGTGAATGGTGTACTTCTTTCTTTCCACTTTTGTAAATGAACTTTATAGAGTAATTTATACAGCTATCTCTTTTAACTAATTAATTTTTATCCATCAATTCATTACCAGATATCCATGTGCCAACAACTAACCCAAAACCTACCAAGTTCGCTCACTTCCATTAGCCCTCCCTAAGGGCAACCACTCATTTTTTCATCAAATTTGTCGGTTTGATCCCAAAAAGTTAACCCTTCCTCCATTTCTATATAGGGAAACTAAACTTTTTATACAATTTTTAATTTAATATGCGTGTGTTTTTTCTTTTTTAATTAATTTTTTTAATTTTACCATATTATCACAATTAACTCCAATAACTTTATTTTGTTAACAATATATAAATACTAATATAATTTTCTGTTCTATCTATTTAATTTTGATTTAAATTTTCATTTTATCTTCGAAGATGCATCTGTTTCAAATTTCAAGGTGTTAGAAGGATGTCATAAATTGCAAATTTGTCTATAAACTTTTTATGAATGTGCACCCGAGTCTAACACCATAATATTCATTTTGAGTGTAAAATTACTCATGAACTCTTCTAAAAGGAGCAGAAAAGCCATATCTTTTAACCGATACAGACTTCTGTTACTTTTTGGTTTGGTGGGCCACACACAATTTTCCAAGTGTCCTAGCTGTCTCTGTATGTTTGATTTTATTAAGATTTACCAAAGATGTGAGATTTTAAATTTAAATTTTAGTGTATATAAAAAAATTTTATTAAAAGATTTATTTATTATAACTTAGTGTAAGATACAAATTAAATTTAGATATAATTAAAATAAAATTTTAATAAATTAAATAGATAATTAAAAAAATTATTAAGATATGCAATCAACAAAAAAGCCTTGAATTCTTGGAAATGTTAGCCTCTTTCTAATTAAGATCAAGTTGTACTCACGAGCTCAAATTTCACATCGATTAAAACTTTTCGAGTGACCTTTAAGGGCACATGCTCCCTCATTAGTCATGTCAACTATAATATTTTAGTTCTAAAATATTTCTCAAAAGTATAATACTCAAATCTTGCCTTTTAAATTGAAATATAAAAGTTTTAGATGTACCTAAAATTTTTTATTTAACTCAGTGCATATTTACACGAGACTAGAACACTTTGAAAATTCATAGTCATATTTACATAACAAATACACCAAAAGAGAAAGAAAAACAGAGAAATAGCCACTACAACATGAACACATAGAGAGAGAGAAAAAATGCCAAAAAATACTACTTTATTCTCTTGTTCACTTATACTTTTTGCTTGGTAGATAAGAGTAGAATTCATATACAACTTCCTACTCCTGTGTTTGTCTCTATTTTGAAATTGGAAGAGCAAAACTATTCCCTCCATTTCCCATCAATATATATTCTCATATAGATTTAAGCTTAATCCACAATAGATAGACTGGCCTACTTTCCAACAAAATACAACACCAATGATTGAATCCACCGAATTGACAAAGTTGACCATGTGTCTGTAAATATATTAGTTAAAAATTAAATTTAATATTAAATATAAAATTTCAATTCAATTTGTTACTAAAATTTATAATTTATTATCCAAAATATCTTTACTAATTATGGAGAGTTTCTATCTAATAGCAGTCACAATTAAAAACAATACTTTAAAAAAATCAACTCATATTTATTATAAATAATTAATTTAATTTTTTTAATTTATCTAATTAATTAAGTAATTCTTCTATTAAGGATAAGGATAATATAATATTTTTCTAGTTAAATAGATGGGAAGCTTCCATATCTACTCGGATGCATTTGTTGACGTGTAGCGCCAGATGATACCTCCAATCAGGTTGTTCATAGCATGAGAAACCATGGGCACTACAATGCTGGAGGATAAAATTGTGGCATAACCATAAGCAAGCCCAACAAATGTTGCCCTGGAACACCACCACCATTACCAACAATGTTATTGTCAAAATGAACTCCAAGTACAACGCCAAATAAACTAATGCTTCAGAATACCATGACAAAAGTTTAAGTTGCCTCATCAGTTTTCTTCCATCGTTTAAGAGTTTAAAAAATAATACTAATCTTATTCCTTAATATAAAAGCTAGTTGACTTTTTTAAATAGATTAAAAAAATTAAAAAAATTATTTAATTATAATTAATATATGAACTAGTCGACTAATTTAGATAGGTTAAAGAGTATATAATATAAATTTATTTTCAGGGGTTAGATTTGTTCATAATTAACTGTTTTATTTAATTTTTTTAATCTATCTAAAAATAATAACTAACTCTTATAATAAGGAATAGAGAGAGTAGTATAAAGAGATATGAAGTCTAAGGACCACATTTTAGCTGAAAGTAAACTCAACGATATAATCTAGAGTTGAGAGAAATGGAGAAAGGGAAAAGATTTGCACCAGATGGCGAAGGAATACTTTCGCCCACTGCCTAAGTGCAAAACACCAAAAACTAAGGCAACCACCCCGATGCTTATCCAGTTCATGCCCAAAAGTGGCAGAAGTGTGCCCCGGAAAAGTAGTTCCTGGATTTTAATTCCCGTCAGGATAATCATGGAAAGTAACCAAGAACAGATTGAGTACTTCTCTTTTTACCTCACTAATCCCAGGAAGGAATGCAACAGCCATGTAATCCAAAGGTTGGAGTGAGGTAAGGACCTGAAAGGGAAAGAAGATCATTGCCAGAGCTCAACAAAATATTTAGACCCAAGCCCTCAAAAATGGTAAGCAGCAGACTAGCAACAAAGTCTTCTCGTGTTGTAATAATAATGTGGCAAAACTTTTGAAACCTTAAAACACGTTCTGAAAAATGACTCAGATTTACCTGCCGATTGGCTGATTCACTAGACTCGGCAAAATCTGTCCACGTCTTCAATAGCAGAAACCGGCATGATGATATCAAAACTACCAGTCCTATAATCAACTCAAGATGCCACATCTCAAAATCAACTGCATATAAGGGGGGAAAATGGAAAATTCCTTTACAAGTAACATCAAAATGTTAGATGCAGTCGCAAAGGGAAATATCCATGAAGGTGTTTCCTTCATTTTGGACGAGCTTTTCCAACAAACTACACAGTAATTGCTAAGAAACAAGCACACTCATTTTTGTCATGTACTCTATTTTGCCACACTCACATTTGTCATAGTCGATAGAATTTCACAAAATACTCATAATCATGATTTGGGTTTATCACAGGTCATGTTAACTCTCTAGATTTATGAAAATAATACAAGATAATTTAACTTGCATGACTAATGGATTGTATTACTTAAATTTCCAATCCATATATAGTTTCAATAATTTTTCTCAGCGATACCGCGGAAGTATAATAATCCAACAACACTTCCATTTAACATAGACTGATTTCTGGTAACTGTAGTCACCATATGTATGGGGATAGTAGTTATTCTATGTATTTAACTCATAAAAATAGCTTTTTAGATGCATAATATTGCTGCATGAACAAAGTACCATTTCTCAGCAAAGAGTATAAATTAGAAATTTGAATTGCATACAAGGAGAAAGAAGTAAATGTTTTGTGTAATACATGATACTACTGAAGAGCAGTCCAGTACTGGCAACCCCTCCATTGACGCAATATGAGATACCTGCAAGTTGCAATAGCTGATTGAAGCCAAGAATAAGACCTTTGCCATGCAAAGTTCCACTGCTCACAGACTTAAGTCGTGTTATGACAAGGACTTGCAACAAATTTTTCTATCTGTAATTAAGAATTCAACCCTGAAGAATAGAGTTTTTAATTTCAATATAACATCTAATTAACACGTAGCTTTAGAAAAGCAGAGGAACCCAGAATACAATCTATGAAGGCTGAACAACTAAAATAAATAAAATGTTCTTTTGCAATCATGTTTACATCACCATCATATAGCTGGTAGAGTTATTGCAATAAAATGAGGAAGCGAGCAAGAAGTTCTTTATATGGAGATACGGGACAAAGGGGAAAACCACTCTAGCTAAAGCACAAAACAGAAGATCACCTGCCGAATTATGAGTCCAAGAGCAGCTAACAGACCAGAAGTGATTGTGCAAGCCTGAAGAACTGCAGTTCTAGAAGTTATAGGGTTAGAACTCTGGCCAGTTGAATTAAGATAAGCATCCAACTCGTCATCCTGAACAAAATTGTCTTTTGCCGGAGGTTCAGAAGCCTCTTGTCCATTCCTTTTGGATTTCCTTGCAGACTTCTTCGCAAAAGAACATATTTTATATCTAAATCCCTATAAAGATAATATGCACTGTAAGTTGAACGTGCTGCTGAAAATGATGTCATAATAAATTAAATGTAAATTCTCACATGGAATGTTTTGGTTGGTAAGACCTGGTGTATATTCCAAAGAGCAATAAACTCATTATCTGGCATATAGCATAAGCGCGTTAGAGAATTGCAGAAACAAAAAGACAGACTAAATAAGCAAAAAAAAAAAAAACAAAAACAACAAGCAAATAGCATGACCAAAGATATAGTTCTGTGCAGGAAGGTAAACTTGTAGAAAAGAGATAGACTGCACTGATCCAATTGAATCGAAACTGAAATGAATCATATAGTATCAGCTGAAATTACACTAGGATGTTGGCATGTCCATCTTAACATGTTGTAACCCATGGTATCATTGAATAAGAAAATAAAAGGATATGAACATAAGATAAAAGGGTGATCAAAACAATAGTGTATGAAACATACAGTAAAAAATGTACAATCACTCATCTTTTCCTTCCCTCTCTTAATTTTTGTCTCCGTTTGATAAGTACTAATATCTGGATTTCATCGTTCCACTTGATTTAACCTTTCGAGATTTATCAATTGCTTAAAATTAATAACAGTGAAGTACTTTCAGCTAAAGGTCCACTTCATCATCTTTCAGATGATAATGCATAATATCTCTTTAAAGAAACTCAACTCCTGATTCGTGTTCGAAGACTAAAGTTAGCATATCCTAAACTGAAAAACCACCGGGTCAATACTATTAGCTAAACTTTTGATAAATGACTGCACAAGGGAGCATCTACTTGGCTAAATGAAAATGCATAAATTTGAAAGAAATAGAGGGAAAAATGAAAATAAAAAGTAAATACCACCAAGAAAAAGAAAAAGAAAAAGTAAACTGACTCATGAACGTAGAACCTCGCCTACGCCAGGCTAAGAAGGGTGCTTTCATCGGGCCTTTTACTGTACCGCACCAACAATTCGTAGAGAGCAAAGCCATATCAAGATCTTAGATTCAAAATCGACGAAACTGGAGCTATATTTGTGGTCTCATTACCCCCAAGGAAATCCGAAACTCTTCTTCAATTTGCTAAAAGCACTCGTAAATGCGATAATTGTAAAGAAACTCCAGCGCGCTTCAATGTCTGAACCAGTGGAGCAGAGCTCACGAGATGCAGACAACGTGGAACATAGAGGCTTCTTTTTATCGTGTGCATTAATTTATTGCCACGTGGAACAAAGATAAAGTTACACGAGTGTTTGCTATCCTGTGATCTTTTCAATTGAGAGATTGGTTTATATTTTATATTTATTATATTTTTCACCTAAAAATATAGAAACAAGAATTTAAACCTGAGGTGAAGATTTTATAGAGCCCTGTAATCTGTTACGAAGTGGAGTTTCTCATTCCCTTGCCGTGACTCGTATGAATGCTTGTTGAGAAGTTCCTCATTGCTGTTTTTAACTTTTTATTTCGAAATCTTAAAAAAAATATATTAAAAAATTAATTAAATTAATTAATATATTATTTTTTAAAATATTATAATAATTTTCTTTAATTCTCTCTCTCCTCTTGCCTAACTATTATTAAAAAAATATTAATAAAAATAATTTTAAATAAATAAATATAAAAAATATATTTTATATTTAAAATTAAAATTAATTCTATAATTAAATTATATATTTAGAATTAAAATTAACTCTATAATTAAATCTTATATTTAAAATTAGAAGAATATAAAATTTAATTTAAAAAATTTGAGGAATAGATAGAGAATGGTGGAACGAATTTTTATATAATACAACTATCTTATATATTTAGTAAGATTAGTTATTTCATTTTCAAATAATAATAATAAAAAAAACTCTCTCCATATGATTCTTTTCCCAATCTAAGGTTTAAACTCTAGGCCAGATACTAAATTTCTTCTACTCAGCCAAATCATCAATGATAAATTTAAGTTTTCAATTGTAAGTTTTTTTTTTAAAAAAAAAATTACTGAAATATATGCCTTGTTCACAGAGAAAAATTACTTCTATATGTAATCACTATAAATATTAATTAATATAAAATGCAAAATTATAACAAAACACACATTCCATATATTATGAGTAGCGTAACTCATATTTAACCCCATATAATTAAAAACAAATGTGTTTAGTTGTAAACCGATTAGCATGGTCTATCAAGATATGATGTATTAAACTAATCTCAAAAATCAAGCGAAAAAAACTAATATCAATATTCAAATTGAGGGAATTCATAAATTATGATGATGGAGGTCAAAGAATGTGGGGAGAATTATCCCCAAACATTATAGGATTAGATTCTCTGCATCCCTAAAATGTGATTGCAGAGAATCACATGAACTGTTACTATACATATGTTGGGCTACATTAAGAAGCAAAGAGAGAGACAGGAAACAAGAACAAAAAATATATTAGTATATAGCATATGTTACTATACATATGTTGGGCTACATTGAAGATGCAGGATATGCAATGTTGAGCGGTTCAGATAGGTGATGATCACAAACCCCTACAAGATTGTTGCCAGTAGCCATATATGCAAAAGCAGCGAATAACAAATGAGGCCTAGTCTCGCCCTCGGACGACTCATGAGAAGCCGTCCACCAGAAACCCTGCAGAAAGAAATTTAGCCCTAACTTAGTCTTTCAATCCATCTTAAAGGGGTGTTTGGTTTATCTTATTTTAATTATTTTATAGTCCGTTAGAGGAGTTTTGTCCCGTCAAGTTCTAAAAGGTCATGGTTGAGAACGTATCAAATATATGTATTAAATCATTCCCTGGACTTCCATTATCAGTCTAAATTTCACAAGTTGATGTGATCATTGAGATTGTCTAAGAACACTTTTCACCAGGAAGAGGGTTAGGGAACCTGTCAAATATCTCTGAATACGAAAAACTATATGAAGCATTTTATCATTTCCCCCCTATATTGAATCTCGAGCCTGGGTAAGTTTGCTTATTACCAATATGCTTTCTTTACCATTGACAGAAAATTCAATTAGACAATATAGAACTTTACCAGATTCCATCAATACGATCTGCAATGAGCTTTCCTTGTTTTGGCACAAATCCTGAAGTGTTCAGCGACTTAAAAACGTGACCTGCATAGCAGTAGATAGTTGAGTCTTCAAGCTTTTAGTTAAGCAGTCCTGGTGTGGTAGACTTATAATTACCTTTAGCCTCATCAACATCAGCTCTTCTAATTAAACGATCAGATTCCCCATCAATATCAAGTGCAAGATGCTCTGTAGATCCTTTTCGCATATTTCGCACAAGGGCGGCTGATGGGGCAGGAGATATGACTTTCTTGCCAAGTGATCCCTGCATAAAGAAATAAAGTTTTACATATGCATTTCCTCACAGAAGGTATAAAAGCATTTCAATATTTTGAAGACAACACAACCTCTCAAACTATCTCTAGTTATATCAGCACTGAGGAAGGTATAAAATAAATATATATAGCAGGCCATATATATTTATTTTAACCATTACATGTAAACATTAGAGCAAGTTAACAAGCATATGGAGCATAGAATAAACATTTGAACTTCAATAACTTGGAAGACCTGGCACCATTATTTCTCATCAAGGATTAAATTAAGCCTTGCAAATTAACTGTGACTACCTCTTCAACTTCAGATATCTCTGATCCACCTGGTAATGAGGGTGTTTCAAATAAACTCCTTTCCTGGACAACCTCTGCCTGAGAAGTCTTATCATTAAGTGAGCCTTCAAGCAATCTAACCTTGGATGTTAATTCATCAATAAGTTTCTGACTTCCAACCAACTTCCCACCAAGTTCTGTGGCTTTTGACTTTGCACTTTCAGATTCTAAAAGAATGGCCATAACCTGCTTTTCCAATATTGGCATCAATTCATTCAAACCAGTAGATTTTTTATCTTCAACTCTATCATTGGCTCCCAACATACTGAGAATTTTTTCCAAAGCAAAGGCGACCCCAGACAACTCATTTTTCAACTTGTCCAAGTCCTCCCAGTTACTATTAAGCTGTTTCACTTCCTCCTCCAGATGCTTAATTTCAAGATCCTTAGTTGCAACGGTTGTTTGAAGTTCTTCTTTGTCATGGGACAAAGAACTCATTTGGTGATGCAGCTGAATAACACTATCAATGATGTTAAAGAGCTTCTTTACAGGAGCTGAAGTATTGGGTTCCATATCTTCTGCTGACTCTAACAAAGGGATTTCGATCCTATCAATCTTACCAAAGAGAGTTCTAACCTGAGATTCTGAGAGAAGGGAGTTTTCTGACTCTGAAATCACACACATCAAATGATAAACAGGTGAATCAACATCTGTAAATTAAACAAAATAAGCAATAAAAAATAATTAGGTTAGTAAAGATTTCAATATTTACCTTCTTGTTTTGTTGATAAAGCACTGTACAATGATGATATCTCTTTTTCTTTTTCCTTTAATGTTTCCTCTAGGGTATGATAACCCTCTAAGTTATTCCTAACCTCACTACATGATTTTTGTAATACTTGGATATCAGACTCCAGTTGCAAAACTCTGCTTTGACTAAGGTCTCTTTCTTTTATGACCTCTTCAGAAGCAGCTCTTGTTTCCTTCAATTGATTCTGCAAATCTTCAACTGTTCCATCTAGTTCCTTACTATGGAATTCAAAATTTTTAATAAAATACCGTGCTTTCCTACTAGCAGAAATCAACTTCCTTGCTGTATCCATGTATTTGCTGTTCTGATTATACTTCGCTAGTGCATCTGCATCAAGGTTCATTGTCTCAGAAATGGGATTTGGTTCCACAAGGTTCTCGTGAACTACAGATTGAAGTTCACAGGAAGCATCAGCGCATGCAGACAACAAGACTGTTATATCATTCTCCAAAATGGCAATAGTATTTTCCTGTTCTGCTTTTAAACTTTCCCCAGCATCTACTTTTTCTTTAAGGATTTCCAAGTGCTTAAGGATACTCACTATATCAGTCTCTGTTTCCAGTAGTTTTGTCTGAAGAAGAGAAATGAACTTATCAATAGACTCAGAAAAATCATCAAACCTATCTGCAATAAGTTTGTTTCTCCGACAAAACCCTTTCACAATGTTTCCAAATTGTGAAATCATATCGCCAATATCAGTGCCATTCATCACTCTACTGTCCACTTCAACATCATAATTCTCAATACCACCAAAGGATGCTTTTCTCACCAAGGGATCTTCCTGGTATGAACAAGATGGAGTATTAAGAAACATGTGTGCAAAAGTAATACGCACAGACAACTAAAAACTTCAAAACAACATGTCCTGATCTACGAAAACATCATGCAATTCTCAACTAAGTACTCCTCCTCTAATTCATTATGTATAACTCTGATTCAGAACAATCAAAGAAAATGGGAAAAGAAAGGAGAAGAGGGAGAAACAGATGGAAGGAGGAAGTTGGGATAGAAACTGAGTCATAACATTTGAAAATTCCACTAGTCTGGTCTGGAGTGTCCTAACTTACTTTTCTCAGTAGCTATTTATAGTAAGCTCATAATAAGAGAATACAATAAATCAAAAGACGGGAAAAAATTCTTCCAACAATAATACTTCCTAAAATATTCCCACTATTTCTTACTACACAAGAAAGTATCTACAATTCTGTCAATAACAAGATTGTATTCCACTTGTGAGCAACTGAGCATACGATCACAGGTAAAGCCTCAAGTGCCACATATACGAAGGTCATAACCAGAATAGCATGCATGAAACAAGTAACGGAGAGCAAATAATAGCATACATGAAGGTCATAAGCAGAATAGCAAGCATGAAACAAGAAGTCATGGAGGGCAAAGGAGGAAGGTGAGAATACTACCTCCAACATACGGTGTATTCCAGGATCTTTAGCAGTCATGCTAACAGGATAGTCCCTTATTTTGTTCAGAACTAGATCCATATTCTTTAGAGCCTCAAACTTCGTCTCAAAGCACTGTTCTACTTTGGGAAGTAGAATATTCTCTTTCAAAAGCACAATAAGATCATTTATAAGTCCAATGAGCTCTATAGACCTGTTTTCCAAGCTACCATTCTTTCTAGATAACTCGTCCAAGCACGAATTTAACTCGAAATTGAGTGATGATGTCTCCTCTTTAGCAGTTTTATTTGCATCTTCCAGGATAGAGATATTATTTTGCGCCTTCAATAATGTATCTTCCAGTGTTTTTATAGTTGCAGAGGCATCTATCAATTTGCTCGCCTGATCCTCAGCTTCATCTTGCAGCTTCTTCAACTCACTCTCCATTTTGGTTTTAGAAACTTGGTCGGCATCGTATTTATCTTTCAATACATTGACATTACTCTCAGCCTGAGACAGTGTATCTTCTAAGTCCTTTATGGTAGTGCTGGCATCAGCTAGTTGGCTCGTCAACCTGGCAGCTTCTTCTTTAACTCTTTCTAGCTCAGTCTCTACAGCAGCTCTAACAGTTTGAGCCATCTCTTTCTCATTAGAAAGAACAGTGATATCTTTTTCCGTCTGAGATAATGCAGCTCTAAGGGACATAGTAGCCTCACCAACCTCTTCCAAGTTCTTTACGGTTGCACTGGCCTCAGCTAGTTCGCTAGCCAACCTGGCAGCTTCTTCTTTAACTTTCTCTAGTTCAGCCTCTGTGGCAGCTCTACTAGTTAGAGCCAACTCCTTCTCATTGGACAGAACATCAATGTCTTTTTGTGCTTGAGATAATGCGTCTCTAAGTGACACAGTAGACTCCCCAACCTCTTTCAAGTCCTTTATGGTTGTGCTGGCCTCTGCCAGTTTGATTGTCAACCTGGTGACTTCTTCTTTAACTCTCTCTAGCTCAGTCTCTGCAGCAGCTCTACCAGTTTGAGCCATCTCTTTCTCATTGGAAAGAATAGAAATATCTTTTTCTGCCTGAGATAAGGCATTTCTAAGTGACAAAGTAGATTCAACAGCCTCTTGCAAGTCCTTTATGGTTGTGCTGGCCTCTTCTAGCTTGCTTGTCAACCTGGATGCTTCTTCTTTAACCCTCTCTAGCTCAGTCTCTGCAGCAGCTCTACCAGTTTGAGCCATCTCTTTCTCATTGGAAAGAATAGAAATATCTTTTTCCGCCTGAGATAAGGCATTTCTAAGTGACAAAGTAGATTCAACAGCCTCTTGCAAGTCCTTTATGGTTGTGCTGGCCTCTTCTAGCTTGCTTGTCAACCTGGATGCTTCTTCTTTAACCCTCTCTAGCTCAGTCTCTGCAGCAGCTCTACCAGCTTGAGCCAATTCTTTCTCGTTGGAATGAACATCAATATCTTTTTCTGCCTGAGACAATGCAGCTCTGAGTGACGTAGTAGACTCACCAGCCTCTTCGAAGACTTTAATGGTTGCACTGGCCTCTGTTAGTTTTCTTGTCAACTTAGCAACTTCTTCTTTAACTTGCTCTAGCTCAGTCTCCGCAGCAGCTCTGCCAGTTTGAGCCAAATCTTTCTCATTGGAAAGAACAGCTATATCTTTTTCTACCTGAGACAATGCAGCTCTAAGTGACATGGTAGACTCCCCAACCTCTTCTAAGTCCCTTATGGTTGCACTGGCCTCTGCTAGTTTTCTTGTCAATCTGGCAGCTTCTTCTTTAACTCTCTCTAGCTCAATCTCTGCGGCAGCCCTACCAGTTTGAGCCAGCTCTTTCTCACTGGAAAGAATAGCATGTTCTTCTTTCACTTTATGTAATTCCTCCTCAACTTCTGCTTTCCCAAGTTTGAACTCCCTCTTCTCTTCAGCTGATTGAGAAAAATTATTCTCTGCAGAAGATAATGCTTGTTTAAGGGATTCTTCAGTTGCTTGGGCTTCTGCTAATTTACTTTCAAGGTCATTGGCTCCCTCTTTTACTAGCTGCAGCTCTTGCTCAGCATGTAGCTTAGCATCTTGGCATTCACTGACAAATCCAGCAAGCCGCTTCACCTTTTCAAGAGGTTGTTCGAAAACTGAATCAACAGGAAGGTGGATATGATCAATAGACTCTACCACTCTCTGTAACGAGTTATTGCTCTGAAACAAGAGCTGCTCAAACTGATTCCTTTCACCTTTTACTGCTTGCAGCTCTGCCTCCAAGTTTGGGATGCTTTCTACATCATTGGACAATTTATTAATCTGGTCACTGTACTCAGAAACTAAAGATTCTTGCTTCTGCAAATCAAGCTTTAACTCCTCAATCTCCGAGTTCTTTTCATTTATAAGATTTTTTAGATTGTCCCTATCTTGAACCAATCCTTTCCCTTTCTTAACTGCCATGGATAATTTATCCTTAAGAAGAGCAGACTTCTCCTCTGATCGGTCAAGATCTTTCTGTAGAGAACTCTTTTCTTCTTTCAGCACATGAATTTCATCTGAAGCTGTTTTCAAGTCATTTGCCAGTTTATTCAACTCTGATCTAATCAACATTTCTTCTTCCAGTACATCCTCACAGAGCATCAATCGCTGATCCCTAACATATAAGTGACTTTGAATTCTTTCAATTAAATCAGTATCTATGTGGGATGACCTAGATAAATGACCACTTTGTTCTTTTATCATTTGAAAGCAATGGTTAATAATCAAAAATGTGTCAGGAGAAGAAATATCAATTCCTTCATCCTCCATGTTATAGCCAGAAAGCTCAACTACCATTTTCACAATCTGTTCCTTCTCCCTCAAAACCTGATGGTTCATTTCAATAATCTCTTCATATTTGCATCTCAAATCAGATAATTCTGATTGAAGGTAATCTTTTTCCAGTGATTCCAACAAAAAGGATACACTCAAGAAATCAATACAGTTGTGGGCTTCTTCTTTAATTGTAGAGATTTCTTCCTGCAGAATATTTGTATCATTCAAGGCCCTGTAATAAGAGTTACCCAGCCAATTTATCTTAGATTCAAAATCAGATGATGAGACAGATTCTGGTAGATTTATCAGAGATAGAGCATCCTTTACTTTGCAGAACTCTAGATAGGCACCCTTGAGAACATCTCTGTCATCCACAAGCCAACTTAATCTCTCCAACATATCCAAATTAGGAGTATCAGGTTCTGTCTGAGACAAGATTTTCTCAACTTGTTCAATAATCGTGTTACTTTTTAGTAATGAATTCTGCAGGGATGCAACCAAATTTTCACTTTGAACCAACTCATCCTTGGTAAGTCTAACAGCTTCTAGCTCAGCAGACTTCTCCTGCAACTCAATCAAGCATTTCTCATGCTCACTGGATTTTTCCGCCAGAGATTTCTTTAATGAGTCCCGCTGCTGTACCAACGCCTTTCCTTTTGTCACAGCCATACTAAGTTTTTCTTTGGTATTAGCACATTTAACCTTTTCCTGCTCAAGTTCTACTTTCATATTTCCAATTTCTGCATTCAACGTTCCTATCATCATCACCCTTTCCTTGTCAAGCTCATCCAATAGTTTCCTATTCTCGTCTTCTTGATGAGCAAGTCTTTCAACCAATTCTGCTTCCTTTCTTTTGAGCTCCAATAATCCACCACGAGCAGCAGCAAGTGTGTTCACATGTCCCTCGTCCCTAGCATCCAACCCAACCTCAGAGAAAGATTGCCCAAGTTGATAAATTTCAGAAAGAATATTATTATATTTTGCAGTTAGTAGTGCAGTGCCTTCCTCAATATGAACTATTTTTCCACTAAAAGTGTTATCTACAAGTTGCTCTTGACTCACAACTGATGCAAGAGAGGACATTATTCTATCTACTACAATATCAATCTCTGACCATACTTCCAGAGTCTTCTGAGCTGAGTTATCATGGGTGACCAATAACTCAGTAACCTTTGCATTGAGATTTTCTATCTGGTGATCCTTATCAAAAAGAAGAGCATGAAGATTTCTAATAGTTTCCTCAGCATTGGATCGTTCCTCTTTAGTTGTTTTTACAAACTCCAAACAATCTTTAATCATCTCCTTCAACGGAATGTCAGCCAGTTGAGCCTCCTTCTCCCTATTTCCAGCTTCAGCTTCATCGGGCAATGACTGTTGCCAGGACAGAGCCTTTAGTTCACAATAAATATCAAATACTCCTTGGGCAACAGTTTCTTGTTCTTTCTGCATCACAGAAACGATCATTAATTGAGAATAAACTGTACCTGCAAAAGCCGGTGTTAATCTTATAAGCCGAACCTTATATTCCCGTGTATTACTTTCTTTCTCAGCAACCGTCTTCGCCACTGATTCATCTCCTGCTCCATTGTCCAGTTTACTAAAATGACTCTGTTGATCTTCTTCCAAGTTCGGTCTACTTTCTCCAGCATCTGTTTCTTCCTTAATATCAGTGTGCCTGCCATCAAATGTGCCTAACTCATCTGGGCAATCAACAAACATATCATCTCTCGCAGTATCCTCACTAGATTTAGCATCATCATGGTCTACCTGTTCAGCACGACCAAAAATCCCATTATAAATCTTAGCATGCTCAATATGCGCTCGAGACGGGAAATTGATGCTCTACCACCAAAAGCATATAATAAATTAAAACTTGATTTACATCACTACCTGATTCATTGTTTCAGGTGCGTTCTCAGGAAGAGTGCCCACCGTAACGTCGTCTTGATGAGTGTGAGTGTTGGATTCGAATGGTAATTCGTTAACTCCATTTGATTGCTCCACTGAATTAGCAGCTGTGGATTCACTAAAATCCGCAAGGTTCCCCTCTATCCCTTGCTCGGTAGCTCCATGACCTTCCAAAGGCCGTTCTGCTTCGTTATTCTCAGCCATTTCATACGGTCATAATCGAATCGACTACAAAACAAGATTCGGATCTGCAAAAGGGAAATCACTACACAATTAGAATCAATTAAATCCAAAGCCAAGACGGAATCTAAAAGTTAGCCAGAAGAGAAAAAAGAATATACCGAAACCCTAAAATCAAATTGGTTCGTCGAAAATGATGTAGGAACCGGAAATAGCGGGGGGGGGGGGGGGGGGGATGGGGATTCGGACGTTTACGTTGAGTGGCACCGCCAGGTCGCCATAACAGATGAAGCTGAGACTCGTCGTTGACCTTCCTACTGAATTCACACAGTCAAAACGGGAACAGTTCGAAGTTATAATTTCGAAGACCAATAGATCAGATCCGTCGGTGATATCATAAATAAAAGTGTTATCTACTTTGTAAGAAATTTTTAATTTTAATTTTAATTCGATTATCAGCCATTTATGGGAATCACCGTATGGGCGTATTTGGTTTGTATGCAAACCAAAGATTTAAAAGTCTTTTCTTTTCTTTTTTTTATAAAATCTTAATTTAATTTTTTTAAATAAATAATTATATTTATCTAAAGTTTGATTAAATTAGCTTTTAAAATAGTAAAAAAATATAAACTACTCAATTACTATTTTACCTTTATTTTTTTACACAATATCTCCTCTCTTTTCTATTTTTTCTACTATCTCTCATCTCTTCTCTATCTTTTATAATATCTCACTTCTCTCTTCTATCTTTTCTACAATATCTCTCTTTTTCACCTTCTCTTATTTATCCTCTTTCATACTTTTAATAAAATTATACACTTTTTAATATTTTTTAATTATAAAAGTTATTTTAATAATAACTATCAAAACACTCATTTATTTAAAATTCTATTTTTTTAAAAACTCTTTTTAAATTTTTTTTAAAAGTTATTTAATTTTTTTTAAATCTTATCTAAATTAAGAATATGATTGAGAAAAAAAAAGTAAAAATAAAATTAATTTATTTAGTATTATAAACATCACTTCTACTTTTTTAAACTATTTAAATTTTATAAAAAAAATTAAGAATTAATATAATAGAAATAAAAATAAAAATTTTTAAATTATTTTATCCTCAATTATAAAATTCTTGAATAAATATAACCCTTTCTAAATTGTAAAAAAATATTTTAAATTATTTTATCTTAAATTATAAAAAATATATATCAATTTTACATTTATTTCTATCATATTAAATAAATTTTTAAAATTTTTATTTTTATTTTTATAAAAAAAAATATATCTTATAACAAGAACTGCAGTTTTATGCTACATTTATAAATATATAAATTAATAAATATCAAATTAAAAAATAAATGTAAGAGATGTTTGTTACAACAATTCCAAAGCTCTATACCAAATATTTAGCGTTTCAGCCACTTCCGCATGCGATGTGCGTCTAACTTTTGTCAACTTTTCATATCTAACTTTTGGAATAGCGGTAGAAAGCTTTAAAAATCAGGTAGGATATAAGGAAAAAAATATTCTAACTCTGAAATTTAATATAAAAATTTAATTTAATTTTAACTATATATAATATCTTAATTAATTTTATATTTAATATTTATTATATTTTTTTAAATTAATCTATTTAACTTATAAATTGATATATATAATATAATATTATATAAGAGTATTATAAAAAGATTATTGATATTTATTATAATTTATTTATTTAATATTTTTAAATTAATTAATTATCTATTATATTTATTACAGAATAGAGTAGTTGGATGAAAAATGATGTTTGGTTTTAGTACAACTAACTTTTTTCCTAAAGTTAATTTAAAGTTGAAATAATTTTTTATGACTTTTGAATTTGAGCTTTTTTTATATTTAAATATTTGAAACTAATTTTTTAATATATTATTTAAATAATTTTCTATTAAACTAATTATTTTATAATAGATTATCTAAATATAAATCATATTATAGAATTAATTTTTATCCTAATTTTAATTTATAAAAGTAAGTGGAAATAAAACTCATTTTTCCTTAATATTAATTAAACAAGCCCTAAATTGAAGTCGAATTTTTAATAGATGACAAATTTAAATAAATGTATATTTAAATATTAAGAGAGGAGTTAGTCTAGGGATGAATACTTTACTCCCCGGCGGCATGATAAATGGGAATATTAAATAAAAATAGAAATAATTACATTGCATTTTTTACCCGGAAGCATTAATAATAATAAAAAAGCTGAATCAAATATCAAAAAGTTTTCAATGGCATATTTTTTGTGATTTAAACATGTTAAGAAATGGGCAGTCCACCTATAATAGATCAAGCCCAATATTTGAGAAACAAGGGGAGAAAATAGTTTATGTTTTGAAATGAGGGAGTTAGATACGGTTATCTAACTCATATTCCCCACAAACTTATACATACAGATAGAACAGAGTAAAAGAAGAGGTGCTCATTAATTTTTCCTTCCAGTGAATATTGTCTGTAAATAAGAAGAGCAAAAGGCTCTGTTTTTCTTTCTCCTCTATTTTTCATTGACATTGCTTCCGGTGCACTGTCCGACATTCTTTCATTTTCTCCTTTCGGTGCATTTGCTGTGAAAACATAACTGGGAGCCTTTTGAAGTGTTCTAATTTCGTGTGGGTATCCAGTGAGTTAAACAAAGGATTCTAGGTAAGCCCAAAATCATCAGTGTTTCTCTCTATGGTTTAAATACATGTTCTATACATATTATCACTAAATAAACACTTTAAAACATATATATGCAATATAACAGTGCATAACTAGAAAATTCAAAAATAACAGAAAAGCATGCGGAGGCATATTACGTTGCTCTGATACCACTGATGGTTTTGGGCGTACCTAGAATCATTTTTTTGACTCACTGGATACCTACACGAAACTAGAACACTTCAGAAGGCTTTCAGTTACATTTTCACAGCAAATGCACCGAAAGGAGAAAATGGGAGAACGTTGGACAATGTACCAGAAGCAATATCAATGAAAAACAAAGGAGAAGGAAAAACAGAGCCTTTTGCTCTTCTTGTTTACAGACAATATTCACTAGAAGGAAAAATTAATGAGCACTTCTTCTTTTGCTCTGTTCTGTCTGTATGTATAAGTTTGTGGGGAAGGTGAGTTAGATAACCATATTTAATTCTCTCATTTTAAAATACAAACCGTTCTCTCTTCTTACTTCTTAAATATTGAGCCTGATTCACCATGAATAGATATTCTATTTCCTAACAGAACAAGTATGTGACTCGACGGATAGTTTAAAGAAAAGGTGGAACAATTTGAATATGGGATTGTGAAGTATTTGTACTCTGTGAACTTGACGGCATAACGGTCTCCAGATTTGCATTTTTTTAGGACGACCATAACAAACAAACATTGCCATAAGAACTCATGCAAAATATGTTGCAGGTTTTGATTTTGTCTTTTTGGCTAATTGACCGTCGTCTACGTTCGGAGATGTTTGGTAAACTTTGCAGGCAAATGAGAAAGGACAAAAACATATAAGAGGAAGCCATTTGTGCATAAGCTGTAAGACACATACCAGACACCTATTTATAAAAAAGTTCACAGGACGGAATATAGGAATCTCGGACAAAACTTATAGTTGATGTTGAAATGCAACTTCCCGCCCTATATAAACCAACTGGGGCTTGAAGAAGCAAAACAGCAAGGTGAAGTGAAGAGAAGAGAGAAAACACAAGATGAAGATCATAGTTGTTCTTCATGCATGCTTGTGTGAGCCTTTTCGTTTTGCTTTAATTCTTTTACGTGCAAAGCCAATCAGGAAAATAATCTGGAATATCTGATTCTATCCAAGAGACTAAAAGCTTATTATTTCCAAAACAGTATTAGCATCCTGTTTGTTTAGATTAATGGTTGCAATTCATAAGGCCTACTTGTTCTTCCTTAGGCTATCTTGCCTTTCAAGCTAGTAGTTAATACTACCTATAATTTTTAATGTAAGATTTATTTAACTAATTTAGGTAAAATAAAAAAAATAATTAAATTAGTTAATTATAATAATTATGTATTGATTTCCTAAAATATTTTCTTTAATCACGTGTATTTGAACTATTTTTACTAGAAATCATATTAATATATACAATTATATAGAAATATTTTTAAAAAAATTATAATTTTAAAAGATAATGCAAATTAAAATTTTATATTTAAGAGTAAAATAAACTCTCTTTATAACTTTTATATTTAGGACTGAAAAGAATAATTAATAATATGATGATTATAAAGTTTAATATGAAATTGCCATAAAATATTACTCCCTTTGATCGATATATAAGAAATATTCTTAAAGAAAGCTTTAGTCTAAAATATAAGAGGTTAACAAGATAATTAATAGTTATTTTTTATTTTTACCCTTTACAAAATGATAGAGATATAATGTATAATATAAGCGTATTTAAAAATTATATTTTTTAACAAAGATAAAATAGATAAATATTATTAATTTGAAATATATTAATTAATTTAATTAATATTTTTTAATTTATGTGAATTAATTAATAACGCCTGATATATTGGATCGGAGAAGTATGACATTAGCGGAAAACAGTGTACAGATGATACGTAAATAGTAACACTAGTGAAGCACTGAAGCGAAAACGTCAAAATTGAGAAGGGATCATAATAACATGGATGATCTTCAATTTTGACCCACCTCCTTCCACGCGGATGCCCCCTACCCCGCCTTTGAAGCATTCAACCGTCTATTTGCAGTTGCCACAGAGAGGGGTAGAGAAACGACAAAATATTATTGCAAAAAAGAAAACAGCCATATTTGCATTCTCTAACTTTGAATTTCTCTGAAACCTGATATCGACCCATTCAATTCAATTCAACGCCTATATAGCTCCTTCGTTTCTGTTCACCCTTTTCCCTTGGCTTACACTTTGGGATCCGGCAACAAGAAGAAGATGATGATGACCATGGAGGGAATGATGGACAAGGGCGTCCTCGACGACGTTATTCAGAGGCTGCTCGAAGGTAAAGATGGGAAACAGGTCCGGCTTTCTGAGTCGGAGATCCGTCAACTCTGCGTAAACGCCCGCCAAATCTTCCTCTCCCAGCCTAATCTACTCGAGCTCCAAGCTCCTATCCGCATCGGCGGTTAGCTTCGATCCTATTCTCGGCGCTTTAATCAATCACGCGATTGTTCTAATTCTGCCCAATTGAAATGGCTTTTTGAATTAACTCCGTTTCAGAATTTCGGAAAATAGATTCGATATTCAATTGTTTTGCTATATCAAAATTAGGATCCCTAATTGCGATTTCTCTTTTCACCAGGTGAGGATGACGGTTCATATTCAGGGAAAAACAGGGAGGGAGGGAGATTTGAGAAATTGCAAAACAGGCTTTTTAGAATTTTTATTATTTCAACACAGGAACCCTTTGGTTAATTACTCAGAAAGAAATAGGGAAATATTTACCTAGCACTAGCCTCCCTTTGGATGATGCATTGCTAGGGTCTTGTTTTTGTATATTTCTTCAGAAACCTACTCGATGTTTTTATCCTACTTAAATAAAATGAATCTTTGGAAAGCCTCTCAATATATATCCCTTGTTGTTTGAAATCTAAAATAGGGATTCTGTTGTTGCAGGTGATATACATGGACAGTACCAAGACTTACTGAGGCTATTTGAATATGGCGGCTACCCTCCCGATGTGGACTACTTGTTTCTGGGGGACTATGTTGACAGAGGGAAGCAAAGCTTGGAGACTATATGTTTGCTTTTGGCCTACAAAATAAGATATCCCGACAAAATTCATCTCCTGAGAGGGAACCATGAAGAAGCTAAGATAAACCGGGTATATGGGTTCTATGATGAATGTAAAAGGAGGTTCAATGTTCGGTTGTGGAAGTTATTTACTGACTGCTTTAACTGTCTGCCCGTAGCTGCACTCATTGATCGGAAAATACTTTGTATGCACGGCGGTCTCTCTCCAGAATTGCAAAATTTGGATCAGATAAAAGAGATTACAAGACCTACCGAAGTTCCTGATGGTGGTCTCCTCTGTGATCTTTTATGGTCTGATCCTGATCCCACCATCGAGGGCTGGGCAGGAAGCGACCGGGGGGTATCCTGTACTTTTGGGCCTGATGCAGTCAGAGACTTCATGGATAAGAACGATCTTGACCTCATTTGCAGAGGTCATCAGGTGGATAACTAATAATAGAGACTGATTTAACTAAAGTAAATTAGTCAAGGAGCATATTTTATTAAAATATTTTAATTATTATTTTTAACTCATCATCTCTCTTAATTAATTATTGTTAAAATATATCAATAGAAATAATTAAAAAAACTAATATAAAAAATAAATTTTATATTTAAAATTAAGATTAATTTTTTAATTAAATTTTATATTAAGAATGAGAGGAATAGTTAAAATTCTAAATTCTAACATGATTTTGTATTTTGTTTGTTTTACAAATTTAATAATCTTGTAGGTGGTGGAGGATGGATATGAGTTTTTTGCTAATAAAAGTTTAGTCACACTATTTTCTGCCCCAAACTACGGTGGGGAGTTTGATAATGCTGGTGCGTTGTTGAGCGTTGATCAGTCTCTAATATGTTCCTTCGAGATACTGAAACCCATCATGGATAAAGCGTCAGGAAAAATGAATCTCAGGAAGGCATGTATATCATAATCAATCAGAAGTAGTGGTTTTAATGTTTTTGGTTAATCAGTATCTGATGTGTCTTTTTCAACAGCCCCCGAAGAAGGGTTCAAGTGGGAACGCGGCTAGCTCAACTAGTGTGGAGTAGATGAGATTTGTTGAAAGGGGAGCCTTCAGCGAATATGTGATGGCTCTTAGACTTTCATAAACCCAACCACCAGCATTCTTTTGTGCAGGAACAGAGATATTTGCTTATATTTATTTAGTTAATAAAAAGAAAAAGAAAAGGGAGGATTTGGTTAATTTCTGTACAGCATCCTGAACTTCACCAGGTTACCAGGTTTCATTTGGATTTTTTATTGGCGAGCGATGTGGCTGTAAAGATAAAGAGCATAGAGGATAGTTGTTGCACGTTATTAAAATTGTGAAAATACCTATGAACTGTTCTCAAAAGTGCAAAAATACCTAAATATTTATGAGAGTTTACATATAGTTTTGTACTTAAAATTGGACTATGATGTCAATCGCACTTTAAAGAACAATTTCCAGATATTTTTGTACCTTAACCTTTATTTGTATACTGCACCCAAAACATATACGTATACATTACATGATTAACTGGTGTATTAATTGTTCCCATACTTTCTTTCACTGCTCTTCTCTCCATATTTTAAGTGTTGCATCAGTTTAATGACTAAGGATGGATGGCCTGAGATCTAAAGAGCTGTTTTTTTTTCAAGGGTAAATACAGCGAAGACATTTGGTATGTTCAGATCAGACATTCCAAGAACAAGGGGAATAAAACCAAAGGACAAAGCAGTTGTAAAATAAATAATAAATAATATCGTAGTTTTAATATAAAATTTGAAAAAAAATTAGTATAGGATATATAAATATAATAAATAATAATAAGTTTAAGTTTTGAGAAAAAATTCAGTTTGTTATTAAGATTATACTTATATCAAGTTTCTCATATCTATTATATCAAGTTTTCTAATCATATTAGGCTATGTAAATTTTCACGTGGGTTTAAATTAAATTAAGATATTAAAATTAATAGGACAGATACGAAATAGATATAAATAACTTAATCTAAATTTTCTCCTCCTCCACCTCTATCTCCTCATTATTATTATTATTATTTTACAAGTCATTAGTAACAAGATTTGTCTTTCAAATTATAATACTCCTATAATAATAGAATAGAGAGACAAGATTTTTTTTAGTTGTATTTATAACTCACATTAAATTTCTCATATGATTATATAATTTTACCCTTAATTTATTATTGTATAGACTTTATTTTTATAAAATATAATGTATACTCATGTGGTTTTTAATATAAGATTTAACTAATTTGATTAAGTTAAGAAAATTAGTTAATATGATATTTTTTTTTAAAAATATCCTAAGAATATTTCTTAACATCTTCCCTTCCTCCCTTTCTTTTTTAATTACGATTAAAGGAGAATCAATAGGAGTAATTTTAGAAAAAAAATAAATATAAAAAATATATTTTATATTTATGACTAATATTAATTTATCAATTAATATATATATTAAGGACATGATAAATATTAAATAAAAAATAAAGTTAAAAATTTATTAAATTTTAAAGTAAAGGTGATGAGGTTTAAAGTTTTTCTTGATTTTAATAAAATATATTAGAAATTATTTATAAATAGGATTATAGATGTATATAAAAAATATTAGGGAATTGCTAAAACCAATAAAACATGATTCCAAACACACCTTAATTTAATTTTTTAATAGGGAAATAGGGAAATTAAATGGAAACAAGCTGGAGGGGATTTTTAATTTTTTGGGCCTTTTGACGGTGGGGTTGGGTTCATCACTGGACAGATGTGATGTGAGAATGAGAGTGTAGTTTTCTGGTGCAAACTGTAAAGAAAGAGCATATTTAATGGAGCCAGTTTTCTGAAAAATGCCTTTTGAATACAATGGGCAACTGCTTTTTTGTACTAAACATTATAATAAATGTAATGTCTAAAATCTATTCACTCATCTAATAAATTTCTAGTTAAAGGGTAAGCCGTCTCACTCTTTTAAGAAGAATATTAATTTAAATTCTAAAAACTTCACTTATTAAGAGAAATAAAAATTATTTACATTTTAAATTTAAAAAACATAAAAATACTTTTGACTAAATAAAAAATTCACTGAAAAAAGTATAGTATTAAAATTTAACCTAAATTGAATTATAATCTGATTGGACTGTTCAATCAAATTGAATTTTATATTTTTTCCATTTATTAAATTTAAAATAATTTTTTTTCAAAAATAACAACCCATCAAAAAATAAATTATATGCAAATGAATTTATTTAAACATTAGATCCATATGGATAATTTTCGAGACTTGTCCCACTCTATTAGGGAACTTATTTCTTCTAATTATAAATATAAGATTTGATTAATTAATTTATTATTGAAATATTAAATATGAGAGAGAAAGAGAATAAAAAACTGTAATTAATTAAATCCTATAGAATCAAAACAAATTCACTAACTACATCATGTTTAGAATTAAGTATTAACATAAATTCAAATTCTTAAAGTCAGATATTAAATTAAATATAAAAAGTCATATCATAAAATGTTAAGAAACAACATGATTATGACTAACAATGTTCTTTATAACTCATCTGATATCTATTATTAATCTAAATTCAAAATGACTCAAGATTTAATTGAGAGAAACTCTCTCAATATATTTTTTTATTTATAAAAATTATTTAAAAATTATAGAGTTTTTTAACACTCAACCTAATTTTATAGTGGCCTTGGAATTATTGGGACCATCATTTCAGGAGGTGGGGTCCTGGGGCAGGTAAAGGGGGCCTCACTCACATCATGGGGGTGGTGTAAGTGATGATATTTTTATAAAAGTTATATTAAAAAATGTTTGTAAATTTATTTTTTTCTTCAAAATATCCAATATCAAATACCAATCTAAATTTAAATTAAGTCAGAGTTCAATTAATAGAAGGCTCTCTTGATATAATTTTTTAGGTTAAATTATACAAATTTTAAATATTTAAACTTTAAAACTTAATAATAAACCTATATGAATTTTCAAGCTGATATAAATAATCTCAATTATTAATTATATACTTCTTAAAATTTATTTTTATGTATATATAACCCCCAAGCTTTTTATGGATATGTAGATAAACCCTAAACTTTAACCTGTGGATAAATGATGCACATAATAAATTATATAAGATCTACCTATACCTATTTATAAGCAGTCTTATAAAAGAAATTTTTAATCCTTTATATAAGATATTTTGATAATTTTAATAGGTATTAAATATTTTTTCATATATACCCGTATTTAATAGAGGTAATGAAAGAGAGTAATAATTAATATGATATTAGAGTTTATTACATTTAATAAATATAATATTTGAGATCATTTAAATTTTATAAAAAAATTAATATTTTAACTATTTTTATTAGTATATGTAAATTAGCTAAAGAGCTCACATAAAATGGACTAGAGGGAGTAAACGTTCTAAGGGGTTCCCTTTAAAATTTAAAATGTTAGAGAAGTTATCTACACATTATCCAAATTTGTTGGGATTGTATATAATTTAACTTATTATTTTATTTATAAGGTTTGAGTTGGATAGTTTATTGTAGAGGTATAGATATTTTTTTCAAAAAATATTAGTTCAATTAATAAAAAATTGACTCATAATTTATAGGATTATTATTAATTTAAATTTTATTACTAATACAAAAATCTTATTTATAAACAATATATAAATATTTTTATAAGTATTTTTTCAACTTTAAAATATATCATAATTTTAATGAACTACAACTACAACTCATCTAAATTTTTATTTATAAAAAAATGTAGATATAGAGATTTTTACCATTCAACCTAATTTTATATTAAGTAAAAATATATGCTGACCTAATTTAATTTTTTTAATTAGTATATTCAATTGTGAGAGCTTTGACTATTTCCACTAAAAGAGTGCAACTTTATTGAAAAATAGAATGGTGGACAAGTGGAAAGGGTCTCTGTTGTGGAAGGGCAAGTGGCAAGAGATTTCACCATATGGTCGGCAGCTGGCACCATTGAATATTGAATATGAGAAATAAACACAAAAGTTGAACCAACATTTTATTTGAACTTCCACACTAAAAAGTCAAAAATAGTATTAGAGAAGCTCAACCCCAACTAACAATAGCCAAATTGATCATCTCAGCCAGTTCATTGTACTACTTAAAAAATTATTTTTTTTATATATAACTATCTAATTGAATTAAATTTAAATATTATTAAATTTAAAAAATATTTTTATATTTTTATAAATTTAAATTTGAGATATCGCGTTTAAACGTTTAAAGATCTTTTTATTTAGACCAATATCTAGTAGTTAAAAATTAATTCAAATAGTTAAATATAACTTCAGCTATAATTTTTTTATAAAATAAAAAATCACGTTTTAAAACTAGATAATATGATAATTAGGGATTATTTATTTTTGTAATTATTATTCATTTTTCTAGGAACATAGACTTATATAAATGTAATAATGATATATATTTTCATATTTTTCTTTACACCCCCCTCTCTAAATATACGAATGAATGAGCTGGCCCAAAAACAGCAATAATGAATATTTAGAGAAAATCTAATTTATATATTATCCCACATTTGGTAAGGTATTTTATTTGGTGGGAAGACATACCTGTACTATAATGTGCACTGATTTGCTCACAGATTAACGATCTTTACATTATGGACTGTGCATTTAATTTAATTTAATTTACATTTAATTTTGAAAAAAGTAACATATTATTGCTAAAAATAAAAAGGTTTATATTTTAAATTTATTATTTCAAAAATAAAAACTTATAATTAGCTGTACAATATAATATTCTAAGTAAAATAAATGTAAAAATATCATAGTGTACTGTCTCCTATCTTTATTATAAGACACATTTTAAAATATATGGATAATATTTTTAAAAAGATATAGATAATATTTATCAATCACTTAATACGGTATTAATTTTGTTTTTTCTAACATCACTTTTATTTAAAATTGTTAACTATAAAAGAGAATATAATATATATATATATATATATATATATATATATATGATAACTTTTCATTTAATGTAGTTTGTGAGCGAAGACATGGTAGATTGCAGACCAGACATTCTAAAAACAAGGGTAATAAAACCAGAGGAGAAAGCAGTTGAGGCGATTAATGAGAGAGAAAGACAAGGTATCTTTTTCTTTCCTTAAGGGCTGCAAACTTTGATTATTAAGCAATCTTGTTCAATTTCTTCTTCTTCCTTCTTCTCTGTGTTTGTCTTTCTCCTCTGCTTTTTATATGCATATCCCTTCTGTCTTCTAAATTCCCTTCCATATACGCACAACCCATTCTCTCTCTCTCTCTCTCTGTGGGGTCTGTTTGGCATAAAGAAAGTTTCAGACTTTTTAGGCAGAATCATCCTTCTTTTTCTTGCTCTGGGACCTGATAATGTGGCAGAATCATCATCCCCATAAGTGGTCTTCTTCTTCTTCTTCTGCTTCATCTTCTTGTTTAAGAGATTCTATTGTGGCTCTTGAAGCTGATATTCAGCATGCCAATACCCTGTGAGTCTTCTTCTTCTTCATCTCTCTTTCTTGTTCTTGTTTTCTGGGTTTTTACATAATAACGATCAAATCAAAATTCCAAGGGTGGAGGAGGAGGGAGTGTAGCTTTATGCAGAGAAAATATCATTGTTGTTGATAGTGTTTTTGGTGTTTAGATAGGCACTTGAATTGAATTAATTTGTGAAGAGAATTTAAGCATGAGAAAAGAAAATGGGGCTGTGATATTACCCACTGAAATGAAGAAACTACAGCTCAATTTCTCATAGCAATTATGATGTAATTATGTATTGTCATTAACCAGACAATATTTTGTTGTTTAGTTCCGACCTGAGTTAATTTTAATTTGTTCGAAAATATACCCCCAAGGAAAAAAAGTTTTTTTTCTTCCTTAAAGAAAAATATGTTCCACAAAGAATTTACCCAGTACGCAATTTCAAGTTCTTACTTGGCTTCGCTAGTATTTTTGTGTGTGCTTTGACTGTTTATATTAATTAATTAATTATAAATTATTTGAATTTTAAATTTAAATTAGATATTAACCTTCATTTTATATGCCCTTAAAAATTAATTTATTTTTAAAAATATAAAATCATGAATACATAAAATATATAATATTTGAGAGACTCAATCTCAAAATCAAAATCTCGTATTTAAATAGTTAAAATATTTTTTTTTCTTAAACTAACATCTGTTAGTTATTTCAATAAATTATATGTCTTTTTTTTTTCTTTTACACATTTTGGGGTCATATATGCTTTCACACTTAATTTCCAATTCGTCAAATGGTCATGCTTACGATTTTTTTTCTTTCCTTTCGGAACCAATTTTTATACATACCAAACATGACCTTAAATTTAGTTACAGATTTTGGCAAACATGAAATTTAGCCTAAAATATAAAAAATTTCCCTATTTTTTGAGTCGATTATAAATACTTCCCTGATATATTAAAATTTAAAATTAACTTCCTTAACCTTTTATTTATTGACCATAAAACCCTACCGTTAGTTTTTCTGTTAATGTTTTAACTTTTTGATAAATACATGGCCATCAATTTTGCCCGTGCCGCCAAGGAGGAAGGTTGCTTTTTCCCCTTTTCACCTTCTGGTTTCACCGAATCTCACTGATTTTACTGCAATGGCGTCCTTGATTTCTCAGCAGCTTTCTCAGGTTTGGCTCCATATTGTTAACATTTCTCGTTCAACCGGAGGCAGTAATTTTTATCTCCCTCTCGCTTCTATTGCTTTGTCTCCTTCAATCACCACTCAGAAACCCAACTTCCTATGATCCGCTTCCTCTGCAACTTCTTCTAAGCAGGCCCACGTTTTTGTCGGCGAAACGTTTCCCTTCAAAATCTAAAAACCATGAAAGTCAATTCCCCTTCAAAATCCTCTTCCTTCTGAATCTGTTATTGGGGTTCCTCATTCTTCCCTTGCCAATCTTGTCTTTGGTTTGAGGATGGGGTTAGTGATCACAAAGCTAATTTTGTCTTCCGAAGATGGAGAGCAGATGGGGATGATCACATGGATAAAATTACAATTTCACCATTGGTAAATAATTTTTTTTTTAAATTTTATATCAAATGCCACATCATCTCTTTATGATGTGACAATCTTAGTTAGTTAGTTAACGGAAAAACTAACAGCAGGGTTTCTATAATCAAAAGATAAAAAAAGTTTAGGGAAGTTAATTTAAATTTTAATATACTAAGGGAGTTATGTGCAATCGATTTTCGGAATTTTTTTATATTTTAACCTAAAATTTAATGTTTATATATAATTATATATGTTGTTATTGATGATATCCCCAAAACAAATAATTCAGTGCAGCGTCACTACCAGGAGGTTATGGTGGGGACCATATTCACATGAAACTATCATACAGTCCTTTGGCTCCTTTATTCCTTCATTTGATCCAATGGCTGGATTTTGCTTGTACCGATTCTCTCCCCACTTATCTTGGCTTATTCCACATCATCATTTACAAGGTAATTAATTACTTTTACCCTTATTTTCACCTCATTTATTTTATAATATATTTTTTCCATCTTAGACGTAGGAATAGAAGTTAAGAATTAATTTACAGATATATTAAAAAAATTTATTAAATTAATTATTTATAATAAATATATATTAATTTTTTTAAAGAAATACCTATTTTAATTATGAAAAAAATGAGAGAACAATACTCTAAAAAATAATAAATATCAAAGCATGACTTCGTGTTGTTAAACCATGTATATTATTATTATTTCTAGATTATTTTTCTATCATTTTCCTTTAATTATTATCTATATTAATAAAAATTTCTTTAACATATGCAATCAATTGAGATAACTTAAAAAATTGGGAAAAACTAATTTTTTATTTTTATAATTTTGATTCAGTTGTTATTTCATAGACTTTAAGGATATATTTGGATGGAGAGAAAAGTGAGGAGAAAATAAGAGGAAGGGAACACTATGAAAGAAATGTTTTTAAGATAGTAATTTTTTTTACTATTTTTAGTAGTTTTCTCTCATAGTGCTTTTTCTCCTATAATTTTCTTCACATCTAAACATACAATAATTCTCTTGGTACAACTTATTTTTTATAATTTTAATCCAATTATAACTTAATTTCTAAATGTTTACTTGATGTACCTTAGTCATTATAATTTAACTATTTAAAGTATTAGTCATTATATTTTAGAGAATTAAATTATATATTTCATCAAATTTAAAAACTAAAATTTTAAATAATTAAAACTATATGAATTAAATTGTGGTGAATTAAAATTTAAGGATTAAATTTTAACTAAGTTAAATTTATATAGATTGGATTACACTAAATTAAAATTTAAAAATTAAATTACAACTTAATCAAATTATAAAAATAAAAAAATTATTAAATTTAAAAGATAAAATAAATTATATTCCTATATTTAAAATTAAAATAAATCAATCAATTTATTCTCTTATATTGAGTATGATACTGAGGATGGGGGAATATAGGGAACAAATCTAGGATTCTAAAAGTGAAGATAATTTATTATTCATTATTTTCTAATTGGTTTTGTGTTCCAGGTGTACGGTGATGGAATGCCATCCTTATCCTCCAAAGAAAGAAGAGCCTCTCTCAAGGATTTTTATGGTAATCTAAATTTTTAATTCTTCATCTTCTTGTTTATTTTTTTTTTCCTTTAACCTTTCCCCTCTTCTCCTGTCAATACTTGCTCTCTTTGTGATTTATTATCAGCTTCAACTGTAGCAAAAAATATCTTATTTCGATTAAATAAAAAATAATAAAAAGATATATGCACTAGTTGAATACTGATGATGACAGAGAAATAATTAAAAAGTATTTCATATATATATATATATTGATTTTTTATTGGGTATATATATATATATACAGGTGTAATATACCCATCACTGAGGCAACTTGAAGGAGAGTTTAAAGATGAAAATAGAAATAATTACAGACAAGTGGTGAGTAGAAAGAGCCCAAAGAAAAGGTCTGAAAATAAAGAAGAAGAAGCAGAGTTGAGAGATGATGAAGAATGTGGAATCTGCATGGAGATGAGCATGATCATGGTCCTCCCTAATTGTGGCCATTCCTTGTGCATCACCTGCTTCCATGACTGGTATTTACTAATTATTATTCTTCTCTTTCAATAATTCATCAATAATTTCAACTCATTCATTCTTTTATGTGTAATTATTAAGGTTAATATTGATTATAATATAATATATTAATTTATTTTATTTATAATATTTATTATTTTTCTCGGTCTAAACTAATTTATTAAACTTATAAATTAATACGTATAACTTATCTAGTGTTATACAGTATTTTAATAATATCATGTCATATTTAGTATAATATAATTAAGTAATTTAACCTTTTTACTCTATCAAAATTATTTAAGTAGCTCTTATATTAAGAATTTGAAGAGTACATTTTTTTATTGCCTATTTATAAGGTTCAAACCCTTAGTAAGTAGCCTCATTGACTTGAGCAAAACGTGCAGGAAAGTGAGATCAGAGTCATGCCCATTTTGCAGAGGAAGCCTGAAGAGGGTGAGTTCAACAGATCTATGGGTTGTGATAGACGACACTGAAGTGGTTGATAGACTCTCACTCGCAAAAGACAATCTCAGGCGCTTCTATGTTTACATTCACTCACTTCCTCTTCTTACTCATCCTGATCCTCATGTCTTCGTCTTCAACTATATGCTTTGACTATTTTCATTTGTATGTATATATATACACACACCAATCAATCATCATCAATAAATACGTATTTTACAGTGAGATGAGAGATACGATCCTCCGGGTTTAATTCTCCTTTGTAACTCAGCTTTTTGGAACCTGAGTTCTATCAATAGCTATATCAATGTCTTCTGTATATAATATTATTAAGGTAATTTTCTTAATAAATTCAGCGGATGGAAAAATAGGCCTGAAATTATGTCACCACAATGCAAGAGGAATTATTGATTTTTTTTTAAAGCACGAGTATTCTTCTATTAGAGGCAATTGTACGATCATAATAGTTTTGAATTGAAATGGATTAGATAATATCCTTTTTAATAGGTGTAGAGTTTGAATTTGGAATCTAAATTTTAACTCATCAATATTTGAATTTGGATTAGTCGCTAATGGTGGGACTTAAGGGATGCTGAATATTGTAGAAAATTCGGTTTGGAAAATGAGTCAAAATTTTTATGATAAGTGATTAGTGTATCTTGTTCTAAATGTAAGTTTATTTATTATATCGTGCAACATTGGTTATTAAGAATTTGGTATTTGGGGCAATTCGCATCGGTAGGGAAGAAAAAGGAGATGGCGATGGGGACAAAAAAAATCAAAATGCTGTTTGATAGGTTGGAGATGGGAAAACCGATGGATCCCTTTTCTTCCATTTTGTGGCGGAGTCATTGCTTTGCCGGAGATGGGAAGGGAAAAACATTTTTACAGTTAAATAAAAAAAATTAACTTGAAATTCTCGATTATATATATTTTTCAGCACAGTTAATTTTTTTTTAGTTTTTGAGTCATTTAAAATTATTTAAAATTTAAGTTCCTTACCATAAATTTATAGCTATTTTTTTTTAAAAGTTATTGTCATTTTTATGTCAATTAATAGAAATTAGTTTTTAAATATTTTTATTCCAAAGATGACCTGATAATTTGTCACAATTTTTTTTTTATTTTTGTACAATTTTTATGTTACGAAAAGATGCTTGTTGGGCATATCCCCGCCGTGTCTTTCTTTATTTTTTTTATAATTTTTTTTTTAAAAATACTTTTTACTTAAATAATATTAATATTAGATAGAATAAATTATCAATTATCTTTATATATAAATTTACATATCAAAAACTAAAATATCTCTCTAAAAAATAGTAATTAGAACCATAAAAAAAAGTGATACTTTCTAAATAAACATGTTTTAGAGATAGCTATATCACTTCTCTTTTCACCAGCTGAATCTGAACGATGCGTGCCGTGTCTTTCTTTTAAATATACCCTTTAGTCTTTTGTTTTTTGGACCACAAATATATGCCTTTAGTCAATTGTAGGCATTATCCCTTTCATTGTTGAATATTGATTGAGTTGGAGTTTGAGTATTTTGTTTCTTTTCTTTGATTCCCCTTTCTGGACTGCTTCACTTTCGTTAGAGATGGTTCTGTAGTCTCTACGCTTTACAAAAAAGCAATAATCCTCTTTTCTTCTATTAGTTGCTAACAAAATGTATGCTCTGTTTTGATGTTGCGAATGTCTTGTTTTATTAGGACATTCTTTCCATTTTTCTCTAATGTTTTTCAGTGACCACATGCTTTGCAAGAGAGGCTCTAAATTTGCTTCGTGAAAGGAAAGATGGATATGACATTGTGATCAGCGATGTAAATATGCCGGACGTGGATGGTTTTAAACTTCTCGAGCACGTCGGACTTGAGATGGATCTTCCTGTGATCAGTGAGTTCTCTGTCAATAAGATACATATTCAACTTTCTCCGTTCAAAGTAGTTCATGCTCTGACAAATTATGTGATGTTGTGCAGTGATGTCTGTGGATGGAGAAACAAGGAAGGGTGATGAAGGGAGTTCAGCATGGAGCATGTGATTACCTCCTCAAGCCTATAAGGATGAAATAGCTGAAAAATATATGGCAACATGTATTCAGAAAAAGGATGCGCGAGGCAAGAGAATTTGGCGATCAATCCTCCACAGACCAAATGCTACAGAAGATATGACCCCAACGAAGAAAAGGAAAATTTCAGATGGCGAACGTGATGATAAGGAATTTGGAGATCAATCTTCCACAAAGAAAGCCAGAGTAGTTTGGCCTAAGGATCTTCATCAGAAATTTGTCAAGGCTGTGAATCAGCTTGGATTTGATAGTAACTTTTTAATGAACTTCCTATACAAAGTGTGAATATTACTGATCACAAGACTAACAAAATCTATTGTGGCCCTTTTCCAACGTCTTAACTTTTTTTCTTAATGTATTCCTCATATTTCTTGTTTAGCAGAAGTTGGCCTACCCAAGAAAATATTTGATTTGATGAATGTTCCATGGTTTACTCGGGATAATGTTGCTAGCCACTTGCAGGTAAAATTTGGGTTTTTTTCTTGTGTCGTTCCAATGATACCATTTAGAGACTATAGAGAAAGAAACTCGTATCACATATTGACTAGGAGAAATATCTGTGTTCCACGATATTTCTAATCATGCACGTGGTAATGCCGGGGAAAATGTTAAACACTAAGGCCAAGAATGCAGAGGGTTCCCATATGATACCGTCAGATGGAACAACCTCTCCACAATCGGCAATTATTAGTATTTTACAGAAGCACCACTACTGAAAAAGCTGATCATTTTTCCACCAATAATTGGAAAAAAAAGAAGCTGAACGCCTCTATAAAAGATCAAGAAAAAGGAAAAGGAAAAGAAAAATATGTTTTGTATCAAACAATTAATTTTGAAACTCATGGGAATTCATTTGAGGGAAAAAATTGTTTTGATTTGAGTAGGTTGCAAAAGGATGGAGATCAAAATTCTTCCACAAGTGGGATCCAACCTTCTTCCTCAAGTGGGATTCAGCATTTGGATTTAGCTTCAAAAGATCCTGCAGGAAGTTTCTTTCTTCAGAACCCAACAAACAGGCAACAAAATGACGTTTCAATTGACAGCCATAAACATTCAGATGGAACGTTACAACTTCAGAATGTGGATGCCATAAGTCATGAAACTAATCTCAAGGGAATCATCTCAGAGGCTACTATGGATAAAAGAACAGACATGACTGGCAACATTCAAGATACAACTACAAGAAAGAGTGTACAGAAGATCAATGATCTGTCTTTTGCACCTTCAAATTCAGAAGTAAGCCACGCAGCATTCGAGTGCACCAACCCTTGGAGAGAAATCCCAGAAATGAAACTCAAAAAACACCAGCCATATCTGCCAATGAAGGATCGTTTCAGCCACTTGCCATTACATGGTACAGAGCATCTCATCCAGGTTGATCAATCACAAGAAGATGCTTCAATTAGATCCGACCCATCATCAGTAGTAATCGAGAGAGAAACTGCAGCCTGTATTGAAACCAACCCTTTGTATTCTGATTACACCAGCGATTGTGCCGGTTCTGTTAGTTCCATAGGAAATGCTGCTGGTTTTTCTATGCAGTCCAAGAGCTTTATGGGGAACGATCAATCATTAGAACAAGTTTCTATTTCAAATTTGGGCAGGAAAACAGAGGGATTTAATCTTAACTCTGTTTCTGATCTGGAATTTCACCAATGAAACCTACTTTTGGGAGGTGAGTTCGCTTCTTCTGCAACTTTGGAGGAGGACTTTTAGGAGGTGGCTACAAGGTGAACGCTGTATGAACTCTGGCCTGCAGGATATAGAGATTCCAGATTATTATTCTGATCCAGGACTCACTAGGGAATTTCCAATTCATTTGTTTGATACAGCTAATTCACTTACATTGCGTGAAATGACTATTGAAAGATACTTGTAGGTAAGAGTCTTGTGGAAGAATGTCTACTTTTGAGGATTGGGATATTTCCCCCCCTCCGTTCAGCTAGGATTTGGCAAGTACATATAGAAGTGGATGATGAAGATCCTCAACTTCATTGTTTCATAGCTGTCTATCAGGGTCTTTACCCTACCAGGTCATGTTCTTCACAAGAAAATTTTTGAAGCTGTAATCACGATTTAATTGCAATTCAACACGACTATCAACTAGTTTCTCCTTATTTATTTTTACTCCTCCTGTTCTTTTAATATATAATTTAATTAAAAAATTAATCTTAATCTTAAATATAAACCACATTTTATATATTTATCAATTTATTTTTAAATTATTTCTATTGATATTTTCTTGACAATAATCAAGTAAAGGAGAGAAGGAAGGAGTTAAAGATGAAGAGGAAGGTATTTAAAAAAAAATATCATATTAACTAATTTTTTTAATCTAATCAAATTAGGTAAATAGACAGAGAAGTATAATAATCACAAAACTGTCTTTATAGTCCAGTGAATAAGGAAAGAATCTCTATTCAAGATCATCTTTATAGCATTCAAAATAGTGAAATGATATGCGAAAAGCTTCTTTAGGTTCAGGCCAAACATGAAGAGAACAAAGATGATACATTCAGAGGCTAAACATTACATAAACCTGTCTATATTTCTATTCATATGACTATATAGTATTACATCACACGAGAGGATGCAAATCTAAATGCCTTGTCGACTTGACACTTTTTAATTAGAGAATGATCCTACGTCAAAACTAATCAAAACTTACAGGTAAACTATAAGAATACAACTTCCCAAATACCAACAGAGAGGGGCTATAAGGTATTACTCCAAATTGTGGGAACTGGGAACACACCACAACATAAACTAATGAAATCATCATAAGCCCAATCATTAAGAACTCAGGCTTATCAAAAGTGGATTGTGCGCATCGGATTTGACATGGTGATCTCCAAACACGTGCTCGGTATAAGAAAGTATCTTTTTTTTCTTTTTATGTTCTCAAGGCCGAATGTTGGAGGAGTATTCTCTTGCCTGACCTTCTTTTGATAGTGAAGTGACTGATCCCCTCATTGATTGGTTCATTTTTTCTGAAACACGTTTAGGAGTATTGATACCGGTGGGAGGCCTCCAAGAGTTTCGAGAGTTTTTGCCGTGGCATGTACTGGAAGTTGCTTTGCTTCCAGGTTTTGGTTACTGAAGCTCGGTAAGTGATGTCTGCACAAAAATAAGTTAAAACAAACTTAGAAGCAGAACATCACCCAAATAAAAAAGACAAAAGTGAATAAAATCATATATCTGAGGAAAAAGAGAAAGCATCTCCAAGTAGGGCATACGTAAGAAGATCATGCAAGAAATGACATAACTTTAAGGGAACTGCTGTTAGGTTTGACAGAACAATATTTGAAAACTTTCTCTAGGAAGCATTAAGATTGTAAAAACTGTTTACACATTATGATATTATTGATTATTGATAATTTTGATAACAAACCCAGAGAAAACTTCATATCCAAACAGATCAGGGAAGCAGGATGACTGACATGGTCATAAACTTTTTCAACTGTACTAACAAAGTTGCTTGACAAGGGAAAAAGTTTTTTCAATCACAGCCTCCATGACACTTACTTGAGGAAAGTAGAAACATTAAAAGCATCTTTCAAAACCTTCACAGTTTTCAGTCCAAAATGTTTATGCAAGCATCAAACAAGTAACAAGGAAAAGTACCTTTTTCATTTCATTACTTGGCAAATGTAGTACAGCATTCTTGTCCTCCTTTTGTTTGGGTTTAAAGCCACTGCACCGCTGCAACTTCTTGTGCTCATGCTCTGTTTTCTCCTGAAGGAAGATCAAAATAAAAAGATAGTGAGTGATTCATCAACCATACACAAGAATGCCTGGCTCATGTTGATTAAATACTTAAAAGAGGAATGCCCTTAAAGGTCATGGGAATATATACACAAGCACTCATTATTTAGATAATGCCATATTCACTTCATTGCTTTCTGCAATTTCCCTGCAGTCCTTTCATGTTATAATTCTTGATGTTTTAACTGCTATAACAAAGTAAAAAGGAACTAATAAATTACTACGCATCATCACAGTAGAAACTCCTAAATCATCATATCAGCAGTAGCATTCTAAAGAAACCCACCTTGCATTTCTTTTGCAGCTGCATTCTTTCTGCCTCCTTCGATTTGATTTCATCCATCCTTTGAAAGAACTGGAATACAATAGGAAAAAGAAATTAATACCATAATTGTTAGAATAAATTGCAAAGATGTTAACTAAGGGCCAAGGATAAGAACTTACCTCTTTGCGTTTTGCTACTCTTCCTTCACTTCTGAATCGGAAAGGTGATGGTATGGTTGAAGATTGTTGACACCTTGTGCTTGGTGATTCTGGGCATCTGTTCCCAAGAAGTGACCACAAGAGAGTCAGTTTACATGGCAATCCATAAAGTCACAAACTCAAAAAGTTATGGCAACTTGTAAGATGAACTTACACAACAGAAGGGGAGGACAGTTCAGCACTTGCAGTCACTCCTTTACACACTGACTTATTAAGTAGTCTTTCACTCCTAACATACATCCATCAGAACATGTGAAAAAATTATTTATGCGATGCAATGGAAGTCCAATAGAAATTATCTGTAAATTAAAAAGTACATTCAGATAACAATTACCTTCTAGCCTCAGATTGAGGATTCACTGAAGCACGATTGAATACATCACGAATTGCCTCTTTGCGTTTTGCTACTCTTCCTTCACATCTGAATCGAAAAGGTGATGATATGGTTGAAGATTGTGAATGCCTTGTGCTTGGTGATTTTTGGCATCTGTTCCCAAGAAGTGACAAGAGAGTCATTTTACATGGCAATCCATAAGCAGACTTGAACAGTAATAGCAACTTGTAAAATGAACTTACACAACTGAAGGGGAGGACAGTTCAGCACTTGCAGTCACTCCTTTACACACCGACTTATTAAGTAGTCTTTCACTCCTAACATCCATCCATCAGAACATGAGAAAAAACTATGCAATGCAATGGAAAGCTCAATAGAGATTATTGGTAAATTAAAGTACATTCAGATAACAAAATACCTTCTATCCTCAGACTGAGGATTTACTGAAGCTCGATTGAATATATCACGAATTGCCTGCAGCAAAAAGGAACAAATAATTGTAGCAATCCACACACTTCTCTAGTAACAGAAGCATTTTGGCAAAAAAGAGGTCCAGCGAATACCCTAACCGATGTACGTGATGCAACTGGTTGATCTCTTGAAACATTAGGAGAATTTAAATTGTTCTTCTTTATTCTATTCTGTTGCAGCACTGACGCTGTTTTGCTTGTTTCACCAGCGCAAGAAGGAAGATTGATTGACTGGTGAAGTGATTTTGTAGATAGTCTCTTATTTTCCGCCGAGCCTCTGACAGTTCTTTTGCTGTTTGAAACATTGCTTATTCTACTTCTGGGTTGTCCTGTGGCCTTACTCTCCGCAAGAGAATGCAAGGGTTTGGATACTCTAGCTTTGGTTGATGATTTTGTATAAGACTTTACTTCTCTTGGCTTAACTTGCCCTGGATTACCCTGAAGCACAGCAAGATGGGTTTGTGAGGAAGCCACAATATTTACTCATAAAAGGAAATCAAACATAAACAAAGAAAGAAAACAAAAAAAATACCAGATCACGCAGTTTTTCTACTTTTGGGGTTGTAACCTTCCCAACGTTATCAAACTGGTTGGAATTATCACTTATAACAAAATTTTTCTCTTTAGGATTATCAACTAGAAGTTGAGGCATATCCTTCGGTAATTCCACTTTGGAAATTTCTACTTCACTTTGATGTATATCAAGTTTATCTTCACTTTGCTGTTCAATAACAGTGACATTACTGTTCTCTTTTGAGTTCATCTGAACAGATGAGTTATGGCAGTTCCCATCCTGAGTTTCAGAATCAAAAGTTTCATTAACCAATCCATCTGCTGCTTCTTGGACCGCAGCTGCCGCTTTCTTGTAATGAGCCTCAAAGTATGCTTTCTTCGCAGCAACAGAACCTGGTTTGGAGAATTTTTCAGCTTCTTCTACATAGCGATTGTGTGAGAAAACTGACCATTTCTCCCAATCTAGCCCCTCCGACATATATCTCCCAAAAGAGATCGATTCTCCAAGCAAACGAATAGGGTCTAGCTAAAATCATGACAAATAAATGCATTCATATTAGTAAGACACATCTTGAAAAATTTGGTACAGGCATGCTTAGTAAGAACAGGAACAGACACCCTTGAAATCAAATACCATCTTTTTAGTTCCGAGTTTTAACCAGAAGAAGAAAAAGTGAAGCAGGATCACTGAGGAAATCAGAGTGAAAATCTAAAATGCCGTCAAAATTAGAATGCGCAAAGCAGTTACAGAAATGCCAAGCTCTCGTTCCAAAGCAGTTTGTCATCAACCAAACACAAAACAGACGGCCGTTTCTCAGCAACCAAACCAACCGAAAAATCGAAACCAAGCACTGAATCCAATACACAGTATTGACGGATTCATGAAACAAATGGGAAAAAAAAAATCTCCAGAAATTTAAGCATCACGCCAAGAAATCAAGAAATTTCGAAATAAAGCTTGAGGCAAGACTCACATGTTTGGCCATGCAAGGCGAAATGACAGTTGGGTTAGAGAAGGATTGAAGAAGACAGGTCGATTCACCCATCGCTCTACAACGACGAACACAAACTAAGAAACGAAGAACCCCTTTTGGCTCATGCTCACACTGCTTCAAATGCGCTTAACCCAAATATATTTGAACGAAAAGAAAACCCTTTGCTTCTTGTTTTTTTTCCTTTTTTTTCTCTTTTACTCATGAATCATCGTATATATATTTTCTCAGTCTCGACAATGAAAAACAACTCTTTCTGGATTTTTCATAACGAAATCATACGAAGGCTCCTCTCTTTCTTTTCTTCTTGGTTCTTTTTCAGAGTGGCCCACAAAGATTGTATCCGCATTCAGTAATACAGCAAGCTTGCTTTTTCTCCAACGACTAGTTTCTCTTCACTATTATATTGCATTTTTCTTACAAAAAAAAAATTGCCTTTTCTTTTTCTCATGTGTCTCTGTTATTGTGAATACCCCATTGGAGTTTCCCCATGAAGAAAAAATATATATAGAAGAAAAAATGTGGAAGACTTTTTAGTTAAAAATTAAACTTTTATTAAGCTGTTGCCAAACAAATTTGTATGCTAATATATTAGAAAAACAGAGAAACACTAATTTATACAGGTTTGGTTTTAATTTAGTTATAGATACTTGGTGGATATTCATACTTTTTTTTTAAAATATATATATATATATATATATATATATATTTCCCTTTTATTTCTATTTTACAATGTGCAATAAGAGCATTCTTATATTAATTTTTTATTAATTAATATTGAATTTTTGAATTATCTTACGCGCAACATTTGCCCCTTGATTTTAGTCTACTGAAAAGAATAATTATTCGTAATAAAATTCAACACTATTTTAATCTTTTTATTTTTTTTTATCCCCAATCTTCATCATTTATAATTTGGTCAAGTTTGAGAACATAAAGCATTAAAAAAATTAATAACTAAACTGTTTTTAATTTTTTGACACTGACTTAGTTTTTTACAAAGAAATCTGAAGGAGAAATATTCTTAATAATATCTCCAACATCCATTTAGTGCTAGAGAATTAGCACTCAATTAATAATTATCCAAAGGAGGAATATTCACGTTGTGTTGAAGAATTCGTTAATAACAACACGATACACAAATTGAAATTGTTCTTTACCCCCAAAAAAAAAACAAAAAGAAAAAAAGAAAAAGAAAAAACACTACACACAAATGGTCAAATATAGCAGCAGGTTTCGTTTAATTTAAAGCTCAAACTTGTTGGAGAAATGAGGAGACTTTGAGCTGAAGAATTTGTGAAGTTGGTTTCTTTCTGCTTGGTGATCAGGGCCTGCCATTTCTCAAATAACTAACACTTCAACACGGTGAAGACAAATATGAGACATGATGCAGAAGCTATATATAACAGTTCACATTTTGCTTTCTCAACTCTCAATCTAGTACAAATCTATTATACCAGTTCCATCAACCTATAATTAATCCCAATTTGGGGAAAAGAAAACTTTTCCAAAAACATTCTCTACTTGTACACAGATTTGAACTCAAATTATAAAATCCAAACCTCTTTGCTGGGACTTCTCTTCATCCAAGAACAACACAATTTCACGCTTCTTCTATACCACACACTTCTTTGGATGAAGTCCAAAGGGAGGAGAAACAGAAACAAGAAAAACCAGCTCAAGATTACCCTTTACAAACCAATGCTGATTACTTTTAACATAATTCATTAATATGATTTTCTCCAAGACACGGACCATTTTGAAACATTTAGAACAAGAGACTTATTCTAAATTATATTATACAACTCATTTAAGCAAAGTTTATACACACACACACACACACACAACTTCTTGAAACAAAACAAAAAAAGAAGAGTTATTGGACATGGATATCAAGGATCTTTGAAGGGGAAGAAGCCTTAGGTATGGTTATGTAAAGAACGCCATCCTTAACCTCAGCCTTAATTTTCTCAAGCTCCACATTCTCTGGCAAAAGAATCCTACTGTTATACCTTCCATAGCTCTTAGCAGACCACACTCCATCATCATCTTCTTCTTCTTCGCCTTCGTCGCCATTCTTCTTTCGCTCCTTCTCAGCCTTCACCACAAGCATCTTCTCCTCCACCCAAACCTTCACATCCTCCTTGGTCATCGCAGGCATGTCAAATCTCATCTTGTACTCTTTCTCTCCCTCTTTTACCTCCCACGGTGTCCTCCCCCACCGGTAACCGCCCCGGTCACTTGCCGGCATTGGCCACTCCCCAGTGCTAAACGCAAATGGGTCCTCCCTCATCCTCTCCGTCGTCTCCATTATCTGCTGCACCGTCTTCGCGGTAGGAAATCGGTCCCACAACCCTGCATTTAGTCATGATTCTGCTTTAGTTTTTCCCTTTCAAACATTCTATTTAAACCCCAACTAAAAAATTATCTAGAAATCAAACAGACAATCTTCAGATGCAATAACATAGATTGTTTCAGATATCACATGCTCTTAATATGATACTAATAAACTTGTGCGACCCATTACAGTAGCTTTAAAATCCCGTCCAGGACAAAATACCAAACAAGGAATAAAATAGAATGTTTCAGATATCACATCCTCTTAATATGGTACTAATAAACTAAGTGTGCTCAACCCATTACAGAATCTTTAAAAGCCCGTCTATTACAAAATACCAAACAAGCTATAAACCAAAAAACCTAGTCAAAGATTTTCTTAATAGATCATTTCATGGAATGTTATATCTGATATCCAAAACTAAAAACCAGTGACGTATAACTTCAAACAACAAAATTGCATACATCAGAACTTTGAAATATGATTTTGCAAATTGAACTATGTCCTTGTAATTTACACAATTTGAACGATGAATTAAGCTTAATAGAGGTTTACCTCCGGGTGGGGCAACTCTTCTTTTCGGGTGAGAGGGGTTCATGGGGGGTCTTCGAAAATGTTCAAGTTTGTATCTGACATCCCCAGAGGCCATGACCTTGATGGGTTTGAATGAGCGTGGAAAATTAAAAGATTTTGACGAAGAAGATGAGCCACATGGCGAGGGAAGACGAACTCCCAGATTTGAGTATAAAGCCTGAGTCATATTCTATAATAACAGAGTGATGATGACTCAAACCAAAGCCAGAAGTAGTATTCGCAGGGAAGTTGGTATATATTGTGACAAACTGATCTGCAGAGGAGAGAGATAAGGGTTTTGTGAGATATAAAGAAGTGAAATTGAAACGTGAGAGAAAGATGGGGCCGTAAGGGAAGAAGAAAATAGAGGGTTCTGGAAAGCTCGACGGGGACACGTGTTTCTCACTTTTCTAGATGTATCCAGTAATACCTTATAGCAAATCAAAGATGGGATGGAGGCTGGAGGGCCCTCTCCCCTGTGTAACCACACTAAAACTTTGTGAAGGAAAGTTAGATTAATTTAAAGAAAGGAGGAGAAAGATAAAAGAGATTAATTAATGATATTTTTTATTTGGTTTAGAAGAGGAGGAGAGGAGAGGGAAGGGGAGGGGAGGAAAATTAATTAAAAATTGATAAATATACTCTTATCTCTTTATTTAAATTTATTTACTCTTTATTTACAATATTCATATTAGAATTATTATTTTTTTTAATTTATAAATTTTAAAATTTTTTATCTTATTTATATATATAATAAAATTAAAAAAGATTAAAAAAATGATAAAATTTTAATATTATTTCTCGTTAATTTTATAATTATTATATATTTTAATATAATATATAAATAATTTATTATGTTTATTAAGTTTTATTATAATTATTATGTAATTAAAGAAAAAATTAGGTGTGAGAAAAATAAAAAAAAAAGTTTAAGGGTATAGTGGGAATATTAAAAAAAATATGAGAGTAATTTAGTCTAAAAGGGATAAAAAATTTCTCTCCCTTACAAAAACTTCCACTTTTGGAGGGGAGCTAAGGGAGGGAAAGGGAGCAAATAAGGACAAAAAATCTCTCCTCCTCTCCCCTCTATTTTTTCCAACAAAACATACTTTTTTATCCCCTCCAAAACCCCTCAACCAAACAAACCCTAACCGCCGAATCGTTTGTGACCTGATTTTGTTTAGGATTTATGGTATTTCCATTTTCTAATTTCTAATTAATTTATATTTTTACGCACAAACAGATTTGTGGCGTTTCCAGATGATGAATACTAATGCGCAGTTTGTTCCTGGGTCAAAAAGAATTGTCAAGTTAAGAAAGAATTTATTTATAATTTATTAGGATTTTTTAAATATTTTTATAAGCATTCGCTTGTTAAATCTAAACAAAAATCATGGTTATAATATCTTTTTCTTATTATTTTATTCTCCTTTTTTTTAGCTACAACAAAGTTTTTAGAAAGAAATATTCATATCTTCCAGACTTCCAGGTAAAAGAATTAAAATATAAAAGAACCCCAAAAATCTATATCTACAAGTAAAAATTGCATATTTATAGTCAAATTTAATAAATCATGTTTACAGATCAAACTTTTATATTTACAAGAGAAGAGGTATGTCATATACAAATCAAGCATATAAAAAATTGAATTCCTTAGGATTTCTCTGTATTTAATTATCAATAATTTTCTCCCAAAATTTTAAATAGATTTGAAATAGAAACTTTGAACGATAATATTATCGGATGTATATTCTAGATTCTACTGAACCAAAATTCCAGGGCACGGTCAGGTTAATAATGAGTCATAAAAAAAATTGTGATAAACAAAACACATTGAATTTTACAACTAGGTAGTTTTGTGCAAGAGTTCCTCCAACCATAGATTATCTGATCAGCATCATGAAGTTGGTAGAGCAGCCTTGTTGGGCATGGCAGCATCACAGTGAAGCAATCATACATATACGAGGTGAAGCTTTATGATCCCAGAGGGCCCAATGGCTACAGATAACAAGTCAAGCAAATTTGTTTCCAGCTATACCTTCATCCTTTAACCCTGGAAATTGAAACAACAGCCACTTAAACCTACACATAAATCAATATTTCTCTATGCTTTTAAATATGGGTAAAGTATGAAAAAAATTTCATTTTCAGACAACACTAATGAGTTAAATATCTCTCTTTGGTTCTTATGAGGTGTTTAGAAGTAACTTATAATAGGGATTGGAGGGAGCATGTGCATGCATTAATAAGGACACGAAAGAGTAGAACCTAGATGTCCAATAATGGAGATCCTTACGATCACATGAACATGCAATATATGGTAAGTATTAATGTCTCTCCACTCTTGAAAACTCAGAGAACCAAGTAGTCTGGGCTAAATTAACACAACTTACTTAGGTTTCTCTGCTGTATCTTCTTCCTTTGACTCCTCAGTCGTCATAGAATTCAATGAGGTTATCTTCCCAAAGGACTCCTTTGCATCTCCAAAAAAGTCTTTCACTTTATCAAGTACAGTTTTAAGCTTATCTTTTGTTGGAAGCTTCAAATTGGAAATGCAAGCACATCAAAATATTAGGGAGAAATATCATAAAATGACATCTAACTAGAGAGCAAACATTTTGAAATGTGTGCACAAAATTAATACTACCTCCGGGCCTCTTTATAAGAAACAAGTCATAGTTAAATTTTAATACTATAACTTGTTTCTTATAAATAGGCCCGAAAGTAGCAGCTTCTCAGGTTTAAACCTAGAAATTTTAGTGATAATGAGTATTGGCCTGTAAATTCATCACTTGGGAAAAAAATATTAGCCAGCAACATTCTTCTTTGTCAAGTTTGTTAAAATACCCCTCTCAGGTAGAGGATCATGGGAACCCTTTTAATTACTTATTTATTAGGGTTGTTAAAAAAAAATGTAACAAAAATACAACAACATGAAAATCTGAGGTAAGTTACCTCAATAACATCTGAAGAAGAAAGTGAAGCTCTAACATTGCCATTTTCCTGCAAATTTATTGCATGAAACACTAACATAAATAAACAGGTCTCTTGGTTCTCACAATGGTGAAGGCAAACATCTCAACTGCTCAATTTATTAAATATGAAATATAGTAAAATGCTATGAGAAGATTACGATAAGTTTGTAGCCATATCTGAAATCAGTAGCATTGCGCAGTACTCGGTGCTGCTTGAATGCAGTTTTCTGTATTTCCTTTTCATCCTATTTGAATTTTAGCAAGCAGTCAGTAGGATAGAGGCAAGCATAAGCAATAAAGCAGTATCCTGATTTAATAAGATCTCAAATAAGCATCAGCCGTGTAGCACAATAACTTTCAAATGAAATTTGAAAGTAAACAAAATTAATGCATCTTCTGTCAATTGATTCAGCAAAAATTTTACTAAACAAGTCTATGAATGAAGACTGTTACTGAAAATCCATGCCTTCCGTGTTCATATTAGATACTTCTTGAGACAATGCAAGAAGATGAGACTGAAAATAATGATACAGCCAACCAAAACATGTGGCACATAATCATATGAATGCAAGACTGAACAAGTCCAAGCATGTAGATTGCTGTGACAAACTATAAAACCCATTTCTTCCATGTTCATATATAGGTGACACTTGTGATAATGCAAGACGGCTTCTCTTTAAGTCTAAGATGATAAAGCACAACAAGAAACAAAACTAACCAGTTTCATGGAACCAAGGAATTCAACTTTCTGAAGTTTTTAAGTCAGAATTAACAATGCCGTTAAAAATCTAATATATCAGACAAAATGAGAAAGGACCTACCCGGTAAATAACTGCTGCAAGATTCCTATCAAGGGTATCTTTGTAAATGTATTTCCCCAAAAAATTCTCTTTTGCAGCAACCATGATTTTAGCAGTGGTTCCACCAGTTACTATACTAAGAGGGTACCAAAGATATACCTGTGAAGCCCCATAAATTTTGAACTCCATAAATGAAAAAGAGAGCTTGCAGAAATAAAATCACAATTTAATCAGCAGCTGAAATAAAAGCCCTGATCGGATGCCATAAGATAGATCAAGCACAAACACAAGGGTTACAATAATCAAGTCGATACTGCTCTTGCTAGCAGAAATGCATTCTACAGATTGATTGGCTTTTCTTGTTTGCAATGTATCTGATAGAAAACAAATGAGCAGCAACTGATGACTCAGTAAAAGCTACAACCATAGGGCAGAGATTATCCAGAGAATGAAACAAGACCCATATGCTCAGCAGAAGATTCAAGTAATGATCAGTTTAATTGCTTTATGACTTATTTAAGAGGATGATTGGGTGGCTCGAGAAAAATATCCAATCCATAAGTGTTAAGGTAACGCAATTTTGAAACCTTTCCAATTCGAAGAGTTTGGGACCATTTGGCCTTTTTTTTTTTTTCTTCTTCTAAATCTTGTCATTATCCTTCTATTTTTACTTTTTATTTACAGGTGAAGTTAATTTTCATCCATCAAACACAAGTTAATCAACCATTGTAACTTCCAAATGATGAGGAATGAATCCCATGCCATTCTTCCCACCTTCAGACAATGGAGTGGCAATCCCTTCCTACTCCATACCACCTCATCATATTCTCTTCAGAACACCCAAACAAGACCTTAAGCTTATATTCGAACTTGCCAATCAGACAAAAAGCTCAAGTAGTCGGGAACACTTCAAATTCCCTCCACCTCTAGATGAGAAAACTAGAAACATAAATAAATCGATTCCCCTCTCCAACAGAATTTTCTCGTAAACCAAACAGAAGAAGCAAAGGAACCTAGCTAAAGGGAAAAAAAAAAAAAAAAGACAGGTCAAGTAAATTGAAAGAGAACGAACATTGGCCATACGAATGAAGATAACAAATTTAGGGTTGCCATCGTCCTCAATCTTGGGCAAGGGAGGAGGAGGAGGGCGCTGATACTGACGAGCCATCATCGGCTTCTTGCCCTTGGCTTCAACCACCAGTGTGCGGCGGCGACACCGCTGAGGAGGGCTACGGATAGTCGGAGTGGAGAACAGCGAATGCCTGACCAAAGCGTCATCGTTTAACCTGGACGTGGAAGAAGGAGGAAGACGAACAAGCGCATTCAAAGACATAGTGGCTTCCATAATTTCTCGCGAACTCACAGAATTCTCTTCTCACTACAATTCAGCAGCTATACGAAGGCGTTGTGGATTAGCGTAAAGGGTAAGAGTAAGGGACAAAAGTTGAAGGAGTTCTTATCCACAAGCTCCAGTTCACCACTTGCAGTAGGCTGAAGAAGAGGGAGAAGGGAATGAGTAATGCTTGATAGAGAGAGAGAGAGCGAGGGTGCTTGTCGTCTTACACGTGGCAGATGGACAGGCAGGAGAAATTCTCGGTTATAATATTGTCCACGGGGAATCACATTTGGACAAATCTATTAAATTTAGTTATATAAAAAAGTTACATTATTTAGGAATTAAACAATTTTTATTATAATATTAATCAAATTATATTATCATGTATCCTAATTTTATAGAGTCCTTTTAATATAAGTGCATCCTCTAATTAAACAATTTAAATTATAATAGAGGATGGGTATAGCAAGATCCAAGATGTGTTAAATTGCAATCTGCTTTTGTTGCTTTCTTTTGAAGCCTGTTCCTTTTTCTATGCGGGTAGTGGGACTCTGTAAAGTTTCAATCTGCTTTTGGTTCCCACTCTAAATCCTTGGTAATCCCTTGAATGTTTTTGGGCACATAACCCCTCATTTATACCAAAAAAAAAAAATCTTGGCGGCAGTCATCAAGGTTCTCTCAAACACTTTCTTGGGGTGTATTATATAAGGATAGAAACAGATTAGATCAGGTTAAATCTATTAAGTGATAATTAGATTTGAGTTTGGCTTATAGCCTGTTATAGGCTATTTTTTTTACCTAAGCTTTGCTTAGTTTAAAGTCTATTTAAAAAGCCTGATTTTTTTAATTATACTAATAGGCTACCTAACAGGCCTTCGTAACAGGTTCTCATAACAGGCCCCTTAACATGCCTGTTAAAATAAAATGCAAGAATAAAATGTATAATAATATATCTTAATTTAATAGTTTGACTCTTATATTATGTTTAATATGTGGTAAGTTTAACACATATTTATTTTCATTTATTATATTTTAATATTAAATATATTTTGAATAATAGGCTCAGGTCGTCTGACAGGTTTAACAGGCTTCGTAAGAAGCCTGAGCCTAACCTCTTAAAAAGAATATGTTTTTAAATAGGATTGAATCTATGTATTTTTTTAAATAGGTTAAATTAGATTAAACTTAATACATATTAAATTAAAGATCTATGATAGACTGTGTAGCCTGTTTAGGTGTATACATTGTGCTAGATGGATCTTATGGTTTGTGATGGCGTTGACCTTTGGATATCCGTAAGTCCAGCGTGTCAGTTGCTCTGCATGGTTTTGCGTCATATTTCGAAGGCTGGAGCATCGCCGACTTTGGTCCATGGGGATGGACTATGGCGCTTTTCCAATATCTTGACGTCATACTGGACCTTGTGTTAGATCCACTAATACATTGCCCCCAGCCTTTTTAAGAATCCTATTCAAAATATTTCTTATAACGAAAATTAAAATATTGGTATATTATATTTTTAGGAATAAACCCCTTATATTGGAATTAACCAATTGGTACATGTCACTATCGATTTGACCACTAAAGAATGTCTCCTATTTCAATTAATTAATATTTTAATAAGATGTTCAAATCAGTATCAAAATTCGAACTTATGCTAGACCAATTTTTAAATGACAACTAGAGCTAAGCTTTAATGCACATAAACTTGTCTCATTGTCACTAATATTTTTTTTTCTAAATATAAAATATATTTTATAATATGATTTATATTACAAAATAAATTTTATATTTAAAAATAGAGAAGTGTATATAAACTAGATACAATGGGAATTTTGATCACAAAGGCCATAACACGTTACAACAGGCCACCTCCAAAAACTTTTCTCATTAACTACATAGTTGTCTCATTTATTTTAATGTGAGAAATCATTGTTTGACAGACAACACCACCAAACAAATATATCCATTTTCACTCCATTGACTCTTTTAAATTGACTCTGTTAAAAACGTATCTAAAAAGAATCTGATTTCTTTTTTAGTTATATATAATACATTTTTCCTATATACAAATAACTTTTATTTTAAAAATATTTATACATAGTTAAAAATACAATGAATACAGCTAAAAAAAACGTTGTACTCATAAAAGAGTTGTACCATATCCTTTGGCCAACAGAATTTTCAAATGGGTATTTTTAACCAATTTTCCCTTTTTTTATTTTAGCTAATACTTCTGCATATTAGGGTCTTAAAGGCCATTGTGCCAGTTAATTTAAAGGTTCTCAATAGTCAATACGCGGCCAATAAACTACAGAATCCTTCTTATACATTCTAAGACAGGAAGTTTGATAGGTTTATTGGTCATTTTGTTCAAAGTGAACTCAAGATAGGGAATAATGCTGTGTAGTTCGTCCAGTTCATCCCTGACCAAGGAGCTTCCCTTTTCTGCCAATGACTTTGTAGTATAATAACATATAAGTTTCTCTGTAAGTAGAAAGTCGTGAGTTAAATCTTGTTTGTAATTTCAGTATGTAAGTGCCTACCACTTTAAATGAGAAAAAAAAAGGAGTTTCCCTTTTCTAACAGAAAAAGGGAAAAAAATTAACTAGCCAAATATTTTGAATTGATCATATTACAGAAGGAAAGCAAATTCTACAATGATTAATGAATGAAATGTCATTGTAATGTAATACATACAAGCGAAACCAGATTAAATATTGCAAATATTAGAACAAAGTCTGAGTATGTAAAATACCTCAGAACTATATCTGCTTCTTCTTCCTAATAGCCCCATTAATATCATATGAACGGGATTAGCCAAAATTCAAAAACCAACTAGCAAATTCCCTCCATTGTCTCTCCCATGAGAGCATCCATTCAAATCTTACAGGTACAAACAGCAAAAGAAAAATCAGGAACTACCAGATGAGAATCTAACCTCCTGAAGCACATCATGAACCATTAATGCCAGCATGCCAACCAGAAAATATATAAGAGAATAATACGAAACCATGGTGGAACTCGTTTTGCTTTCAAGAAGATGTTTGGGTGGCTATAGCTGTAGCAGGGACAATAATAGCCTCACTACTTGCAGATTTTGTAGCAGCAATCTCTTCTAATCGCTTCCAAATGGCTTCTTGTTTCGTTTTCCCCTCTTCTAATTTCGCTTCTTCCTCTTGAAACTTGCGCAAGCATTCTTCGAAGAACTCGGGATCAACGTCAGCAAAAATCTTGCGAACATTTAGCGTCAGGCTCTGGACGACCTGATTCCAGTGGGCGTGGCCACTTTTCTCCAAGGCAGGGAAGATGATGGGCAGGATCACTTGACGGTTTTGTCGGATTAAATTCTCAATGTGATCATTGTTCCACAAATACAGGGCCCTCTCCGCGACCTGGAAGAGAAAGCATCCAGTCATTATTTTGTCAGATGGAGAACATCCTGAGTATGAGCTAGACAAATTATCATGTGAATTTTAAGAGATAATCTCTAATTTAGAAAATAAAACTTAATTATAAATATATGGCAGATTACAGAGGAATATAACTTTCCTATAAAAAAAGGAGGAATATAAATTCTAAATCGTTGCAAAGCCGTTAGTGTTCATTTGGAAAGAACATGTATGCCAAAATCAATGATGAACCCAAAACCATGTTCATAAGCTACTATTACCTGCTATTCAATTATACTTTCCTAAAAGTTTATCCAAACACCCTATTAAATCAATTATGCTTATAAATCAACTTTATAAGCTCTATTTACCCAACACTAGTCCAAATGCACCCGGAACATGGGAGGCTGCTTATGAGAAACATGGCTGATCGTCTCATAATTGATTTTAATCAAAATGAATGTTTGGTTGAGAGTCTCATAAAACAGCCTAGAGCGCTTCCTTCTATAAGTAAGTTTAGCTGTTAGCCTATCTTGCTATAAAGGAAACATCACAACAACAGCATGAATTACCCCATTGAGCTGGAACAGCTGAGTTTCCTCCTAAGCAATTCATATAAGGAAGGATGATTCTCCTTGTACCAATGGCTGATGTAACTCAACTTCTAAATAAATAGTTGAAATTGTAATTAACATAATTTTGCAGATTAACCATTAAAAAGAATAGCAAATGAGGATGTGACTTGTACAATGTCCACATAATTAGTAACAAATTAAGAAAATCATAAGAATGTTCATTACATGCTTGATTAGGACACAGACCACTGAGTGGTGTGAGAAAGGAAAAGGCGCGTATTGGGCTTGATTAGGATTCTAGTGATGCCAGTAATGGCAATGTCAAGGTAGTAATAGGAAGATAAAGAAGAAGCAAATAAAGGAAAATTCTGAAAATGAGAAGGCAGAGGTTGATGGGAACAGGTTATGTCAAAGAAGGTGGGCGGAGACATTGTGATATGAGGAAGATAGAGAAGGCAATGGAGGGATTGACAGTTTTCAGTACTGCCATCAAGAGGGAATATAAGGGAAGGGTAAAATGGGGATTTAAATAATAGGAAGGGTGTTTTGGTAGTTTCTCTGAACTAAATTAGATTTGATGTCCAATTTAGATTATTACCGGTTTTTTGCAATTGGATTGAAAACTTTGGGATTCAATTTCAATTTTTTTTAGATTAGATGCGAATGTGATGTTGCAACTGAAAATAAATATGTGAATGCGAAAAATGTACTTTCCCTAAAGAACAATATGAAGGGATTGCTTTTTTTTTTTGCTAGATTCCTTTTCAATAAGACCTAAATAATGCATGTTGATTATGTTGGGGCTCTGATGACTTTCAAACAGTTTTTCTTTCCAGAAAAAGAAAAGCGTTCTCACTTTCCATCTATCTTCTAAAAAAAAGGCGGTAAGGGAAAAGGGAAGAAATAGGGAGAAATAGAGAGAAAAGGAAAGAGAGGGGAAAAGATAACTGTTAACTACCAAACATGCAGATACTTATTTAAAACAAGCAAATCATAATAAAGAGAATCCCAAACTTTAAGCTTTAAAGAAAGGCATGATATTTGCTTCTATATTAGGTTTAACATGGGATAAGGCAGCTTCTTGTTGTTGTTGTTGTTGTAGTATGGTTATTTTATTCTTTACATGGAGTGTCATCAGAACGGCAGGTTCTTTAATTCAAAGTTTATTGGGATATCCAGTAACTAATACTCGCTCCAGTTCAAAATATAAGTCCATTTACCAAACAGCACAAAGGCTAAGGAAGGGAGATAAAAGGAAGCTGACTCATTAGATTTTCCACAAAGTCATAGCACTTTCCAAAATTATCCTTATTAAATTCAAAGAACTCATACTATTTAATTGTAGAGAATCGCAAATTAGAAAAATAAACAAAACAACGCCCTAGATATTATCAAATAGGACTTATATTTTGAACTAGAAAATACTTAGAGAAAGGGATTTATATTTTGGACTGAAGGGAGTACTATCAAAGTTTAAAGTATCAAAATACTAACCAGTTAAGGAGTCATTTGGTTTAGCTTTTGAAAAAGCTCTTATAGAGAATAAGTGATTTAAAAGCTTTTTTGGAGAAGAGTTTATAGAAAAAAAGAGTTGAATGATTATTATCATAATGACTTTTGTGATTGATAAATTACTAAAAAGGATATGAGGTGAAAAAATAAATAAATAAATAAATAAAATTAGATTACTATTCAGAAGCTGCTGGATATCTTGCATCTCCGATGTTGATGGTGGTCTCTTCTATCCTTTTCTCTGACTTCTCTTCTCCTTTTCGACTTCTTGCTTCAACAGATCAGAGGAAGATGACATGATCTGGATGGAGAGAGAGACTCGGCACACAGATCTAGATGGAGGAGACAAAGACGAAGAGATCTGAAGACCAGCGACGATAGCAAGCCAATGACAATGGTGACGGATAGACCAGCGACAATGGCGATGAAGAAAAGCATCGACGACACCAGCAGCCGAGAAAAAGCAAAGACAAGTGACGGAAGAGAGGAGAGAGAGGGGAGATATTGGGAAAAAGATAGGAGCAAAATGGTAATTGAACAGCCTATAAGCTCTTTTTCCTACCAAAAGCTATTGCTATCAACTTATCCGAAACCCAACTTTGAACTAGCTTTTGATCCATAAGCTCTTATGGAGTTTTAAAGGATGTTTGTATAATTTTTTTCCCAAACCATAATTTGGGCCAAAAACTTTTTTAAAACCATGGTTTGTTTCTATCCAAACATGCACAAGATCCCTCATAGCAAGGACCAGTCATTTTAAATCAATCAATCCAAACTTATAATTCCATTTTTCGTTTTCTAGACTCACCCTCACTTTGTAGCATTCTCTATATACTATACAACTAAAAATAATCATTGCAACATGTGACAATTTTTCATTTTTAAAACAGAAAAATGTAATTTTAAGGTTATTTTATATAATAACTAGATCCAAACATCTAGGGGTTGAGTGGATTTCCACATATGATGCATTACTCCCACAGTGTGATCTCAGTTCTACCACTAACCCTTTCGAGCATAACATATCGTACTTGCAAGCAAATCCAGATAGATAAGATCATTTAGAGAAAATGAGAAAGGATATCGCGGGCATCATGATATGCTCGACTTACTGAACTGGCTCGTTCCTTTCCTAATCGATTATAAAAGTGAATATGTTTAAACAATAACAACTAGCGGTGAGAACAAAGCAAACAGTTTTCTGCAAAATTCAGCTGTGTAATGACATAGTTTGTTACCTGAAAGTGTGAGCTACTCAAACAATGGGCAATTTGGCGGAACAAGGGCACCATACATCTCTGGAATTCTACAAGCTGAGTCACCTCCAGTATTTCCTCAATCTCACTGAGGAACATGACTTCCTTTGAACTACTAGTGATAGGCCAGTACTTCAGTAAACCCCTAATTACAGTTTCAGCAAGCTTATTGTCTTTTTCCACAAACTGTGTTATACAGTATGACAACTGCTGATGGTACATAGCTAAGCATTTCGGCTTGTGAAGAGGGATTAAAGCGCGGACAAGAAACAATTTGTGCTCTTCCTTTAGTGGCAGAGCAAACCCATTAATTATACTGCCCAGTACCTCTAGAAGCTCAGCTATCCCGTTAAATTTCTCCGTTTCAAAAATAAAACGGAAGAAGATATTATTAATAGATTTCCTAATAAATGGGCGATGCACCATAAACTTTCCATAGATTCGATGCAGGATTGTTTTCAGATACTCCCTCTCTCTTGGATCCTCAGAATCAAAGAGATCTAACAATCTGAGAACAAAAGAGTGATCTATGTACCTCTTTGCTAGCTTTGCATCTGTTTCTGGAGATGCAACAAACCTAAGAAAAAATTCATACACAATCTGCAAGTGAGACCAAGCAGGGTCCATCAGAGGTTCCTCATCTTCCAGATCAAAGGCCTCGGAAACCTTGTTCTCACGGGGCTGCGCATTAGGTGACCTGAACAAATTTACAGATACCATCTTGATAATCTCTTGCATGACAGTTTCATTGAATTTGGCATTTACAGAAGTAACATATTCCACCAGCTCAAGCAATGTATGTCTTTTGATTTCCTTTTCTTTCATATGCTTTGTGGGGTCACTGAAGTCAAACACTACACTGCACAAATTCAGTTTTCTGATGAATAAGTTTTGCTTCTCAGAGTTTGCAACGTCCCTAAACCCTGGCAACGCTTCATAAGGAGTAATTACAACACTACCATTCACTCGCGAGTTCGCAATTGAAGGGACATTACTTCCATGACCATATGCTGAACTGGGAGCTGCTTCAGAGCCAGGAAAAAACGTACTATTCGAACTCACTGGTCCACTACTCACAACATCAGCAGCTCTAGAACCAGTAGTTTGGAGCAAAGAGGCCGATGATGAACCGGCAAATTCACGGTTGTCAGCTGACTTAGATGGCTTCCTTGGAAGCTTACCAAGTATTTGTTTGATCATAATTTCAAATCTAACCGAACTCTGCTATTTGTAACCTTCAGTGCAGGACCCAAAAGAAGAAGAGCGCCCTATAAAGTCACAATCAGAGAAACTAAATCCACGAGCAAAACAAAAACACCACATAAAGTCAACAGATGAACAGAGAGCGTCACAAACTAAATGCAAGACTAAGACACCATCGAGAAGCATTAACCAAAACATCAAAGCAGAAGGACCATTTGTTCACAGGAAAAGATAATCCTGACACAAATTGAGGAATCCCCTTTCGTCTCAGGATAAATCAAGCACCGAAATTTTAACTCTTTAACCCTGAACTCATAAGCGAATAAGCAGAAACCAGAAACTCGAGCACACCAAGCCAATAATAATGGCCGAAATTTTCACAAATAACTCTTTATGCTTAATCATTTATAGACAGAGGGCGGAAAATACGATTTCTTACCTCTTCGCATTCTTCCCCTTCAACCCTTAAGTTTAATAGTTCAGTAACAAAACGATCTGCGAGCGATCCAGAACAATAAGTAGTATTTTCTTCACTAACATGGTACGGGACAAAAGCGTTCGAGAAAAAGTGAAAAACTATAATAGCAAGAACATGGTAAGTAAGAGGCAAAAGCGAAAAATGTAGAAGATAGAAGAATCCCAGGTCATTGAAAAGATGAATCTTTTTTATTCTCGTTCAAGCAAGGATTTGATAAGCTAGAGGAAGGAAGATATACATCGTCTCAAAATAAAAAGCCGAGCAAGAAAGGCGAGATATTCCCTTTTTATTTATTTATTTATTTGATTTGATTTGATGTAAATTGCCTGGTAGGAGAGTGAAATGAAAGCTATAAGAAATAATAATGTCGATGATAATAATGGATAAATATTTTCAGAACGAATAATGGACAAAGTATGTGTGTATGCATGCTTGATTTTCTTACATATTAAAATTCCTAAAAAAAATAAAATATTTTTTTATATTTTAAAATCGATAGTTAAAAATGTGCTTTTGTTTCAATTTATTTAAATTTAAGCTCATGAGACTAAGGCATTAAATTTAATCATGTAGACTAGTCTATTTATATATTAGTTAATTATAACTATTAAATTAGTTAATTAATTATTATATTAAATATAATTAATTAATTAATTTTATTTTTTTAATTTATTTTTAAAAAAATATTTAGAGAAAAGGAGTTAGTGATTAGTTTTATACACTTGTCTCAAACCGTATTTTTTTTCCTACATATAAATAACAATTCCATTATTTTCGTCTGAATGACATTTTGGCTTCCACAGAATCATTCCTCTCTATCCACATTTTTAATATTTTTTCTTTTAATGTTTAATATTCTCTATGAAGAAATAATAATAAAAGCAAAACAAATCGTGTTTTCTTTGGACATAGCCAAAAAATTAGCATTTATATAACTATTTAGATAGACTTTTAAAAAAAATTATAAAAAAAAATTTAGATAACTTTTAAAAAATAGGAAAGAATTTATGAAAAATAAATAATTTTGAATAAATAAGTATTTTAATAATTATTACTAAATTTTTTTATTATTAATAAATTTTTATAAAGGGTATGAGATAAAAAAAATATAATTATCAATACTATGTACCACAACATCTTGTCTCATCTCTACATCTTCTTCCATCTTCTCTAGGGAAGAAGACTTGCATCGATGATGAACAGTGGCCATAAGGACTAGGGGTGTGCATGGGCCGGGTTGGGCAGGGCAGCCCCCTGCCCGGTGCCCTGCCCGGAAAAACCATGGGCTGCATTTTGCAGCCCGATGCCCGGCCCTGCCCGGTAAAAGCCCTAACCAATTCGGGCTGGGCATATGCGGGCTGGGCATGGGCGGGCTGGGCATGCCCAAATAGTGATGTCCTGCTCATATTGTGAGAAAAAAATCTGCTATCATGAACTTATAAAATAATATCATATTTATATTTTTAAGAGTTAAATAATATATATAATTCACTAAGAATAAGGTATCAAAAAAATAGTAATTAAAGTCTCAAAGTCTATTACATATATAAAAAAGAAATATTAAAATATATAGAGGTCGGATATTTGTAGCGTTATTGCAACACAAAAAATTGAATACTTGGCAAGTAAAGCAGAGGAGCAACTTTGGTATCTACATAAATATAAAAGTTATGTTTAATATTTTAAAAATGAGCAAGGAGAGTTGCCAGTTAAAGTGAAAAGTGTAAAATTACAAATAAAATAAGTTAAGAAAAAAATTAAAAAAATAATAAATATATATATATATAGGGCCGGGCCAAATGGGCAGGGCAGCATGCCCTGCCCGGTGCCCGGCCCGGCCCGACAACTGGCCCGGCCCGGCCCTGCCCAAATATATTTTGGGCACTTTTTTTAGGGCCGGGCCGGGCGATTTTTTACCGGGCTCGGGCGGGCGGACTGGGCCACCGGGCACTATGAACACCCCTAATAAGGACTTGCATAGCTCTGTGAGGCTGACGGGCAACTTGTAGCCACAACTTATAGAGCTTTATGAGAACGACGGGTAGCTTGTAGCGACCACTGGCAAAGCTCCGTGAGGACTGTGGGTAGCTTGTAGCGACGAATTGTAGAGCTCTGTAAGGAGGCGGGCAACTTGCAGCCATGATTGACAGAGCTCTGTGAGGACGGCAGGCAGCTTGCAGCGATGACTGGTAGAGCTCTGTGTGGATGGTAGAAGGTTTGAGCGATGACTGGCAGAGCTCCGTGAGGACAGAGGGCAACTTACAACGATGACCCTAGAGCTCCATCCTCCATGAGGATGGCAGATGACTTGAGCGATGACTTACGAAGCTCCATGAGGACGGTAGGCAGCTTGTAGCGACGAATTACATAGCTCTATGAGGATTGCAGATAGCTTGCAATGACGACTGGCAAAGCTCTATGAGGATGGTAGACGGCTTGAGCGACGACTTGTAGAGCTCCGTGAGGACAGTGGGCAGTTGGTAGCAATAACTGGCATGCTTTGTTAGGATGGCAGACAGCTTGAGCGACGGACCACCAGAGATTCATCGTCGATGACAGACCAATGACATCTTCTTCTTCTGGTGATGACAAACAGATGACGATGACCCTCCTCCCTCCTAACAGCGCGATGACAGAAATGGCTTAGAGAGGAGAGAGGGAAAGGAAGAAAGAGAATGATGAGAGAGTGTAGAAAACATATGATAAAATAGTAATTAAGTAGTCCATAAACTCTTTTAATATTTTAGAAACTATTTACAATAGTTTATCTAAAATTATGATTTTAAACTATGATTAGATCCAAAAAATATTTTAGATAAATATAATTATTTATTCTAATTTTTTTTTAAATTAAGATTTATGTCAGAAACTCTTTTAAACTCAAAGTTTTAAAGTTTAATAAACACATCCTCTATATATATATATATATATATATATATATATATATATATGAAAGTGTCCTTGACTCAATCAAATTATGACCCGTGACGATATTATTTGCTTTAAGAAGAAGCTTGAGAATATGAATATTAATTATTGGAATTTTCTTCATGCTTCTGCTACTTAGTGAAGGAAGCAAAATGAGCTACGCACAGAAACTGTTACAGATAATTCGGAAATACTATTACTTTCTGTTTTTTTTAATATAAAATTTAGTTAATTTTTTGAGATAAACTAAAAAAATTAAATAAATTAGTTAATTATAACTAAATCCAAATTCCTAAGATAAATTCATATTATATACTCTTTAATCTATTTAAATTAGTTAACTAACTCTTATATTAGTTATAATTAACTAATTTTTTATTTTATTAATCTATCAAAAAAAAATTTAACTGTATCTTATATTAAGGAATAAAAATAATAATAATTATTGACACATATCAATTCTAATTATAAAATCCAATTGACTTTTCTAGATACATTTAAGAAATCAAATAAATAAATTAATTATAATTAAATTTAACCTCTTAAAATAAATTCATATTATATATTTTTTAATATACCTAAATTAATAATTAATTTTTATATTAGTCATAATTAATTTATTTTATTTTATAGATCTATTTAAAAAAATTATATTTTATAATTAGGAGTGGAGCAGGATTTATAGTATGTTGACCAATCATGCAAGTCCTATTACAAAATTCAAAATTTGGTATTTGACTCCTCTTCATTTCTTTTTCTTTTTTATCCATTTTCTTTCCACTTCCCATCTCAACCCTTAAGTTAAATTTTAGATGTCTAGGATTTAACATTTTATAAGATAATTTTTTTTTTAAAAAAAGAAATCTTAATTACAATTCTAAATTGTTTAGATCAAATTGTCACAATTTAAATTTACTTTTTATAATTTCACATTTTAATAATAATTTTATAAAATATTAAATCCTAAGCATTCAAAATTTAGTCCAATAGTTGAGAAGGAAAGTGGAGAGAAAAAGAAATATAGAGAAGCCATATTCAAAATTCCTAGAAATTAAAAAGCCCCTTTCGTTTACTTTAAGGTTCTCCAATGGAAAAAATGTAGTAAATGACTTTAAGGTTCTCCAATTGAAAAAAATGTAGCAAATGTCCGTGAGATAAAAGTCCATAAAGTAGTAACAAGATTAATTTAAGTAATAAATGACTCAATATCACTTAAATAAAGTCTTCAGTTCAAACTTTAACGTATATAAAAAATCTCTATTAAAAGACTCATCCATTATAGTTAAATACACGACATAAATTAAATTCAAATGTAGTCAGAGTAAAATTCTGATAAATCGAATGGGCAACAAAAAAACAAATTACATATAAAGTATTTCACGTATGGTGTTGTTAATGAGAACAACATTATTAAAAACTACACTTATTCAGCCCCAAATAAGAAGTGCAAATAAAATAATTCACAAAATTTTCTTTTAGTCTTGCCCCAAGAAATTGGGGTTGGCCTAAAACATTTGAACACATTAACAATGCATTAAACCACATATTCATCTCTACTAATAAATCAAAAAACCTTTGGGGGTTCAAATGCAATATACTAGCCAAGCTTTCCATTATGATGTGTTACTATCATCATCCCCTTCAATTGCTCAGAGAGAGAAGTAAGAATATATTCATGAAATTACCGCTCTTAGCCACCCCATCCATAAAATACAAAAATAATTTAAAATTCCAGCTCAGATTTTAGAAAAACAAAAAATTGGAGTTATTGGATCATACTACAGTTTCCAATTCTCCCTAACCTGAAGAGCTATGAGGGGAAGCTTTAGAATGAACAGTGACTGCTTCACTGCTTGCAGATTTTTTCGCAGCAAGTTCCTCTAAACGGTTCCAAGTAGCTTCACGTTTGGCGGTTACTTCATCTTCCTTCGATAAATCTTCCTCGAACTTCTGTGAGCATTCCTTGAACAGATCTGGATCGAGATCATAGAACATCTTCTTCACATTTAGAGTCAAACTGTGCACTGCCTGGTTCCAATGGCTTCTGGCATTTCTCTCCAATGCAGGGAAGATAATGGGCAGTATCACTTCGCGGTTTTGTTTGATCAAGTTCTCAACGTGATCATTGTTCCACAAGAACAACGCTCTTTCTGCCACCTGAAAACAAAAGCGCAAGATTTACGTCGGAAGATAGTATGAATCAATATGCATGGACATCGACATAGGCTTGAGAACTTAGGGCCAATACTTAAAAGCATGTTTCATATAAATCAAGAAAAACTTTAAATTTTATTAATTTTACCTTAAAATTCAACAACTTTTTAACTTTATCCCTATTTAATATAAATTATACCTTATAAAAATAAAGTCAACACAATAATAAATGGAGGGTAAAAATTGTACATTCATATAAAAAATTTAATGACATGACTTATAAATAGGACTAAAAAAGTCTCTCTCTCTACCCTATAAATAGCACTGGAGGAGTATGTATTTAATATGCATATCCATTAATTTTTGTTTTTGTTTTTTCTCCACCAAAAAAAGTGACTTTATGATACGTATATCCAGTCAGTCTCAGACATAAACATGTTGATGAACTTTAACTATAAAAATCAACACTATAAAGCAAGCTCTCAATGCGATCATTGTTTGACAAGAACAACAAACTTTCTTCCACCTGAAAACAGAAACTTGAGATTTATGTTTGTGTTGTCTAGGGATAGAATGAAATAGGTAGCAAGGGCATTGGCATAGACCAGACCACAAAGTGACAGAATAATTGTGCGAGAATATTTAACAATATTGCGAAGTAATGATAAAAATTGAAAACTATAAAGCAATTCCAGTTCATGCATAAAAGTTTAGCATGGCAATAGTACCAATCATACATTTGGCTGACGGACTACACCAAAGATGAGACCTGCTCCAATCCATAAGTAAGAGTAATCAAAGAAAAGCATCACTAGATCTAACATAACAGGGCCCATTTAATCAGATTTAGTTCAGCTTCGTGTCACTTCACACATTTAGTTCGCATTAAAAGTAAGAGTTACAAGGTTTTAATTTTAAAAGTACAAAAATCAAATTAAAGTAGTAAACAATTATTGCTGGCTCACAACTATTAAGTTGAGGCTGGATTGCTGTAAAGCAGAGTTAATTACAAGTGTCATTAATTACTTTTACAGGTAGGAGAGCCTTTCAAGGAAAAAAATTGGGTAAGAAAAAAATATCATCCTGTTGTGTAAAAAGGGAAAAAAACTTTTCTCCAAGCAAAAAGTAAAAAAGGAGACTGAAATAATAGCATGACACCTTAAGAAATTACTAAAATCAAGCAAAAAGGAGACTGAAATAATAGCATGACATTTCTTCTCCAACTTTCTAATAAGAAAAGTAAAAAAACGAAGCCAAATTCTTTTTAGAAGTGTCAATCAGGAATCAGTAAAGAATGGTCAAAAAGTTGTTTTAGTTACTTCTAGAGATTCTTATAACTCGAAGACTATATTGTCAATAAGTATAGGGCTCCTCGCTCCACTTAGGAAATAAACCAACCTCAGGTTAGGTTACTGTATAGGTAAAAAAAACTGTGAAAAAAAAGGAGCAAGGAAGGTAAAGATGGGAATTTAACTTCCATAGCACGTCATTCGCTGGACAAATGGGATAATTAAAAATAGCACATTAATCATTGACATGGCAGTTGAGCTTCAGAACACCACTAGTAGCATCTATTACATCATACTGTTTTTTCAACAAAAGGCAATCAAGCAACCCATAAAACATCAAATTTGATAAGCAAAAAGAAAATTGGAATAAAACATTTTTCTACAAAAAAAACAACTGAGACAAAAAATTCATGATAATTTCATATACATTGCAGTCCAGCAAACCACTGAATTGCTCCAAATGGATGATCTAAAGGAGAATTGACTCAATTTCAGTCTACAGTACACATCCTCACAAAAAGTGGTTATTGCATCATAAATAATACAATCAATGCGCTCTTTGTCAAGAAATAAGTATCACAATTCACAGTAGTTTAATCTATTTGTACATAATGCAGAACTGGCACAAGATATGAACTCCAAGACATGAACTTTTAACATTCAGAGACGAGAAATTTTCCAGCAATATAAAGAAAGCAGTACGCAGAGTGTTAGATGTGGAAGACAAAATAAAACAAAGTTTAAGGGTTTGCAGCAAGATCAGATGATGCACTACCATCCCCCCATCCCCCACCCAACTCCCCAAAAAACCAAAAATACCCACGCAACCTCCAATAGCCAAAAAGCCCTCTCCTCTTCTTCAAGAGGCCATTCCTAGGCATGCAAATCCAAGTGAAGACCTAAGATTTCTCAGAAGCCCACTATACCACTAAACTATTGTGTTTGTGTGCATGAGATGATGCTTCATATGACTTCTACTAGATTATGCCAGGCAATGGATGCTCAAGCTTATTGGAAATGGATAATCATTAAGACTAAAAAAACGACTCAAACAAACATCTATGATTTTCTTTTAGGTACGCAATTTTATGCCCCATAATACTGTAATGGATTACCAGATAAATCCAAAGCTTAAGTAATTAGAAAATAAAGATTTGAATAATTTCCATGTTTTAGAAAGTGATGGAACCAAAACATATACTCTTACATATGTACATTAGAGATGATAGATTTCTATGGAATTTAGACAGCAGAACTGCATGTACAGTGAACAGGGTATAAGAGCAGAAAAAAGAAAACAATGCTAGGCCTTCAGGATGCCATCCATCTCCCACCAAACCCACTCTAAATTTCTTCCATAGCCTTTATCACTCTTTTTTCACTCTTTATAATCCTTCCTCATTACCCACAATTGATCAGACCCACTCATTCTAGCAACAACAATCATTTTCATTGTTTTGATTTAGAACCTAAAGGAAGTACCAGACTATTAGGAAACCAAGTGATGCAAGAGGACTCATATTCTTAGAGGCCTAAACGTCTTCTCAAATAAAGGAAAATGGGAAATAAATGAAAATCTGCATTATCACAGAGATCACTAATGTAAACCCACTTCAACACTCAACTGCAATGCCCACTTAGAATCATGATGATGTGAAACAAACTAGACCAGAACATTGAAACAACATACCTGGAAATGTGAACTATTCAAACACTGAGCTATCCGGCGAAACAATGGCACCATACATCGCTGGAATTCTGGAGACTGAGTTGCTTCCAAGACTTCTTCCAACTCACTTAGGAACATCACTTCTTTTGAACTATTTGTTATAGGCCAGTACTTCAATAATCCCCTAATAATGGTATCAGCAAGTTTACAATCTTTCTCGACGAATTGGGTAATGCAATAAGACAATTGTTGATGGTACATTGCTAAGCATTTTGGTTTGTGCAGGGGAATGAGTACACGAACAAGAAACAATTTATGCTCCTCTTTCAATGGTAGTGCGAAACCATTAATAATGCTCCCCAGAATTTCTAAAAATTCAGCAATTCCATTACGCTTATCCGTCTCAAAAATAAAACGATAAAAGATGTTATTGATAGCTTTCCTGATGAAAGGGCGATGTGCCATGAATTTTCCATAGATGCGGTGTAGAGTCATTTTTAAATATTCACGTTCTCTAGGATCTTCAGAGTCAAACAAGTCCAAAAGCTTCAATATGAAGGGCTGATCAATATATCTTTTAGCCAACTTAGCATCCAGCTCAGGTGATGCCACAAATCTTAGAAAAAGCTCATAGACGATCTGCAAGTGAGGCCAAGCAGGATCCATGGAAGGCTCCTCGTCCTCCACATCTAGGGCTTCAACAAATTTGTTCTCACGCGGCTGAGGACTAAGTTTCCTGAAAATATTTACAGACACCATTTTTACAACTTCTTGTATTACAATTTCTGGGAATTTGCCACTGGCAGAAGTCACATATTCAACCATTTCTCCCAAGCTCTGCCTCTTAATTTCCTTTTCTTTGCTGTGCTTCGTTGGGTCAGTGAAGTCAAACACAACACAGCACATCTTCAGCTTTTTAATAAACAAGTTCAGCTTCTCAGAATTAGGAACATCCCTGAATGTTGGTAAAGCTTCATAAGAGGGAGGCACCGAAATACCAGTCAGATTTACATTCGTACCCTGGGAAACTCTGTTACCATGATGCTGTCCTGCATTTAAAGCAGAATAATGGGCTGGCAATACGGAAGAATTTCCAGACTTACTGCTCCCATGATCATTACTTCTATAGGTGGACGAAGCATTTGAATGAATTGCAGGGCTTCCACTTCCACCTTGTTCCCGATATTCAGAGGATTTAGACGATTTTCGAGGAAGCTTACTGAATATTTGTTTGAACATAATTCATAGAATTAACACCTGCCAGAAATCTGAAATACTGATCCCTTAGGCTTGTGCACCTCACGTCTTCGTCTGTTGTGCGGAATAAACCAAGCTTCATGTAACCTTCCTCAATGACATAAATTCATGTACTGAACTTATCAGACACACATCTTGTCCAAATGTGCCTCAATAGACAAAGCATATGATGGCCGCATGAAATCCCCTGTTCATCTGGGGAGCAGCAAGAAACCCACTTCTCTAACCATGGATCAAAACCTAGTATTCAAGTATTTATCTCACTCACTGAAACTCTCCTATAAATACAGCTTACCCAAAGAGTTGAAGAGATAATTGGTCAGAAAAGACCCGACCTTCGAACTATATTCAGAAACACAGCAACGATCAGGAGCAACAATCTTCACGCTATTCAAAATTCAGAATTTCAACCATCGTCCTCCGTTTCTTCGCTTGAGACGCGAGAGAAATACGAAGAATGTTCCGCGAATTCCCCTTTCTGTTCTTCTGTTTCCTGAAAAGCAAAAGATAATTTTCGAACAATCTGTAGAGAATAAAATATATCCCAGCAAAGAATAAATAAAATAAAGAGGCGAACCCGGAAAAGGCACAAGCAAATGCAAACATCCAGATAACTCAAAAGAATAACGCAACAAAAAAATAAAAGAAGTAATTATAGGGTCGTATTATACATAGAGCAAACACGGTTTTATCTTCCTCGTAGTTGTTTGTTGACCCGGGAAATAATTCATTACCAGCACGAATTAAAAACTTTCCTCTGATTCAATCATTCTTCTCTTTGATTCTGGATCCGTTTGTTCGCCACTATATGGTCAAAGCAGAAGAAAACAGCGAGGAAACGAGAGAAAATTGCACCAGAAAACATCAATTGGCAGAACTCAATTCAAGACGACACCGTCGTCGGTCACATCAAAATCACGCGTTCTTTCTGAACGTCAATGAAAGGGAACTTCGGCTCGGATTGAGATTGAACCTGGAAGAATAGCTTTTGTGGTTAGCAAAAGCTCAAAGAACGGAGTGTGAAATTATTATTTGTTTATATATTTTAAGCTCGCCACAAAAAATTCACAATAGTTTGCGTATTATTTATTTTTTTAATGCATGTTTTGGGTTTGGTTTTGGCATACTTTTTTGTTTCAATTTTTGGTTGGTGAAACTGAGGGAAGACAAAAGTAGAATCGAGTAAACACAGAACATGCTTGTCACCTTTTTTTTTCTTTTTAACGAATTAAGGTAAGGTGAAGGTATCAGGGGTTCAATTAAAACTAATTTTTAGAATTATCAAAATAAAAAACTAATTTTTAGAACATTTAAATTCAAAGTAAATATTAAGTATTAACAGTTCAAATTTTATTATTGGGGCCTGGATGGTGTTTGGAAAAAAAGAATGAATGTTGTATGGGAAGAAAACTAATGAAATGTAAAATAAATTTAAATTCAAACCATATTTCCCAAGGGAATGATTATATTATACAAGAATATATAATCTTTCATATATTGAATATAAGAGTTAATAACTCTTTTTAAATAGATTAAAGATAATAAAATATATACTATAGAGACACTAGTCTAATGTATCTATGTTATATTATATATATATATATACTAAGAGAGAGAAAGGGAGGGGTTAGACTAAAAATAATAAATTAGATAGGGAAAAGTAAGATACTTTCTTTGAAAGACAATATGGGTATTTGGTTTAATTTATTTTAAATAATTTTTTATTATTTGAAATAAATAATGAGAGGAATTGTCTCTTAAAATGCAAAATTAATTTTTGAAAGAATAGTCAAACACCTCAGGGAGAATTAGGCTTTCCTTACCATGACATAATTTCAAGGAATCATCATAGACCATTTAATCAAAAGTAGAGGACTACACGTTCATATCTTTACATAAAAATATAAAAAATATATTTTTTTTAAAAAAATTACACTATTTATTCATATTAAGTACAGCTGACCTTAAACTTTGTCAACAAAATTTACCTTTAGTAGGGCAGCATTAAATAAATTAAACAAATACTTAAATGAAACAGGAACAAATATAAATCTCGGTGGCAATCCCATGATTCCTCTACAAGCCTAGCGCATATCCCTTGGAGGAGGAGTATCACATAAAGGGAATGTATAAAAGTAGGGCAAATAACCAAGAAAGAAGGAAGAGCATTAGCATTTAGCTTATGGTTGTGCACACGTGCTCCTCTGCTGCCACAGAGGGATCGCATATAAAAAATGCCCCAAATCCACTTACCACAACCCTTTTTCTCTACAGTACTCTCTCTCTAAATATATATATATAACTTTTTGTTTCTCTGTCTCTCTCTCTCTAACGTCTAACCTGTCGGGGAATCTAATATACTTCGGATTTAACAGGTCATCCACGCCCAAATCATGTTTCAAACAATAACATTACAACGGCCCACACAATTTTTTTTGAAAGAAAAAAGACAAGAAAAGAAGAAAATTACACATTCAGAGACATCCAAATACCTGGCCTGACCTAGAAAGTAGCTAGAGTTTTACACTTGGTTCGTCGAGGAAGTAAAATCTCCCTGAGTAATAAAAAAGAATCTCCAAAGAATTGGTAAGAGTGTTTCTTTTTTGGAAAATTGAATTGCTAAGGGTTTGAGTGGATGTTTAAAGCGATAAAATCTAGACCAATGGCTTTGCAGTATGAGACCTCCCATACAACTAAAATGTAGAGCTCAATCCTACTTATAACTTTGATAACTTTAAACTGTCAGTATCTGTCCTAATAAATAAAAAAGTAACAAAACCTACGAATTTATTTGCCTTTGTAAATTTTGATTAGGTCAGTTGGTATTTGTGTACTTTCGAAAGAAAAAAAAAAAACTACCTGCATAATTTTTTGAGTAAAAAAACCTACCTGCATAATTAACCCAAGCATATAAATTTAACTCCACAATCAGCATAAAATCTTATATTTTTCAACGAAGATCAATAAATAGACAAATTTATGAGACAATAAATAAAACCAGCGTGTAGAGTAAAGAGCGGATCGATGATAATGCTAAGAAGTGTAGGAGGCAAAACTATTAATATAAGCCTGAATTGATGGTTCTCTTCCCATAAAGGCTGATAAAACTTCAATGGGATCCTTTGATCCCCCTGGGGCCAATACCTGTCGATATAGTTTAATCAAATAAGCAAATAAAAAACTTTAGCCAAAATAAATGTTTAGTATAATTTTTGGAAAAAGAGAGTTTATGGGTCACAAATAAAGTTGAAGTTGATATAACTTTTTTTAGCATTTGGCTTTTTTTAATATTTAAACCTTAAATTAGCTTTTTTATAAAAACATATCCAAACATAAGTCATATTTTACTAGTTGACTTTTACCCCTAACTTCAATTTACAAAAGTTAGTTGTGATAAAACCACTTTTGCAAACATTAATTCAAACAAGCCAGTTACCATTACTTACCTTGTTCCTGAATTGCATGCCCACGTGATGGTTTGAAACATCCTTGCCAAACTTTGAGGCAAATATATCGGCAGCAAAAACCTGAACATTTTAATTATGAAGTTTTAAATGTTGAGATATTTGACTCTGGTATTTGATGAAGGAGTTACTCGTACCTTGCTCCAAATACGACTGTAGCAAGCAGCCTCATAGCCTATAACACTGGATGGAAAACATGAAGCTGGATTGGTTCCTTCTAACATTGGCAAGCCTAACATCACCTGGGAAATGAAAATTGTATATATCTTTCTTTCATTTTTTTCCCATTCCACAGTATGAACTTAATACAGGATTATACCATAAATTCATGTACCTTAGGATGAAGATGCTTGAACAACTCTAGAATGTCTACATTATCAGCAGAATGTATGATTTGATCAAAAAGACCTGTTATAAAAAAATCACTTGCATAAAACATTGGGAGTACTTTTGATAGATTATCTCCATAAACACACAACATGTCCAATTCCTCCTCAAAAGAAAAAAAAAAGAATGGAGAAAATAGTGGGCATCTGACACCTAATTGAAATTGAAAGACCTTGAATTTATGCAAGGTTAATATATATATATATTGATAACAATGAAAATTATATTTCACCAACAAAATGAAAATTATTTATATAGCAATGAAAATTTGCTAAGTATGACAATGATAACTACTACTTGCTTGTATAACATACAACAGAATACTGTTTCGCATTCTTACAACTAGAACATTGAAATATAGAAAACGTAATATCTCTCTTAAACATTCAGATTCTAGCATGCAATAGAAGCTCATAGATATTCAAAATATTAGTCCTTGCAATTTTGAACAGTGTGGATCAAATTTACAGAAAATGAACGATTCACATCCCAATAGATAAAAGCGATTCACTACATTTTATTATGATATTAATTAATGCTATAGCAGAGACAACAGAACTACCATCTAAAATCAATGATACATTTCCAATCAATTTACTTCTAGATTACAAAATATTCAATAATCATTAAAAACATTAATTATCAATTACACAGCTAAATACATAAGATAGTAATATCAAATATGAAGTTTAATTCCAGGATGTAGAATGATATAACATACAGTAAAGAATCTCTTGCTTTAATTTAAGTGCAGAAAAAGAATTCCTCCATCTTTTTATTGATTTACATATGTCATCCTTTAAGGGCCTTGTAATATCCTGCAATTCATAAAATCAGTGTAACAATTAATAAGGGCATAGTGTGATCAAAAGAAGTATTTATTGGACCCATTTCAGAAAAGGATGAAACGGCAATTTTGCCCCGAAGTTTCCTGCTAGGAGAGCTAGTTGCCTGAATTTTTTGTTTTTGGAGCAATGTCACCCTGGAAGTGTCCAAAATGTAGCAATATCGCTATGATGGTAACGGATGTTAAGTTTGATCGTTTTCTTTGACTAGAACGCTGACATGGCACTTCATGATCCAAGTCATTGCCACCTCTACATCTTCTTTCTCCTCATCATTTGTTACGTGGCACCGGAACCTGTATTGTTCGCCAGAGTTCTCTCCGGCAACCTCCATTCAGCTGCAGACCAGCACCACCGGAACGTGTCCTAGAAGCTGCTTCTTGCCTGTCGAAGAACCGGGTCTTCTTTTCGGGTCCATGGTTTGAAGAAGTGCCTACTCTGACTTGAACGTGTCAATGGGTCTCCTGGGCATGTGATTTCTGTGAGGAGGAATAGATCTACGGAAATTCGTGCGTTCTTGAGAGGGAAGAAGAAGCTGGTTTTGTTTGAGAGAAAGGGTGAGGCTTGGGTGTGGATGGTAGCGCAGGGAAGAGATTGGAATTGTTGCATATGACTACCGGAGCTCCGTCCAGAGATCGGAGAAGCTGGTCAAAACTATTATGATCAGTGTGTATTCCATTGTTTGCTTACGCTCACACACCGATAGCGAGGAGGAAGAGAGGCTCTCGGAATAGTAGCAGGCCGAGATCTAAGTGGATGAGGAAGACATGGTGGAAGAGGATGAAGTCGACAGCTACCTCATTAGCGCTTCGTCGTTAGCTCTCCTTCATCCTTGCCGAGATATGAGAGAAAATAAGTTAGATGGGTATATGGAGATCGAAGCTTCAAGATCTCGTCACTCGGACACCGTCGTTGAAGGAGGCTGACGTGACGGATGTTGGCAGGTTGACAAAGGCTGACAGAATCTCGGCAGCGGTGAAGTCTAGGGTGATCGCGAAGAGTCTCCTACGGCTCTTACAGGTCAGTTTCGAGCATAGCGTGTAAGTTTAACGCTAAACGTTAGGTCTCCGTCGGTCCAAGGCGACATACGTTTTCTGAACTTCATAGGTGACATTGCTATGTTTTTTGAACTTTGACATTGCTCCAAAAAAACTTGTGAGGCAACCAGCACTCCGGGAAACTTGGAGAGCAAAATTGCCCTTTAACCCTTTCACAAAAATTAATTATAGCTCCAAACTTTTTCAGAGTCATGCAATTGCAGTGTTGGAGACAAGATTTCTTGTGCAGCTGGCCCCAGATAAATCACACACTACACAGTGAGAATGGCGTGACTCTAAAATGATCAGCAACAATTATATCACTCGTTTCAGGTTGGGGGGACCAAAATAATTAAAGACTTAAATCATGCAAGGAACTGACGGCATAACTCACCTGATGGAATCCAGTTATCAACTTCAAAGAAGAGCTTTCATAACACCTACAGTTTTTCACAAGGACGAAGAATGAACTTGGGTTCAACAAAAAACCCTGTGAAGTTTCTTTTTGAATCGGTAAAGAAATATTGATTGTGTGATTGATTACCAATTTTCTAGCACCTGAGCAGGGATTTCCACAAAGTCAGGATCAACGCGCAGCCCAGAAAGTCTAGAAAATGATGCACGATTGCAGATTTGTTGAACCTAGCAGTTTATTTTGCAAAGATTCTATGAGAAAAAATAGTGCACAAACATAATTATAAGTACAATCAATGAAGAGTAGAAGTTTAATAATGCTCTGATTCTTATTCATTGAAAGTTGAATGGTTTGAGTAAATAGCTAATACGAATTTAAAATTAAACCAATTTTTCTTGAATAAAATACAAGGTCAGAAAAAATAATAATAAAGCCCTAACTACCTGACAAATAGATAAAGGGCGTAACGACTAAATAAAAAACGTCATTAGAATAAAGCATTTTGGCCAAACAAAAATAGAATAAAGCATTTAATGCAGCAATAAACACCAATCTACCCTTCCCTGTCGTAGCTTGAGTTACAAGGAAAAATGTTAAAAGTCACCAGAGAAGAATGCCTCTCATTCAGCAATTTTTTATTTTATTCCCCTTTTCCACAGAAAAGGCAATCATAATATGTGGAAATATTCTGAATATCTGAATTATTAATATTAGGATATTATAGTTAGAGAAATCTTTATTATTATTAGAAATATATCAGATTTAATTTAGAATAGTTATTAGAGATTTGATTTGTTATCTTGGTGTATCTCATCTGATTCCTAAACACTGTGTATATATATATGAGGCGGATGGCAAAACAATAATATAGAACAATTCATATTCTCAAAATTCTACATGGTATCAGAGTCAGGGCCAGTAGTCCGACAGCCTCCAGTCAGCGACGTGTGACGACATTGTCCAGTTGGCGAGCCAGCTTATGTCCAGACGGCCGACGGTGTCCAGTTGGGAAGTCGACGGTGCTTCTGGTTCAACAATCGCAATCGACTCCTGACAGTGACGGTGCTTCTGGTTCAGCGATCGACTTCTGCCAGTCCTATCCAGTGACGGCCACGCCCAGCGTTGTCTTCTCCCAGCGGCGTTGTGTGCATCGTGCTTCCTCCCAGCAGCATAGTAAACTGCTCTCTTCCCAGGACCCGACAGCGTTGTGCGTCGTGTAGCAATTGTAATATTATTGCTACAATACCCGGAGTCACTACAGTACCCGAGTCGCTACAGTCTGCTATCTCTTCACTGCAGGTTTTGCCATGTCATCTACGGGCTCTGACTAGAGGAATTTTTTTGGCACTCACCACGGGTTAAGTGCAAGCTTCGATGGGGCATCAAGTGTTCCAGTTTCCATTGTATCCGATAAGCTCACCTTGACATATTATCAAGACTGGGCTCAGGCAATAAAACATGCAATCGGTGGGCGCGGAAAACTTGCTTTTTTGACCGGTGATGCAACAAAACCCGCGAATGAAGCTTCTCCTGAGATGCAACAGTGGACCATTGATAATCATTTGGTCTCCTCCTGGCCTATCAACTCCATATTTCCAAATGTCAAACGAAACTTCATGTATCTACCCACAACACGAGATATTTGGGTAGATATTCGTGACTCATATTCAGTCACAAAAGACCATTCACGTCTATTCAATTTGCAACGCAGTACATGGTGTTGCACTCAGGGGACTCGTGGAGTGCATGAATACTAGCTTGATCTTGTTGCATTCTGGCAAGAGCTGGATCACCTTGACGACGATGAGTGGAATACTCCTGCAGATTTCGTTCGCAATCAGAAAAGGATTGAAAAGGGGAGGATACTTCTTTTTCTTGCAGGTCTAAATGCTGAATTCGATGCTGTAAGAGCCAGAATCCTCAGCAATACCATATTACCATCACTTCTGGAGACTTATGCCGAGGTACTTAGGGAAGAATCTAGGAGGGAAACTATGCCTGCTGAATATAAACAACATCTTCTTGAGTCTCCTGCATTTGTTAGCAAGCATAACAACCCTGATGCCTCTAGTAAGCCTCGACCTATCTATGAACACTACAAGAAGGTGGGACATACTCGTGAAAAATGCTGGGATATCTATAGCAAGCCAGTTGATTGGAAGCCTCGTAAAAATAAGCCACGCGCTCACCAGGCCTCCATTGAATCAACACCCGTATCTGAGCCATCCACATCTTTTAGTCAAGAGCAACTAAATCAGATTGCATGTATGTTCAGAACTCTTCAAGCTGAACAAAACCCCCACGGATCTGCATCTATGGCCCATAAAGGTACGGTTCCCATTGCTTTACATACATCTCTTCTTCCATCAAAGTGGATTGTGGATACAGGGGTCTCTGATCACATGACATCAAATACAAAGATATTTGTTACCTATCATCCCTTGGCAGGCAATAAGAAAATTACTACTGCTACAGGCACTCTTTCACCCATAGTAGGCATCAGTTTTGTAACTATTTCATATTCTTTGCATCTTGAATCAGTACTCCATGTTCCTCATTTAGCTTGTAACCTGCTTTCCATTAGCAAATTGACCAAACAAGCAAACTGCGCAGCTCATTTTTACTCTACTCATTGTGATTTTCAGGATCTCACGTCGGGGAGGATGATTGGTTCTGCTAAAGAGTATGATGGTCTTTACTGTCTCGACATATCTACCATGAGTGCATTATGGTCTAAGATCAACACCTCTACACACTACTCCACCTCTGATGAGGAGATTTTCCTTTTATGGCATAAAAGACTAGGTCATCCTAGTGTTACTTATTTGCAAAAGTTGTTTCCCCATATATCTATCAATAAAAATTCCTTTTTTTGTGATACTTGTGCTTTTGCTAAACATCATCGGGTTTCTTTCCCTCCTGTTTCATACAAACCATCTTCCCCTTTCTCCATCATTCATAGTGATGTTTGGGGTCCTTCTAAAATCCCTAATCGAACTAGGTCAAAATATTTTGTCACATTTATTGATGATCATACCTGTATGTGTTGGGTTTTCCTCTTGAAAGATAAAACTGAGGTTTCCAATACCTTTATCACATTCTATAACTTTGTCCACAACCAATTCAGTACATCTATCCAAATCCTTTACACCGATAATGGCACTGAATACGTCAATAATTCTCTTCAATCCTTCTTGTTCGCCAAAGGTATTGTTCATAACAGCACGTGTCCCCATAGTCCTCAACAAAACGGGGTTGCAGAACGTAAAAATAAACACATTTTTGAGGTTGCTAGAGCTCTCTTATTCCAGTGTCAAGTTCCTTTATTTTATTGGGGGGATGACGTCCAAACCGCTATCCAGCTCATTAACCGTCTTCCTAGTCGCATCCTTTCTTTCGTCTCTCCAATTGAGGAATTACAAAAAACTCATGTTGTCTCTCACTTACAGTCTTCTCTTCCGCTCTGTGTCTTTGATTGTACTGCTTTTGTCCATCTTCACCATCCTCCCTCCAAGTTCAGTCCCCGTGCCACAAAATGTGTCTTCTTGGGTTACTCCATCTCTCAAAAGGGTTACAAATATTTTGACCCCATCTCCAAACACCTGTATGTTACCCGAGATGTCACCTTCGATGAGCACAGGTCCTTTTATCCCCAATCTTCGGTTCAGGGGCAGAGTTGGAATGAACCTCAACTGGTGGAACCCATTGTGCCCACCTCACCTACACCACATGAACCCCTACAGCCTTCAGCCAATTCTGAACAACACAGATGGGGGGAAATGTACTCACGTCGACATCATAGAGACCACAACCATCATATCTCCAAAGCAGAGTCAATTTCTAAACCGAGTGTAGATCTTGAACCTGGTGAGAAAATTGATACTGATCTGGATCTTCCCATTGTATTAAGGAAACCACCCCGTACATGTACAAAGCATCCTATCGAAAAGTTTGTTTCCTATGCCTCTCTTACTCCAAGTTATCATGCTTTTATGACTAATCTTGACAGCATCAAGATCCCCAACAATATACATGAAGTATTGGCTATCCCAGAATGGAAACATGCGGTGTTAGAAGAGATGCAAGCCTTGGAAAAAAATGGGACGTGGGAGATAGTACAAATATCTTTAGGAATAAAACCTGTGAGCTGTAAGTGGGTGTTTACTCCAAAATATAATGCTGATAGTACTCTAAACAAGTTGAAGGCTAGACTAGTTGCTCGGGGATTCACTCAAACGCAGGGTATTGACTACAACGAAACCTTTGTACCTGTAGCTAAACTCAATACTATATGGGTTCTCTTCTCGGTAGCAGCAAATCTAGATTGGCCTTTAGAGCAACTGGATATTAAGAATGCTTTCCTCAATGGCGATTTGAAAGAGGAAGTATACATGACACTCCTACCGGGTTTTGAAGAAAGAAAACACCAAGTGTGTAAGTTGAGAAAATCCATTTATGGGCTAAAACAATCACCACGTGCCTGGTTTGACAGATTTTCAAGTGTTCTCAAAGTTGAAGGATATAAGCAAAGGTTTATCAGATCACATTATGTTTGTATCCCCACGTAATAACCTCATCACTATTATCATTGTCTATGTGGATGATATTATTGTTACAGGAAATGATAATGAGGAGATTGATCGAATCAAGATAGCATTGAATCGTGAATTTGATGTCAAAGATCTTGGTAAGTTGAAATACTTTCTCGGTATGGAGGTAGCAAGATCCAAGGATGGTATCTATGTATCTCAGAGAACGTATATTCTTGATCTACTCAAAGAAACCGGAATGCTTGGGTGTAAACCGAGTAAAGTCCCTATCAGCACAGTGAAACACAAAAAGAAATCTGGAGTAGAGACGGACAAAGATGTGAAAAAAAAGAAGAAACGAGAAAGGGATGAAATGAGAGCAGACAAAGGAAGATATCAACGATTAGTTGGGAAACTCATTTATCTCTCACACTCGTCCTGGCATCGCCTTTGCAGTAAGTGTGGCTAGTCAACACATGCATGATCCAAAAAAGAAACATATGGACCTAGCCTACAAGATATTGCAATACCTAAAAGGTACTCCTAGTCGTGATCTATTCTTTAGAAAGAGCAATAGTAGATCAGTAGAAATCTACACCGATGCTGATTGGGCAGAATCACAAGAAGATAGTCGATCAACCTCAAGCTACTGCACATTTATGTGGGGAAATCTTATCACTTAGCAGAGTCAGAAACAGAAGGTAGTAGCCAAAAGTAGTGCAAAATCAGAATTGCGAGCTCTTGCTCAAGGAATCATGGAGGGTTTGTGGTTAACAAGAGTTGCAAAAGAAGCTCACTTGAAGATAGATGCTCCATTGAAGTTGTTTTGTGACAAGGCCGCCATAAACATGTCCTTGAACCCTATTCAACATAGCAGAACTAAACATGTGGAAATAGACAGACACTTTATTCGTGAGAAGGTAGAAGATGGGAGTATGTGTCTCACCTATATACCTACAAGGCTACAAACTACAGATATCCTCACCAAGGGGCTACGAGAAGAAATATTTGAGCGACTTGTAAGCAAGTTGGACATGGTCAATATCTATGATCCAACTTGAGGGGGAGTGTGGGAATATTCTGAATATCTGGATTATTAATATTAGGATATTATAGTTAGAGAAATCTTTGTTATTATTTGAAACATATCAGATTTGATTTAGGAATAGTTATTAGAGATTTGATTTGTTATCTTAGTGTATCTCATCTGATTTCCAAGCATTGTGTATATATATATGAGGCGGATGGCAAAGCAATAATATAGAACAATTCATATTCTCAAAGTTCTACATAATGATACTAATGATAACATAGTAAATGAAATAACTCAGATTAGGAAACCATTTAAGATGAAAGCAAACATTACCACATGGCCAAACTCATGGAAAAGACTGACCACTTCAGAAAATCGCAATAATCCAGAATTACTGCCAACATCATTTTGACACTGAGAGATCAATAATGCAACTGGAACCTACAGGCAGAAAAACATGACAGATGGATAACTTTTAGAGACAGAATGATAATATTTTATCCATACAATTGTCAAGATTCAATGTTGAAATAAATAATTAAAAGCAAACCTAACTTAGACATTCAAAAAATTTGCATGAGATGTATGTTAGTGTAATTACAAGTTGAAAACAAAATAACAGACCATAAATACATCACATGAATAATAATCACCCATGCATGAAATTATTTATGCAGGAAATTTCTCAATTAAAAGTTTTATTTTTTTCTTTTAGAGCAAGACATGAGGATTTTATTTGCTAATTGACATTCTAGTAGGGTCTCAGACAAGGATACTTGCTTCAGCTCCTGATTGCAATGTGCAATCACAAGTATGTACAGAATTCATTACCATGAGAAAATGTAACATCTAACCCATTGCTTTGAATCAGAAAAATAAAAAAATAAATGTTAAGGAAAAAGTAACCTGTTGTGCCTGACTGATTGTTGATGCATTGTTTTGAAGAGCCACCACACAAGCATGGCCATATTTACCTTCCCTGTTATAGTAAAAAAACAAACCACTTTTCCAACTTCTGCTAGCAAACATAAATTACTGAAACAAAGAAATATCAGGTAATTGGGAACAAACCTTGAGTACAAATCAAGGTAGAAATAACCCAATACTTCCCCAGAACCTAAATCAAGGACTGAGAAAACACGGACATCAGAGTGCCAAATCTCAGCACCTACAATTTCCTCAAACCTTAAACCTGCGTAAGAAATAACAAGAATGAGAATCAGCATGCATTAATACGAACCAAAAGAATATCTGATGGTCAGGGAAACAAAATACAAGAAGGCTAATAGATTGTCATACAACAATACCAAATATATCTTGGAGCATTTTGAAGATCCCAGATAGAACTAAACTAATTGGAAAGTATTGTTTGAGCTCGCCAAAATCCAGATTATAATTCTGCTCTTCGACTCGTTTTATGTAATACAGTATATCCTCAATTCCAAATGGAAGTTCTCCTTCCTCTTTCTTCTGAAAACACAATAAACTTGTAATCAGAAGGTATAAAACTACAGAAGATACTAAAAACAATGTACAAACCTTCATATTTTTCAACAAATCAAGTTCCTTCATGGCCAAATCATCCAAACTGGATGATATGTCTTCTAGGAACTCAAACACCTGGATAAAATTTAAAATAGGCCCGCATCAAACAAAAAGCCTCATATAAGAAGTGAAGGGAGAAAACGTAGGATCATAACATGAAGACAATGCCCCCAATTCCTATTACATTTTTCTTAGAACATGTCCAACAAATGTAACTCCATTCAACTAGACAATTTGTCAAGATTGTTTTCCTCTAGAATTAGATATGTCCCATGGTGTAATCATTTGTAATAAACTCAAACAGAATACACCTAGGAAGAATTTATCTCACATATCTCTCCTATTTGCTCTCCCATATAAAGGCGCTTCACTATCAGTCTTGAGTGTTAGAGGCTTACTCAATAACACAAAACTCACTTATTAGTATTGAAGTGAAGTTACCATATAGCTATTTGACAAGAAAATCAGACGGAAATTGTTTTGACCTGAATTAGAAAAGCATTTTCCAATAGAAACCCAGTTTACAAACCTCTAACTATAATGCATTACAACATATATAGTACAACTTTACAAACCTTTGTAGGTGTCCTTGCCATCCTAATATCAACAACATATTCAGCATAGTTTGAATACCCAAGTAAACGAGCATATTTATGTCGCTGTTCCACCTGAATCATACCAAAATAATATGCATTAACAAGTTTGTACAAATGTATCATAATGAAAATATAAGAAACAACACAACAACAAATACAGAATCAAGGATCATATAAACTCAATGCCTAAATATGCTCATGTGAATACCATATGCAATTCAAAATTTAATCAAAATGACTGATCTTGTTCAACAATTCATATTTTTAATTTTTTCCCAAAGAATTCAATTTTCTTATGAATCATGAATGAGTTGTTTGAGTTAGAGCATGTACAGAATCGTTCAATTACATGAAGAATTAGCGTTGACAGAGATAGGGTCAAATAACCAATAACTTCAATGTTCATAGCTCACAATGAGCTCATCTTTGATATTAGAAAGTAAAGTCCTAATAGTGATGGATTCCATTTACAAAAATTACCAGATTTTCCAAAAGTGAAAGATTGACTTCTCCAGATCTCTTCCCATATGCTCTTGCTACCATCCGCCTTGTGGTTCCTACCTTCACAAACTCAAGGAAATATTACGGATCATGTAAGCAGTGATGAAATACAAGAGTTTAAGCATGATAATCATTTAGTAAATTATTTATAAAATTATAATAAATTATACAACTTTTGGCAAAATCAAGTTTGAAATAATATTCAATACTTTTCATCTATTTCCAGGCAGCCTGTCATTCTTATCAGTGTGTGTCCTTTCCAGGACAAAATACCCATGGAAAATAACAATGAGACATTTTACCAATTCCAAATGGCAAACCACTATAAAGAACAAAATACCAATGCATCAAAGAAAAGGTTCATGAACGTCAGATGCCTTGCAGTATAAGGGGATACAGAAATCAATATGGTGCCCACCATATTATAAGCACTCAGTTGGCAAAGCAATATGCAATCATATGTTAATACTTAAAATGCCATACCTTGCAAAGTTCAAGTACAGCTGCAACATGATGGCTTCTCAAAGATATCTTCAATTTTCCGTTTTCAGATTTATCTAAAGCCTGTAATGGAATCAATTTATTCTGAGTTTCAAAACCATAATTCTTCAAAACAGAAATGTTAATTTTTTTTCAAGGCAACCCAGAACCAAAGTAGTAATGAGTGCTCATATTAATAGCTCTTTTTGAGCAAGAGTTCAATAAAAAAAATCATATAAAGCTTATCTAGACCAATTAAATAATTCATGTCTAGGAAGATGAGAGGGATCTGGTCAATCGTGAACTAATAAAGATGCCCTGGATAGTTTACTATAATCATAAAGGTTTAAAATTTTCTAGGAAATTCCATTTTGCTTGAAATTTTTAGGGAAAAAAAATTCATAGACATATATTTTTCTTCCATTTAAGGGGAGAATTTAGACTATTAATCATTCTAGTGTTATTCCCTTAATAGGGGCAGACTCACAGACAGAGAGTTGCACTTAGCAGGTACAATTGGAAATCCAAGCTTCTTCAAGTCATTTGTTTAAATAGCAATATGCAATAAGAATAATATTAATGTTGAATTGCAGGTCCACAAGCCAAATAAATATTTCTCCAAATATACTCCTCTAGTCTTATTTATAGGACAGAAAGAGAAGATTTATTTTGGTCATATTTATAGGGCAAACAGAGACATTTTTCATATGAATGTACTATTTTACCATTCATTTATTTATGTTGACTTTGTTTCTATTGGGTGTAATGTATATTAAATAGAGGTAAAGTTGGAAAGTTATTGAATTTTATGGTATATTAAATGAGGTTTAAGGTTTTCCTTGGTATGTGTGAAACATGGTAGAACTGACTTATAAATAGGGCCAGGGGAGTATGCTTCTGTCTAATTTGAATGAGCAGAAGTGCTCCATGCCATTCTTTGGCATTATATGATGGCTGACTTATTATGAAGTAAGTTGTTTGGAGTCGTTGGTGGCTATGGATTCACCTACTGACCTTGAAGTGATTTCTCAAAATTGCACAAAAGTTTAGATAAGAACGAGGAGGTGAAATTTCTGAGGTAACAGAGTCTTTGCATTGCTTTGGTGTATTTGATTAAAGAGAAATGCTCAAATTTTTCATAATGATCTGTTACCTCTCCAATAAATGTATAATAAAATAGTGTCTATGGATTCGCTTTTGGTCTTCTCCTAGTTCCTTCAAGAGGTCTCTATTAAATATGCAAAGACATTGGGTAGGTTTGCTGCTTCATTGATTCGTATGTCATACTGTGTTCTTTGTTATTTCATATTTTAACTTTTAGGGGTATATCCCATCTTATTGGGCATCCATACTTGTAATGAACAAATTTTATAAACCATAAGTTTAAGCATCCATTATATTAAGTACTCACTTAGTATTTTACTTGGTCCAAGGATCGAAATGGGAAAAAAATAAATCTTGGAAACATGCCTGATATCTAAACTTCTAGAGTCACTTAAAAGTTGTCAGAAATAAAAATAAAGGGAAGAAAAATCAAACTAAACCTTCAGAAAATCTGGAGGCAATCCAGCTAACTCTGACTCGTTAAAGAGAAGAAAACTGTCATCATCACTAAGATTTTGGACATATCTTAAGCTTAATTCATCAATCTGAGCTCTTAAACGCAGTAACTCTTCTCTCTTGGTTGCAGTGAGGTTCAATCCATTTCGCTCAAAATCTCTCACCTGTCACTGATTAGGCAAGAGTCAAGATCTGGATTCTGTTTTTCACATGAATAACATTTTAACATATACCAAATTGAGTTTACCAAAACGTAGGTAGCACAAGAATGCTCATTTTCTCAACAAAGTTTCCCAAAAATATATACGTACAAATAGAAATTGACTTACCAGAAGTTGAACAAAGCATTTGGCTTCAGCACTCATCCACTCCCCCCTTGCTGCAAATGCCTTGACAACAAGATATACATCTTCACGTTTGCTGATCCAATTCCAAGGAATAGTATTATATTTAGTCCTATAATCCTTATATTAAAGAGAAAGTTACTTTTTTAATATCTTGTAATGACACATATTGAATAAGTTATGGAAAACAAAAAACTATGAAAACCTAAGTTTTCCTTCTTTTGCTTCAAGTAGAAAAACAAGCATAGTAGGGAAAGCCATTATAGCAAGTAAAATGCATAGCTTTTCCTTCCATTATAGATTAGAGTTAAACGTAACCACCACCTATTCGTAATAACCTAATCAACCAAACCTGCACAAGTTAAGATGAGCATCTATTTTTCTTTCTGCTTCTGCACTAGCTTTGCGCACATCCTCCACAGAAGATACCAGCTTTGGAAAAACACAAGATTGTATCAACGGGAATTGATGTGCTTCAAGTTCTGCTAGAGGTGATATAACGTTCATGTATGTAACCTGCGGTTTTTGACCACTCAATTAAGTCAAGCTAGCCTAAGAAAACAATTTACAGTGACCAAAAAAATAAAAATGAAGAAGCCCCCTCATGAATAGCATAAAAAAGAAGAAAAAAAGAAATGCAACAATTAAGAATACCTTTTCAAGGGGGACTGAGGCAACAGCATCATGGACCTCTTTTGACTTCGCAATTATTAGGTCTGCCAACTTAAGAATCTCAGATTTTGATAGGTTAATACGCACATTGGAGCCCGGAAGATCTACAGCGTTACCCAATGAGATTTCAGAAACAAATACGTATTCATTTAAACTATAATTAAACCAGTATATATATGTAATATGTGTGTGTGTGTGTGTGTAACATTAGATCACTAAGTAAAACAAGCTAGACGGCTTAACAAAGTTAACTCCAAGATAAGAAAGTAAGAGATAATTGGACCTTTTTTTCTTTGATTTTTCTCCTTATGGTGCTTGATGGCGGCGATGGTAAGGTTGACAGCAATTGCAACCACAGCTGCAGCTCCGGTGAAGGCGAGTAGGCTTCTGTCTCTCTTCTGTTTGACCATTTTCTCACTCTTCTCTTCACTTCCAGTCATTTTCTCTGGTCTTTTCCCGGTCACCAAAACTTTCGATTGCGAGGGAAATTTGTTTAGCTTTGGGCGGAGTGAAATGACAAAATTGAAAGTAACGTTTATAAAGAAATTCCAAAATTAAATTATGTATAAGGTTAGGTGAAGGCTAGCAAGATTGTGACTAAAGTAGCGGTGGGTGAACCATATTCTCATCCTCATTTGGGCCGGCCCGTTTATATACAAAGAAATTAATTGGGCCTATCTTGACTAAAATGGCCCAATCCATTTAGATTTGAGCCCACCTATGGTTTTGTCAGTCTGGGGAGGAAAGTGAACTCTAGAAAATCCGGAAAGGGCAAAGCTCCTGGATGAAGAAGACGAACGCCATTTCCATGGGAGGTTTGGCAGCCTGCTCTTTCTACATATCACTCAATGGATGAGTAGATCATAGGAGGTGTGCTATTAAAATATATTCTAAGAGAATAAAATAAGCATATAAATGCTATGGAAAAAGATGATTTTTTAAAATTTTTGATATATATTATATGTTTGTTCTATTTAAGAGAATTAATAAATTTTAAGTGTTTAATCTATTAGTGTAAATTATTATTTTGGGCAGCTTTTATTTTTTATAAAAAAAAACACAGAGGATAAACGCCATTTGGATCATGTTTTATTTTAGAATTATTACTTAATTTTGATTCTAATTATAATATTTTAAAAAATATTTTAATTTTTAGAGATTTAAATTTATATTTAAAAATAAAAAATAATTTATTTTAATTAATATTAGTATTATATTTGAAGAATAGAAGCTATATGGTCCTACCTTTTCAAAAATGATTGTAAAAAAAAAAGAGGACGAACGCCGTTAGCCGATAAACTAATAACACAAGAGCACTGCTAAATCAATCTTTCATTGTTTGGCGAGCGAGAAAATATTTGGTATTGAGCCGGAGTGAATCTATGACTCCGAAGTCGAAGGATAAGCCAAAACCTGCTTCACCGGCGTCACAGCCTCTTCCTCCTATCGAAGATCTCTTTACAACGCTTAACAAACACATACATAGTTCTGCCTACAAAAATGCTGTTAAAGTTGCAGATCAAAGTTCGTTTTGCACTAAGAATTGTTTTCAATTTTGTTGATTTGTATGCCGATCCTACCTTCCTCTATTTCTGTATCATTTGACTTTGTTTGCGATGTCTGAAACTCGTTCACAGTTCTCTCGATTGCACCGGGCGACGAGGATGCCCTTCGATGCAAACTTGTTGCACTGGTCAAATCTGATAAACCTGATGGCTTTCAAGAGGCACTCTCCACGATTCAATCTTCTCCGAAGTCACCGGCTGATTTCAACTTCCTTAAAGTATGTAATTTCAACTTCCAGTGTAGTGTTTCGGTTAATAAATTGAATTGAATTTTTCTGTTGGTAGAAACTCGATTATTTGTCAAAATGTGAGAGATTACGATGAAGATGATTTTTAACAAGGAAATCTACTGGAATTTCAACATAATCAATGTTATTCAGACTTTTGAAAGCGTAGTTTAGAGATGCTTGAGTTGAATTTAACTCAAATTTGACTTCTTATTAAATTGAAATCTCAGAATCAAATGCTCGTTGTTTTGGCAAATTATTAAGCGGATATTGTGTTGTCCCCTTACTCATGGCTATATTTCTCCACTGGTATGCTGAATTAAACTCTAATTAGCTGCATCAAGAAATGCAAAAAGGGATATGCTTGTTATTAATCATAACTTAAACTCTTTTCCTCTAATTTGTGTCCCATAGGTTGAGTAATATTGACATAGTATAACTACCATAGCTTGTGGATTTTTTATTTGTTTGCATACAACGACCGGACATGTATTTGGGGTTTGAGGATGAGATATGATCAGGAAAAATTGGAATTTGGAAGAATTCTGTCTTTACATCTTATTCTTTTAAAAATTAAAAGGGTGTACTGTGTCCAAAACAACAGAAAACTTGTATTTAAAGCTATAATTGTGAGCATTATAACTATAAATTTTTAATATTCCTTGGGTTTCACCCTTTTTTTCTTCAACATCGTATAATTATCTTCTTTTAATAGTTCTCTTGAAGAAACAAGTAGTGGAATCTTTAGATGATTGTATGGAGCAGGCATGAAGCAGATTTCGTATAATCTGGGATGAAATGGAACATAGAAGTGTAATCTGGCAGGCGTAAATGTGAAAAATCACACTTTTTCTTCTTCTTTTTTCTTTGTCAGCTGCCACCATTTTCAGTGGCTTCTTGATTCATTTGGGTTGCATATGTTGTAAGCCATGGGGCTATTTGCTATTCTTTTACCAGTTATATAAAAGTTTTCTGAGTGCTTGAATATTTGGAAGAGATGAAGGTTGCTTGTATCTCTTTGGTGGATCAGTGAATGTGTTGCCCTTAGTCAAGCTTGTAATTCAATCAGCAAGACAATTTACTACTCTGATATGCATTCATGCATGTATTTTATACGTATATATGCATGCAATCTCCATTTTCTTTTGAAACATTCATATGTTTAAATATGAATGTTTTTCTCATCGTATGGATGCATCTTGTGTGCGCTCAGGTGGAACAATGCTTACCATTGATATTGTTGTTTCCCTTTTGTTGTTTCTAAATAGGCATACTGCTTATACAGACAAAACAAGTTAAATGAAGCCTTGGAGTCTCTGAAAAGAGGAGAGAGAAGTGATGAAGCCATGCTCTTGGAATCCCAGATTTTGTATCGTCTAGGGAAAATGGATGCTTGTGTGGATAAATACCAGAACCTTTATGAATCCAAGATTGACAACTTGGAAATAAATTCTGTTGCTGGCCTAGTTATGGCTGGAAGGGCATCTGAAGTTCAAGGAGTGCTGGATTTGCTTCGGGTTAAGGCAACTAGTAGCTTCGAGCTGGCATACAACACTTCTTGTTCTTTAATTGAAATGAATAAGCATACTGATGCAGAACAACTCTTGCTGTCAGCTCGAAGGTAATACCCTTTTTTATTGTAGAACTCATAATAAATAGTAAGTTTAAAATGTGGGTAATTAAATATTGCATGATAACTGCTCTTTCTTTCCTCTTCAGTTGGTTTATAGTACATTTGTGGCAATGTGGTCGAGGATGCATTGAATAAGCTTGCCCTCTACATAAGCTAATATTTATGTTATGTTTGTTGTGTCAGAATTGGTCAAGAGACACTTATGGAAGATAACGCAGCTGATGATGCAATAGAAATTGAGTTGGCTCCTATAGCTGTACAATTGGCCTATGTCCAGCAGGTAAAACTTCTGAAATCTCAATCCTTATATTTTCATTTAAGAAAACAATGTTGGTTCTCAAGAGCCAGTAATTTCTATCAAGCATGATGTATGAACAGCTTCTTGGGCGTAAGCAAGATGCTATGGAAGGTTATACAGACATAATTAAACGAGATCTGGCCGATGAATCATCAGTTGCCATGGCAGTGAACAATCTTGTTTCGTTGAAAGGTCCAAAAGATGTGTCTGATAGCCTAAAGAAACTTGATCGGCTTAAAGAGAAAGAAACGCCAAGCTTTCAGATTGCTCATGGACTGGACTTGAAAATTTCAGCCAAACAAAGGGAAGCCATATATACAAATCGGGTTCTTCTGCTTCTTCATGCCAATAAGTTGGACCAGGTCATTTTTCTTTTTTATTTTTCATCTAATTTCTCTGCATTTTCTTCTGTCCCCCTTTTCCTTACTGAGGAAAAAATGTGCCACATCTCTTTTATTTCAAAATTTGGGTGACAAGCTATTTGGTATGTGAGCCTCTCTCTGATAATTGCTGTGCACTATGAAATTGTAGGCCCGAGAACTTGTCTCTGGACTACAGGACATGTTTCCTGACAGTGTTATGTCCATTTTACTTCAAGCTGCATTGCTGGTGAGAGAGAACAAAGCTGGAAGGGCCGAGGAAATACTAGCGCAGTTTGCTGGTAAGTTCCCTGAGAAGTCCAAAGTTGCTTACCTGTCAAGGGCTCAGGTGGCTGCTGCCGCTGGACACCCTCATATTGCAGCAGATTCTCTGTCTAGGATATCAGATATCCAGCACAAGCCAGCCACTGTTGCCACCCTTGTATCTCTAAAAGAGCATGCCGGTGACATTGACAGTGCAGCAGCAGTGCTCGACTCTGCAATCAAATGGTGGTCTAATGCCATGACAGAGGACAATAAGCTCGACATTATCATGCAAGAAGCTGCTTCATTCAAGATCAGGCACAGCAAGGAAGAAGAGGCCGCTCGTCTGTATGAGGAGCTCGTGAAACGCCGGGGAAGCATAGAATCCATCGTTGGGCTGGTAACAACAGTTGCCCGCATGGATGTTAACAAGGCAGAACTTTATGAAAAGAAATTGAAGCCATTACCTGGTTTGAAGGGTATTGATGTAGATAGCTTGGAGAAGACTTCTGGAGCAAAACAGGCCGAGGGTTCTACTAACGTTAGCGTGGTCGAAACACGCGAGGAAGGAAAGAACAAGACAAAAGCTAAGAAAAAGAGAAAGAGAAAGCCAAGGTACCCTAAAGGGTTTGACCCTGCAAACCCTGGTCCTCCTCCAGATCCAGAGAGGTGGCTTCCCAAGCGGGAGAGGTCGAGCTATAGGCCCAAGAGAAAGGACAAAAGAGCTGCTCAAGTGAGAGGCTCTCAGGGCTCTGTGAGTAGAGATAAGCAGGAATCTGGAGCATCTTCCAACAATTCAAATCCAAAATCAAACCAGGCAGGTCCCTCCAAAGGAGCCTCTGAGCAAACTAAGACTTCGTCTAAGTCGAGGAAGAAGTCAAGGAATTAACTCAGATACATGTTAAAAATTAACAATTTTTGCTTGAGACCATTTGTTTACGCTGCTGCTTTCAATGACTAAGCTGAGGGACTAGGGTCCATATGCAATGTTTGGGTTCATTTTCAAGTCAAACCTTAAATTATCTTTACGTTTCAGGAGATGAGAAGATGAATGTGACTCCCAGATCAAGAAATTATGTGCAAAATTGTCTTGCATGATTTAATTTACATAGGATTTGAAGGGGAAGAGTTAGTCCCTCTTTTCTTGGTTCAGTTAAAGGGTACCCCCACCACACACACGCACACAAATTTGGACGGGAGGAAGAGGAGAGAGGACTTCCTTTCCCTCCAATTTTCCTATATGAAAAAGAGGGGTTCCTTTCACATCCCATCCAAAATTTCCCCCACCAAACAAATGTAGTGTATTGTATTCAGGATTGAGGAGTAATTACTGTGTCTTGAAGTGTTTTTTCAAGTGTTATCAATATTTTAAAATAATTTATTGGGCAATTTTACCCTTAAAATTATTAAAATGGTACAATCTTATCTAAATGTCATAACAAGTTATTTTAATCTTTAAGTAATGATTCAGCTCTAATATGACTAAATTTATTTTGATTGTTAAGTGATGACTTATTTGACTAGTGTGTGTTTGGCATGTAGGTTGAAAAATTGATTTTAGAGTTTAACCATGATTTTCCTATTTTCTTCCCAAACAATCCTCAAATGTAGAAAATTGATTCTTGTATGTCAAACCATAGTTTTGAGGATAAAACCATGATTTGAGTATAATTTGCGTGACACAGATTTTTCCATTGTCCGTAAAGCATTTATTACTGTCTTTACTTTTTATTATCAACAGTAACACACATTTTACTTCTCTCCTTATGTCCACTTTTCTCTCCAGCGCTTCTCTTTCTTTCCATTGTATATGTATTTTTAAATGAAAAAATTTAATATCAAATTTATTTTTTTTATAATTATGATATTAGTTTATATGTCATTTTTAGTAAATTGCCTATAGAAAAGTAATCATACTACTAATCATCTAAATATCTTCAATTTTTAAAATTATTTTTTTCTAAAATCTATTAAAATTGAAATTGAAGTGAATATTATAAATTTTTACCTTGATCAAATACATATGTATATGTATTATTTTTTAATTATTTAAATAAAAACATTTAAAATCAATTTTATTCTTTATATAATTATGGTATTAGTTTATGTCTTTTTTAATAAATTACCTATATAAAAGTAATTTTAGTATCAATCATCTAGATATCTCCAATTTTTAAAATTAATTTTTTTCTAAAATTTATTGTTCAGAATCTATTTTTCCCACATTCTATTCTCAAAAAACTAATCCAAACACACCCTAAAGAAAATTTTGAGTTAGGATGATGACATGGCTATTTTATAATGATGGGAAAAAATTCAAGGGAAAAGAGATTAGAGTTTCTTATATCCGATGTGCCAAGAGGAGAACTGCATGTCGGCCAAAGAGAATGAAGGTTTTCTTTATATCATGGAAATGAACTTGAATTTCTTTGCTAATAAAACTAGTACGTCTATTATGGCAATGTTCATTTAGATTTTGAGCAAGGAATCTTTTGAGCATTCAAATTTTTGACAGGAGAAAATAGAATCATAGACACCCAACACTGAAAAAAGCCAGTTCGCTTAGATTCCAACAGTCCATCGATAAAATTAAATCAAGGGGCAAATTTTAGCTTCAATTGGTTTTTTAAGCAAAGAACGAAAATATTACAGTTATGAATGGAATCACATCGTGAACACAGTGAGGACGAGAGAGCGAGAGGAAGAAGGAACTGAAGGAAATGGATTGTACAAGTAAGAGCAAAAGAGTTGGCAGTCCTCAAACCGTGGAAGCTCAGAATCTGAACCTTGGGGTCCTTTAGAACATGGAGAGTACGAACTTATTAGCCTCATAAAATGGAAATGACCTTGAATTTGCTGTAGAAATCATGTTCGTTCGGCGGATTTCTGTAGTTTTCCCCCTAGAATATGAGATATAAGAAAAGCTAATTTCTTTTCCCTTGAATTATTTTTCATTATTATAAAATAGCCATGCCATCATGCCAACTCGATTTTTTTTAGTCAAACTAGAGAGATGAGTCATTACTTAATGGTTAAAATAAATTTTATATTACATTTGGATGTAATTATATTATTTTAATAATTTTATAAATAAAATTATATTATAAATTATTTTAAAATATTATATATATATATATATATATAATATGTTAAGATATTACGTGTATTTTAACTATTGTATTCATTAAATTTAGTTATGAGATATTTTTTAAAGGTGTAATAATTTTAATAATATTCAACTAATTTTTTTAATTTATTTAAATTAATTAAAAGTGAATTATAATGAGAAAAAAAAGAAAGAGTAATTATTTAATAATAATATAATTCAATTATATAATTTAATTTTTTTACAGTAAAAATGCATATATCAAAACAAGACAAAATTATGCATTGAGATAAGTGAGAGCAAGGAACAAGTCAAAATTAATTGGAATTGATGCTAAAAATATAAGCAATTTGATAAAAGAAATTTTTAGAAAGGATAAAAAAATGGAAGAGAATTTTTCATTCATTATGATTTTAATCACTAAATAGTAAATACTAACACATAGATTATATGATATTATTTATACTATAATTAGGGGTATTTATAAAGTCCATAGTCCGATATATCCACATAAACCTATAAAAAAAAAGCCCCGTCCCACCCGATAAATATAGAATAAGGTCGGGCATTGAGTTACAAAATATAATTCATATTTTTTTTAGGCTGAACACTGGACAGGGGATTGCCTTGCCATGAGCACTCATTCTTTTATTTTTTATTTTTTTATTTTTTTTCTCTAAATGTTATAGTTAGAAGGGAGAATATATTAGTTACTGGTGTTTAAATAATTATTTTAGAAATATAAGTAGTTAGATAAATAAGTTACGTCTTTTAATATTTATAACTATATTGATTTTATTTATTTTATTTTTTATATATTTTATCCTTATTAATATTTGAGAAATTAATATAAAATTATAATTATAAATTATTCAGATTTCAATTGTTTTTTATTTGCAATAACTTTTGATATTTTAATTATTATTTTTTTATTGCTTTATTTTTAGTGGATTGTAGATATTATTTAACTCTTGAAGACATATAAATATGATATTATTTTAGAAGTTTATAATTGTATATTGTTTTCTATAACATGAGCATGCATCATAAATTGGGCATGCCCAACTAAAAATAGTTAAAATTTTTATTGGATCAGGTCAAGTATCAGACTGTAAAATATAACTCATATTTTTTTTGAATAAGATATCGGGGTTACCCTACTCAACTATGTCTATAAACACCTCTACTAATAATATTATATATATTTTTAGAAAGTCAAGTATTAAACCTTTTAAACGTATTATGTCTAAACTAGCTTATTTTAAAATAAATTATTTTTTAAAATAGATTAGCCACTGATAAAAATAGCTTAACATTGACAATAATTAATATATATATTAAAAAATAAATTTATATTTTATAAAAAATAAATTTAATTTTTATTAATATTATAAAAAAATATTTATAAATAATTTTATATTTTTTTGTAAATATTCTATAAATTATAGGGTCGTACCTTGACAAAATCCATCACAAAAATAAATTGGCCGGGCACTGTTACAGAAACCTGACTCTCTCATATATGTGTATATGTGTGTGTATATATATATATTGATATACACACACATATATTTCTTTTTAAAAAACAATGGGCTCCACATAAAGCTTTTCATATTGAAATTGATTGATTTGCTATGGAAAGTTGAAACCGACACGCAAGATGAAATCAGCTCGAAAGTGTTGGACTGGAAGCGGAAGACATGGAGAGACAAGTCCGGCTGATTTCAGATGCGAAAGCTTCTACTTCACAATCACTACATTACGCTATTGCGTTCTCTGCAACTCCTGCTTTTAATCTTCATGCTTTTCATACTCACACCTAATACTCGTCTTTCTCTGATTTTCATTTCTGTTGTTTTTTAATGTATTTATCGGAGAAACCCCGACCCATTGATTTCTATAAAGAAGAAGCAACCCCAGATATGATGATCGAGGTTGCGTCCAATATCGAACTCCCTCCGTCGCCGCCGCTTCAACAACCTCTGCAACATCAAATGATCCTCGGTGAGAGTAGCGGCGATGACCACGAGGTTGAAATTAAGGCACCAAAGAAGCGAGCTGAGACTAGGGTACAAAACGAGACGCGAAATCTCATTGCTTTTCGCCGTGAGATGCATGGGCTGTTCAATACCTCCAAATCTAATAAGCACCTGTGGGATCAGATATCGGCGAAGATGAGAGACAAGGGATTTGATCGATCGCCGACTATGTGTACGGATAAGTGGAGAAATCTGCTAAAGGAGTTTAAGAAGGAGAAGTCTCAATATAGGGGAGCTGGGTCCGCTAAGATGTCGTATTACAAAGACATTGAGGAGATCTTGAAAGAGAGGAGCAAGAGTGTGTGCTACAAGAGCCCTACTCCTCCAAAGGTTGAATCCTATATGCAATTCTCTGATAAAGGTATCCACTGTTCCCGTGTGTTGCAACTTGCTATTCTGACTTGCGTATGGCTGAGTCTATGCCGGTGTTTTGCATATTTTTGTGAAGATAGATTGTACGAGCAGCTTTGCCCAGCTGTTTCTGAATTCCTACAAATTTGGTTTTGTTATGAAATATCCTATCATTGTTTTGTTAGGTTGTACTTCTTTTCTCACAAAAAGGGAACGGGTCTATGTTCCATACAACAATTATTTACTGTTGTTGCAAGTTATAACTGGTGCGGTCTGCCTTATTTATAATCACCAAATCCGATTAATCATTCTTAATTCTGAAAGATTTGAGCGGAAAAGATGGGCATCTATTATTTTATTTGTAGGATTTATGATTTTGTGCAAAATTTGTAAAAGGTCAGTGGACCTTGAAGAAAGTAATTTACTCTAAAGGCTTGAAATCCAGTACTCGTCAAGATGGGCTACTTGCTGTCACTTGGGGGTATCTCAGACATTAGAGAGATCTGGTAGACCTTTCTCTTCATTGGATTTTGTCAAAATATGTGAGTTTGATAATTCCTCTTGATCCAAAACTCTGGCATTAGTTTTATGATCTTTTTCGTTTATATATTTCCCCTCCATCCCAATTCTATTCAGCATGCAATCTCTTCCTACTTTTTATTCATATTTGATCCCAACATCTCCTTTAAGTTTGAGTTTATTACATGCTTACACAAACATGTTATCTTTTTCTCCTCTTCTGATGATAACCCACTTAACAAGAGCCTTACAACTGAGCTTTTGCCTCTATATGACTGCCTCCCAATCACCAGACCTGAGTCAACATTTCATACCTATCATTGTTGAACATTGACTTTGATACCCCTGTAGTGGCCTGGGAGAGTCTGGAAAACAAAAATCATCGGGTCTTGTTTTCATCATACATTGGTAGGAAATTTATACGGGCGTTTGGCACCATCTCTTGATCCAAAATCATATGACATTTAAGTCTATGGGATTTTTGTTCTTGTATATTCCTCTTTCTTCCCAACTCTATTCAATGCAGGAATTCATGAATAGAATGCTACTTTTTCTTGTGATAGAGGATTATTACATTGATTTTATTATAGTAAAAATATATCAAATATCTCTGCAATTGCAGTGGCATGTTCCTGTCACTTTTTAGGATAGGAATGGATGCCCAAAAAACACGAACAAAAATGAAATTTAAATGGAACTTCAGGGATAAAACATGGTTTCTTTCTGATGTTTAACTCGGTATGATTCATTTAGGAAGAAATTATAATCCCAAGAATAGAGGTTGTATGGGATCTTGCTTGCTTTCAGATTCAAATGAAGCTTTAATGCGTGTTTGGCTTCATGTTGAAAACAATCAAAACCATTGTTTTGGTGGACGCAAGTCGGCTTCCATCAAAACCATGGTTTTGATGGTTTTTAACGTGAAACGAAACGCTCTCTTAGTAATTTATCTAAGTATGTCATTCCTAAGTCATGCACTTCTACTGTTTGTAACTTACCAGTTTACTCTATTCTCCTTTAGAAAATGGTTGTTTGACTAGTTATGTGATTGTACGGGTATAGGGGATACCAGCATTTCTTTTGGGCCTGTTGAAGGTATATCAATGTAAAAGTTCCTCTCCAAAGTTTGTTCTTTAATTTCCTGAAATATTTCATATTTGATAATGGTTGCTATATGTAATTTAGAATCGTGATTTGATGAGGGATTTTGGTTTTTATTTATTAGTCAATTGCAATGGTAAGTGTAAACTGCATTTAGTTCACACGAGATCTGCATTATTTTTCCATCAATTTCTTTCCTTGTTTTTCGTATTAATGGTCAAATACAGTTACATTAACAGTAAAATTAAAACTATTATTACTACTCCGAATCATTCCCACCAACCTTTCAAAGACCAGGGTAAAACTCCCCAATTACAATCCCTAAAACTACTACTGACAATTTCAATATCTTCAAAAAAAGCTTGAAGAAAACATTAAAACTGCTAGCTGATTGAAGTATTCTTGTTAAAAAAAAGCTTGAAATTGATACATGTTTGACTTCATTTACACATCCCATTCCTTCCTTCCATAGTAGTCTTTGGCACTTCATATGTTTCGTGTTACTTAAGTAACTTGCATTCAGGTTCAGCCACTGGCAGATCAACACTCAATCTTGAAAACCGTTTGGATCATGATGAACATCCTCTTGCAATTACTGCAAATGATACAGTTGGCACAAGTGGAGTTCCTTCTTGGAGTTGGAGAGAAACTCCTATAAGCGGTAAGCTCTGTATAGATTCCTTGTTTGATGTGTGCTTGATCACAAAGAGTATGTGATAATAAATAGGAAAAGGAAAGATTAATGTTGTGTGGCTAAAGGTTCTCATTTACTGCACATTAAACTGTTTAAAGTGACTAACTTCTGGTGAACTATGTTTAGGGATAAGTAATTTTATCAGTAGCAGCAGCTGAAGTTAATATTTTCTCAAGCAAGTTTTGTAAAAGCTGAGACATGTTTCTTCATCTTTCTATTTAGCAGGTGGGGAAGGTCAATCATGTTGTGGGAGGGTCATAACAGTCAAATGGGGCGACTACAGAAGAAGAATAGGCATTGATGGTACTTCAGAAGCCATCAAAGAGGTAATAAGAGCTGATTTTAGGTTGAGAACCGAACGCTTGTTTTGGTTGGAGGATGAATGCCAGATAATAAGGAGTCTTGACCGAGATATGCCTTTAGGAAATTATACTCTTCACCTTGATGAAGGTATTTCAAGCTTATTTCAGTCTTCTGGTAATCTTTCTGTTTTGTGTGAACTTGTTTTGTATATGCAAGTTGGTTCTGATTGCTTGTCAGAAAGCCAACAAGTGCATTACTTCCACGCACAGATGTCTGACGGATGAAATGGAGCAAGAATAATTTATTACTTCTTTTTATTGACCTAATACAATTGATGTTAGTCCATCAATAATTACTGAGTAATTTGCTCTGTTGAATCATGTAACTTTTAGCCAGTGCGAGGAAGTTAGGTTCAGTGAGTAACAAAAACCCATGAATATGGAATAAACTCATCCAAACAGTCCCAAAAAAAAAAAAGATGGAGTAAACTTTGTCTTCTCCTGCTAGATGATTTGCTCATTGGTTTCTGGACCCATTATTAATCTGAAAGATTTTTGTGAAAAAATTATACACTTACTCAAAGTGTGTGATTGCTGTGTTAACACTTGAAATTATGATTGCAGGAATGGCCATTAAAGTATGCCTCTAGGATGAGTCTGACCAAATTCATGTTCATACTGAAGAGAAGATCTTTTACACCGTGGAAGATCACCGTGATTTCCTGGTACGGCGGGGCTGGACATGTCTGAGGGAGCTTGATGGATATAGAAACATTGATAACTTGGATGATCTTCAACCTGGTGCCATGTACCGTGGTGTGAGTTGAAGACAGGTTCATGGTATAATCTCAATCTTCAGCTATCTGCCTAACATGTATAGAGAACTTTGTAGGGGCCTTTGTATATATATCTCTTTGACATTCATGCGGCACAATCCTGGGGTTGTATTTGGCTGTATATTTATAGGAATATAGATGTGCATAATTTATGTTCTCTCTAGCTTCAACATGTATGTAAATAAGCATTTCCGGTGCTATTATCTTTTTGTTAGAGAAGTTACCATTGTTAGAAAAATATCCAAGTGTTCAATTAAAATCAAACAAAATCTCAAATCAGTATATACTTAATTTGAATCACTGTAGTTTAACTATTTATGTTGTAATATACATACATACATATATATATATATATATATATATATATATATATATATATTCCCGGGGTAGCAGGGGCATGAAGCCTAGTTTTTAGCCCTTCCTCTTAAATCGAAACAATCATCACTGTCCCACCAAGTATTAATCTATTAATTATACTGCTGGTCCCCAAAAAAAAATTTATTATAGGAAATTGAACTGTTTTTCTGGATAAAAATACAACAGCACCACAATATACCATTTCATCAATTTTCTATTCGTTTGTATTTTTTTTTTCTGATTTCTCATTAAAAGAACACGAATTTAAACGAACTTTTCTTTTATATGAAAGGGAATTTTATATAAAATAAAAAACGGGAGCTTCCAGAATATGAAGAAACAAATGATCAGTGTTCTGGAGTGTATAACAAAACTAAAATGAGAGCAAACTACAATTTTGGCATTCCTTACAAGGCACATTTCTTTCAGCTACAAACAAGTTGAACAATATAACAATCGTGCGGTTTATACTGTCTCAGACTGGGTTAAGCATTACACGTTGACAGACTCTAACACTTTGACAACATGTGAATAGAGAATTCACATTGGACCAACACAAGACAATCAAAACAGGAAAATAAGTATGGCTCTATTGTTCATCCCACTCGTCGTTCTTGTAGGAAACAAGAGTGTCAACTTTATGAATCTACATTGCAGAAAAAGATATAATTAGTAAGAAGCAAGCAACCAAAAGACTTGTCTTTAGAATTCGTGGAACTGCATTTAGATTGCTCACCTTGGTATCAAAGGAATGCAACTTCACCATTTGAGGATTTGCAATAAGTTTTGGATCACTCTCAACCCAAGTGAATGGAACCGCCACATCTTTGTCCGTGTATGCCAACACATCAAAGACACCTGAAACCAGAGGATGTTATGCTTCGTTGCTTTAGTGAAGAGTAAGGAAAAAATAGGGGGAAATGCAGGGTGGCAACTTTTCTGTCCTTGACGTTTGCTTATGGATCTTACAAGTTTCATCAAGGCATGGCAAATAGGTAATGCTTGAAGCGATCTGGCGCATAATTGCTTGTATTTCTCTCATGATTTCCTTGTCACTCTTTTCCCTCGATACACTGAAAGATCAAATCAAAAAGAAAGGCATAAATGAAGAGCAGAGTACTTCAGACAGCTAGTGTTAATAAGAAGGCGAAATACACGAATTGTTGAGTTTCATCTAATCTAATGTAATACATGTTTCAAGTTATAAACAAAGCTTCATTTTTCAAGTGTCTACGTTTCATAGTTCCCTACAAAATTAAGAGGACGAAAGTTCAAATAGAAATTCGGTTACTTTACCCCTTTTCAACAACCTCAGAGTCGGTCTCAATGCTGAAATTCCACCTTTCAAGGACTTCACCAGTGACCTTGCTCATTATAACGAGGACAACCCTCTGTAACATCCCAGCTTCAAGCCATTCTTTACAACATAAGAGATTCAGATATTTCAATTGTCAGTATAAGGATATTGGGAGATTATAAATATCCTATAATTTGTATATAAAATAAGATATGATATTATTTTATTAGTATTTAGGGTTATCTAGAATTCTCTATTGTATATATATATATATGACTTCTAAACATCAATAAAGTATAAGTACTTTTTCCTCTTTAAATCTATATGGTATCAAAGCAGGTTAGAAACCCTAATGTCTGCTATTTTTTTTTTTGTCGTCACTATAGCGTCAGACCTTAGCCTCTTATTCCTGGCCTCCGACGATGACAAGGGCCGGCCAGCGTCACTGCGTTCCGATCGGCCAACCCCTGGAGTTTCGCCGTCAATCGAGCCGCGTGTGGTACTCACATGCCATCACAGGTTTCTACCATCACTCCACACACCGGCAAGTGAGCTGCTTTTCCAGCGAGTTAACGACGGCGCTTCAATTCCTTCGGCTTCGACTCCTTTTCTCGGCATCAGTCCTAGAGTTTCATACCCTAATTTTGACTTTCTCATATTGGGTCCTTAATTGCAGATCTGGAGTTTCTGTTTTTTAGACAATTTTGGTCGCTGTTTTGACCCCTGGAGTTGTTGTCTTCTACTTATTTGAATATCAATTCTTACGGAGCTCCCGGTGAAGCTCCAGTAATTGGGTCATCTGGTTCTTTTGTTTAGTCGTTGTCCTGCTGCTTTAGCTTTTGTTACTGATCCTTCTTTTTTTATGGCCACAACTAATATTACCGTAATTTCTGAGATGGTTCCAATAGTCACTAAGATTCCTATGAGTATTGCTATTGCAACAGGTAATAAGTCTACTGCCCTTGTCTCTTCCTTCTCCAAATGGATTATAGATTCTAGTACTACTGACCACATGACAGGTAACCGCTATCTCTTTTCCACTTATATTTCTTATGACAACCCTTCTAATATCACTATTGTGGAAGGTTCCTAATCCCGTGTTCTTGGCTCTGGCATTGTTGAACATACCTCTTCTATTCATTTGGAATATGTGCTTCATGTCCCTAACCTTGCGTTTAACCTTTTGTCCCCTAGTAAATTTACTCGTGAATTAAATTGTTAGGTCTCATTTTTTCTTGATCATTGCTTGATATGAGATCTTTTGTTGAAGATTATTGTTAGGGGTTACGAATCTGGTAGTCATTACTTTCTTGATGATCAGGGGTCTTGTGCGGTGGCTTGTACCGGTAGTGTCACTCCTTTTGAAATACATTTTCGTTTAGGTCATTTATCTTTATCATCTCTGAAAAAGGTTTATCCACAATTCCAGTATTTGTTGTCCTTAGATTGTGAGTCATGTCAGTTGGCTAAACATCATCGTCTTCCTTTAGTATCTCGAGTTAATAAATGAGTTTCATCTCCTTTTGAGTTAGTGCCCTCTGATATTTGGAGTCCTTGTCTAGTTGAATCCAAAGTTGGTTTCAAGTACTTTGTTACCTTTGTTGATAATTATTCCCACACTACTTGGTTATATTTAATGAAAAATCATTCTGAGTTATTCTCTCATTTTTATGCCTTTACTGCAGAAGTTAAAAATCAATTCAATACTTCTATCCATACCTTGCTCAGTGATAATGCCAAAGAATATTTTTCTGAATTATTTTGTTCTTTTATGCTTCAAAACAGAATTTTACATCAATCTTCTTATGTGGATACACCAGCTCAGAATAGCATTACCGAAAGAAAAAAGCATCACTTATTAAAAGTAAGCCATGCCCTTTTATTTCAAATGCAGGTTCCAAAACCCTTTTAGGCAGAAGCGGTCTCTACTGCTTGTTTTCTCATTAATCGCATGCCCTCCTCTGTTCTTGATGGTCACATTCCTTACACCACTCTCTTTCCTTCTAAACATTTGTTTCCCATTGATCCTAAGATTTTTGGATGTATGTGTTTTGTTCGAGATGTGTGTCCTTCTGTCTCTAAATTAGATCCTAAATCTCTCAAGTGTGTCTTTCTCGGCTACTCTCGTGTTTAGAAGGGTTATCGATATTTTTCTCCTACTCTTAATCGTTATCTAGTGTCTACAGATGTCACTTTTCAGGAATCTATTGCATATTTTGCTTCTAACACTTTAGCTCCTCCTTCTCCACCTATAGAGGATGATACTCTTCTGGTATATTCTGTCATTCACTCACTATCACTGTCCCAACTCTTGTACCGGCCCTTGATCAACCACCTTTATCTCGGGTATATTCCAAACATTTGAAAGAGACCATTGCTGCTATTACCCCAGATTCTGCCCTGCCCTTGTCAACTTCCTCATCAGATTCTGTAGAAAGCACTACTCACCCTGAGTCTGTCCCAGTTCCTAACTCAGAGACACCTCCTGTCCCCGATCTCCCAGTTCTTACCTTAGAGATACCTCCTGTCCCAGATCTAGATCCAGATCCATATCCCTCACTTGATTTGCCCATTGTCCTCCCGCAAAGGTAAACATACTTTTACCTATCCTATTTCTTCGTTTGTTTCATACAACCATCTCTCCTCTGCTTCCCGTGCCTTTATTGCCTCTTTAGACACTGTTTCAGTACCTCATTCACTTCTTGAGGTCTTATCCTACCCGGGTTGGCGTACTGCTATAGAAGAGATGGCGGCTCTTGATTATGCTGGTATGTGGACCTTAATGGATTTACCAGCAGGAAAGAAAGCCATTGGGTGTAGATGGGTGTTGACTCCTAAAATTAAGTCTGATGGCACACTTGAATGCCTTAAAACTCGCCTTGTTACTAAAGGCTATGCTCAGAAGTACAGTGTTGACTACTCTGAGACATTTTCCCCCGTGGCCAAGCTCTCCTCTGTTTGTGTCTTCATCTCGCTGGTCGCAACGAGTGGTTGAGATCTCTCTCAATTAGATATCAAAAATGCATTCTTACATAGTGATCTTCTTGAAGAAATGTACATAGAGAAACCACCCAGTTTTGTTGCTCAGGGGGAGCGTGGTAAAGTGTGTCGCCTTAAGAGATCTTTATATAACTTGAGGCAAAGTCCTCGGGTATGGTTTGACATATTTAGTACTGTTGTTAAGGATTTTGGCTTGTACCAGAGTAAGTGTGATCATTCTGTGTTCTATCAGAGGACAAGTGCTAACATGATTCTACTAGCTGTGTATATCGATGACATTGTGATTACAAGAAGTGATACCTCAAAGATCTCATCACTCAAGTCATTACATTCCTTAACTCCCACTTTCAGATGAAGGATCTGGGTTCATCAAAGTACTTCCTGGGAATTGAAGTTTTGAGAAGCAGAAATGGCATCTTATTGACTCAGAGAAAATATGTTCTTGATCTGCTAAAAGAAATTGGAAAACTAGGAGCTGCCTCAACTAGTTTTCTTATGGTTTATAATCCTTTGCTTGATGTTCATGGTAGTATATCATATGAAAATCCCGTTGAAGCTACTAAGAGCAAGCCATTTGAAAACCTAGAGAAGTATAGGAGATTCATTAACAAATTGAATTATCTTACGGTTATCTGTCCTGATATCACTTATCCAATGAGTGTCCTTAACTAATTTATGGTCTCTCCAACTGTCTGACAATAGGAAGCCTTAGAATATGTGTTACATTATTTGAAGGGATCTCTAGGTCGTGGGATATTGTACAAGAATCATGGCTATATAGATATTAAGTGTTTTTGTAATACCGATCATAGAGGATCAAAGGCTACAAGACAGTCTACTATAGGATATTGTATTTTTGTAGGAGGAAATTTGGTATCTTGGAGAAGCAAGAAACAGAATGTGGTGTCACAATCAAGTGCAAAAGCGGAATACAGAGCCATGGCACAATCTGTATGCGAGATAGTCTGAATAAATCAGTTACTGAAGGAAGTTGACCTCAAAATCTTGTTACCAACAAAGCTATAGTATGATAATAAAGCAGCCTTACACATGGCTTCTAATTCGGTATTCCCTGAACGTACGAAATATATTAAGATTGACTGTCATTTTATTCGAGACAAACTCAAGAACAACTTTATCTCTATAGGGCGAGTAAGATCCAGTAATCAACTGGGTGATCTCCTCACCAAAGCTTTTAATGGGATTCGAGTTAAATATCTTTGTAACAAGTTGGGTATGATTGACATATATACTCCAACTTGAGAAAGAGTGTAGAGATATTAAGAAATTATAAATATTCTATAATTTTTATATAGGATAAGATATAACATTATTTTATTAGTATCTAGGGTTATTTAGAATTCTCTATTACATCTATACTCCAACTTGAGAAAGAGTGTGGAGATATTAAGAGATTATAAATATTCTATAATTTGTATATAAGATAAGATATAATATTATTTTATTAATATCTAGGGTTATTTAGAATTCTCTATTATATATATATATCTCTTCTGAATATAAATAAAATACAAGTATTTTTTCTCTCTAAATCTATAGTCACCAATGATCCAAGACAACAAAATTACTCACTCCCTCTCAGACTCAGTTAAGTGAAAATTGACAGCACCGAGAAGGGGAGTGAGGCAATTAATACTAAAGTTACCAGTCAAAATATGCCTAAATCTTTCAAATTTCGTTGCTCTGTGAATTTCTTCAATCACTTCCAAGCATAGCATTGACAAAAAGTTTCCAGACATCAAAATAGTTCTCTGTTTCAGTTCAGTTGGAATTAGCGGCATTTCCAAGTCAAGATAAGTTTACACTTCCCAAAATTTTGTTCCTACATGAATTGTTTCAATCATTTCCAATCATAGTATTAGAAAAGACTTCAAAACATCAAAATAGTGCTCAGTCTCAGTTCAGTTGGAATTGGCAGCATCAAAATGATGAGGAAGTGGATATGTTTAATACTATTTTTGTAAATAGAAATAAACATCAAGTTTCAATTTACTCTAATTAACCACCGCCAATCATTGTCTAAACAAGAAGGAATTAGTGGCTTACGAGATAACTGAGCAGTTAGATTGGTAATAAAAGATTTGACACCCTCATCTTGTGTGAGCAACATTGGGAGACCATATTTCTTGACCTTCACAAAGCTTTCTTCTGGGTAAACTCCTCGATTGTAAAGAATACTGAGAGAAAATTCCAACTCAAAATACTTACTATCAGGGTAAGCACACAAAATTTGAAATATATATATATAGAGAGAGAGAGAGAGATTGATTTAAGTTCAGAATTGATCACCTGTTAGCAGCATATCCTGATCAGGAAAAATAAAAATTAAAACAAATCAGATTCGAAAGCCCCTAACCATTTCTGGATGCAAGAAATCGGCACGAGAACAAAGGAGAGTTATCATACCGAAGAACTCGCTAGCTATTGCAGCGGAACCGCGAAGAGTAATGATGTCTTTAGCGACTGTTCTTGCGGCCATGTCCTGGTTTTCCTTTGAATTACCAGAAAGCTATGTTTTAATCGACAAGAATTTTTAAGATACTAGATCGGCTGTGTTCAGAAATCGAAGTGAGGGATCCGGTTGAATCGATGAATAGGAACAATGAATAGAAGAAAAAAACAAACTGGTGGGATGCGATTTGTAAACACTTCACGCGAAGAGGCGCACTAAATTAGGGCTTTGAAGATAATCAGCGTAACGGCTAGTTCTGTTTTTGGTTTTGGTTTTTAAAATTGGTGCGTCCTCAACGGTTAAATGTTGATGGCCCAGAAAAACCTTGTGAATGATTTCTCTTTTTCTTTATTTTTTTTCCTTGTAAAACTCATTTTTATTTATTTATTATTATCTTCAACCCTAATTATAAGAAGTAAGTAATTTTTTTAGATATACTAAAAAAATTAAATAAACTAACTAATTATAACTAATACAAAAGTTAATAGATTAATTTAGGTAGATTGAGGAATATATAATAAAAATTTATCTTAAGAAATTAGATTTAATCATAATTAACTAATTTATTTAATTTTTTAGTATATCTAAAAAATTAATTAACTCTTATAATGAGCACAGGAGAAAATATTTATTATTACTACTACTACTACTCTTCTTTTTTTATTATAAAAATTTTTAGAAAATGGCTGGACTCACCCATGATCTAAGTTTTAAGGGTAGGATAAAATTTCACTTCCTTTTAGGCGATACTAATATCGTGCAGGATGAATCATCTATTATCCTCAGGCGTAAACCAGTCACATAGAAGTTAGGATGTCTCCTTAAATGAAACGACTGGAATTATAATAAAACGGTACTTCTTAATAATCAAACATACTTTAAATAGTTGCATATTTCACCTATTTACTATGAGAATTCACGAAACGTAGGTTTACTACTACTCATTAACCCGCAAGAATTCACTCTTATTTTGGATAAAGTTATGTTTATCCTTTCTTTCTTTCCTTTTTACCTAAGTCTTTCTATGTGATTTCACTTTTTTTAGATCTCTTGATCTAAAAATGTAGGGTTATAATAGAAGCATAATGTAAAGTTTTTCAATTTATTCATTTATTACATCCTCCCATTAATTTTTTAAAGAAATAAACTGAAAAGGTGGGTTTTTTTAATCACTCCCATTATTAACTAAATAAATCTATAATTCCCGACGAATCTTTATTGGCTATTCATCAGTAAAAAACTATTGATTTTTAAGTATAACTTATTGGAAAATGTTAGAAGTTATATTAGTATTGTATTTGGGCTTGAAGCCCATGAGTCCTGTGTAACATTGGACCTATTTCTGTATACATTTATGAGGCCTATATATATGTATGTTATGTAAAAATGTTGAACGGAACTTTTTCTGGAATAGACATAATTCTTCTTTGCTCACTGTCTCAACATGGCATCAGAGCCATCAACACTGGAAGACCGGTCTACCACGTAGGGCCAAAGCCAAGACTGCCCAAGAAACCACCATAAATCCCAGAAAGTAAGCATGCTCATGCCTCTAAAACGACATTGTTGAAGCAACTCCAAAAAAGAAAAGACGGTGTTAAACAGCGTTGAAACAACTCCAGAAAAAATAGCGCTGAAGCAGCTCCAGAAACGATAGTGCTGAACAGCGGTTGAAGAGGGCTCAATCATCTCGATGTCTAGAAAATGTCTAGAAGTTTCCACGAGTGATGCTAAGGGACTCTAGCAAAGGATCTCATTCACCAAGAAAATGACGTTACGCTACGTGATTCCAGTAGAGGATCCGATTCATCAAAAGAACGATGAGCTCAACATACAAAATCAAGATTTGCCAGCGATCTGACTCAAAGTAGTGATGCAATCAGATTCATCTGCCTAGCACCACGGACAAGACAAGTTCCACAGCCATGGCTACCAAGAAAGAGTCCGAAGATCTCTGTGCATAAAAGCTAACATTCATGCACCCTTTGTTTCTTAATTCATCAGACACCCAAGTCGCCATCATCATTCAACACATCCTGACCAAGCCGGCGGGAAAAGATGTACAATCTAAATTACTCAATAAGTTAAAAACAATTGATATATTCAGCCCCCAATTTGAGGGGAAATATTAAAAGTTGTATTAGTATTATATTTGGGCTTGAAGCCCATAAGTCCTAGGTAACATTGAGCCTATTTCTGTATGCTATGTAAAAACGTTGAATGGAACTTTTTCTGGAGTAGACATAATTCGTCTTTGCTCAGTGCCTCAACAGAAACTCTTTACTAAAGATGTAGTTGGGAATGACATGAATTCTCTTCTTAAGATTTTCTCGAATATCTTTATCCATGGCCTCCTCCATCTGTTCTATAATATAGTTAATTTTTCTTTCTATTATATTATAATTAATACTTTATCATGTTTATATTTTATAAATATCATTTTGCCTTAACATAAAAGAAATTTTAATCACAGAAATAATGTTGGATAAAGAAAATGAGGAACTTTATTATTTATTAAACGACATGGGCATGGATCCTCCACCAACAAATTACAAGTATAGTATTATGAAAAAATGAGATTGAAGCGTCTTAATATTAATTAAACCTTCTCTCAACACAAAATCTAAAAACGTAAAACTAAACTCAGATGAAATGAAAGAATGAATGAATGATTGGAGAATTAGTTTGGTTTAGAGAAAAAGTTGTTGACAGATGGCATAATCTCAGGGCGCTTGTTGCGGAGGAACTTCCTGAGTCCATGTTCCTTATACTTCTCTCCCTCTGCGAAGTTCTCTAGCACTCCTGCCGCTCTCTTCTCTTTCAGTACCCTGCCATTCACATTACCATATCATCTTTCACTTCACAGTTTACATGACATCTTCAAAATTAAATCTGTAAGAACTAGATTAAGAAAGTTTTATATATATACAATGTACCTGACTTCAGGATTTGTAGTGATGTTTCTGACGAGTTGCATGCCGCAGATCCCAACGGCCACACTGACTGAAGCAAAAAGAGGGTAAACCTATTCGCAAGGACAAGAAAAACAGGACGTATTCAGAAAATCATCACATTTCATACCAAACGTTTAGTCCTTACTACTTCAATATTATTGAAAAGAAAAAATTAGAAGATAGGAAATCTGAATGTGTTTTTCTTTCTGACATTGGCTTCTTAAGAACACGAAAAACGAAATCAAACAAATAATCTTCTCTGAGATTTGCAGGCTTCAAGAGGAAAAAAGAGGAACCAAATCTCCTAATCAATTAACCGACTATTCTTACAATAAAAAAGAATCTCAGGCTATAACTCGAAAATTACATCCCAAATAGGTGTTAGAACAACTATTACTAATTAATTGATCGATCGCAACAAGTGAACGAGCATTTTAATCGTTTCCGCGGGAATCAAACAAGACGAACATCGATGAAAACGAATTAGAAAAGGGGAAAAGATCAAACGCAGAAGTACATACCTCCGGCTTTAACCATCTGGAGGCTGCCATTTCTAGATCGAAGGGAATAAAAGAAGAAGGAGATGCGAGAAAAGAGAAAAACGCAACAAAAGGTATGACTTGCCTCCTCCAAGAAACTCGAAAGGAAGCAAGAAGGAGAAGAATGATCGCTACGATGAAAACGACGACCAACGGAGTTGAGTTTATATACGTGAACAGCACGCGAATATTATGGAGTTTCATGCAATTTCTGTGAAAATAGAAGAAGGTCCGTTCTAAAACGCCCATCTTCCACCACTCTTTTTCTTTTTTCATTAATACCCTTTTTACTCTCTTTTTTCTGTTTGACCAATTTTATCATTGTTTTCTTAATTCTTGACCACTCGTTATGGTCAATTCTTTGTTTTGGCATATAAATAGGCAGATTACATTCTAGTGGATAGGATAGAGAATACATTTTTTTTAACACTTTTTAATTAATAGTCTAGTTCTTATTAATTCAGTATATATTAACCGGTTCCAAAAACATAATGAATAGATTCATGCATGTGACTAATTGAGTAGGTTGATTCACTAATTCTATTTGCTTTCAGCACTTGAAGATCTATTCAAACTAATCCTTATCGAATAGAGTGGATTTAACTAAATTTGGTCCGATTCATTGAAACATAAATAAACGTGGCAATTAACTAAACGGGAGAAACATTCTTAAGATATATATAGTTTTATTTAATTTTAAATTTGGTATTTGTGCAGTTCTTTCTCCATATTACATCATTTACTTTTGTTACCTTAAATATGATTAGTCCATATATATAACTTTGTATTTTTAAGTCTTGTTAACTTATATATAAAAACTAATTGTGATAATAGATCAAGATTAAAATATTTAATAAGAAAAAATATATATAAATTTTAAATTAAAAAATGAAAGAGGAGCTATGAAATAAATAAATATAAGTTGAAAGAATAACTAGAAAAAGGATTGATGATTGATTGTATGCAGTTAAGTAGAATAAGAACTGTTTATCCTCTTTTTCCCAGCTGCATGTCCGTCACTTTAAAAATAAAATATTAAATATATAAATGATAGTTACCACAAATAATAAGGAATTGACTTGTATCTCATATAAGAATACTTGTTCGATTCACGCTATCATTATGAATGTTCATTTGATAAATGATATAGTAATTTTTTTGTAAGCGCTCTTTGAATTTTGAGGCTGTGTCCTAGGATTGGTGGGAGACTGGTTTCGAACACGCCTAAACTTATTTATAAAAAAATAAATAAAATATTAAATATGATTAAATTGCAGGGCCTAAATATTTAAATTTGTTTCATTGAAAATTAATTGGGCTTACCAAAATAAATCACAGGGCCCAGAAATAAGTTTAAATTTGGCCCAATAAATATCTCCCACTTAACACTTATATACCCTAAAACTAAGGTTTGAATTTTCATGTTTTAATATTTAGAATTTAATAATATTTTGAATAAAATTATCTTTAATATAATATATTTATATTTAACAAAAAAATTTAACAAAGTATGTGTGTGTGTGTGTGTGTGTGTTTTACGACAACAAAATTAGCTCAACAATACCGTCACACAAAGAACAAAACGGTCAACTAATTATTGGCCAATAAAAAATGTCAGCTAATTTGCTCAAGTAAATTATGAAAACAAATTAAACAAATATCAAAGCTCATTCGGAGAGTTTTGCTCAAACAAACCTCCCAAAAATCAAATACAGCTTTCGTTTAATATAAATCTTTTACATTATGTTTAGATAGGAAGAAAATAATACTACAGAAAAAAATGTGTATAAATAATAAATTTTTTATCATTTAAAAAAAAAATCTTCTCTCTATTTTCCCTTCAATTTTCTCTCCATCCAAACACACCCTTAAAAGAAAAGTGATAAACTTTTTCCTTCTTTTTTTACTGGATTTCTTTTTTATGGCACTATTTTGGCTGTTAATATATTAGTAATTGAATACTATCACAGTTTTTTAGTTTTTCTTGCTAATTTTTATTGGAAGCAAGTCTATAATTTTGATTTAATTTTTAATTAATTCATTGTAATTTTTTTCCAATTTTTATTGAGTCTTTATAATTTCCTTAATTATATATATTAATCTTTATATTCATAATTTATTAATTTGTAAAAAAATAGTGTTAGAAATTGATCACGTAGCCCTCATTCAGCATACATCTTGATTAATTTTACTCTATGATTATAAATAAATCGATCATGAGCATAATAATTTTTTTATTTTTATGTTGATAATGAGTGGGGGCAAAATCGTCCTTGACAATAATGTCATTGAAAGCATGATTTTTTAGGGCCGAAGATCTCAAACCCAATAATGAGATAACGAGAGCTGAACGTGGCTACCGTCACCTATATTCAAAATAACACCAATCTTAGTTTCCCGCCAAACATTAGCAATACTTTGTTCCAAACACGTCACTTGGTTTTTGAAGGCATGATTGGTCTGTTTGGAGCCGAAGTTATATATCTTGTTGAGCTATCAACTTGAAAGCAAGTTTGGCAATGAGTATGAATTTAGTTGTCGGTCCAATATCAAAGTGAACATATAAAAAAGGAAAATCACCGAAATCTTAAGACAAGATGTAGTTATATATATTAAGTTAGCGCCATAAGCTTATATCTTTCATGCTGCAATCGGAATTTATCATGACATACTATTATCTTTCGTCTTAATTATAAAGGTTAATTAATTTTTTAAATTAAGTAAAAATGTTAAATAAATTGATTAATTATACCAATATAAGAACTAATTTATTGATTTTGATAGATTAAAAAATATATAATATAATTTTATCTTGACAAATTATATTTATTTATAATTAATTGATTTATTTAGATTTATTAATTTATCTAAAAAATTTAATTAACTCGTATATTAGAAATCTAATGTAGTACACTTTTTTCTCTTAAGATCTTATAATAATTTTCTATAGGTAAAATTTTTAACGGCACCAAGACCATAGGATTCATCCTAAGAGGGCTGCTAACTTATATATAAGGAAAAATTATACAGGGTCCTATAGAAGAGAATTTATTATAAAAAATCTTATAAAATTATTAAATAATTAAATAATCTCAAGTGACATAAAGTAATAAGTTCAATTTATGTAATTATTAAGTTATATATTATGTATAAATGATAAATTTTTGGGCATATGATAATAATTTAAAGTAGAATAAATGACAACTGGTTATTATCATCTACTCTGAATCGTTATTTGTGTCATTTGAAGTTTTCTTTGTGTTTTTGTTTTTACTAACTTATCATTACACATAAGGATAGCTTAGTTATTATATTACACAAAATGATTTATTATCCCACGTCCCCTAGTTCTTGGGACTATTTTATTATTTGGTAATTTTTTTTGTAATAAATTCTTTTTTACAAGATTTTTAAATAATTCTCCCTATATATAAATAGATACATTAGTTAATACTGTATTTTTTTTCATTAGTTAATTATATTAGAAACATTGTCGGCTATTAAATATTACATTTCTTTTAATAATATTCAAATATTAATTCGTCTCACTATATTATAAGAGATTGACCTATTCTACTAAATTTAACTCCTATTAGTTTCTCATCATATATTTAATTACACCCCCACAATTAATTAATAACCCAATGAAAAAGCAATTTCTGCCTACATGAAAACAAGTTTTTTGAATTGTCTATTCAAACAAAAAAACATAGCAAAAATAAAATTAAAATAATTAATAAACCTAAATAAAGTACATGCTAGTTTCCATTTTTACCCCGCCCATACAAATTGTAGATTTTCTTCTCAAAGTGAGCAGAGCGTCCACGTGGTTATAATTTTTTAAAAAAAAAATTATATACTTACCTTTTATATAGTCATTATCTTGTAATTGTCCATTTAAAACCATACATATGTATTATTTTTTTTTAGAATTATCTATTGATATCCATTGCTAATATTACCAATTTACTCACTACCCAGTTTGCAATCGAATAGTTAGTTTTGTGTCACTTTCCAATTTTCCATTGATTTTGCATCTCTGGCGATTTGGTATAAAGAATTTGCTAGGATGATGGATTGTTATTTTGGCCTGTTAGTCATGTCAATGTTATGTTGACGTCATGGCTTTGCTATACAATAATAACAAACCCTTATATGTAATATTTTTTTTAATTAAAGGATAACAATACTAACAACATGAAATTCTAAGTGAGATTAAATCGGTGAATAAATTAGAATCTTAACAAATTCTAACAATTATTTAAAAAAAATGAATTTTATAAACATTGATTCAAACGGTTATAAATGAGAATCTTAACTGTAAATTAATAGTATCTATATTTAAAATATAAATTCCTAATTTATAATTGAAATTAAATTTCTAAATTTTTATATTTAATTGATTTTAAAAAAATAGTTGGAGATTGAATTTTAATATTTTGAGACCTAACAATTATTCTCCCAAGAAGTGACCCCATTAAGGGTTAATAATTGGTCGGTAAAATTTTAAATTCATGGCCTTAATTCTTAATATTTTTAAAAATTACCTTCAAAATAATTAATTTTTTTATTTCTCATTATTTTTAAAACCTCAAACAAACATTTTAAATTTTTTTCAAAAGTGTATTTTTTTTCAAAATATTATATATATTAAAAAACTGAAATAAACAAGCCCTCGATCCAATGAAATTTAAAAATATATTATTACGATATAATATACCATATTAATTTATTATTTACAATAATTATAAATAAATAAGATATTGTAAAAGTTAAAACTGAAGACAAAAAGTTAGTTAAATATAGGAGAAAGTTTGCCCTATATTTAGTGGGATCGGTTCTCTTTTAGAGGCAAAAATACTAACTAACCCTAAAAGAGATAAGATTCATCAGCATTCTTCGGATATAGTAGTCCTAGTTTCAGAGCTGTGATTCTAGAGGGCAAACCTTTTTGTTATTGATATATATATATATATGAATAAAAAACTTGGAGTCGTCATTTTACGCAAGTAGCTATTAGATTATTGATTGTACGTAATGACTCAAACACCGGTCACGGCTGATGAAACGGTGGCGTCACGACAGAAGCAGCTGGAGGACTGGCTTCCGATCACCGGATCCCGAAAAGCAAAATGGTGGTATTCGGCTTTTCACAATCTCACCGCCATGGTTGGTGCTGGTGTTCTTAGCCTTCCTTACGCCATGTCACGTATGGGATGGTTCGTATATATATACCTTCTTCTCTCTCTCTCTGAAATCTCATCGCTTCATGATCCAGATAATCTCTTTCATTTGCACACTTTAATCGTCGTTTTTTTTGGTTTTTTTCTTCTCACCGAACTGTGTAATTATTGGTCAAGAAAATTCATGTCCTTCATCAATTTTATTTCTTATATGAGATTTTTGGGTTTTAATTAGTTTATAAAAGGTTCTAGCTGGATTACTTTGGACTGAGTTTTGCAGTTATTCATAATATTGTTCGGTTTTGAATCTTTCAAACACGCCTTTAATTTATTATTATTGAGTGGTTCTGATCTTAAAAGGAAACCCTAGAAATTAAATATGAGACCACAATTATTACTGAGAAATCGACGATAAGTAAATTAATTATTAATTAATCCTTTAAGTATAAAAATATAATGCCTTTCCATGATCACTTGGGAAATCTCACGATCTTTATTAATTAACGAGGAGTTCTGAATAGAATAATGAAAATCTATAGGATTAGATGAGTTGTGACGATGAACACAGTTTATCCTCATCTTCTTTTTCTTATTCACATAGTTATGGCTCCCTTGTTACAACCAGACTACATATATCTATAACTCTCTAGATTTTATCTTGTGTAATCGACTCCACTTAATGTAATAAATTGATTTGTTGTTATATAAGTGTATGGGTGTTGTGAACAGGGGAGCGGGGGTGACGGTACTGACACTATCATGGTTGATCACACTGTTCACGCTGTGGCAAATGGTAAATATGCACGAGATGGTGCCGGGGAAGCGGTTCGACCGGTACCACGAGCTCGGGCAGCACGCGTTCGGGGAGAAGCTAGGGCTATACATAGTGGTACCGCAGCAGGTGCTGGTGCAGGTGGGAACATGCATTGCCTATATGGTGACCGGAGGCCACTCCATGAGGAAGGTGCATGACACCATCTGCAATGACTGCTCCACCTTCAGAAGCTCATGGTGGATCGTCATCTTCGCCGCCATCAACTTCGTCCTCTGCCACTTCCCTAACTTCAATTCCATGTCTGCTATCTCCTTCCTTGCTGCTGTCATGTCTATCTCGTAAGTATCACATATATATATATATATATATATATATATATATACATTCATCAATCTCCATTAATTTATTCCTAAATATATAATACATCAATCCACTTTATAATTTTTTTATAGGATGAATGAGACACTATAAATTTATTATAAATAACTAATTTGTTATCATGTCTATTACAAAGCTATCGTATTTATCATTTTTAATTAATATAAGAGATACTTAATTAATTAAAAAAGTTATATAAGTAAGTTTATTATAATAAATTGTGACCCGATCTTTCTAATAAATTAGATAAATTAATGTATAAAAAAATAATAAATATGATAAATAAAGTAAATTAAAATTTTATATTTAGAATTAAATTAAATAAACTGTCCCACTAATTCCCACATTTAAAATCGGAAGAATAAAATGAAAACATTATTTATGTAGACAATAAGATTATTATGAATGTGATTGGTTTGTTTTTTGAACAAAAAAAACAAGATTGTTTTGTTACAAGTACATTTTAATGTACTACACGAACATGAACAGGTACTCAGTCATTGCTTGGGTAGCTTCAGTGTCAAGAGGTGTTCAGCCAGACGTGAGCTACAGCATTAAGTCACACAGCACGGCGGACGCCACCTTCAACTTCTTCACGTCAATGGGCGACATAGCGTTTGCGTTCGCCGGCCACAGTGTAGCTCTGGAGATCCAAGCCACCATCCCTTCGACGCCGGAGAAGCCTTCTACAGGTCCCATGTGGAGGGGAGTCATTTGGGCTTACATCGGAGTTGCCTTCTGCTATTTCCCTGTTGCCATTTTGGGATATTACATCTTTGGAAACTCCGTCGCCGACAACGTCCTCGTCGGTTTGGAGCATCCTAGGTGGCTCGTTGCTGCTGCTAACATCTTCGTTGTTGTTCATGTCGTTGGAGGCTATCAGGTCTGCCTCATTAATTGCTTTCTTTTCTTAAACTTCTCTTTCTATTATGCTTCTGTGGGTGTTATTGCATTCACTACATGTTATTAAATACAGGAATTGAATCCAATGATACTTTAATTTGACTCTGCTGCTGCATATATATAACAGTTTAAGTTAATTACTACTTTTGATCCTAAATATAGGGATTAGGCAAATGTTTACTTTAGTCCTAATAATCCAATCTATTTTCTAAATCTATAATTTTTTCTCAAAATATTTTATTTGCACATATTAAAAGGTTTCTAGTATAGTTATCTAACTTTTATACTCTTCATGTCATTACTACAAGACATATTTAACTAATTTAATTATATTAATAAAATTAATTAATGAAATATTTTTACTAAAGTACCCTAGTCATCTTCCTTAATATCCTCACTTCCACCCTCTCTTGATTATCATTAGGGGAGTATCAACAAGATAATTTAAAAAAAAAAGTTAATAAATATAAGAAATAAGTTAAAGTTAGAAGAGAATAGTATATTTGATTCTTATAATTAACTTGTCTATGTGTAATTCGTGAGGTTACAATTGTCTTATTTTGTGAACTGTAATGGATATAACGAACAGGTGTTTGCAATGGCGGTGTTCGATATGTTGGAAACCTTCTTGGTGGTGAAATTGAAGTTTCCTCCATCCAACCTCCTTCGCTTCATTACTCGCACTGTATATGTTGGTAGGTACATCACTTTTATTCATACTATACTTTCTCTGTCAACATTATGAAGCCTTCAAGAAAGAATATAACTACTAAAAAATTACAATATATGTATGTTATTAATATTGAAGTGGTTAACAAAATAGTTTCCTTTTACAGTGGCAACAATGCTTGTTGCCATAGCAATCCCCTTCTTCAGTGCTCTTCTTGGATTCCTCGGAGGATTTGCCTTTGCTCCAACATCATACTTTGTAAGTACAACCAGATCTTTCCCTTCAAAAATTATTATCTACCAACTACCTCGTATGCATATATATATTTTGCCATTATAAGTAAGATTAAATTATAATTTTTCATCTACATAGGAACTTTCATATCACTTGGCTTTAACGTTATAGGAAAAAATTAAAATAGAATTAATCACAAATATGAGATTAACTCAATATGCTAGAATTTTTGTTAGAAAAGCTAATATACTACCTCTGGTCCTTAATATAAAATTTATTTAATTAATTTAGATAAATTAAAGAAATAAGTTAAGTTAGTTATTTATAATAATTGTGTGTTAATTTTTTTAAAATATCCCCTTTAATCATATGTATTTGAACTATCTTGATAAAAATATTCTTAATATATGCAATTATATAAGAATATTTTAAGAAAAAATTATAATTTTAAAAGATAAGATAGATTAAGGTCTTATATTAAGTCTAAGATAGAGTATTATGTTATCTACTAAGTCTTGTTCTATGGTATTTGCAGCTTCCCTGTATCATGTGGCTTAGGGTCTACAAACCCAAGCGGTTTAGCTTATCATGGATTGTCAATTGGGTACGTTTTAAATTGACATTACTTTGAAAATTCAATCTTCAACGGATTCTTCAGAGATTTTCCTTCTTTTCTTTTTCTCTAATTCAATGTATTATTATAATGCTTGCATATGAACAGACCTGCATAACGCTTGGTCTTATACTAATGATGCTATCCCCTATCGGTGCTTTGAGGAATATCATACTTTCAGCAAAGGACTACAAGTTCTTCTCATGAACCACACAAAAACCAGAGTATTGGGATCTCAAATTGCATGTTTTACTCCTAGTTTGGGAAAATAAGTTCATTCGAGAACATCTGATGAAATTGGAAAAGACTATATATATATATATATATATATATATATATATATATATATAAGGGGGGGGGGTTGGAATTTGAGTATTGAAGATTGACTTGGGGTTCCAAATATGTATATGCTCTGTTTAGAGACCACTATATGTGGTTCTTATGGTATGTTAGGAAAGTAGAATCACAAACATTGAGAATTTAATTAGCTTAGTGAGATTCTTGTTCCTTTGACTTATTAGTAATTTGAGATTGAACTATGGTCTGTAAAGTCATTAAGTTAAAAAAATTTAATTATGTGGAGAAGATGGAGTTACTTATATCCATAAATTTATAAATGTGCAAATGCATTTTAATAATTAACAATGACAAAATAACAAGTATCATAATAACTACAATGACAAAATAACAAGTGTTTGTCTAAAAATTTACAAATCCTAATTTATATTATAAGAGGTTATACAAAAAAATTTAACAAAATAATAAATAGGATCAAAGAATTTGACAGAATAAATATAAATTACTTGATATAAATTTTATCCTATATATATATATATATTAATTTTTAATAATTTATTTTTTAACAAATTTTACAATTTATTAAATGTATAAAATTAATAATATTACGCCAACAAAGGTGCCCTAGTTCAAAGCTTGTTTCCAATAATAAAGACTTTGTAGGTCAGGGATTATAATGGCTCTTTGACTTTACAGGAGTACTCTAACTTGACCTAACTTATCTAACTTTTTTTATTATAAGAAAATTTAACTGTATTATATAAAGAAAATACCTATTTTATAACTATCATCTTATTTTATAAATATAGTCATACTTGATAAAAATAAGCTTATGTAATTTATGTTTTGTTGTGAGGAATATAATGCTCCTATGAACCTAAATATAGGACATAATTAAAAATTTGATCTTAATCTTAAATATAATATCTATTTTTTAAATTCACCAATTATTTCCTAAATTTTTCTTATTGATATTTTCTCAACAATAATCGAATAAGAGAATGAGGGAGGGAGTTAAGGAAGATGATTAGAGTGTTTTAGGAAAAACATGTTATATTAATTAATTTTCTTAATCTAATCAAATGAATTAAATAGAACTAAAGGAGTAATAAGAATCCAATAAAATTGGTGAAATAAAAAAAAAAACTGTCATAATGAAATGCCACAAAAGTGCCATACTACAGAAATCAAGATTTCGTGGCCAGTAGCACGAAATCGCTGATTTACATCACCATCCCTCCATCTATGGTTAATACCTGACACAGCAAGTTTGATCTAAATATGTACTCAACAAATGAATAAAAAAAGAGGAATACAGGTAAATTATAGAAACTAAATTTACATGGCAAGTTATAATGCTATACTTAGCTCATCTGATATCCTAGTATACCATAAATTGGATAGTTTGTGTGAGCGAATTCTGTTTATAGGACCATAAAGGAAGTATATAAATTTACCTGTCCAGTCATGTAACTGGCAGCAGGATCAAGAGCCAAGAATTCCACCAGTCCAGCCACTTCTTTTGGCTGACCATATCTTCCTGAATCCAAGTGGAATGAGCGAGTTATCAAGATTGTGGGCTTGTTTTGATTAACATTGGAAAAGTGACTTTTATCCCAAACAACTTTTACAAGCTAACTTCGGGGTAGAAGTTAATTAGTGTAATTGACTTATATTTGGATAATTTTTTATAAAAAAAATTAGTTTCATATAAACTTATTTGGATGATATATTGAAAAGTCAATTTCAGAATGTTTAAATCCGAAGAAAAATCTAAAGTCAAAAACCAGAAGTTTAAGGAGGTTTTTGGGCAAAAAATCAGTTGCTCCCAAAGCTATGACTCACCCAGGGGAATTGACTCCAAAAATTTCTTCTCAATGTCAGGTCCTAGCTTGGCAGTCATGTCAGATGCGATAAACCCCGGGGCAACCGCATTAACCTGGAAGGAAATGCTGACTCATGAGCTGTGAACCTGAATCTTAGATTATAGGCATAATTGGTGAGATTTTTAGAGAATTACATTGATGTTTCTGCCAGCATATTCCTTTGCAACAGTTTTTGTAAGGCCAATAACTCCTGCTTTTGTAGCACTATAATTAGCTTGACCAACATTTCCAATGAGACCAACAACTGATGCAATGTTAATTATCCTTCCCTGCAATCACAGCAGCAGACAGAGATACACAGGTTGAAACCTTTAGTGAACATTTGATACTATCCTGCAAGTCATGGAATTAGAAAGCAATGGACTGAATCTACAAGATCAAGGATGTGAGATTTAACCTTGGGACATATTATTTGCAGCTACTTTTATAAGGGGAATTACTATGAAGTCCTAAAGAAGGAGTTTAATCACTAAAAAATCCCAAACAGCATAAATTTATTGTCAATTCTTATAATAGAACTTGTCATTATTAGGTTTTTAGTTGTCATTGAGACTTTTAGATAATTGAGTCTTTTATTTGGGACCTCATATAAATTCTCCTAAATAATAATGTTTGGTAATTTACTATAATATCATGATAGCGTATGTTGTTTATAGTAAAGGGAAGTGTGAGAAAAGAGACTGAAGACAAGAAGTAAAAAAATGATGAATTGACAGAGAGCAAAATGAAGGCCAAAAGGTTCTGTTCAACAGCATCCATACCCTCACAAAAAAGTGAAAATAATAATAATGAAGTGTGTGATGCCACCTTTTTCTTCTTCACCATAATTTTGGCTCCTGCCTGCAATACAAAAGCCAGTTTAACTCAACAGAAGATCAAAGTTAATTAACATGAAAATCAAACTGGGAAAATGCTTACTTGTGTGCAAAGAAAAATGCCAGTGAGATTCAGATCAATGACCTCCTGCCATTGAGATGTCTTCATTCTCATTAACAAACCATCTCTAGTAATTCCTGAAATTAGGTTACCTTATTTCAGTATAACATTCACAACCGAAAGCTACTAGCAGCACCGGATGTTTAGTCCAAGTTACCTGCATTGTTTACTAACACATCAACAGTTCCCCAAGCATCAACTGCCTGCAAACTTGAAATTCATAAAGCTTCCTTGGTAGATAAGTCTAAACTGTTCATAAAATATTTGCTCACAGTTTTGATCATAGACTCCACGTCAGCTTCCTTAGAAACATCTCCCCCAAATGTAAGAGCCTGCCCACCGAGCGCCTCAATCTGCAAAAAATAATCAAAGATGCTTATAAAATATAGTCATTCAGTAGTTTATGGAGCACTGACTAAAATAACAGATGACATGAGCTGATATCATGAATACAATATGACAAAATGATATCAAGCATGAGTTCGTATAAATTTACAGGATTGAAAGAAGAAGAATGAAAATGATATTAAACTACCAATTTATATATAAAAGATAATCTGCAGGAACTTTTTTTCGAAAATAATTATTTTTTCTTCATAAGGAGACCTTCATGAACTTTTTAAAGCACAGATTACATAGATTAACAGTAAAGGATCTTGAAACTGCAATTGAAAACAATGATTCACTAAACAATAAATTACTTTTTGGGGAATGGGGGAAAAAAAGTAATGTTCAAACTGCAATTGAAAACAATGATTCACTAAACAATAAATAACTTTTTGGGGAATGGGGGAAGAAAAAGTAATGTTCAATATCATATATAAACATTAAGTTGAACAAATCATACATTCCCCTCCTTAGCACTAACAAAATTATACATTCCTTTCTTCTGGGGAAGATCAAAAGAAGAACATCAAACAGCTGTGGCTTTATAAATAATGCCAGCGTTAACCCATATCCATGATAAACATCTGAAACTTAAGGATTATGCTGATCTTTATAAATAAAATTAAGAGTTAAAAGGCTATTTGTAGGATAACTGAGTTCCATGTATTATTGCAAGAAAGAAAATGTATGAGCTCAAGTTCCACGAGATCTTCAGTCTTATGTTTTGTAAACAGTACATACAGATCACTACAGCACCAGATTGGCAAAAAAATCTAACAAGTGGCAAGAATTCGCTGACCAATTAAACTTGACTAAATCTAGTATGTGTATTGTGCAGAAAGGTCCCAATACAAATATTATCAGAAATCTATAAAAGCAGTTATCTACCTCCTTGGAAACCTCCTCTGCTTCCTTGGATGACCTTGCATAATTAACCAGAACCTGTAATAGAAAGGCTAAAAACTTTATTGGCAGAATTAAAGCTTCAATCATAATATTAACAGACTTGGAAATGAAAGTTTCTTTCATTTTTCTTCAGCTAGCTAAAAAACCATGACAACCCAGCAAAATTAGCACATTATCAATAAAATTTAAGCTCCTTCTTCCTCCCTAAGCCTCTTAACATAATTATCAAAAGACGATCAAGATCCACTTGTCTTACCAAAGTTAATTTGACAGAAAAAAATATCCATTCCTAATTTACCATAACAGGAGAAAAAGAACCTTGAAGAGAAAAAGAACCCCTAACCTTGCAACCTGCTTTACCCAAAGTCAATGAAATTGCTCGGCCAATACCTCTGGATGCTCCTGTCACAATAACAACAGGAGCCTCCACATTCTGGGCTGTACGAGTTCCAGCTTCCTCGAGAGTAGCAGCATGGACTCTTATACCTGCGCTTACCAATTTAAAAAACTCAACGAAATATCAAGCAAAATAAAACAATCTCATTCTCACATAAATTCCCAATGTTTGGACACCAATGTGGACACACTTTGCTTCACCCTAAGCAACAAGAGACCAATTCAAAGACTAAAACATAAGGCAGAAACGAGAAAAGAGGGAGATCCACACCAGACGAGCTCGATGAAGCGTTTGATCTGCAGTGAAGACCCAAAAGGGGACGAAGCTGACCCATTTTGGCTCCATAGATTGGAGAGCATTGGATCAGCTGAGTGGCCTTGGTGTTAACTATGCCACCGAACTTATCTGAGACACCGGCGGCTTTGAAAGCCACAGCATTGGAAGCGGCAAAAGAAGCCATGGCAGCACCGAAAAGCTCAGAGCAGTGAAAATGGTGAGTAGAATGAGAGGCTGCGAAATCCAAATGAATCGGAGAAACTGATTGATCCTTTTGTTACGACGAGGAGCTTCGATAGTAACGAAGGATAGTGGGCGATGCAAACTATGAGACGGTCGGTCAAGTTCAATGTTCAAGCACCATGCAAATGTAGTGTTACTCCTCTGTCCTAACTCCTAGGATTGTAACTTAACTATTTATTAAGGTATCAAAATATTATTTATTTATTCACACTTTTGGGACCAAATAAATAACATAAAGGGGAAAAAGACACTCAAGAATATGGCAAAGAAAGAAAATAACACGATCATCTCATAATGCTTGAAAATGTGAGGAAGGCTTGGGCTTTTATGGGGGAAATAAAAGGATGATGACAAATTAAACTTGAAAATTTTTCTGGTGTCACTTGTAAATCATGTTAAGGGGGGGCAGTTAATTTTTAAAAAAGACAACTCTTATTTACATAATTTATAAGCGACTCTTAGCTGCAAGATAGATATAAGGGACATTTTTGGTGTTACATTTCTTTGTATTCAATTCAAATAAAGACCTTAAAGTTCTCCATTATATTCTTATTTATGGACTCTCATTCCCTCCAAATCTCTCATATCAAATAAATAATCTGTCTAGATAAGTTTTTGAAAAATAATTTATAAAAAAAATTAGATATCTTTTAGAAAAAGAGTTTCTAGAAAATAGCTAATAAGAAAAAAAGTGATTATGAATAAATGATTATTTGAATGATTATTACTAAAAATATTTTTGTAATTGGTAAATTATCATAAAGAGTATGAGATAAAAATAAAAAAAATATATTACCCATCGCAACCTCATATCTCACCCTCATTGTTCATCTTCTTTCCTCTTCTTCTTCTGATGTCCTCACATCTGTCCAACTGAACTATAACCAGCGGCAAGCAAGATGGCGAGGATGTCGAGCTCTAGAGTGACGCAACCTTCCGCAACGACATCAAGCTTCCACGGTGATGGCGAGCTCTAGTGGCAATAGTACGACAATGACGAAGAAGAGCAGTAGACAGCGAATTGAGAAAAGAGAAGAGGGAGAAGAGGAAAAAAATATTAGAAAAAATATAAGTAAAATAGTAATTGAATAATCCATAAGTTCTTTTATTGTTCTATAAACTATTCTCAATAACTTATCTAAAATTATAATTTTAAATTATAATTTAATCCAAAAGTCATTTTGGACAAATAACTTTATTTTAAAATTTACTTAAACTGATATTTGGGCCATAAATTTTTTTAAAATATTGGTTTTAATAGTATCCAAACAGGCACAAAATGAATTGAAGATCAGTTTTTCATTATTATTTTTTAAATAACAAAATGATATTATAAAACTTTACCTAACAACAAAAAAAACAAATAGAGGATAGAATGAGGTTATGGAACAGATTCATAAAATTTTGTTCTAAACCAACTGTGTTGGAATCCTATGCGTCAATGTTAACAAAACAGAAAACCTGTAACCTCATTTTATCTTTTTCTGCTGTTATACAAACTTTATTACTTTTATAATATCATTTTGCTATTTCACCAAAAAAAAATCTGTTTATTCGTGAAAAAAAAATAAAGTTCACTAGCAATACCCCATAGTACAATCGCACAAGGGAATTAAACTTTTAAATAAATGCAAATAATTAAAATCTGAACGCATAATATTTGGGAAGGGAGGAAAAAAGAAAAGAGACCACCCAAGCAGCCATATATAACAAATTATTAGTAAATATATAGTAGTAGTACAATAACGTCAAATCCCGTTTTATTATGTTATATTGATATAGAGGATCTATCATGCACTAGCCAAAATATACTCAAGTGTGCTCTGTTTAACCTTGATTGAAGATAAAATATCTCTAAAATAAACACGAGAAAGAAACAATTGCACTCACTTTTCTTTTTGTTAACTTTTTGGATCTTCTAACAATAGAACTAATTAGCATTCTAATACAAGCTGTTTGTGGATTCTAAACCAACAAAGTTGGTATTCGGTACGAGGACAAAAAAGGACAAGAAAGAGACCATGCATCACAACCTGATCTCTTCCTACTGTTTACAATTGACGATGCAACTTCACTTTCGTGGTTCACAAGAAACAATTACAAGCTCCTTCACGATTCACTGCAGAGAAACACTAACTAAGCACTCTTGCTGGTTTCTTAGAATTGTTTTTCTTGCGGATCTTAACCAAAGCGTTCCCCAAATCCTGAAAACAGAAATATAGATATAATTCAACTCAGACACTGAAATGGAATTCACTTCAACATCCCATGAAAATTCAGTCCAATATGCAACTTTGAACAATTTCCTAAAAGGTACTACAGAGCGTGAACGATTATCCAATTAACGATGTTAAATTTAATTGAAAATTTTTCTCCTAGAAGCATTAGAATTATGTCAGTTTTAGAAGTAATTTGATAAATCAGGCTGCCTACTTAAATCCAATTTAGATGCTACTGAAAATAAATTAGCAAAGCATCAAATTAATTATCCTGGATTAATGAATCCAGTATGCTTAGAACAAAACATTATTCAACAACATCCGCCGGGGGAAAAAGCACAAAGCCAAGAAACACGTACGGGTTCTTTTTCCAATGTCTGTGAGTTCCAAAGAGACTCCAAATTGTAATAAGCTCTGGCCTTTTCATCAAGAGCATGAACTATAACTCTACCTGAATCAATAAGGGAAAAATCAAGGCATGTTTAGACCAAGCAAAATTTCAAATTTTTTCTGTAATAAAATTTTAGTATCAATGCAACAATTTATAATGCCAAATACCAGATATCATTCAAAATGAATACTTGTGAACTCCCAAGGAGGAAATGAAAATGTTTGGGGAAAAGAAAAATCAACTTAGCCAATATGTGACCCTTTCTTTTGAGTGGGGATTTCTCTAGCTCTAATTATATATATAAAAAAAAGTTTCTTGAAACTGACAGAGCATGGCAAAATGGTCCTCAACTTCAGTTATACAATGTTAACGAATGATACTATGCCTCTGTAACAGGTTATTATCCCTGACATTTCGTTGCCTTAGTTTTTAACTTCGTGGTTGATCCAAATTAATCAGCTAACCCATTACATAAGTAACAAATATGAGACAAAGCATCATCAGATACCAGAGTCAATTACGATCCACTTTCCTCCCTCTTGACCTTCCACACTAGGTAGCACCATTCGTTGAGCTCCTCGCTGCTTCTGCTTAGACTGGTTTACACATAAGCACAGAACATGAAAGGAATGGTCACCGTTATTCTCTGAATTGATAAGTACAGAACACAGAACATAACCATACCTAATGTCCAATCTTTCATAGCCATCAATAAATTTAATACACAAGCAACAAGCATTGCATAAGGGACCTACCTGGTAAATTAGAGCTTGAGCGATGTTCTTGACGTGCCAGGTCGACCTGCCGGTGGCAATCACCATATAATCAGCCCAATCACAGTGCTTGGGAACCGGCATGACCTTGACGTCGTCTGCTCTGACATCGCTCAGAACCTTCTCGATCTCCTGCAGATCCAAAAGGCCTTTATTGGGGCCATCATTGACGGATGAAGAAGAGGAAGCATGTCTGAAGCCAGAAAAGGAAAACCCTAGCCTCCATGGTAGTCGAGCCTGAGATATTGATGAAGAACATGACGACGCCGTCGAAAAGGAGAGGAATGCTCGAGCTCGTTGAATCGCCCACATAATAGAGGTGAGCCACAGCTAAACCCAGGTTTCGTGGTGCTGATTGAAGCCTATATGGATGGGTATTGGTGGGGATATTTGACGACGTCGTTTTACATTATTTTTTCTTTTCTCTTTTATTTTATATAAAAAGAATTATCCATTTATACTAATATTTAATAGAATTAACTATCATTTTTTTTATTTTTTTAATATAAACATTTTTAAAAAATAATTGAGTTCTTCACAAACTGTCACTTTATAAAAAGACAAGTTCATCTGCAAACATATTGGGTCACTTTCCATAATTTCTACAATATAAAAACAAAGTAGCTCAACTCAGAATAAACAACTAACAACAAAAATACAATGGCAAACCCAGGACATACCGTAGGTACAGCAAACCTTAAAAAATAACAGCTAGATGATGAGTTGATCTAACAAATTGCCCAACATGTAACCACCGGGTAAGAAAGAGGTAAGCCACTGGGAGATCAAAAAAGTTATTCTAGAATCTTGATTCAAAGAATTTGATTAATTTGCTTTTGAGTGACAGTATAAAGAATAGTTGCAGTTTGATGTTCCTTTAGACGAAAAAAAAAATGTTGAAGTTTGATTGAGAATTAAAATTGCAATATGTTGCAAGAGAGTATAATAGAGTTGCAGATATTGTGAAAAAGTGGATGTATCATATAAACTAAAAATTTCATATTGCTTACTAGAATGAAATCTCAAAAGTATAAATAATAAGTTATAATTGTGGGTTAATAAATGGGGCTAGAAGAAAGGTGGACTCGCGCGTACGACAATGGGCTATCAATAAAAAATTCAGTTGAAATCCAGCGATTTCCCCCTGCGCGCAAAATAGAGCGTGATATTGGGCACTTTTTGTGAAAAAATATTTTAACTTATCCAGAAATATTTTTAATGTATCTAGACGGAAAGTGTCCAAATCCTTACAGTCTAAATATATTTGAAAGGCCAAATGGTATTTTCTTTTATGAACGTTGGTATCATGGCTGTTGAAAATTGGTGCGTTGAAAAGATGCGACCTTATAATCTGATAGATATCATGCTAGTTCGGTCGAAAGGTTGTCTCTTACGGACTCAACCGATATTTCCATGCCTCTTCATCTTTATAAAAACAACACCCATGCTCTCTTTCTATTTTTTTCTGAATTTATTTTCTTTCGCTAGATTCTATTTTTTTATTTTTATAAGAAGAATCTGTTTAATTTTAAAAAATATTATTTTATCTTATCAATTATTATAGAATAATTTTAAAAAACAGGGTCCTTAAACATGACTTAAACTGATTGTTTTTTTACAAGTTGTGTCGGTTACAGCAGATGCCTTAATAATAATGGGAATCACTAGCTATTTTTTATTGGATACATACGTAAGATAACATTGGTACTTGCAGAGCAACTGACCACGTGTCAATATCCAAAGGAAAATATCATAATGAATTGCCAAATAAATCTCGCAATTCACAATATCTACCCCAATGATAGTACCGGGACGACTACCACCAAGAACTTAACGATGGAATCTAGAGCATTAATCGTTTTTGCCTGAATAACCATTAATTATTATTTATTTTTATATTTCTATTATAATAATTGGATCGAAATTTAATTAATAAAGTTTTTTAATAGTTTAAATAATTTTATTAAATTTTAATTCAAGAAACAAATTAAAAATATTTTCCCCTTTTCAAATAAAAGATTACATGAATTGAATATTAGGCTTTACATTTCAAACGGTATTTAAAGAAATACTTACGGATTATTAAGCACTGAATTTGAACATTTGTTCTTCTGAAATATGGGCCAAACCAACTAACATCTCTGGGCACTATCTGAAAATTTTCAATTAAAAAAAAATTGGACAGCAGGATAAAAGGATTAATTTATTTTTAATTGTTTATTAAAATTGATATATATCTTTTGCCTTAGAGAAGGAAATTTTTTTTTTGTGATTTGGTTTGTGTATAGTTATATATATATCATTTTACCCATGTATATTTTCATATAAATAAATAATATTATTTAATATATCGATATAAATATAAAATATCAATTTTACAGATTATAATTTTAATAGACAGTGAATAATGGCACAAAAAAATCGTTGAAATATACGGAGGCTCCCTAACAAATAGTATAAATAAAAGTTTTAAATATTAAACTCAAAATAAAAAATTACAATACTTATGACAAAAATAATAAATAATTAAATATTAGGGAAATGGATATAACGACAAAGTTAGGCACTTATCTCTTTTAAAGCGTGTTCATGTTGGTTCGCACCAACTAAAAATCCTTATCTTGCAACCCAACAAAAATGTCAATTCCATACATGCATGCGCAATAACTACATGTAAAAAAGTATATTGTCCGTACGTTGCGAAGGAAAGGGAAATACAACTATTTAGATATATTTAAATCATATTTAACTTTTAAAAAATATTATTTTATTATAATTTTAATCATAATATTTTAAAAAATATATTAATTTTTAAATATTTAAAATTATGTATAGAAATAATTGACAAATCACCCTATTAAATATTAATATTATTTAAAAGAAATAGAGATTTTATCTAACTTTTAGATTATAGGTGAGTCTAATCATTTTTTAAAAATTTTATAAAAAAAATATATATAAAAAAACTATATGTAAATATATAATATCTATATTTATATTTTCCATGATATAAAGATATATAAATTCTAATATATATATATAAAAGAAAAAAGAATACAGATAATTTTTTATTTTAGATTTTAGGACGGAAGGCAAGCATTAGTCACAATATGCAGCCACCTTATTTGGAGCTTGGCTTTTTTAATATTGTGGTTTTAAGAAAAAAAATGTTAATACTATAATCCCATTAAAACAACAAACATTTTATATAAAGAGGCAATCGAAGAAAAACAAACATTAAAGCTTAAATAAGACGCTAGATACGAGTAGGCCCTTTTTTCATATGGCATATCTTAGATTATTAAAAATATATATATCTTATTTCGATTTATTTTAAAAAATGCAATTCTCTTGGTTTATAATATCAAACAAATACTGACTTTTTATTTAAGGATATTTTGAATTAAATATATAAGATAAAAAAATCAAATATAAGTATGCGATGTCTTTTTGTAATTATCATTTAATGTTTGCTATATATCTCTAATTTTCTCAGGAAAAATACTTACAACTCAAAAACTAATTTTTATTGCCCTCATAGACGAACAAAACTTACCTCCTGTTCATTCTCTCCAGTGTATCCACTTTTCCTATTATCAAGTGCCACCTGGATTTATTAGACACGTCACCATGTAACAGCATTATTCTCCTCCTTCTCCGTTCAAGTAGCAAATCACTTTACCTCCAACCCTATTTGCCGCTAAAGTGCCCCTACATTTTCGTTCACAAGCAGTGACCGTGAAGAGAAAGCGGCGGCCGTGGCCAAGGAGTTGTAGTGGCAATCGTTAAGAGAGGACGGTGGCTGTGCAATGGGCAAAGAGAATTGGCGGTCAATGAAGATTACTCGAAGAGAAGAGAGGATGGCTCCGATCTGGGTTAGGGATTCACAATCTATCCGATAAGGTTTGTCTTGGCCTTGATCTTTTGGAGGTTCTGATTGTCGGGTATGGACGAGGCCTGCCATGGTCACCACCGTTTGCTCTGGTGGCCAAAACCTGGGGAATTGAAATTGACGACATGATTGGTTTTATTTTTACTTCCTTGGATTTCTGGGTTTCTTTGACTCCATTTTTTCTACCGTTTTAAGTTCCAGAACTTTAAAGATATATATTTGAAGAACAAATGGACCTCCTTTAATTATTTGATGACTTTCTTATGAAATAACTACATCAGTTTTAAAATGGAAGAAAATTTCGTGAAATCCAGTGATGCACATTGGGCATCAATGATGAACACGGGAGGCAGTCTACCGGTCTCCAAAGCTTCTTGCGTTGGAGGAAGCGAAGGATGAAATCACAGAACCGTGTTTGTCTTCTTTGCGCTAAGGGGTTAACGGTGGTTTACCGGTGGTGACTCTGGTTAAATGGTGATGTGTTTATGAATCCAGGTGGCACTTACTGATTGGGTAATTGGATGTACAGGATGTAAGTAATTGGAGGTAAGTTTTGTCCTAGACAGACAACATTATTCCGGTGGAGACTGTGGTTAAATGGTGATGTGTTTATGAATCCAGGTGGCACTTACTGATTGGGTAATTGGATGTACTGGATGTAAGTAATTGGAGGTAAGTTTCGTCCTAGACAGACAACATTATTCCTTTATTTTTATAATTATTATATGCATTCTTTTTATAATTTGTCTGTTTGTTGAGATGAATTTTTTTTATTTTTTTATTATGTTATTCTCATCAATTTCATTTTATTCCTTTATTAATTTATAAGATAAAAGTGCTATGAATTATACTTTTTATTAATATATTATGTACTTTATCAATGAAGAACAGAACTATATACATCCTCTTAATTGCTAAATTTAAAGTTTTAAACTGATCAAGAGAGATGGAAAAAAATTATACGAAGCCTTTCACATTTAAATTCCTCAGTTGTTTCATTTATTGAAAATACAGATAAAAAAACAATAGAACACATGTGAGAGAGATTAAAAAAAACACTCTGGGTTTTTATTCAAAGATATTTTGAAGTAAATATATAGACAAAAATAAAATATAAATATGCAATGTATTAACTATTTTGTAATTGTAATATTTCATTTCCTTGTCCAAATACTTACTCCTATTGCTATATATTACAAACATATTTTAATTAATTTATATAAATTAAGAAATGACAGTTAAATTATTAAAAATGTCTTAAAATAATACTCTAATAGTTCTTAATATAATATATAATTGAGGAATTAATTTTAGTTTTAAATATAAAATATATTTTTTATATTTATTAAATTTTTTAAATTATCAATATGAATATTTTTTTAATAATAATTAAGTAAAATAGGGAAGAAAAGAATTAAAGAAGATAATTATAGTATTTTAGAAAAAAAGTATATGTTATATTAATTAATTTAATTAATTTTTTTAATCTAATTAAATTAGTTAAATATATTATATATTAAGGATTAAATGAATAATTTTTTAAAAAAATTATCTTTATTTAAAAATATAATTGAAAATGAGAAATGAAAAGTTGAACCCAGAGAAAAATATTAATGACTCTATTACTTCTAGAAGTCCTATATCAGGAGCAAGAGGAGGAGTACAACACAAGAAATAAATTTTATTGAACACATAGTCAATACTTATTCTAATTCTATCACATATTCTTTTTGTGTTATTCTTTTTGACAAACCCATTATAAGATACACAAATCTTATGTATCCTATTTAAGTAATTTATCATGTACTATTTTTTTCCATAATTACAGTGTACCAAAGTATTCCTTTCCCATCATTGAGATATCTTAACTAACTTATATCCATTTATTGAAGAATGAATAGAACAGACCTATACCCTCTAAATCTAATTGCTAAATTTAAATTGATCATGTGGGGAGAGATCTGGGCTTTTTTTTGTGTCTATGAGAGACAGAGATGATGTTTTTCATATTTAAATTTCCTCAATTATTTAGAGTCTTTTAGTTTAACTTTTAAAAAATAATTTATAAGAAAAAAATAATTATAGATAGTAGATTTTATATAAGATTTTTTGAAAAAAAATAATTATGAATAAATAAGTATTTATATAGTTATCACTATAATGACTTTTTTTATACATAAATTAATAGAATGGGCGTTTATTAAAATGATTGAAAAAAAAGATAGAGATAAAATAATTATTATATAGCCCAAAAGTAAGTTTGTCACATAAAAATTATTTCTACAAACTTATTAAAAACTATAATTTTAAATTATAATTTATTCTAAAAAAATTTTAAATATTTAATAATTGTTTGTTTAATTTTTGACTTAAATTAAAAAAATTAAAATTATGATTTTAGTTGAAATTAAAAAGGCAGTGGACTTGTCAAGGGACAAGAGAGATTAAAATAAAACAATTAAAAAATTGGGGGAATACAGCTCTAAAGCATCTCTTCTCACTTAATTATTAATTTAATAATTTGGACAACCCCAACTATCTGCCATATCATTCTATTATATACTCAAATGTTTTTGGAGATACAATTGTAGACCTAATATAACTTTTATTTTATTTTGTCCACTTGAAAAAAGAAAATTAAAAAAAAAACCTACATGACCGTTGGTGCCATTGCTTTTTTTTAAAAAAAGTTCTATGTAACCCCCTACTTTAATTAACTTCAAAATCCATAGAATCCAACATAAACACAATGTCATTACCTAAGAACTAATTAAAAAAAAAGCTATAAGGTAAAATAAACAATAATTATGCAATTAAATGAGTTTAGAACCAAATAAATGAGCTATGTAGAGGAAATAAAATATAAAATGATCAAAATGAAATGATTAGCATGAGGGCTTTTGAAGTATCCTTTTGTCTCACCCACCCATTAAAGTGACATAATAATAACTCCATAATTAATCTATGGATTAACAAAAAGTCCACACAACACACACAGCTTAGTAATTAGCTAATCATAACGTAGTTGTTATGTTGACCTTATCTTTCTATGTCCCACATAACCCCTTTCTTTTTTCTTCCCTTTCTTCTCAAGTTTCTTTCTCAATTTATTGGCTTCCTTGTTGGGCATTTATATTTTTTTTACTTCAATTTCAAAATTCTAAATCAATTTTGTTTCTTATATTTTGATAACTATTAATTATACTTTATAAGTAAATAACAACACATTTTTATAAGAATTATTTATTTAAAATTTTAATTCAAGTGATATTTTTGTGAGATTTTCCCTTATCATTATTATTTTGTATTTAATTTAAAATTTAAATTAATTTTATTTTCTATTTTTTTAAACTATCCATATCGATTCTTATTCAAATAGTTACAAAAATATTTATTACGTAGAGATATTATAAAAAAATTAGATTATATTTATCATAGTTAACTAATTTATCTAATATTTTTAATTTATTAAAATTGATTAAGTAATTTTTATATTAAAAATTTGAAGAATATTATAAATCACTTGTGGTCGCAATATTTTGTTTTTTGTTATTAGAAAGAGACTTGGGCTCCAAATATGACTAATTAAGACACATTACTTGTTTAACATGTTAAGCTCACCAAAATGATGATGTCCTTGAATGTGATTGTTCAATGCATTTTGTTTTAGACAGTTTGGCTAAGCATCTCTCACTCGTGCTTCTTGTTATGTCTGTTATTACTCTTGGTAAAAGAAATATTTTATTGAAAAATATTTTTTAAAAATCCAAAGAAAATTATATAATTCATAAAAACTGTGACCAAGTTTTTCTATTCTATATTATGTCGATTTGAGAAATTCATGAAAAGATTTATACTTCATATAGTAATAGTAATGTATTATTTAAATATTACCATAAATAGAAATTTAACATTTAATAGTGCATTTAAATCTTTAATTACTCATCCTTGACACTCAACTAATCCCTTGAAGAATTTAATCAAACAGAATAAACGGAGGGACCTGTATTGATTTTTTTTTAAATATGGATACAAATTTACTACAATATTTTTTGTACAAAAAAAATCAATATAATTAATTTCAAAGCCATTGCTTGTACAACGACCAACCTCTGCTTTAAAAGTTGGAACTCAATGGAGCATTAAATGATCTCACACTTCTTTAATAGGAATGGCATGTTATATAGCAGATAAACAACATAAAATGACATGGTAGATATAAATTTACCAAATAATAAATTAGTTAAAACGTTTTAATAAAATGAGAATTTTATAGCGATGAAACATGTAATCAAATGGGTGGCAGGAAAAGGAAACTAAGCTTTCAAAGTAAGAAATATAATGGTTATAATTTTTTTAATAGATTAAAAAATTAAATTAATTAATTATAATTAAAATATTTTTTTAAAACAAATTTATATTATATAATTATTTTATCATAAATATATGATATAATTAATGAGTTAATTTTGGTCTAAAATATAATATATATTTCACAAATTTATTAATTTTTTTAGATACCTCTATTAATACTCTCTCAATAATAATTAAATAAGAGAATGAATAAGAGAGTTAAGGAAGATAATTATAGTATTTTAATAAAAAAATACTATAATAACTAAATTAGTTTTTTTAATATAATTAAATTAATTAAATTAATTATATATTTATGACTGAAGAAATACTTCTTAACCAATATAAATTAGTCAACTAGCTCTTATATTAGTTATAATTAATTAATTAATTTAATTTATTTAATATATTAAAAAATTAATTCATTTTCATATTAAAGACAGAAAAAATATTTTATAATAAAAATAAACATTTGCTAGAAGAAAAAAATATACTACATAGAGAGTGTATGTTTTATTATTTCTTACATCAAAATTAATTTATAAGTTTTATATTTTAAAAAGAAAAAAGAATGCTTCTTGTTGCGGAAAGGAGCATATCAGACGACAGCAACAATAGGCTTTGGATATTCTTAATTTTCACTTCTAAATTGTTTTTTTAGCAAAAAGAATTATAGAAGAGAGAATGCTAGAAATGTTTTATGGGTTTGTTGCAACCGTCGGATTCCTCTAAAGCTCTGATCTGTACTTTGGTCGCCACTTTCAGGCTATGAATGCTATAGATCCGATTGTCTTAAACAAAATTCGTCGCATTGTAATTGGCATTTGAGCTCTGTTTTATCTTCGAACTGGGGATCCTAAGCGCACTACTCGAGCTTCCATTCCGTGTTTGAAGAAATTTTTGAATTGGGAAATTGGTAAGTCAAGTCCTGCCTACTACTGCTTTTCAATGGTGGGTTTTACTATGTACGTCGAACTTCAATGCTCACTTATTGGGTAGTGAAGTTGAATTTTGTTTGACTTCGACCCTCTTTTTAATGAGAGCAGTGCAAATTGTGATCTGCAATTGGCAAATCTTCTAGGGTTTCCGACTTTTAGGACATTTGCAGAATGAATTTGTCAATTTGGTTTCGGATATTTGTTACATTTGGCCTTTAAGACATTGCTTTATGAATGGTACAGTTGCTTCCGACTTATTGCATGTTTTCTCGCATTCTCGCAAGATATGCGGCCAGTTGACTCGATCACACTGAGTGTCAAGTCAATCCGTGTTTGGATTGAGTTAAACTGAAGCTCAAGAGGACTGCAACTGGCGTACAAGCTTGAATGCGGTTGCTGCCAAAACTGATTGTTGGGGCTTGAATTCCTAATGAGCTTGAGCTATATGTCAATTCTGGGTTGCACTTTAGAGTTCTCTAGGTTATCGATTTTGGGTTGTATGGAGAGCTCTAGGTGACATTTCTCTAACACAATCTTGGGTAGTGGAAATGCCTCCTTCTCCAGCACCGAGATTCTCTCCTGGAAGAGAGCCAAAATCAGTTAGTCACAAGCGTGGGCGCAGTCTTGAAGGAGGATTGCTCTTTAGGGAGAGAGATGACGATCTTGCTTTGTTCAATGAAATGCAGTCCAGAGAATCAGAGAACTTTTTGCTTCAGTCATCAGATAACGTTGAAGACCCATTCAGTAATTTTCTTTAGGGCATCCTACAAGAAAAATTATATGCATGCTTTTGGTACATTTTTCTTGAGTAATAATCTTGTATATCTCCTTTTTGTCTTAAACTTTGATTTACAGCTGTGAAGTTGAGACATTTTTCTGATATTAAGCTTGGAATCTCCATTCCTGGTCGTGGAGAAGGCAGTGGACTGCTTAATGCAGATGGTGACAAGAATGACTATGACTGGTGTGTTGTGTTTTCCACCTTTTTGGATTTTTTTTTTGGGAGTTAAATGTTGTTTTATGTTACAATCCTTTACATGATTCAAAAGCCAAGCATTTGCAGTCGTCATTATTCCCCTTCAATGCATATATTTTTTGTTGGCCAATAGTTAAACTATTTTAAAGTGAGGCTTGAGACTTTATGTGGATAAAGTGATTTCTAGTGTGCAATGCTTCGTTTGCTAATGCTTTCTTTGTTTACTATTTTTCAAGGTTACTGACACCCCCAGACACACCACTGTTTCCTTCGTTAGATGATGAGGAGCCACCACCAATCAATGTTACAAGCAGGGGAAGGCCTCAGAGTAAACCCATTTCTATATCGAGATCTTCTACGGTGAGCTTTTGAATCTGATTCTATATTTATGCATAATTATATATTCTTTTAATTTCAAATAGATCCTCTTGAAGCATAGGAAGTGATATAAAACAGAGAGGGGAAGAAGAGAGAGTAGAGAAAGGAGGGAGAAATAGAAAGAGGGGTGAGAGAAAATAGAGAGAATTTGAGGGAGAAAGAAGAACTTGAAGGAGAGAGAGTGAACACAATTTTCATCTTTATTCAATTCATCAAGAGGCCTGACAACAAAGAAACCTTAGATTTATATATAAGCTCTAGGTATAATTACTTAGAATAATAAAATTGAAATCGAAACCTAAATCTAAAATAATCCTTAAAAGATGATGGTGATAAAATAAGGTAATTCCTATTTAATCCTGATTAATCCTTATTCAATATCTTGATATCCTTATTTAAATAAAATATCCTAATCTTAATAAAACAAAGAATACTAGTTACTGCATGGCAATAATAAAAGAATCATAAGTATCCTTAATTTAGTATTCAATCAAGAAGTCTTTTACTTCATATTGGATGTTTACCTCTTTCAGATGGAAAGAAGTCGCAGAAGTAGCAGGGGGAGTGCAAGTCCAAATCGCTTTAGTCCATCTCCTCGTACTGGAAATAATACATCCCAGTCAAGGGCTGGACCATCATCAGTGTCCAATTCCAGCCCAACTCAAAATTTGCGGCATGCTACTCCAACAAGAAGACCATCTACTCCTCCAAATAAGCCTTCAACACCTGCACCAAGGTCCTCTACTCCTACTCCTAGGAGGATGAGCACTGGCTCCAATGGTCCTGTAGCCTCATCAGGAATCAGGGGAACTTCCCCAGGCAAGACAAGTCGTGGAAACTCTGCTTCACCAAAGATAAGGGCATGGCAAACTAATATTCCTGGTTTCTCCTCTGAAGCTCCCCCAAATCTTCGAACATCTCTAGCTGACAGACCAGCATCATATGTGAGAGGTTCATCACCTGCATCCAGGAACGGAAAGGATTCTACTGCTAGATATGGTAGGCAGTCAATGTCTCCAACTGCTTCTAGAAGCAGTAGCTCATTTCATAGTCATGACAGAGACCAATTTAGCTCACGCAGCAAAGGTTCTATTGCATCATCTGGTGATGGTGATACTGACTCTATACAGTCCATCCAAGTGGGTAGTTTAGACCGGCTAAGTTCGAGAAGGGGTGGCTCATTTATAAATAACAGAACTCCTGCCGTTTCCAAGAAGACTGCCAAATGGTGTCACCAAGTTCTGCTCCAAAAAGATCATTTGACTCTGCCCTTCGCCAAATGGTATTTTAATATTTGATGTACTCAAAATAATACACTTTCAGCTCTTTAGGGAATACTGTCAAATTTGCTGACAAGCAATTTGAAGTGTGTTCATTTCTTAATTTGTCATACCATTAGAAGAACAATTACTTTGGATGGTCATCCTTGTTCCTAGGTCTCTTACCCACTTATGCATGCATGCGGACATGTGAGCACACATGCACACAACAGTTTCTCTTTAGGAATCCTTTGCTACAAAGATGCTCTCTTTTTCTACTGAAGCAATTAATTATTATGTGTACTTGTTCAATTTTTTATTCTATCTGGATGCCGACCAAATGAACTTTGCAAAAGTTTGTTTCATTTATAAAATGATCTCAGATGCAATCCAGGATTTAACTAAGATTTTCAATTTCAATGTTGATATTGGATGCCTGATATCTCCTGGATGTATTCAATTGTACGTTATATATGATAAGTCAACTACTCTTAGTAATTGATTTCAAATTAATTAACGATGAAGATTGAATTTATTGTTGCACTAAAGTGAGTTGCTTAGAGTGAATTTATTTAACAATGAAGATTGAATTTTTGGTGCACCAAATTAAATTCATTTCCAATTAATAAAGTGAGATGCCTGATCAAGCATGAGCCATTAGCGTGTTCTCTTGGTTGGCATATTTGATAATTATAGTGCCAGAGATTCTTATAAACTGTTTGGTAAGAGATTAATTAGAAAATATTTGGTGTTAATCTATTGAATACTGATCTAGACGTTTGCAATATCTCCCCATCTCCCTTTAGCATGGTTTATTTTATTAAATGTATGTTAATTGTTGATAGTAATCAAAATTATAACTCATCTTAGATGCCATTCACTGTCGTGCAGGATCGCAAAAGTCCTCAGAACATGTTCAGGCCACTGTTGTCGAGTGTGCCAAGTACTACCTTTTATGTTGGAAAAGCAAATTCTGCCCGCAATAATTCTCTGGTATCTAGGAATTCCTCCATCACAACAAGCAGCAATGCTAGCTCTGATCAAGGTACAAGTTTCGCTCTTGATACTGAAGGGAGTGATCGCAACCAAGATGATGTGGTAAGTGAAGCTGAGAAAATACCATATCCTGATATACATGAAGAAGTATTTGCCTTTGATAAGGATGATGTGGTGAACGCTAACACTGGGCATGAGATCGCCAATGAATCAGTTGATATACATCTTAATGAAAGTAAAGGTTCTAAGATTTATTATGATCCCACTATATCTGAAGATTCTTCTTATCATGGTATTGACACTGCAACCGTTGAAAGTTCAGAAACTTTCAATGTCAAAAATGATATTGTGGAAACTGATAATTTTGAAAATACAGCAATTTGTTCTCATTGTGGTTGCCGATATGAGGCCTCTGATCAAACGGAGAAGGAGGTTAGACTTTGTCCAGAATGCAGTGGGAAATATACACTGCTGAGAGGCATCCCCCAGGAGACAATTTTGGCAGTCCCTGAAGACTCTTCAATGTTTTCTACGAATGTGTCCACTGAAGAAAAACCAGTAGCTGAAACTGACCAATTAATGGTTGCAGGCGAATGGCCTCAAGGCATCAGTGTGGATTTGAGCTTTCCTCTTGGTGAGAAAGATGCTGAGCGAAGCCAAACTTCAAACAGTGAGCTAATCCAGAATCAGTTCCAACAAATTCCTCCTCCAAGCTCACCAGCAGAGGGAAGTGGCCAGATGCCTGCTGACCAGTTAGACATGGACCAATCAGGAGCTGATTGCAGAGATCCTTGTAGTAATGTTGGGGACCTGCAGTTGTATCACCACAATGATCGTCCAAATTCAAAAATGGACCTCTTGGTAGGAACTGGCATATCTGTATTGCTGAAGAGGTCAAGCAGCAGCAAAGGTCCAGTAGTCCAAGGCAGGACTTTTACTGCCACGACCATATCTTATGATGATATCTCTCTTGCTAGAGGCAGTGTAAACAGTTTCAGAAGTTCCACTGGGCATGGAAGTTATTCTGCCTCATCATCAGTTGATTTCAGCCCAGCAAAAAAAATGGACTCCAGTGTGCCCCGACTGTTAAGTGGCAGGAAGTTGGATGTAGATGGTGGACACGAAATAAGGATCAAGCATGAAAGAAGTGGGTCATCTTTTTCTGGAACTTCAATCCATTCTCATCATGGAGTAGGTCTTGCAACACAAGAGACAGAATATGAAATTACAGAGGAGATACCTATAATTTCAGAAGTGAAAGTTCCAGAAAATTTAGTGACTGATGTAATTGACGCTTCTCCTATGGGTTCAGCCATTGAGGAAAATAATTTTGAGTATCATGATGGTTCTGCTGATGCTTGTAAATCAGAATTATTGAGCCAGGCTGTTGGTTTTCAGCCAGATAGTTGTTCAATGACATCATTTAAAAATCATGGGGATTGCTATCATGAAGATGTTGAGGATCATTCAAATAGTGGTAGGATTCTCTCAAATACAGAAGCGGCAGTTATGGTTCCAGGGCATTCAGTTGATGAGGAATCTGATGTGCAGTGTGCTAATCTTGATGGATCGGATGCTTTGCCTGCTACCAACATTTTGACATCTACAGAATCTGAAGTTGAAAGGGAAACTTCTTGTCAGAATGATTCTAGTGTTCAAGAGGATGATCCATCCCAGATATCAAAAGGTACCATGGATGATTGTCGGGAATATTCTTTTCCAAATCCTTCTGATACTTCTTTTCGTGAATCCTATACATCTGAATGTTCCCATGGTATAGGTATGACATTTACTGTATTAAAATCCCATATAAAAGATGATTTTCATGAACCCTCTTCTCTCAGATTTGGCCTCACCTATGCAATTGCCAATGACTACACTCCATACAGTTCTTGTACTCTTGATTTGAGCAATTTGATGAGATGTGTAAATGATACATATGACAATTCTAGTCCATTTTCATTATCTTGTACAGTAAGCTTCTGACCTCCCGTAGATCAGTTTTGTCAGAGGAGTCTAAATTATTGAAAAGATTGTTTCTTGATTTACTCTGTGCGATTCTTAATTTGGTCAAATAAGTGGGAATAAATGCTGTGCCATAACTACTTGTATATAATTTTTAGTATGCTTGAGCTAATCCTTATTGCTTCTGAAAGTCAGTGAGGATGTGTTTAGCCTTCATCAATTTGCAGGCTATTTATACTTTAGTTACGTCCAACTTCTGAAATGACAAGAATATCCGCTCTTGAATTCATAATGTTGTTTTCTTTTTTACAAGTTTTCTTATTCATGGATGAAAATTTCTGAGTCTAAGTCTTACTCGTTTGTTGCTTTCTATTGGTCTGATCCTTTATGGAATTGAGAGAGGATTCACTGTTTGCTTGCCATTTCTAGTTCATGTCCTCTGTGGCATGTTACCGTGCATAAAATACGTGACATCATCCATGCGGACGTGTATGATTCTCTATTTCTACATTGAATATGTCACATCATTTTTCTCTTATCAAGCTGATACTGCTCTTTTAACCGCATTGTACCTCCACTATTTGTCCACTATATTCTCTGATAGACTTCCAATGCTTCATGACAGAGGAATCAACAGTTACAGTGGAGTGTTCAGGTGGAGGCAATCCTAGAAGCCTGACCCTGGAAGAGGCAACTGATGCAATACTATTTTGCAGTTCCATCGTTCATGACCTGGCGTATCAAGCGGCAACAATAGCAATGGAAAAGGAAAACTCAGACTCACTGGAAGGTTCTAAACCAATGGTGACTATACCGGAGGCACCCAAAGTGGGTAGTAGAAAGGGTTTGCGTAGCCGAGCTGTCGGCAAGCACAACACATTGAAATCCCAGAACGCAAGGGAGAGAAAAGTGGAAACTGATGTCAAATCCCCCGGTGGTGAGACTGAAAAAGATGAAGTTGTCGATGAGTCTTTTAAACACAATGCCGGGCTTCCTAACAAGGTGGACAGCATGAAGCCTCTGAAGATCGAATCGAAGTGTAATTGCACCATAATGTGAGAGTCCATTGTTTCAGGTTGTGCTTAAAATTCCCCACCAGCAATTCAGATCTTCTGCCCTTTGGCTGGTTTGTATAGATCTTATCCTCGTGCTTGTTTGAAGGCCGTTTGTGATAATAGCCATGTTCATGTTGGTCCAATGTATTTTGTAAGAAATGTCACATTGTGTTTGACATAATTGTAAAGTTACATGTTCTCCCCCACCCCACCCCACCCCACCCTTTTTCCTTTTTTCTTTTTTGGTTCGTAGGCCATAGTTAGGCTTTAGGGGCATTTGGAGAATTGTGCTCCCTCTAATTGCTGCATTCTTGATATTTGATTTCTATCTCACTGAAGGTGATCCCATCAGTGGAAGTGTGAAGTAGAACTCACCCATTCATATTCGTTAAGACCGTGAAAAGCATAATGACTTCCTCAATTACTTGTGCCCTATGTCAATACTTCCTTACCCAAACCCCAATGCATTTGTTTCTAAGGCTCTGTTTGTTCTGTATTCTCTCTAGTCCTATATATAAGATACAGTTTTTTGAGGTGGTTTGGTTTTATCTATAAGATACATTTAAAGGATGTTTGAAATTTTAACCATTTTTTTATTTTTGTCCCAATTAATTACAAGTTATTGTTATATCACTGTATTCATTACCCTTCTAGGAACTCTTTTTTTAACCCATCCTCTTCTTTATTCACACTCTCTCCCTATAAATAAAGGCATTTTTTTAAAAAAAATAAAATAAAATACATTTTCACACATTTATTGTCAACAACTAATTTTATCAAACTTTTGTTTATCCATATAATCCATTTATTTGTATCTTAGATACATATAATGGGGTATAAAAGGTCAAGAAATTCACAAGAAGTAGGAAATAGTGAGCATAAATTGTTTACGGTTTTATCCACAAGGTATTATTAGTATTACACATGCTGTGTGTAATTGTGACTGATATGGCAATAGGTGCAATACTGAGTTTGAGATTCTTGGTAGTCACATTAATTCCTAATTTCCTATATTGAACTTTCAAGGCTTCAATTAATAAACACTTGAATACATGTGCCTTTTTTTTTCTAAAATAAGTAAATATATGCTTTGGTCTTTCTTAATCATTTAATCTTTGATTTATTTTTCTCATAAATTAATATATAATATATAAATATGTCTTTACTTAACTTCTCATAATTTGAATGTTATAAATCTAATTATATATTCTTTTTACTTTAAGGGATGAACTTGATGTACATATGTGGTGAGCTACTACCTTGGGTGAGATAAAGGAATAAATTTAACCATCAACAATAAATATTTTGATGATGTTGTTTTGCAAAATATTAAAACTACATATACCAGGCTAACAAGGTGTTAGTTGAGATAAAAATCAGCCTCACTCGATGAAGATGAAGGAAAACACAATGTTGCTTAACACAAAGTATTAACTGTTAACTCAATTTTTATGTCTTTTTATTTATGTTTGAATAAAATTGTCCTGTTTTAAAAAAAAAGGAATTCTTTTATATATATATATATAATAAAGAAATTCTTAATTAACTAAAATTAATTTCTACCTCCAGTCCTAAGTATATGAACTAGTTAATATTTTTAGATAAATCTATAGAATAAAATAAATAAATTATTTATAACTAATATAAAAATTAATTAATTAATTTAAGTAGATTAAAAAGTATATAATATAAATTTGTTGTGAGGAATTATATTTTATTATAATTAATTTATTTATTTAGTATTATAAATCTATCTAAAAAAAAAATTCACTATTACAGCTAGAACGGAGGAGTATTTTAAAAAGCTTCACCGACATTCCCACCTTGGTTTTGTATTGAGCTAAAATGGAAAGAAACGAAGGAGCCAAAAAATCTAAAAAAATTAGAGCATATTCTAGACACCTTATTTGAACAAGTCTTGAGGGAGGCGTATTCAGCTCAAGAAGCTATGGCTGTTAGTTATGAATAAGAACGTTGTAGAAGTGACGAGACTGTAATCAACAAATCTCCAAGAAACTCATGAGAGCTTCGCGCTCTTTTCTCTCTTCATAATTCTCATCTTCTCAACTTCGCTGCCTGAAGCGCCGCTTCATATACATCTCAAAGCATTCCCAAGTTCTCGCCGCAGAAAATCAAATCTGAAATTGGCTAAATCGGAGGAGAAGACTGAAGCGAAGGAAATTAAAGCCATGGATGAAGCAGTATTCACTCATGCTTCATCTTCGTCCTCGTTAACCGTTGTGAATTACCCTCTCATATCTACCTTCGTCGCTTTCGTCGTCGCTCAATCAATTAAGTTTTTCTCCGTCTGGTTGGTTTTCCTCTTTGATTGCCTTTATTACGTCGGAAACCGTGTTCTTATGCTGTAATTGGATCAGAACAAGCTCAGTAAACTCCTAAATAAAATAAAAATAAAAAACCTGTTGCTTTGGAGTATATAACTTGATTATCTTGTTACTAATGGGACGAGTAATAATTGTAGCTGTGGATACAGATATAATCGGTGCAATTCTAAGTTCCTAAAATTTCTTTGTGATGTTTACGCGTGTGGTTTTATAGTACTTTTTTGAAGAAAAAGTTGATGATGGGAATGCTAAACCTCTGAATTTTGAAAACTACTTGTAAATTGGTCCCTGTCTGTGATGAATTACAAAATCTCAGTTCCTACTTAAATACACGAAGGAACAGTTTCTCTAGTCTCTATCTTTATCGTGTGGTTCATCCTAAGAGTTTTAATGTTTCATAGATTCACAGGTTTAAGGAGAGAAGGTGTGATCTCAAGCGGCTTATTGATTCTGGCGGAATGCCATCTTCTCATGCAGCAACTGTAACTTCTCTTGCTGCAGCTATTGGATTCCAGGAAGGCGTGGGAGGACCTCTATTTGCCCTTGCATTAGTGTTGGCTTGTATTGTACGATTTCCCCTTAATTTCTTCTCATTAATCTGTATTGAAGGGTCACAAAGAAGTTTTCAGTTTTTTTTTTTTTATTCACTATAGTGACAAGAAACTAAAGCTATAAGAATGTTCCATATATTGAAGATTTTGAGATTGATGGCAGGTGATGTATGATGCGACTGGTGTAAGATTACAAGCAGGACGCCAAGCAGAGGTTATGATTCTCATTTCTCTCTCTCAGTAGCAGAGGTTCATATCTTTGCTTTTCTGCTTTTGTTGGTTTATACTATTTTCAATGATTCAATGGTTCTCAGGTTTTGAACCAAATTATATATGAACTTCCTGCTGAGCATCCTTTGGCTGAAAGAATACCACTTCGTGAACTTCTTGGTCATACTCCCATTCAGGTTCCCCATTCTACATTAAACTGGTTCATATGATCACTTGATAGTTCTAAGAATCTTAAAGCAACAAATGCTTGCATCCATCAACCAAGTTAAATCATGATCCATAAACCTCATCTCAATGAATCATTCTAATCCTCAAGTTGTATTGTAAATCATAGATTAACACAATTAATTCCCTGCTTACCTAGGCTTAAAGAATTTAGGTTGCTACAAGACCTATCTTTTAACTATAACTTTATCACAGCGGTTTTCTTTTTTGACATGCCAATTCATACTGCAGGTCCTTGTGGGTGGGATACTTGGAGTCATCATAGCAGTCATTGGACATACAATAATCATAACTTGGTAGTTGACGATGTAGGCATCCATAACCGTGCAGTTTTAGTTCATCCCATAGTACAGTGCCTCATGTCTTGCTTTTCTTCAGGGTCAAGTCTATATTTTCTTGCACTTGACCTTGCCTTGTAGTTACAGGAGTTTATTGCAGTATTTAGTCTAAGGGAAGCAAGCTTCTGTCTTGCCAAGATGCTTGCACGTTATGTTTCCATCATATTACAATCTTTTTCTGTTAAATACTTGAAATCAAGTCACTTTTTCTTTCAGCTGCCCCAGTTATATGAAGCTAGAATCACGCCATTTTGAGTTTAAAGAAAAAATAGTAATCCATTCATTGTGTTTTAGTAATTCGATTTTTATTATATTATGTATGGTCTATAAATAATGTTTGATTTACTTGTATGTCAATATATTTTTATTTAAACATTATCCTTTAAAAGTTATATATGAATATTTTTATATATTTTAATTAAATTATATTGTTTTAATTACAATTGAATTGATCTAAATTTAATTAGGATTAAACTAATAACTCTTTTAGCTTAATAGTATAAGAGCTTCTCTTCAAGTTGGAGGTGACAGATTCAATTGTACTTGTAATTATAACCTCAAGTTGTTAGTGATTATCTTTTAATTAAAAAAGAATATTTAAATCAAATTAAGCCAATGGAACGCACATAAACTCACTTTATCTTTTTATTTTAAAAAAATCAAACTCATTAGAACCTCTCCTCCCCCATTCCCATCTAACCAAACAAGGAGCTAGGGAGAAAATTGGAAAAGGATTTATTCCTTATAGATGTGGGGGTATCAAGTGATATTAAGATAAACAAATCAGAAATAAGTTATAACCTTCCAGCTAATAACAAAATAACAATCCACTTATATTAATCAACGTTCAATATCATTATTACGTCACAAACACCGGGCACCAATAGAATTGGTAAAAGAATTATCAGAAAATAACCTATTAATTCATTATTTTTTAGATAATTCCCAATGCTATAGAAAAGACTCTCTGCATTTCCACTACGGGGTCCCCAGCAAGTCCTGAGCTTGTACGCCAGGCAATGTGTTCATCAGGTCTAACTAAAATAGCTCCACTTTCCTTCATCTCACACATCTTCCACCAATTTGAAGTTGATGGCCTATCAACTTCAACAACATCTACATAATTCTCCCAAGGTGATAGTGCTGCCTTACTTCCTTCATTGAGTCCATCAACAGATCCACTAGGCCATATAACACAAACTTTGACCAAAATTCGGCATTCCTCTGCCGCCTTAAATGCCGCGTGAGCGAGATCGTAAGATTCCTTAACAGGAGCTATGATGAGAAGGAACTCAACTTTGTCTCCGGACACAAGATCTAGTGTTGAAACAATCTACAAAACAAGCCTTACATTAAGACAAACTGACAAAACCCAGTAATGTAGTTAAGCCCAACAAGTTATAGTCTGAAATATCAAGTAGTTGTTCCAATTTGCATATTCCAAACCAGTACAAGAGTGTAACATGATCCACTTTAAGGAAAACAGGAAACTCATTAATGATTTAAAGTAATTATAAATTATAACGTATATTAATATTAATACAAACCTCATTCATTTTATTCACCCTCACATACACGTGGGGCAGTCGTGATCCTGGATGTGATGAAGGAATGTAATCCCTCCGGCGACCCGTAGACAATTGTGGAGTAGACTCCAAATTATTGCTCTCTTGCACAATTGCTCCTTGTGGGTATCTATACGGAGTATGATTTGATCAACTTAAGTACAAAAAAATTTAAAACTGAAGTAAGTGCAACTGTGCAATTAAAAAAGAGGAAAAGCAATTAATGGAATTATACCTGAAACCAAGATCTTCAGCGGGGAATTGGAGTTGAAGACTTTTTCCTTCTTCAAATATATGCCTTAGATTAGACAGCCTAAAGGATCCAATTGGATTACTTTTATTTAGGATAGTTTTTGATAGTTGTGCTCGACCAATTGCAAAAATTCCTTCAAAAGCTCCCTTCCGTAATTCATGTGGTAAAAAACCCAGCCCAGTATTAATTAATCTATGTACTGCAAATAGAAGAAAAGAAATAAAAATAATTGTGAGGAAGGAGCTAACAATGGATTATACGAATTAATTGATGGTGAAGAAAGGCATTAAACTACTTTTGAGTACCTGAGTTTGCAACAGTGGGGTCAAGACCAAGTGCTGAAGGAACTGCCATGGCAGCCTTGTAGTTTTTAAGGCTCAACTCCGTATTGAATATAGCAATCTGGCAATAACAAACAGCTATAATGGTCTAGGGTCCATCTAAATTCAAAATAAATATACATGAATGGTAAAGGGAAAAGAAGATAAAAGAACTACCGGTCTACGTTCCATTTCATATGTATTTAGTAATGAAGATGATGCAATACCCTGCATCACAGCAGCTATTTTCCAGGCAAGATTCTGGGCATCCTGAATGCCAGTATTCATTCCTGCAATTCATGGAGAAATTATTTGCATCAGATTGCTTTCTCTTAGATCTCAATAAAACAAGATTCACTCCTATATCTTAAAAAGCAGATCACTTTCTTTATGTTGTGTCTATAAAGATAATTCCTTTATCATGACATTTATATATGATGGATAGAACATGGTACACATAATTTATATATTTCTATCCACTTAAGTATTCTTGAAAACTTTTGTGTATTTTTTAAAAGGATTTTATGGTCCTGGTTAACAAACACTTTAATCAAAGTACATCATCAAAGTCTTCTTCCTCATATACGGATATGTTAGATCAAGCTAGACCACCACGCATAAACAATAACAACTATCTTGTTCCAATAATACATTTCCTGCCATGTTCATAATCTGTGTTAATTGACTCCTCCCCCATCATTTGTATATATGCAAAGTAATAGTAGGCATATACACACCAGTAGACTTTTAATGTTTGCTTAAGGATATAGAAATACAAACCAAATCCACCAGCAGGAGGAAATCGATGGGCAGCATCACCGGCAAGAAATATTTGATTTCTAAAAGATATAAACTTCTCGGCTACTTCAGCATGCATAACCCATGGCCTTATGTCAACTACATTTATGTCATCAAGTTGCTTGCCAACCAGTTTGCTGATTAACTCCTCACATGCCTACTAAAATTGAGTCCATTTCAGAATATGCCATGATACACTTAATAACAACAAAAGTCATGAAAAATCATGCATATCAGTCACATTCACATCAGATATAAGATTTAAATTTATCAGGTTTTAATTAATGCATCACTTTACGACGAACTTCTTCAAGCATAAAAGTAAACTACATCCATTCAATTAACCATCTAAAATGAATGGAGATACCTTTGAGCTGAAGTCCTCAATTGTTTGCTGAGGTGGATAAAATGGCATCTACAATGAACACAACAACAATCTTACTTTAGATTTATGTGGAATTAAATGTACATGAAACGATGTGGTCATATCCCAACATTGGCTGCAGCATGTTATACCTGCAATACAAATTCCCCCTGCCTGAGATCATGAGCAACCAGAACTCCAATGGCTTCAGTATTGAAGATAAAAAAAAGCATGCCAGGATTTTCCTTAAGCAAATACTGCCCAAGGTCTTTGCTCAAAAAATGGACACTGACAAGCTTCTGCAAGTCTTTCTCACCTCTCATTTGTATTCCTACAAGCTTTCTCACAGTGCTTCCAGCACCATCTGCACCAACAAGGATATTACAATGGATTTTCTTTTCTACACGCTTCCCCTTACTGATTACAGAAGCCGCAACAGTAACAATGTCATTGCTTGAATGAATAGATACACACTCATGACCCATCAGTATTTTTCTTTCAAGGGGCCATTTGCTTTCTTCTGAGCTTTCAGATGCAGATAGTTGGAAGTCTAGAGTCTCAAGCTGCCTAAGTAGTAATGAATGCAGCTTGTACTGCGAGAAGTGCGCAACAGAGATAGGGCTGACAACATGCTCAAGATCTGATGATAAGCAAAAGATATATGAATCTTCCAAGGCTTAATAACGACCAGAAAGAACATAATCTTTGAAATATTGGCTGATAGCAATTTATATATAAAAATGTCAAAATTCCTCATAAAAGTTAAGCTTCCTATTGCCATCATACTTAAGCAAGCTCCTAGACCATGAATAGCACCTTGAGGTTGGATGTGGTCCACCGATCCAAGAATTGAACCAGAGAGTGAAGTACAGTATACAAACTTCCTCCATAAATCCACAGGTGGTTGAGAGCTCTGGATTTCTTCAACAAGGCCATCAATTTTACGGAATATCTGAAGTCATACTTTGGTCAAAATTAATGCTTTTGTGTATATGGGGGAAATTTATGAGATAATCTGCAGCAAGAATTTAACCTCCATTGATCGATTGTTGATGAAGTGTGCTTGTGGATGTTTAGAAAATGTAATGTTTCTCTCCAAAACTGCACATTTAACCCCTATAATGTAACATAATCAGTTATATATCATAAATGATCGTTTAGCTGAATCAGTGCAGGATTAATATATAATTAGAAAAATGAAAAGAAACAATTCATTAAGGTCATCGTGACTAAGACAATGAAAAAATGTATTGATTAATAGTTAAATGAAACTAAACACAATCATCCCAAAGACAGTTTTTTGCACCAACAAGGTGAATAATGGGGAAGACAACATCTTCTATTGGCGACAAAACACCATTTAATCTTAACTTTTTTTAAGTACAAAGGGACAAGCTGAATAGCTTGAAAGCATGCGGGATTGAACCTACAACCTCCCATAATCGGGGGAAGCTTGGTGCCACTGGGCCAAAGGGACATTGGCATCACTAAATCTTATCATAGTTGAAGTAGGGTCCTCAAAAAAGCTAGCACAAACATATCAATACATCATAATATGAATACATTCTAATGATAGCAGCTATATATTTTGTGATAAAACCTTGAACTGGGTACCAAAAACAGTTGACGTGAAAATTTGACATTGCTCTTTTAAAAAGACTACACTACCGGAGTATCAGCATAGATTTTGACAGCTAATACAGTGGGGCAATAAAACCAAACAATGGGCAACTATAAACAGAAATGCCTTAACTTCAGTGTTACCTAATTTAATCAGAAGAATAGAGAGAACGAGACCGACAGGTCCAGCACCAATGATCAAAACCGGAAGCACTGCATCTTTGTCATTCAAGAGCTCAGATTTGTAGAAGCGTCTACTTTGGATGTGTTGAAGTGTATATACTCTGTTTATAATTTTAGCCTTGAATGGGGTATTATACCTCCTCAGAAACCTTAATAACCCCATCACCAACAAATTGCGATCCAGGCTCAATTATTCCCCATGAAAGAGATGATTTAAGTTCGAAATATAATCTGAAAAAGGGAGAGAAAAAATGATAGAAGTGAAGGAATAACGGGACTCCTCTTCTTTCCCAGGGACTTTCTTCCCTATTCCTATAATCTGAGGATAAACAAGACTTCCGTTTTCATTATTAGCTTTTTGGCGCTGTTTAATTAGCTCCTCGCTTGGTAAGAAAATCAGGTAGGCCTCCCATGGTTCGATCCTTAGCAGTAAACAGTGAAGAGTTTTTTTTTTGGTATAAAAACCGTGAAGAGAATGAAGAGATGAAGACGCCCAAGCCGGCCAGCCCTAGAACATTGAAGCCATCAATCTGTGTGTTGCGATGCGTTTTTTACTTTTTGGATTTATTTTTCCAACTGGATTCATATTCAGATCCAGATATAAAAATATACCTGTGGGCCGATTCATACTTCATTAACAGTTTTTTTTAACACTGTTATACCTATAGTATATAGATTAAAGGGTAAAATATCTAATTATTTATAATATATTTAATTTTTAAAAAATATTACTCTAGTCACGATATTTAGAAAAAGACATTCTAACTTTTAAGTATCTAAGTTAATTTAAGAGTAATAGACAACTCACCTTACTTTATATTGATATCACCTAAGGGGAAGAGAGACATTACTCTACCTTAAATCATAGATAAATTTAATCATTTTAAAAAAAAAATTATACTAAAAAAATATTGTTATATCTAATTTGACTATTTTTAGAATTAAGGATCTTATGAATAAATTTAAATGGCATAATAAACAAATTATAAGTACTTAATTTAAAATTAAAAAAACTACAGGAAAAACTTTTAACAAATACTCTAAAAGTTAATAAATTATAAATTGAGACTCTAAATATTATAAATGTTAAAAAAGTGTTAAAACATAAATTAGAATTTTAAAAGTTAAAAACTAAATAATTAAAATGTCCCTACATATTAAATGTGGTTAGTTATTTTAAAATAAAATAGTAGGTATTTTGATGATTTGATTTTAAAGTTTAAAATCTCTATTGGGATCATCATAATTTTTTAGTATTTACAATATTTAAAATCTTAATATGAGTTTTTAGAGTTTCTTTTATAGAATTTCTCTAAACTATAAGGGCTGATGAATATATTATCCTAAAATATAATAAACAAATGGAAGAAATGACCCTATTCAAAGATCAATAAATCATGCTAACAATGACGTATTACACAAATATTTTGATATGTTCTCCTTGCACCCTATAAAAGAGTAGCATTGAAAACTTATAAGATTTTTTTTTAATATATTTTTTTTAAAATAGTTGAGTTCACCTATAATATAAAGATAGAATAAAGTCTTAATTATTTTTAGACAATATTAATATTGAGTAGAATAAGTCATCAATTATTCTTAAATATAAATTTAAGTATTTAAAAATTATTATATCTTTATAAGTAACGCCACTAAATGTAGATTTTAAAAAATTATAAAAAACTGAATCTAGGTTCTGGAAAATCAGGATGATGCTATTGCCACATGAATCCCAATCTAAATCGCAAAAGACGCTTATAGTCAAGTCCACCTCTGATTATACCAAAAAAAAAATTCCGCCTCTTATACCATAATTATCAGTTACATAAGCGCACAACAACTAGAAGGAAGAAGAACTTTCATTTTTATTTATTTTGTGAATAAACACAACAGGATTAGAGTGTGATCCATTTATACCTAATTACATAAAGACAGATTTGGTATAGGCTAATTGGTATACTGTATAGCTCATATGACAGTTTGGTCCTCGTCATTCTTTGCTTTGTTACTCCTTTGTCTTTATGTTTGCCTTTTGTAATGATTAGTGCTTGTATACCTTTCTTTCTTATAGCAATATAAACGCATATTTAATAGAATAAAAATAAAAAAATAGAAGTGAAAGTAAAATTAAATAATTTTTTTTATTTAGTATAATAGAAATTATTTTTATATTTTTACTTTCACTTTTACTTTTGATATTGTGGATAATTTTAGTTTTATAAAAAGAATTAAAAAATAAGATAGAAAAAATGGAAGTAAAATATTTTATATTATTTTATTATAAGTTATTAAATTTTTAGATAAATTTAACATTTTTTAAATTATAAAAAAAATATTTTAAATTATTTTATCTCAAATTATAAATATATATATCAATTCTATATTTATTTTTAATTTAGAACAAATTTTTAAAATTTATTTCTAACATAATTTCATTTATGCTTCTACTTCTATATGAATCATTTTACTATTATACACACACACACACACATATATATATATATCCTCGCAATACCTATGGGACCATGAGGCCACTATATAAATCTAATACCAGAGGTGAGCCAAATAATGCCGTTTATAGAGAGACCGATGAACTTTTGCGAACAAGAAGGAAGACGAAGGAGGCAATGATGTAATTGCCTGATGAGAACAAAAGCAGAATTGGATAGACTACGTGGCTTCTTGGGCATGATGAATGAATTAGAACCGAATTACTTGGAGGAAACAGAAGCTCAAGGATGCAGAGAAACCAAAAACACAACGAAGCCGCTATATGCATTAAGAAGCAAGATGAAAGACAGGGAAACCAATGGGTACGTGTTATGCTAATATATTCAGTTCATAATTAATGATAAGACATCATACCACAGTTAAAAATGATCAAGTTTCAACCACACGAACTTATGCTAACTCATATCAATGGTGGCTAGAAAGTCCAACAAGTACTCGACAATGCTGGAGATAACATTAAATTTTTTTGTGATAGCAAATTCAAACCATAAATTTCGTCTCGAAAGAATGATACCCCCCCCCAAAATACAATAACCTCATTAACCACGAAAAGGAATTCAATTATGGAAGTTGCAATGGGGTGAATGCTCGAATCGGACCACATCTACAATGGAAAGATAATCGCACGCAAAAGAGAGCAAATAAACTTATGAGAGTTCAAGTAGTTGGGTCTGGGTTGCTGAGCGAGGAACGATCCAGTATACAATATCAACGATCATCAAGCCCTGGTTTTTTCCACATTTTCTCCAAACCCACGAAGTTAATAAAATCCAATGTTTGAAAGCCGAACCAGTCAGGTTAACCTGATCGTGGCGTTTTAAAAAATTAAATTAATTTAGTTATTTTTTTAATATTAATTAAATATGTCATAGGTTAAGAATTAGAAGAATATTTTTTTTAATAATTAAAAAGAAAAAACAGGGAATTTAAAATCCAACAGCAATGAAATTTGAAGTAATTTTAGGGTCAGTCCTATTGTCGGATGAGAAAGAATGGCAGCGTAGATGGGGGAAATTAAAGTGGGTGGCCGTCTCATACGTACGTGGAATTCTGATTTCTTCTGACATGTCTCCATGTGATTTAAACCATAATACTGCTGAATCATCTTCACCTGCATGTGAATTGTGAAATACCATCTCTCTCTTGAAGGAAGTTGTTCTTCTCCTAAGGTGACTGTTTGCGTCCCTCCTCTCTCTTTTTCCATTAAAATTCATTTTCCTCCCTTCCCCTACCAAGTAGGAATAAAAGTAGAGCCCAATTATTTTTTTCCTCCTCTTTCAAATAATCACCCGCTCACTCATTTTAGAGTGTATTCATCTAATAAAAATATGAGATATATAACTATTTAAAGTATATTTGATTTTTAAGAGTATAACTTTATTGTGATTCTAATTATAATATTTAAAAATATATTATAATTCTTGAGTGTTTAGATTTATATTTAAGAATAATAAACGGTTCACCTTACCTAATATTAATATATCTTAGGAGAAAAGGAAATTCCATACCATCCTTAGACTATAAGTAGCCTAATACATTTCTAAAAAATTTTGTTAAAAAAAAACTCACTTTATATATTCTTATTTTCCAAAGTATTCGTATGAACATTTTTAAATTATGGTATATAGGCGTATTATTGATACATTTTGATTTTAAATTCTTCTTAAGATTTTTAGTTTTAATATTTTAGACGATAAATATAAAAATCATATAAAATGTCTGCTATCTTGATAATACTCCTATTTAAACTATAATGTTATCTTATATTAAATCATAGAAGTGGTATCTCAAATGCTATTTCTCAATAGCATATCGGATCTAATTTATGGTGTATTAAGTATTTTGATTTTTTTTACTTTCAACATCTTAATTTTTTCAATAATACATTTAAATCGTAAATAAAATTATATTATTAAATATAACTAAAAATAATATCACACTATTGAATGTTATTTTATTTTTAAAATAGTTATATGAATATTCCCATGGTAAATAGTAAATACTATTCTAAATATCTTATGTGCTTGGGATATTTTTAACTATAGGCGTGAATTAAGAAGAATAAGTGATCAATAGAAATTGAGTATAGTAAAAGAAGATGGGGAAAAAATTGAAGGGAAGTTAAAATTTTGAAGGGGTGACTGGTGAGTCAGCATCCGTCCAAACAAGGAATTCATGAAAGAAGCCGTATTTGGTCAGAAGCTAAACTGGAGTGGCCCATCCTTGGTCACGTGAATCCCGTCAGAGCTCTGAAGGATCTCCCCACCGCACTATATCTGCTGCTGCTCCTCCCCATCTCTAACCGTCCACGTGTCCTCAATCGAAGCATTATCAACGGTTCATCTATTTTACACTTTTTTATTATTTTAAATTGACTATTTGGCTTGAATAATATATAAAATAGCAGTTATTATTAGCAAAAATATAATAGTAAAATATATTATGAATTCAATTTCCCAATACAACTTTTCCAAATGCTAAATAGGCAAGATTTTTATGGTACAAACTACAGAGTAAAAATAATCAGAAAGAATTTTTTTTATAAAGCATAAATGGAAATATTTTATTGCCAGTCTAAAAATAAGTTTGTGAATAAATTTAAAGTTGAGAGATTTATTTATAGTTTATTTTATTAAAATATTGTGAACAAATTGGCTCAACCTAGTGAGTCAGGGAGATATAAATAAAGTTATTAACAGTATTTTCTGGAAAGAAAATATGTTTTAATATGTATTTAATTGTAATAATTGATTTGTTTACTTTTACATGGAACATATAATAAAAATATATATTCTTGAATAAATATTTATTATCTAGAAAAATAATGTTTCATCATGGTAAATTTATATGTAGTTAAAAGATTACTATAGAAACTTTAAAATATAAAACATAATGCCAATTTGGAAAGAATTTTGAAATAAAGATTGCAACCAGTCAATCCCTTGCAATAATAATATGTTATCCGCTTTAGAACAGTAAATAACACGATAATTAACATCCATACTACACTTACATAATTACTTCTACTTACCTTTTTGTTTATATTTTTTATTTTTATTATTCTTCAAATAAATCCTATATATGAGTAGCTTATTAAATATGAAAAAAATAAAATATAATAAACCGCCTCTCAAAATCAAATTGAACTAAAATTTAATATTTTATTTAATGAAAAGTTCAAGAAAATATTATCTTCTTCCTCAATAAATTGGTTATTCTTCAGGGGAGTAACACTTTACAACATCAAAAGAAATAATAGCAGTTAAAGATATTAAATTAAAAATAACTGAAATTCAGTTAAAATAAAAAAAATCCAATTAAAAATTCATAAAACTCAATAAAAAATATTATTGGCTTAACTACAACTCATCATTTTTCCTAGTATCTACTCCATTTATTTCTAAATATAAAAACAAATATAGCGATTTTTTTATGATAAATAATATATCTCAAATTATTTTATCTCTAGAATTTATAATTTTCTAGAGTCTCCTTATTAATTATATACATTAAAAAGCTTGTTATAAAAGGATTAATATTCTGTGCAAATGATTATAATTAATACTATATAAAACAATAAAATATATTTTTTTATAAATAAATAACTTAATTTTTTTATTCTCAGGTGAACAAATTATCTAACTCCTCCAACTTGAAGGAGTACATGTCAGATTCCTCATAAGATCTATAAATAAAGTATGTGGCAAAATTTCCAATAAATTTATAGTTATTGATATAAAAGCTCCTGTATAGATGAAAATGAAAAATCTCAATTTAATTTTATTTATAATTTTATACATTTAGTATCATGCAATTAAAATGAATTTATATATAGAACTAAAATTTTACTCATATGACCGTTCATATATGGTAAAATTTTACTCATATGACCGTTCATAGCACCTTGGGAGGTGCAGTAGAATACTGGCTTTGTGTCCCCAAGACACTCAGAAAACTTCTTCCAAAGATTCCCTCCCTCTCCTCTCATACTCCAAAGTCCAAAATAAGATGAAATGGTGGCTTGCTCCCTTCCTGTCACATGCATTTCTCCCACCTTCTGAACCCAATTCCCTAGGTAATTCACTATTCTTTTATCATTATCATTATCATTATTATTATATATTATTTCTCTTTTTTTATTTTCCTCTAAACTCTCTCTCTCTCTCTGTCATATCTGAGTGATTCCTTTCTGCAACATGCAACTATTTTTGTTAGTATTTTAACGTTCCATGGATCTCTAATTTACTTCTCTGCACTTCTCAGAATTCCATGGTTTGATGCAGCAATCTCCTTATTCTTCCTTCCAACACACTTCATTCCTCAGTTAGTACTTCACTACTCTGTTCACAAATCTGTATCTAACTTCCTTTTGTTTTTTGTTTCTTGTTTCTTGTTACAAAGTTTAAAAAAAAAACACTTAAAGATTCCAAGCTTTTTGAAGCCAGAAGAAAATCTTAGACACTTGGATTTTTTTTTGCAAATATAGGATCTGAAGGTTTAAGAAGAGGAAAAAAATTACTTGTGTAGACTTGAAGTTTTGTGATATTATCTCTCTTCTGGGAATCATATATTTGAGAATGAGATCTGTGGAAGAGAAGGGGTGCTATGGCCATCAAACGCAGGAGACTCCGAATTCGAGTGCCGTTTATTTCGAGTTTCACAAGGGGACGAACAGAACCAGTTTGGGAAAACCGACACCGTCTAAGTGGGACGACGCCCAAAAGTGGCTTGTCGGGTTGTCGTCTTTGTCAAGAGGAGGCGAGAAAAGCCAGTCCAAGAACAAACCCAGGAACTCAAACGCAGATGACTTGAGATTAATAGCTCCTGTTCCACAGAAAGAGCAAGATTTTGACGAGAAACAGGAGGAAGAAGAAGGACGACGACGACAACACACCACTACTTGTCAACAACATGCCGAAGCAGAGGAAACAAAGAAGGTAGAGTGCGACGAGTCGTTTTGGCGAATCCACGGGCCTTCGAACCAGAGCCAAAACGCAGTACGTGTTCGATCGATATGTGTGAGAGATATGGGGACGGAGATGACGCCTATAGCTAGCCAAGAGCCATCGAGAACGGCGACGCCAATCAGAGCCACAACTCCGGCCACTGGAAGCCCCGTACATTCAGGGACTTCGACGGCATTGAGGAGTTCAAATGGGGGTAATTTTGGAGATACGAAAAGTCATGTGGCAGAAGAATCAAGCCCGTCCAAGAAGACGATGGAGAATCCAACTAAGAAGTTAAGCCCTCTCGAAAGCAGAGCATTGGCATGGGATGAAGCAGAAAGAGCCAAATACATGGCAAGGTAATGCGATCTATGACTTTTGATTTTTAAGTAATTATAATTGTTTTTGCTTAATTAATAAATAATGTGATTCTAAGAAATGGACTTAGATTTATATATTTGATTGTAGGTTCAAGCGCGAAGAAGTGAAGATTCAAGCCTGGGAAAACCATCAGATAAGAAAAGCCGAGATGGAAATAAAGAAAATGGAGGTAAGAATAAATTAAAGGAATATTCTTTTCAATTTCTTATGCTAGTTTGTCTTCGAAAATATCATATCTGATGATGATGAAAAGTCTGATAAATAAGTACTTCAAATCTTCAATCATCTTAACATATAGATTTATTGAAAAGATTTGCGTGGGATGATTGGACCTTTCGCTGAAACAATAAGGTTTCGAGAGAATCTAAAAGTGCTTGAATTAATTATCTTCAACTCTGCCATGCCTGATTAGTTTGACCTAATACTTGATGATGATGAGAAAAAGTTGAGAGAGCCATGAAAATCAGAAATGGCTCTGCTTTTAATGTGCTTCTTCTCTGCTATATGAGTGTTTTGAGGGGGTTTCAAATTCCAAACAGGAAAAGGTTTGGTTCGAAACAGAAGTGACAGAATTATTCTTGAAACGAATCATGGAATGGCAGAGATCTTTCCCATTGCTGTATTCTCCAGTGAATATTGGGAGTGGTCACGATTCATAAACTGCTTACAGTAAATTGGAGATAGAGTTTTGGTCAACTCCACTGTTTATGTTATAGTAAATGCTTACTAAGAGAGTTGCATTAGTCTTTGAAATCTAATTCACTAATTTTTTTATGAAAAATGATAATGTAATATAGTATTAAATTAAAGTCACGTTTTCAAGATAAAATTATTAGGTTTTAAATATTTATTACTGGATTCCTTATGCAGCTCAGCTAAAATATAATATTACTAAATATCTTAAATCTTAAATTTTGTGCTATTTTTCACAGTTATTTTTATTACTTATTTTAAAGTATTTCTGCCAAAAATAAGTTGAAATAGTATTTATATATATTTTACTTGGTAAGGTTCAAGCAATTTTTAAATATCCATAAAAAAAATTCTTTTGCATGCTTATATATTACTATCTTAATTATAAGAACTAGTTAATTTTTTAGAGAGATATATTAAGTCAAATAAATTAGTTAATTATAACTAATATAATAATTAATTAACTAATTTAGTTAGTTTCAAGAGTATATAATATTAATTTTTCTTATGAGATTATATTTAGTTATAATTAATTAATTTATCTGGTTTTTTATATTTATAAAAAAAATAATTGACTCTTATAATTAAGAGCGGAGGGAGTATATTGTTATATATATGTTATGGCCCACTAGTTAAAAAGAATTATGATTTATTGTACTCATCCGATCTTAAATATATGACATATTTAAATAATTTAATTAGATATAAAAATTAGTTATATATCATATATTTTTTAAAACACTCTAATATTCTTCTTTAACTTTATCCTTCTTTCTCTTATATAATTCTTATTATTAAGAGAGTAATAATATGAATAATTTGAGAAAACTTGATAAATTTAAAAAATATGCTATATATTTAAAACTAATATCAAATAACTAATTATATCATATATTTAGAATAAGAGAAGTATTAATAATTAAAACATTTTTAACAACAATAATAGATTATTACCTAAATTAAAAGGTGATATTTAAAAACTTTATTAATCATTCTCCTCCGTTTTCCTTTACACTTTTGAGCAAAGGCATTGTTATAATAATATTATCTGAAGCTATAACTAGCGATTTTACTCTATTATTTTTTTCCCCTAAGGATAAGTTGTGAACAGCGTGATCTAAGTTTTAAGTACCCTATGCAACGTCATTTTCTGTATATCACATAAGCTACATATGGAAGCCTCATAGGTCAGAATTAACCTGGTGGACACGCAGAAGCATGCATGCATTTGCAGCCTTATACACAGACAAGAAGACCTATGAATTATGAATATTTAGTCTCTCTCTCTCTCTATATATATATATATACATATATAATATGAATGATGTGTATAGGTGAAAGCTGAGAGAATGAAAGCACGGGCACAAGAGAAGCTGGAAAAGAAAGTAGCAGCAACAAGGAGGGTGGCAGAAGAGAAGAGGGCAAACGCAGAAGCGAAGCTGAATGAAAAGGCTTTGAGGACTTCCGAACGAGCTGACTACATCAGAAGGACAGGACATGTCCCTTCTTCTTTCTCTTTCCACTTTGAGTTGCCTTCCCTTTGCTGGTAGCATCATATTCATTAATATATCTACTTATTATGTATGCAGCAGCCACTCATATCTTATATATGTTACGTTGGTTGTGTATTAATTAATATTACTCATCTTTATTTAATTACACTCAAATTAATTGCTCATCCATAATAATCTGCTCTCACCACTCTTTTCTATTTTTCATGCAAAAATAATACTATATTAATACCTTTCAGTATTTAATATAAAGTTTAGTTAACTAATTTAATAAATTAAATAAATTATATAAATAAATAAATTATAACTAAATTTAAATAATTAAAATAAATTTATATTATATACTATTTAATTTACTCACATTAATTAATAATTAATTCTTATATTTATTATTATTTATTTATTTAATATTGTTAATAATTAATTGATTTTTATATTAAATATCGAGTGAATATATTATTGTCAAATTACAAGATTATTATTGGTCGATGGCCAGCTGGGCCAGCAGTCCCATTTTCCACCTCGCTTGGCTAAGGTATCGGACTCGAGTCCGACATTAACATATTCTTATATTTATATTGATTGTCATAAGAAAAAAACAAGAGTATTGCATCTCAAGGTAGTGGTGGAAATGAATCTATTGTCGAGAAGGAGACGTGAGATGCATTCATATTTTCATGTTATACCTATCGGGCTATTGGTTAAGCATGAAAATGACGCATTACTTGATATTTTTTGTGCATTTCTTCTGAACTCATCGTAGCCTAGCTAGCTAGTTGTAATAGTACCATCTCATGATATTTCTAAATTTAGACCAATCACCCATTATGTGAAGATTATATTCAATTTTTAAAGAGTACTATTTTATTATAATTTTAATAAAATATTTGGTGAGATATTATAACTTTTAGATATCTAAGGGTAATAGACGACTCGTTATACCCGATATTAATATTATTTAGGAGAAATGAAAATTTCATACTACTTTTAGATCGTGTGTGAGTCTAATCATTTTTTAAAAGATCATATATAAAAAAAAACTTTAGACCAATAATGTAGAATTGAATAAAACGATGGTAGCTAGCTAGTCTTTACATAGATATCCAATAAATTGTGTTTGTTACTTTTGAACAAAAAAAAAAAAAACGGAGGAGAACAACTATTTTAACGAGGCTTTGTTTGGTAGGCAGAATATATATAGAAGTCTACAAACGTTTTAAAATTAAGGGAAAAAACTATAAAATACCCTTCAAAAACAACTGCAAGTAATCCAAATGCAATTTGCACGGGGATTTGTAATTTTTTCAACATAACAAAAAAAGAAATAAAAAAGGAAAAAAAGTCAAAAATTTGCAAAAGATATTGATTCTATTTATATTGATGATAATTGATTTCAAACTCCACAAATTAGCTGGTAAAAAAAATCACAGATTAATTATCATATACACATAGACAAGTCACACTTTTTACAAATTATGAGTAGTTCGAGTATATAATTTATTTTTCGTTCATCTCAAAAACTTTATAATGATAAGAACAATTCTCTTTTGCAATTTGTTTATGCTAAATGGGGGGTGTAAATTATTAAAATTAAACTTACAATATGTATAAACGCCATAAACATTTATGTCAAAAATCAGAAAAATACATATACAAAATTAAGAAAAGGAATACACATTTTTGTTGGTATAAGATTTTTTGAAAAAAGGTTAGGCTCACCTAAGGTAGGGCGAAGTTTTCTTTCTTCTTAGGCGATACCATAGTAGGATACGCTGTCTATTACCCTCAGGAGTAAACTTAGGCACCTAGGAGTTATGATATCTCCCCAAGTTTTGCGATTGAAACTACAATAAAGTGATATTACTCAGAGATTAAATATATTTTAAATTATTATATGTCTCACCTCTTCATTATTTGAACTCATGTAAAGGAATACAAAAAAAATAAAATAAGAAGCGTGATGACTCGGCTCTGGCATAATTTGTTGGGCCAATGAGGTTTTTGTAAGCCCAATTAAAGGAATCGGGTCTTTTGGCGGCCCAAATATACTATGGCGCGCGATTTTTACAGTGCCAGCCTGGGGACACAGGAATATTCCGATATTAATTTTTTTAAATAATTTATTGATAATTTCAATTAAGAAAAAATCGATTTTCGTTTTGCTAAGGTCCGTGTGCCTAACTGCCTCCCTTTCTTTGCGTGGTCACACTCCGACTTTTACCTCTTTACCGGACGAAGGTCGCTCTCTCGTATCTCCCCGTCTCTTGCCTTTGTCGCTCTTTACTTGATCATTCGTAAGCCGTTTCAATTCGATTATGATTCCCTGTTTGATGTGAGGATCGATGATTCTGGCTCAATTCCATTAATTTCTATGGTTTAATTTATTTTCCCCCTCTCCATCGCTATCTGGAATTTCTAGGGTTTCCTGTCTGATCCTGTCTCTATACCTACCGATTTTAACTCCACAGTATCTTCATCATAGAACTTCTGATTATCTTCAAGGGCGTTGTTGTCTGATATCGAATTGCTGTCGGATCTGACTTCGTTCGTGGTTAGGGTTTCTATTTGATTTACGCATATTCGTGTTACTCCAATTAGAAATTCCAGGCTGAATTGTCTTTGCTCTAGGTTTTGGGTTTTGTAAGCAGAACATCTACGTCTTGTAGGAGAGGGATTAGGGGTTTTCTGTGCAAGTTAGCATTTTAGGTATATATATGGCTGCTGGGAGGCATGGAGGCTATCGCGACAACGAATTTAGGGATCGTGAGTCCAGTTTTGAAGTCTCTAGGCGGGTTTATGCTAATTCTGATGAAGATTACGATCGGATTAGGCCTGGTAGCCGCGATGGTGCGAGTGGTGGTAACACGGGTTCAAGAGATAGGATTAGATTGAGACAGAAGGATATGAGGGAGAGAGAGGCGATGAATGGCAGCTACCACTCATCTTCAAGTAGGAGTAACTCGGGGAGCAGCAGTGGTGGTCTGGGTCCCAGAAAATGTGGTTTTTCTGTCAAGGCAACGGATAGGGAGCCGGGTGAGCTTTCAAGTGACAGCGACTCTGATGAAGCTATTGAATCAGAGCCACAGGGGAAAGGCTTTGAGGTTGCTAAGGTTGAAAAAAATGGGATTCAATCTCCATTGGAGAGGAAAAGAAAATTTTCACCAATAGTGTGGGATCGGGATGACAAAGAAGTCAATGTTTCATCCAAACTTAAGGTGTCCACAACTTCGACTACTCTTCCTCCTCCACCACCTTTACCAAAAGCATTCCGTCAGTCACCTAATGCTCCATATGGTGGAGTGGAGATACATCCCGTGAACAATAGAGAAACTGAGAGTCTTGCGGTGCCTACAGCAGTGAAACCTCCTCTGTCCTCTGAGTCAGTTCAGGATGTTGATACTGAGTCCACCGAGAGAGCGCTTCCTTTATTGCTGGATCAAAATTTGGGCAATGATCTGGAGGCTGAGCAGCCAGGGGGTGATGACTATGTGCCTAAGCATAATATATCATCTTCAAGATGGGCAGCTGGGGATAACTCTCCTGGGGATGAAGGTGAAATTATAGATGATGATGATGAACTTTATAAAAAGAAGAGGAGGTTGTCACCTGAGTTATTGAAAACCAGAGTGCGAAACAAGCTGTTGAGCCCAGAGGAATCAAAAAGAGATGGCTATGAAGGAGCTAGAGCTAAATCATCTGAATCTGAAGAAAGAGGTAGCCATGGTAAAATCTCCACCGGGGATGATCATACTAGTATTGGATCTGACAAGGATGACTATATGGATATTGATGGTCAAGGTGTCAAAAGCGAAACAAGTGTTAGCCGCTCAGATACTGCTTCTGAAGATGAAGATGATGGGCGGGAGACTCCAGAGCCTCCAACTCCACCACAAAGGGTTGTCAACATGCTCCAGGGTTGTAGAAGTGTTGATGAGTTTGAGAGACTGAACAAGATAGATGAAGGAACGTATGGTGTTGTATATAGGGCCAAAGATAAGAAGACGGGGGAAATTGTTGCATTGAAGAAGGTGAAGATGGAGAAGGAAAAAGAGGGCTTCCCGCTGACTTCTCTAAGGGAAATAAATATTCTACTTTCTTTTCACCACCCATCAATAGTTGATGTTAAAGAAGTAGTTGTAGGTAGCAACCTTGATAGTATTTTTATGGTGATGGAATACATGGAACATGATCTTAAAGGACTGATGGAGGCATTGAAGCAGCCATTCAGCCAGAGTGAAGTGAAGTGCCTTATGCTCCAGCTTTTAGAAGGTGTGAAGTATCTTCATGGCAACTGGGTGCTTCATAGGGACTTGAAGACCTCTAACCTGCTTTTGAATAATAGGGGTGAGTTAAAAATTTGTGATTTTGGGTTGGCTCGTCAGTATGGGAGTCCATTGAAAACATACACGCATCTGGTTGTTACTCTTTGGTACAGGTGAGTGTTCTTGCATTAGTTTGTTACTTGTTTCTTTAATTTTCACATGTTAAGGTGTGCAGTTTCTTTGTTCTCGTGTTATTGTTTGCTCCAGAATAGTGAAACTGTTGCCTTGGCTGATTTAACATGTCTGTTGCCATGGTCTCTTCTAGAGTTCATCTACTTAATGGTGCTCTATCTGTTTCTCACAGGGCACCTGAACTTCTTCTGGGGACAAAACAGTATTCGACGGCCATTGACATGTGGTCTTTGGGTTGTATAATGGCTGAGCTGTTGTCCAAAGAACCATTATTCAACGGGAAGACTGAATTTGATCAAATTGACAAGGTATACTTTCCTAGTTACTTTCTATTTGTACCTACTAATTTCTTGCTGTTAGATTTTCTCCCTTTTTAACTGTTTGCGCTCCTAGCTTAGAGTCTATGTTGACTTCTGATCCATGTGCATTTATTGTTTCATTATTAGATTTTCCGTATTCTTGGGACACCAAATGAAACAATTTGGCCTGGGTTCTCTAAATTACCTGAAGTGAAAGTCAATTTTGTCAAGCATCAGTAAGTATTTGTTATTTCCATTATTACTAACATTTTTTTTTGGTTCTATGGTTCTTATTTTTTGCCACTGTTTTCCCAGGCTTCGAACTTTGGGTGGTTCTGATCTGGCTATCTGGCCTCCCTTGGTGAATTTTAAAGTTACACAACTTTACTAGTTTGTATTAACTGCCCAAATGTTCCTTTCAGGTATAACCTTCTGCGCAAAAAATTTCCTGCCACATCTTTCACTGGATCCCCAGTTCTCTCTGATTCTGGATTTGATCTGTTGAACAAGCTTCTTACTTATGACCCTGACAAGGTAAAAGGGTCTTGTACATTAGCTTTCTGGTTTTATTTGGTAAATATTTTTATACTTTGATTGACTTGGTAAGACTTTCTACTCTATGCAGAGGATCACGGCTGATGAAGCTCTCAATCATGAGTGGTTTCGTGAAGTTCCTCTTCCCAAGTCTAAAGAATTCATGCCTACTTTTCCTGCTCGACATGCTCAAGAGAGGTAAGAAACTACTAGTATTAATAGCACCTTTCTCTCCCTTGAAATGTTCATTTGATTAATAGATGATTGTTTTGCTACAATTAGGCGGACTCGGAAACTATTACAAGCACCTTTCTCTCCCTTGAAATGTTCATTTGATTAATAGATATGATTGTTTTGCTACAATTAGGCGGACTCGGAAACTATTAAAGAGTCCTGATCCTTTAGAGGAGCAGCGTCGAAAGGAGTTGCAGCAGGGTGAATTAGGGACTGGTGGTATTTTTGGCTGAGAATCATGCACTGTAAAGCTACGGCCCAGATAATCATTCTAACATCTCCGCTGATTGTTTGCATGGATGAGGTGAGAGTGTGTACTGAGCGGAAGTTGCAAACATTGTTAAACAATCACTTGTGCTATTTTTTAGCAGGCACCTGGCTTTTGTGGAGAATGTGTTCTTTTACCTCCTGGGATCAATGGCCAAAAATGCCCCCAGGGATCCGGATTTATTTCAGGTCAATTACCTTCCTGATTTGGCCATCATATATATATATATATGTGTGTGCACTTGGAACACTACCAGCAGCACAAGGTGTGGCATAGCTGCCTTCTTTTAAAATAGGAAAAGTCAGTTTTTGCTGAAACTTGTGTAACATATTTCTATTTCCATTATCATTGTAAACAATTTTATCTGATTTTGAGTATTAAAACAGTATGGAATTTCTAGCTGCTGTCTTTTCTTTCTTTTTTTAATATTAATATTGTGTTTGCAAGAGACGGTTGGTGTGAAGTGGAAGAGCGCCTTCTTGCATTTCACTGATGAAGAAATTGACAGTAACATTGTGCCTAAAAGGTAATGTATTCCTTTAATATCTCGGATATTAAGGGATGGGGATTATGTTTATTTGTCCATGAGGTATAAAGTCCATGTGCCCGTGTTGTTTGCATTTGGGCGCATGGTCAATGTTGTTTAATTGAGTGATGGTACCCATACAACCAACCAATATGGTTGGTAATTACAGTTCTATCTGAAAAGTGTAGTGGTTGACTTTGGACAATGTAATCTGGCTGCGAATACAGTTGTGTCTTTGTATCATTACTCAATTTACCTAGATTTTTTCTTATTTTTTATGCGTAGTAATCTTGGCTTAAGGATCATCAATGTCACAAGACTGCTATGTGTGTGGAAGTCACTAATTGTGTCTTCCATGATCTCATGGATTTGGTACTGTATAATACTACAACTTTTATTTGTGTAAAAGAAAAGACCAGCACCTCTGGATTGATTCCTGAGATTTATAAGAACTAATGACTGGCCTCAATTTTTTCTTTATGTGCACAAACTAATTGATACATTAGGCAAGATTGTTGAGATGATTGGGAGGAAATGCAAGAGGACTGACTGGGGCTATCCTATGCGTACTATTGGGGCCTTTGGTTTTGAGCGTCTGTGTGAGTTATCAGTCAGTAAACAGGGGCGCCCTTTCCCCTTTATCTTCTGTCAAAAAATTTGCCCTGACTAGGATACCTATGAAGGACATTTTCGTGTTTAATTTTTGCCATGCTATTGTCTCTTATATTTAAATAATGCGTAGAAGTGGCTTTTGCTCGTGAGAAATTAATACACTGGATGGAATTGGATATAAAATGAAATCAATTCTTCAGATATGACTTTCTGAAATTTTGAGTACGTGGTTGGCTACAATATTCCAAAACCATTTTTCCATTTGTAAAATCTAGTTTTCTGAAAGTAACTTCTTATTTCCATTTGCAAAACCAAATTTCAGGTTAATAGTCCATTTTACAAAAGTCAGTTGAGTCACCCAAACGAGCATATATGAAAACTGGGTTTGTAGAAAGTCACTTTGAGCCTCCTAACTGGTAGCAGAGGGATGTATATTTTGTTTCCAGCTCCATTGTTCTTGGTCTCTAGCATCCTCCCTTGGGGAAAAGTGCAAAAAGATAAAAACAATAAGTTGTTGTGGGGTTGTAATTTTTATCAGTTTACATTGAGATGAATTATTTGTACATGCTGATGCTGATTGAGTTGTGATGTCAAGATCATAATGATCTTTCAATTGAATTTGTTTTATTCATTTTTTCTTCACTCCCTTATCCAGATATAAAACTGCAACTTCTTTTTAGCATTTTAGCCTTTAATGAGGTCTTCATCTCAATGAAGCGCCTATATTATGAATTCCTTGAATTTGCTACCTGTTATTTATCTGTTACTTTATTAGTTTTCCCCCATCCATTCAGGATCCTGTTAAACTATTTTCATCTTCCTTCCCTAAGACCAAACAAAATTGCCACTTCTTTTGAGTATATTATCCATGTATATTGCATATCAAAGAATAAATCAATTAGAATATGCTTTGAAAGAAGTGAAATGAAATGAAAAGAAAGTAATTCTTCTTGTCATTTGTACTAATGGAAAATTGAAGTTTTGGCTACTACAAGAATTCTTTTATGACATTTGTCTGCGAATGCCACTGCAGTATCAAAGCACGCAGGTTGAGGAAGGTACTCGTATAGAACATCAATTAGTTGTTCCTTGAGGCTCTCTAGAGGTACCATACAAACCTTGGTTTGTTGTAATATATTTATGTTCGTATATAATGTTAAGGTTAGAATTGTTCCTTTCTCTGTGCATGCCCTATCAAGATGTGACGTTGCAATTATATTGTTAGCTTGAGAATGGGACTGCCTGATTGATTTTGGTTTAGTGCAAACTGTTATCACTTGAGGTCTCTTGTGATTGGACTGTGGTTGAAACTTTCGAAGAGGGTAGGCTCAACTTAGTTAATTCTTTTTTGGAGAAAGAGAAAGGGGGGTTGTTGATGGAATGGAAAGGAGCTATGTCCCCTTGTCTTGGCTGATATATGGTGAGGTGGGAATGGAATGGAAAACATTTTTAAACTCCAAAGCAACCCTTCGTATACTGATTATTTAATTTAGGTAATATAATGGTAAATTGCATCGTTTAAAATAGAAGATGGTCATTGTCTTCTCCCTGCAATTTGTGGAAAACAAAATATATGGATTGGAATGATGGAAGAACTTCCTGACAATTAATAAATACGGTTATTGTACAAGGTGCTTCTCTATAAAATATGTATCCTTCACAACAAAGTGTTATGGTGTAAAATCATGTTACCCTTTTTTTTTTTTTGCTGTGGATTATTGATAAAATTCAGCTTTTAAACTGGCCTAGTATCATTCTTGAGGTTGTAGCGATGTGATGAAGTTATGCTGAGTGTTGTGATTGATATCTGCTGTTTATAATGTCATATGCTTGAAGTATTTTTTAGTTTTTAATAAAGGAGTTAATATGCACATGGTTTTTGTTACTGAAATTTTTGAGGGCATTGTTTTTGTAGTGGAGAAATAAAAAGTAAAATATATTTATCAATTATGCTTTATAAACATGTCTAAATACATGCCTGAAGGGGACTTGTTGCTTTGACAAAATGATGTTCTTGTATAAACTCTGCCTGTGGGTATTATATACGCATCTCTCGTGTTGTGGTATATACACTTGTTGAGATGGGTTTTTTGTAGAGATGCAAAACATTCATTGACTTGTTTAGCATTAATGTGATTTCAGTTTCTAGTTACCTCTCCCTGATGTAACTTTTGAGGAATGACCTTAACTTCCAAGTGTTTGTTCTGTCATGATTGTCAATTGTTAGGATGGATGAAGTTGGGGATGTTGAGACAATTCACTCAAACTTTTTAAATAGCATCAACTTTCTAGGCTGCTTAATTTGTGTAGTTTTGATTTTATTTGCTGGTTGATAATTCTTTATTGGTTCTAACGTTTTGCCTGTTGCTGCTGGGATGAGGTGGAATCCATTCTGCATGTGATGCCAAATTCCAGCGAGAAAGCTTTGACCTGCTTTATTGCGAACGTGTTCTTGGGTAGATGGCTGACTGGCAGTTGTGCATGATTGTCACGGACAGTCAATTGAATGTATTTACCATATTGCCGCACCAACAATCAAACATGAAAGTACAGCTGCATTGTGGGGGGACATGAATGAAGTTTATGTTCAAAGATGCCCACGTTATGGGGTTTGTTTTGGATAAGGAGAATAAATAGCTGTGTTTTTGCCTCCATAAATGCGTTAACCAATCTCTGAATATTAAATACGGTCTATTGCCTTAATTTGAATAAGTATGTGGAAAGGCCTACGTATTAATCAAACTGAACCGGACCGAATGTGAGTTGGTGTTTTGAAGGAAACTTCTTTAAATGGAGATCGTGTTAGTACGAGCGCGATGCATGCGGAACTTATATGAATGCATATTTGCTTGATAATGGTACTTTGAGATACCGATGCAATCCTGGAAAGAAGGTAGAGGATTAAAAGCTAGGTTCAATTTTCAAATCCATCCCATTGATCGTCTAAGGTCTTCGAGGTTCCGGTAAAAGGACGTGATTTCGCTTTGGTAAAGTACACCCACGCAATTTTTTGGCCAATGTAGCACAAGTAGCCTAACGAAAAAAAATTAAATTTTATTTCTCCAATTTTTCATACAAGGGTTATTGATCTAATTTAGAAATATAAAATTTTAATAAATCAATCATAGACCTGATTTTTTTTTAAATACTCGTGCAACATAAGCTGATATATCATTAGTTTGGGGGGGGGGGGGGAGGAAATGAGTTAAATGATTTAGGGCGTTGAAGAAAAAAAAAGGACATGGATTTATTGGCAGCAGCATCTTATAGTTCAATTGTACATCCTTCGAACTGTGTTTCAATTCAGTTGTCGCAGCTTGAACCCCCATAAGAGAGCACCTATTTCCTCCTTTCCACATCTAGTAGCAATTAAAACTTATAATGCAATGTCTCTTTAACGACCGTTGATTACAATTGCCGCCACTAATGGGTTAGCAACATTTAATTTAAAATTATAATGAAACCATTTAAAGTCCCCGTAATAATACTCTGCATAGCTGAATTTCCATTGTGAGAATACTCTGTCCAATATGTATGTGGCCTGGTGTGGTAGGTCGACATCGTCCAACTTTTGTCTTCTTACGAAATTATAGCTGGAATCACCTAACCAAATTGGACCACCGTTCATTCCGATCCGAAGACCTCCAAAACTGCACACCGTGGTTTTGGTTTGCTTCCTGTCATGCTCCCCTTACCAATCCTGTTTCTGCCTCAATTTTGACTGTGAAATTCGCACTTTGACATGGAGAGATTCTCAATTAAGATGACGATGATACCCGCCGTTGATACCAGTTTGCAATATACATCGTCATAATATGGTCTTGCTAAGCACGAAAGTAACCAGAGTAAGTTCAAGAAAAAATATGGTGTTGACAAGGGACCGATCAACTACCCATCCAAATATAGTGATTCCTCCCGGATTCGTTTGTAGATACATCACTGCATATCATGAGGCCTCTTAAAAATTACTGGCAGTCTTCAACCACGCCAGAGAAGAGAATTTGCAAAATAGTAAGAGAAACTACTTTTGCAGCGTGATTATTTATGGGGATAGGAAAATTATCAAGTAATTAGCTTATGCAATACTAATCTTTACTACTTGGGTGTTTGTATAAACGTGTCAGTTATGTCACTAATTAAAATAACTTACTTGAGAAATTCAACACCACAGTACAAAGACAGGTTGTGGTCAAGTTACTTACCAAAGGCTTGTCTCTTGTGATGTGAGGACATGTAAGAAGCCAGTTGGCTATTCGTAGGCATCACGTTGAATTCCAAAGATTCTAGATCACTTTCAGAGGAATTAAAGCTTAAAGAATTTAAATGGTTTGCAGTCTCCAAGCTCCCCGTACTAGAATAACTTCTCAGTTGAGTCGCATCAGGAGTGGCGCATGTGGCTAGGGCATGCCATCTGCTCGCAAGAGAAACAATGTTTTGAGCTCTATGAGAAATCCTTGTTGCCGCGTGCAGACAAATAATGATTCCGACAACCTGAACAATTGTAGATACCTGAAAGAATGGGACAAGAGGGAAAATGGAACATGAACATCAGGTTGAAAGCTCTATGTCTTAGTCAAAGAAGGAAGAAACAAATGACTAAATTAAGGCTGGTTGAAATAACAACAAAAATTAGAAGTTCTTCAAACCAAGTGGAAAATGATGGGAACATTAAAGCTTGAACTTACTGCAAAATCTCCGCCATTTGACAAAGTAATTAATCCACCATATGCGGTGACTTCTATCAGAGTGACAATTTGGCTAACTGTAACAACCACGAACCCTAGAAGAAGATAGATTCTGAACCTATGGCTTATCTTGGAGAGATGATAGCGTAACCGAATGTGCTCCTCCATGAAAATGAGCACATTAGAATCCCTTTGTATGAGCTTCCCGTAATCATCGAAGTGGATAACTTGCAAATTGCAGATCAAGTGAAACAAAGTGCTGGCTAACAGGGAGATTGTACTCACATAAGTCCAGGATATGATCGAAGCTACTGAAACAGCAAACGAAGGCCACCATGACTGATGATTTACGTGTGCAAGGCGAATGATTTCTCGAATACTCTTCAGAAAGAAACATGTCGATCCCCACAGAGCAAGCAACCGAAAAGATTCCTAAGGAAAGAAAAGCAATTTCAGAATTGCCTGACAAACTAAGAAACAACAGAAGGACATCGAAGTGAAAGAGAATCAGAAATTGAGCTCTGGTTTTTACTATATCTAGAACTCTAAGAACATGAGATCGAAAAATTGACGGTTATTCACATGATCTAGGCCACATGTTTAGAAAACAAGTTGGGTGACATTTAGTTGACCAAAATCTGACAGCGACTTGGTCATCTACAAGTGGCAGGCATACTAACATAACGCAGAAACTGATACAGCTGTATGCAGATAGCGATAACAAAACTAGGATTCTGATCTATGCTTCTTCAGATATTAAAAGTTCATTTCGAATTCATCAGTTCAATGACTCCAACAAAGCGAGGAACGCACGCTATACATGAATTCAGATATTAGCTATTGATTTTTGCTTTCTATTTAAATAATTAAAGCGATTAAATTACACCTCCGCTTGAGATGATGACCAATAAATTCAAGATTTCAAATAAATTGACCGCACGCAAATAGCTTAGAAGCTTGAATTTGCTCACCGAAACTTGTTTGACGTAACGTTCGTGTAGGCTCATCAATTTTCCACTGTACCGATCAACAAAGAGGAACCTCCTTAAACCATACTTGCGCAGATTTTGAGAGAGACAGAACAAGGAGACGGCAGCAAGACACGCCTGAAAGGCAACGATTTCTATCTCGAAATCCTTCCTTTGATAATCCTCGCATTCGGAGCAGTCGCCGACCAAGAGCACAACCAGCGGCACCAGCACGCCGACCACCGTGAAAGAGGTCCAAGAAAGAGCAAAGCTCAACCACGACGATTGCTCGAATCCGAGCAATGCAAGAAACGTTTCTATCCGACTTAGCTTCCGATCCAGCTGAGTCTCTTCCGGTTCGTCATGATCGTCTCCTTGCCTCTGGTGGTGGCCCTGTGCGGCTTCGACGTCGTTTCGATTCGAATTTGAGGCGACCAATGGAGTTTGAGCATGAGGTTGCTCTGTTCGTACAAGGAGATTAGAAGCCATGGATTTACAGTGTTTAAGGCATTTCCAAATCAATCAGTGATTCGGAGGAAGACGATGAAGTGTTCTTGAGAGGGTTTTGGATTGATAGATGGATGATTTCCTACTTCTTTGGCTTGCGTTTCTTGAACGATAACATGAATAAATCGAGAGATCAAGCGTAGTGAGAAAGTCTTGATGATTGAAAAGGAATGAAATTAATTATAAGATGAAACCGATTTTTAACCAGAAAATTAAACGAAATTATAAAATGCGTGCGAAATCGTGACAAGATCGCGATCTTCTCATCATTTTTAATTAATGACGCGTGGCATTTCAAATTATATTTTCCTGATGGTTGTCTGAAATAGTTTTTTAATTAGGTATATGTGTTTCATGTCCTTGGGGAAAAAAATGATTTATGAATAATAAAATCAACTTTATTCTTAAAAAGTATTTACTTCAGTTAAATTTTGTAGCCATATATGATGTATGGATGATAATTTGAAAATTACAAAGTGGCATAATCTGTAGCTTTTGACATTAATGCTAGGATCTCTTTTCACTCAAACAAAAATTACAATAAAAGTTTCAATGATTCGGTACTAAAGTAATGGTATAATTTTAAAATTTTAAAAATATTTATAAAATTAATGTTAATTTTCATTGATTAAAAAAAATATTTGATTCACACAAACAAAGTTATATGAACAGCTAAAATTAAAATTATATTCATGGGGTGGTCAGAGAAATATTTGTTTTATATACATATTTGATAAAATGTTTTTATTTTTTTATTCTTTTTTAATATTATTTAACATTTTTTAATTTCAAAATATTAATTATTTTAAATAATTGAATTATATAGTACTAAATATCATGATCATATTTCTCATATACGTTTAGTATCATAATCTTATTTGTGATATAATTTTACCTATAATTTTTTTAATTTAGTACAATTTTATTCATAATCTTTTTAATTTGATTTGATATTTAGGAAATAAGATTATGTATAAATTTATAGCATAAATAAAATTATGATACTAAATATATATGAGAAATAAAATCAGAATATTATGTGTTATATAACCCTAGATAATTTATATTTTATTATGTTTTTATAATAGGCAAAATTTATCTTTTATTATTAAAAGATGATAGGAAGAGCAATTAGTTGCTCAAAAATGGAAAAAGTGACCATCTGGGAAGACTCCTTTTGCAACTTTTATGGTAGGGAAATGCAGCCACAGGAAAAATTTTAACTCTCGACTAACAAAATTACACGAAGAAGTAGACATTTGTAGTGTGCTTTGCCTTATCGGGCGAATTGAATATCTTCTACTTTTTCTTATAATTTGAAACTTAATTTTGATTAAAGACTTGATATATTTTTATATATATAAAAAGATTAGATTAACCTACAATTTAACAACAATACGAAATCTCCTCTCTTTATAAATGATACAAATATTAGATAGAATGAGTTGATAATTATTTTTAAAAGTAAATTTAAATATTTAAAAATTTATTATAATTATAATTATAATAAAATAGTATTTCCTAATAATTAAATTAACTCTCTAAATAATTGTTTGTAATTCTTTCGCCAGCTGAAGTAATAATACTAATAAGTGAAGATGAAAGATAAAAGTGTTAAACCCATTGTTTCTATACCATCAGAGTGGGAGCCTCTTTTGGGGAAAAAAGAGTGTGAAATCAAGCACGTGGAAGACAAACAGATACGAGAAGACGGACGAAGGTTGGCCTGGTGTGCTGTCGTTTTAATTTGATAATAATAATATACCTTGATCCAGGAAAAGGGGGGGTCCCACTTACGTGTAGTAAAATACTATAGCCGTAGGAGAATAGAGGAATTATTGGTTCCTCATTTCCCTTGTTCCTCGTTGCTCAATCTCATTGGTCAAAACCAACATTTAGAGCACCCCAAATAAATGAATTGAACATGGCTGGGGAAAAGGGTATTTGGCCGAGGAAAAAGGGGAAGAAATAGGCCAGTCTGGAATACAACCGAGAAAGTAAATGAATAAATATAATAATGAGATGTGTGAAAATGACTAATATGAAAATATGCGTCCAATGTTTGTTATTGCTCCATTTTTCATCAATAGCGTCAACCAGATATAACTGCTTCAAGGCATCTTCTAAAGTCTCAGCTGCAGGAAACCCAATAAACCAATCAGAGCGAATCCCATTCAAGCACTAACTTCAAGGATCGAGAATATCAAAACTCGGGAGAAAGTAAAAGCAGATAACATCTAATGAACACGCATGCTTAAAAGTTTGAGATCATAAGATCAAAGATAAAGCCCAGGGACAAAAGGAAATAACAGAATCTTTTCACATAACAGGAAGATGAGAAAACTTTCAGGGAGCAAGTTGAGAATTGCTCTGTCTTGAGGGAGTTTAAGTGTCATTGTACCAAACATTTATAATGTTTTTATTAAAAAAAAAACTCTCTTACCTGAAGGGGGATCAAGAAAGTCAAATTTAAGGAGATCAATATCTGGGAGGTCCAATGACTTCAAGTAGAGATACACAGCCAGCAAGAGAAGATCGCTGTATTCAGGAACTGTAAAATCTAAGAAATCTTCGTTGGAAGGGTACAGACGGTAGCTTTTCCCTGGACGAGTTCGTCTAGCCCGTCCTGCACGCTGACTAGCCTGCACTCTGCAATGTCATAAATTACTTTAAATCATTATTATGTTGAAGTTTATGGAATTTTTATGTCAAAACACTTAAAAAAATGACAATGATAAACACAAGAAATGGTTCTCTCTTGCAGCTTTGCAATAATGTAATTGCTCTTCATGCACTTAGTAATCACGAACCAATCTGTTTGAAAAAATAATAAAAATCCAGTTTCTTCCTAACACGAAGCAATAAGGAAGCATTATATCCATTTTTTTAGCTACAATGAGATATGCAATTATGGGTTGCTTGCTAATCTGGACAACAAACATCAAGTGAATACATGCCAGATGGATGATGGATTGTACAGCCTTTGCTTTACATAACCAGCGTCAATGACATACCTAAAATCCACAAGATTATATAAGAAACCAACCCAGTCAATTTATGTGCCTGGTGTAAATAAAAGAGGAAAGTGCTGTTGTTGTCGTGTTATAAAAACGTAGCTTTAAGCTATTTGGTTCCAAAGTTAGCCAACAAATGAAATAATATTCGAAATGGGACAGTGTCTACTGAATTTTTACTCGAGAAACTACCAATTATTCAATCAGTAAATGAGCGAAAAGGAGTGAACATAGTTTTTCCATATCCATATGAATATGGAAATTTCACATTCAAATGTTGAACACATCTCCCTTAGCTAATCCGATAGTCCATTCAGAACAATTTTAACTACCATTGCTCCCTTTAGGAACCATGACGGTGAATTTTGGCTGCATAATGGATTGAAATTCCTGTCATACCAATTGCTGTTTTCAGAGAAGACTCGAGATAGCTTGAAGGACGAATATCTCCACTGGGCACAACTTTCCTGGGATGGTCGAACTTGGATGCTTTGTCACCATCAAGAGTTGCTGACGTGACTAAAACTTTTAGATTAGAAGCACGAAATCTAATCAAACGTTTCATGAGCCCCAGAAGAATATCCCTGAGAATAGTCATTCCAACCGGCAATTGGAGACAACATTGGCCAACATCTACAGGTGAGAATTCTATATGGATTTTAGAAAATTGGAGAGTAGAAGTAATCTTACGTATTTACACTCCTTTCATGAGCTTCATCCAATATAATTTGACTTTGACGAAGGAGAACTCCATCAGTAAGATATCTAAGCAGATCATAACCATAAATTTAGAACCCAATAAATATTTTTTAAAAAAAGTAATATACTATTATATGTGTATTATATTAGTATGTCTTGTTCTCCCAGGGAAAAAAAAGAGTTTATCCGTGGAAATTTTGTAATCTATAAAGAGATATTCGATTCTGGTTTCATTCTTACTGAGTTGGCGTCTTCTGCTTCAATCTTCCCAAATAAATGTCATCCACCAACGTTTCCTAGTGAGTTCTCTATATTTCAATGGAAAATTTGGTGATATTATGAAGAACAGATCATTTTAGGAACAAATTCATATTGGATTTGATTGTTGGAAATCGTGCCCTAGGGGCCAATCATTGTCTTATGAACATTATTGATTTATGAATTTATTAATTGAGTTATCATATTATTTGCATGTTTACTATGATGACCATCCTTGGATAATTCATGATATTATCCTAAATGTCCCTGGTCGATCATCTATGTGGGAGCACAGATGAAATAAGACCAGTATGACTTTAAAAATGTATAGAGATATAAATCAAAGTCATAAGCACATGTAAGAGTACAGGGTGTTGGACCGACCCGCTATGAGAGAACTGCATGGGTAACGTCATAAGCTTCTCTCATATACAAATCATGTCAATATGCCCTTTGACCTGAGATCATCATGGATTCCTACATGACAAAACGCTCAGCTTTGACCTGGTCAAAAGTCACTTTTGACCGAGTGATCATAAAGACTATGTTCGGGCTTAGTGGTTTTTCATGCGAAGGAATGTGAATGGTCAAGATGGAATTTGTCCCTCACATTCGTGGAGAGATATTACTGGGCCCCTCGATGAGTGAGTCTGAGAAATGTATGGCCATACTGTAATGGAAAGGTAGTTCCATTTCTATAGTCAGACTACTTAGGGATCGAGAAAGTAACGGTCAGGAATAGGAGGATGACATTATCCATGCCTCATCCATGACCAAAATATCGCGTGACAGAAGGGACATGATATGGTTGTATAAAAGGTTACATCGTTTATCGATCCTCATATGATTTGGGTAGTCGTTATGTCTTGCTAGAGACCGCTTGCGACTTGTGGGCTAGTATAGCAAATGGCCCACTACCAACTTCATATGGGCCTACAGGGTCGCACAAAAAATAGCCCAACACGAGCTATGATGTCCAGATTCATTGAATCTAAGACATGTCCAGATTCAATGAATGATCCAGGTGAATGTATATATATTTATTTATATTTATATTCGTATATATATAAATTCGTATATATATATTATATATATATGAGATATATGAGATTTAATTTATAAGGATAAATTAAATCTCTATCACGTTTGAATTCGAAATTCAAATTGATAGGATATCTCATATAAGAGATATTTATAAGATTTAATTTATAAGGATAAATTAAATCTCTATCACGTTTGAATTCGAAATTCAAATTGATAGGATATCTCATATAAGAGATATTTATAAGATTTAATTTATAATGATAAATTAAATCCCTATCACGTTTGAATTTGAAATTCAAATTGATAGGATATCTCAAATTTGTTTTATGAGAATAAATCAAATATAGTTCAGTCTCATCTTTATTTAAAGTTAAATAAATAGGTAATTAAATCTGTGGGACGGATTTAATATTATTTATTTAATTAGTTTCTTATAAAATTATACAATATATGATATTGTATTATTTTCGGAATTAATATAAGATTAACTCCTAAAATCCTTTTCGGTTAGGGAAAACGCAGAGCATCCTATATATCTAATATTAGGAGCTACGTTTTAGAATAGACACACACATAGAACACAGAAAGGCCGAAGGGGACTCTGCAAAAGGTTTGCAGATAAGAAACTGCCGAAATAGAGACGGAGAGGACGAACTCTTGAGAAAGCCCTGGAGGGACAAGAGACGCTAGCACGTTGTTCGTGGTTGAAAAGCTGTTCGTGTGGATACCAGTAGAGGAAGCCGACCTGAGTCATCGACTTCTTGTGATCAGAAAGGGAGCACGAGCCGCAGAGAGAAGCTGTGAATGTCGTAACCGAAAGCTGTGGAAGTCGCTGAGGCACACTAAGGGTAATACTTCTTCCCACTTGACTTAAACACATACGGTAGATCCTGGCAAGGAATGAAAAATTTTTAAATTAATTTCTGCTGCGTATCTTCCAATTCCTTACATTGATAGATATCACGAGCATTCAAAGCAATACAACCGTTCCAGATGATATATGAACACTACGATATTCTTCTCTTCTGATTTGGATTTTTATTTTCCAGCAGAAAGCCTCTGCCAGAAGGACGAATGCTGGAAATCGACCCTTACATGCGTCTGGAGTTTCGATCTTCGCAATGGTGGATATTGCGTGCAGAAAAACCCTAGAATTTGACGGGCTATTAGGTTCAACCTGGAGAAGAACCGCGAATCTTAGCCGAACCTGCAAATCCGACCATCTACGCTGCTCAATGTCAATGGTTAGCGATCCTCTGCTTTCTGGATGATCAAATTCTAGCAGGTCAAAAGATAATCGAGACACTGTTTCCGCCTTCATCGCATTTGTTCGTCAAGAATGACAATATTGTGCTTGTGATAATGTCTCTGCCAGAAAAATTCGATGATGCACTGAACAAGCTTCCGGGAATTATTCATCAGTTCTCAGCTCTGGAGTGCGTATTGCTCTATACGATCTCGTGGTTGAATTGTTTGGTTCCTATAGTGATCCGTTGTGGATTGAATTGCTCAGAGAGAATTGACAACGATGAGAGTAATGTTTCTACATCAGAATCAACAGAGACTTCTGCAGCTGCAGCAAGCAAAAGGGTCGCCATGGCTGTTTCAACCCAGAAGAGAAGCTCATACAGGGAAGCATTAGTGAATGATGATGAAGAAGAAGGTGTCGATGCAAATTGCCTTAATGAATGATGAAGATTAGGACTGTGCATAATGCCCATGGCTCGTTATGCCCTGTCTAATCTGGAAGAAAAATGCTCTACCCAGCCCGATTTTTACTGGGCAGGGCCGGGTATCAGGCTGCAAAATATAACCCATGCATTTTTCGGGCTGGGCACCGGGCATAGGGGCTGCCTTGCCCTGCCTTGCCCATGAGCACCCCTTCTTTTATTTTTTCTCTATCTTAAAAGGGAGAATATGATAGCTACTGGTGACTATAAGGTAATTTTAAAAATATAAGTAGGTAAGTTGTATCTTTTAATATTTATAACTATACTAATTTTTTCTTTCTTTTTTAACTTTGTTAATTATCATATGATTATATTACAAATTATAATTATTTATTTTATTTTTTTAGATGCTTTATCTTTGTCAATATTAGGGAGATTGATACAAAGTTATAATTACAAACTACTTAGATTTCAACGCTTATTTTTTATATGCAATGGATCTCAAGATTTTAATTATTATCTTTGTTCTCTTATTCTTAGTGAATTATAGATATTATTTAACTCTTAAAGACACATGAATATGGTATTATTTTAGAAATTCATAATTACAATTTTTTTTTCACAACATGAGCATGACATCGCGATTTGGGCATGCCCAGCCCGCCCATGCCCAGCCTGCTCATGCCCTGCCCAAAATTATTAGGGCTTTTACCGGGTAGGGTCGGGCATCGGGCTGCAAAATGCAGCCCATGTATTTTTTGGGCAGGGTACTAGGTAAGGGGGCTGCTCTGCCCAACCCTGCCCATACACACCCCTAATGAAGATGAAGGTGTGGATGCAAGTGTTCATGCGAATGATGAAGTTGGAAGGAGTGGAAGGAAGAAGGAAGAAGATCAAATTATGGGATTGTTTGAATCTGGATGGACAATATGAACCATGAAACATGTTATTTGAACACAAAATTGGATTCTGTTCGTGATGATTGATGATGATACAAACAAGGAAATGCAGTCTCAGTATGTATGTATGTACATAGATTAATGGTATGGCTATTCAATTTTTAATTTTTATTGTTCAAGTCTTTTAGATGTATATAGCTTTATCTTATGTTGCATTTTTGTTCTGTACATTATAGACGTTTAACTATAACCAAATACTCCAAAGTGCTATGAAAATTATGATAATATTTTTTAAGAGATTCATTTTCTTCTCCGGTGCCTTGAGAAAGACATGCGAAGTATATGGATACAGTTTTTAACCTCCACCCTTCCACTCCTCTTCTGCCTTTATCAACCATTGGATCAAAATTTCAACGGTCCTGATTTTACATTTTATAAAAATATTATTATAATTTTATATAAATTATTATTGTAAAGTAAATTTTTTCCCTCACTTTTTCACTACAATTGTAAGTGGATCAAATTTTAATAATTTAACTTTATTTATATATTTTTTAAATAAAATTCTAATAATATTTTTATAAAATATTAAATCTAAACCATTAAAATTTTAATTTAATGGCAGTAAAGGGTAAAGGTGGGGAAAGGTAAAAGAGAGAAGTTGCGCCCAAAACGAAAACGTCTACGTTTTCCCAGATTTAAACTTGTTTTCTTCTATTATAAAGGTAAAATCATTTAACACCCTAACCATCAGCTTCTTGGTTGTTTTGTTATTAGTATCTCTATTCACTCCTACAAATTATATATTTGTGCGCGCGTGTGTGTATATGTAGTGATGCAAGCATATCTGCATTACTAATATATCTTTAAAAAATTGAAGCAAGGTATATCTCCATGTTTTTTTTCTGTAAAAGAATTTTTAGAAAGCGGTTGGGTTCACCTACGATCTAAAGATAGCGCGACATTTCTCTTCCTCCTAAACGATACTAATGTCGAATAGAGCAAGCTTTATATTACCCTTAAGCGTAAACTTAATCACTTAAGAACTAGGATGTCTTCTCAAATACCGTAACTAGAACCATAATAAAATAGTATTACCCAAAAGTTAGGTATATCTCCATTAGTTCTTCGAACTCATCGACATTATCTATTTGAGGGAAAGGTTTTTGAGAATCAAAATATAAAAGTAAATCAATTTGTTAGAAAAAAAATTAGTATAAAATATTTTAGAAATGGGTTAAACTCACTCACGATTTAAAAGCAAGGTAAAATATTTCTTTCTCTTAGACAATATTAATACTAGGCAAGACGAGACGTGAATTAAACTCAGACGTAAATTTAAGTACCTAAAAACTAAGATACCTTTTTAAATATTATAACTAATACTATAATAAAATAATATTTTTTAAAAATCAAATATAGTTTAGATAGTTGCCTCTCTTATCTCTACGTATTTGATTAGTAATTTGTTGGAAATTGATACAACTTGGCCAGTAGTCAAATATTCAAATAACTCGGGCCACAACTGCTCTTCATAAATACAGGCTTGGATATTTCTACTTGTCAAGTTTAGAAAAACTTGACGCGCAATACAAGGCGAGTAACATGGGTCGAGGATGACGCCCACACGTCGGGAATTTGTTTTTTTTGTTGGTTCAGCAGTGGAAGAGTGCCAGTGTCGAACACGCCACTTGATTGGCGATGGTATATTGCTCTCACTATCAAGCCGAATTTTCTGATAGCACGTCGGAATTAATTTGCGGGGAGAAAAATGACATGCCCACGCATGGGCCGCCTCCGTCCAAACCAGACCGTCCACGTTACTAAATAGACAGGTCCTTACACGACAACATCATTCACAATTTGTACCCAAAAAAAAAAAAAACACCATTCACAATCACAAACTACGTCCTTTTTCTTTTTTGAATCTATCACTTTTAAGAGATTAATATTACAATGAACAAAGCGACAGAAGGAAACAAAATCCATAAATTACACAGGACTGTACAACTCTTCTTCGCTACAAAGACCCCAAAGAAAAGAAAAAAGGCACTCGTGGCGTGGGATAAGGACGGAGAAAACAGAGATACAAGCAGAAATTTACCACACATGGATGGATCCTAACACTGGTAAACAGAATAGCTCTTCGTTTTCCATAAAAAACTAAGCGCCCTACCCATTTTTTTCCTAGACATTGACTTACATAGCGGTTTTGTTTCCGGAAGCGGCATCTTTATATCGCTAGTTTTGGGCGTGAACTGGTGTGTCTTAGGAGGCGAATTGTCTTGCTGTCGCTGCTCTCTGAACAGCATCAAGAGTTTCTGAGCTTTCTCCCTTCCTCTTGAGGTACCATTCACCGATAACGATACCAATGCGGGTATTACGCCTTCTTGCAGGACCATCTGGCTACATATTTCGTTCCCGCTGCATAAAATTAGTAGACAAGATAGAGCTTGCTCTTGCTCTACGAGCTCACCGGTGTCCAATATGGTAGCCAACGCGCCTATGAGCCCCGGAGATGATATCATTTCCTCCCTTCCCAATTGAGAAGCAGCCAAATTGATCAAAATAGCCATGCATTTTTCAGTCTCAATACAGTCACCCTGGCCTGCAAGGAGGGATTGAAGGCCATTGATGATGCCAGATGAAAGGAGGTTCGGAATATTGGAGGGTACAGTGGATAGATTATACAGTGCATGAAGGGAATCTTGCTTGCACAGGACTTCAATGTCAGGTTGAAAGAGGAGCTGGATGAGGAACTGGACAGCCTGACTCCTGCCAATCATAGGCTTGGCTTCTTCAAGGCAAGAGAGATTCAGATAGAGGGCCGTCGCACAGCCGTAAGAGAAGGAATTAGAGATCATATCCTCTAGCAATGATAGTACTCCTTCTGCTAACATGATCTCCTTATTCCTGTTGGAAAGAAACAGGATTAAGTCTATGTTGATATAAGCCAATACTTTTTTAAAACTTGTAAGCAATAACCACTAAAAAAAATTAAACAAAAAATTAATGCGGAAAAATAAATAAAGTAAAACCTGAACATTGTTTATACTTTATAACCATATCATTGTCAACAATGACCAGGAAAGATCAATTTTCAATATCTATTTACTTTATGCATGTCATCTCTCTACTTTTCCTATTTTATTTGTTGAGGCAGAAAGGCACATCACTCCATTCTAGAACTACTACACCAGACAAGACACGATGTGCTGTTCATATTCAATATCAAGTAGAGCAGCAATCCCATCTCATGATGAAATGCAGGAGGCCAATCAACAAAATGAGCAGACATGAGATAATACATTGAAACAAGTTGTTCCTAAGTTGACCGTGGTCTCAAAATTTACATAAAGAGAGCCCATGAAAAATGGTAATCAGCTGAAAGATGATCAGATCAATATGAAAATGAAAATATCTTAGATCTATTAGTGGTTTGATTTCAAAATCACATGAAAAGCAGCTCTATGTGATAATTTAAAACTATTAAACTTCAGAAGGTAATGCACACCTGTTGTTATTCACAGCAAGGTTAAAGAGGGCCATTGCTCCACTTTCTTGAGCCGTCGCATTCCCTGCAGACACTGCTGATCGCAGAAACTGCAGAAGTGCTTCAACAAACCCATTCGCCCCCATAAAAATCCTGCCTTCTTCATCATCCCTCAGCAAAAGCCTTAACCTTTCTACCCCTTTACATTTCCTTTTCCAACTGTTCCCTTCAGTCAAGACTTTCAGAAAACTAAGATACTGCTCAGTATCTTCCTCTTGTGCAGACACACTTTCAGTTCCATTTTCTCCGGCTTCATGTGAGATCCCAGTCTCTTCTAAAGGAACCACTTTGACACCCTTCAATTTACAAGAGTTGACACTGTTCACAGATCTCGAATTTGTTGGTTCAGACTGAGATAATGCTAATCTCCAGTAGTTAAAGTCAAGAGATTCAGGAGGGCCATCAGGAATAGGAACTCCATTTTGTTCACACCAACTAGCAACAAGACCCTTAACACAGTAATTAGGGGTCAATGATAGATGTGCAAGTTTCTGTTGAGTCTTTGGGCAGGTGTTGTGTCCATCACAGAACCATTTCTCTATGCAAACCCTCTCATATGTTTGCCCAGAAGCAATTATAACAGGATCATACATAAGTTGCAGAGATATTGGACACCTTAACTCCTCAGGTGGAAGGGGCATTTGCCCTGATTTTCTATTATTTGGCTTAAAATTAAAAGAACTAAGTTTTGATAGCTGTTGGTCAAAGGCCTGGTAATGACCACAAGAAACACCATCTTCTATAGAGCCCATAACAGTGGGAGAACAAGGAGTAGAAGCCTGAGAATCATTATCGTCTGAAAACTCACTTCTAAATAACTTAGAGTATTTCCTCATAAGGTGTAAAAGATATGCAACAATTGATTCCTTCCGCTTGTCATCCTCAGCCCGAGCTCTTTCAATATGTTTCTTGATAGCTCTTCTTTCAGTAAGAGCTGCTCTAGAAGAAGTGATTCCTAGTCTAGTAGCAGCCCGGTGAAAACATTCCAGCTCACTACTATCAGTAGAGTCGCTAAACTTTCTCCCCTGCTGGAGCAAAGTGATTAAATTATCGCCAATTTGCTTCTCCATTGGGTCAAGTGCCAATTCCATACTTTCAAGTTCACTCAAAATCTCTTCAATCTGCACAGACACATCATTCATGGAAAAGACCTTAATATCAGTCCACACTGATTATTTGTGGTAACAAGGAAATGGCAACACGCATGCATGTACAAGTCCCTGTGATGAGCTCCATGAACACCAAATAAGTATATTACCTGACATCCAATAGATTGTGGAACAATGTCTTCCACCCTTTTAAGACTATTCTCAAGAGCACATTTAGCTTTCTCAAATTTTAGAAGAACGGAATCCCCAGTTATAGCCTGCAATTCATGCAAATCCACAGGTAAATAATCTACAAAATGTACTTCAGACTGAATAACCTCATCAACCAATAGCAGATAACCCATTACACGGCTAAATTTAAGCTCACTTTACTTGCTGCAAGACATAATGAACCAACAAGACTGTTAAAGAAAATAAATCATACCAAATAAAGCTTACTACACTCCGAACAATGCTGAAGAACATTCTTGGCCTTCTCTAATGCCACATGCAATGAACATAGTGCCTGGATCCCAGATTTGCTCCTGGGCCTAGCTGCTTCCAAAGATGGAAATATTGACAATACTTTGAAATATGATGCTGAGAGAGCCTTACACAATTCTCCATGTAACTGCATAAGTAACCCGATAGTTATTAATTTATTAATTAATATTATAGAGAATGAACAAACAAGCCCAAAAAGGGATATGAGCCAGAAAAAGCAAGAAGAATGCAAAACTTCTTTTTTTGTTGGGTCAACCATGCAAAACAATTACTTAAGTAACTAAAAAATAGTAGTCATGATAATACACAAATATATAATAAAATCTTTCAGATAGGTAACACTTAGTAAATGTATATCACACTGCATAGCTTATTGAATGAAGGAGACAAAGACAATGTCCATACGGAGATTGAAGTCCTCGTATGTTGGGGTTGGGGTTGGGGCTGGGGCTGGCATAGTCTTAAAGTGATCGCCATTCTCCAACTTACTATAATTAAAGATCAGAATTTCAAAAGTAACATGTAATATATTTAAAAACACATTGCAATACCTTTGCATCACTTGCTGCGAACATATTCTCTTCAACCTCCGCAATATCCATCGTTCACTATCAGTGTTGATACTTAGGGCCAAAAGATCTCAATTGTATTAACTGGCAAAAGAAATGGGAAAGAAAGAAGTTAGCTAAGGGGGAAAATTGGTGTTATGTCATGTGTGCGACTATAAACAGTACAGTTCATATAGCAGCTGCCACTAAACTTGTGTAATTATTTACATTTAGTAATAATAAGAAGAAAACATTTTTGGAGGGTTAAAGGATCATTTTGGTTCTTTAATAGCTTCACAGCAATCGAGGAAAAATACGGATATTTGTCTTGTTTTACGGGCACGATTGAAAATTGCATCTTATGTATGACTATTTGCAGGGAACACAACCCAACAAAGCCGGATTATACCATGTAAGCAAGTCTGGGTAAAGTCAATTCAGAAGGGGCATAAGGTTTTTCAAGCACCTAATTATTAATTAAGACATAAGAAATTAAGAATCTCCTGTTAGCATTTTTTTCTCCAACCCTAATAGACAATAAGTAAGGTAAAATTGCAAGAGAGAATAGCATGTCCAGATTGTATACGTAATAAAAAGGGGGCGAATAAGGTTCATGAGGTGAACATTTTATTACACGACAGTCTAATTAATAAAAAGATAAAAATATTAGTCGAGAAATGGCAACCCATAAGACACTTCATATTTCATAACAAGAGAAAAGTTCCACAAATCAATTCGGGCAGTTCATTACTCCATAAAAAGCAAGATATTAATCAAATAAACGATAAGAAAGAGCGATTTACTCAACACTTGTTCAACAACTCTAAAAGGAGAAATAAATAAATAAATGATTCAAACAAAATACATCTTCCGTAGACTTATAATGAATTGCAAAGTAAGAGCTCACTGTATAACACAGAGAGAGCACTAATCACAGCAAAAGCTTATTAGCTAACTATGCAATCCGATTCAGGAACAGAGACGGGAAAAGCCCAAACACGACAATGAAATGATGAACGGAAAGAGGTGATGAATGAATCAATGAACAGAGGAAAACCATATGGAGGGAAGTAGAGGAGCAGGACAGTTTCACATACAAGATTAGGGTTTAGAAGCAAAGACGTACCAACAAAAAAAGCAATCAGCCAAGGAGGCTTCATAAAAATGACAGTATCTAAAACCACAGAATTAGGATTCGAAAGATCTGATGCTATCGCAAAGCACTCGCAATCGAACTAGTGATGTTCATTTCGAGTAGGAGAGCGAATTTCTCGGAGCTCCCACTCGCAGACAGAAGAGAGAAGGAGAAGAAGTGAAATGGGAGGGAGATGGGGAAGGAGAAGTGAAATGTAAGAAGGAAAGAAAAATAATATATGGAAAATATAATAATAATTACATTTAAAAATATCTTTAAACGAATTACTCGAGAAGGAAGGTGCTTTCCGTTTTGGTCAGTCTTGGAGTTTTTTACTCAAGGATGAAGTTCAAGTGCTCGTGGGGGCCGGGGTTTTGATCTTGTTGATTTAAGAAAGGAACGTATAATTGCTATATTTTTTAAATAAAAAAGATTGAAAGAGAAAGTTATAATTTTCGCCGCTGTTTTCTCTCCGCTTCCCCGGCCGACAGTTGCCGACCTCCTCGTTTGTCGCTTAGCAGACCTGTCATGGCTTTTTTTCTAAATGACTACTTTGTCCTTGCCAGTGATTTTTTTATAAAAATCAAATTTTTGGTTAAATATATTTCTTTTACAAAGTTTATATTTTATCTTTAACATTTAATTTAGGTTAGTATTTTTTTCTCTAAACATATGAATCCTCGTATAATTTTATTCGAATCACCTCTATTAAAGGGGTTTTGAGGTTAGCATCTAAAATTATATTTTGATTTTTAATTTTTTTATTAAAATTAGTGAAAGTACATAGTACTTACATCAATATGATTCAATTTGTAATTTTATATGTGAAGTAAATATAATTAAAATTAATTTTATTTTTGCATTCTTTACCTTGAAACCAAATAATATCTGTTGTCGGTGGAGGATGTTCATAATTCTAAAGAAAAACAGTGGGAGGAACCACATTAAGTTCAAGATATTCAAAATAAAATAATGATGGTAATCAGAACTAAAAGAATTAAGTGGTAAAAGTGTAAATTCAAAGGCATTATTACGAAATAAAAAAAAATCAATTTTTTTATTTCTTTTAAGGGGAAAAAATAAAGTGCCCGACAACCATCCTCATTCGTTATTGTCAACTGCATAATCTGATGCTCTTAGCCACACAACGTAAAAAAACGTTAGAGAACAAGTGGAGTTGATTTGAGATTTCATTGGTGCTCTCCTAAATATCATTCTAACTCCTAAGTCGGAACATAAATGCATGTAATTTTTTTTCATATCTTTGTAGGGTAAATTAATACTTCACATTTATTATATGTTATGAGTAATTACAGTATTTTTTTTATTTTTTTTTATATTACTGCTTTTAATTATTAACTTAGCTCTTAATTTGAGTAATAATACCAACAAATCACTTGATTCGTTTCTTGGCCGATCATTTGTCTTGTACGTGCTGCAGATCGGAGCATGAATAAAGCAGAGTGAAAGTTTGAAACGTGCAATCCTACTCATCTAAGGAAAAAAAAAATGCTCGTGAGGGTCATTAGTTCCTCTGAAAAAATATTTTTCAAAGATTCAGTTATAATCTTATATACATTAGGAAAAATTACTCCCCTAATTTTTAATATATGATATAGTTGATAAGTTGATCTTAATTTTAAATATAAGACATATTTTTTATATTTATCAATCTTTTATTAAATTATCTATATTAATAATCCCTCAACAATAATCAAGTAAGAGAAGGAGATAAAAGAGTTAAGGAAGATGAATCGATTATTTTAATAAAAATATATCATGTTAACTAATTTAACTAATTTTCTTAATCTAATTAAATTAGTTAAATATATCATATATTAAAAAATAATAAATAATATGTAATTCTATTTATAAATTATTTATAACGTGTTTAATGGGAACTGATAAAACTCTAAACTTTATTAATTTCACCTTCTAATTTAATAATTTATCAACTTTATACATATTTAATATTCACTATATAATATTTTATAAGAATAAAATTTATACAATAATAAATGAAGAGTAAAATTAGATATTCATATAAAAAATTTAATAATATATTTTATAAATAAAAAAACTCTTTCTATATTACAAATAGGATTAGAGGAGGATGTATTAACTTTCTTTTTCTTTTTGTCACACAATAAGTCTGTTAATTATTATATAATTATTTAATAATAAATGATAATATATTATCTATTTTAATGGGATTGTATTATATACTATCACAATTATTATTTATTTTATTTAAAGGAGTAGGTATTAACTTACTGATTGCACAAAAATAAATAAGTTCTTAACAATAATTTATAATTAAGCAGGATATTAATTAACAAAATAACATTCTATCTATGTGTGAGTTTATATGTATATATAAAATTTCAGTTGTGTCATAATGAAAAATATGTGCTTTCGAGAGTACAATAGGCAATACCTATCACTTGTCATTGAAACTAAAGTCAATATTGTCTTCTACTGTAATTTTAAGTATCACATATGGATTAAATATTATTAATTAATATATATATATATATATATGCGTGGATATTAGCTAATAATACGTACACGTTTTATTTTGTACGCGTGTATGTGTAAATGCCGTGTGCACACGTTTTAAAGTATAAATAATTCTGCATGCATGGACATATATTGACATTCTTTTTTATTTTATTTGTTTACTGTCGTCGGAGACATGAATGAGGATTTCGTTCAAGCAATTATTCATCGTACGCATTATATATGTTAGTACTATAATTTAGGAATGGGTTTGATTATTTATATCCGGCCAATTAATTATTAATTATACAAAATTAATCATCCTACATGCTTTCATTATAAAGTACAGATTACCCCGAATAGCTTGGTCTACGATTTAGGCAGCATGAGGCTAGATATTAACGATCTCTTTCGTATTTTTTTTTCCATTAAAAGGGCCAAACATTGAAGCCAGAATATGAAACCATGGATCCAATCCTTAAACAGACACAGATTGTGGTCGGTAATTTTATACTCCCTCACTTTTTATTTATAAAATTTAATTACTTTTTTAAAAAAATATATAAAAAATTAAATTAATTAATTAATTATAATTAAATTTAATTTTAAAAAATAAATTCATATTATACACATTTTAATCTACTCAAATTAGTTAATTAATTTTTATATTAATTTATTTAATTTTTTAAATTTATCTAAAAATTTAACTAGCTATTATAGCCATTTTATATATATTTAAGCCAAAAATATACTATTTAATACTTTTTGGTGTATAATATTTATTATTACAGACTGTTCCAAAATTTTGAGTACGTTTAACTCAACCAATATGTTTGATTGAATATTATATTTTTTAAATTACACAAAATTAAAAATACCCACAAAATATTCAAACACTCACCCCACAGATGCTTTAGAAATAACTATTTAAAAATAAAAACAAGGACAATATGTAGGCATAAAGTGTGTTTTCTTTAAAGCAGGAGTGTTCAATATGGATAAGAAAACAAATATAATATATATATGTATGCATTTATTAAATATTCGTAAGTTATTATCAGTATTACGGAAAACGAGTTAAATATACTTGCCTAATCACAAGTGGGAGAAAAGAAAACAGGTAACGAAATTTAAATATAAAATTAAATCCAAAGTTAGGTAAATTGAGAATGCAAAGGCAAGAACATTAATTACTATTATAAAACTAAACACAATCAAAAGCATTTTCATTTGCGTATAGAAAATATAATATTTAATTATTATTAATTTATTATTTAAGCTCTAACGATCTAATCTGACGCATATAACACATAAAAAAGTAAGGTGGAGCACAAAGAAATTGAGGCATTGGGTGGAAGCAAAAGGGCACTGCCAGTCACCAAGCATTATATAGGCTTAATAAAAAAAAATTAAAAATGTCAATAAAACTCTGAAAACGACCATCAATCTTGTCGTATTGAATAAAATAAAAAAACATTTATTATTATAAGGAGACAGTGCGTGCGGATAAGGATACGCGCTACTCAACGTAAAGGATTTTGTAAAATCTCACATCCTTGTCAATACAGAAAGAAGAGGAATAATATATATATATATATATGAAGCTTGAAAAATTAGCTGAATTATTTATAATTTATCATTAATATTTTCTTTATAATTTTTATATTTATGCTGAGATTTATCGATATGAATTTCAGTTATTAAATTGATATATTGACGATTCCATGGCAAAAATGCAGAATGGATAACTTGTATATATATATGTGTATGTATATATAGCACAAGATCTAGACAGAGGATTAATAATTCTAGATTCATGCTACAAGTAGTGGAAATGAATGACAAAATAAATAAACAAAAATGCATATTAAAAAAATGTCAAGGTGATAATATATTAATATATATAAAAAATGAACACCAATTCAGGTTAGCACCAGTTGCGGCAGGTAGGGATAGAAACAGGCCAAGCGGTCTATTAGGGGCCTCTGGCCTGGCTTACATTAGGCCTGATCTATTTAGAAAAATACACATACTCAGGCCTATTTAAAAGCGTATTTTTCTTAAGAGACCAGGCCCAAGCTTCTTACGAAGCCTGTTAAGCCTGTCAGGCGACCTGGGCCTGTTAGTCAAAATTTATTTAATATTAAAGTGTAATAAATGGGTGTTAAATCTACTACATATTGAACATAATACAAGAATCAAACTATTAAATTAATATGTATTATTATACATTTTATTCTTGAATTTTATTTTAACAGGCCTGTTAGAGGGCCTGTTAAGTAGCCTATTAGTATAATTAAAAAAATCAAGCTTTTTAAACAGGTTTCAGACCATGCCAGGTATTTATACATGCCAGACTTAGACCAAAAAAATAGCCTATAACAGGCCATAGGTCAGGCTCAGGCCGAATTGGCACTTAATAGGCCAGATCTGTTAAGGCCAAAGCCTGGTCTAGCCTGACCTATTTCTATCCCTAGCTGCAGGTTTTGCCTCTTTTTTAAGAAAGTGATTTAAATTCAATTATTAATTATATGTATAAAGTAAAATTAATTAAAAAAAAAAACATTAACGTCTTTGCCAGCAATGCCTCAACAGAAATCAGTATCGGCAACAGATACTCCTTGTCCTTCATAATTTAAGGGAAAAATAGGTGTAAAAAGTGATGAAAATTAAATCAATCAAAATAATAGTTTAAAGTTAGTGGTTTAAAAATAATTGAGCTAGAATAAACCTAACACGAGTAAAATAATTTAATTTAATTAAAATATAAAAAAAATATTCATATGATTTAAAAAATAATATTAAAATAAAAAAATAAGTGAATTGAATGTTTATATATAAAATTGATGAATTACTATTGTCTAAATGGTTAAGGTATATTTAAGTAGTTACACCTTAAATAATTTTTTATATCTTAGTGCTAGATGCACATAAAAATATTTTAAAGTATTATATAAATAAAAAAATACTTTATTATGTTAAACATATAAGATAAAATATTTTAAGATGTTAAATATAATATAAAATATTTTATGGTATTAAATATATTTGAGAAAATACTTTATAGTGGATGTCACTTAATCCTTGTTTAAATTACAAAATAAGTCATGTTAAATTTAATAAAAAATAATAAAATATAAAATTTAATCCATTTGTCTTGAATTAAAACTCTGGATCAAACCAACTAAAACATGCTATTGGCTGATTAATCTGACTGAACGATCAGATTTTATTTTAATTTGTTGGGGAGGTGTAGAGAGAACATCTAGGGAATAGAAAAGGAAGGAATAAGGGTATGAGTGGATAAAAAATTTAAAAAATAATTTATATAAAAAAAAGATTTTAATGCCACTTTTAAAAAGGAATTTTATGAGAAAAAATAGTTATAAATAAATAAATATTTAAATAATTATTATTATAAGGATTTTTATAATTAAAAAATTAATAGAAAAGATATGATTTTATTAAATATAGGAGAAATAAGATAGGAGAGAGGGTATAAAAGAGAGATAAGAGATAGTGTATAAGAGAGATAAAAGAATAGACATAATGTAGAAGAAAAAAGAGAGATAATGTAAGAAAAAGTATGGATAAAATACTAATTAGTTGGTTTATAAATTTTTTTACTATTATATAAGTTAGTCTTAATAATTTATTTAAAATTTTAATTTTAAATTATAATTTAGTCTAAAAATATTTTTAGATAAAATATAATTATTTATTTTAAAAAAATTTAAAATTAAAATTTTACTCAAAAAAATACTTTTAAAATTACCGTATGTGTGTTTACCAAACATACGCTAACTGATGATGTCTCCATATAATGAGTACGGATATTGGAATGCCAAAAAAAAAATTAAGATACAAAATTATTAGGCGGAGAAGGTAAATCAAATAAAAAGGAACTCAATTTCTACAAATAAAGTTGAGAGTTTAATTCAAGGAAATTATACATCTGTCCTAAAACGACTAAAGTATTGTTGTAAACAGTTTGAGAAATCTATTAGCAAATCTCAATTATTCATGACTTCTAATAAATAAACACGTCTACAGTATAGTTAATTACTTGAATATAGGCAGTAATATATAACTAACAGAAATTCGTTTATGAAGAAAGTTTAACTGTTTAATATAAAATTTTGAATTTGAAACTATATGGATGTATGTATACAAAAATATTATTAGAAGAGTTATTTTTAATTAGGCCTAATAATTTTAAATTTAATATAATTAAATAATCATATATAAAAAATGGTTATGAAATATCATTTTTCATATACATATTCATGTCACATTATAAAATTTTTCAAGTTATTTTAAAAAAATAAATTACATAAAACTTCCTTAAAATCTGAAACGTGCATAAATAATTTCCTAAAATTTAAAATTTAATAATAAACCGTTCTAAAATTTTAAGTTTAGGTAGATAATTTTCAATCATCAACTATATACTCTTTAAATTTTATTTTATATACATATAACTCTATAAGTAATAAAAAATTAATAACAAGAGAGTTATCTAAATATACCTCTGAGTTTAGGATTTATTAGAAAACTTTAAAGAGATTTAAAATAAGGAAATTGTTTTATTGTGAATATATACTTCTACGAATCCAATTAGTAAGTTATAAAGAGCATAAGATATTGATAGATAAATTTAAAAAAGAGTATAATTTAATTTTTTTAAAAAGAAAAAAATAAAATCAATCGTTATGGTTCCTATAACTCAATAAATATACGTATTTATTTATTTATGTTTATCCAAAAATAAATATGGCGTTTAAAGGAACAGGGAAGTTCCTCTTTTCTTTTCTGTTTTTTTTGTTTTTGAAAAAAAAAAGTTGCTATTGAGAAAGGTGAAGCAATGATGGCGAGACTAGGGCATGATTAGAGAACCAAGGGGGGCTGTATTTGGGATGAGATGGAATTGAAATTTGGGGAGTTAATTGAGGTGTAATAGTGTTGTTGTGATTAATTAGACTAAAGAAAGTGGGACCCACAGGGAGAGAGAGAGGGATATGACGCAAGCAATCGCCATCATAAAACCAAAAGCTTGAAAGAGATCACGTTAGCACTCTCCGAAAGTCACTTTTGATTCCAAAAGCCACGTTGAAGCAATTGATTATTGTGTGTGTTCATAAACTTTTTAAACTTAGTTTTTAAATTTTAGGTAAAATTTAGATTAAATTTTTTTTAGAGTAAACTATAATTTAAAATTAAAATTTTAAATAAATTAGTCAGAATAGTTTATAAAATAGTAAAAGAATTTATAGGTTAACTAATTATTATATTATCTTTACTTTTTCTTACACCTTCTCTCATCTCCCATATCTCTTCTACATTATTTCTCATATCTCACATCTCATCTCTCCTATATTTAATAATCATATAATTTTTTTATAATTTATCAATAATAAAATTATTTATAAAAATAGTTATCAAACTACTCATTTATTTAAAACTATTTTTTATAAACTCTTATATAAAAATTATTTTTTAAAAGCTACTTAAAAGTCTATTTTTTTATAAACTATTTTCTAAAATTTTATCTAAATAAGCCCATTGTTTAGATTAATTTTAGGGTAGATGGGCTTCTTAGCCTAAAGCTATATTAAGATTAAGTACATGTTTAAATTGTCCTTCAATTTTAGTTTTAAAAGTAGTTACAATCTAGATTTTAATTTATTTTTTTAAAAATAAATATTTATATTTATCTAAAATAACTTATAGATTAAATTATAGTTTTAAATATACTACTGACAAAAATTTTTAGAATAGTAAAAAGGGTTTATAGAATAAAAATATCATTTTAACTCTATTTTTCTTATACACTCTTTCCTTTATTTTCATTAGTGCAAATTCTTCATTCTTATCTGCCTTCATTCTTCCTCTATCAATGCTGTCATCATCTTCAACTCCTTTGCCTACAACAGTCATTTGTCGTTGGCAGAGAGATGAGGAAGACAGTGGTCACAAAAAACGGGAAAAAAGAAGTTGAATAATCATCCAAGAAAAATCTAATGAAGAACCACCATTTAACCATTGAAAGAAGAAGAGGAGAAATATAGTGGTTGTTGGTTACTGATCTCCAAGTGCTGCTAAGCATCATTGAGCATCGTTTGGAGTAGTTAGAGAAGAAGAGAAATATGAGATATAGTGAAAAAGAAGTAAAGGTATTAGGTAAGTGAAAGATTAAAATAGTGTTAGGCTGCTCTAAAAAAGAAGTTGTCTGAGAGAGAGAAAATGATAAAGAGAATAAGCTTGTAACGGTCTCTGGTTTTTATATCTAGTCATTGTACATATCAATTTATTTTTTATAAATTATCTAAGTAAAATTGCTTTATAAACAGTCATTTGAATAAAAATTTATCTAAACGTAAATTATATCACTCTTACTCTAATTATTATTTATAGAAATTAAATAAAATAAAAATTACTCTTATCAACTATATTTATACGCATCTTAAGGTGTGTTTGACTCAACGGAAAAAGGGAATAGAAGATTTTTAATAGAAAAAAAAAGAAAAATAATAGATTTTATTATTACTTTATTTATATTAACACTAAGAGAGGGGAGAGGAAAAAAATTTCATATTACTTTATTTGGTTCAAGAAATAAAGGGAGAGAAAATATTTTTATATAGACAAATTTATCTTATAATATTTTATAAAATATTTTAATAAAATATAATATAGGGATGATACTAAAAAAATTATAAATATATTAATATTATAAAATAATAAAAATATATTTTTTTATTAAATTCTTTCAATTTTAAAAAAGAGATAAAATTAAAGGAAGAAAAATATTATAATTAATCAAATATATAAAAAGAAATAAATTTTCTCCCCTCCTCTTTCCTCATTAAATTACCTATAGCAAACTGACCCTAAAAGTTGCGTTAGGGGACAAAATGAGGGTGTTCTCTTCTCCTTAGTCAACCTATTTCAACACGTGGCCCCCAAAAGCAATCACCACCGACCATAGATCCTACCCAAACCAAAACATCTACTATTAAGCTCTTTCTGGCACCACTCTACAATATTCGTACTAAATTAATTGACATTAATTAAAATTCAAGAAAATCAAAACCTTCGGCTTTTGTCTTAAAAAAATGATGGGCTAAATCCCTTGATTTTAGCTTATCTAATAAAAATGAGATGGAATATATTTGTATAAACCTAAATATTCAAATAAATTAATTAGAATAATTTATATAATAATAAAAAAAATTATAAACTAACTAATTACTATATTATCTTTACTTTTTCTTACATCTTCTCTTATATTTCCTCTCATCTCTTATTTTTTTTTCATTTAATACTCATATTATTTTTAACAATTTTTCAATAATAAAAATATTTTTGTAAATAACTATTCAAACGCTCATTTGTTTAAAATTATTTTTTTTATAAACTCTTCTCCAAAAACTCTTTTCTATTAGTTGTCCAAAAACCTATTTTTTATAAATATTTTTTAAAATTTTATCTAAACACACACATAAATAAAATATGGGTTTATTTTAAAATTGTGGGTGCATGACCTTTAATTAGAAAAAAAAATAAGTATTTTGTTGTCAGGTTGATAAAAAAAATATTATTTTAAAACTCGTATAGTAAAATGAAGTTTGACAGAAATGAGGAAGCAAATCTACTGACACAATTTGCATCATCTTTTTCACTAGGAAATTAGATATTTCTTTCAATTAATAACTTAGCAGATTTTTTAAAAAAATCATATTAATTTATGAAACAAGAACCCTAAACATACAATAAAACAAACGAGATCATTGTTTCAAATGTGACTATAGGATCAGTTAATCGAAAATATATAAACCTTTTCAAATGTGATCAAAAATAAAAAACAAACCCTTAACTCATGATTACTCCCATCATTGTTCAATGCTTTCGGATCAACGACATGATTCTTTCACCTTATTAATCACGGGCCAAAATTCTCTTAGACAACTTGAAAAAATAAAAATAAAAATACATAAAAATCTATCAATTCAGTCATAACCATGTCAAGTTTGTTTCCATTTCAACATATTTATTAATCCTTCAGTATATAATATTAATATATTTTAGATTATTTTATTTTAAATTATAAAAAAAATATATCAATTATATACTCATTTATATCCTATCAAACAAACTTTTAAAATATATTTATAACCTAATCCTACTTCTACTTCTATAAAAAAATTCTTCTATCATACCAAACGTATTCTAAAAATTTGTTTGATAGGATTAAAATAATTATAGATAATTGGTATATATATATTTTTTATAACTTAAAATAAAATAATTTTAAATATTATTTTATAACTTGAAACGGTTAAAATTGTCGAGGAATTATATAACTACAGTAAAATTGTTCAAAAAAATTTATTTTTACTTTTATCATCTCAATTCTCAACTTTATAATAAAATTAAAATAATTTAAAATATTAAAAATAAAAATGACTTTTCTCATAATAAATAAAAAAATAAAAGAATTAATTTTAACTATTAGTGGCAATTAAAGTTGTGTAGATATAAAGTTAACACCAAATATAAGATATATTTATCATGAGCTGGTTTATATATATACACACACTCTTTAAATTCCTTAATATAAGTTTCAATTAACTTATATTAATTATGATTAAATTTAATATCATAAAATAAATTTATATTATATATTATTTAACCTATTTAAATTAGTTAATTGATTATTATATTAATTTTAATTTATTTATTTATTTAATTTTTTTAATCTATTTAAAAAATTAAATCTTATATTTAAAATTATAAAGGAAAATGTGTGTAGTTATCATTAATAGAGTTGAGTGGCTTCATAAGCCTTAAAATAATATATTAATTGATTAATACATATTAAAATAGTTATTTCTTGTATAGTTACTTTGTCTTCAATAACAAATAACCTCTCTTGCATTCCTTTTAATATTTTAAATTTGACCTCTCTCTGTTTTTTAACCATCAATTTGATCTCTCTGCCAAGATCTCTATGGTGCAGTGGCACGCAGGTCACCCTTTTATTTGATGACAGTTATCGGGTTTTAATCCTTATCTATAACCTCTGTGCTTCCCAAATTAAAAAAAAAATGACTTATCTCAAAACTAAAAAAAAAAGGCATGTGTATTTATTTATATATATTATTCGTTTGTATATGCGACGGTTGTAGTTCTGTTGTGCTCCACGATGATGATTTGGAAGATTGCAATTAGGACTTTTGAAATGTTTTTGTTTCCTTTTATGTTCGGCTCTTTTATGCTAAAGAGTCTGATAAAAAATGCATATGGTAGCAGTTAACTTATAATTTAAGTAAATTAAAAAAATAATTATATTAATTATTTATAATAATTAATATTATATTATATTATTATTATATTTTTATAGAAATTTCTGAACGTGTATAACCAATAAGTATATTTTAAAAAATTTATAAATTTTAAAAAGAAAATGTATTAAGATTTTATAATTAGAATTAAATTTAATTTTTTAATTAATTATTATATTAAGGATAGGAAGGAGTATTTATGGTTTGATTGGGTTTTTGTAGCGAAACAGGAAAATGGAGCTTTAACTTTTAGTGGGGTTAGGCTTGTGGGAACAAATCCTAGCTAGTTGCTAAGGACTACCAACCCTATAACCAGTAGGACCTTGTATCATGGAGGGCCGGAACTGGACGCGATAACATCTATCTACAGGGATATGGTCTTGTGGTCCTGTTTACCAGGCTTGAGGTTTTTATGCCTTTTTTTTTTTTTTTTTGGTATTGAGATTGGTTAATCATTGCTTTATGTTTTTAGAACGTCAAAGCTACTTGCGATTTACTCCGAGATAACAAAGGAATTTAGAAATTGAGTTTCATAAAAAATATGGGGATGCACTGCCTCTATTGCTACAGAAATTATGGAAATTCATGGAGGACTTTTGTTTATGTTTTTATAATCACGATCGCTACAAAATTGTTTTTGAACATCATGGTCAAAATAAGTTAACCACAATTGCGTTGTTTCTTTAACCTGCTATTTTCATCGTACAGATATTAAAGTAGTTATTATAAATATTATGCATAAAATAAATTACATTTTTATATTTAAAATTAAATTAAAGTTTTAATTAATTATTATATTAAAAACTATAAATAATATTTGTATAATTTACATTCCATAGGCTTTTGTTTTTAATACATATTTTATATTCATATAAATAGTTCCCTTAAATATTTGATAATAAATATAATTATTTAAAATATATTTAATTTATAAAAATGTTATTTAATTATAGTTTCAGTATCTAATTTTTAGATATACATTATAGTTATTGAATATATAAATTTATATTTAAAGGTAATTAATAATTTATTTTATTTAGTATTAATATTATTTAAAAAAAGAGAAATTTTACTGTAACTGTGAATTTATTTTTTTTATTTTGTACTAAAAAAATAGTTCCTCGTGATTTGTGAACTAGCATTACGAAAATGATAATTATTGTGGAGGTAGGGAGTTTATTTCAGACTAACTCGAGTTAAGCGCTAACTCGGGTTAGTATGATATTTGTGCACTCCTAAGCATAATGTCTCCATGCAGTTATGGACTTACCGGGAACAAATTTTGAATGATTGTGGCATTTGATTGGAAGCCAACAAGAAACCGATTTTTTTTCCCTTGACTAACTGAAACTTTATAATAATAAATAATAATTAAAGGGAAAAAAAAACTAAAGATAAGAGTTGAAAGGAAGCAATGATGTCGGCGAAGGAGAGTGTGATTATGGAAGGCTTCCAAATTTAGGGACGTAATGAGGCAAAATAAGAGTGTGTGGACCCCACGCAAGGTTGACCGTTGCTCTCTCTTTTGCTTTAATTTAAAACAAAGCGGTCCCCCTTCTTCACCTGTCCTTTCAAGATTCAACCCCTCATTCACCAGTTCTTCCCTCACTTTCCTTGTCCTCAACGTGGCAGCTACGTCTTCCATTCTTCTTCCTCGGTGTCAAAATATTATCATTTACTAAGAGGCGCTTGGCTAAATTAGTTATAGATAATTATAACTTAATCATTAGTTTTATATTTAAATTTTAAATATATAACCATAATTATTATTTAGAGATAATATTTTTTTATTATAAATTTATATTCTTATGAACTAGATTGTCTATTATTAATAGAATCGGATAACTATAAATAAATTTAAAGAAAATATTATTATTTAATTTAAAAATAAATCTTAGATAAAATTGCTTAAATAGGCTCTTTAATCACACATTGTAGGATAATATTTGGCATAGTGATGAAATTGGTGTCTTATGATTTAAAAATTTTAGATTTAAATTTTAAAAATAACCTCTCTAAACCCCATCTAATGAAAGTTCATGCACTAAGTCACTCTTTTTTTACTTATTAATTTGTTATTATTAATCCTTAAAATGCGATATACACTTTTAAATTCTCTAATATGGACATTTATTTATTATTTGTTAAAATATGTATGTGTACTAAAAAATTTACCTATGAATTTAATCTAATAGATATAAGCAACTTAACTTAAATTATGTCCTTAATTTAATATTGTATAAATTAAGAAAAGTTTAAGTTGCATCTAGCTAGTATACTAAAAATATTTTTTTTAGTAGCGCACGATATTTTAAATTATTTTTTAATTAAATAAAAAATGTATTTTTTTTACCAAACTGTATATTTAGAGTTTTTAGACCAGTATAAATTATCTTTTAAACTCTTTATAATAGATGACACTATCGTATGGTTTGGCCAAAAAAAATAAAAATAGAAATGCATGTGACCGAGTCTAATTTCTTATTAATACACCAAAAGAACATATAAGATAATAATCCACTTATAATATAAGGTAAAATCTACTCCGTTAATTGAAAGTTATAAATAATTTAATTTAATCTATCTTATATTTCATACAATGAATAGAAAAATATGGTCTGTGAATTTAATCGTCAAAAATTAAAAGCTAGCATCCTGATTCATTCTCTGCCTTCCTTACTTAAAAGAGATTATTCCTGACTAGTGAAAAGTGGCGGAAATGAGAAAATAAGACAAGAAATGACAATTTGGTTTCTTTCTTGTGACCAAATTAAACAAGAGATTTTCTTTTTTAATGTATCTTCAAGAGAATAGCGGGAAGGAAAATTCCCAAAATTAATAAAATTTTCCTTCCCTTTAATGTATTTTCTTCCTATCTAAATAAAGTTTGCGGAAAAATGATAAATATCTTATTTACTAATGAGTTTAACATTTTATGTGAAATAAATTAATATATTCCATTATATATATTTTAAAAAAAAATTGATATAATCCCTTGAAAAACTCAATAATAATAATAACAACAATAACAACAAAAAATATTGAGAAATGATTGATTATATTTTTATTAGTTTAGTAAATGAAAACATAATAGAAATAAGAACACCTGCCCAAAGGAACCATAAATGTGGAGTCAAGAATAGCATGGGATTGTCTCATGCATGTCCAAGAGATAGCAGTAGCGACCACGTTCGTTTCATGAAAACTAACACACCGCTCTGGGCCATCAGGGAAAGTCTCTTATTTTATGTTCAAGAGGTTAGACTTAGATCTAACTCAATCTAACTACTCTTTTCATTGAAATCTTTATTAAATTATAATCGTAATTAGAACAACACACACAGTTTTAAAAAACTTGATTGTTTTATGAAATATATACTTATATTATTTTTATTAAAAAAATACATATTTCAACTTAATTATTATCTTCCTCTAAGTTATCTTCTCATATCAAATAAAGTTTAACTAAATAAGATATATATATATATATATGTGTGTGTGTGTGTGTGAAAATGACTCATAAACTCATTCTCTTAAAATGTTAGGTTAAGATGTGATGTCTTTTTTTTTATTAAAAAAAAGTTTAGGTATATTAAATACAGGTCCCTTACTAAAGTGAGGGTACAATCCTAAGATTTATAGAGCACTTACGGGAACTTATGAGATCATCTATTAAATGAGTCATCACAATAACAACGATAATTGAACTCACTTTCTACTAGGATATAAGCCTATTTCTTATTATCTATATCAACTCTTATTGGATGTTAAAATGTGATATGAAACTGACTTATATGCTTCCATTTGTTGCCCAACGCAACTAACTTAGTTAAGGCAGAGTCTTTGGAGGGAGATACAGTTTAGGCTTTAAGCGGGGACATATTTTTTAAAAATAACATGGGTCTTATTTTTAATTCGAGGCAAACCGTAGTCATGGTCCATGATCCGTGGGACCAATAGTTCTTTTTTGTTTTGGTTAAGTAGAGATATCTTAAAATATTATCAAATACTAAATATAAAAACTTGTCATAGAGAGAATATGAACTATGAATTGACATATTATGAAGAGCTAACCCATTTAGTTAGACTTTACCAATAACACGTGTGACTGCATGATCAAGATATTATCAATCTAGATTTCTTGTCGAGGGCCAAAAATATTTCTTTAGCATTTGCTATGTATGATGAAGAGTTGCCAGACATATCTTTATAATCATAAACGAATAAAATATGGCCGAAGTTAGTTACAAGTAATTGGGTACGTGCCCTAATAAGATCATGAGCCCTAAAAATTCAGACGTCATTTAGCACTCAATTTAAAAAAAAATAACCTACCCTAGCTGCCATTATATAGATCGATTTTTGATTAATCCATTGCTCGCATACTTAGTACTAGGGTCTAGAAAATATGTTAGATATTGAGTAGCTTAAAGGGTTATTAAAAAAAAGATCAATTTCTCCATATTTTTGTATTACAGAGAACGAGGTGAAAGAGTAATATGCCTCAGTCCTAGTGGACACTTTGACCATTTAAATATAAGCTATTGAATTTGAGTTTTTGTGGATATAGGAAATGCGGATGGGAAAACTACTCCTAATTGGATCAGATAATATTCAAATATAACCTAGTAAGAGAAAACAAAGATAGGAAGAGGTGAAAAGAGTATGAAATAAAGGAGAAGAATGGCGCTAATGAGAGTTGATACAAATAGTAAAAAACGTGGTTATATTTTATAAGGACGTAAGTTCAATTCTTACTGCTGTTGTGAGGGTTCATATGATAGACAATCTCATAAATCTCCTATAAATACTTTTTAAGTTTGAGGCCGTGCCCTAATTTTAGTAGGAGGTTGATAATGAACCTACTTAAATTTATGTAACAAAAAAATTAACAGAGAAAAATGGCAATATCACGGAGGCAAGAACACAAGTTAAAGTCTTATAAGGCTTGTGTTTCCTCAAAACAAAGGGCCTAATAATGTGTGAAATAATATTTTTTATGAACCTCTTTGCATTACGTCCCTTATCTTCTATCAACTCTTGTTCTTCTTCTTTGTATCAAAAAAAAAAAAAAAACTCTTGTTCTTCTTCTTCTTCAACATCTTCCCTCCAATGAAGCGGGTAGCTTCTCAAGAACACTCTTCTATTCTTGTAGTCCTCTCTGAAACTCCTTGCCCTCACACTTTCATCTTCCTGCATGACTCTGCGCCTCTTCAAATTACCTCACACTCGTTCATCATGATTGCATTTAAATAAGCGTAAGCTATGTTTATATTTTATTCGATTCATTTCTCTGTCTGGTCAACGTTAACTTCTCTAGAATATGCTAGTCTTCTCAATCCAGAACATCGATGCAAACATAAAAGCCCTTCTTTTCAAACACAAAACAAAGGGAACCGTACAAAAGCTCTTCTCATTCTACATGATGCGACTGCAATTGTAGGTTTCTTGCATGGAGTTTCTTCCTCGGCCTTTGTCACAAAGCACGGCTTTATGATGGTCTTGCACGACGCTGAGTCACCACTTTAATTCTTTAAGAATAAACTTTTTCTTAATCCTAGTCCAAATTCCATTGAATAACCGTGTTTGATCCTAACTGAAAACGATAGAGATCTTTTCAAACTGAACAACATGCACTCGTGTCGAAACCTGAGTAATTGTGTTTGATCCATTTTCTTTGTTCTCTTTTTTCCCCAAATTACATGTTCAACCTTCAAAGCCATACAGATTCATGAAGGTTATACTATTTCTACTTAGTACATTAGATTTATTAGAATTCTTCTATTTCAAAAATACAAATACCTACGAAATTTAAAAAAAAAAATCTTAAAACAAATACACTCATTGTCACGGCGATTCTATAGAAAATCTCAATCGTTCAACCTCAGCAATTGAGATGCTACTCCCTGAAACCTTCAAACTTAAACCAGAGGCCAGCTTAATTCTGCGGCCGGAAATCCCATATTCTTGAAAGCCCTGCAATTTGGTTTTAAGCTTAAAATTCGATTGAGCATACCCTCACTTGTGCAAACTACATAGTCCACCTTCAGCTAAGCACTCAAAAAAGAAGATGAAGAAGGAGCAATTTCTGCAAAATTGGCATGGTGAATGTTGGTGAGTATCAGGCTCTTCAGCTGAGGCAAATGCGTCACACCCATCAAAGATTAATGGCCAGAACAGATTCACATATAAAAAATGCTATCAATATCTCCATTATAAAAGAATTGAGTTCAGATGGGACTACAACTGGTATATTCCCTGCCAAGGGTTGTCTCTAACTGGTATACGAATGCATACAGTCAAATCATCTCCGCTTCCACCAATCTGGGATCTTTAACCTCCGGCTTCTATGAACAGAAAGTTGGACTTTGGGAAGTTTGTGTTTGACCTGTCTCCACAACATATTCACAGCATCTTCCCTTTTGGGTGGATACTGGAATTCATAATGACCGGATATGTTTTTCAACTTCCTCCACATTTCAACCCATTTTTCCTTTGGAAATTTACGAAGCTGATCAACCATGTAGCCTGGCTCTAATGCCTCTTCGAAAGAGAAAAACAATGAGAATTGAGTGTAGTCGATCTCATCCTCAAATGGGAGCTCAATCTGATCACTCACAATGACAGGAACACAGTGGCTCACAATGGCATCAAACAGACGACAAGATGAAGGTGTATCTCCTGCTGGGTTCAGACAGAACTTTGAAGAACGCATCCCCTTAGATGACTGTCGTAATAGAGAAAGAGCATAAAGGATTACTATAGTCAATGATCTTCATATGATAAAGAACAATTAAAAGAGAACAAGATGCAAGAAGGGAAAACATAGAGACAGTAATCTATCTGGTTAGATTACCAAGGAAATTTTGAGATCTCTAAATCCTCAAAATGCAGTATGCACCATCGGGATGACACGAATGTTTTTAGCGACAGTGGAAACATGTAAACCTAAATGTCCAGACTTGCTATTCTTTCATTAATCAGGGATTTGCTCTGCAATAAGTTTTGTATTCTGCATGATTATTTTGCAAACATTACATGTTTGTCAAAAGCAGATTACATCTCAATAATAAAGTAGTTTCAGTGAGCATTTTGAAAATATTGTGTAGAAAGAAGCAATGTGATTGATTGGAGCCTATTAAGTAATACAGAATATCTTTTACTTTTTTCAAAGGTTCCTCTCCCTTGAGTGACAAAGACGAGAAGGTAACATATTGGTCAATTTTTAACTGCATGAAATGGTTGGCTTACCCACACCATTCCCCACTGAAGATGAGCGAAAAAGGGAAAAAAATAATAACAAAGGAATCAGTTCAGTCATATACCAATTACAAAGAGTGATGCACCTCATGCATCAAAATTTCTCACCAAAAAAAAAAAAACAAAACTCTCCGTAGACAAGCGGATCAGTTCCCAAAACATTGATTTCACAATAATTAGAGATCTAATGTTCTAAAGAGGTTCTTAAGCTGTTTCTTCTATATATTTTTACTTTTTCTGGGGAGGGGAGTTGTGGTTGAGACGAGTTTGGAAAGTTTTGTGGAGTAACAATGTTGCATAACTAAACTGCATACCGCTTTAATGTTTTCTCCAGTAGCAACACTTCTCTCGTAATGAACATCATCGTAGCCAGATAATATCTTTGCTAGCTTAACACGTACAATGCCATCCTGCAAGATCAAAGAACCCACAAAATCAAGTTTCTAGAAATTTCAAGAGAGATTGGTATTCTTTCAATGAAGTTTTAGGCCAGACGTACATCCTTCCTGAATAATCTCCCCCGGAATAAAAGCAGAGTGGTACGAGACTCATATGGATCTGGAGATTCATCGTCTTCAAATGGGTCCACAACATGCACGTATGGGGAAACCACGTCTTTCCTCAAATTAGACACATTTTTGGGGTAGCGGCCAAAATCTACAACAACCTGAATAGATTCATTCACCTGATCCCGCAGGAACCTGAAGGCATTGGGGTGTGTCATTGGAATAACATGATCTCGACCTCCAGACCTTTGCCAGTACTCAGATTGCCGCAAATAGTCAATTAAATCAATCTGACACCAGGAACAAGCCGTTATTAACCTCAACCACATAATTCTTCATAAAGAAAAATTTATATTGAGCTCAGTAGTTCTGGAGAAAGGGAACCGAGAAGTTATATTTAATTTGGATCACTACTACTAATAATGTGGTTCCATCTAGAGAACATTCAAAGGATCTATAGATCAGAAATATATAGTCAGATCACTTGACAAATAGACGATGGAGTATTTGTTAAACGAATTTCCAGTACCTTGTGTTTCCAATTATAAACCCAGGCATAATCACTTGATACACAAAACATAGCAGAAAATCTCTTAGCATTTGAATAACTGAGAAATAATTGACAAATGCGACTAGCCAGTCTATCGCAACAACTGAAGAATCTCAATCACCCATATAGCAATTACTAAACAAAAATTATCCACAGCATTGAATGCACAGACATTCCATATTCAATGAGTCAGTAAGCAAGCATTATATGCAAAAAAAAAAAAAATATTGTGAACTAACTGAAAGAAATGACGAGAGTGTCAGAAACAACGAAAGCAACACGTTGCCAATGTTGGAACAATGAAGTACCTGTAATCGGTGATCAATCTCAGTAGCTGGATCCGTCATATTATGCCCATGCATATTGAAACTCAACGAGGAAAAAAAAGGCACGAAGAACACATCTGCCATTTCCGGATCAGAAACCCTTATCGCTTCTCTATAGCCTCCTTCTCCTTCATAAAGAAGAGAGCCCATCATCCAGTACTCAACACTGTGTTGCCTTTTCAACCCATAATTCTTAGGCCATGGCGGCCAATCCCGAGCGGTGACCGGAGTTTCCTCCGTGCTCCGGCGATTGAGCATGCCAACATTGAATCGACGGGGAAGATCATACATATAAACCCGGAGAGGCAGTTCAGGTGCACATGGACCGGGGGAAACAACCGGCAACTTCGACAGAGGGTTGAAGTAAGATCGAATGTCAACAGTCCCAATCAAAATTGAGTAAGAGAATAGGAGTAGAAACACAAAAAGGAAAGAAAGAACCACTCGTGCATACATCTTTATGGTTCTTCCTAGATGATCCTTGGGCTATCTACTCCAGCTCATGCTTTCACAATCAATCACTTTCTTCGCTTTGCAATTGCGGCTTCCAGCACCCATATCAGCAAATAGCTCTGCACATTTCTCGGTGGCTTCGAGTACCAAACAAGAAATGAAGAAGAAAGGTATCGCCAAAAAAAGAAAACAAGAAATGAAAGAGAAAGATGCTTATCTTTCTTTGGAAGTTTTGTTCGGTGCGTCATTTTCTGTATTCAGTCAATGAATATGGGAGACACCAGCTCATATCCCGTATTTTCCTATATTGGTACCAAAAATAAATAATTACCTCTGTTGATATTTTAATTTTACCCAGAAATTAAAAAAGCAAGAAATAAAGTAAATTAGTATTATTTTCAAACCCTTTCTATATAATAAAAAAAATATCATTCAACTTTGTTGGCTAATGGCTATAAAATATTATTGAGTCTACATGCGCTAACAATCTAAAAGTCTACTGTTTAACGTACACTCAAAGAAGAATAATTAAGTAATTATGAAAATAATTCAACTATATGTATATTGATTAAAATTTTTAAGATTTAATTATGCCAACATCACTGCTAACACTTTTAGTCCAAAATTCTCTCTCTCTCTAACGGTCAACTAGTTAAAGTTGACAAAATTTAATATCGGATAAAACTTTATAAGTATTTTTATACATTTATCATATAATTAATCTCCATAAATTTTAATATATATGTAGATAAGTAATGATATGAAATCCCTATAAATGTAAAAAATTATTAGATTTATGGTGAAATTTTAAATATGATAAAGTTCAATAGAATTGTGTATAATTTAACAATAATAACAAGTATTTTTTTGTACATAAATTTTTAAAAAACGGTTAGATTCACCCAAGATCTAAAGATAGGGAAATTTCCCTTCTTCTAAATGATACCAATATCGGGCAGGACGACAATTATCCTCAGGCGTAAATTTAGGAACTCAAGAGCTAAAATACCTTCCCAAGTGTCACAACTAGAACCATAATAAAATAGTATTTCTTAGAGATTAAATATATTTTAAATAATTTTTTTACCTATCTAGTTCATCGAAACTTTGCCAAAACTATATTCGGATCTAATCCGTGTCGCGTACCTGATTATAGTAGGTGAGTCTCCCAACGAGAATTTTCTGCATAAGCCAAGGCTCAAACTCAAAATTTGTGTAAGTGATACTGAGTCATTTATCAATTGAATTAATCCCTGTTGATATATTTTAAATAATTATATATTTTACCTCTTTATCAATTCTGTGAAACTTTAGTTTGGGCCTTTCTAAATATTTTGCACGACCTGGATAGAATATAATGGGCCATATTATGGAACAGGCCCATTCATGCCTCATAAGTCCCTGATTGCCATTGGCCATTTGGGTTAATGCTGGCAAAGACATTTATTAGTTTAGTGGGGTCCAAAACTTCGGTTATTCTCAATTCATTCTTAATTTAAATTTACTCTCAACAAATGAAATAAACTAGTTGCATAAGAATTAAGCATGGTAATACAAATTATTAAAAAATGTAATAGTAATAGTTTTTTTTAATGAAATTAATAACTTGTTAATGATTAAGGTTATGATTGAACAGTTTTTCAGAAAGTACAGCTTCTCATATATTTAAAAATAACATTTTCATGTGTGAAATATAAAATTTTTAATTTTAATCAAGTTTAAGATTAATGGAAGGGAAGACTTAGTACTGGAAGATCAATGAAAAAAATTGTAAATTAATAATTTTGATGGAGGATACATTCTTTCTTATGGAAGAAGTTTCTAATTCTTTTCCAAACTTGATGCATAGATGAGACGGATAGCCTTGACAAACTCAATGCACATGTATTTGAGTTCAAGCTGAGCTGTGTCTTAAAAACTCTTTAGGATAAGATATGCCCCACAATTTAAAGAATATTTATAAATTACTTATTAACAAAAATTTTACATTCACAAATTGATTTGAATCTTGAGATATGAATTTCATTATCATCAAATAGACAAATTTCGTTGGCAAGGGTGTCAATAAACTTACCCTATAGCGACTAGGGGCTTGGTTCAATTGGCAGGAAATTTCATAATTAACTAAATGTCTTGAATTCTTTTTTTTTTTTATAAAAATTTTTAGAAAAGGGTTAGGCTCACCTACTATCTAAGGGTATGGCGAAGTCTCTCTTCCTCCTATGCAATACTAATATCTGATAGGACGAGTTGTCTATTACTCTCAAGCGTAAACTTAAACACTAAAGAATTAGTATGACTCTCTAAGTATCATGACTGGAATCACAATAAAATAATATTCCATAGGCATTAAATACGTTTTAAATAGTTACATATTTACTCATTTACCAATTAAACTTACAGACAATAGATAATATCTTGAATTCGATAATTATAAATACAACTATGTTAAATATTTTATTATGCATATAAATTTGAGCATTGGATCGAGACGTGTCTGTACAGATCAATTGAGCTGTATGGTTTTGTATACTTTATTATTAGGCTAATTCATTTTCTATTGCACCTCTATGACACTATTTTATGTGTCTCCAACGCCCTACACATGGACCTTGTTGCTCTCTCTTTCTTTCCTTCTGGAATCTTTACTTTAATCTAATCCATTATATTAAACCAAACCCTCATCTTTAATTTAATATTACCCTGTATTCTGATGCTTTATTATGCATATATGACTCTAGATCAATGTATCTATATAAGATGATACCGTGACTGTGTTTCTTAAGCTAATTGTAGATTGTTAAATGAGTAGATACTAATGTCTTAAAATGACCTCTTATTTATTGGAGAGTTCTTTCATACCATTAGGCTATAAATCTAGTGGCAAGATATTAATTGTATGATGGATTGTGGTTTATTTGAAGGACGATATAGTAATAAAATGGCAAAATAAAGAGAATATATCTAATAAAATTTAATTAATTTTTATAATTAAAACAAAAAGTAATTATCTTTCTCGTATGATCAACCATTCATAGCATGATATATAAGCAAATGATAAATTGGTAAATTGGCCATATAATGCCCTAACAACTCAGCACTCACTTGTCCATGTACATTTCCTCTCTTCCAAAACATATAGATTAATATAATTTTTTATCTTTTAAATTTATAAAAATTTTAATTTTAATCTCTCCAGTTTTAAACTATGCGTTTTAGTCCATCAAAAGGTAAAATAGTTTAATTTTTTATTAAATTATATAAATAATATTTTAGACAAAAAAAATTTAATGGACTAAAACCTTTAATTTAAAATTTAACTTCTTAAAGGATAAAAACTAAAATGAAGGTAAATTTAGGGATTAACCCAAAAGGAAAAGAGTTAAAATCTTTAATCAAACCCACATATATTACAAGATTCTCCAATTTGGCTGGCAATTGTTTAGCTGGATTAAGAAAAATCATTAAACCATTTATATATGAATAATATCCATACATTTTTACATAGACAATAATTAATGACCCATTAAAAATCAATCAATAATTTAATAAAACCTACCAAACATTAATTGATAAAACTGGTCAAAAGGGCCAGAGATGCACAAATAAAATTATTTGGATCTTTAGCTTTATATTTCTACGCTAATCAATTCCAATAATAATGCATGCCCATGCAATGCTGGAGCCATCATCAAATTTATGGGTGTCAAATTTTCTATTAATATATATATATAACACATACTCTCACATATTATAATGGTCTCAGTATTAAAGTGTGTGTTTATATATATATATATATATAATTTTATTTGAGATATTATTTAATATTAAATATAAATATCTATTTTAATAATAATTTAAATTTAAATTTATTATATTATAAGGGATTAACGCTCTTTTTGTTAGACTATACTTTCTTGGTAGAATAATATCTATTTGTTTGTTGCGAAGGAAATCAAAGAAACTAATCCAGCGTTTGACTGGGACAAGTCGGAAGGAAAAGGATTTTCAAAAAAGTGAAACACATCTTACTTGATTCATTAAAAGGCTTCACTTCTTGAGAAGTTAAGGCTTCACAGTTTCCTCACAACTAGCAAAGGAAGGAGTACTTTTCTAGCATTTTTGTCTCTCAAATATATATTCATATAAGATCCGGTTAATTTTTTTCAAAAGATTAAAAAATCTAAATAAATTATTTAAAAATATTTATATTTATATTTTTTAAAATTATTTTACTAAACTTATAAACTGATATATAATTTAATTAATAATACTTAATATATGTTATAATTAAGTTATTAATTTAATTTATTTAATATTTTTAAAAAATTAATGAAATTTTATAATAAGCAACTAATGTAATACCTATTTAAAAATAAAATAATTGTGTTAAGTTCATAAATGCAAAATCAACCAAACAACTTATATATTTACTTCCTGAAAAACTTTTCATAAAATTGCTTAATTGAATCATTGATTTGCGCCTGGCACCATGATTTTTTCTTTCTTTCTAAATATGCGCCTAGCACCATAATCAAAATTTAGATGCAAAAATACCTATAAAAATTCTAAAACGGTCCAAAAATATTATGGCCATTAAATTCAACTAACGTCTGTTAATTTAACTTATACTTTAGTAGGACTGACATAAAAAAAATTGTGTCATTTGAATATTCTTTCAGAATTTTTATAGGTATTTTTATACCTGAGATTTGATTATGGTGCATTGTATATTTACACCTTAATCAATATATATATATAATGGATTAGGTAAAGTAAGAATCAATTTAAAATGTAAAGAATTACTAATTTGTTACGTTAGGAAAAAGTAGTGTGGATCTTTTGTGGTTGGACAAAAATTGATGATAGAATAATAAATAAAAGAACAATTAAATGGTCTTAATTGACATCTTTGATAAATTTCGGTTGTGGGGTTATATGGGGAGGGGTCACGTCCACGTCTTCATTCCTCTCGTAGCGTTAGCCCTTATCCATGCAAGACTTTAGGAGGCATTCAATTGATGTGATATTAATGGAATTTCAATTAAACCTTATTTATTTTCCAGAAAATCCATGAAGCCAAGGAATCATTTTCTTATAAAAAAATATTTACTTAATTCTTAATATAGTATTTATTTATTTTAATTATATTAAAATAAATTAATTAAATTAGTTCATTCATGTATTTTTTAAAATTTTTGTCATTTTCTTTAAATATAATAAATATAATTAGAAAAGATGATAAATATAATAAATATATTTTTGTTATAAAACTAATCAATCAATCTATAAGTAATAAGTATATGATATATTATCAATTTTAATCATACACATTCTCGACTTGTTTTATGTATCGCTAATATTTCTACATGATTAGATAATGTGACTGATATGGTTTGTTTTATTGATCATCATGAAATAGTTGTACCATTATATGTGAACAAATATCTTATTTGTGATCTATCAACATGTGGATCAGACTGAAATTCAGGATCGGTATAGCTGACAAAGTCAGTCTTGTGTTCATTTGAATAAAATAATCTCATATCCATAGTACCCTTAAAGTAATGAAGAATGTGTTTAACCCCATTCTAATGTTTTCGTGTTGGTGAATAACTGTATCTTGTTAGTAAGTTAACAACAAATAATATATCTGGTCGTATGTGACTAGCAATATACATAAGCGCACTAATTGCACTAAAGTAAGGTACTTTTGGGGTTCTTCATCACTTTCTTGAGGTGTAAAGGAATCTTTATCTTTCTCTAAAGATCTTACAATCATTGGAGTGCATTAATCACTAGACTCTTTCTATTTAACTTATACTAAGTCATTATTCCTCCATTAATCACTAGGTTTTACCTCTTCAACTTCTCATGTAACACTATGTCTATAAATAGGGCATACCATTTGTATTGTAATGTAAATGAAAAATAGAAGATATTTCTTTCATTTTCTTATCTTCATCTTTTCTCCTCACCTAATCTTATTACTAATTTTACAATAATTTTATATTTATAAATAAAATTATTTTTTTAATTAAATTTTATATTAAAAGTTTTGATTTTAGGAGGGGAACATGCCGGATGAATGTTCAAGGGTTTTATGGTTTGGAAACACTAACCGTCATTTTGATTGGAGGGGAATGGGGAAGAAAAGGGGGGGAAATTAATTAGTTTTTTTTTAAAATAATATTATAAAATTTTAATAAAAATTATATTTGAATAAGTAAGGAAAGAAAATTAATTTCAAACTTTCAATCCACTTTTTTATTTTTTAATTTTCACGGCTCATCCCACATGCCCAGAGAGGGAGAGTGTGTTTTGTCATCCAAAAAACAAAATTATGTTCTCCCCCACTAACAAAATTATGTTCGCCCCCACTAAAAAATATTATTGGCCAGCGCCTTTGTGATTTAATGGCATGGAGACTCTCGGATAAGTGAAAAACCATGTGTTTGATTTTATTTATAATTTCAAGTGGTCAGTATCTATTACTTTAAATAAGACAAATCACTGACTACGTAAAATTGACAAATGTTGTCAGAATGTATGATTTCTCTATTATTTCGTAATTATTCAACTTTAATAAATTTTTATGTAAAAAAACAATTTTATAAAATTTAATTTTTATATTAATTTAATCAATATTTAAAATTAAAAAATACATTCTTTAATTGTAATTTATATTAGGTATGTCCATACAAAAATTCTTTTGTTCCGTCAATGCCTGCCTAGCTCAATAAAGGTTCTGTTTGATATGATGAAAGACTTTTTTGCAATAATCGAGAAAAATATATTTGGTATCGGGGCATTTTTAGATATAATTTTAAAAACAAATCTATAAAAAAAAATAATTTTTAGACAATTTATAAAAAATATTTTTAAATAAATGAGTATTTAGATAGTTATTTTTAAAAATATTTATATTATTGATAAATTATAAAAAAAAGATATGAGTATTAAATGAGGAGAGATAATATATAAGAGGAGAGATGCGAGAGGGTGTAAGAAAGAAAAGAGAGAGATTATAACAAAAATTAGGAGAGAGGAAAATGTGTATAAGAAAAAGTAGGAGAGAGTGTGTAAAAAAATGAGGATAATATAGTAATTGGTTAGTTCATAAACTCTTTTACTGTTTCATAAACTACTATAACTAGCTTATCCGAAACTTTAATTTTAAACTATGATTTAATCTAAAAGTTTATTTCAATAAATATAATTATTTGTTTTAAAATTTATTTAAATTAAAATTTTACCCTAAAAGAGTTTTTAAAATTATATTTCTATGATTTTTAAATAGGCACTATATAAAATAAAAAAAATAATGAATTAGCGACAATTTTAATGGGTTTCCAAATATCCCATTTTTTCACTTGACAATTCTTGGATACCACGTGAATCATGCAAGATCTCTAAAAGTACGTGGCTCGTTTTATGCAGAGTTTAGTGAAGGAATTTCAAACCTAAAGATTTGTCTCTATCTCTTTAACTTGTTTCCAGATCCAGAGTGGCTCCGACATCCACCAGTGGCCCACTTGTTTATTTTGTTGCAAAATATAAAAATTAAATAAATTAGTTATAATAAAAATATAATAATTTTTTAATATAAATTAAAAAAATAAAATATATCAAAATTTTATATCTATAATTAAAATAAATTTGTTTATCTAACTCTTGACGTGAAAGGTACTATAAAACGTGTCACCTGCCATTAGCAGCATGTGCTGGTCAGCGGATGGGAGGGTGACAGCGGAATCTGAAAGGGAACACGTAGTTGAGTGGCGAATAATTGAGTTTTTTTTTTGTTTTTAAAAATTGAGATTTTCACCCATTTTTCTAATTTTTGCATGGTTATGGACTGAGTAAAGTTTCCTCTCGTTACTTGTTATTTGTTAATTCTTATTTTTTTTAAGGGTTTTTATAGTTATTTATAAATTCTTAAAGCATCATAAATATAAAACTAAATCATCTACATTCACATACGTGGAGGCGGATTCCTAGAATCCTAGGGTATTATATGCAGTCTGAAAAATAAATTAAATTTATAAGTAATTTGATTTATTATAAATTTTATATATTATGTTGATATTCGAAAAGTATATTTGCTGAAAAATAAATATGAAACTCATAAACTCATACAATACATACACTGATGTTGTAATTACGTAAAAAAATATTTTTTCCATTTATAATACTTTATTTAAAAATAGATAAATATTAAGATGTTGAAAATAAATTTTCCATTTGAAAGTATATAATATAGCATCAAAACATTACTACGTAATAAAATTTTTAAAAAATATTTATTCAGTACTAAATATAATAATTATTTATTTTTTAAAAAATTAAAAAAGATAAATAAATAAATAAATTATAATAAAATTTAATATTTTCATATAAATTTATATTATATATTATTTAATTTATTTAAATTAATTTATTAACTTATATATTATGTATAATCAACTTATTTATTTAAATTTTTAATTTATTAAAAAAATTAATTAACTATTATACTTATGATAAAAGGAGTAATATAGTTTAGGGCTGTGCACAATGCCCATGGCCCGCTATGCTCTGCCCAGCCCGCAAGAAAAATGCCCTGTCCAACCTGATTTTTATCTGGCAGGGCCGGGCATCGGGCTGTAAAATACAGCCCATGCATTTTTCGGGCTGGGCACCGGGCATAGGGGCTGCCCTGCCCTGCCCTGCCCATGAGCACCCATTCTTTTATTTTTTTTTATTTTTTCTCTATCTTAAAAGGGAGAATATGATAGCTACTGGTGACTATAAGGTAATTTTAGAAATATAAGTAGGTAAGTTGTATCTTTTAATATTTATAACTATATTAATTTTTTTTTAACTTTGTTAATTATCATATGATTACATTACAAATTATAATTATTTATTTTATTTTTTTAGATGCTTTATCTTTGTCAATATTAGGGAGATTGATACAAAGTTATAATTACAAACTACTTAGATTTCAACGCTTATTTTTTATATGCAATGGATCTCAAGATTTTAATTATTATCTTTGTTCTCTTATTCTTAGTGAATTATAGATATTATTTAACTCTTAAAAACACATGAATATGGTATTATTTTATAAATTTATAATTATAATTTTTTTCACAATATGAGCATGACATCACAATTTGGGCATGTCCAGCCCGCTTATGCCCTGCCTAAAATTGTTCGGGCTTTTACCGGGTAGGGCTGGGCATCGGGCTGCAAAATGCAGCCCATGTATTTTTTGGGCAGGACACCAGGCAGGGGGCCACTCTGCCCAGCCCTGCTCATACACACCCCTAATATAGTTATGTTTATTAATAATTCACTGAATTATTGTTGTTTTTAAATTCAACGTGCAACGAAACTTTTTTAAGGCATGTGCTTTTTTTTGTTCGTAACTCTTAAAATTATATTTTTAAAAAGATTTTTTTATTCAAATTATATATTATTTTAAAAAATAAAAATAAATAGTTATATTTGTTTAAAAAAATTTATATTAAATTATGGTTTAAAATTAAAGTTTTGAATAGATTTTTGAGACTAACTTTTATAATAATAAAAGAGTTTATAGATTAACCAATTATCATTTCATCCTTATTTTTTTTACACAATCTCTTATCTCTATTATCCCTTATCTACCTTCTCTCTTTTCTTTTTACTTTTTTCTACTATCTTTCCTCTTTTTTTTACACTCTCTCATCTATCATACTTTTAATAAAATTATATATTTCTTAATTATAAAAATATTTTTAGAAATAACTATCCAAATATTTATTTATTTAAAATAATATTTTTATAAATTCTTTTTAAAAACTATTTTTTAAAATCAGTCTAAATGACTGTTTTTTTATAATCTCTTTTTGAAATTCTTATCCACATAGATGAATCCATCTAATCTAGCATTCTAAACATGAAAAGAAAATTAATGAAGAAATAAATTAAATTCACTATATGGGACATATACATTAACGTGACTTCTACAAAATGTAATGATTTAGTCGCGTGAGTCCCAAAGAAAGACCTAACTTAAAAATGTTTTGTATTTGATTATTTGATTATAATTCAATTTTCGGACTACAAATGGAAATTGCCTCGTTCCCTCGTTGCTAATGCTTTGTCTGGTCGTAGCTCATGAAGTTACCTGTCTAGTTGTAGCTCCTCTTGGGTTCAACAATTTCAGCTTCTTCTTCACAGGATTCCCTGACGAAACCGGTTTCTGTTTTATTATTTTATTTGGCGAACTTCAATCTGTGTACGTGTTATATGGACAAATATAAAAGACGCGCTTACCATCTCTTTTGTATCATTCTGTTTATTGGGTTCACTTGCTGAGAATTCGAATTTGCAATGGCTTTCGGGTTGGACTCCCACGATGTCTCCGCTTTCAAATTCTTGTCGTTCATGGCGGTCTTGTACGGTCTCTTGTCGATGCTGGCTCATTCTGTCACTCATATGAAGTTTATTAAGCCACTCGAATTGGATGCCCCTGTCGATCGCTTTTCGGAAGGCAGAGCCATCGAACATGTACGAGTCTTGTCGAAAGAGATCGATGGTCGTCAAGTAAGTCAACAGTATCTCATTCCTTGTGCTGAATTCTGAGTGTGTAGGTAAAAAAGTCTTTTTCCTTGGGCACATGGGAATCAAGATACAGGGATTTTGAAAGACTCTATTTCTTTGAATTTCTGGCCTTCACTTCGTTAAGATAAGTAGGGTATAAGGAGAAAGTAGCGCTGATCTTGATCGTTAATCATGAATCATTTTCAAGGAGGTCAAACTTGAAACAAAGTAATATGTGGGATATGGAATATTTATTTTACATCTCTACTGGCATCAATATGAAGTTACACTGTCCGTCTTTTCGGGGAGATTAAACCTGGCTTGTCTCTAATATGCGTGCTATTTGAGTGTTGACTATTTGATGCATTAATTGTAGGAAGGACGTCCTGGATTGAGAAAAGCTGCTGAATATATCAAGGGTCAGTTAGAAGTAATAAAGGAGCGAGCTAGGTCCAGTGTCAGGTTGTGAACTGGTGACGCTACGCTACTTTTTTTTTTTTTTACATCAAAATTTAGGTGAGTTCAGGTACTAGTTCCAACTAAGGTTAGACGACAGTCTTAAGATTCAGAGAGTAGTTATATAAGACTTATGAGACCATTTTCTAAAGAAGCCTTCACAATGGCAGCTAAAATTAAACTTACGTCCTTGAAGAATATGGGCCGTTTCTTAATTTCTGTGCCAACTTTTATGGGTGATGTTCCGCTACTTTGATGTTGAAGTTTTCTTTTAAACTATATTTTGCCATCTGTTTCTTTTTCTCTTTTGCCCTTTTCCACGTATTTCTGGGCAGACTCCAATTTTCAATTTGACGACAATATATGTTTTTTTTCCTCTTTCACTGTCAAAAGCTTACTGTTGCTTCCATAATCTTCCACTTGCAGAATTGAGATTGAGGAAACCACTGTAAATGGCTCCTTTACCATGATCTTTTTGCAGCATGGCATAGCTCTGGGATACAGGAACCATACAAACATTATTATGAGGTGTCCTAGCATTTGAATTGTTATTTATATAGGACCTTGAATTCTATGCATTTGATGAGCAGGATTAAACCTCTACTATTCTTGCTATAACCAGTGTTATTTTGTTTCAATTTTTTCCTCAATCATTTTGGAATATTTATTTATGAATGATGACTTTCCTTTTGGAAGAAGAAGAAAGATAGAAAGGTTTAGATAGATAGGTAGATAGGTAGATAGGTAGAGGACGGAGAGAGGGAGAGAGATTTTAGGAGGAAGAATGAAACTTCAGGATGGCATTAACACTAAGAATCCTCATTAACCAAACAATCCCTCCTCCCTTTTATAGCAATAGGCTAACAGCTGTTACATAACTGACCAACAATACCTAACTTTCATCTTATACAACAATTATCATATCAATATATTTGACAAATTGTTTGGTACCTTTTATGCTGTGCTATTTTGTTTTTCTGTATTTTATATGAACTTAGAAATGAAGTAATTGTCTTACATGGGTTTCTTTTTCAATTCGCAATAGGATATCATCTAAAGATTCGAAAGATACCGATCCATCAGTTTTAGTGAATGGGCATTTTGATAGTCCACTTGGTTCCCCAGGCGCTGGAGATTGTGGTTCATGTGTTGGTAGGTATTTGACTACATTAGAAGACTTAATTGAAGAGAAGGGCTATATTGGAACATCCTTACTTGACCTCACTAAATATTTTGAATTTATTCATTTTCATAATTGTCAGCATCAATGCTGGAATTGGCAAGACTAATTGTGGACTCTGGCTGGGCTCCAACCCGCCCTGTTATATTCCTCTTTAATGGTGCTGAGGAACTCTTCATGTTGGTAGGACATTATAGTAATATAAGTTCCATACTGAAATTACATTTCATTGTCATTATTTTAATCCTTTTTGCGTTTCTTATTACTTCTTAATTCTCAATTATATTATTGTCTTGTGTTCAATGGATGCAGAAATATATGATATTTAAGACTTAAATGCTTGTGATTTTATCAAATGACTAAAGCATGGGCATACAATAATGATGATATTATGGCTGGTTAACTTTTAGTGATTTGCTTGGTTTGTATTGATTGAAAAGTGTAACATGTTGCCATATATAATCTGACATCTGAACAAAAACCGAATTGTGTATTTAAGATGTTTTAATTATTGAGGAAAAGGGGATAGAATCTTTTGCTATATATATAACATATGGGTTTGGAACACTGCATCATATTAATTAGAAGGTTGTCGATCTCTTATAATATCATAAAGCTTTGTTTTAATCATGTTCACATCAAAAGTTCATATTTAGATTGTTTAGTAATCTGTATCATCTCATATGGCTGACTTTTAGATTTTCGTCCTCTTCATCTCCCTTTCTTTGCTCTCCAAAACACACAAAGGCACTCATGAGTCCTGACACACTTTATGGGGAGACGTGTCTGAGGGTAGATTTTATTGTTCTCTACCATGTTGGAGCTGATCAAATATCGTTTTAATTTTGATTTTAAAGGGTGCACATGGGTTCATGAAGGCACATAAGTGGCATGATACAATTGGAGCTGCTATAAATGTGGAGGCATCTGGGACTGGAGGACCTGGTAAGATATATTCCAAATTTCCAATCCAGTACAATTTTTTTTCAGATTTATAAAAACCATTCTTGAACAGTTTCTCAACTCTTTAAATTTATTAGCTACTTATATATTAGCGTTTGTAGGGTTTGAATTATTGTTCTGTAAACCTTCTTTTGGTTCCTTCACTGACACCCAGCGTTGCAAACATGAGAGGGTATTTTTGGACCAATCCTCTTTTTTAGCAGGAAATAATTATCTACATATTTTCCATATATTCACTGGTATTTAAGAATCTTAAGTGAATAATGTTAAAATTTGAGTGTGAATTTTCTATATCAACGTGCAGATTTAGTTTGTCAATCTGGACCTGGTTCTTGGCCTTCTAATGTCTATGCTGAAGCAGCAATATACCCTATGGCTAATAGTGCAGCACAGGTTATCTCTCTCTCTCTCTCTCTCTCTATATATATATATATATATCTGCCTTACTTTTTATATGTTTCTGACTCCAACATTTGTGCCGTGGTGTGTTTTAATTTTTTTCCATTTATGTTTCCTTTTTGTATTAAATAATTCAAACATGAATTATCTTTATCAATATGCAGGATGTTTTTCCTGTTATTCCTGGAGATACAGATTACCGGATATTTTCCCAAGACTATGGGAATATTCCTGGGCTTGACATCATCTTTCTTCTTGGTGGTTATTTTTACCATACCTCCTATGATACAATAGAGAGATTGCTGTATGCATCTTATCCACTTCTTTGATTTAGATATTTGAATGACATTTTGTATTAAGTTGCTTCCACCTCATACTTGGTGTTTTCATATGTCTCCAGACCTGGAAGCATCCAAGCACGTGGTGACAATTTGTTCAGCATAATCAAAGCTTTCGTTAATTCCTCTAAGCTAAGCAATATATATCAAGCAAATTCTAGTGAAGTTACGGCAAGTACATATGAAGATGAGCGGGCAGTTTTCTTTGACTATCTCTCATTGTTTATGGTACACATTATATTATTTGCTCATCAAACGTTGATACAACTAGCAATATGATCTTCAGTGATGTCTGATCTTGCTCTTTTGTTCCTTTGTGTTTTAATCATGGACCTTCAGATATCCTATTCCAGAAAAGTAGCTTGGATTCTTCATAGCGTTCCTATCTTCATCTTCTTTATCATGCCTTCCTTCTTGACACATAGTCAATCACGCTCATGGTCAGCAACTTCTTGTGATTTTATGAAAGGTAAATGTTCACTGCTGATGTCTCTTCATATAAAGTGTTGGACGCTTCTTGTTTCTCTTCATATGAAGTGTTCTTATGTGTCTCTATACTTACTGGTGCTTTTGGATCTGTACTCTAGGATAATTGAAACTTACATATTGGTCATTTTGTATAACATTTTCTATTTGATGATTTTGCAGGCTTTCTAATTCATACTGTGGGGATTATATTGGGGATTGTTGTTCCGATCATATTTTCTTTAATTAAAATTCAGTTCTCTTCTCAGACCATGAATTGGTAGGTTTGTTTCTGGTTTAATGGGTCCTCATTCAATGCAATTCATTTTGAATGATTCAGATTTAAAGTTATTAATCTGTAATTTTTTTAATGATAAAATTATTTTTTGAAGAGTGATAGTTGTATGATTATCTTTATTTTACATTTCACATCTGTAAATATAAAAGTCATTTCAAATATAAAATTAAAACAAGATTAAATCTGGATAGTCTAAATACAATTTGAACAGCCTCAATTGATGATGAGCATGGAATGTGATTCCCTTGTATAACACCTTTATGTTTCCCTGAACTTGGATTTTGGTTGATAAGTAACAGTTTTCATAAACTTTCCCCCTTTTGGGAATAAACTACTTCCTCCCCACCTTTCTTTCAAAATTAATTTTGTGCTACGTTTGTGTGATAGTTGAGTTTGCAATGTTAACCTTTGACTTACTATTTTGCTAAAGGATCAAAATAATATAATGAAATAACTGGAAACTCCATCTTGTTAAGAATTGCTCTACTCTGTGTTCGGCTATAACTTTTTAGAATCTCTCGTTGTAGGAGTACCATATGATGATGGATAGTTTTTAAGGACCTTGTGACTCGAATAGAATTAAACACTGGTTTTCACCTATGCTTTTTAACAAAATGGTAAAATGCAGGTTTGGACGTCCGTACCTGGCTTTCATGATGTATATACCCGGCTCACTTATTGGTCTTTTAATTCCCAGAATTGTTTGGAGACACTTTCCTCTGACTCAAGATATTTTAGTTGCCAAGACTTCAAAAGAGGTAATATGGTGTATTGAATAACAAATTTTGAAGGATTCCGTGTCTATAGTGTTCAAAATTGTTTTCTAGTTGTAAATAAACCTGTAGCATGTATACTATCTTTTACTCATACCTTTTCATCACTGATTCTGTTTTTTTCTATGGGGGTGCTTGTGTCCTACAGGCCCCTGTACTCAAGTATCTTAAGACCGTGGCATTCATTTTTCTCCAAAATTGATGCATATCAACTCTTTAGGAAAATAATGCAGGTTAAATGTGTAGTCAAATGCCCCTTAGGCCATATCAATTTTAACTCGTATATATCTTTAAGTGTGGGTTCTTCTTCACCTACACCTTTTTTCTGAGTTAGGGAGCTCAATTCAGTTATTTCCTTGGTGGTCAGAAAGAAATCAAGGTCAACTATCTACCCTCTTCCTTGGGGTGCAAACTTGTCTATTCTAGCTTGAAGTATCTTTTGAAAACTTTTTCTCTTTACTCTATTTGTTCTGTAATGAGATATATTGTTGGAAAAAAGGCATATAACTTTGAGTTTATTGAGGACTGTATTTGTTTTATTTTAGTTTGTGATATCTTCATTTATTATCTTGATAAACATAATTGAGAGATCTTACTGAGGACAAGCATATTATTGATGGATAATCTCAGTTTGTTTTGATGATGTGAGTTTCAGGCACTATCTGATGAAGGAAGGTTCTGGGGAGCATTTGGATTTTATGCTGTATTTACTGTGGTATGTAAAATTGGCATCAATTCAAATATTTTGATCTTTTAACTGGATAACATTTTCTCTTTATTTTCATTTGTCTGGCTTGACGAGTTTCGTAAAAGCAGGCTTACCTTGGCGCTGGGTTGAATGGAGGTTTCTTAACTTTTGTGATGTCTACTTTCATGCTTCCTGCATGGATATCGTTCTGCTTATCAGTGAAATCCTATGGACGCCAATCTCTCAGGTTGCTGGTGAAAATTTCTGCAATTTGTAACTAGTCTTTTTTGCAACTTTGTTACAAATAAATTCTCATATCTTGCTTCATCTTTTCTCATGCAGGTATGCTTTCATTCCATTTCTGTAACAAAAGTTTGACCGGATTCTTCACACCCTTGATTTCTGTGTTGTTTATCTAATCATTTTTTTTATCTTGTACTTTCTTATCATTTTTCATTTCCTTTTTTTCCCCCAGGTCAACGATGTTTTACATGATACCTCTGGTTCCATGCCTTGCATACACCGTTCATTTTGGTGGCTTTTTATCTGAGTTTGTAATTGAAAAGATGGGAATGATGGGTGCTCTTCCTCCGCCCTGGGGTAATTTCTGAAATTATATGCCGTCCTACTATTTAAATTTACAATACATAGATCATGCTATTACTTGAGTAATTAGACCCTAGTTCAGTCATCATTACACCATGAAGTACAACTACTAACATGCAACCTGGGCACGTTGACATGTCAAATTTTAAATATACCCACAAAATAAAAAAGAAACTTTTATGTGATATTAAAGAACGAACCAAATTTATCTATATTATGAGTATTTTACACTATTTTCCAAAAGAAATTTATTGAAGAAAAAGATGTTAAATAAATTATTCATGTTCAACCAAAAACAAGAGGCGTGAACTATCATCTCTTCAGGGTGAGGTTTCAGGTCTTATATCATGATCCTATGCATGTTGGACAAGACAGCAGCTTGCCATGGCACGCTGGTGTCTGACAACATATTCTGTGCTTTTATAGTTTTCAAGTCTTCTGAATATTCCCAAGGAATTAACTTTTAAGATGGGCTTCAGGTTATTTTTAAAAATCTTTCTTAATCACAGGAATCCAGTTACGTATTTCTTAATGTTGATGTATAATACATATTTTATGTGCTTATATATTCTCCTACAAGTGAGTATATAAGCACACATACATGTGTATACATAAACTTGTATCAGAGACTGAATTCATGTCAATCACTGGTGTCACTATTCTTTGCAAAAGTGGACTTATCAACATTTATGAATTGAACCAAATAAATGGTGTGTTGGTGTATTGTCTTAGTTGAGCTGGTTTTTCTTTGAACTCGTGAGCAAGACATTATCCAGATTTTTTATAGAGAACTAAAGTGTGTGGTTTCATAAGCAATAATGCTTTCTCTTGATCATGTTTTAAACTTTTTATTGCAGGGGAATACGTGCCTGACTTTGTTGTAGCTGCACTAGTTGGAATCGTAACTGGTTGGTGCTTGGGCCCTCTATTACCTATTTGTGGCCATTGGTTAGCCAGAAAATCAATCTTGCAATTTCTGCTGCATCTTAGTGTGCTTGCTTTGGCATTGTCATCTCAGTTTTTTCCTTACAGCATTTCTGCACCTAAGAGGGTTGTTTTCCAACATACTTTTCATACTGCAGGTATTTACAACCAGCAAATCTCTGATTTTTTCCTTATGCATTTTTAATATATTCTAACTGGGTAGAGCACAATAATATCGTGTGATTTATATCACCGATTTCATTTAGTTGGATAAAGTTTGTTACTGTTGTTTAAGGCATTCTAACCATTTTTTGTGGTGTGGCAGGCTCAAGTGAGATTGTGGAAGCCACTTATGATTTTTCTGTGGTGGATTCCAATTCTTTACTTTTCCTTTTTAGACATGCACCTGAAGTAGCAAGGGAGTTGGAAGTTCATTCTGAGTTTTCATTTCAATCTGGAATGATGTCTAAACGCCAAAATTGGATGGCAAGTTTCTCCTTCTCGATTTTCTTTTAAATCTGCATCTTCCATTTCTGGGTTCTTTTAATTCCCTCGAGAACATAGGGAGAGTGAAATAGGACTATTAACCTGATGTAATTTAGTTCCGACCACCCATATAAAATGTTCTAGGGCAAGCCAGAAATTTCATGTGTTGGGTGTAAAATCTGGAGGAAGTTCAAGGTTTTGGAATTGCATGTCATTTTACTGAAGAGCGTATTGAGATTTTTAAAGGCTTAAAGATTCTCTTTTATTAATTCTAACAAATATTTGATTGTTTATGATATCTATAGAACTTCATAGGGGCTCCCTTTAGCGGATTGTTGATTAGTCAGTATTTGTCATCATTCCTTCTCGAGCTTTAGAATTGTTTTTATCGTATATTAAAACTACTGTGGTTTATTCTTTTCTTATTGATAGTGATATATTCCTAGGGCTAGCGCGTGGACGCAATTAATGGTGAGGCATTTTTGTTGCAGGCAATTTTTCCTGTTTCTTTTCTCTTTTCAAATAGCCTGAAGTTCCCTGCTAAAGGGGATGATATATTGGAGAAGTACGAATCTTTTCCCAAGTTGTCTGTTGAGAAGTCTTATTCTAACTCTACAAAGGGACTGAAGAGAGTTTACTTGGAGCTTTCTTTAGGGTGAGTAGAGTATGTGAATTACTTTCTGTGAATTTAAACTGCCCTCACACGCATAATTTTTTGAATGTATATGTGGCTTCTTGTTTGTTTTCTTTCTTAATGTGTTTACTTAGCATGGAAAATCATTCTGGCAAAAAAAAAAAAAAAAACGGTAATGAAAATCGTTATCATGATTTCTCAGTCGCATGAGAACGAACATACATGTTTTGTCGGCATTGTAGAATAAAGTCAATACCTTAAAAATAATAATCATATCAAGGTATATACTGTTGGGTGGGTAGTGGTCTCCTTTTTATTACTTTGTTGGGTGATACTCCTGATCTAATGCTCATTACCCTTGGATATACTTGTTCTTATAGGGAAATTGGCTGTGATCTTTTCCTAGTTTTGAAATTTCATTTTTGGATTGGTCTAGAGAACAAAAAAAAAAAATGAAAGTTGAAAGATTACTGCATGATCATCTTCTTCAGCAACTACGCCATAAGGGTATGTGTTTGAATGGAAAAAATGAAGAGGGAAAACAAAAAGGGAAGGCTTTATTGAAACCTTTCCCTTGTCTAGGAATTAATTAGGGAGGGGAGGATAATAAATGATTTTCAATTATACTTTCAAACCTAAAAACATCCCAAGCCTCCTCCTTTTATATTATAAAGTCCTCTGATAGAGATTTATGCATCTGACTGGATCTATCTTCTTCCTTCCAGTTCCTTAGAAGAGGTCTGGGTTGCTGTTCTCAACATAACTGGTCCTTTATCCAGTTGGTCATTTGCTGATAATGTTCTTCCAGGTATAAATATTTTTCCTTCCTCCACTTTGGTTTTGATTTGATAATGTTTTTCATTGCATGACACAAGTCTACAAAAATTCACAGCAACTGAAACAGCAGATGGCGGTCCACCTTCATATATATTGCGACTTAGCGGCGCCAGTGACGAGAATTGGAACTTCTGGTTAGAGGTAGAGTTTGATGCTTCAATACTGTTTTGCTTATTAGAAAGTCTCGGGGACAAAAAATTTACATTGCTTTACTTGTATCTTGATAATATCAGGCTAACGGCTCTCAAGCATTAAGAGTGGATCTTGCTGTATTAGACCAAAAATTGGTTGAACCAGCAAAGAAATTGAAGGGTCTTTTCCCAGAGTGGGTTGATGTCGTTGCCTATTCTAGTTTTTTGTCAAGTTATCTATTTTAATTTTAATTCTTTAATATATATCCCAGAGTGGTGAATCATAGTCTTGCAAAGGGTAAAAATTATGAAATTTATTAGTTTGCCCTTGTACTCTGTTCCAACTTATGCCCCCCCCCCCGGCCATTTTTGCGAAGGTGTTGTTCTTAAGGGTTAGATGCAGCCATAGAGGTTTAATTATGTGAGATTTCGCATGTAAACAATATAGGTTTTACTTGGGCTACTTTTATAATGAGAATAATGGGAAGAACGAAAGTTTAGACATGTTTTGTTGAATTTCAATGAGAAGTTCCTCTACTTTAGTTATTATTTATTTCATAAATCTAAACATTCCAATGGAAAGACACACACACACACTGCAGGATTCAGAGAAAGGAGGTGTATTTTTAGGGGCTAAATAGTGGAAGCATTTTTAAGCAAATTTTGATTCATTCATTTATACTCTTGAAATTGCCCCTTTATAAAGAAGGATGTATGGTCCTTTTAAAAAATACTAACAGGTTGCAAAATTTTCAGAAATAAAGCCTTTTTAAAAAAGATTGGACCTTGACCAAGTAAATCTTTAGTTTATCGTTCATCGGTTGGATCATGGTTAAATGCAATCAAATTAATATAGCTTTAATTATATAATAATTACTGTGCCAAAAAGTTATATAATACGTATTTTGAATAAGAGAATGTTAAAAAAAGTTAATAAATTATTATAATTTTAAAAAATAAGAATATTTCATTGCTTAAACCGTGTGACCAAATGGATCTCTCTCTTCAGTTTTAAAGTATCTATCTTTTAAAATTATGCCCATAAATTAAGAAAGTTATTAAATTGCTTAAATAATTAAATTGTAACAAAATCTAATGGTATCTGATTAAAACAACTTTTTTTTTATTTAGTCGCTAAACACCTTTTCCACCAATTATTGTAATTAATTAAGGGTAAAATAGTCTAAAAATAAAATATTTCATTGAAATTCTAAAGTAATAAATTTTTGTAAACAAAACAAAAATTCCAAACTAAAGTGCATTTTAAAAGGGAATGAGTATAAATTTAATATTATAAGTCTTTCCCAAAGCCACAATTTGTATGTCATGAAAGTTAATATATCATTCAAAGAAATTCTCATAAGTTTTTGCTGCCATGTCGAGCAGAGGGTCTTTAATACCTCAGCGTTTTATTTGTGGCACAATATCTCAGCATCTTTTTTTAGTAGAAACTAAGTGGGCATTAGACGATATCTCAACGTCTTTGTTTTAACTTAATGGGAAAAAAATGACAATATCATCCAAGGAATTTTATATGTTTGGGCTTCATTTATGGGCCGGGTAGATTAGTGGGCCTTCGAATGCTAGCGTTTATTTGTGGCTCGATGTGAACTAGGGTTTCCTATAGTCGTATCATATAAGAAGAACAAATCACGAGGCAACTTTCTTCTATGCACCGAAGGCCATCGGCGAGGCGAGAGAGAAGCTCCCATAGTAGACGCCATGGTGAAGATCCTTCCCTTCTATCACTTCCCCTATCAATATCTCTTCATTCACTCATTTTGGGGTACTGATATTTCTTTTCGCCTTTTTTGATATATTTTTCAGGTGAAGTACTCCAGGGAGCCTGGCAATCCTACTAAGTGTAAGTGCCTTTTTGCATTTATAAGTTCATAATATCTGATAATCTTTTATCTTTTAGTTTTCAGCTATAGAGGTGGGCTTTGGTAGAGCTATATGACGATGGGTTTTCTGCCTTAGTTCCGTCGTTAGTTATCATTTTCCTTTTATTGTTAGAGCTATATTTTTTGGGTTTTGGAATATTATGATTTTGAGATGTAGATTTTTGCTTGAATCATTTTCATCTGATATGCAATATTGCTACGTTTTGCAGCCTGCAAGGCTAGAGGCTCCGACCTCAGAGTTCATTTCAAGGTACTAATCTTTATTTGGTTCTTACCGTATTAACGTTCTTTGAACGAATGCATATAATTATTGTGCCATTTGTATGCAGAGTTAGTTCTTTTTTTGTCATCCCTGATCTATTCTAGCTTCTTATTTTCAAATTGTGTATTTACAGGGGGGATACCAGTCAATTGGTAATACTTGAATTAAATTGTAATTTGAGTGTATATAGCTATGTCTTAAGCTAAAAAATTAAAATACGTGACCTCTGTTTTGTTTGTGACTGTAAGCCTTTTTCAGCCTTTTTTAACCTTGCATCCTTCATAGATACAAAATTTTTTAACATAAATTTTATGTGAATGAATGTTGCAATGTGTATTATGTTATATTAACTACTTGGTATTTTTTACCTATCAATTAGAGTGCATGAAGTATAATACAATGAAACAATTGAGCTTTTGGAAGAAGACTAGAAATCTATTGCTAAATAGGAAAACCTGATAAAAAAAGCAGGGGTCTGATTTCCTTTATGAGCAGGTCTCTCGTAGATGTCAGGGACATCATCACCATTGTTATTGGGTGAACCTGTGTCTTGTTTGTGGCTCAAGGTTCAGTAAATGATGGAACATCTGGTTTAGTTGTACCCTTATATGAATCATATTTAACTTTGGTGTGCACACTGAGAATAAAGGCTCCAGAATAGACCTGATGAAAAAAGCAGGGATCTGTCCTATTTTATGAGCAGGTCTCTCGTAAACTTCAGGGACATCATTACCATTGTTCTTGGGTGAACCTCTGTCTTGTTTGTGATTTGAGGTTCAGTAAATGATGGAACATGTATGATAGTTGCTTTTTTAATTTATGATATTTAACTAGGATGGGTTGCCATGCATCCGCAATGCTAATTGAAGATATGCATTTAAAATTGTGTTCCTTTTATATTTGCTTACTATAACTTTGAATTTTCTAATGGTTTGTTTGATTTTTTAATGTCTACAGAATACTCGTGAGACTGCCTTCGCCATCAGGAAGTTACCCTTGGCAAAGGCTAAGAGGTACTTGGAGGATGTCCTAGCACACAAACAAGCCATTCCATTCCGAAGGTTTTGTGGTGGAGTTGGTAGGACAGCCCAAGCTAAGAATAGACATTCTAATGGGCAAGGGCGCTGGCCTGTTAAATCGGCTAAATTCATTCTAGACTTGCTTAAGAATGCTGAGAGTAATGCTGAAGTACGTCATTCGATTATTTCTGGTTGCTTCCAGTTGGTTTAAATTGTCAACCACACATTTTTAACTGCTTACTGCTTCCTTCCAGGTGAAAGGTTTGGATGTCGATGCCCTCTACATTTCTCATATCCAGGTTAATCAAGCACAGAAGCAAAGACGCCGCACGTACCGAGCTCATGGAAGGATCAACCGTATGTCTGAAATCCTGAGATTTTAGTGTCAACATTACGGTGTGCCTTTTTATTGATTTGACTCTTTCTTTGCAGCTTATATGTCATCTCCCTGCCATATTGAGCTTATATTATCTGAGAAGGAAGAACCTGTGAGGAAGGAGGTATTGATTTTTTTTTAATCTGGCTGTTATTTTGTTTTACCCTTGTCGTCATCACCTGTCTAACGTATGCATTATTGTTGGTCTTGTAGCCGGAGACCCAGTTGGCCACAAGCAAGAAAGCCTAAGCCCTTTAGAAGTGGTGCTTCATCCTAAATTGCCGGTGTAACATCCGATTGAATACCCCATATTTTTTAGAGTTTATCGAGAATTTTGTTGCTCTTTATTTAATCACATTGGTACGAGTTGTCGCTAGGCTTGAGCAAGTACGTTTTGTTTTATACGATGTTTAATCAAATTTTATTTTCTTTCTCGGATAACTTTAGCGTCCATATGGTTGGTGGGTTTCAAAGCAAATTTGAGTTCTTGTTGGGCACACACATTTAGCTATTATGAACGTTTTAGCTCTCTTCGATTCATCCACATCAAGTTAACGATCGACGATCTAGTTATTTTAAATGAACTATCAAGAGTAGGAAGAATGTAGTTGGAAGGTTGTGGGACTTAAACAGAGGTCAAAATGTTTTGTTCGGGCGAGAGTTATACCAGGGTCGAATGTTTCTTCGAAATCCTAATTTGGTTTTTATTTAGCTGACATATTGTTGAAATTTGATCGATCAGTTCTTAACTCTTGAAATATATAATGTTGGGGTTCATACCGAACGGTGAGTTGCATTTTCCTTAAATCATGCTTCTCTGGTTGTAACGCATGAATTACCTAGTTATAATTTATAAATATTAAAAAAATAATTAAATTAGTAATATATATCAAAATATTAATTGTTTTTGTAAAATAGAATAGTTTGAAAAAAATGATAAAGTCAAGAGATAAGATTATGATTAAAATAAACTATCATCTAACTTTAGGTTTTATTTGGTTTAGTTGAGGGGATGGTAGATTAGGTTAATTTAAGGGAGGGTAGGGAAAGGTAAGGGAGGTTAATTAATGATATTTTTTGTTTAATTCAGAAGGAAAAGGAAGTAGAGTTAATTAAAAGTTGAAAAATATATTTTTATATATTTATTTAAATTTATTTATTTTTTATTTATAATATTCATATTAAAATTATTATTATTTTTAATTTATGAATCTTAAAATTTTTTATCTCATTTATATAAATAATAAAATTAAAAAAATTTAAAAAAATGATAAAATTTTAACATTGTTTCTTATTAATTTTATAATTATTATATATTTTAATATAATATATAAATAATTTATTATGTTTATTAAATTTTAGAATTAAAAAAATTAGATGTGAGAAAAAAAAAGGTTTGAAGGTATAACTAAAATATTAAAATTTAATAAACGATAATTTAATTATAATGAGATCAAAAATTTCTTTTTCCTTCAAAAACCTTTATTTTTGGAGGGGAGATAAGTGAGAGGAGGGGAGCACTAAATGATAAAAAATCTCCCCTCCCCTCCCCTCCCCTCTAAAATCTCTCAACTAAACAAAACCTTAAAATTAGACAACAGCTAGTGACCATGAATAATTATGATCATAATTAAACGCTACTTTTATGAAAACCCGACCCAGGGAAAAACTCATGAAAGGTTGCACTAGTGCAAACTGAATGTGTTAAGATTCAATTTTATTTAGGAAATTTTTACATAAAAGCTAAAAAAGAGTAATGTTATCTTTAACTATTAAACATATTAACATTCAACTATAGAACATAGGACAAATCTAAGAGGAGTGGAAACTTAAAAAGCCAAAATCAGGCTTATATGACAAAGTTTGGTTGGAAAATTTCTCCTGTTGGAAACTATCGATGCCGAAGATAGATCAGAAGCAATTGGGATCAAGGCATCTAGCAAGACCTTCATGTGGCTAGCTCTACAAAAATGAACTCGTCACTAATGAGGAAAGACCCAGAGAGGTATGAGCACTGAAAACCTTCCCCATGATGTGCCTGGGGATTGCAATGAAAAGAACAAGTTATGGCACCAAACAAGGTTTTTGGGTTACTCTAAATATAAGAAGTAGCAGCTCATAATGCGGAGGCAACATGAATGAAGTCTTTTGTACTTTCTGTTGGCTCCTATGCACTTGGAGTAACCAACATCTGAAGGCAAGAGCTTTTTCCATTATTGATAATATTAACAAGGCCAGTTAGAAACTAAGAGGAATCAACCTCAACGGTCATCTCGTATTATATCATCCTTTGGTATTTACACGTAGTAATAATGGATAATTACATATCATGCCGTGGGATATATTGAACCCAGAAGCTGCCATGGCCAATGTTGAAATTTCTCTTTTCTAGACTTCGCCTTTAGGTTCGACACCTTGTTTCCATATATGTCCCTTGAAACAAAATAGGAGCATATTAAACTATAAGAGTCATATATAGCGTTAGCTTGAAGTCCCACATCGGGGAAGCGCGCACTGACAGTGGCGAGGGCGTGGTATATAAAGAAGGCGAAGAAGCACCTAGAAAGCATCTTTGCGCTTGGGGCAATGACGCAGCTAGTGAGGTTCTAACCGAGGCGCGTCTATTGCTGGTTGAAAACTATTTCCAAACCCCCTCTTAGGCCTGGGTTTGGCCCTGGCCTTTGAGAATTTCTGGAAGGGCTCCCCTCGGGGTAAAGCCCTACAATTCCTAGTTCTAATCTTCTCTCCTTCAATCTTGGTACTGGATGGCTGATATCTGGGCGTTTTTGGTGTTGTGGTAGATGAGCTTTTAGGATCTTAGTAATCTCGTTTGTCTTTGAGAAACATAATTTTTAAGTTGAACAGCAAGATATGATTTTCGTGCTGCATAATAATTTGTTTGAAGGTATTTCGGCTTACAACTTGATATTGTGATCTTCATGTTCGTAAGTTGGATAGGGAAGGGTAAGCTGGTGCAGATAACGCTACTGGCATTTTCTGTGATTGCACTTGCAAGTACTTAATCGGCCCTTTTCCGATCGCCATCTTCTTAAACGGTTGGATCCGAGCGAGGTTGAAAAACACCCCAAGCTCCAGCAAGCTGTGAATGCAAATTCAAACCGAGTAATTCCACCGACACTCTTGTTGGCGATGGTGCAGTAGTGTTCCATTGAGCTAAATCCAGTGGTTTGACATTATTTGGGACTTCTGTACTATTTTCCTCCCCACCTACTGTTAATGTATATTCAAAGAATCCCACTAAATGGGTGGTGCGGTTTTCCCCATCATTGGATGATGCAGTAAACAAAAACTAGATCTTTTATTAGATATCTGATGTTTTTTGGTAGGCTCTTTTTTATATTCTCTTGTTTCTAAATTTATCACTAAACTCTATGCATTGCATAGTATATGAAAAATGTGCCGCACTATTTACGGATTGTGAACAATGTAATTTGTTGTAAAGTTTATCTGTTATATTGATTTGTCTCATTGTTGATGGTATTTAACATGTGAATTTGATCATTTTTCCATAACCGAGTGGATCACCTCTTATTCTCTATTTCTGTCAAACCCTTGCCAAGTGAGTGAATCAAGGAATTAGTTATTGTCGAAGAGAAACCTTATTATTTATAAGCAATCTAGTGCAGCTTCACATCAATTGCTTTTCTAACCAACTACTGGGTAAGCACTCTTTGGAGAAAAATAGCACAAGCACCGTCTTGAATTCCGAGGTATGAAACAGATCTCAGTTCACAGAAGCTTAGATACTACCATCAAATTTTTACAAGACGGGACGAAATTTGTAGGCTATAAACTGCTAGATGGAGATGTCATATTTCAGTAAGTGTTCATTTTTGCATGACACGCAATTTCTTCACGCATTCAAAAGCTTTGCCAAGAAAAATGTCCGAGCTCATGTGGTGGATACAGTCTCCTTGCTGAAACACTAGAAAAAGCTGCTGCAATTAGAATAGAAAGGATAGCAGCACAACTGCACAAGATTATAATACATCCATGGTGAAGAACTAAAAGTAGATAAGAGGAGATCATCTTGCAAGTAGTTTACATTAGAGGAAGCAAAAGATCGAAGCAGCAATGAGACATCCAGTAAAACAGTACTTATCCAGACATGAACATGGGAGGGGACAAAGTGAAGAGGAGTCTACAAATGATCTTGTTAATGCCATTCTTACAGCTTGGTCAAGCAAAAAGAACTATTTACAATGCCTATTGCGGATGTGTTTCACGTTCTACAAGTTTTCATTCTTCAGAGCCCTCAAACCAGGATCATTCTCTTCATCTAGCAAATTGTCGTATTCATCTAGCTCTTCTTCCAACTCGTCTAAAAGTGATTGGTTAATCTTCTTCCGAGATTGCCTCCTATGTTTCTTAGGTTCTAGCCTTGGTTCTGCTTTCTGGACACCCATGTCTCCCACCTTGTATCTGCAAAAGAAATCATGCAATAAGTAGTCATTTTAATAAAGTATACCAAATTACAATCTCCAGTTGGTAGTGTAATTATGAATTGCACGAAGTCAATGGTTTCAGTAAGAAATTTTGAGTTGCTCTAGAGCTACTTTTAAAAAGGACTTTGGAATGAGGCCACTCACCACATCCTCAAGAAAGAATATGAACCCAGGAATTTTACCATACCTTATATCTCCTTCTCTTTTTGTTCCAAATGTTCTTAGCTGGAACTCTTCTCTGATTCTAATTTCATCAACGAGTTGAAAATAGTATGGGTATCTTTCCCAATCCCCCTTCACAATGCATCCAGGTTCACCAAGATGCAAGCAATTTTTGAATGAACATTTTGCGGGCTCATTGTCACTAAGCATTTTCCGAATCTGAAACAAAGCGAAAGAAGATGCTGCCAATTTAGACATGGAAACTCATTGAACAATGAAGTGCATCAAATATTAAATAAGCACAACACAGACTTCTGGAAAAGCTTGGGCAAGTGATTGCTTTGTCACTTTCAATAAGCTAGGCTGGTTAAATCCAGGAGTATCAGCGACGAAACCCCCTCCAGATAACGGAAGCAGAGCAACATTGCGAGTTGTATGCTTTCCTCTGCCACTTCTTGTTGAAACCTCCCCAACACGCTGACTTTCAAACAACTTGCTGCCTAAAATCTGAAAACAGTACACGCATACAGGTAATACAAGTAACAAACTCCAATAAACATGGTAGAAAATACTAACAAAAACTATAACTAAAGAGACAGAACATACAGGTTCAAACCAATTATCCTCGTCTGTACCATTAGAAACAGGGTTGTTGTTGATTCTAAGAGCATTGATCAAACTAGACTTCCCAACTCCACTTGGACCCACAATTACAGTTGTTAGATCCCTTAACTTGAATGCAAGAAGATCAATTCCATATCCAGATTCTACACTGCAAAAAACTGGTTCGTATCCCCAGCTGCGTAGCCTAGACTTCCATGAACTCAGGGTCTACATATTTTATTAAAAAAACATTATTGAAAAATTTGAAAAACTGAAGACAAAGAGTCTAAGCAATTACTCAACAGAAGAAGTGGATCATAGTTGGACTGCAATTTAAATAAACCAACAGATAACCTGATAAAGGATCAGTAAAGCACTAATTAAGCAAAAGTTCAATAAACTTCCAATGCACTACCATTTAGTAATTAGGCAGTCGGAACAGACTTTCGCGATGCTTTTCAACTAAGATCGGCGGTTGAGCTATAAGTGAAATGTTAAAGGATATGCGTCACCTAGCCTACCTCAGACTTACGACAAAAGAAAAGGAAAAACTAGATAATGCAGAAAAAAAAAAATATTTCACTTCAGCCTTCAACACTAAAAAGAATTTTGATTTAATAGATAGTCCAAACGGTAAGAAAACCAGAGATTCGAATTTTCTAGAAAGACTAATCACGAATACGAAGTCAAGGATAAAATCCAACAAATGCGAACTTAACCTCTTTATCCACAAGCTCAGACTTGTTCAGGGCTAGCGTGACTGGTAACCCAGTCGACTCAGCCTCCACCAGAAAGCGAGTCAGCGCAAACGGCTCAAGCTTAGGTTGTTCGAGCGAGAAAAACACTAGCAAATGGTCCACATTGGCCACCGGAGGATCAAGAATCTCGGAATTTCTCTCGAACACATTTTCAATCATGCCCCTTCGGTCCACCCAATCAATAGAACCTACCAGCACCTTATCACCTACCATCACCCTTCTCTTTATCTTCTTCAACAAATTCCTCACGAAACATAGTAGCTCAATTCGAGCAGATGAAGAAGATTGTTCAAGACGCTCATCGGAACCTTTGGAAGCTTCTGGTGAGGGGAGAGATGGGACGATGACGCGCATAATGTTGGCATGAGAAGCGGCAACGAGGCCGATGGCCTGAGATTCCGAGAGAGGGGTATTGTCATCTCGGGAGAGAACAGGAGCGAGAGAGGAGTAGTCCTTGAACGTTTGTTTAGCTTTGAGAAGATTCTTGTTAAGTGCCTGTCTTTCCTGCAGTTTCTTGGAGATATTGTTAGGGCTTCGCTGCCTGGAAGCAATCGAGAAGCGGCGGATAAGGTTGCCGAAGACCGGGAGAGGGGCGGCGGCTACCGCGCGGTGGTGCAGGATGAAGGAAGATCCAAACGACATGAGGCTAAAGGGACAAGTTTGGGAACTTTAAAAGCCTACTTTCTACTACGGAAAGAGAATCAAGAACTCCATCTTCGATCGAATTTTAAAGGCGATGTAGGAAGTTGTAGACTGGTTAGTAGCATCCAGTATCTTCTTCCGAACTCCATTTTCGTTTTGAGCTCGCTCTCACCGGAATACCAAATACAGATGACGATCAGCTAGCCCATGTGGCGGTCCGTTTAAGTGGGCCCTCAAACTACACGACATTTTATTGGCCCTCCTAAACGACATTGGATAGAGCCTGAGTATGAGAGAATGAGGTATTCTCCAATCTCCATGACCCTGCTAAGTGTGCAAGAAGCGCATGGCTAATGAATTTACTGAAGCCTGTCTAAAAAATGCCCTATTTAACCCTGTAAAAAATGACCTAATGGAGAGGGCATAAATTTTGGTCTGGCCAATATTAAGGAGGGTTGAGTATTGGGTAAGTGTTTTTGCCCTATCTATTTGATCCTAGTTGATTATTATTTTTATATATTAAAATTTATATATTATAATATTTCATATAGAATAAATATAATAGTTATTGATAATTAAAAGATAATTTTATAAATATAAGTAAATTAATAAGTAATTATATTATTTAAAATTTATAATTAAATTTATTTTTTTTATTTTTTTAAATTTTGTTAACCATCATATATTTTTTTTAGATGTTTTATTTTTATTAAAAAGATTGATGGATTTGAACTTAAACTGTCTAAACGTAAAATAAGAAGAGAAAAGTGGTCTATTACAAAGGTCTAATTTGATATGCTGACGCTGAGAACCTGAGATGAAAATGAAGGCAGAGATAATTTTTTATTGTATATTATATATTTTTTAATTATTATTGTCATGATAAATTGGCAATCACTATAATTTATTACAATATGACTTTCTATAAATCTATATTGAAAAGGATTAAAATATTTTTGAAAATAAAAAATTATGCATTACTTGAATTTGAAGGACCGAGATTAAGCGGTGGCGTTGTGGTATAAGTGCAAGAAAACTAAGTTTGAGTTAAGAGAAAGCATTAGGATATTAGTAGATTTACTCATATGTATTACTATTGTTTTCTCTGGTTTCAGTAATATTGACTTTCTCTGTAAAAAATACATCACGCTTAACCAATAGTCATCTTTTTATTTTTTTTAACCCATACCATAGTAGTCATCACTTTCACTCATAATTCTAGAAATCTATTAATAGGAGTTAGTTTGAGTAGTAAATAATTTAATATTATTTAAATGATATTTTGATTTTAAGTATTGACGTATACAAAAAATTTCTATTGAGAAATTTATCTATAATAATTAAGTGTATGATATAAATTAAATTTAGATGTAATTAGTATTAACTGGGCAATCAAAAAAAATTATAGAAACGTAGAATGAGAAATCAGGCCCAATATGTGGACTGGCGCCTGAAAATAGAGCATGTAATCCAATATCCCATTTGTTCCCAAAAACCAAGGGGGTGGTTGAAATTTTATAATAATTATATTAAAATAAATAATAATATTTCTCATATTTTTAATATATAATTTAATTAAAAAATTGATATTGATAATAAATTTAAAATTATTTTTTATATTTATCTATTTTTTCTTAAATTATCCTATATTAATACATCTCAATAATAATTGAGTAAAAGATAGAAAGATGAAATTAAGAAAGATGATTAGGGTATTTTTTAAAAAATATATTAGATTAATTAATTTAAATAAATTTTTTAATCTTATTAAATTAATTAAATATATCTTATATTAAAAATTAAATAAATAATAAATAATGAAATGTATATATTTTTTACAACGTGGTAAACTAATAATAGAGTCTAACAACCACACATAGAATTGTCATATATTACTGGGCAAATTATAATAATAATAATTCGTACAAGTTCTCGCCCGAAAGATGGAAAGGACGTGCTGTATACCATCAATCTTCAAGGGGAAAAAATATTGAACCAAGGAAGTATTGAATGTATCTTGCCAACTATATAATTCTACCAAGATTTTGTCGGCCACAGACTCTATACTATGTGTGTGTAATACAACACTGGTTTTATTTATAGGATAGCTTCCCCGATATTGAAATTCAGAGCGCTAAAAAAATTCCTCCTACTGTTTGACGTGATATGCTGATATCTGATCAATTTTTTTTTTTAAGTAAATTCAAATTTAGATAAATTGGCTTTCGAGTTTATTACAATTAAAATATACTTTTAAATTTAAAAATCTATCAACAAAATCTTTATATTAATAATAAAATTTAAATTCATAATTTTATAATTTATAAATCAACACCTAACAACTTTGATCAAATTATTTTAGTATATTTGGTTTAGAAAAAATGTGTAATTTGAGTTTAAAAACACTCAAACATTTATTTTTATGTCAAAATTAATTATTGATAAAATTATAATTTTTTATTTAAAATCATGATTTTCTAAAAACGGATCACAACAACTTTTACATTTTTCATGGAAATGATATTTTTACCCTCTGATCTTTTGTTATTTTACCACAACTCCTCTCTCTCTCTTTTATCTTTAACTAATTTTACTTTCGATGATATATTTTTACTTCCTATATATATTTTAACTAACTTTACTTCTATTTTTAATTACTTATATTAATTAAAATATATAAAATTAAATTTCTTATAGAAAAAAATATAGATATATTTTTTTTGAATTATTTATTATTAATTACTCTTATAATATATATTTATATTATTTATTATTTTAATATTAAACAAAAAATATAAATTTAAAATTATATTTTATATAATTATCATTTTATCTCATACTTTTTTTTAATAAGTTACCTATAAAAAAAATTCATTACGATAACAACATTCAAATATTTGTTTTTTTTAAATCACTTTTCATACAAAATTTATTTGTTAAAATTATTTTATAATTAATTTTTTTTATAAATTAAACCAAACAGATCTTTAATATCGTATTAGTGTCTGAAGTCTAAACTCTAATCCTTTGTTTGAATGGAGCGGGGAAAATGAGAGAAAACTAAGGGAGTGAAGATATTAAAAAAAAAGGGGAATTATTGTAAGGTTATAAAAAAGATATTTATTACCTAAAAATTCAATAATAATAGAGGAGCATGCAATGATAAATTTAAATGTAGAAATTGACAATAAATTTATATTGTTAACTTATTATTATAATTTTTTTATAATTAAATATATTTATTAAGATTTTATAGTAATTCTTGAAAAGAAAAACTTCCAGTTTTACTAATATTTTTAAGAGTTTTTCTTTTTAATATTTCTCTCTCTCTCTCTAATTTATTTTTTCAATAAATTGATTATTTTAAAAAGCTAATTCAATTTGCTTATCAAAATTATCTGAAAACAATTTTTTAAGTTAATCCAAGTGATAGTTACTTCATATTTAGCTTAATTAATATTAAAATCATTTTTTTTAAGTTTAAATAGATATGCCAGATTTGACACATGGTATTGAGGGTTCGGGGCCGGCGTAGAGGATTGGGCAATACGACATAGGGTATATTGAGCAATATCACGTTCTCTAGTATTGTATTCTTAGTCATGGGATTAAAATTTTTTAAGATAAAAATATCACTATTATTGCTAGTACCATCATCCTCCTCATCCAATCCACCACCAATACCCTCGTTGAGCTTGATGCTGTCGTGCAACTCTCCATAAGCCTTTAGCAGCTTGGCCTCATCGGGCATGTATTTGAGGATTACATCTACCTTGTCATCTTGGTAGTCTCGGAGGCCGACGAGGATTATATGTCCAGAGGCGATCTAGACCTTCTTGTGCATCTTGCCACGGATAAAGCAAAGTCGCTTGGTGCCATTGATGCACATGGCCTCGCATCTACTGTTGCCGAGCATGCGAAGCACTTAGCGAACTCATGGCCATCTTCCTTCAAGACAAGCTCTCCCTTCTTAACGTTGCCTTCTTACTTTCCCCTCTTTCTAGGAACGACAAAGAAATTCTCTTATGAAACTTTTAAATCTTTAAATTTTTAAAGAGGGGTCTTCGTGCCTTTTTATAATTTATATATGATTAAAAAATAAATATAATATAATCATTCATACTAACTATTATTATATATTAAATATAATTTTAAAGACTCATTCTTACTTATACTCTTAATCCCCATCTATCAAAATTCAGTATTGGGTACCAAAGGTGACCATTGGGCCTTATAATTTTTTGATCTTTTAAATTTTCTCAACTATATTAAGATTTGATCTTTAATTTATTTATTCATTGTCTATTTAAAAAACACAACTAATAAATATTGATCCAATTAATAAATAGTTATTTTATAATCTATATAATCATAAATTTAAATTCTATTATCGATATAATTAATTTATTAGTGAACGATTTATAAATATATCTATAATAATTTTTATAAATAATAGCATGCTTTAGTTTTAGTAAACTCTTGGACCAATCTCACCTAAGCAACATTTCATATTTTTGCTGGCTGTACGTGTACACAAAGAGCCACCGGGATCATCTAGCAATTCTAATGTGGGCATTCTTTAATAACAATAAATTAATAATAACAATTATATTGTTGTTAATATATGTATCTCGTCCTAATTTTAATTAATGCTGTCACACCGTCAAAATGGACCGTCCACCATCCTTAATTGTTAGTACATTTTTAAGCTGAAATTTTGCCTATGACCTATCCTTTTCCCCTTAGACAAAAAGTATTTGCCCAAAATGGGTAGTGATAGTTTAAAATTTATATTTTTAACTAAATAATAATATTTTTTTAATATTTAATATATGACTTAATTAGAGAGTTAATATTAAATTTTATTAATTTAATTAAATATATTATATATTAAAGATTAAATAAGTAATATATTACTATATTCATTCTTTAATATAATATTTAGTTAACTTTTTTAAGACATTAATGAAGTCATATGAATAAGTTAATATAACTAATATAAAAATTTATTTATTAATTTAAATAAAGTAAAGAGTATATAATATAATTTTGTCTTTAACAGTTAGATTTAATTATAATTAATTGATTTATATAATTTTTTAATCTATTTAAAAAAATTATTAAGGTTTTATATTAAATAATAGAGGGAGTAATATTTTAAGTGTGCGTTTGAAAACGAGCTGATTGTTATTGAAAGAAGATAATATGAGAATTATTTTTGTTTCAAAAGTTACAAAATCACGGCAACTGCCAATTTTTTTTTTCCTTTTTGAGGGTATTTTATAGATATTATTAAATTGACTTGATTTTACTAATAGAAAAAGTCAATGGTATCACACGCATGGAACACAAAACATGTTGTGATTTCTATTTTCTAGTTATTTGCCGGTGAAGTGCAAGAGTCTTGTGTTGTCTTAATCTTATCCAAATGAATGAACCACTCCTCCGCCTATCACTTTCTAGTTTCTACAACCACTCGCCCCCCTTTCCTCCATACCTTGCCCGTTACCAGTTACCCATGCTTGCAATTGTCTTCAATAACTCGAAATTTCAGGACCTGCTTAGATGGAGACGGCTATATGTTGGCCACTTCTTTGTGTATATTTTTTCCATTTCATCCCTACGACTGGGAGCCCTAATCCAACAACCCCGGACGTCCCTCATCTCAACAACCGCACCCAAAAATTAGTGCCCCAAAATTGATATGGACTATATTATATATGTGTGTATTTTTAGTTCTGGGTATTCAGGACAATAGACGTGTTTTTTAAATAATGTCAACCAAGATCGGCATTTTTTAATCATATGATCAAATATTTGAATAATCAATTACTTTAATTTTGGAGTTTGTTATTATCAATCTTAATACATGTATCTCATCTGTGACTTGAATTTGAGATTTCAAAGAATCTTATATATACATGTGTAATGTTTTGGGTAAATTATTTATTTTTTGAATCATACAAGTGTTTAATTTACTTTTAAAAATAATGTAGACTTCTCTTGATTTTTATTAAAAATATGCACTTTTTATCTCTAAAATATGTACCAAATTTCGTTTAAAGTAGAAATATATTTTATATTCTTTTTAAGATTTCATAGTGACTATTAAAATTTTTCATAAATATAAACAAAAATGTTTGTTGCTAAAAAAAATTCAATTAGTAAAAAGTTAACTCATAACCTATAAAATTATAAATTTAAATAATGTTATTAATATAAAAATTTTATTTATAAATAATTTATAAATAACTCTGTAAGTAAATTTTAAATTTAGAAACATGTTTTAACCCCCCAATTTCTTGGGACCCAATTCACTTTACTTATAAAAAAGATGTCTCTTAAAAAAAATGACAATCTTGTAAAATTCAATGGAGATATGAATATATTTTTTTTAACTTCTTAAAAAATGAAAAATTCATATAGTATATTTGGTTTAGTCTCAAATTAAGATTTTAAAAGGGTTTCTAATTTAAACTTTAATTTGGTAAAATTTTAAGACAAATAATCCTATTTATCCAAAAAGGTTTATAGATTAAACCATAATTTTAAACTATAGTTTAGGATAAATTCTTAGGAATATCTTCTGGATAAAAAAAATAGTTTATATGTTGATTAATTATTATTTTACCTATATTTTTTTTAATATACTATCTCTTCTTCATCACCTTCATGTATTATCATTGTGTCATCGCCTCCATTACCTCCACCTTCTTTGCTTCTAAGGTCACATATAGGGTCATTGCTTTGCCATTGTCTATAGTTGTCGCTTTGCCTCCTTTTATGGTCATCGCAAGTCGTCTAGATTTGGGGTTACTAGTCGTTGGTGATAAGAGAAGGTTGTTGCTAGTTGTCTTTAGTTTGAGAAAAATACCTTGTCAATCTTTGTCTCTATCAACTATCGCTGCTCTCTCTATCTTGTAGATCATACTTCTTCTGTTTCACATGGTCGACTGTGGAGGAGGAATAAATGAGATAAACATTACTCTTACTTTTTTTCTTACCTCATTATTTACTTATGATAATTTATTAATTATAAAAGTTATTCTAATAATAACTATCTACACATTCATTTATTCATAATACTTTTTTATAAACTCTTTTTTAAAAGAATTTATCCAAAAATATTTCTAACTTATTTTTTTTTATAAAATTTTCTCTAAAAATTAATTCAAACGGTCTCATAATTTCAACGAAAATAATCTGTTTTTCGCCAGATATGTCAGGGAAATTAATCAGTGAATAAAATAATTTATTTCCCAAAATTTCTTAGAAGTTGGGGGATTCATCCACAAACGCCAGTGACACGGGTGATGGAAATTAAACTTGGGACGACCAAGAGGTTGTTATCTGTGTATTGTTCGATGAAACCCAAAACTCAGAATGTGGTGTTCACTGGTCGCTGCTACTTCTGAACTTACTAGAGAATCAACAATGGCTCAGGTTTTTCAAAATCTGCACAAAAAACATTTTGGGAATCTTTAAGTCACTGGCTCTCATTAAACGGCGCGTCGTATTTTCATATATTACAGCCAAAATCTCAAAAAAGATTCCTTACTTCTGGCACACATATAGGAAGATAAATTAAATAATTATTTTTTATAACTAATGGGAGAAAAATATCATGTTCGGATTTGATTCTCTGTGATGTGAGGTTGAGTAGAGCCAGCCACCCAGAAATATGGAAGTTTTGTTTAATCAAAGTTAAATATATGTTTCTTTAATTCAATTTGATCAGTTTCAATCATAATTGAGGTCAGCTTAAGGCCCTCACTGTTTCTTAAATATTCCTTTTAATTTTAATTACAAAGGCATCTAAATTTAAATCGAATTATATGTATCAACAAATTGTTGATTAAAATAATAAGTGACAATAATACAAATTCTCTTACATCCCCAATATTCTCAAGCTTCTTTTAACTTGCTAGTTTCAAACCAAGAACTTGTCTTTGAGTGGCTTTTCATAAGCATCAATAGCTGTTTGTGGGAGATGAAAAGCTTTTAAAAATAATCTTAAAGATAGGATTAGAGCGTGTTAATGTATAAGAAAAGTCTGAAGCCTTAATTAAATGGCAAATATATATATATATATATATATAGTGGAGTCAACCAAGTAGCAACGCAGGGACAACCGGCCAAAGAAAAATCAATGGTCATATCCTTACACATTTGGCTGAGGTGTAAGGCCTAATGAAGATAAGGATTTCTGGTGTCTCCGGTTTTTGGAAATTGATTACTTCTTAATTATAGTTTTCTGGTAATTTGGTTTTGGTCCTAGTCAATTTACGGGTTGATTACTCGATAGATTCACAAACCCGTCGTACATTGTCGGTCTTCAGTAAAAATTGTCCTCTGGGTGAATGGATTCCATTGTAACTTAATTTTCAACGAGTTTCACGGGTCCTAATTGTGAAAAGTTTTAACCTTGATTATTTCACGAGTCTCATGATTAATTTAAAAATTAAAAAGTTGGATTTGACAACAAGCTGAATTTGCAAGATGATAGATAGGTAGAAAGAATGGTGGATGCTCCCACCAACAACACAGCTAAACACAACTACCCCTGTTCATCGCTCCGGCGAGATTGGCCGGAAGCAAGCACAAATTAAATTGGATATTAAAAAATGATTAATTTATAATATCATGTTCTGACACGAGGAGTTGAAAAAAGGGGCAATTTTTTTAAATATATTTTCATTTACACAATGATATCTTTTTTGTTTATCACGTTTTGACGTGGTTAGGCTCTGTCATTTTTATCCTCTCCTACAGATTCGGGTCCTGATCCTATAAATTCCCCACTTTTGTGCCTCTTATACAGATATTCTATCTATCCATTTTGCTTTTGCTATATTATAGCGCTCAAGAATTTGCTCTGGGTTCAGCTTATTCTTCTTTTTCTTGTAAGTTTCTTTTCGTTTTCTTGTGTTCTCTTTCTTTCTTTTTTGTCTCTGGTTTGGTAATTATTGTTCTGGTTCTGTTACTGTAGTTCAGATCTACAAGCATTTCTTCATAGCTTGCGATGCGTTCCTTAATCATTACCCGAATCAAGATTTGTTTTAGTTTTGTTGTTTTATCTGCTCTGTTCTGATTCATTACTCTGTTAGTTCTTCTGTATTTGCGTGCTTGAGAGATGTTAATTGTTGGAGTTGTAGCTTTATAGGATTTCCTTTCTGTAGAGAACGTTAAAGGCTTCCATTTTCGATGTGTTTTCTCGGATGGGATTTGAGAGGAACGTACTTCCAATTCAAATCTAAGATTCATGTTTAATTGACCGTTTATTAGGTTCTTGCTTGATGTTCTATTCTTTTGAACTGGGGGATGTGCTGTTCTGTTTTGCCTTTTGGAGCGACGTGTATTTCCTAATTATTATTTGATTTCTCTTGTTGGAGTTGTTTATTTACAAGGCCATCCAAATTATTTCAGCATTTTATTAATTCCAGATCTGGTGGTTACCTGCGCTTCTGTGTTCATTAGCAGAGGAGAGTTTATGGCTTATATTCATGTTCTGGTGATTCAGAGCTTCATACAGCAAACAAGATCTAGTTTCTTTTCCATTCAAACCGCATGAGTCTTGTGTTTTTCATCCATTCCATGTTTTGTTATCCCTTTGAATGGATGTGATATGCTTTGATCCATCTGGGCATTTGTTTAAGAGAAAAGATCTAACCACCAAAAACAAAAAAAAACTACCACACACAAAAGGAAAAATACCTCTTTGCATTGTTGACCTATTTTTAGAATTACAGGAGTTAGGTGTTTTTTGAATGAAAGAGTGTAGGTTTTACTTTCCACTTTTTATTCTGGAAACATATACATTTAAGGAGCCATTTTGTTACGGTAGTGATTGTATAAATTTGTTTAACATTTCAGATTAAACTTGTTTGCCATTAAGTTTTCTCTTTTAACCTTTTAGTTTGCAAATTTTCGCTGAAATTTTACTTATTCTCAAGTTGATTCCCTCTATTTGATCCATTCAGCCCATACGGACTTGAGGAAAATGGAAGAAGTTACAGGAGGCTGAGTCTTGCTAAGTTCTATGGCCTTCTCTGGTAAGACTTTGTGTTGACTATTGATTACTGAATGCCTTCGTAATTTTATTGACAAATTGAACATTGATGAATTTGTATATTTAATTTGAAATGCATTAACTTTTTTTCTGCCTGTAATTAATAGATATCTGGGCAATGTGTGAGGGAAGATACAACTCCAGCGGCTTAAGATCAAATAGGCAAAAAACAATTGGGAAGAATTACTGTAGGAGCAGAATCTCTGTTATGGAATTTGAGTCAGACTGGACAAAACACAGAAAATCATCAGCTTATACTGCTCAAGTGATTCGTTCTGCAACATCTTTTATGCCTTGGTCTTGCAGAATCCCTATTGGTGAAGGATATCACGAGTTTATTTAGTTTTATGAATCTCAATAAGCATCTTGCCACAGTATTTTGTTTGATTGGTCAAATACAAAAGTGCTATGAATTCTCTTAGTATATGATATTTTACTATTGGTAATGCCAAGTTTTCGTACTGGAAAGAAGAGATTTACAGAGACAAATATGTGTTTCACCAATTTAGTCAAGCAGGATTCACCAAAACTTTCAAAGAGCAATAACTGTTTGACTTCTGAGCTTCTTGATGAAGAAGATAGTCCAATTTTACCTGGTCTACCTGATGATGTGGCAAAGCATTGCCTTGCACTTGTGCCTCGTCCCAACTTCCCGGCTATGGGAGGTGTTTGTAAGAGATGGAGATCATTTATTCAGAGCAAAGAATTTATCACTGTGAGAAAGTTGGCTGGCGTGCTTGAGGAATGGCTTTATATCTTAACTATGGATCGTGAAGGAGGAGAAAGTCATTGGGTGGTTCTTGATTGTCTCGGCCAGAAACACCATTCTCTTCCACTGATGCCTGGCCCAGGAAAGGCCGGATTTGGGGTGGTGGTTCTTAATGGAAAGCTTCTCGTTATGGCTGGCTATTCATTGGTTGACGGAACTGGTTCTGCCTCAGCAGAAGTTTACCAGTATGATTCTTGCCTAAACAGGTATGTTCTTCTGCTGCAGTAAAGAATTAAGTTGAATAAAATCTGTTTGGAGAACCCTTTGATGGAGAATTCGGTTGATTCTTTCTTAGTTTTCAATTTGAGAATGGTTATCTTTGTTACTGAGTAATAGGATCTCTTGACTTTTCCATATTCTGTGGAGCCAAGCTTCAGGCAACTTGCATATGTTCTCTGAATGTTTTGATGTCTGCCTGTAACTTTTGCTATGCCATATATCAGTATGTCTTTTTGTTATTGTAATCTGTTTTCTAAATGAATCCCACATATAATCAATAAAATGGGAGAACATTTTGTTCATGAACATCATTATAATTTTATCATTTTAAGATTTATATATCTATTATTTGGAAGAGATGAATTTTTGCACAGTACAATAATAAAGTTTGCAATTGCAGTTGGAGCAGATTGCCAGACATGAATATAGCTAGATATGACTTTGCTTGTGCTGAAGTGAATGGCTTGGTTTATGCTGTTGGAGGCTGTGGGGTAGATGGAGAAAGTCTCTCTAGTGCTGAAGTGTATGATCCAGATGCTTCAAAGTGGACACTGATTGAGAGCCTTCGTCGCCCTAGATGGGGTTGCTTCGCGTGCGGATTCGAGGGGAAGCTTTATGTGATGGGTGGAAGGTCAAGATTCACAATTGGGAACTCCAAGTTTGTGGATGTTTATAACCCTGAGAAGCACAGCTGGTGCGAGATGAAGAACGGTTGCGTGATGGTCACGGCACACGCAGTGCTGGGGAGGAAGCTGTTCTGTATGGAGTGGAAGAACCAAAGGAAGTTAGCAATATTCAACCCAGAGGATAATACATGGAAGATGGAACCGGTGCCATTGACAGGGAGCTCAAGTATTGGTTTACGATTCGGGATACTGGACGAGAAGCTGTTGCTGTTCTCACTAGAGGCTGATCCTGGATACAGAACTCTGTTATATGATCCATCTGCAGCCCCAGGATCCGAATGGCAGACTTCTGAGATAAGGCCGTCTGGTTTGTGCTTGTGCTGTGTAACAATCAGGGCATGAAATTCAAGACTTTGATTGAAAATAGAATTCTGCTTTCTTCGTTTTACTGATATGAAGGAAGTGAGGGTTTCTGGGTTTTAATTTCAGTGCTTATAGCTCTTCATCGCCATTGGTTTGTGAATCAATTTTCAGTTGTGATTGACTGTTTGAGCTGTACTTTTTAGATTGTGGTGGGAAATTTGCCTTGTTCCTGATATTCCCAGATGAAGCTTTATTTTCTAATTGCTGCTGATGCTCAATTCACTGATTCTAATTTTCCCATTATTTAAATACAATTAGATATAATTTTCTGGGCAGCACACAAGATGTGTACTATGAGATGAATTGTTCATTTCCTGTAAATAGTGGGAGTTGCTAGTAATTTGATATTATATATTGATATTTTGGCTAAGAAAAATCTATGCATTTGGCGCATTTTGAAAAGTAACATTCCTTCTTTTTCCCGCAAAATGGTCTAAACAAATTCAGTTTAAATCTGGGAGGATTCTGCCGTTTGAAAATAATTCAAGCAGAAACTATATTTCTTGTTCAGAAAATAACCTAAATTTATACTAAAAAATATTTAAATTAATTATACAAATATTATTCAAAATAATATATTGATAATAATATTATTATACTAGTAGTATTTTCTAAAACTTTGTTTGGTTTAGTTAAGGGGAGATTATATTAGGTTAATTTATGAGAGAGTAGGAAAAGGTAGAGGAGGTTAATTAATAATGTGTTTTGTTTGGTTCAGAAGGGGAGGGGAGGAAATTTAATTAGAAATTGATAAATATACCCTTATCTCTTTATTTAAATTTATTTACTCTTTATTTATAATGTTTATATCAAAATTATTATTTTTTTAATTTATAAATCTTAAAATTTTTTATCTCATTTATATATATAATAAAATTAAAAAAATTAAAAAATATGATAAAATTTTAATATTATTTCTTATTAATTATATAATTATTATATATTTTAATATAATATATAAATAATTTATTATGTTTATTAAATTTTAACCATTAAAAAAAAATAGGTGTGAGAAAAATAAAAAAAAACTTAAGGATATAATTGAAATATTAAATAAATATCAAGGACAATTTGATTATAAAAGTGAAAAATTTTCTCTCCCCTCCAAAAATCTCTATTTTTAGAGAGAGATAAAAAATCTCCCCTCCCCTCTCCTCCCTTCCAAAAACAACCCCCCCCCCCCCAATATAAAAGTGAACCAAAAAAAAAAACAGATGAGAAAAGCAAAAAACCCTTCCTGTGCAAAGGCAAATCATAGGAAAGAAATGAACGCTTGATTTCTGGTTGACGCTGGTTTTTAAGTCAAAACACGTCTTCGTTTGGCAACGACCCAGAAGGAGCAGTGAGCATTTCGTCGAGTACTTGCGGTGCGAGATTTTGCCCTCTCAATGGCGCCTTGTGCTTAGATCGAATAGAAATCCCATTTTTCTCTATCTTTCTGTACTCTTGTCTCTACAGTCCTCACAATGTTTGGCTCTCAGAGTTCTTCATCTCTCTTCGGCACTCCTTCAACCCCGGCGTTTGGTACCCCTTCTTCAACTCCGGCGTTCGGTAATCCTTCTTCTACCCCAGCATTTGGTGCCCCATCGTCTACACCGGCGTTCGGCACTCCATCTTCGACGCCGGCATTCGGCGCGGCTTCATTGGCGCCGGCTTTTGGAACCCCGTCATCTACGCCAGCGTTTGGTACTCCGTCTACGCCTTCTTTTGCTACTGGGTTCGGCACTTCGCTTTTCTCGACGCCGTTTTCCTCTCAGCCACAGCAATCGCAACAGACTCCGCTGTTTCAGCAACCTGCTTCTACTGGTTTCGGATTTCAATCTTCTTTTGCGACGCCACAACCCGCGCCGATTCAGAATGTTCAATTGACTACTCAGATGGCTAATGTAGCTCCCGTTCCTTTTTCTCTAGCTGATCGCGATATTCAAGTATGTTAACCTACCTTCATAAACCCTATAATTCCTTTCCCCTCTTTACATATTACATTGTATTCTTATGGATTATGATTATTATTTTGTCATCTTAAGGCTATCGTTGATGCTTACAAGGAGGAGCCTGGAAATTCTAAGTACGCCTTTAAGGTATTCCACTCACTGTTTTTCTTTTTTGCAGTTACAGAATAATTTCTACCATTGCAAGCTTTGTTCTGATGTTGAAATTTTATTTCCGTACATATATGTCCAATTTAAGCATTTAGGTGTAATGTTAAAACTCGTTGGTGTTCATTCTTTATCTCAAATTTCTGTTTTCTGCAGCATTTATTGTTCAGTGTAACAGAGCCGCAGTACAGGGTGAAGCCTGCTGGTGTATCAGACGTAAGTTCCTTCCCTCAATTTGTATACATAAACCATGTACCATAGTTGTGAACTATGGGAGTATAAAACACTTTTGTTTTTGTTTCACCACCGGCTAATGCTGGGGAATAGTTTGTATTGCCAGATCATGTGGGCAGAGGCAATGGGGAAGCTTGAGGGTATGGAAAGTGCTGATCGAGAACGTCTATGGCCTCAACTTGTTCAGGGTTTCAAGGATCTTTCACAACGACTCAAGGTAAATTTAGTTAGTTCAAAACTTGACGTAATTGCCCTTTTTATTTTTCTAATAGTGGGGTCTTGGCCATGGTAGTTTAACCGATAGACCGATTATCAAAAAGGAAAGAAAAACAATAGAGCAGTATCAGTAACTTCAATATTTGATCATTTGAATAAAAGGATGTTCAGGTGGAGTTTTTGTGTGTACCAATCATATATTTCAGTATTTTTACAATATAGAAGTGTTAGAATTAGAATTGATGCTGAACATTTGATTTATTTGTGTCCTAAGATTGTTTAGATGATTTACTCTGGTGAGCATGTGCACTATAATTAATAAGTTAGGGTTGAAAAGACTGCTGGTTTCCTTAGTTACGTTTAAAATAAGTCGGGGTTAATGAGGCTCAGTTGGGAAATAATTTCTCCAATTCCAAGAAATTTAGATCCATGGCCACTGCTCACATCCCACATGAGAAGTGGGTTATTGTCTTTTTTCTATATTGGCTTGAAACTTGTCATCACTAGGTAGATATTGAAAGCACTCACAACAATGGAGTGGTGCTTTGTATATCGTATTGATCTTTATTGTCTAGCCACCACTTAATTATTTCATTAAGGTGCTAATCTTTAACTTCTTATTCTTGAAACCTGATAACATATACTTATTGGCCGGGGAAAAGAGTAGAATATCTCATGATAAAGAGCAAGACATTGGAGACTTTGAGATTTTGCACAAAAATTGTTCCAATCTTCCTTCCCCTTTGGACATTTGCATAGTATATCTTCTGTTTTAAGTGGTTTAAATTATTGTTTGTCATAAGCAAATGATGAAAAATTGGTGGGGAGTGTTTACAACAATTAAGATAGCTTGAATGTTGGAGGGGATTAATTTACACTCTAATAAATTTTCAAGACACAACAAAGGAGCAAGGACGTCTTATACAATAGCTAAAGGGACATAACCTCATGAGGAGCTCTCAGTTATGAGAGCTGAGCAATCTAAGAATATATCTATGAAGATTCTTTATGATCGAGAGTTTGGGGGGCGTGTTGGAGGGAGAGAAAGCAGGAAGAGAATAGATTTTGTAGACAAGAGCTACATGTTAAGGGAAGAAATCATGCATGTTTAGGCTTTCCTAGTTGCCACAATTTTTAATAGACACATGATAAAAATAAAAATTGTTGCCTTGTTTACATGGATATACAAGAGGTTAGATGAGTTGTTGAGAGCTCAAGAATCTTGGCAGTTTCCTTTTATTTTCCCCCTTATTTAGTATGTATGAGAATAATTATGATGTCTTTCCATGATTGATGTAGTTGCACTCTATTTTTCCATTTATAATGTATGCCTTTTGATTACTCAAACTCTCATTTGAGCCCATGTTCGATTATCTCATGGTGAATTTACCTTGTGTAGATCCAAGATGAGGTCATTGTTTCAGATGCAGAGAGATTACGCATAACCCAAAGTAATGTTAAAATGGTACTGCTCTTTCCTGTGCAATGATAAAGTGGCACTGAATTTGTTTTCATCATGCATTGATGATTTGGCTTAATAATTTTCAAATGTTGTATGCAGCTCCAAAGACATTTTCAAGCCGATACCCTTCCTTGGATTCAAAGAATGCAGCAGAAAGAACAAATCCTCCAACGGCGTCTTTTAAGAGTATGGGCAACTATTCCATACTTAGAGGAAGAAACTTGCTGTTGATTTTGGAATGAAATAACTTTTTTTAAGGAAAATGTGCATTGTGACTTGTACATTTATGAAACAAGAAGTAGCTGATGAGAAGTTGAGATTAAAAAATGGGAAACTAAAAGTATCTTGTTTCTTTTGGCTAGTAGTCCCTCTTTAATTCTATTCCCTTGGTAGCATCCTCTGTAACTGGTTGGGATTCTGATAGTTCATTGATAAATTGCAACACCAAGATGAGTTTGGGGCATTGGAGTTTGATATTCATTGCCACTTGTAGGTTTTTAGGGCCTGAATAATACTGTGCTTTTATTCATTGGAGTTACTAAATTTATAGAGTATAATTAGATAAAAAATAACAATAATATCCTAAGATATCTTAATCTTATTTGAATTAATCATCCTAATATATCTCCTATTATCTCCCTATATCTCGTACTATCTTAACTGGTTATAATAATTAATTATTTTCATAATTACCACACCACTCCATTAATCTAGTGTCTTCTAATATATTGTGTGATTGAAGGTAATGAGAATTGTGGAAGCATTGGAAGGAAAAGGCTGTCGTATACCCTTAACAAAAGGGGAAGCTGAACTCGCAGAGAAATTAGCGACTATAACTAGACAGGTAGAAATTTTAGTCTTATGCCATCTTCTACCTTCTGGTTGAGGTGGAACTAACACTGAAAAAATTGTTGCAGCTGAAAGGATCTGGAGCAGAACTATCTAGAAGGGTACAGAACCTGCTAAATGTATCCCGTGTTCAGGCAAATAGTGGTGGATATGGTGGCTCGTTGTATCTTCCAGGGTCAACGAAAATTCATGACCAGAGTCTCACCGAGTTGCAGGAGGTAAGAGGGGACCGACTTGGAAGGTTTAGCGCTTAATATCAATATAAAAAGTAAAACAAAAGTACTGTTATTTTCCTGTTCTTTAAGCACGTACAAATCATTATAAAATTTAGATATTGTATGATCCCTGTGCAGCTGCTAACTTTTCAAATCCCATGAGTAATACACCCATGAATTATGTGTGATGGTGTGCTTGTTTCTCCGTGGGCAGGTCTTGCAACAGCAGACTGAGGCAATAGCAAAACTTGGGAATGTACTGAAGCGAGATATAAGGGACATGGAGATTATGATGGCCGAGGACACGGGCAACGGATAATGGGAAATCGAACTAACATTCAAAAGAAAACTTGAAGCTTTCACATTTCTCTTTACTAATGATAGTTGGATGTCTTATATTTTCTTGAATCACTCGGCAATTATGACAGTTGATAATAGTGAGCTCAAGAATGATACAATAGGAGCTGGCTTGACAGGGCAAATTCAGTAAGGCTTCCATTGCTATTAAACGTAAGCTTGGAGGTCGAAAGTTGAACCATTAGCCATTTATTGCAGATTTGCGGATTAGGCACCGTGTCACGACTTACGACTTGAGTCATGATAATCTCTCCAACAGCTTCCTGTAATCACACAGAACTTGTGACATTTGTCAGTTTTGAGCTTATTGAAATCTTTACAATATTCACCAGGAAATTATTCTTTGGCCACCCTAATTACAATTTTTTTAAAATCTATACTAGATTCGTTAAACTACACTTTATTTAAATATGCATTTATTGAAATTGTTTATATCCGTTTGCCCTTGAAATGTGCTTTTTTTTAATGAAAATGGTATATCGTGTTTAATTTTATTTTTTTCAACAAATGCATTCTTTATTTACCCAACTTTATTATAAATATTTTAATTAAAATAAACTGAATTTAATAATATACACATTAAAAATTACAGAATTTGTTATAAAAAATATTATAGAATTTCAATTAAACTCGATTTGTGTTCAATAATTTTATGGGAAGCGGCTTGGCTGAACTTTCGAAATTCATTAGTGAGCATACCTAATTTATTGGAAGTTCCTTGCGTTGCTCGAATGTGGACGATCATCCATATCCAAAGTAAATTTTGAAGTGAACAACTAACTACAATTGGTGTTTATTTTGATCATTATACATAAATATTCTCGATTAAGGAAAAAGGGTAACAAAACACTCCTGTTATTCGTCCTACATTTGGCCATATGCCTCCGCCATGATTAGCACTACAAGCGCTGTCCAACCAGTGAAGGCTCGCGTGCCTTTTCCCTTACCCTCTTTCTGATCGTATTGTTCCCATAAAAATCCAGTCTGCTTATAGTTGCGTACTATGTTTCTGCAAGCGGGCGAAATTACATTTTAACCAGTCTTTATTACAAGTAGATTAGAACAGTAACAAATGAAATCAAATCATACCTAATTAAATTGTGTCTCAGCTCTTCGTATATGGTTCTAGCTATGTCCTGATATGGTCCCTTCTCTGCAAAATTCAACCCAGATATTAATTTAAGAAAGCCAAGAGCAAGATAGTTGTCATTCTAGGCAATATGCACACCTTTGGAATAATGGTGGAGGGCTGAAAGAATTCTGTAATTCATGTTTATCCAGATAGGACCTCTCCAATATGGCCCGTCGTGCTCTGTGTTGTACTTCATGTACAAGGAGCTGCGTTTTAAGACATCACATTTAGTTTACCATAATAAATTAGGGACATGGTCATTGATCAGTAAGGTTTCTGGAATTAAAATATAAAAAAATCACATTAATCATAGACCTTGTTTTGGCCAGAGAGCGTAGTCCATAGTCGGTCCATAAGACACTTCGATTTGAAATGAAGTCAAGCTGTTTTTCCAGAATCCATGATGCCTGAGTAATATAACAGTACCATACATAAATCAATTCGAAGCTAATATATGGGTGACAGAAAATGTCATGATCTTAAGGCTTAAAAGCTGCATTACTTACAGGTGGTATGATCTTCCCCATGAATGGGAACAAACTAACATAACCAATATGAGGAACAAATCTCAACTTTGGTCTCTCTAAGACCTCCCGGACGAGCTGGCGAGTTACATGGTTGGGTCCTACCTCAATTTCTTTCCATTTCAACCGAACCTAACATAGTTACACATGCAAAGGAAATCTCATTACTTGAATTGAGGAACAATGAATTGCTAATATTTTGCAACAGTATGCCTGTAATACTAAGCAGAAATGAATAAGCGGTATACCTTTTCTGTATGATTTCCAAAATCAAAGTAAGAACCATATGCATCATCAAAATGCATCTGTAACAACATCAAACACAAATTAGACACGGACAAAAAATTACAGTTTAAAAAAACTGCCTCTTCACTCTCATGATACAGATATATATGGTAAGAGCCCCCAGCATGATATGCTTTCACTCTTCTACTCTCCAAAAACCACAAAAAATTGTTTACGTTAAACGGCATCATCCATCCATGATAATCGCAAGAGTCTTCCATTTGTACCATATGCAGAAATTGTAGTTCAAATTTCAAAAAATATATGGCTTATTCATTCATATGCTGACTTATGAGGGAACACTTGAGTTTGAAATATTCCTTTGCAGAGCAATCATAATATTCTACACATCTGCGGCTCTGCCAGGGAGGTACTTCTATTCTCCATGTCTATAGTTTTTTTTTTTACAAGACTATAGAAGGATGTTATAGGAATTTGTGCTTCCCATAAAAAGGAAACCTTAGAAAGACAAAATTCTAAATTAGGAAATTAAACAATTTTTTGCATCCAGAAAGTAAACTTTATATTGTCAAACCCTGTCTTTTCATTTTTCAATATGTATTCTGATTCTTTTTTTCTTTTTTGAGTAACTATTCTGATTCTTTAGAAAAAAATTTGTTGCCATATATGTCCTGAGGGTTCATCTTTTTATCAGTCTTCACAAATTTTGGCTTTACGATTTTAACATTATTTTTGTTCTTATATTTCTGAACCAGTACCCGATCCATAGCAACTGAAATTAATGAAGAAATATCAAGTGAAGGTACTTTCGAACAAAGTATACAAGGAAAGAAAATACCTGGTTTAGTAACTCAAAATCTGATAGCACTTTAGCAGTAGTAGCATAATCCTGCATGATTTCATTCAATGTGTCAATGAGATAAGGTGATTGCCTCTCAGCTTCTAGTACTTCCCCTACTTCTGATCTACTAATTAATAAGGCCATGTGTTACTTTGTTGATACCTTGCCAGGTTTGGTTTCCTTGTCCAACAGCTCTTCAATAGAATGCATACAAGCAGCTGCAAGTAGCATCCAAAATCTAAGATCCAAATGACGTTCATCTCCACTTGGGTGTGAAGCGCGTGGATAATCATCCAATCCAGAGGACAGTGTCTGAATATGCAAGAACCAATGTCATAAAGCAATTAACATATTCGTTAAAGATAAGTCGAATTTGTCTAAATAGGCCAACATTAACATAGACAGCAGGGTTAAGTGACCCCATTTTGGATGAAGATATAAATTACAATCACTTCAAGAACAACAAAAATAGCAAGAGAGAAGACAGGTTCCAAAATTCAAACTCATCTAGCTCATGTGCTCCAGACTTTCCAACAACAAAGCTAATATCATATTGTAGTACCAATTTCACTGGAAAGATAAGTTTAAGTATATTCTGCCATATTCATACCACCACAATGAAGTAGATTGCCACCCAAGTGCAAAGTGACAAACAATTGGCTAGGTTCCTAGCCTATTTTTACAGCTATATACCAACAAATCTCATCTGTCCTTGCCTTTATATTATCCTTTGTTTTAAGATGACCATAGATGTTTTGATCAAGTTGATATTGGGATTTACTGTAATAGTACAGAATCAAAATTAAGTATATATGAAATGAATAAAATGAGCATGCACCTTGGGATTTAGTTCACGAATTGTCCTATTGTCTCGTCCATGCCAATAGTAGCTGTTCATCTGATTCCCTATGTTAAATAGACAACAATCCAAAACTTGGTCAAAGAGAAAATATTTCGAGTGCTAAAAGCAGACCACACATATAGTATATACCTGACTGAGTTGTATTGAACCACTGGAACCATGCTTCTAGCCGAACAAATGCACGTTCCAGAAACAGAGAGATCTCGGTTCTATCAGTCCCAGTAAACTTGTTGTTCTTCAAGCCGTGAACTATATCTGAAGCAATAAAATTTTTTACGATTTTGTTCAGCATAAGGTGGATGGGACCACACAGCTGCAGAAAGAAGAAAAATGACTACACACAATAGTGCAATGGAACCAATACAAAAGGCGTGCTATTATTAACCGTGTTTTGTAGAATTTTCATGTCCCGCATGATCATACAAACACTATATAACTTGAAAAATCACACAGGTAACAAGAACAGTATGAAATCCTAATAACTGCTTTCCAGGGAATGCACCAAAATATCTACTTGAGTCAACACCACCAGAAATATGCTAGGAATCCTTCTGACCTATAGTTTAACCCTCTGTTATGTAGGATTAGTAAGAATTAGCCAGTGGAAGTTGTTATTTCTGTTAGATGATTTGCGTCCTATAAGCCTATAAATGAGGGATGAGATTAGATTAAGTGGTCTGATTGGTTTGAAGAGTATTGTGTTTTCCATTTTCTGTCACAACCTTTGAAAGTGATATTTATACATATCATTATACTAATAAGGTGCCAATTATCACACATTCACACCTCAGTGCAAAACTTAATTATCCAGAAAACAAGAAGAATAATCTTGAAAATTTCCAACTTTGATGGGTAAACTTCTATTCAAGCTTAACTCCCAAGCTAAATCAAAAAATGGAAAGGGGGTTACGATTCTCATGCAAACATGGATAGCTTGACATGGAAGAGCATATGTAACCAGGAGGCTTGTTTCCATCATCCCTCAATGAAAAGGAAAACTTCTCATTGGCAGTCTCATGTTAGACTATGGCTTCCATGGTATTGCTCATGTCAACAAGTATGGCCTTCTAGTGCCAGAAGTTAGGATTCCATGTCTCAGGAATGAGGAAAAAGGGAAAATAAACGTAAAAAATTACCATTTATCACTAAAAACAGAGTTGGAGGGTTTCCATTAGTTGGATGCTGAGGAACAAACTCCTCTGGGACCTTACTGCAAGTACAGAACAAAATATGTCACAAGGAGAACTGGAAAAAACAGCAATTATTTGAACAAAATGTTTTGTACTACACCTCAATGCTTCAGACCCCAGAATTTGTTCACGTGGTATCCATCCATCAGCATTCATAAGATCCAACCAGTGTCCAATAATATCCAAGGATATATGAATATCCCAACGCCTGGCCATTGTTTTATATGTCCAAATAAAGTATGTTTCCAGACCACAGATGATCAACAGATTATATCAGCTATAAGTCTAACGCAGTCAAGAAAATACAGAACTTATATCTGGAGGCATATTTCAACTCAAGAATAACAAAAAGAAAATACAAAGGACAGAGCTAACTTTGAAAACTGACCAGATTAGAAGTTGATGAAAACCTTCATCCCACAAAAATCCTCTTGGAAAGAAAGGTCGACTAGGAACAGCTGTATAAAGCTCAGCAGGCCAATAATATAAATAATTATCATTATTTTTAGACTGCAAGAGAAAAGCATCCACTGTATGTCAATACTTCAAATTGCTAATAGCTTATTAACTTTACAAAGAGCAGCCATATTATGGTGTACTTCTGGAAAATAAAGCAACTTGTAACAATTAAGTAAAGAATAGCAAAGCCACAGTCTCACATCTTAGAATGAAAGTGTATAACTATAAGCGGTAATACAAAAAACTGCAGATGACCCAGATCTAGTAACTAACACCCACATTTATTTTCTGAAGTTAATAAGAAGCACATCAAACCATTTTTGTTCTCTTATGATAAAAAAAACCATTATTCTGACACGTGCAAATGGCAATGTTCTGAAGAGGGATAAATTAAATTACAGACCAATGTCCAACAGAAAAATGCATCCTCTGCAGACATGCAGTCATGACTTGATAGAGAGTGGCATAAGACGATCAGTAGTTTATGGGGTCCATATTTTATAATCACAGGCTTCTCCTTTCTCTTTATCTCTTTCAAATGTATAAAACGCAGTCAAGTCAGAGGATTCAAACTCTGTTTAATAGAAGCTTAGACAACAGCTTCTACAAAGAACCATAGAATGACCAGCTATTTTGAGAAATATTACAAACACAGTTCAATACTAGGTAAGAGGTACAAATATGCTTCTTATGACATCACTTTTTTGTTCTTTTCTTCTCGAATCAAATGCCAGCATAAGTAATCAACTTGAAGCGTAAAACAACAACTGAAAGCATGCCAAGAAGCAGAAAGTCAAAATACACTACATAGATATAACGGATAACATCTTTAATTATATGCAATTAAAAAATGACATACTCTTCCTAGAGACGAAAAATAGACAGAAGTGACTTACATCAAGTATTTCTGAGACAGCAATTTTTGACTGACCATAGAAGTAGCCCACACCACCTAGTAAGTTTCCAATAGCAGCCTTACCAACAGATATAGAATCTGAATCCACCTGAAATTCATTACCAAGATAAAGAATTACTTACATTGAGAATCAGTTTCTTGGAGCATTTAATCAACTGATTGAAACAGGAGATCAACACATTTACAGGCCAGATGTGTTGTCAGAAAGAATAATCTTTTAATAACTGAAGAAAGATAAAATAAATAACTAAAAAACAATAAACTTCACCTTGTCAGCCAATCCAAAAATTTTCTCAAACTTATCATCAAATCCTTGTTTCTTCTCTTTCAGTTGGTTGGTAAGTGAGGTGCCTGCCCTTGAACAGAAGAGCTAATGGACAGTTAAAACGCTATGTGATTTAGCAAGCCAAAGACAAGCAAAGCAAGACATTCTACAAACTCATTAACTAGTAGCCTAGTTCTTGCACAAGTATACGCTAACTAAACAAGGAAGTAGCCCATGAGGCAGAACAGAAGCCAGAAGCAATAAGTTCGAAAGCCAAGTAAACACATCTTCCAAACTAAAACCTGAATTTCAACAATAAAAAATTAGCAACACAAATGTAAAAGTCTTGAGGATATCTTTATCCATGAAAAGAGCTTTGATAAGCACCAGCTAACTATTACAATGAAGTCAAAACTGATTTTGTTCACCTTTGTCATGGAAAAGCACAAATAAGGACTTGCCATATTTTTTTAAAAAAAATGAACTGAAATTAACAAAACCTGTAAGATGGCTGACACGTTCTTCTAATCTTGAGATTTCTGATCCAGTTCCAGAGACAAGAACAAAATCTGTTTTGAGAGGAAATCGACCAACAATCTGCAACAAGAAAATGATAGGTGCATGACACAACAAAACCAGATGGAAAACAAAGTTTCCAAGAGCAGTTGGAGAGATCTCTTGTCTTATGTAAATCATTTAAAGCAAATTCTAGGGTTAGAAAAATGGCGGGCAGCCAAAGCTAAATAAAATAGGTAAAATAAAATGTTCAATGGGCTTCAGAAAGCAGGTATCTATATGCTCTATTACCTGAAAAACTAAAACATTTGGAGAATTGACTGATGAGTCAGATAGCTGCAGTCGAGAATGCCTCATTATCTAGTAAAATATGCTTGTAAGTAGAGATATTGGAAGTTTGGAACAAGGTCCACAAAGACAATTTCACAATCGCAAATTCTCACATTGCTTGTAAGATTATGTCATCAAATATTTGACTTTATAAAGTATAAACCTAACATACTTGTGCTGCAAGATTTTGTTGGACAAGATCAGACAAATTGTGAAAGTGAGGTGTATTAAATCCAGCATAATGCATTTCCAAGTCATCCTGAAAGAGCAAAACCACAACAAACAAAGCTAAAGATTAACACCAAACATAATAAACTATTATGAATCATCAAGAGTGATAATGATTATATTAGGATGGTAAATGAAGCTGAATTTATGGGTCATTGAAAGGTCTAAGAAAAGAGGAGTGTCTACAATTTTCATCCAAGCAGTTTATCCACCAAAAGGAGGGCATAATACAGGTTGGCTAAAAGTTGTGAGGATTCATTTCTTTATGATTTTATCATATGGTTAAACTGTTTCAAGGAAAGAAACATGAAGAATGGTTGCTTCATTCTTTTTCTTTTTTCTTTTTTTTTTATGAAAAAAGCATGACTATACTGATAGTAGAAAAAGCACAATCTTGAATATTTTACTATGAGATGTTTTTGTTAACATTACCATTGATTTTAAATGTAGCTGCCAATCTCCAATATCTGTTCGAGAACCAGATGCAATTAAGGAATCCTCATGATTGTTCAAATAATCTCCACTCACACTTAGCACATTACCACCCTCATCAGCCAAGTAGAAAAAGAGTTGGCCATTTCCACCAAATTCTTCATCCCATTCAGATCTGTGAACGGATCACAATAAATCACTCTAAGGATAGAACAAAAGGGATTACTTCAAGACGTGAAGGCTCTATTGTTATAGAGTTACATGAAGACATAGAAAGAATGCAAAACTCAATTCAGAATGCTGAACTCAAAGTTGATGTACTGGTTATCCATCGAATCCCAATCAAATCATATCAAAAGCTAAATAGAAGCTCATGCAAACTTATTTCTAATATATTAACTTTCTATAATTAAAAAAAAAAAAAATCCTAACAAAATTTACTAATACGACTTACTTCTCAACTTGCATTTCAATTCGTACAGCCCAATCCCCTCCATAACCACTGCCATCCATCTTTGATTTCAAGAAACTAACATCCAAATTCATGCCATGGTCAACTAGCAACTGATGCCCAAAATCACGTCCATTATGATTTTTCCAACCATAAGTGCTTAGCTCATCATCATTATTGCAAACATGTCGCATGTGATATCTGCCATCCTTTATGCCAATCCACATTAATCCAGCCATCAAAGATTTAGGAGTCCTGCAATCACAAAATAATTATTTCTGAGAATGTTGCAAAGACTAAAGTTTTTAGGTGTCATAATCACGCAGAATCAGAGCAAGCTAAGCTACCCCATCTTTAGCATGATCCACAATGTTGCATGAAAAAAAAAAATCCATGAATTAGATATCGCATGCATTTGTAAGGCTAACACCAAAATTCTCTCGGCCTCCTTCTCGGAAGTTAATCCAAATAAATGGATCAACCAAAAACCCCTTCACACTGCAGAAGCCAATTTTACTACATTAACGCCTTTTATGTAAAGCCCGTGTAAGCACGTCATTATATCGTCCTTCGTAAGGTCAGATGTATCCCACATATAGTAGTACAATATTAAACTGGTTTTCAGACCACACTGCATATCATACTGCCAAGGCCTGAGCTTATAACACATTAACATCCCACAAATATGACAACGGGATTTTTATGAGCTATATACATTTGAGTTTCGTTCACGGAACAAAAGGAGTTTCGAACAGAGCAAGATAATACCTCGCACGAATTCCGAGATATACATGGGGGCGATAAGTTCCCCAATATAAACTCTCCTTGTGCTGACCTTGGAACTGTGATAACGCGGAAATTATTCAATCCCCAAAACAAACAACAAATGCCGAATTTTCCAAAACATTATTAAATAAGGGAATCCATCCTTAACCTGAGCAAGGTCCATCATCTTTGGCGCAGGAAATGGTGTGATAACCCTAGGTATCTGAGCTTCTGCGGTATGATTTAGGATATGATGGACCATAAAAAAGATAGTGAAGAATGCTAATAAGCAAACACCAAGCATGACTTTCAAAGAAGTGTTGACTATTGGGAGATAGCTTCGATCTTTAGTTCTCTGATTACGCAGCTTGAAACTGGGTTTCTCTGGAGGAACAGACTCATCCTCGTTGGGATCAGTGGAGGATCTGATTCTGCTACGAGCACTTCTCCTTCCACCCCCAGCCATTTTTCTGGTTTGTTTTGAAGCTCTTCACAAACTTCAGGTGAAGGGAGTGACTGAATTAAGGTTTAGCATTAGGAGTTTAGTTTTTTTTTTTATATATATATTTTTTTAGAGAAGGGTTGGGTTTATCATAATTTAAAGATAGAGTAAAGTTTCTATTTTTTTTAGGCGATACAGCTAAGATAAACTGTCTATTATCTTCATGTGTAATCCTTCCTTTTAAGAGGGTAAACTATTTATTATCTTCATACATAAAATATCTAAAAGTTAGGACGTCTTCTTAAATATCACAACTAGAATTATAATAAAATAATATTTTCTAAAATTTAAACACGATAATATGTCTCACCGCTCGCCAGCTGAAACCACGCACGACTGAGTTTCAGGTTTTTCGTCATGCAGTGTACCGGGAAGTCGTTGGACTTGTAACTGGAGAGGAAGAAACCAGTGAGAAACCACCGCGTGGAAAAGTCCAAAACGATCCTTCCCGTGAAGATCCGAAATCCGAAGCAGAATAACGGACAAGGGAAAATGAAATTATTCTAAAGCCCACTATTTTGAGGCTCACACTTATGGGACTGTGATATTGGCCCTATAAGCCCATAACCCAAAAGAAGCATCTAAGGCCTGTTCTTACAACAAAGAAAGGAAAAATTCACAATTAAAGACTCATGATTTATAAATATTAACCGTTAATAACTTTAAAAATTACGATTTTTTTCAAAAAAATCATAAGATTAAATTATTATTGGTACATTTTCAAATCATAATCCATGCAACTTAAAGTTATAGTGTGATTTTACATGGTATTATAAGGGTATTTTTTTGTACAACTATTTTGTATCTCAAAATAAATACTCCTAACTATTAGTATTTAAATTTGAGTAGTACTATGGGGTTTAAATAGGGTGTAAATCTTCCCATACGGTTTGTTTCATTAGATTTGAAAGCTCAACTTTTTTAAATCAAACTCTCGTGTACTAAATATAAGATTAATAAATATATTTATTTTAGCTATAGATATAAAATTTTAATTAATTTTATCTTTTAAATTTATAATTATTTTCTCAAATTATTTCTATTAATTTTATATATTAAGAAAATTTTATCAATAGATAGTTTACAATACAAATAAGGGATATTTTAGATAAACTAACAATATTTTTTTTAAAAAAATCAATTTAACTAATTTTTTTTATATATGTAGATTTATTATCTAGTTCGTATATTTATGACAATAATGGGTATTAGTTTTATTTTTCACTTGATTCAATTATTGTTGGTATGTTTGTGTAAAAGCAGCGGTAAATTTGACAGGAGAATAAAGTTATAACATTAAAAGGACTGTAAATATAATATGATGTGATTTTAATAAAGAATTGGAATTGAGAAAGGGAGGAAAAAGATGATGCTGTTGCAGTTAAGGAAATGTTTGTTGCTATGAAAACAAGCAATCCAAGTGTTGCCTGAATTATAAGCATTGAGTGCAGTATGTGTGTCTGTGTGTATATATATATATATAAAGTGGCAAAGTGGGGGCTTTTCTTTTTTATATATATATAAAGTGGAAAAGTAGTGACTTTTCTTTCTCATTTCATATTAAAAAAATTGCATTTAAGTCCCAGAATATAATTATAAAAAAGTCTTACGAATTCATCAAACGATTGTACAATTTGACAAGATTTGAGATTTATTTTTTAAAATTGTAAAATGATAGAATTGCCCCTAAATAAACAACTCAAACAATAAGAATAACAACTCTATTAAAAAAAATAACAACTTTAATAATAGGAATGACAACTTTCAAATAAAGAAATAATAATTTAGGATAAAAAAAATAGCACAACTAATACATTTTTTAGAAATAATTCAGTTATTTTACAGTTTAAAAAAATTAATCATAAATTTTGTAAATTTGTATAATTTTACAGTCATTTGATAATTTTTCAGACTTCTCTACAATTAAATTGTTTACATAGGATTTAAATATAATTTTTCCTTCATATTATGTGTTTCTTCATTCACACTCATGTGGGCTGGGTGTGTGCTTGTATTTGATCTCTTTTAATTTCCTTTTGCTTGAATCAAGCACTCACTAAGCTGAGTTAACACGCAATTAGGTGAGCAAGGTAGTACGTTTTATTCTATGTTCTCCCTATAATCTATTCTATTATCTTTGCACCCACTTAATCTAATTAGTAATTACCAAAAAAAAAACTATTAATTAAATACACGCCAACTCTAATCGAATTCATCATGACATAGTGCAAGTAAATAGTTTTCCCCCAGTGTAAATTCAGGCAACAAAAGATATTATTAATATGATAATCTATGAATATTTCTATAAATATTTTTTAACCCCAAAGATATAACATGATTCTGGTGATTCTTTAAACTCAAATTACTTTAATTTTTTATCACAAAAAATAGTGAAAATTCAATCAAGAGTTAAGCTAGTAACATATGCTTTTGAATAATTATATACTCCCTCTTGTACTTAATATAAAGATTGGATAATTAATTTACATATATCAATAAAATTATTTAAATTAATTATTTATGACGTTGATTTTTTTAAAATAATAATATTTCTTTTTTACATTATTTTTTAAATTATATTATTAAATACTTAGTTTTAAAGTTTGTAGTTACCCCTCCAATATAGGTCTCTCATTTAGAAATTGAATTTGAGACTTAGAAAGATCTAATAGGGCTTTATTCTATTAGACTAACTATATATTCACGTAATACTATTTTTAATGATGTGCATTATATCTACTTTTGATAGAAATGTTCATGTTATATTAATTAGAGGATACTTAAGGAAAAAATTATAAATTTAAAAAATAAAATAGATTAATATATCATAGTACCAATTGCTATTATATTTAGAACTGTGGATAGGTAGTAGTAAATAGTATTTAGACATGAGTTAACGTGGGAATGAAGTCCCATAAAATAAGAAAGACAAGAACAAAGGTTGATGCAGAACATGTATCACATCTGTGAATTAGGAAGTTTACCAGTTTTAGGTCCGAAAGACAAAGACAGTGCTCATATATTCTTAAATAAAAAAAAATAAAAAAAAGAAAGGCTCCCTGGAATAAGAATCCTGGAAAAAGCTTCCCATTCCCAATATGCTCTTTGAAGCAAAAACTTATACCCAACAACATGCTCCTACCCTCATCGTCCACACTTGAACTTGGAACCTTCAATCATATTCCTTTTCTTCTTTAGTTTCATCTTTCAGAAGGATACAACAATACTACCATCAATCTAATGGGGTCAGTTCAAACTCCATTAATCGGGTCAAGAAGCTCGACAACGTTGCTGGAAACATCATGCGGATTCTTACTGCAGGAACTGCAGGTATATGTAATTATTAATTGATTCACTTCATTAAAATGCAAATTTCAGATTCAGACTACTTTATGTTGAATTATATTACAGATGATATGGGATGAGGTAGGAGAAGATAAGTTTGAGAGAGAGAAAGTGTTGTTGGAGCTGGAACAAGAGTGTGCGAATGCTTACAGGAGAAAAGTTGACAGGGCAAATACAGCAAGAGCTCGTCTTCATCAGCAGCTCGCTGACTCTGAGGCTGAATTCACTCACCTTCTTCTGTCTCTCGGCGAACCATCTCTCCCTGGAGTATGGGTATGTGTATAATGAATGACTCAGTGATATGGAATACTTAGTCTCATATTGAATATAATGAAATAGTCAATAGGATAGGTTGGTTCTCTTACCTTGATAGCTAACTTTTGAGATAAGGTTTCTCATCTCATCTAAGTACCCATCACTTAATAACCATAATGATATTTTTTTTTACTGACACGTAGTGATTAAATTTGTATAATTGTATAGAAAACCTGTGTGAGTTGATTAGTTATAATGCAGCCAGAGAAGAGGGCAGGAACACTGACAAAGCAGCTAGATTCAATAACACCAGCATTGAAGGAGATGAGACTGAGAAAAGAAGAGAGGTTGAGCAAATTCAGAAACATGCAGTCCCAAATTCAGAAACTTTCTGCAGAAATTGCTGGCAACTCCGACATTATTACTACTACCCCATCAAACATCATAGCTAACGAAAATGATCTGTCTCTCAAAAAACTTGACGAGTTTAAGAATGAGTTGCTACGCCTCCACAATGAGAAGGTACTATTTCAAAAGCCCATATCATCACTTGAACTTCCTGAAGTGTGGGAATCCTAGAGTTTTTGTAAATGATTATTGTAGGCCACACCTCTAACATTGTGGGTCTTATAAGAGTGGGACCCACTTATCATGTGCCTATCCCTCTCATCACTTTAATAAATAAAGTCATTTTAGAAAACTATGCCTAATATAAAGGTGGATCTCATTTCTAACATGTGAATCTCATATAAATAGAATACATTATTATCATATATCTATCTATCTCCTCACTTTAAATGAAGTTATTTTAGGAAATTATTATTGTGGGTCTCATTTCTGACATGTAGATCCTATAAGTAGAATATATTATAATATATATATCTCTCTCGTAACTTTAAATAAAGTTTTTTTAAGAAATCATGCATAGCAGTAGATTTTGATATGAGTCCAATACAAGTATAATTCAGAATTCATTATCATGTATCTATCTATCTCTTTATTTTTAGACAAATATAGGTTCTATCAGAACAAAATTGATCATAGGATTGTTGTAGTTTATATGTATGGAGTTGTTATGTAAACTTATTAGCATCATCTTTCATATGTTGTTATTATTAATGTACTTGTTGGGAAGAATGAGAGGCTGCAACAAGTGGAGAAATACATAGACATAATCCACAGCTTGTCGACAATACTGGGAAAAGATTACTCAGCCACCATCACAGAAGTTGATCCAAGCTTGAACGATGATCTTTGTGGGGTAACAAAAAATATCAGTGACACTATTCTCACCAAACTCAATCACACTGTGGATTCCCTTGTCCAAGAAAAATACAACCGACTCCACCAGGTGAATGTTACTGATATATATATATATATATATATATATATATATATATATGCCTGAAATTGGTTTGACCAACTGGTAACTTATTTTATTTATATATATATATATATAATATAGCTGGTGACTTATTATATATACAGCTGCAAATTATTTCTAAAGTAAAAGTGTTTTTGTTAAACTTTGCAGCTTCAACATTTATGTAAAGAGCTGACAAAGCTATGGAATCTTATGGACACACCAAGAGAAGATCAGAAACCTTTCTCTCATGCGATCAATTTGTTGTCGTTCTCACCAGCAGAAGTAACAGAGCCAGGAAGTCTCACTATAGAAATAATTGAACAGGTTAGTACTTATATATATATATATTGTATCTCTGTAGTGTTAATGTCCAATTTTGTCCTGAAAGTGTTTGCGTATATAGAGGCTATGAGTATTTAGAAATTTTTTTTAGATCAATATCACCCATTAAATGTTAAAAATGAGCAATCTTATCTTTTTTAACAAATACAGTTAGTTTTTTTAACAGTTATGATGATTTTGCTCATTTTTTAGTGACAATATTGATCTAGAAAAAATATTTCCGGATACTTATAACTCCAAATCGAAAACTTCTGTGGCAAAATTGAAACTTAACCCTATGATATCTGTTATCAGGATATTTCAGAAACATTTCATCAGGGTCTTAGTAATTAAGATTAATTTTGAAGGCTGAAGCTGAAGTAAGGAGACTGGATCAACTAAAAGCGAGGAAGATGAAAGATCTATTCCAGAAGAAACAGGAGGAGCTGGAGCTTATATGCAGTAAAACCCATATGGAGATTCCTTCGAATTCAGATATAAACAATATTATTGGGCTCATAAACTCAGGTGAGGTAGACCATTCGGATCTGCTGATGAGCATGGATGAACAGATAGCAAGAGCAAAAGAAGAAGCTTCAAACAGAAAGGCTATAATGGAGAAAGTTGAAAAGTGGATTCTAGCACGCGATGAAGAACGTTGGCTTGAAGAATATAGCATGGTTAGAATATACACAAAGATCTTCATAATCAACTTGATATACTCTATTTTTTTTTCATATCACTTTGTCATTTGAGATTGTTAAGTAAGAAACTTATAATTTCAGGATGAGAAACGATATACAGTAAGTAGAGGAAATCATAAGAAGTTGAGACGTGCAGAACGAGCTCGATCACTGGTCAAGAAAATACCAGGTATATATTAAAAAAAAAAAACAGAGACCTAATCCATTAAAAAATAACAATATATTAATAGCAGCTTAATTACACAAAATGTTGCTAGCTTGATCTTCTATTTTTGTTCAGCTTTGGTTGATATGCTTATGGATATGGCTAGGAGCTGGGAAGAAGAAAGAAATAATGTTTTCTTGTATGATCAAGTAAGATAATGATCCCATTCACTATTATTCACTATTTATTCTTGAACATTCTGTGAGAAATAAAGCCACTGACTTTAAAGTTCTACATTGCTTCATCATCAGGTTATGAATTATAGTGTTCACTTTTCTTGCTGATTATTAGGCTTGTGGTTACATCCTAAGAGCACAAGTCCTAGGTTCCAATCCCTTTAGGTTTCAGATAGAGTTCGATCGGGATCTCTAATGTGCCTCTCCCTAGCTAATCCCCTTTATAATACCTCAACCACCCACATTTTTTTCCTTTTGATCATTGGATTCTTTATAAAAATGAGTTGCATTTTGGTATCTTACGGCGAAAAACAAATTGTAGGTGCCATTGATGACAATGTTGGAAGAGTATTACACGGTTAGGCAAGAAAGAGAGGAAGGGATCAAGAGAAGGCAAAGGGTAAGTAATTGAAAAATAATATATATAAGGAAGAATTATTTAAAGGTGCCATAAAAGAAAATGAATTATCCTAAAACTCAATGATAATTGAGCAGCTTGTAATGACAAGCCATACAATAAAGAATGACAACATGTTTATAGTGTCCACTTGTCATTGAGACTTTTTGAAGACTAATTAAATTCCTTTTATAAGACTTCTGAGTAATTCTCATCATATACAAAACATCAAATATGCATAATATATATATATATATATATATATATATATATATCCTCATTTTGATTTGTGTGTGATAGGAAAAGAAGAAGGTTCCAAGCGGAAGAGTAAGAGAGCAAGAGAATAATAACTATGGGATGAGACTAGGAACAAGTAGTAGTAGGCATTTATCAGGATATTCTATGAATAGCATAAATATGGGGAAGACAAATATGTCATTTATTAAGGTTCAAAATAGAGAGGTGTTTCATCAACCTACATTTACTTCTCTTATGAGAGATGAGGCTTCTTCTATCATTTTCACTTATTCTATTCCATCTCCTTAATTAATTAATCACTCACCTAGATATAAGTTTGTTCGCTAGGAATGCTTCTTGTATTATTGTATATTTGTATCTACATGCAAAAAGATAAACCAGTTTAAACTTGTTATTAACCAACATTTTGTGTTTATAATTATTTGTTTTAACCCTTGGCGTTGCCCCAATGAAGTAGAATCACCCTTCACCAATGTCAAGAACTTCTTTGCTAATAATTTTATTGAAAATATTATCAAATATTAAATATAAAAATTTCTCCTAATATAGATTTAAATATTATAAGAGACTAGTAATTCTCTTAGATTAAATCTGTAGTAGGCAAGCATTCACTTTTTGGTCAAACAAGGAACAATTAAGTTTTCAATTGTCATACAGAGAATTTGTAATTTGACTTCCAAGCTTAGCCCATCTTCGTTTCTAATTTTTGGGTCAACGGCCCATCTCTCCTTAAGAAAAAAAACAATGTTTGAACTGTTGATAAAGAGTTAATTTAAAATTTTATAAGATAAGTTTAACCAATAGGGGTTAGTTCAAATGGTAAACGGCTCAATATTACTTAAGCGAGTTCTCGAGTTTGAGCCTTAATATATATAAAAAAATTTCATTGGGAGACTCACCACCATAGTCAGGTGAGCGACACAGGTCAGATTTTGATATAGTCGGAGTACAGCTCCGATGAACCAGATGGATAATAAAAAAAATAAGATTATAAGCTTATATCTCATAGCTAATGTAAGAACTTTATTAACAAATAATCTATAAGTATCAACATAAATGTTTTTTTAGATTTGAATGTATACTTTAACTTTAGTGAGTATCTATCTTATCTAAATTTTAAAGGTTAGTCAATCACAATATGATGAACAAATTCGAATCTCCGCTAGAATATATGTTTAAATTTTAAGAGAGCAAAATATTTTAACTATATTTGTATTAAAAAATTTAATAATAAAACTAAAAAAATTGTGAGAGACATGAACAAAAGAATTTTCCATTGCGAGAGAAACAAACGAAGGCATGGATAATCAACAAATTGGAGAAGATAACTTCTGTTCTAGGTAAATCAGTTGCCTCCTTTAATTCAATTGTAAGTGAGAAAAAGGAGGGAATGTCAAATAAACACACCCAATCGCCATTTTTTTCTCTCAATTCTCAAATAACGGTGTGTGTTCATCTAAATTATCTAACATCAATGTTTAATTTTGCAAGTTCAATCGCCTCTTCTTCGTTTGAATTCATCGATGTGAACATAGGTGCGCAAAAATGTTAGCCTCATGTATCTAAATTGCAGTTTGATGTTGTATTTATCATATGCATCACTACCGGTTCTTGATCTTAAGCAGTCTCACGGATTTCCAGCGACGAAAGGAGGAGGAGGAGGAGAAGCAAATTTAAAGAAAAGCTTCACGTAGCGAATCCCATTTATGCCTACTCACTGCTCATTTCTACCATCTTGAATTTAGTTCTCCTTTATCAGCAGAGTTGCTCTTTCTATTTCTTATGGATTTTGACGGAACCAGCTATACAGATGCCATTTCACATCTGGAGGAAGCTTTCCTATTCAGTCCAACGAAGCATGACACTCTTTGGTACCTGGGAAATGCGCATAATTAAATCTCTTGCATTTCTAACTCCTGATCTCGATGAGGCAAAGAATTATTTTGACAAGGCTTATGAGCGTTTTAAAAAAGTCGTCAATTCTATTATTGAGCTATAGCAGCATATTTTAGTTCTAAATCTGGCAGCTTTTTAGTTGCGGAATCTGTTCTTGTAGGATCCTGACACTGAGCTCTAAAAGAAATCCTTGGAAATTACTGTTAAGGTATAATTAAATTGCGATGTCAATTACATGAATAACTTTTTTTCTATAGGATCCATGCTCAAATCTACTGCATCTTGCTTGCATATTTAATTTTGGATCTCACCTGAAAAATATTAGCCTTCCTTTCTCATGCTTGATACGAGGAATTCTTCCTGTGTATATTTTGTTGTAAACTAGTAAACCATGAACTATTCATGTTAAAACTTCTGCGGGTTACTTCAGGGTTTTCTTTCAAGTGAGATCGATGAGTGCATTGGACAACACAATCAAGTGCGAGATTTTGATATCTCAAACCTCCCTTACCTCCAATCCCCCCCCCCTCTCCGATGGTGAAAAGTTGACGTAAATTTGCCACTAAATTTTTATTAAAATCAGGATATAATTTTAAAGTTTAAAAAATAATTATAAGAAACTTACAAAAACCTTTACCTTCAATCTATTGTGAAGGAAGTTCTCCAGCTACACCCATCATGCCAACTTCTCTCATGAGTCCTTCTTGCTGTCCACAATGTCCACGTGGGTAAGTTCTATGTGGCAGCTGGTACAATGACAATAGGGCTATAATTAATAATAAAAAATAAATTTATATCTTATAAAAATATATTTAATTTTTATTATTATACTTTTAATAAGCGATATCATAAGTATTTTATAAGTATTTTTTGAGTTATAAGACTGTGTCCTAATTTGGGTAAGAAATTAATATCAAACTCATATAATTTTTTTTTGTATATAAAAAAAATATATATGCATTATCCGCTGCCGAAGAAATACAAAATTAAAGCACTAATGTCCACTTTACTAAGCTTTTCTGCCCATTTTAATATATAATTTATTGAAGAATCTTATTGCATGCTTAGTGCATAAACTCATATTCAATATCTGTTACTTAATTAAGTGACTATAGTCTTTTTTCCTAATTTTATTAAAGGTGTTTGAATGCCTCTCATTACAAAAAGTGTTTTACATGTTTAGTTTAATTCAGTTTTGGGCAAAATCCATATCCACATGAATTGGTTTAGTAAAATCTGGTGAGGTATACATTTTCTAAAAAAAAATTATAATGTTAATGAGTTTGTCAGATTTAAATTCATATTCATTTTTTAAGATGATATTACCAAGTGTCCACAAATCTTCCGTAAAAAATTATAAGAAAAAATATACATTAACAAAAAAAGATATTGGCATCCCATCTCAACATTACTGGTCAACTATCGATTGCTTGTTTGGATCTTTTGGGACAATATTCCCCCTCAAAAACTTCCTAATGTCATAGCTCTTCTATGAAAATTTATGGAGTAAAAATACCCTTTAACTCTGTATTAGAAATATGGAAAGGAGGGGCTTGAGTTTTATTAACAAATAAAATAAAAATATTAATAAATAAACTTTAAAGTTAAGAGATATTCTCGATTAAAAGGATTATTTGCATTTTGACTAAATTATTTTTTTAGCTTAACATAAACATACTCTTATTAATAATAATTATATTTAAAGTACTATTCAGTATTAGTTTAATAGATAGGACATAATCCCATGACTCAAAGAAAACTTATAAATAACATATAAAATTATTTATTAAATAAATTTTTATAAAAATATATAATATAATATTGTCATTGATTAGTTTATTTTATTAGATCAATCCATGGGTTACTCTTTTATGGCCTCTCAATAATTGTCAAAAATAATTGGGCCTCTTGGGAAAGACAAAATGAACGTGGACCGCTAGCCTCAAAGTAAGGCCTGGCGAAGATTCCAGAAGACAGCCTAACCTAATTTGAGAGGTTGCTGATGCAGACGTGGCTTTTTTAGTTGCTTTCTCCAGTTAGGTGTGGACTCTGGATAAGGGTGTGTTTGGATTAGTTTTTGGAGAATAAATTTTGGGGAGAATAGATTCTAGAAAGAATAAATTCTGGAGAATAGCTTATGGAAAGAATAAATTCTGGAGAATAGCTTCTGGAAAGAATAGATTTTGAGAAGAATAGATTTTGAAAATAGAGATGTTTAGATGATTAGTAGTAAAATCACTTTTTATATTAATAAATTATCAAAAAGGGTATGATTTGATAAAGTATGAGAGAGGAGAGAGGGTAGAGAATAAATAGGAGAGAGGAGAGAGGAGAGAGAATAAATAGGAGAGATGAGAGAGTATAGAGAAAAGAGGAGATAGTGTGAAGAAGAGAGAGGAGAGAGGAGAGATGAGAGAGAGTATAAGAAAAAAGTAGGGGCAAAATAGTAATTGAATAATCTATAAGCTCTTTTACAGTTCTAAAATCTATTTTTAATAGCTTATTCAAAACCATGGTTTCAAACCGAGGTTTTGCCCAAAATCAATTCTGGATAAAAATGACTGTTTGGCTCAAATTTTTCTAAACCGAGGTTTTGGCCAAAATTAATTCTGGACAAAAATTGATGTTTGTTTCAGATTTTTTCAAACCGAGGTTTTGGCCAGAATTGATTCCTAAAAGCTACATCCAAACAGACACTAAGTTAGAATTGAGATAATTCTGTCCTATATCCCATCTTATCCTATTCTAAATATATTCTAGTCCTGACAATTTAAGACGGGTGTGGGAATTCCCAATTTCTTATTTTTAAAAAAAGTATATAATAAAATTATTTTATAAATTATTCTATATAAAATACTATAATAACTTCTTTTAAATATTACTATTATTTCTTAATATAAAATTAAAATGATAATTTATAGGAAACAAAAAAACACAACATAAAAATATTCTAAAAAGTAAAATAAAAAAAATAGTTATTGTTAAAATATATATATCAGGACAGGATAACCTAAGGATTGAGCTAAGATCCGTCTTATCTCAAAAGATATTTATTCTAGTTCTATTTTTTCACAGAACAAAAAGGAAAAAAGAATTGATCACCCCTATATCTAGCTCTCTTAAATGCACTCAACTTGAGATTTAATTGTAGTCCAAGTTTGTTGAACATGCATTAAACCCAAGTTTATTTATTTTTATTAGAAAAATAGATATATTCTAAAATTATAAATATGCGTGTGTGTGTGTGTGTGTGATACGCAAAATTTCCTTATTAGGTGTTTATTGAACGTTTTTGGAATATAAGCAATTAATGAACTAAATTTTTATATTTATTTTAGGAGTATATCCTAGTTATTATCCTTCTCAAGCGTTTTCTCGCCTTTATATTAAAAAAACTTAGTAATTATGCTATTTTAAAGCCTCACACATTTTATTTATATGTTATTTTTTTAGGGCATGAATTTATGCTTTTTATTATTATTATTATTATTTGGACCATTCTACTTTCTATGAATTTGACATGTTTTGTGGTGCTGGAGCATAGATGGTATAGGTTTGATAATTATAAAGTGGAAACCTAAAAGCATTGAAATTTTCTTTCTACAAAGATAAAGGCGGTAAAGTTCCATCATTAATTGCAACACTTTTGATTGGTTTCCCTGTCTGCCCTTGTAGCAATGTTGTTAAGCCCCAAAATGATTCACAAAAACTCAAAAAACATAGAGTAGACTGAGTGATTCTAAGTTGCTCCCCGTCCTTAATTAAATATTGTACCCAATTTTTTTAATTTAAACCATCATCCATTTTTATAATATATTGTTCAAAATTATAGGATCTATAAAATATTTCCACTTATAACTCTATTTAATGATTTTCTTCCTAAACCTGCATAATTTTACCATCATAAATCAATTAATTATATATGAAATTTGAAAATAAGCAAAAAATTTAGAAACAACTCACTTCCTTAACCTGAAAGCTATATGATCTTGAAAATTGGATATTATATTAAGGGATTAAAATAGTATTATGTTTCAACAACATTTGATTTCTTTGTATTTTGGCAGAAACAATATTTAATCTATTATAACCGAATAACAATAAGTCTTAGTGTGCTCCAAGTCTATGATTGGAGGATACAAATGAACAATAACCCTATATTAAATATTAATAACGATATTTAATTATATAGCAAGTATGCAAACTTCAACTCCTAAATAATCTCTTTTAGTTTATATTTACCAAGCAATATTTAAATCATTTAAAGTCAACTCAGTGAGTAAAAACAATGTAAAGGATGAGTATAACTTAGGGCATATTTGTATTAGTTTTTGAAGAATATATTATAAAAAAAATAGATTTTAGAGAATATATTTTAGAAAAAATAAATTTTAAAAATAGAAGTGTTTGGATGACTAATAGTATAATTACTTTTTATATTAGTAAATTATAAAAAAAGGTATTATTTAATTAAAAATATAAGAGATGAGAGAGAGTAGAGAAGAGAGATGGGAGAGAGTAGAGAAGAAAGAGGAGAGAGTGTAGAGAAGAAATACGAGAGATAGTAGAGAAGAAATACGAGAGATGAGAGATGGTGTAAAAAAAGTAAGTGTAAGATAATAATTGAATAATCCATAAGCTATTTTACTATTCTAAAAATTAATTTTAGTAGCTTATTCAAAACTATAATTTTTACTAAAATTACTTATAGATAAATATAGCTGTTTATTTATTTTTTTTTAAATTAAAACTTTATCTAAAAAACTTTTTAAACTATACTATTAAGTATACATTTAGTACTTTTTAACTCTCTATGTGACCCAAAATAAGACGGGGGCATGTCATATTCTAATCGTAATTCCACATGCTGCAATGTCATGAAAAATTACCACATATCCAAGCGTAACAAATTCTTTAGTTACACCCTACTAGGTGTAGGGACTTTTAGAAAAAAATAAAAAAAGTTGGCTAATGTTCAAAAGATAGGCAGTTATTTATCAATTTTAAACTTTCGGGGACCAAATTGAAAACTTGGATAGAATATGGGGCAAAATATCAACTTTCCCAATTCTCACTGGTAGAAAAAAAATTACAAGTGAAATCAGGCTCCACAATTTGAAATTTTTGGAGGACCCGCTCCGCTACTCGTGACACGTGCTCCTCTGACAGAGCGAGTACCGATCTATATATAGTACTCCCCGTGCCCCTTTCAAATTTCAATTTCAATTTGATAAAGCAGTAGTTTTCAAATTTCGGTGGACAAGAAAAAAAATATGGTGCCTACTATTTATCGCCTCATCCCTCTGTTCAGACAAAAATAGTTTTCCATCCCGCATCTTTTTCCCTCCCTCATTTTATCATTTTCTCCTTGGAGGGAAAATTTCTAAAAGAATTTCCAAGCACTGGAGAGACTATGAGCTCATTCATCCATCGTTAAAGGATTTATAAGGGTTTTGTTCTTCCAGGTTTGCTTCGTTCGAGCTGTTTCCGTACTTGTACATTTCTTTTCTGATATCTCTCGGATTGCTGGAAAGAGTCAGTACGGCGCTTGCTTTGGGAGCTTCTTGCTGTTGATTTTAGTCTCAGGTAATAAGTTTTGTGTGTTTAAGCTTGTTTATTTAGCCCCGGCAAGTTTTTCAAGATGTTCTTCAGAATGTCGCTTCTTTAGGGTTTCAATTCGATTCTGTTGGTTTTAAGTTTTACCGTGGTCTGTACTTCTGTTGGGTGCTGACCTGGCGGTGAATACTCTTACGACGATGTTATATGATTAATTTGGTGCGATATGGGTTTTTACTTCTGTCAGCTCGTAATTTCGGGATAATTTGATTTAGGGTGTTGAGTCTCACTAACTGGATGATTATTCGTCTAATTTGATGATAGTTTGAATAGATAATGTATTTATGATTGTTGTTTTGGAACAAATTTTGAGCTTTACCAAAGTTTTTATTAATCTTTTGTCCTGCTTGCTTGACTAAGTTAAATACTAAGGCAAACTCGAGTTTAATTTGGATTTTTTTTTCTCCGGGATATATATTATATGCTTCTGTTCTTGTTGGCATTGTCTGTGATCCCTGCATGTTAATGAACCGATTTTCTTTATAACAAAGAAATCAGAATTTATACTAATTTCTTACGAATTCGAGCAAGTCTCCTGATTTTTTACCAAACCAGCATTCCAGCAACACTATGCATGTTCTTTAGGAATTAAATATTTCTTCCTTTATGTTAAAGCGTCTTGCTTACTTAATTTAGTGAGTCCCGGTTCTTTTAATCTTGCAGATGTGGAGCCTGCTGCACTGACTGCTATATTGCTTTAAATATTCAATTTTCCTCTAATATTTACTTATTAGCTATGGTTGAAGTTATCTCCCCTTAGCATTGATCCTCAATCATTTTCCTATAATGCATGCTATGTTGGAAACAGGACTCTTGTTCAGGATCTTTATTTTCAGCTTTGGTTCCTCTTGCAAAATCTAACTAGTTTTTGCGACATATTCACAGTGCGGAAATGCAAACCAAGAAGAAAGCTTCTGGGAAAAATGGTGGTCATGAGCGTGTTAGTCCAAGAATTTCAAGAGCACAGCGGAAGGTCTCTGAAAATGGGCAAAAAGTAGAAAAGCATGTTACTGACCTAATTACATCTTCAACGAGAAAGAAGAAACCTAGTAAGTCGCTAGTTACTAGTCAATTTCTTTTTTGGTTTGAAAGTGATCTAATAACATTATCTATTTAATTATATCTATTGTATCTTTTATATCCTGTTATTCTACCCTACTGCGATGTCTGATGCATTGTGAGGTTACTCCTGCCACAATTAATCTGAACTACGCTGATATATTTTTATATAAAGTGCTGCCACTAGACTGAATTAATCAATTTTCCATTATTATTGGATGATTGATGATTAGTTATTTATTGGAAAATGCTCTTGTTAGTTAAATTCTACTCGAAAATGATATTTCTTTGAACAACATGAGATTAATGGCCAATAAAAATAATTTTATTTTTCTTTGCTGTATCTTTCAGTCAGTACACTTAAGAAGAAAGGTGCCGAGCCAATTCCTTCAAAGAAGTATGACTTGGTAGATCATGACACTTCCAATGCTTGTTTGGCAAATGACGCAGTTGATGGGGTTTCATTAGATTTCTTGGTAAGTTAATTTGATGATCTTTCCTTGGGTCTGTCTGGGATTTTCTGCCAAGTTTCTCTTTTGCATGAAAATTGAAATTCATTTTACTGATATTTTATACAATCGCCTAAGGATACATTCCCCTTGACAAACTTGTTCTCTGTGATGAAGTGAATATCAGAGTATTCCTGCATATGATTAGCATGTTAGGTGCAAATGCTTTATACAAGGAAAAATTATCACTGTTTTAATATTATTCTGGGCTGAAATAATGCTCTAGGGTTGTGACAATCAAGACATGCATTTGGAGTCTGGAACTATATTTTCTCCTGGTTTTCATACTTCGAGAGGTTGTGCTGGAAAACTTGTTGATAGAGGTAAATGGCTGTTTTTTTAGTAATTCTTTGTAGTAACTCCTTTTTTCTTGTTGATTATGTAATCTTAGCAATTCAATTATGATATTTTATAAAATTTTCATTGATCGCTTTCTTTTTGTTTCTCTCTAGTTGATTTTGTCAAAATTTTTCAGAATGGGGACCAGAAAAGCATCTCCGCAGATGAAAAAATAGAGTTACCTCAGAAGGATGGTCAAGTTAGTAAAGAATCTTTCATTGCAATGGAAGTAGACATGAATGATCCATCCAACTACAACACACTGTGTTGCGGTGATCAGGTGCTGGGCACAGAAGATAACAGTGGTTGTAGTTCTGAAAATGATGGAAATGGTGAAGTTTCTGTGACTCATCTATCCGTTAAAAAGTCAAAGCTGGAATGTGTTGATGAGCGTGGTCAGGACTCCATATCTTCTGATCTTTGCCAAGATGATGACGAGCTTTCTGATTTTGATGAATTCAATCCTTACTTATTCATAAAGACCCTACCTGATTTGTCATCAGTGGTTTCAACTTTCAGACCACTGTTACTACCCAAGCAGACACGAAGTTGCCCACCTACCACTCTTGTCCTGGACTTGGATGGTAAGAAAATAAAATTACATGACTATTTTAAATGTCCTGCGTAAACCCTCAAGAAAAAAATAATTACACAAAAAATAAAAGATTTAGTTTCTTTTTATTTGTCTTAAGAGTACATCGTTTGAGTCAAATTTGCTTTTATTACTTGTATGAGGAATTGAGGATTTTCAATAATTAATAGATATTTGGTTAGCTAAACTAATTTTCTTTTCCTTTTCGATTGTATTAATAATAATTATTGTGTCAATCTATGGGTTGATCTCCTGTTTCTGTACTTTGAATAGTGATTGTGGTTTTTTTGTTGGCAGAAACTTTGGTGCATTCTACCCTTGAAGCATGTGAAGATGCAGACTTCACATTTCCTGTTAATTTTAATTTTGAAGACCATACTGTCCACGTCCGCTGTCGGCCCCACCTTAAAGACTTCCTAGAGAGAGTTTCCAGTCTGTTTGAGATTATAATATTTACAGCTAGTCAAAGCATATACGCTGAGCAACTTCTAAATGTGCTTGATCCAAAGAGGAAGATTTTTCGCCATCGTGTTTACCGTGAATCTTGTGTGTATGTTGATGGAAACTACCTCAAGGATTTGACGATTCTTGGCCGTGATATGTCGCGTGTTATAATAATTGACAATTCCCCACAGGTATGTTAACTGTGTTTCTGCTCTCTTTGAGATCATTTCTGTAGTCATTATGGGTGATTGTTATTTTCATGCTCAATTAGAGTTTAGCAGAAACATGTTGACCCTAATTTTGCTATGACTAGATTTCTGAAGAAATATATATATATATATATATATATATAAAGAGGTACAGTAGCGATACTTATATCTGTGGTTAATTTGCCCCTCTTCAGGCGTTTGGGTTTCAGGTGGATAATGGGATACCAATAGAGAGTTGGTTTGATGATCGTTCAGATCAAGAATTGATTTTATTACTTCCGTTTCTGGAGAGCCTGGTTGATGTTGATGATGTTCGTCCACTAATTGCAAAGAAGTTTAACCTTCGGGAGAAAATTGCTGCTGCTGCGTATCCTTCGTTAAATTCAAATAGAGATCTCATATCAAGTCTTCAGTATTCATCATGGGTTGTACAATATTGAGACTTGAGAAAACTATGGCTTCTTTTCAAGTTGTAACATTCTTAAATAATTACGACGTTAGCAACATCATCCTGTATGATATATGCTGTCGACCCAAAAAAAGAAACAAAAACTTAAGGCCAGAAATGTTGGGGTTGCTTTCTCCCGCTTGGCTGGTTGTTTATTGGCTTGCCATAAAAATTTCCCAAATATTTTACATATTTTTGCTCTTGGCTGATTGCATGGGCTTTCCTTGAGGATTCTATCAGTTAAACTAAGGAATCTTACTTTATGGAAAAAAGAGAATACACATGCTTGCTAAGGAATCTATTGCCACATAGTAAAATTTTATCACAATGCTGAAAGATGAGGTCAATGTTAATCCGATATTTTATGTTTTCATATTGGTATATAGGAAATAAAATATATTTGTGGTATCAGATTATTTTGATATACATGCGTGCGACTTGTAAGTGTACGTTTGTGATGCTTTAGTGAAATTGTTAGTAGTAAATTACGACGACTTTAATAAAATATTGTTATCTAATAGCAACATGATATTGCGCCACAATTTTTTGTTTTTATCATTTTTTATACCAATTATTCAAATGTATGAACAGAACCATAAATCCTTTAAAAAAAAAAAGTTTTCAGACCAACGAGTAAGATGATAGAGCCTACGATTCTCTGATCAATTGGCGCCAAGCCAACTTACTAAAATGCGTGACCAACAGAACCTGCTCGAGTTCGGCCTTGCGCTCGCCGTTATCGTTTGAGGCATGAATTGCTTGCAGCATCATGCTTAGCCTATAAATAACAATCCACCCAGTAGCTACTTCGTCTTCGTGTCCCGCCATATTTTCCATTCAAACTCTTTCTCCCATCGAGCAAATTCTGAGTTCTCTTCTCCCTTCGTTTTTATTTTTTTTCGCCGTAACTCTTGAATTTCGCATTAACAGCCGAAAACCATGGTGATCATAGAAGCCTCTCTGAATATACTGCTCTTTCAATTTGATCGTCTCGTGTATTCTGAATTTTCCATTTCATTCTTTCAGGGCGTTGAACAGAAAGTCAAGGAAGCTGAAATCACCGAGCAGGATTCGCTTCTTCTTGTAATCGTCGATTATCTTAGTTTGATTAGCATTTCGTATTTTTGCATTTTTTTTATCCAAGTTTCCTGAGCAAATGATTTTGAAAGTCTCTCTGAGTGTGCGTGCGCACTCTCCCTGCTCTGATTTCTGATTGATGCAATTTATTTCTTCAAGTGAATTTAGATTTCATGCAGAATGTAGTTACAGACTTTACATTGTATTTTTTCTACTATCAAATTCTAGCTTAATCGGAGGGGTCTCATTTGCTGTCATGAGTAGCCTATAGTTACTAAAGATCTTCGGTTTAGTCAAATGTAGATGTCAGACGGGATCTAAAACTATGAGTTCGTGATCCATAACTTCAATCGTAGTTTCTCTAAATATTTCCGAGAATATTACTCTCTGGAAAGCAGAGTTGGTGTGAAGTTTGAACCATTTGGTGCTCGTTTTCCTTTACAATTTCCTTATTCTGGGACTCATCAGGACTGGTATTCTTAATAACAAGAATTTTGAGTCGATTCCATCGGACATTTACTGATCTGAAATTAATTTGACAGACGAGGAACTTGCTTCGAATTGCCATATTTAATATTAGTTACATCAGAGGCCTGTTTCCGGAGAAGTATTTCAACGATAAGTCTGTTCCAGCTCTTGGTAAAGTCTATCTTTAGTAGCCCGTCCATTATCCTATGATTTCAACTGAGTCTTACTAATATTTGTTGGTTGATTTCTCAAAATTTCTGTTAAAAACGACAGAGATGAAGATAAAAAAACTGATACCATTGGATGCCGAATCTCGCCGACTTATTGATTGGATGGAGAAAGGCTCGTTTATTTTTTTTTTCTCGTTAAATTTTTCCGATTAGAGTTTTGATTTGTTTTGAATTGGAAGCTATCCGTTATATTTTATGTAAATTGCAGGAGTATACGATGCTTTACAGAAGAAGTACCTGAAGACACTTTTCTTTTGTGTGTGTGAGACAGTTGATGGACCGATGATTGAAGAATATGCATGTAAGGCTTTGACTATCTCTGATTATAACCGAAGTTATTGGGATCTCGTTGAAAAAAGTTGACTGAAAAGAGAAACCCGCCGACTTATTAATATTAGGACAACTTTGCGCAATGCTAATGGCATAATGTGGATTCCTATTTCTTCTTTCTTATATTTAATTTTTCTACTGCAGTTTCCTTCAGCTATTCGGGTTCTGACAAACAAGAGGTCTCCATGAATATCAATCGCACTGGAAACAAGAAGCAGGGTGGGACATTCAAAAGTAACAGTACCACAGAAATTACTTCCCAGCAGATGAGGTTATTTTCGAAAGAAAATTTACATTAGATCCAAAATGAACTTGTTTTGAAACCTAGTAACCGATATTATGTGGGTCATGATGGCATCTTCAGGAGTTCTGCCTGTAAAATGATTCGAACACTTGTTCAGTTGATGAGAACTCTGGACAAAATGCCCGAAGAGGTAAATAAGTTCAGACGCTTTGCTTGATACAGCCATTTCTTAACACTTTATTCTTCCTTTCTACGGAGCAAGAAGTCTGAGATATTGTCTTTTATTCTGTCCTCAGCGTACTATATTGATGAAGCTCATATACTATGATGATGTGACGGTATGCTTTTAGTATGTTTCTGAGTTGTAGAAATATCTTGAATACAAATTCGACTTTGGTGGTTGTTTACTTTTTGAAATATTTGACGAGATTGTGACAAAAAGGGCAGATGCTTTGTTACATACCAAAGCAGACTGTAATATAGAAGCATTCACAATTCTCTATCCTTGCAGCCTGCAGATTATGAACCTCCATTCTTCACGTGTTGCACAGAAGAAGAAGGTCGCTGCCCATGGACAAAAAGTCCACTGAAAATGGAGGTTGGGAGTGTTAACAGCAAGCACTTTGTGTTAGCTCTTAAGGTAAGGAAGGATCATGGTTACAGCTTGTTGTAAAATCCATTTTTCTGCTTTCCGATAACGGTTTCTTATTTAAACTTCTATAGGTAAAGAGTGTTCTAGATCCTTGTGAGGATCAGAATGAGCAAATGCAAGATGATGATATGACCTCTGGGGCTGATTCGACGCAGAGGGATGAGTATTTTGATTCTGACAGTGAGGTAAGTGAGGATGTTGCTTGATATAAAGCATCCTTTAAATTCTACCTGACCGAAATGAGTCCCTAAAGCAATTCAGTTCCAAAAATTGTGTAATTTTACAATTTTCAGGTTGACCATACTCAAGGGAATAGATATATAGTTGCACCGATAGGTAATTGCTATTAAGCTCGTGTTTTTCATTTCATTTACCCAACTCCATTTTAATAAGTAAACGAGTTTGTATCTATTACCGCAGAAAAACAACCCCAGGCAAATGATGATGGCATGGATGACCAAGGTAAACTTGGCCTTTTAGACTTTATTGAATTAAAATATCCTTCCCACCTACCTAAATCTGTTTGTGTCAGGCATGTTAATACGAGCGTATATATAATCCATAGGATGTATGTGTTTGTTTGTCAACTGCATTTATTTTGTATGTGTGTAGTGTAGCCATCTATGTAACTATGCTGGTTTTCTTTTAAACACAGGGATAGTTTAACCAATAACTGGACTTCGGATCTGTTTGAATACCTCATGATCTTCTATATTTTACGCAGACGATACACAAGATTCTATGGAAGATGAGCGACAATTAGACCGGGTGAAGGAGTGGATTCATCATGGCCACCTTAACACTGTTGAGCTTACTGACGTTCTAGCAAATTTTCCTGACATCTCAGTGGTAATTTTTTCTTTTAATTTTCTGATCTTTATAACATTCGTCAAAGATAATTTTCTGGTCATTTTTATAATTATGGTTTAAGCCTTGCAATTTCGTTTTATATAATTTTTTTAATATTTTCTTATTTTTTGTCAGATACAATCTTAATTTGAATCTTGACCCTGGCAGGTTTTAATTGAAGGTATAAGACTTAAAACCATCACATTAGAGCGGCGAGGTAAACTCCATTGTTCGACAAATAATGTCGGTATGGTGATTAATTTTTATGGGTTATTCAGATATCATGGGTAAGTTAGTTAAGGAAGGCGTGCTATCTGAAACGGGAAAGGATACCTACACCATTAACAGGCAAAAGGTGGACTTTTACTCTCAATTCTATAAGTGCCTTCTTTCTCATTATCTTTCAATTTGGCCTGATAAAAACTCCTTCCTTCTCAGAAATCTGATGAATATGAGTTCTCAACCGTGAAAGAAGAAGCTGATGATCAAACTATTCAAGGCGTTGATGGAGTTCCCCTGCAGGTTGAAGATGGCCTTTACATGAAGGTGGGTTTTAATTCATTCTCAGAAATATTGGCGGACTTTCTATATAAGCATTACCTTCAGTTGCGATGATAAATACAACTAGTGCTCGAAGATATTATAGTAGCATACTGGTAAGTCACAGTACTGATTTTGAATTAGACGCAAGACTCAAAACAACTCAAGTGAACAAAGCATGTTAGACTTTGAGAGTTAATATTACATTCAAGTCTGATTTTTTTAATAATTCGTAATAAAATTTACTTTTTCTTATTTGTAAGGCTCCATTCATGTGATGAATGAAACATCTCTAATTTGTAATTCTTTGCTTAAATAAATCTCTTGCGGCTTTTCTTAAAAATTTGAATATAATATGTGCGGGTCTGTCTTCTAACAACTCTTCATAGAATATATCAGCTAACTCAGGTGTCAAAATCTCAGGCCCTCTATCATGCTCTACCAATGACCTATGTGACAGTCACAAAGCTTCAAAACAAGCTTGAGGGAGAAGTAAGCCAGACAGCCGTGCGCAAGATAATACATAAAATGGCTCAGGATGGTTTTATTGAACCGAAAGGCATCAGAAAATTGGGTATTAAATAAACGATCTAAGAATAATCCTTTGTCTTTTCCTTATTTATTTCCTGTCTTTATAATAAATATGTCGTAAATCAGGGAAACGCGTTATCCATTCTGAGTTGACTCAGAGGAAACTAATGGAAGTCCAGAAGGCTCTGATGGGTACTACTGCTGAAGCTATGGTATTGACTGCAGAGTTTTCTGAGCGTGTGTGTGTGTGTGTATCCTTTTATTTTAGTGTAAATTAACTTCTTTAGTATATTTGAAATTTCTCAGGAAATAGATCACAGTGAACCAAATAGTAAGTCCAAGCCTATTAGTTTCCATGCAAATGGTAATGGTTGAATAATTAGTTCAATTTCCGAATCTGCAGCTTTTCTATATTTTAGTTCTTACGAGTGTAATTTCCATCCTTGGTAATCAGGAAGTAACAACAGGGGGGGATCCACATGCGGTGTCCTCCGCTCCATTGGATCAGATCTAACGAGGATGAGAGTTAGATCTGACACCAACCAAACTGACTCCCCCAGGAGTGGGCAGATCAAAGTGAGAGAGTTGGAGAACACTCCCACAAGCAGGGTTGAGGCAAGTTACATACATTAAGCTTCCTCTGTTCAATATTGTGGTTCATAGTGGTCATTCTCTTATATATATGTCTGCATATAACTGAAGTACTTTTTTGTTTTGCCCGGGAATCACAGCCTGTAGCTTCTAGGGAGAGTTTTGCTCCAGGTAAAGAGAACAGCAATGCCAACGAACGTTCAACTGTAAACCAGGGTAACGAAGTTGAGACTCTTCTCTGCAGTAATAGCTCTCAGGAGAAGCGATCCAGGAAAACAAGCACGGTAATCTGCAGCTTCCCTCTTTCCTCTTTAATGGCACGTCAATTTCTGGCTATTTAAAGCATGAAATGTGTTGGTAGACGGTAGTCTTCTCAAGCGTTTTACAGTTTTAGACTTCTTTCTTCTCTCCATTGTTTTGCAGGTAAAGGAGCCTATCCATCAATATTTTAAGCGCCAGAGATCTCAAGTTCAGTGAACCTGCTGCATTCATCCCCGATCCCTCCACATACAAATTTAAGTCCCGACTTATTTTAATTTGGTCCCACACCATATAAACACTATGCCATGATAGTTAACTATTTACATATCTCTTATAGTAGTACAGAATTAACATGCACGGTCAAATTCTTGTGTCTAGCTACAGTCCTGGCTGATGACTTTATTGTGATTGGCCCACAGTTAAAATTGGAGAAAAGACAGATTAATACTAATTTGATGTGCCTTGTAGTACACTGTTGCTTATATTTGCTTTAATTTACGTATTATCCTGGACATGATAGGTGCGAGGTAAAAAGCATTTCTTCTTCTCTACTGCACTTTTGTTGCAGATCTTGTCCCATATACTTCTTGCATGCATAGATTTAAATATTATCAGTTTATTATCATTTGCCTAGTGTCTAAAATGCTGTTGGGTCAAAATTTGAAGTCTACATACTGTAAAGATGAAAGTTGGATTTCAATGTTTTGATTCATAAAACCATGAAATTTTTCGTGACTTCAGGGTAAACAAAGAATATCACTAACCACAAAAGCTGATATTTATCCATGTGGCAGTGGCAAACTCTTTTCTTCTTAATAACACGTTTGCTTTCATGCATAAACCACATGCTCCACAAATATATTTGGTAAGAGGGTTCGCGGAAAAGACGACATGGCCACAAGATTAATACTATTGTGAGGGATTAGTTTGGAGTTATTTTGTTAATGTCATTTTCGGGGTTATAAACAACAAAAGAGCAGTCTATATCTTTCACTTTAATTAGCATGCGGCCCCATTTGTATGTTCAGTCTTTATCTTCATGTCGTTTCCTTCTTCACTTCATGTGGAAATATAGAGCAAGGGATCCTTAGCTCGCTTGCCATTTGAGAATCTGTGACATCACTTTCTCAATTGGGTTTCATTTGACTTTGAACTTCAGCAAACTACAGTCATTTCATGTTATTCTTTCCTAATGTAGTCAACTTCTTAATACCTAAAGACCGTAAAATAAAAAAAATATTTTTTATGAAATAGAATATCTATGTATAATATAAATAAAAAATATTATCACTGCATAACAACAATAAAAATAACAAATATTACATATCATCTTTACAAGAATATAAAAGTAATATGTATGAAAAATTAGAAACTACTCGTGTATTATTGTGTCGTGAATTTTATAAATATTATTAAAATAAGCTTTCCAATATTTTAAAAAATTTAATACATCTTTTTACTGAATGCTGCCTTAAGATCTAATGTCTTGGATTGGAGGTTACTCGTATGAATTATTTGTTTATTTATTTTAATGAGTTCTATGCTGCAGCCATGAATTGTTTGCCTTCTATGAAATGGAAAAGATAAACTAACTGAAATTCTTCCTAACTGATAATAATAATTATTATAAAAATAATAATAGCAAATGGGTTATGGCTAAAAAGAATGAAACATTCCGTAGGCGAGAGCGAGGGTGAGAGTCCTTGGGCTTATACGTAGGCCCCACGCGAATGCCAACTGCCACCGATTCAGTTATGAGATTCTGGAAATGATTTTTCACCTGAGCGGCCTATATCAAGCGAGTTGCGTTTCTTTTTCACCGTGTGGAAGCTAAGAACTCTGTTACGCTGGTAGTGAGAAAACGCTGTTGAAATCTCTGTGACTTCTGTTTCAACGCACGAAACAATGGCTTCCAACACGGTTTGCAATGATCTAGCTCGTTTTTCTTCTTCATCTTCAAGTTTTCTTTACCAAATTTTTTTAGTTCTTCCTTTTCGTTGAGATGACAATCATTGTAATGTTCATCCTCACGTCTTGCAGTCTGAGATTGGAGTTTTAGTTCTTTAATCTAGCTCGTTTTTCTTCTTCGTCTTCAAGTTTTCTTTACCAAAATATTTTAGTTCTTTCTTTTCGGTGCGATTATAATCATTGTAATGTTCTTCTTCTTGTCTTATAGCCTGAGATTGAATGCGAGGGTCCAGAACTGAGGCGCCTTGGATCTGTGAGGACCATTGCTATTGGAGTTTTTGTCTGTACTACGGCTCTCTATGATTACGCAAAACGGAACCATAGGCTTTTGACTCTGCCTGCTAGACTGGTGGAGGTCCCTGTGAAGACCGTTCTTGGTCCTGTATGGAACAGTTTTCGGAACCTGCCTGACGATCTGGTGGTTCTGGCTGACATTTTGGTATTTTACATCTGTATCTCTCACAGTTCTCTGGATCTTTTTGTTCTAATTCTTGGATAAAATAAAATAAACATTGTGGCTCAGTAAATGTTTTGTGATCTTTGATTCTTGATCGCTCAAATGTATGCTTTCTTGGATACAAACTTATGCTCTGTTAATAACAGTCGGTGAATCTTTCTTCTGTTTGACCATACGATCTGATTGGAGAAGAGGAAATCCAGATAAAAACTTATTAATATCATTTCAAGATGCATGCATTTCTTAAATATTTTTAATCTCGATATCAGATTGACATATATTTCTTGAACTAGACTGGCAATCTATTCACTAAGCTATGCCAAACTCGGACCGTGCGGCTTTGTGTTTAACCAGGTTTAGATCGTTTTAGGGGACCTGTCGTTGTATTGAAGTAGAATTATACTCGTGGAAATGTCATCTCTCAAAATTCGACAGCTATCTCGGTTGCTTTCTATATGTATGTGAATATGTCTGCGCGCGCGTGTGTAGAGAGAGAGCGAGAAAGGGTTACATTATTATGTCTCCTTGATCAGTTTGGTTCTGGAAAATTGTTTGATTTATTCGTTTCATGAACAGTTTGAAGCTGAGATAAGTCATTTATTTATACGTGGTGCAGGCGGATAATGTTGCCGCTAGATACAATGCGTATGCTCCTAGTTCTGTGAAGCGGCTTGTGTGGCCATTCAATGCTGTGGTGAGGAAACTGATCCATAAGGCAGTGATTGTCGCAAATGAGGCTCAAGCTAGAGGGCCACAGGCCGCTGCACGATATGTTGCTGTGCGATCTCAGAAATTTGTGATAAAAAGCATAGCTAAGTGGTGGGCTTTTTTGAGGCAGTATCACTTGTTTCGAGCATGGGCCAGGTTGGTGCTTCCTGGAGTTGCTTGCTTATGCAGGAAATATAACAAATTCATAGGGTACGCGACTATGAGGAATTATCCTCTTGTGGGGCATTTACCTGCAATCCCCATTGATGAGCTAGCTTATGCTGTTCGTCAGCAATCACTCAGGGTCACTTGGATTAATGTGCAGACCACTAGGGGAGGAGGTGTGATAATATCGTCCCCTCGTTACCCTCGTTACCATGGTTATAACTCAGATTGAGTTTCTAGTGTTCTGGATTTCCACATTGGGTATGATCTCGTTCTGGAAACTGCAAAACAACTATTTTGATTGAGTTTCAAATTCTGATACTTTGGTGGTCATCTTTGATGTGAGACTGACGTTACATTGAGTATTGCAATTGGGTTGATGATGTGAATAATTAGCCATCAGTTTTTCTTTGTTTCTGTTTCTGGATCAACTTTCTTCTTGCTCGTTTATAACATTGTTCCGTTACAGTAACGAACTATGAAGTGAATGGGAAAGTCACAATGGCTTTTTCTTTCTTTTTTCCATTTTTATCTTTCGTTTGAAGAATGCCAAGTTCCATACACAACAATCCCGTCTTAAATAATATGCATATGCCATAGCGTCTTAGTGTTGGTCAGCATAAATAAATATTGTCTGGTCATTCGTGAAACGCATAAGTTTGCCATCGCATTAAAGTTTTACATATTCTGCTCAGATATATCTTTATCACTTAATTGGCTCAGGTGGTTAATACTAAACACAAAGTACACCATCATAACTCAGTTGAGCATTTTATCAAATAAAGTGCATTCCCATTCGCTTCTTTCATATAGTCGCAGTAACATGGAACCTTATTTCGAAGTAAGTGTAAAGAGGTGCAAAGTCAGTTGGAACCTCTGCAACAATACACGAAATTAACAGCTTAAATGAATACAGTCCATAACCCAACTTCTTTCTTCTGAAAATTTGTGACAAATTCAGCACTCCTGCATAAAAAAAGAACCAGTAAAAATGAGTAGATGACTATGAGACAATTGCAGAGCAAAAAGTTGTCCAAATTGTCACTTCAGAGAAACCTTTTCCATTTGAATCCAAAGTAACATGCGTTAACGCAACATATATACAAAACATGATATGACAAGACACGGCAACACAAGAAGATTGTTGGATACATGTCCGACACAATAAAATTCAATTTTTTAGGTTTTCACACATCACGTATCTTAACAGATACAAGAGCAACGCTACATAAAAAGACAAAACACTGGCTCCAAATTCCTTATCCATGGTAATTGAACTCATATTTTTAGCAACTACTGTCCGCTCACAAAAATATTTTAAACTCCCTTACTTCCCGTGTTCAAGTAGGTTGCAAAAACATAATGACAGCAAGCAATTTACCTCATGTGCAGGAAATGGAAAATCTTTGATTCTATTATTTTAGATAAGGCTGCACTTATATACACAACTACTGCATCGACAGTTGCATAAATTTAATAATTCTCAAAGGAACAAGTCACAACTGCAGAAACCTGATAGATTATTCGCCATGGTATTTGTTTGTGTGAAAATTACTGTGTGTATCCTAATTTTTCAAGTTCTGGACAACTTGCGACAAATTTCAACTTCAGTTATGTGTGTATCATACTTACCCTACTTGAATAGATACAATACAGCACATGAGTTTTAATTTTTTTTTCTTACATCAAAACATCCATTAAAGGTTTTTCCAATCGCTAAGGTGATTAAATTCCCCATTTAATCTTGATATCAAATGGGAAAATATAGACATCAGCCTTGTGAGTTTATTCAACTTGTCCCGTCCCTCAACCCCAAACCGCCAGAGAAAAGAGTCCTTATTTCTTAGGATCAATATAAATAATCGATCAAAACAGCAAAGTGCCCAGAAAAGTCCAAAATCCACAGAAATTAATGATGTCTGGGATGAAGATTGAAGAACAATACCTCATTTAGATGAACCACCGTTTCGCTGGAGGACGTCATCGTAAGGGTCCCTCCGACCAGGAGTCTGACTAATTTGAGCATCCCAAGCGAGTTGAGAATTATGGCGCTCGAATGTCCAAAACCCATAAGGTCGCAGAGGGTAGCTCCACATCTCCTTCGTCTTCTTGCACCTATCCTTCACCGAATAAACGTGTTCTCTGAATTTGCGATCCCTTTCCTTCGGATCTTCCATCAATTTCAGAATCAAGTTCTCAGCGAACTCCATGATGAACCCCATCTTATTTTCCACTGTCAATTATGACAAACTCCAAACACTCAATTTCTACACTCACGATATAAAGCATTCGGGCTCGATGAACAGAACAAGAAACCACCATCGAACTCGGTCATCAATGAAAAATATAGCTACCAATTGAATCAGGCAGATGGCAAAGGTAAGGTTTGCTTTGACTTCACAAAATTATTAATCCCAGTGGGTTCAACATATCGAAACGAAGATCCAGAAATAAAGTTAAAGTGAAATAAAAGAGAACAAAAAAAAAATCAGCGCATAGGAACGAATAAATTGGAAGTAAATGCATCAAAGAGTTTACCTGATCCGCTCGTCGAAGCTCAAGAATTCGCAGAACGCCAACGACGACGACAACCTTAATCACTATTTTCTACTCTTTTTTTTTTATACAAAAAAACTGGGAGAAATACTGGTTGATCATTCGATGATTTAAGGCCCATTAATCTAAGACCAAGTAGCTAGCTTTATTGGGCCTGGCCTTGATTCTGATGGATTTTCTGGGCTTTCATGAACTAAAAATAATGGATAGTTACAAAGTTATAGGCCCACTTTCCGTGTCCAATACATTTTGGGCGGAATCTCAAGTAAGCAGTGATCTGGGCTTCCGTACGTATTAAAGCCTGTTAAGGCCCAAGTTATAACTGATTTTGATATCACTTAAGATAAATACAGATAGTGAGTCTAACTCATTTTTAAAAATCTATTTATAAAAAAATAATAATTGTGAGTAATGATTTAAGACTTGATTCCAACATCAAATATATCTTAAATAGAAAAAACTGAATATTCATAATTTTAATCGATGTATAATTTGCCCCTTAATGCCATTAATTAATTTCTATATATTTATTTATGAGAATTCAACTATATATTGAAAAGGCTTATAGGTCATTTTTTACTTATATTCTTTTCCATTTTAATTTATTTAATTATAAATTATTATTATTTTTGCAATTTCGTGTTATGTAATTTGAACTTTGATAATAAGAGATCAAAAGGTAGTACATAAATAATACATGACGGTGACAAATTGAGATGCTACCTCACAAGCAAGTGAGAAAAGGAAAGGGAAAGGGAGTTTAAGGAAAAAGGAAAATTTTAAGTTAATAACTTTAAGAAATTACAATTAATTTCGAAAAGCAAAGTTAGGTGAAGGGTAAGAAAGGTTGCTGTTTCTATTTTTGAAAAAAAAGGCAAGTCAGTTTTGAAAATCACGTCAATTTTCGTCTCCAACATATTTGATAATGTAACATGTTTTGTTCAAATTAAAGCAGAAAAAGGTCGTTACAGTGTAATAAGTAAGGCTGTCATGGCTGTCATTCGACTATCTAATGAAGCAACTTTGTCTGGAATCCATGAAAATTTCTACCTACCATCTCTGCTCCCTCCATTTATAACCCTTATCTTCTTTCTTTTTTCTCTCTCTCTCATATTTATTTATTTCACACGTATTAGTGTATGTTATCCAGAGAAGGCCTTTTATTTTCTTTTTTTCTTTTTTAGCATTAAGGCAATGGATATCAATGTCACACATCCAATTGCTTTGCAAATTGCTGGTCTCTCCCACTAATTTTTTTCCCTTTATCTTTATTTATTTATTTTATTGGATATGGTCCATTGGAGGTCAATCCTTACTCCTTAGTGTATATTTCTGATGCTTTTCGACCACAAGAAAGCAGCACAAAAGTTAAAAAGCAGGTTTCACAGGGACCAAATGTCAGAGGCGGGAACTTTTTTTTTTATAATTTTTTTTAAATAAATAGAACTCACTCATATTTTAAAAATAAAATAAAAAAAATTCTAATAAATTATCTATTACTTTTAAATATAAATTTAAATATATAAAAATTAAAATATCTCCTCATATATCAATTAAAATTATAATAAAATAATATTTTCTAATAATTAAATATATTTTAAATATATTTATTAGTATATCCCATGTTCAATAGATGTCTCACCCCGCTTACTATTGGTATAGGCATGTACTAAATATGAATGGGAATTCTATGTCATGTTTCAAAATGGAGAAGCATGCCAAGAAATAATTCCATGAGTGCTCTGTAGGCGAAATTGAATCCTCCCGCATTCATTTAGACAGTTTTAAGGCTACTAAGATATTCAACTACTAGGGCTATAGCATTATTAATTAATTAATTGATGTTATTAATTTGCACCACATATTGAATTTTTTTTTTGGTATAAAAATTTTTGAAAAAGGGTTAGACTCACTCACGATCTAAAGGTAGGGGAAGTCTTCTTTCCTCTTAGACAATACCAATATCAAGTAAAGCGAGCTGTCTATTATCCTCAAACATAAATCTAAACACCCAAGAACTAGGATGTCTCCCCAAGTGTCATGATTAGAACTACAATAAAATAATACTCTCCAAAATTTAAATACACTCTAAATAATAGTATATCTCACCCTTTTATCAATTAAACTCACAGACAATGAGTTATATTGAATTGGATCCTTAGGTTGTCTTACAAGCAATTGTCCAAACGAGGCAATCCAGCATTTTGAGGAACTAGCCGTACATTGATCTATTCATATTCTTTTTAAAATAGAATCAATTTATTTCTTTTCGAAAAGGAAGAAACTTAATTATATAATTTATTAATATAAAAATATATAGGTAAAACTCAGAAAATTAGAATGGCACGCGAACTTCGGCGTGTTCAGATAATAAAAGAGCAAGCATTGACAAAAATTGTAATCTTTTAATTAACTATATTTAAGACTGATAGTTCCTGTATTGTACAAAAAAGGTACCTTATAATTAGAAATTAAAAAAACACAAAAGGCGATCCCTCTTTCGTTTTTTTCAGGAACCATTTAACCTATACAAGAAAAAGGTAAGGAAGCCAAACGGTGCCGTTTGAGGACCGACCATGATGAAAACGTTTAATTAACATGTAAATTACCATATCCGCACCCAAAAAATGGCCCCATTTCCTGAAAAACGATGCCGTTTGAACTTCCGTTCATTCTATTCTACCAGTCTCTCTAACTATCAACGGCCATCATGCCGTCTCCGTTAAAGACGCCGTCTACCTGTTCACCGGCGGCATCTTCGTCAGCCCATCTCTCCAATGGCACGCACTCCGCCTTGTGCCGAAACTTCCAATCCAGCGCCTGACATGCCCGAGAACAGTAATTCACCGTTCCACACACCGAACACCGACGAAATTCATGCTTCCTCGTCTCCGGCCGGCCACAACCAACATGCGAGCATAACCTAAGACCCGAGCCCGGTGACCCGCCCCGCTCTTTGAACCACTCCGTCATGAACCGGTTGGCGGGGTGTGACTCAACCGCCGGCACGTTGCAGCCAAAATCGCTAAGAAGCGGGCACCCTGACCCGGTCAGATTCCGGGGAAGCGGATAAGGATGCTGGTGCAGGACAGGGTGGAGGTTCCAGGTGAGCACAGGGATGCCAGGGTTAGCAGCCGCCGCCGCCGCTGGAGATGACAAAACAGCGGTAAGCTCTCGCGCGTTGGCCTGGACGAGAAATCGCCGTCCCTCGGCGATGTTTTGCCGAACCCCATATCCGTCTTGCAGGCAGTGGCCGAGTTCACGCAGAGCGTCGATGTGGCCAAGGAAGGCGGCGCGTGCACAGAGAGCCACACCGGCTCTTAGGTCCTTGTCGTTCTTGGTCCCGCCGCTGCCGTTGAACTGGACAACTGCCAGGGAGTACAGAGCCTGTGCGTGAGAGTTAATCGCCGCCTTGGCCATCAACGACGCTCCGCTTCCTCTGTTTTGCAAACAGTAAAATCGAATCTGTATAGACAAAAACAACCCCCAATTTAAGCACCTTATTCACAATTTCCAGAATTTAAAAAAAAAACACGCCTATTTTGAAGATGATATTTTTAAAACAAATAAATACTAACCATGCCCATAATATAACAGGCTTCAACATTCCCAGCATCGGCACAAAGTTTCAGAAACCGGTGAGCCGGGTCGGACCAGTTCTTGGCCTTAACAGCTAATGCTTTCGGCGAAACTTTCGATAAAACCTGAGATTGGAGGCCCAAACCATTGAATCTCTTACACCTGAACCCAGAAAATCAAACATGTCAGAGACCATCAACCCAATAAAACCAGGATCAAAACAATAATTTTCTGAAATTTCATTGAGACACGCACGTGATCAAAATACTAACGAAATCGGAGGGACACGCTGCGGTGGAGCTGAGTTTGGTGAGAATTGAGAGAACAAGGTCATCGGGCAGAGACTCAAAAAAATCGCATCCTCCGCCTCCGCCTCCAGCAACCATGTTTTCCGGCGGCGACTTCTTCATTCTTTTCCGGGTAACAAAAGACGATTGTTGTTCCTGGTCTTGAGATAACCTCAAGTTTCCGACATCGCCCTTATCGGAACGCAGCCTCGTAGACGCCACTCGAGGATAACACAGGCCTCTCCTCGTTCTCATATCCTGACTACTCTCTATCCCTATCTTGTCTCACTCTCCCTTGTGAGAGATTAATAGAAAGGAAAAAAGCCAAAGTGATAAGTTATATATACACAGCAAGACACAGGGACAGGGTTAAAATTAAGTCGTTTAGTTTGAAATTTACAAAACTAAGCCAAAGCGGAGTGGTTGTGTCGTTTAGAGAGGAGTGAAACGGCGTTGACCAAGAACCACTACCCTCGTCGTTCCCGTTTCTACGGCGTGAGCTGGAACGGTAACATGCTTAGTAACTACGTATAATTACTGAGAGTCTCTGAGAGAGAGGACAAGAAAGAGGCGTAACAATTGAAACAAGATGTGCGAGGAGGAAGTTGTCCTATTGTTGTGTTGTGAGTTTGTTGTGCAACGTTTTTTGTTCATCTCTCTCTCTCAGGTTAATGACCACGTAACGCGGTTATCGGATGGCGCGTAGTATTTTCCTTTTCTAGGTACTTCCCTGCAACTCCCAACGGTCAAACGGATGGTTCAGTTACACGGGTTAGTTACTTTGTTCTACTCTGAAAAAACCAAATTATAATTTTTTTTTCTCTTAATTTTCGTTCTCCATTTTTAAGCTTTAATAATTTCAGAATTCTGCGACACTTATTTTTCTTTTCTTTTCTGTAGCATTTAATCCATGTAAATTTTATGCAAATTATGGGAAATGAAATTTATTTCGAATCTTGTCTAATTTAAAATTGATTCTAGCTAGCATGTTTAATTCATATGTATATATGTTTTATTGCATGTAAGAATCAAGTTTGTTTTGAGTCATGTTAGACTCAACAACAATCCTAACAAGTTCATCAACGTTAGAATCATCAACTTTAATATATTTTTTTAAAAGAGTACTTACACGCATAATCACAATTAGCCATTTTGGTCAAGTCTGATTCATCATTAGTATACATATCTTCTCTATTCATTATTTACCAAAAATTGTAATTAACAGATTATTGTAATTATTTTTTTTACCAAAGATTATTACAAAATAAAAGAGATTTTGGACAGTGCTTAAAGATAAGTGCATGCATTATAGACCATGAAAAAACAATTGTTAATAAATCTTGATGAAATATTCATGAATAATTAGCTGTACACAGGGAACTACAATGAATGATACATAAGAGAATATTATCTCAACTTAATTCTCCAAACTTGGGGATCAACAAATCTCATACTAAACAGAGTTTTTTACTTTAAAAATTACAATTATCGATTTAAATTTTTATTACATAAATATAATATTTTTTTTAAAAAAATATTATCACGTTTTCAAGTATTATTATTATTATTATTTTAAGACTTGGGATCCGCTAAATTTTAGTAAAAATGGAATTTCTTAAAGGACAATCCAACAGATATGTCTAATTTTTATGAAATGCAAACATATAATTAGAAGGATTATTAGTGAAAATTTTAAAATAATGGTCAACAGAATTTTTTTTAATGCAATTTCCAACAACCAAATTATTATCTGTTTTTCTTTGAAGGATTCTTTGTCTAATTGTTATGAACTGAAAATATATATATATATATATATATATATATATAATTAGAAGCTATGTTAGAATAAGAAAAAAAGCAATTCATTTGGTTTATAATTTGTGTTGAAAAAGTTTAAAGTTAAATATATTAAAATTGTGATTTAAGAAACAATATACGATTTGATATTTTGATTTCTAAAGTGAGAGCTGAATCGTACTGGAAAGAGGTTGTTATAATCCATCCCAACCAAAAAAAAAAAAGGAAGGAAGAAAAGCATAAAATATGATAAAAAACCTTCTACGCTAAAAAAAATACTGGTTAAAAAATTTAATGTATTAATTACATCAACGGACTATAACAAGCAAGTAGTTGACTATATTGAGTGCTATATATACAAACAGTTATTTGGATTTTAATTAACGTGGTCAACCAATTTAATATTTTAAACCGTTGCCCTCTTTTTATAAAGTATTAAAAAAACTCAAATTTGAATTAATTTGTTGTTTACCCACAACCAAATAGTTGTTTCTTTTTTTTTTTATATGAGGGAAAAAAAAACAGAAGACTAAGCACAACCCCTGTATCTACCTGCACCCAAAATAGTTGAAAAGTAAATATATCAGGGGGGCATTGGTTAGAGTATTAAATCTAACTAGATGGTTGAAAATACAAGTGGTTGGTTAATTCCAATACTATACACTTATTACGAAAATTAAAAGAATAATTAATAAAAAAATTCTATTTAACAATTTTATTAGTAAGAAAAATATGATATATTTTTATATTTATGAAGTATTATTACTCTCTCTTCTTATTAATAAAAATTTTTAAAAAATAATTTTCATTGAACTTTCTAAAAATTTGAAAGGGATCACACAAACATCACAAATAAATGAGGCCTAATTAATCAGTTGCCTGTAGAACACAAGTCTTGGTTGTTGTTTCTAATTACATTAATATTTTTCTTCTACGTTCTGCTCCTGCAACTACAAAGTTGGCTCATCGTCATTAATAAAAATTAGTCTATTTAATAAATATTTAATTTATAAATTATAAATTTAAATAATGTTGTAGATATAAAAAAATTATTGATCTCTATAAATATTTTTAAATCTTAAAATATATCCGAACCCTAATGAATGTTTAAATCTCAACGCTGCTAAACTTTTAAAAACCAGAACGTTGGCTCACTTTCGCAATAATAAACACCCACTTTTGCTTGCATTTTATTTCTCACACGCGTCTTTATGCTTCTGGTTTAACCTAGTCTTGGCTCATTAATATCCTCAATTTTTTTGCCTGCCTTAATTGCATTCATACTTTTTCTCCATAGTTCATTGCACCTTTTTTCTAAAAAAAAATAATTAAATACGTCCAATATTACGAGTATATATATATATATATATATATATATATATATGAAACGAGGCTTTAATTTCTGTAATATTTAATTTTGTAATTTAGGTTCTTAGTTTTATATATGAAACGAGGCTTTAATTTCTATAATATTCATTACATACTATATTCAATTCTAATTATAAGAATTAGTTAATTTTTTTTATAAATTAAAGAACTCAAATAAACAAGATAATTATGATTAAATTTAACTCATTAAAAAATTCATATTAGATACTCCTTAATCTACTTAAATTAGTCAATTAATTGTTATATTAATTATAATTAATCAATTTATTTATCTTATTTAATCTATCTTATTTAATCTATCTAAAAAAATCAATTAACTCTTATAATTATAATATGGGGTGGTATATAAATATTTATTGGGACAAAAAAGCATAAGCATTGTGGGGCAATATTTCTCGTGAATTTGTCATCAAAGCACTAGTTGCGTATTTAGGCCACACACCTCTTTATAAGGAGTGGGACTCCAAGTCCTACATCAAACACCGCAATTGGTGACTCAATACGCATAACTATATATACATATAATGGCGTGTTTGATTACCTTTCGCATTACACAGTTTTAATTGTCAACTTTACTTTAGTGTACAAAAAATCACGTGATAAAATTTAGACAAAAAAAGTTTATTAATCTCAAAAGCCAATCCAGACACGATAAAATGACAAAAGCACATCTAAAGTACCTTTTTAAGATTGTGCTCTCTCCACTATCGCGCGGATCCAAACACAACCTTAATAATGTATTTTGTGCTTGACTATACACGAACATTGAACCAAGACTACCGTTCCAAATAGTACATTGAATGAATCTGGTAGGGAAAAACACAACTGTATATAGGTATAGAGGATTCATGAAAAAACGAAAAACGGTGGCTGATGACCTAAGATCAGCATCACAAACTTAAATCAAATATCAATATATGAGTTTGTTGAGGATGATGGGAGCAACATACGTGTGAGACTAGGAAGTATGTAATTTTTGTACGCGTATGTTATACGCCGTATATGAAACCGTACGTGCATGGATGAGGAGGATCCACAAAGGGCTTTATTGGATGAGTAGCTTAGCTGGGTTGGTGACACGTGGTGGCATGAATACATACTACACAAGCACAACACTCATGATGAGCGCGAAATGTAATCCGGATATGAAAGAAAAGGCACAGGTTTCTTGTAGGAATGGAGTCTCAAGTAACAAGGCAGGATTACTGGATTAGAGAGGCAAAAGCGAAACGACGCCGTAATACCCACGTCACATCGTTTCTTTGATTCCATCAGATAATTATGGAGTGAAGGAGAATCGGCAAAGTCCAAGATTACAAGCTTGTTGAATAGCAAATATGGCGATGGAAAAGGTAGGCAATCTGTGATCCATGAGGGGGAACACCTTTATTATTAGTTCACATATTGGGCAAAATCTGAATTATTTAAATCTAATTTAAAGGAGTGAATTGAAAAAATCTCTATTTAAAAATTTTACTTATAAAAAGGACTTGAGTTTCAATAATATCAATATTTTATATATATAAATTTGTCATAATATTAATATTTTTTGTATATAAAAAGATATTAAATTTTTATGGTCAATAAAACTTTTAAACATGGACTACTTTTTATTAATTTTCTCTATAATTATACCATGTGTATAATTAATAATAAAATTGTTGTATTTTTTAAATAGTATGAGGGAGGTGGCTTCCGGTGAGGTTGAAAGAAGAGGGATTATTGAAGAGGGTGTGAATCACGTGAGATGGAAATAATATAATAATTAAGAAGGAGCATCAATATTAGCCAACCATATTGTAAATGGACTGTATTGGGACAACAACGAACGAATTGAAGGTTGCTATACTTGATAAGCAGAATCTGTCCTACTCCATTTCTGGCCTTATAACTCTTTCTTCTAATATCGTTTTTGGTCATACTCATATCCAGCACAGCACCTTCTATATCTTATATTCTCAACTTCCCATCCACGTTTAACATGCAAACAATATCCATTTATCCAGTCCTAATTTTTTTTAATAAAAAAATTAGGTGAGTTGAATTTTGGAGATTCATTATGACACGTCTCTATTGACCTCTTTATCCTTAATTATAATTTAGCTTAATTTTCTCAACCTTTAATATTTGAAAATTTTAATTAATTATTTGTATTTTTTTTATAATAGATCTTTTAATTAATCCATCCTATTGAATTTTCACTCACATTGAATATATTAATATAGTGCAAGATATTTATGCTATCCAAATTTATGAAGGATCCATCAAGTTGACACGAATTTAGTTCATATTTTATAAGGAGATATATAAGCATAAATCTCATTTCATGAGGATTTCTTTAGTAAGAAATCTATAATTTTGTTTGAGCCACGAGGCTTTTCATAATTTTGGTAAATTCACATGACTCTGCTTACCTAAATGTTTTATTATAAAACAAGAAATGTTAGCACCATAAGACTAAATATAATATTTAGCCAAAAAAAAAGACTAAATAAAATATTCTTAAGGTATAAAAAGAAAATTTAAAATTGAAGTTATATTAACATATAATACAAAAACCTCATCAAATCTTGATATTCTCCAATTATGGGTAACTATTTTATATATATTTTCTGTATTAACATAAATTTAAGCTTAAAATATTATATTTAAACAGATAAAACCCTTTATATAAGGACTATTTCGTGTGAGTTGAAACCCTAACTAGCTGTGAATGCCAAAATCCCTTTCAACGGAACTATTTGTGCTATTTTGCCCCTAGCTTAGGTTTATTGACGTTGAAAGATAGTAATAACCAAAGAAGTTACAACTTACACCAGAAAACGTAAGGGATAATGGAGGGGATAGAAGAGAGGGATGATGGTGTAGACGTACAAGCATGACAGCTTACCCTATGTCATAGTACTCCGTACGCTGGAGGCATGCCTTCACAGATCTTCTATTCAATTCAGATATCTATAAATAAAATAAATAAAAAGTAATTACGCAACCACGAACATGAGGAGAAATAAAAGATCACTTGATTTATAAACAAGTTCACACTAGTCTCCTGCAGCCTGCAGCCGCGTACGTACAGCAGCAGATAGATATTCAGGGAACTAAATAAATATTACTAATTAAGTGAGATATTAGCATGTGTGTGAGAGAGAGGAAGGAGGATTTTGAAGCAGACAAGTAAATAATATATGACAAATCCAGAGGATGTTGCTTCACGCTTTTGCCATATCCCACTCCTCTCGTAACTGCTGTCCCCTCCTCACGTGATCCTTTTCCCTTCAATCTTAAGCTTACTTACCCCCTTCTAAGTTCTAACTCTTACCTATTTCCTCAATTTAATTAGCCTATTTATTTTACTGTTAATGTTGGCTTCATCAAGAAAAAGAAGAACAGAATTGGAGTCACAGTTACCACAAAAATTGTTGTTCTTAGTGACTCTACAGAAGCACTGCAACTTATCAATAGCCATCTAACTCAGGATCATCATCTCAATGGCCGAATCAGATAAATTGACAACCTCCTTATGTAGGCGTGGCTGGAAGCTAACAATATTGTGATGATTCTGTGGTTGTTAAGGTCACTAAAATGAACGTTGAAACTGTCATCTTGGGGATAAAATTTCAGTTTAAAATGCAAACTTGTATTTCAAAAAGGAAATAAAAAGTACGGAGAGCAGCAGTCAAAATGAGGTCAATGAGAAAATAAAGAGGGAATACGTAGGTATGCTGGGTGTGTGCAGTTGAGTGAATCATGGGGGTACGTAATCCAAAGCACAGCATTGCTTTGTAGACCCGCGAAGGCAAAGGAGGGGGCACGTGACTGAGGGGAGCTAGATTGTACGTTACTTTTTGATCTCCCCTGAGAAAGTGAATGTGAATGATCAGTGAGGAAGGGCAGAAGCAGGTTCATATATATATATATATATTATTGGCTGGGCCCTCTGTGCCATGTGATCTGTCGTTTTTGACCTCTCTCCATACACAACCTTGGACTTGCTCACGACTACGTATTCTCATTGGTTTTTGTCGCCCTTGCTCATTCTTCAAAGCAACATACTTCCCTCCTCTCGTTTCACACACACAAATATACTTTTACCTGAATTAAGACCAAATGGTGCTAACAGCCTTCTTTTTATCATGTCAATAAGACGCAAGCGTATATATTCATATACTATTCACCTTCCATGCCTCACTCTTATTTTATCCATGCATGGGATTGCAATTTAGAGGTCTCTCTTATCAGTTCCTTCATCACACAAAATATGGTTAAACTTATATATCATAAATAATCTGTTAATTAAACTTTATCGTCTATAACATATTTAAGATTATAAATAGAATCAAACATTTAACTTCTCACTTATAAAACAATTTTTATATCACTTAGTTATAAAGTTAATTCTGATCAAATCCAAACTCTCAATATGAATTAATATTATATACTTCATAATCAACCTAAATAAATTAACTAACTCTTATATTAGTTATAATTAATTGATTTATTTTATTTTATTAATTTATTTTAAAAAAATTAACTAACTCTTATATTAAGAACTGAAAGAATAATTTCTTATCTAATAAAAATAATTGTTAAAAGTTCACTCTTGTAGTCCTAAATTTTTATAAGAGAATTAATATATACAAGAGGTATATATAAGCGTCACACAATATATGTGTTCATTCAAAACTAATATTATTTTTCTATAATTTAAAAAATGTGAATTCATATTAATTACACGTCAATGCATGTTTAGCAAGTTGCATTAGGAAGAGTGTAGATATGAAGTAGCGTGGTTGGCCGTGGAAGCAAGGATAGAAATACAAGAGGGTTGCTTTATGCCCCCCAGTTCAACGACAAATCTCCTACTTCTTCTTCCCTTCCCTTCTCTCTACTTTAAGTGCATGGTAAGTCAACTTCTGTTTTCAACTGCAAATTTTACATCTCACACCAAACCCTACTCTGATTTTTTCAAAATCATCAAATTGATGTTAAAATTGTTATTATGAATGTTCCTCCTGCAAATTTCCTGTAGCTAGTTTGTCCTTCCATGCTTTCTCACACCCTTTTATTTATTTATTTTTTTAAAAAAAGCAAAAAGATAGAAAGTTGGAAGAGAAGTGGAACCTCGGGTGGCCCTAGTTAGCTCCTCGACTAAAGGAGGCCCTAGCTTAGTCATGATGTTCCCACGATGATTCTGGCTTTTGAGTTCAATATTGACTTCACCCTTTAATTTCCATCTGTTTGACTGGTTGACCCAATGATGGGATGCCACGTAGGAGGGGCGTGTTGAAAATTCAGTGTTTTGCAACGGAAGCGATCGAGGTGTTTCATTAATTACTAGGGGCAGCCAGGGGTAGTGAAGAAGGTCAAAGAGAGGAGAAGGATTGAGAGAAAAAAGGGATAAGGCTGAAGAGAGTGGGTGGAACACAAATGATTGTGGTTTCAAACCTCATCCCCACGCAACACATATCTCCTCATTAGTCATTCCATTTATATTTAGTGCTGCCCATTTACTATACACATTTTTAACTATGTCCATCCCGAGAGTCACTTCTAGTTTTGTCTACTTTCATTCAATTATTATATATATATATATATCCCATCAACACTACGCATAGGTTTATGCTTAAACAAACCTAATTAACCATACTTCTGTCTATGTTTATGCGCATATACACACACACACATATATATGTATAAGTATATGTATACTGTGTGTGAGAGAGATATGGAATATATATAATGGGTTTTTAACTCAATTTGCTGGTTTGGGCGGACTCTCATATGTCAAATATTGGATAGGGTGTGAGGAATAACTTACACTATTCACAACTTAAGAATAATATTATCTCTATTAATATAAAATTTAATTAACTATTTAAATTATATTAATTAAATTAAATTAATTAATTAATTATAATTATATTAAAATTTATTTATTAATTTAAATAGATTAAAAAATATATAATATAAATTTATCTTGAAAAATTATATTTAGTCATAATTAATTTAATTATTTAATTTTCTATTAATATATCTAAAAATGTCAATTGAGTCTTATATTAAAGAATATAGGTAGTAGCACTCACTATATTTTTTAAATATTAGAAAAATTAATAAACAAGTCTCTATAATTTTATCTCATTTTTATTTAGGTATTTGTGATTTCCCCCCTTTTTTTTATTGGGTTTTCATAATTTTTTCAATAATCGGTACTGGTCTTGTACTCACAATTTATTAATTAATTTATAAGATAAATGGCGTTAGTGGCCCATGACGTAGCTCTCATCATTTAGTATATATCTAGATTAATTTTATCATATAGATTTAAATAAAATTAAAATCACATATTATATATAGATGCAATATGAGACAATAATTAGCATAATGATTTCTTATGTTTATGTTGAAGTTAAATAAATTTTATTCTTTTAATATGCATTTTGTAGCAACTAAAAAGGCTATTTAGTCAACATCTACATCAACTCTAATTAACCATTTATAAATATATAGACTAATGTATATGATTAGAGAAATTATAAAGATCCAATAAAAATGATGGAGATCTGATTAAAAAATAGGTAAAATTATAAGAAGTGATATATTAATTTTTTTTCTTTAATTTTTTTACCAGCAAGTAAAACAACATACTATAAGGCTATTTCTATCTTTAAATTTGATTTGAATAATGGATAGGAAATGATGATTAACTTGAGGGGGGGGTCAAGAATGAATATATAGTAATAACAATGCACATTAAAGTGGGGATATGATTCAACAACAAAAAGACAAAAGCTAAAGTCCAATATGGCTGCAAATCACGGAAATACAATAATGGACCATTTTCATGTGATTAGTTTGACCCTTGCTACTTGATTTTGTTGTGTGTCCTAAATGCATAGTCGGTAACTAACTCTTACCAAAAATTACAATCCACAAATGCCCTCCCTCCCTTAATTATTAATATCATTCATTGCTCACTTCATTTTATACAATTATTCAAATTCCTAAATTAATTATATCCCATTATTTAAATTCTCCAACCTTCATATATATATATATATATATATATTATACGTACTCCTCCTATTTTTACATATACCTAAATTTGTACATGTTATTAAAGTATTGAGTTTAATAGAAGAGGTTTATTTATTGTAATATTATAAATTAAAATTAATTTTTTTATTAGAAATAGTATTTAATATAGTTAGTGTGGTGCGGTGCCTCAAGCATAATTGATTTTAATAATAATAAAAAAACAATCATGCATGTTGTCATTTCTTTGTTTTTAAAGAGAAGAGGAAAAGGGAAAAACAAAAGATTCCTAATACAAAAATTGTCTGATCATATCTGTTTATCTTTGGAAGCTTGAACCTCATTTTCAGTAAACAGTGTAATTAATATCATGCAGCTTAGTTGTTATCGAACTGCTAACTTTTTTCTTTGTAATTAAGAAGCTCGTGTTTTTCCTTTTTGTAGGCTGTGTGTAGCTGTAATCAATTATATTTGCCATGACTAAAAAAAGAGAAAGCGAGAAAATGACTTTAAGAAAATTACTTTATAATTAAGTGAACTATATATAGTGCTTTACGAAATTCTTAAATTAAGATTTTAAATTAGTCTAAATTTTAATTTAAATAAATTTAAAAAAATACATATATTTATCTAAAAAAAATTTAGATTAAACAATAATTTAAAATTAAAATTTTAGATTAAATATTGAGATTAACTTCTATAAGAATAAAAGAATTTATACACTATTTAATTATTATTTTATTTTTATTATTTTTATAATATCTCTACTCTCTCATCTCTATTATCTCTAATTTCTTTTCTCACTTTACTCTTTATTTTTTTTATTATCTTTTATATTTATTCTCTCTTCTCTATCCTCTCTTATCTTTTATATTTTTAATAAAATTATTTTTTTAATAAATTTTTTATTATAATTTTTTTTAAATGCTATTTTATAAATTATTTTTTAAACTATTATATATAGAGAGAGAGATATCAAAATCGTAATAAAACAATTTAGAAAATCTAATGATTATAATTATACCATGGGTCAATGAACAGAGATAATTGATGTGACATTATTGTAGATTGTGGCACCAATTTCCATTTTCATGATAAAAAATTTAATGCCTTAGACTATATCTGATCTTACTTATTGTGTTCAATTTTTTAAAACAAGAAATTAATCGGCTTTTTATTATTAATAGGAAAACGTTTTAATTTAATTTATCAGGATTTGACTTTTGTTAGTCTTCTTTAAACCTTCTAACATAAATTCTTAATTATATATTATTTTAAAAATATAAACATAAATAAGGAAAATTTTATTGAATTATTTATTTCTATTCATTTTTTTTCCTAAATCATGCATGCATTTCCATATAGATTTTAATAAAAATATCGTAAAAGATTTAATGTGATGGAATAAATTAAGAAAAAATAAATCATAGAAATCACTAAAAAAATTGCCTTGAATAAAAACAAAGAGAATATAGATTTTCTATGGAAGTGAAATTAAATAATAGAGTAAAAAGGAAACGTGGTGGCATTGGGAAGTGAACAAGGTGGGGTTAACTTAAAATAGGGACATTCCCTTTGCTTGATAACGAAAATAGAATATTGTGGAGACCAAAAAGATAAAAATAAATAAAAAGGCGGGAATCATAGGGATTAGTGAGAATTTAGCGTAACGAACCATAAATGGAATTAATTAATTAGAGATTGGATTATGTTGCTTAACCCAATTTGCTTCTTCTTCTTTTTCTACTTCATCTTATGTCTCACCACGTGCTGGCCCCACTCTCTGTTGAGTGCTTCTCAAGCTTTCTTAATCAAATCTTCCCTCGTTTTCTTTTCAATTCATTTCACTTTCTCTCCATTATTATTATGGTTAAATAACCACTTTAACTTTTAAGAACAACATACTAATTCTTAAACTTAAAATATGACCCCTTAATTAGTTTTATAAAAATTGCAATTTTATAAGGTGTACATGTACTTTTTATTATATAATTGAAAATAAAGTGAGACAAAGAGACTAGGAATAAAATTTATAAAAAATAATATTAAAAAAATTTTATAATTAAAAATTATTTTTAAAACTTAAATTAAAATATTTTTTCCATTTATTTTCAATAATATTTTGAAATTCAATTTTAGATATATGAATAGATCAATAAATAGTTAGAAAGTTGCGATATTTATAAGAGATTATCTCAAATTTCGCATGTAGAATAAGCCTCATCATAGCCTAATTAAATATAATTTTATTACATGTTTTGTGAAACTATAACTTTTTAATGTAATTTTTGCAGGCAATATTTTCAATGACAAATCTAAAACGAGCATAATAATTCTTATATTAAATTATGATGAAGGGAACGCTTTCTTTTTCCTTCCTTTACAAGGTTTGAAATTTCATGTTAATTAATTATTTGGAAACATGTAGTTTTAATTAAGGTATGTGGAGTAATTAAGATAAAGAGAAGGGAAATTATACAACGCAAGTTTACCAAGAACCTGAAGCTATGAGCCCAATCCACGACATGAACTAATAAACTAAGAAATATATTTGATTTAAAGAGTATTATTTTATTATAATTTTAATTATGTTATTTAAGGAGGTATATTAATTTTTATGTGTTTAAATTTATACTTGAGGATAATAGACAACTCATCCTACCTGATATTGATATTACCTAGGAGAAAGAAAAAATTCTTTTTATTTTTAGATCGTAGGCGAATCTAATATTTTTCTAAAAGTTTTTATAAAATAATAAGAAGATATGTATGTGACTGTTAATTAAATGGATTAATGAGTTAATTAATTAATTATAGAGGAGGAGAAGCAAGTTAATGAAAAGTACAATACTAATTGGGAAATGCATGGAGGAACCAATTAATGTGAAGTGCAATGAAGAGAATTGCTTAATGCCGGCAATGTATGGGACAATCTTTACGTGAATGGTAAGTGAAGCTAACCTCTCTGCTCTGCCCTCAAATCTTATCATCCAAGAGTTTACAGCCACCCAACTTACATCAAATTAATCAACCCCTAAATTTATTTATATCCGTTATTTTTTTAATAATATTAACCTAATTCTATTATCAATTATCATAATTTTAATATTTGTAGCTATCATTCTCAATATAAATGTATCTTCTAAAAATTAAATTTAAAATTTAAATCTATATATATATATATATTATATAATAGGATTTTACACTGCAATAACTCAACAAATTAGTCCACACGTTTAATATTGATGTGGTCTAGGGTAACTTATCTTATTATAAATACTTATAAATCGCTTTAAATCAAATATTAAAGTGTATTTAGTATTTTAAAATATTTTTTAAATAGATTTAAATTTTGTTGTTGTTGAGATGACTTGGTGGATAAATAATAACTTATAAAAAAACACTATTAAGTTTTTTTTAACCGTAAGGCTTGCCTTTTATCCTACTAATTAAACCAACTTCTTTAAATTTTTTATTCACAAAAGCAAAAACTCATAATAATGTTTTGAAGTATTGGATAACGATGGATCATTCTACGTGATGTTTACAAATATAGTCGTAGTAATTAATAAAATATGGATTATATGCGTTGTACTATTTTTCATGGAAAATTGGAGAAAAATTCTTCATTAAAAATTTTTATTTATAAAAAATATCCAATAAATATTTATATATAAATAGTATCATTATTTTACAAATTTCGTACACATAAAATACTGATTTCTACTTTAACGTAACAGGATATATCTCATATTTATATATATAAAGTCTTTTTAATATTTCAAAAACTCTTATTATTTCATAACCTTGTGGGCAATAATGCACTTCTTTTTTGTCCACTACACCATATAGATCTTAGAAATATTAGTCAATTTTGTGGACTATAAATAGCATCAAATGCAAGCCAACAATCCAAAAGGCGGCGATTAATAATTGCTAATTTGTTTTTTATAATCACTAAATTACCTTAATAATTCACTTTTAGATGTAACAGCTTCCAGTTTTCTAGAAGTGATTAGTCACAACTCACGACTCAAATTATGCATATAATAATTTTATATTTATATTAAATTATCTTTCAACGTCAAGGCAAGCATGAAATCCCCCGTCATCCTGAAAAATACACATAAATAATAAAAAAACTAAACAGGGAAAGATTAATTAATTAACTAATCAATAAGCCGTATTCTTAATTCTTAATTTTTCAAGATTCTCACCTAAACATGAAAAGTAAAGAGGGAAAAAGAATAGTAAAATAAAGCCAACCACAAATTAAATTACTAACAACAGAAGTAACATTGGCGTTTTCGTATCTAATCACCTCTTCTTTTTATTATTATTATTAATTATTTTATATGGATGATGAGTTTGTGGCTTTAATTGAACCGTATACAACATATATGCCTGCATATGGACAAACATAAGAACAAGTTAAGTATACGTCATCTTGAGAGCTACATTTTATCTAATTACTCCTCCAAAATAAATTATTATTATTAATTAAAATAATGTAAACCGATGATAGCAACCAACTTGATTTGTGATATTATAATCAATGGAAAATCTCCTGATCTTTTCTGTGTGTTAATGATAATGATAATTAAGGTAAGTATAGCGTTGAGGAGAACATGATCAGCATGATAATGATATGTGGCCGCCCAAAAGACCAACACACATGATTGTATAATATTTATATATGGATAATATTTTTTATATAATTTATAAATATTATCATGAGAATATGCATTTGCATGCATGCACTTTTCTGTTTACTCTCATTAGTCACTTTTCTCATATCATGTTGTTTGAGAGTGATGTAAATGCAATTAGATAGGTGTGAATTAGGTTTCAATTAGCAAGTTAACCAGCAGTTTCATCTTTTGTATTTTTCTTTATGTATCAACAAAATCATGATGCTTGGTCGGCATCTTCCCTTTATATTTTACGAGAGCGTATCACCAAAGAAAAGAGATTTAAAAAAAATTATATAATTTCAGGTGAAATATTAGTTTAGTTTTGACTTTTCATGATGATATATATATATAATTAAGGTGGAATATTGATTTTAATGAGAAGAATAAAAATCTGTGAAGATGAATTTTTCTTTTTTAATTAATATATATAAAGAGAAGCAATTTGCCTAAGGAATCCATGATTAGTTTGAAAGTTTTAACCTAGAAACCCACAAAAAAAAGGGAACAAGATACCAAATTAATTAAAAGGGGATCATTAATTAATCAATTGATGAAGATCAGAAACAAATTGCTTAAGGAATCTATCGATGATGATTAGGTTGAAAGATTTTGTTGAACATTGTTATGATAATATTCCTTAAAAAAATAAATTAATGATAATTAGTACATCATTTTTAGTCATATTCAGGTTATGAAGCTGTGTTTCCAGTTCTGGTGTTCATCATAATAATAACAAAATCTGCAATTTTCACTCACAACTTATCATGACGTCTGCCTAAACCTGCCTCTTGTGCTCTTCTCAACACTATAATTATATATGCTCCACTCTTCATTTTAGTTAACTAATTAACTAATCAATCATTGTTATTGTTCAACAATATTAAGGAACTAGAATCTAAAGCGAACACTGGAATATATATACTTCTCACCGCCAAAATACCAATCTGTGGCCTCTAAAGCTGAAGACCCCACTCTACAATATGTGGCTTATATTATATGTATAATCAAATTTGTAATTAGGATTAAAATAGGCAAATTTGGTGAAAAACCCCCCATTGAAATTTTTATTGCCAAAATATACCTAAATTCTATTTAAAAATTCATGTCTTTGAGCGGATGCAATTAATCTTCAATAGGTACAACTCTTCTTTAATTTTAAAGACATTTGGAAATAGTGAAAGATATATTGCATATATCTGAATAATAATTATACCTACTAAAATTAAGTTATATGCGCCCTCTTCAAATATGAAACATCAGGCATTTACATACAATTTAAAAAGAATTATATTTACTGAAAATAAATTATACAAGTAAAATAAAAAATATTTATATATAGTTAAAGAATAATTATCCCGGCCAATCATCAAACAAATTTATAAGGTATTTTGGGTAATAAAAAATTTAATGGGAAAACTTTCCACTAAAATATGGTAAAAGAGAGAATAGAATAATGGGTGAGAGAGATTAATTAGTTGGAGGGATGAGAAAAAAGAAACCATTATGAAAAGGGTGTGAATCAAACTGAGAAAACACCAAAATTCATAGGAAGCAACAACATGCGAGGTTACATGATGAGTTCTGAGAACAACATTAAGAGTTAGAAGAACATAATGATGAAATTTGTGGGGGTCCAAGCTTTGTGAGAAGCCGACAATATAATCTCTCCTTTTGAGGCCAACCCCTCTATTACTCATTATTATTATTATTATTATTATAAATAAATATAAGTATATATATTATTATGATTATTGTTGTTATTATCATTGTGGCCATTTGGTTTCATTCTTTAGTAATTCCAGAAAAATATATGTTTGTGTTTGTGTTCTTGTTCTCACCACTCATTCTCAGTCAAATTGATGCTTGTTGACTCCGCAACTCCCACCCCACACTCCTCACCTCAACAATCCCACTCTTCAATGCATGCTGTTTTTTCAACCTTTTCTTATTGTGCTTTCTTATTATTTATCATTTATTCTATGTTATATTATTATTTTTTTCTTACCGCTTTGAAATTTGTATCATATCTAGTCCCCTAAATTGTTAGATTTGGATATGTAACCCAATATTATAATTAATTCATTACCATAATATTAAACGGGTATGTTCAAATACCATTGAGTTATACTAGGGTAACTTTCTCAAATCTTGAGTTACAAGATTTCATGTTTTGTTATTCTGTTTTAGTAAAACGATATGCTATTAACCTTGGTATAATTATCTGTATACTCCTATAGGTTTATTTATAAGATATAGAGAAAATATTTTTTGTCAATAATTATAAACATGCCATTAATTTTTTTAAAAAAATTATATTTAAGTCTCACATATATTCCTTCATCGGGGAGTTGTCATTCCCATTATTTGTATTGTTATTTTTTTTCTTTTTTCTTAAGTTGTTATTTATTCTTATAGAGTTATTATTCCTATTATTTGAGTTATTTTTTTATATGGGCAGTTCTTTCATTTTATAATTTTAAAAAAAAATAATCACAATTCTGGTGAGACTTCATAGTAATTTGATAATTTTTTGAATTTTTTTTTATAATTAATTTTTTTACATTAGACCTAAATATATTTTCCCTTAATTTTTCCTTATGCATTTCCCCATTTACCCCTGGTTAAAATGTTGGTGTATTCCTAAAGTAATCTATTTAATATGAATAAAGTTATAAATTTATTAAATTTTTATATAGAGTTAAGGAGTTTTAAGATTTTTTTTTTGTTTTCAGTTAAACATGTTAAAAGTTACTTATATATATAAGGTTATGAAAGTAATTTTAAATTCTTGGGAGGTTTATGATCAAATTTTAAAGATCAAATTACAAAGTTAAAAAATTGTGTGATTGAACTTAGAAAATATAATTGAACGTAAAAATGTGGAGGAAGAGGGAAGCTGGGAGACCCCACATGGTTGATTAGTGTCACATTAATGGGAAGCTTGGAGAGATTCTAAGGATGGAACCCATAATAATTCGGAAGAAACATAATCAAAGGGAATGTAATAGCAGCACTAAGTAGTAGCACATGCTTGCATGCAAAAAAAGAAGAAGAAGAGCTTTTTCAAAGCGATTTTGTTTACCAAATAATATCATTAATCTCTCTTCTACAAAACATTATTATTATTGTAACTATTTTAGCTTTATTTCGTTTTGGGTGTTTTAAATGAGTGAATGGTCAAGCAGGATTTGATATTGCTGGTAGACCTCAAACACCGAATAATGCAAACATTAACACATGGAACAATGCTAACCACTATTTGCTTCCTTAGATGGATTAGTCTCACACCAAACCTTAAAAATATCTGTCTCCCGGTCGGGGCTTTATTGCTGCTTTAATTTACATCCCCCATATTTCTCATTTACACCTAATTCCTGCTTTTTCTGTTTTCTTTCTAATTTTATTTAATGGTATGCCTCCTTTTATTCTCTATTTACGAGCGACTCCAACATTCATGCTTCGAAAATTTACATGACATGGAAATTAATTCTTAAGATTTTAGTGAGTTGGATAGTCGTATCTCACAAAATGCATAACTTGAACGAGAATTTGATATATATATATATATATATATATATATATTGTGGGGCTGTATTTTCAAAATATAATTTATGTAACAAATTAAACATTTTTTTTTGTAATAAAATAGTTTTGGGACCCTAGATCCAGGATATCAGGGTCATACATGCCATTGGGTTCGAAATACGCTTACATGTGTACTTAGATATTATCCACTAAAAAATTAAAATCTTTATATTGATAATAAAATTTGAATTTACCATATTATGATATTATAAATTATAGGTTAATTTATTAGTAATTAGATCAATCTCATCTGGCAATTAAATATCATCTTTTTTTACTGTCAAATTCTTCAAGTGAAGGGGCCTACAGATATGTTTGGCCCAAGAAAGCCCATCCATCTGGTTGGCCTAAAAGGGTTCAGTTTTTATTTGGATAACTATTACAGGGGAGTTTGCTTACTACATCTAGCAAGGCAAGTTTGATATTGAGAAGCTCGCCACTCTGTTGTAGGCGCTGCCCAGCTGAGGAAGATGTTTAATGGGAGCTTGTAGCCTCCAAATCCAAGGGTGAAGCAATTTATTTATTTTTGTTATGAAGCAACATTTTTTTTTGGTACAGATGAAGCAATATTTTTTTTTTGGTACAAAAAATTTTAAAAAGGGGTTGGGTTCACCCACAACTAAAGGTAGGGCGAAGTCTCCCTTCCTCCTAAATAATACCAATGTCGGGCAGGGCCCTCAAGTATAAACCTAGACACCTAAGAGCTAAGATGTTTCTTCAAGTACCGCGACTATAACTACAATAAAGTGGTATTCTCCAAGGATCGAACATGCTCTAAAGAATTGCATGTCTCACCATTTTGTCAGTTGAACCCACGGATGATAGGTAGATAAAGCAATATTTTTAATTTTGGTATAGAGGCTTACACTAATTATCTGTGCCCTGGCCCATCAAGGCCCAACCCACAACATCCCTTCATTTATCGACATGGGCCCATTTATGTCCACTATAAAAGGCCATTCGCTATTGATCATGATAAATGTCAGTTTTAGTAAAATCGATAAAAAATTAGTTCATAATTTATAAAATTATAAATTTAAATATATAAAACTATTACTGATACCTGATCTGTAATCTGTAAGTAGGGCAAGAAATAATAGCGAGGAGGAAGTTAAGGATTCTTTTCTGGGCCGTGCCCTTGAGGGCCCCATGGAGATGATAATCTAGCAGTAGGAGTGAAGTAACAGATGTGGTAATGAGTGGCACATGGCGGGCGAGATTGAAAGCTCAAGTATGAACCACAGGACTCAGATTCTTATGAAGCCACGTCAGCCAATGAAGTGACAGAGAATCGGCTTCGATATCCGATTGTATATGCCACGTGGCACCCCTATCATCCAATTACTACCTCACGATCCTATCCTTCAAGATAAGAAGAACAAAAAGCCGTAACCTCTTAACAAATTTACGCTACTTCCTTCTCACATTGATCAGATCAATCAATCAGCCCTCATGGCTTCCGCTTGTGCTTCCTCCGCAGTCGCCTCCGCCGCCATCTCCACCCCAAGGCAAGTTCTCTCGATCTTCTTTTCTTGAACACGACGTTTCTGTTACGCACAGTACATTTCACGAACATGTGGGGTGCATGTTTGGTTTTGAGATTGTAATGCTTTATATTGATTATATTGTACACAATCATGTTGAATGCAGTTCCCAGAAGAATGGAACCATATTGGGAACAAGGACTTCTTTTCTGAGTGGGAGGAAGTTGAGGGTGAACAAATTTACAGTAGGAGGGCGATCGGTGAGCAGCACAGTGTGTGCCGCAGCAGCTGATCCTGACAGACCTCTCTGGTTCCCCGGAAGCACCCCTCCTCCATGGCTAGACGGCAGCCTTCCCGGCGACTTCGGCTTTGATCCTCTCGGTCTCGGTAATTAAGTCCTCCTTCTATTCGATTTAATGTCACTTTCATCTCACATTTCCCAGTAACTTGAATACTATGCTATTGCTGGAGATTACATGTTTCATATGACTAAAACCTCTCTTGTGGAAAATAAGTTAGATAAATTAATTTAAAATAAATAATAAATAAAAAATATATTTAGATTTTATATTTATAATTACAATTAAACTTTTGAGTACTATATCTAAAACCGAATGAGCATATCAAATCTCAGGTTTTATTGACTATCTTTTTGAGCTAAAGGGGATTCTTGAAACGACATTTACTGTTATCGGAACACGATCAGGCGTGTTTAAGATTATAGTAAGATCATATAGGAATTCCTTTTGAACAAGTTTTAGAGTCTTCTTAAGTTTTATGGGATTTGGTTTGGTGTGATTTGACAGGATCTGATCCAGAGAGCTTGAGATGGAACGTTCAAGCAGAATTGGTGCACTGCAGATGGGCAATGCTGGGAGCTGCTGGAATTTTCATCCCAGAGTTCCTAACAAAGATTGGAATTCTCAACACTCCTTCATGGTACACTGCTGGAGAGCTGGAATACTTCACAGACACAACGACCCTCTTCATCATTGAGCTCATCTTCATCGGATGGGCTGAGGGAAGAAGATGGGCCGACATCCTCAAGCCTGGCAGTGTCAACACCGACCCCATCTTCCCCAACAACAAGCTCACCGGCACAGATGTCGGTTACCCGGGCGGGCTCTGGTTTGACCCCCTTGGCTGGGGCTCTGGCTCACCAGAGAAGATCAAAGAGCTGAGAACAAAAGAGATCAAGAATGGAAGATTGGCCATGTTGGCTGTTATGGGTGCCTGGTTCCAACACATCTACACCGGTACTGGTCCTATTGACAACCTCTTTGCCCACTTAGCAGACCCTGGCCACGCCACCATTTTTGCTGTAAGTACATTCAAAACTGAACTGACTTTTTAAATTATGATGAAAATTGCAAGTTTTTGGCTGATTTTATGTATGGCTTATGACTATGGCAGGCTTTTTCACCAAAGTGAGGAGAAGGCTGAGGAAGAAATACTGGTGAATGTGTCTGAGCGGAGAGATTGTAATGTGTGTGTTTTTTTCTCTGTGGTGCACGTAGTGATAATGCAATCATCAGTGTACAAATACTTATTTGAAGTTAGATGCCATGAATGTAAGTTCAAGTAGCATTCAAATTAATTTGCACAGTATATATAATATCAACTCCTTAATCTACATAATTCAATTATTTGTAGCTTATAAAAAGAACAATAGGAAGTGTATTTCTTACCTGGAGGATCGTGCCTTGTTTAAGTTCTTACTAAACGTAAAACCCTAGGTGGGATTAAGGTTTTTGCAAGGAAGAAGCTTGGAAAAGTTGTGGAAACTGGGAACTGGAAAGGGAGCTTGACGTTATTAATAAGGGCATGTTGGTTAGCATAGAAATATAAATAGAGGTAGAAGTAGAGAAATAAAAATAGAAGTATAATAACAAATTTTCTTTATTTGGTACAATATAAACGTCTTTCACTTATAATATTTTGACCTATTTTAGTTAAATAAAAAATATTGAGAAATAAGATGAGAGAAGTAGAAGTAAAATATTTTAGATAATTTTAACTTAAATTATAAAACTTTTGATAATTTTAGCTATTCCTAAGTTATAAAAAATATTTTAAATTATTTTATCTTAAGTTATATAAATAAATAAATAAATATATATATATATATATATATATATCAATTCTAGAATTCTACACTCATTTATAATCTGGTAAATAAATTTTTAAAATTTAATTTTAATTTAATTCTATTTATACTTCTATTTTTATAGAAGAAAAAAATTCATCCTACTAAATATAGCGTAGGAAGAGCTTGAATGATATGCGAGCAAAAGTCATTACCATTGACAAGTCAACAAAAGGAATGGTACTAATGTTACCATATGATGCTGGATTTTACAATTATAAGGCACTGACACCGAATTTACTCAGCCATAATTGAAAGGTTCTACTGCTGAAGGAATTTATATTTCATATTTTTATAATGACTGTAATATATTTCAATGAGGTAAACAACCTTTAAAATAATAAAAACATCTCCTTCATTAGGTTCCTAGGCCTTGAGAAAATAAAATATTATTCTTGTTTTAAATAATCTCCAAAAGGATAAAATTGATTTTGCTAGCTGTTTTATGAATTTGGCCCTCTGCCTATGGCATGGCATGTAATTCCACAACCTGAGGTGTTGCACCAGAAAGTATGCTTGTACATTCGTATATATAATATCAATGGCCATGGGCAAACCCTAAAGTGAAGCTTCTGTGTTATGCTTCCATCTTCACGTCTCTATTTTACATGAGCAAATTAGACTTGGCTAATGGGGGGAAAAAAAAGAACAGTCGATTTGTCTAATTTCTTACGTGTCTTTTTTTTTTTTTTACCTTGACTGCTTAGTCAAATAAATGTGCTCAGTTGTCCGCCACTTCATTGTTATATAACAGACTTTTTAACACTATTAAACGGATTTTAACACCAGGGACTAATAGATTTAAAGGAGAAAACTTAAAAGACTTATAAAAAAAAATAGTGAGATGTTACTCGAAACTCGAGTAAACTATAAGGACTGGATATGAAAAATAATTTCATCCCCCAAAATCATGTGAAAGTGATTTTTATAAATTAAAAATTTAGGGAAGCTATGTTTCCAAAATTTATCAGGATTAAATTTGCCTTTAAATTTATTAAAAAGTATTTATAAAGATACTTATAGACTATCTATCAATAAAATTTTTATATTGATAGTACAATTTAAACTCATAATTTTATAAGTTAGAACCAATTTATTATTAATTAAATATTACCAATATTTGTTAATAAAATCATATTAAAATTGAATCAGTTGTGTTCTTTTTTCACATTTAAAATTTCTCCTCTAAACAAGTTTATGTAAAGCTAACTATTATAAAAGACCATCCACAACAAAGCATATATTGTATTATGCAAATAAATTTTTATTTTTAGTTTGGGTAAATCAGTTAGCTAATAAAAAACTAGGTACAATAAAAAACATCCATTTTGCAAAGGTTAATCTTAAAAAACCAAGTGTGTGAAACTAAACACAATGCACAACAGAACCATAGTGTAGTTACAGAAATTGACAAATTTAAAATCATTCTTCTCATCAATTTCAAATTCATGAGTTGCATAAAAATTCCAAATCTAGTCAGTCAAGTGAATTTCTGAATCTGATTGCTTCCTAAAATGAAATTCCATTACAATTTTTCTTCAACCATATTTCAATCATCCTTATAACAAACTAAAATCACATTCCCATAATCTATCACATTCCCATAATCTATTTTCAGATGCCATTTACTTTCTATAGCATCCTTTTTCTTCAACATTTGGGGGATTCCCGGCAAAAATTCTAAAAAATAGAAAAATAAAAACTATGATATATATATATATATATATATATATATATGTTGAGACAAAGAGGTATGGGATTTATCTAACGCTAATTGAAGATCTTCGACGGCGAATTTGGAATCGCCCGGCGAATCAGTGGGGGGAGCGGTTCTGCGGGCGAACGATGAGCTTTGCGGGCATGGGCCGTCCCGTTCCGGAGCCCCCACAATTGCTGCACATCATGCGACCCGAACCAGAACAAGTGCGGCAGCCGACGTCGCCGTCGGACCAGCGAGAGCAGAGGCAGGAGACTTGACCGGTTCCGTTGCAGGTCGGGCAGCGCGGGAAGGGTCCGGCCATGGGCTTTTGGTCCATCACCGATTTGACCAGAACGGCTCCGGCCAGCACTCCGAGACCCGTCACCAACTGGGTCGCCACCATCGGACCCATCTGTGGTGAAAATACAAGACTTTGGAGAAAACACAGAGATGAAGATGAATGAGTGGTGATAAGGAAGAAGAAGATGAAGGAGACGAAGAAAATGAAGAGATTTTTGGGCTGTGGCGGTTAATATTGTTATTCTGATTTTTAAAAGCTAAAATTAAAAAATAATTAAATAAAAGAGGTTGTGGGATTGTACACGGTAGCTCTTTCCTTCGAGTTTTGTAGAGATATGTTTTCCTTTTGACATCTTGCTTCTCTTGTATACTTGGGAATTTTTATTTTAATTAAATCTAAATATGAAAATTATTACCATATTTAAAAATATAAAAGAATATGATAAAAAATTATATTTAAAAATTTTATCAGTAAGAACAATCTAAATTTAAATATTATATCTAAAAACATATTATATCTTACTAACAAATATTCATTTTAATAGAAATAATTTTAACTATTTGAATATGATATATTGAGTTTGATTATGTGTTAATAGAAAAAATATTTTTAAGAGAGTTATTTTAATTAACAGGACAACACTTAATTTGATTTAATCAAATAACTATATAAAAAATAACATATTATATCATATGTCCCATGAGATTTTTAAATAAGGATTTTTCAATGATTGAAAACATGATTTGCATAATTTTTTTATAAAATTAATATTTCTATTGCTGAATTATATAAACATTGGAAAATGGAACAATTTTATTGGAATTTTGATAATTCTTTTTGCAGATGGCGTGACTTGTTTGAGAATGATAGGGATAATGTATTCTTTGCTTGGAAGGCTGGATCTCTGTTCCACGTTGGACATACTTCCAAGAGAAAGAAACCAAAATCCCTCAAAACATCTTATATTTGGAGATAAAGAGGTTATTTTGATAAATATGATCAAGATCTGATTCTTTTTATTTTTTGTTAAAAATTAAATATCAATAATGTATAGTTTATCATAGCCTCTTGATTGTTGAGCCCCAGAGGTCATGGGAGTTATTTTGTGGATACTTGAGATCTGCATTCTGTAATAAAAAAATTATTGGGAAAAGGGATTGCTTTGTCATATAGCGTGCACCGATTCAACGACATTAATATTAATATATATATATATATATATATATATGAGCTATATTTTGTGTAAATTATAATATAATTTAACTAACAAGACGCATTTTACATGATTGTCGCTAATAGGGTAATGCTTGATATATTAATTTATTATATAGTAGGCAATGCTATATTTATGCAAAATTATAAGCTTTTAATTATTGGCGGTGGCTTCTCTGACAAAACAAAAAAGAAAAGAAAATTATCGGCGGCATGAAGTAATGTAACAAATAATAATAATAACTGTTTTTAAAATGGAGAAAACTGAAGCTTTCAAAAGTTCACATCTATGAATTGGAAAGATTTTTCTTAATACCAGCATCGGCTGTCAGGTTGAACTTGTATCTTTCTTTGCTGGACATTATCTTCAATATATATAAAACGTTTAAAGGTGGAGATGGCCGAGTTGGTCTAAGGCGCCAGATTAAGGTTCTGGTCCGAAAGGGCGTGGGTTCAAATCCCACTCTCCACACTTCTACCGATTCTTACCTTTTTTTCTTTTAGTTTTGTACTGTGGGCCCATATATGAATTAGGCCCAACAAAAAATAGGAGAAGGTCATTTTAAGCCCCACTATGTTTTGGACGCCAGCCAGCATGTAGGGCCCATTTTTATCTTGATCCAAGAGGGTAAAAGAGCCTGCCTTTTATTGCTAGAATTTCCGATTAACTTAGCATATAATAAATATATGAATTTTCTTATACCAAAAAATATATATATATAAATTTTCAATCATAACTATATATTTCTCATATTTTTAATTTATAAAACTGCATACGTATTTTTTTCCTAAAAAAAAAATAAGAATGCATATGCATATTTTAAATGGAAAAAAAATGCAACCCAAGATAAGAATAAATGCTGTTTTTTTCGTAAATTCCAGGTAGTACTAAGTTGATAAAAATAAATTATATATAATAAGTAATAAAACTTTACGTAGTTTAAAGGATCCAAATTTGGGGTTGTTTGGCATATGGGATTTGGACAGGAGGGGAATGGAAATTTTTCTAAGTCTGACTTAATAAAAAATTAGAGAAATGTGGTTAGAAGTTTTTAGTAAATTTTTCTTACTCTTTTATATTATATTTTATTTATTAAAATGCATAACCCATTTTACCAATTTTTTAAATTCAACTGGGAAAAAATTTCCTTTCCCTCGTCTCTAAATCCCTCGTGGCAAACCGCGCTATTTAGAAATTATAGCTGCAAATAGGTATTGTTTTGAATGTGTCATACCAATAACAAATTATGAATTGGATCCATAAAAATATGTGACAATACCATATAAATATATAAAATTTGGAAGAAAGCATGAAATTGATAGTATATAGGAACTAAGTGACAGTTCATACGTGTGTCGTGGTCGGCCACATGACTACCGTCTCTCGCAACTCCTCAACCCATTTTGCTTGTCCTATATATGTCCTCATTGATTATATGTCCCCATTTATTATTTTACACACAAACCTATTACAACTTGTCACGTTTTTTAACTCACAATTCATATATATACTCTTCCTATTCTTATGATACTTTTACTTAATTAAATCAGATTAAAAAAATTGATTAATATGATATTTTTTTAAGAATATTTTAATATTTTTTTAACTTATTCTCTTATTTTTTATTTAAATATTATTAAAAGAGCATTAATAGAAATAATTTTTAAAAATATTAATAAATATATTAATAGAGTATTAATAGCACTAGAGGAATATCATTTAGCTGGAAATAATAATAATAATAATAAACAATAATATAATAAAAAGAGAGGAAGATGTCGGCCATGGTCCCCGGAAATGCGAAGGGGAAGGCTTAATGAAGGAAGGAACCGGGTCCCTTGTAAGGCCAAGCTGGCGCCACGCGATTCGACGTCGTATCATCATCATGTGCCGCTTCTTCCTCTCCCATGTGCGCCCGCCCCCGCCCACCCCCCCCCCCAAAACCAAAAAAAAAAACAAAACAAACACAAATTTTATTTTCTATAATCATCATTCTTATTAAACTTCAACTTAAGCTGGTGATGTCACATATAACTTTTATTCTTTTGATTATTATTATTGTGATTAGATTCTAATTCTATTTATAAAGTAGAGAAAAAAAGATTAATTTTAATTCTATTTATAAAATATTAAGAGATATTTTTTATAGGAATTATTATTTTATCTTTTATTTATATTAAATTTATTTTTACTAAGTGTAATATATATTAAATAGGAATAAAATTTAAAAGTTGTTAAACTTTATAGTATATTTAATAATGTTTTTTAATCTATATATGAAACATATTAAATAAATTTTATTAATAGCAGATCGATATATATATATTGTGAAATTAAATTGAGTTGAATTTTCAGAAGAATGCATGTGTTACTGTGAAATTGTTTGATACAAATCGAAGACTTTGACTTGTGTCATATATTTTACAACAATATTCAATGTCATGCACCAAGGCTTCGAGATATTTCTCAATACACCTTCACGAACTTCTACCAACTTCCCTACCATTTAAGGGAGAGCAATTAGCCCAGAACCCATAAGTCCGCCCGTAACTCGTTACTATTTGAGCCCGTAACAGGCGGGATTAAACGGGCTCAAACAGTAAATTATATGGGTGGGCTGCGCGCTGACCATTGGGCAGCCCGCAGCCCGCCCATATATTTTTTCTATTAATTATTATATTATATTTATTTAAATTTATTTTTATTATATACTAATATACTTTTTTAAATTTATTTTGTAGAGGTATGGATAATTATATTTACAACAATCACAAGTAAATATAATATAGATTATGTATAATCATAATCCAATTGAATAATTAAGAGTATAAATGATTATATTATATAATCATTGTAGACTATGTGGTCATAAATTTGTAACTATTATTATGATATTTTAATTTTTAATTTTAGGATGAACAATCATATCATGTGTGTAATATTGTTATTTTATTTTTATTATTATTAAAATTTTAAATGGATTTAAATAAAAAAAATATTTTTATTTTTTATAAATGGGCTGCCCATATCCATTAGAACCCAAACGGGTTCAGCCCAACCCATTTAATACGGGTTTAAACGGGCTGAGGCACAGACATGGGCTAGCCAGTGCCTATGAAAAAATAAATGGGCGGGCCACGGGCTGACCATCGGGCCAGCCCAACCCGCCCATTACTCACCCCTACTACCATTTATTAACGTCTACTCCCTAATCTCTCATACTTCTCTTTCTATAGAATAACCATATTTGCAGTTCACTAAAAAAAATAATCTAAATTTAATTAGAATGAAATATTTAAATAGAGTATCAGTAGAATTATGTGTGTATAAAATTTATAAAATATTAATACTAAATAGTATAAAATTTTATCAAATCTTTTTTATCATTTAAATTTTTTAACGAAAGCTTTTCTCTAATTTTTCTAACATAAAATAATATTTAAATTACTATTTAGTTGAAACAATTATATTTGAAAATTATTCAATTCTTACAATGGGAAGTCTCTAGAGGCGAAGGGAAGAAGCCTGATGGCCAATGTTTTAATTTTTTTAATATTATATAAATATTATACATATTCACTCTTCCAATAATTTATGTAAAATTCGTATTAATTATTTTTTTAAAAAAATTAATCCTTTTTTTAGATCTTGCTCTACACAAGGAATTCTTTTTATGCAAGTTAATGGTTTGTAAATTACTGCTATATATGCATGTAACACCAAAACAATGTTTTTTTTTTTAAAAAATCCATCTAGAGTAATCATTTTATGGACTTGACTTTAACACCAGCCAATTATTTTAATGACAGATTGATTATCCGAACGAAAGGGAAAAAATATTTTAATTTAATTTTAATCACAGCATAATTACAACTCATGATGAAATTCATGACCGATAAAATTATATTATCATCACTCAAAAACATCAATTAGGTTAATGTTGATTTTAATCTTTATAACATATATATATATATATATATATATATTGTGTTTGGAAAACTCTTAATTCATAATAAAATAATTTTTAACATAAATTTTAGTTTAATTTTTTAAAAATAAATAATTATATTTATTGAAAAAAAATTAGATTAAATTATAATTTTAAATAAATTGGTAGGAGTGACTTTTAAAATAATTATAAAAATTATTTTGTAATAACTATCTAAATATTTATTTATTTAAAATTATTTTTTTATAAATTTTTATAAAATTTTTTTATAAAAATTATCTAATTTTTTTTAAAAAAATTTATCTAAATATATATATAGAGAGAGTGTGTGGGTAAGAATCACATAAAATAATTATTAAATAATTAAAATTCATGGGACGAAACCTAAATGAATCACATCATATCCCTCTGATCTGATAAAAGTAAATCAACTAGGTCATGTGAGATTAATAATATATTTAATAAGATAATCTCAGTACGAGTGGGGCCCACAATGATAATGAAATGATTCAGGATTAAGGAGCCACGTGTTAGGAGAGAAATTCTTGTGTGCATCCAGTGCACCCACTCATTTATCTACAATGACAACTCAATCATTTTTATCCCATGTGTCAGCCTAATGTCTCCCTCACTCCCTCTATTATTTTAATCACTAATTCCCTACCTTCTTTTTTTTTTTTAAATTCTCTCGTCCCCCTTCCCCTCACCCCCCGCCATCTCTCACTGGTCCCCCTTCCCCTCACCCCCACCATCTCTCTCTCTCTCTTTATTTTCTTCTCTCTCTAGAAACGACAACAATTCTGGAAGCTACTCCTCTATAAGAGGAGAGACCTGTTTCGCTTAGCCACTAGGGTTTTCAATTTTCACACCCCACAAAACTAGAAGAAATCATTCAAATAAAAATACACCCACAACCCAAAAAAATACAAAAGAAAAAGAAAAATTACGACTGGCCATCTCTATCTGGTTTGGTCAAGACCGCTAGCTCTTAATTGATAAATATCCTCACCAGAGAGAGAGGTTTAAAGCAAAGGAATTACAGCAAGAAAGAGAGCAGAACGCATAATCAGAAGTGAGTGGGATTAATAATTCTGCTGCGAAGAAGACATGTCCGATCGATTATCATCGTCAGAGAAAATCAAAGAGAGAGATGATGAGAGAGAGAGGGGAGTGGCGGTCATTAACGGGGAGAGAGAATTTTTGAAAAAAATTTGCAGATGGGAGAGGGTATTGATTAAAATAATAGATGGAGGGAAGGGTGACATGTTGGCTGACGCATAGGATAAAAATAATTGAGTTGTCATTAATTCATTGGCTAGTGTATAAATGATGTGGTGCATTGGATGCACACAAGAATTTTTCCGTGTCAGGAGGTAAAAATCTGCAAGAAATGATGCTTTGGATCTGAGTGAAGGACAGGAGAAGTTCCCACTTCCTAGAGTTTATTCCATTGGATCATCATTTAATTATATTAACAATATTAATTATTAATTAATATTAAAAATTACAGGTGGATATATCCATAATAATATTCATTAATATTTAATCCCAATTTAAAATACCCTAATCCTTAATATATTAATTAACACATTGCAAGCTTATAGCCAGCCCCCTCCTAGAGACTGTCAAATCTGCCATATTCTCTCTCTCTCTCCTTCCCAGAAAACTTACATCAGATTCGATTCAACCGCCGATCTTTCCTAGTTCTCCTCGGGAATCCATCGGCGTTCTCCTTTCAATCTGTGTCTTATCATAATAATGTCCAGATTTTCAGGTACGATTTCAGAATTCTGGTTCTGGATAACGTATGTATTTTTTTTAACTATTATTATTAGTGCTATGTACTATGTAGTATATCTGCTAAATAAACGTGGCTTTTAATGATTTATGTTCTTTGTCTCTGTTTTTAGACCTTGTTTGTTCCGCTGTTCCTTGTCCTTGATGTTTCTTCCTCCTTAATCTTTTCGGTTCTATGTTATGTTCTCCTACTCCAAACACTTGCAGAGATCTCTTCTATTCTTTAATGGGTTTGAGATTTTCTCCTTGATCATTTTGTTTGAATCTTTAAATGGGGTTTGTGTTTTTGTGCTTCTTCTTCACCTAATTTCTGTTTTCTCTGCTACTACTGTAAGCGGAAGCTTTCTAATTTTCTTTCCTCGTACGGTCTTAAGCATTTTTCTGATGACTTCCTAATATGGTAATTCCTTTTCAGATTCCTCTGAATTCAGAGTGATGCCAATTTGGATTTTTTTTTCCTCTTTAAAATGGGGTCAATGTATGTGAAATTTTGGGGTTTTGCTAATTTTCCTGGAAAAAGGCTTTTTGTTTGACTGGTATTATTTCTGATTCTTCTTCTTCTTTTGAACTCTCAGCTGTAGGGAGGTATTTTCTCAGTATATTGAAAAAAGGTCACCTTTTTAGGAAAATTAGCTACATCATCAATCTTTTTCCCATTTAATCATGAACAAATACTAATTTATTATTAAATAAAAATAATAATAGAGTTATTATTAGTAAAATTGCATTATCATGACAATCTGATCCATCTGGAAAAAAAGAGAAGCCCATGGGGGTAATGATTCCTACTTGTCTCCTATGCCAAACACATGGCTTCAACAGCTCAACAACTGTTCATATTTTTGTTTTTTAAAAAATTAATAAAAATTTCTTATTTAAAAATTTTATTAGATAGATTAAATTTGAGTATTGATACTCTATGTGTATAATTAATTATAGAGTACTAATATTTTCTGAATGAAAATATAGGAGGTTCTTTTGTTTAATAGAATTTATAAACAGAAAAATTTTATTAGTTCAAATTACTTAAATTTAAATATTGATACTGTGTATAAATTCTTTAGGATACCAGTATTTTTTAATTTAAAATATATCAAATCTTGCTATTGAATAAAATTTTTAAACATGAACTTTTTATTGATTTTCCCTTTTGTCTATCTGCTACATATGTTTAGTGCAGGCATGTATGTAGAGATAATACTAAGTAATATGATCAAAAATCAACAAAAACAACATTGTGTGATGCAAAGTTTGTGTCTTGTTGAAGTTGCAGTTGTGGGGCTGAGTTTTTGAGAAAGCTTGTGGATTGATCAATAATGGAGGGAGACACATATTCTGGTATGAACAATGGGACAGGGACACAGATGGATGGGAAAGTGTTACAGACATTTAAGAAGAACTTTGTGCAAGTACAGAACATATTGGATCAGAACAGGCTTCTGATAAATCAGATAAACCAGAATCATGAGGCCAAGGTAGCAGACAACCTTAGCAGAAACGTGGGTTTGATCAAAGAGCTTAACAATAACATCAGAAAAGTTGTTGATCTCTATTCTGATCTCTCAACTTCTTTCTCCAAATCCATGGAGGTTTCTTCAGAGGGAGATTCAAGTGGTGGTGCTGTAAAATCATCCGATGGCAAAGCTGGGGGTGGCCAAAAACGACTCAGGCCTACTTAGAGAGATTGATTATTATCAGTTTAATTTGTGGTTGGTAATTAATTTCGTAATTTTTTTCCAAGATATATAGAACAAGATTATTTATTAGAATTAATTTGTAGTTGAAGCTGTTGTGTTGTACCTTGATTAATAGCTCATTATTACTGGCTCATCAGATCTTATAATTCCCAAATAAGAATTTTTTTTAGCAGATTCTCTTGTGTTTCTGTAAGTTGTAACGTTGTTACTGTTACTGTGGATTTAGCAGATTCTCATGTTCAACTCCATGTGTTTCTCAAATTCTTAATTTAGGTAGGAAGTCAAATTGAGGTTGTTGGATTCTTTTTTCTCGGATTTGGATCCTTTCGAGTTGGAAAATCTTAAATATGTTTTAAGTACATTTTAATCTTACAAAATAGGCCTAATTTAGCTTGAAAATGAATCGATAATTTTTTTTTTTTTTAAAAAAATTGACCTTGTCGAGTAATAATATTCATCAACACGTCTTCCAACCGGCTAAATAATCAAGTAAAATTAGTAGTTATATAAATTCAATAATCCATTTGATTTAAAAATAAAAAAAATAATACCCCTATTAACAAGTTGTTAAGCTAAGAGAAAAAAATTAGTATTATCTTTTTGACATATTGTTTTTTTTATTATCCTTTCATTTTTTTTAAAAAAAACTAGTATTTCACCTCCTATGAGAAATGATTACTATTGTTTTACATAGTTTTCATAAATATTAATATATGGAGTGTTTACGCTGTATTCCCCACGGCCAAGTTGATTACTACATCTCCAAATTTAGAAAGATACGTGGATTTTAGATATGCTATTTTAAGCCATTTTCTTCATTGAAGAGGACCGTGAAGGATTAACCAAGTGGAACATGAAATCCTACTATTTATTAATCAAAATAATAATTTTGAGATGGTCAGAAAGCAAATTCAGGTTTTCCATAAAATTAATTATTAATAAAAAACTGTACTCACAAAAGAAAAAATAAATAAATCCGTAGCCTAGTTAGTAGAAGAGTGTATCACCTTAACCCCTTATTCTTGATTAGCCTATAATATGACTATTTTTTTTCATCTAAAAACTTTTTAAAAAAATATTAGACTTACGATTTGAAGGTAGGATAAAATTTTCATTTCTTATACACATTATTAATATTAGACAGAACGTATTGTCTATTATCTTCAATTATAAATTTAGACAACTAAAAATTATGATGTATTCTCAAGTATCACAACTAAAAACACAATAAAATAATATTCTTTAAAAATAAAATATATTCTAAATAATTATATATTTTATCTCTAGTTGAATTCATGGATAATTAGTGCCTATAATGTGACTATTGATATTACTATTTAAACCCAAGTTGTTCGCATTTTTATTATCAATGTTTTTAACTAAAATATGATAAACGAATCTTTAGTAAATGAGTTAAATGATTATTATATTAATCATGTACTTTACGTGGTTGAGATATACATAAATAAAAAGATACCTTTAAGAGAGAGAGAGACATTGACTTATGAACTGTTTGTAGCTTAAAAAGATGCACAAGAGGGATTTTATCCTTTAAAAATAAATAAAAAAATGGAAAAAAAAGGAGACGCAAAACGACAATGAGAAGAAGGAAGTAGGGAAACATCATGAGGGAGACAAATGAAACATGATGAAGTAAAGAAACCTGTGCAGTGGGAATCTACTTTATCCTTTCTTCTTTTTACTTTGTTCATTTCATTTGCAGCAATTCATCCATTCATTCTTTTGTTATCTTCAAAAGTATATAATCCTTCCAATGTTTTATCATACCCAAACTTTTTTTTTTCCAGGTATCAACACTATGATATTAAAATTCAATTTAGCTAACTCTGATCATGCTAATAAATTGATAAATTAATCTCTATTTTAACAGTCGTATTTTATTAGATTATATATACTTTGTATATAAGAAGATTCTATTTATTTATAAATTAATATATTTTTATTTAAATATGATCTTTTTTAAAGTCATATATGACTACTTTTATATATTTTAATTATGACATAAGTGACTAACTCTTGAATTACTGTTACCAGTGATTTAATGACCAATAGAATTTTTAGCACTTGGCTCAACGCCATTCCTTTATCTTCTATATATTATATTATAATAATCTCCATATAATTTTCTGATATCCCCCCAATTTTACCCACAATTTTTGACCTAAGATCTTGCTTAAAATTATCATATATAAAGTCCTAAACCGCTGTCACCAAACATTTGTAACTAAGTAAAACCCCATTAAGTCAAGCACGACTCAATGAGTTCACTGTGGGGTCTTTTCCTTAATTGCAAGTTGATATGAGTAATCATTCCAATTCATTGTTTTCTATACTGTAACCATCTCCACTCACCTTAAAGATGCTGACATTGTTCTGTTAGGTAGTGACCCGTGAATTCTGAGAACTTGTGTTCCCTATTTTCTTTCATTGAATGGCTTGGTCCCTACATACATACATACATATGTGTGTATATATAGTGTCTGTCAAATTATTAGTAGTGTCGTGAAACTCAACTTTGTTTTGACTATGTTATTTGGCCATCATTTTTTCACTATTGGTTCAGGAAATATGCGGATTTAAATTTCCTACATATTCACTTGGGGATTTTATATCTATCGTTTTGTCATTTAGTTGAATAAATGGTCTTTTATCAACAACAACAACAACAAAAATCCCTGACCATTTTTTGAGATGGGCAAAACGTTTTGCTTGGTGGTGTTTTCTCACAAATAATTTTTTATCATTCATAAAACAGGGCAATCTTGTATTTTTTTAATAATTTTTTAAAGGAGGGGAAAAAATAAAAATTGTACTTGAAAATAAAAACTATACATTTTATAAGATCTAGCATTATAGAACCATATCTTGAGATGGGCACGATTCCGATTCCGATTCCGATTCTGGGAATATATAATAATCCCATCAATTAAAATATGATAAAGTATAAGTTTTGTTTTTTTATATTTATATTAAATTTTATTTTTATTTCTTAAATTTAGAAAGTATACTTAATCCCTTAAATTTAATATTATTAACTACACTAACAGAAAATATTAACTTAACATATACTGAGCACACAAGTAAAAACTATTTATTCAAAATTTAAATACTGATATATTAATTTTTGATTTAAAATATATTTAACAGGAATAGTCTTGTAGCAGTCCAAATTTTTGTATTAGCATAAGGCTGATTTTAATTTTAAAATATAAAACTAATTAAATTAAATAATTAAAATTAATTAATTACTAAGTTATTATTTAAAATTCGTTGAATAAGTGTTTCTAAAGTTAGCTTTGTTAAGTTTAAGGGACTAAAATTATACTTTTTAAATTTAAAGAATTAAAATGAAATTTGATGCAAAACATAAAGGATCAAATCCTATACTTTAGCCATTAAAAAATGTGTCTCTAGGATATTTTGAATGATTTTCTTCCTTCATTTAAATGAATTAAATTTAAATGTATGAATAGAAATTGTCACGCTAGAATTGTAAGTGAAAAGATTATTATTAGAAGAATTATAACATTGGTGATTCTTTTTATCACTAATCCCTATCAATAGATAGTAGATAATTTCTTTGCTATAAGCATCATGTATTAACTACTATGGCACAAAGGCTTCAAGATTCATCAACTACAAGGGCCCAAAGGCTTCAAGATTCATATTAAAAATGAGGCCTAAATTAGGCAGGCATTCAAGCCTAAAAAATTTCCGCTCTATGGGCCGCTAGAAAATTGGCCCCAAGTTTTAGACTATTTATGTAGTGACAAGCTTTTTCAACAACACATTTAACAGCTCTAATAGAAAATTATCATTGAGAGACTCATCTACCATAGCCAAGTACGTGACATGGGTCAAATTTGGATGTAGTCGGGGCAAAACTCTGGTGAACCGAGTGGAAAAAAAAAAAAGCTCTAATAGAGAACTGAAATGACGCTAATGCTTTCAAGCTCTCTGAAGTCAATTGTGCCTCCTACTCAATAGGAAGATGATCAAATGCTTCGAAGCTTCAAGAAGGTTAAGAATTAGGGAATTAAAGCTGGAGTTGAAAACATACTGCTTGGTCATTGGCCATCTCTGGGCTCAAAAGGAAAGGAATATGAAAAAGGAGGACCTAGTTTTGCAGATAAGCTCAAAGGTATTGACACAAACAAGGGAAACTCAGAGGAAGACATGGATGGAGAAGAAGGTATTTTATCCGAATGTTAGACTCTCCTAAATAGAGCAATATAGATACTGAAGAACCCTTATGCAAAACCATTAAGGATCCTTCAAGGAACTTTCCTACCTTCGCCTTCTAAGGAAAGATGAAAAAGAAATTGTATAGAGCTTGGCGTTAATTGTCGAGTTGCTTGATAAAGCTATTGGGTACAAGGCTTTACATTCTCGGTTGCAAGCTTGGTGGGCCAAAAAAGGGGTAATAAACTTGATTGATATTGGACATGGTTTTTTCGTGGTAAAGATGTCAAATAAGGAGGATTACTTCCAGGCATTAACAGGGGGCCTATGGATGATCTATAATTACTATCTCACTGTGAGACCATGGAAACCTAACTTTAGGCCAGAAAAACTTACAATCAGTAAGGTTACAGTTTAGGTTAGAATGCCAAGAGTAACTCTATAGTATTACGATGAAGAAGCTCTGTCTATTATTGGAAACATAACTGGGGAAACTGTCAAGGTGGATTTAAATATGTCGAATCAATTAAGAGGTCATTATGCAAGAATTTGTGTGCTAGTGGATCTAGAGAAGCAATTAATGTCTGGATTTTCTTTAGACGGGGAGAATTATTATCTGGAACATGAGGGACTACATATGCTATGTTCAGGATATGGCTTGTATGGTCACCGTGCTGAAATTTGTCCAAGTAAGAGGAAAGTTAATGAAGCATGCGTAAGTGGAATACAAGGTTAACAAGTCCAGCAACAAAATAGGGAAACATCAAATGAAGAAAATTCTGGTGATTTAAATCAGTGGCATGTAGTTTAAAAGACTCATCGACAGAGGAGGGGAAAGACAACAAACTTGAGTCACGCCAGGAGAATCGAGGATCGCGCTTTGAAATTATTGCTGAGGTGGAAGCTAGCTTGCCTAAGCCGTACACCAATAGTAACATCCTACAATTAGCCGCTCAAGGGCTAGAATGCTCACAGCCAGAAATGAGGGGGGAAGGTAGGGTGCGGTCAGGGAGAGGAAGGAAAAAAGAGACGTTGAAAAAGAAGGCGATTGAGAGTTCATTGAATATAGATAAGTTGGGTGAGAACGAGAAATATGAGGAACAATGGAGTACAGAAGAGAGTGGAGAAGAGGTCTCGAGCAGCAATTCAAGAGGGAAAGGGAGACGACGCGCCATTAATGTTGGCATTTAATGAAGTTGTATATGATGTGTTGATGACAGAGAAAGATAAAGGTGGAAAATCATAGGAAGCCGAGAGGAGACACTCTTATTTCGGCCCAAGGTAAGGATGGTAATAGTTTAATGCATGAATTGGACCCTGAAGATAATGAAATTGGACTAATGGATTTAATCCCGATGCATTAGGTAAAAGAAAGGATCTTGGATAATGAAGCCCAAAGCTTAGATAATCTATTAAAAGAAAGAATGGATTTAAACATTTATTTTTATGGATAATCTATTATATTGGAATATAAGAGGGGCCTATGATATTAGGCTTCTTAGAAATTTAAAGGCTATGTGTAGTGGCCCAAAGCCCAGTATTATCATTTTGACTGAAACCAAATGTGAAAGGGAGGTCTATTTTAAATTTTTGCTTTCTTGGGGCTTTGATTTTCTTAAAGTTATTCTTAACTCGGGACGTTCTGGTTGATTAGTTGCTACTTGGAGAAGTGATACTATCAAAGTTACAGTGTTAATTGAAAATAGGCAATATTTTCACTTTCACTGTGAAATTGATGGACATCAGCCGTTTTTATTGACTACAGTATATGCAATTCCACATTCCAACTTTCGTTAAGAATTATGGAATGATCTAAGGAAATTATTGGCTAATATTTCTATTCCATGAGTAGTTTATGGTGATTTTAATGATATTTTACAACCTACTGATAGAATTGGTGGTGTTGGTTGCTCTTAAAATAGAATTAATTGGTTCCAAGACAGGGTTAAGGACTATGGTCTTTCAGATATGGGATTCCAGGGACTAAAATTTACATGAAAATAGCTAAGAGTTGCTGGATGCTCCTGATTATATGAAAGATTAGATCGTACTCTAGCCAATTCTCATTTTCTTTACCATGTATGATTGCGTCCTGAAGGTATTTTTCAGAACTCAATTTTCTGATCATAATCCTATTATGTTGCATTTTCATAATAATGTTCAACATGCTATGAATAAACCTTTTCATTTTGAGGCTACGTGGCTTACTCATGATAATTTTAAAGAATGCCTATTTAATTCTTGGGTTGATTATAATGATTTTAATAAGTCTTTGGATAGTTTAAGTGTGTCTTTGCTTGACTGGAATTAAAATATTTTTGGGTTTGTGGAAAAAGAAAAGAAAAAAAGACTAGCTAGATTAGGGGGTATTCAAAGATCTTCTGTTTATACTCATTCTAACTTTTTAAATTCCCTTGAAAATAAATTGCAAGTAGAATTAAATAAAATTTTGAAATTAGAAGAAATTAAATAGTTTCAAAAAGTTAGGATTGATTGGATTACTATAGGGGACTGGAATGCCTCGTATTATCATTTGAAAACACAAATGAGAAGAAGAAATAGGGTTGTTACTATTAAAAATGATAAGGGCAATTGGATTGAGGATGAATTTGAGTTGATTGATATGGTTATAAATTATTTCAAAAACCTTTATGATTGTGATGATACTAATTCTTATGTGCTACAAAGTACAAACAAAGACCAATTTTCCTGTTGATGATGACCAATTTTCCTGTTGATGATAAACATTGTCTTAATAATATGAGTAATGTGCCTAATGATAACGAAATAAATGAAGCTCTTTTTTCGATGGGGTTATATAAGACCCTAGGTATTGATAGTTTCTCTCCAATTTTTTACCAAGCTAATTAGAATATAGTGAGAACATTAGTATGTAAGTTTGTGAAACCTGCTTTTGAAAAAGGGTCTTCTAAGGCCAATGCAAATAAGACCCTCATCTCTCTTATACCGAAGAGGGAACACCCTGAAGTAATTGGTCACTTCAGCCCTATTGCTTTGTGTACTGTGCACTACAAATGTATCACTAAGGTGATCGTTAGCAGACTAAGAAGTGTTATAGATGAGATTATCTCTCCTATTCAAGCAAGTTTTATAAAAGGTAGGCACATACAATACAATGTCATTATCGGCCAAGAAGTCATGCATACGATGAAGAAAGTTAAAGGGAAAACTGGATTAATGGCAATGAAAATTGATCTGGAGAAGGCCTATAACCGCATTCGATGGGATTTTCTTCAACAGGTTCTTTTTTATGTTGGTTTGGATCATATTCTTATAAACCTTAGCATGAATTGTGTTATTTATGTAACATTTAATTTATTATAGAATGGATCTAAAATTGAATTTTTTGCGCCTAAAAGAGGTATCCGACTAGGATATCTTATCTCACCTCTGTTGTTTGTTCTCTGTATAGACAAACTGTCACATTTAATTAGTGATGCAGTGTATGAAGGTCATTGGAAACCAATCTACGTTACTATCAGTGGTCCAGCCATTTCCCACCTTATGTTTGCAGATGGCATTCTTCTATTTGGAGTAGCTACTAAAAAACAAGCTAAATATATGATGAATTACATGGATAAATTTTGTTTGACTTCCGGGGAAAATTACTAAAATCAAATCCTTAATCTTGTTTTCCCCTAAAGTACATGTGAATACAAGGCAACGAATTAGCAATATTACTGGAATGGAGGTTTCAACTGATATAAGGAAGTATTTGGGATTTCCAATCATCAGAGGGAGAAAACTCAGGGATTATTTCTAGTACATTGTTGATAGAGTAAAGTCAAAACTTGTAACATGGAAAGAGGATATACTCTCGGTAGCTGGGAAGATCACTTTGGCAAAGTCTGTACTGAGTTCACTACCAGTATATCCTATGCTAGTTTCTAAAATCCCAATTTCAATTTGTTAGGAAGTGGAGAGGTTGCAAAGGAATTTTATATGGAGGAATAGCTAAAGCTCACATAGATTTCATCCTATTAGATAGGACCAAATTGTTTTGCCTAAATTAAATGGTGATCTTGGATTCAAGAAATTGGCTTCCTTTAATTGGCTTGTAGTGCAAAAATAGCATGGAAGTTAATTAATGGTGGCAAAGGATTGTGGGTGGATGTGCTCTTGCATAAATACATACTGAGGAACGAAGATAACCTATTAGATGCAAACAAAGGTGATTTTGCTTTATGGAAGTATATTTTCCAACATCAAGATATTATTAATGTAGGTACAAGATGGCACATCAGAAATGGGCAGTTAGTAATTTTTTTATTGACAATTGGCTCTTTCATAAAATTAAATTAAAGGATTTGTGTCTCCTCCACTTAGAAGTGAAGAGGAAAACAGTAAAGTAATGGATTGGATTGATTCGAGAACTTGGGATTTTCAAAAGCTTGCTACTCTTATCCCGAGCAGTGCTGTTCAAAGATTAATCGACATGATTCCACCAATGTCGGAGATGGGTAATGATATAATTGCATGGAATGCTACGAATGATGGTAGTTTTACTATTAGAAGTACCTATTTTCTTATTGAATCACTGTCTGTTAATACATATAGCTCAGTCTATAAAGATATTTGGAAGTGGAGGGGTGCTGAGCGTGTTATAGTCTTCATGTGGTTAGCATTCAAGAACCGCCTGGCAACCAATGATTGGAGAAGCAAGTAGACTTCAACTAGCGCGCAGTATGCCAATAATGCAATTACCATACAGAGGATATTTTGCATATTCTTCATGACTATACTTATACTAATCAGCTTTGGGTGCAGCTAATTCATCCTAGGTATTATAATGCCTTCTTTGTGGCTCGTCTGAGAGATTGATTTGCTTTAAATCTCAAGAGGGATCTAGGATTGGATGGTACTAATAGTTGAGGTTAATTTGGGGAGTATCAATTTGGAATTTGTGGAAATGGAGGAATAAGGCCACATTTGATAAGAATTATGTGAAACATTTGGATCCTTACTTGGTCATCATGCAGACATGGAGAACCTTCGTACAAGTTCTGGAGGATTGTTTAATAGATGATTCTACAATTCAGACTTCTTCTAATTGGCATCCTCCCTCTTTGGGATGGCTTAAATTAAATGTAAATAGGGCTATTATAGCAGGACATTATAGAGCAAGATGTGGCGGAGTGATTAGAAATCATACAGGCAATTAGGTTGTTAGATTTTTAAGTAAACTGTGATCTTGTACGGTCATGGAGGCAGAATAATGGGCCATTTACAAAGGTCTCAAGTTTGGTTGGAATATGGGATTTAGAAAGATTATGCTAGAAACAGATGCCAAGAATGTTATTCAAATGCTTTCTAAATTGACAGGTCATACATATAGCCTATATCTGTTTTAACTAGCGATGTGAGGATCCAACACATTTCTATAAAGTAAAATAGATTGGCAGATGCTCTGGCAAAGGAATGATTGACTACTATGTTAATTTTTTATATTTATCCTTCACATTTGATATCTCTTATTGATAATGTGTTTGGGAGTTAATCTCCATATAGACTAATCTTGTTTGTTTTGGGTGATTGTCCTCATTTGTACAAACAAAAAACAACACATTTAGTAGTAATATATCTAAACTTTTTTTGTACAAAAAAAATAACACATTTAACATTACTTTGCTAATAAGAGTTAATAGAACAGACTTATATTCTACAATAACGTAAATTCAATTCTATATTGTGATGACTTATTTAGTAAACTATCTCATAAATTTTTTATAAATATTCTTTAAACCTAAAACCATATCTTAACTTTAATAGAAAACCAGTGTCAAACACACCTAAATTTTTTTATATTAAAAAAATATTTAACATAACTTTAGAAATATAAATTAGCTAACACCTAAGATTATTTTCCCAACCAAATTTCAAACGGCATATATTTCTTCCCACATCGACGACTATATTGGGATGCAACCGTGAAATGATGCTACTGAAGTACCCGAAGCATGATAATTACTTGTTTAAAAATACCCTTGAACAAAAAATAAACAAAACCAATTCAATGGAAGAAAGTAAAGAAACAATTAACAGAACCAGGGTTATTCTGCTCAACATCTCAACTTTGGTATAAAAATTTCTGAATAGTTAAGAAACTAGAAAAACTTGACTGCGCGTATCTATCTATAGAGACAGGGAAAAAGACAAGAAAATGACTAACTCAACTACTACAAAACTTGAATCAAGCCACGGGCACGACGGGGACATCAATATCAGCTGCCACAACAGCAGCAGGCCGGTTGTATTCTTCTTCCTCCTTTGGGGGATGGATTGTGACAATATCAGGAAGAGGGGTTTTAGGACCCTGCTTTCCCTTAGGGTCCCAATCAAGCATGATCCTGACCTTGATGCCAAGAACCCCCTATGAAACATTAAGCAAGTATATAATTAGCAAAGCCATTTTGAAGTAAAAGAAAACTAAAAGGCCACAGCTAAAAAATGTCATAAGATCCACGAATATAAGTTAAAGAAGTCTAGGCAGAAGCTAACCTGTCTGAGTAGTACGTGTCTTACTGCAGAATCAATATAGTCCTTAACTGGCTGACCAGATGAAATCATATATCCATCCTTGAACTTCATGGATTTGGCACGCTGAGCCCTCAGTTTTCCACTTACAATGACCTGCTCACGATTCAAACATCAATTAGAAATTAAATCGTTGGATAAAGTAAAATGCTGACAGGGGAAGGGTTGAAAGAAGGTACCTCACATCCCTTTGCTCCACTTTCCATAACAAATCTTAAAACACCATAGCATGCCCTGAAAAAAATTGCTAAGCAATTTAAGTATAGATTTCAAATACCAACACAGGCACATTGGAAAATCAAATTAAAGACAAACAGAAGGTTGAGGAACATTTAAAAGCCAAAGTCTCCTTCCAAAACAAACTCAGTATGTTTGAAGAATATTATTCATCTAGATGAATGAAAAACAAGTGGGTCAAAGAATTTGAATCTTGAAAGAAATGAAACAGATCCCATTTTAGAACATTGAATCAAACCACATGACACAGAAAGATAATTATACTGAAAAACAAAGGCAGGAAGGCACCAACAGAGACTAGGAAGATAGAAGAACATGTATCCTCCAAAGTTACTACATGAATAACATATAACGTCATGACTTTTGATGGTATGGAGGATAAACTATGATTTAGTCATCTTCCGACACAGACTTGGTACAGAAGCACCGGCCTGCTTTTATAGATGACCAAAGAAAGCAAAATGCCAGAGCATGTTCATTAAGGGTGGTTTTGGTTGGAGAGATTTTTGTGTTTCCTCCCCACCCCTCATTTGGTTCAAAAAAGGGGGGCCCTCCAGAAGTGGGGGGATTTGCAGGCAAGGGGTGCAACCAGAACTGATTATGACTAAATTAGCCTTAGTAATTTATGATTTTATGTCATTGCCAAATTGGCCTTCCTCACATAATTTTTTTGGAAATGCCCCGCCCTGTCACAGGCAGAGCACCATGTTTTTCCAGGTAAGCTAATGAACATAATATTGAAGGTTTGGTGAAGGTCTTCAGTCCCATAAATCATGCTAAGGTAGAACCAAAATCATAAATTACTGCATGGGCAAGTGGCCAGTTGTAATTATACTGACAACCACAGGCAAGGCGGCAGGCAATCAACCAAGACGAGCAAGATAGCAGAACATGTATCCCCCAAAGTTACTACATGAATAATATATAATGTCACGAGTTTTGTTGGTATGGAGGACAAACTATGATTTAGTCATCTTCCGACACAAACTTGGTACAGAAGCACCAGCCTGCTTTATAGATGACCAACTGAAAGAAAATGCTCCGGCGTGCCCATTAAAGCGTAAACGCATTCTGTTCGGATTGAGAGAAATATTGTACTTCAGAGTATATGGCAGGCCTTCTTGTTAGCTCATACTAAACTGGAAATTATGTATGGTAAATATCTATATACAAGAGAATAACATGGAGAAGCAAAACAACAAGCACCCGTTTGATTGAAACTATCCAAAAACGGCATACTGCAAATTCATAGATCCAATTACATCGATTGAAGCAAGAATGTACCTCCGCACAGCGAGTCCACCAAGAAGCTTATAGCGAAGAGACTCGGCCTGAGCAATAGCACAAAGACCTCTGTTGTTCACCTTCTCAACATATAGCTCGACGCTGTTCTCCGGGAACTTAAATCTCTTCTGTACAACCGAGGTCAGTTCCCTGATTCTCCTACCCTTCTCACCTGTGTTTCCAAAACCAAATCATAAATAATAAATTCTCCTCAAATATCAGGCATTCATATTAATAGTAATCGTTAGTTAATTACACCAAAGCCACAAATAACACAATGCTGGAATAATATAAAAACGGACCAAGCACATTCTGGGTTCGCGTGGCTCTGATAATGATCTCAGTGCGCATCGGAGTAACTCGAACTTCAACACCAGAGTATCCATCCTCGGCAAGCTCTCGGGTCAAAACCTCGTTCAACTCGGCGAAGAAAACGCCATCGGCAACGAACTACAAATCCACAGTAAATAAGAAAAAAGAGTTAGGCGGGAGCAGAAGTCATAGATTGAAGTTAAAACAAATCCCGGGGAAAGAAGTACGAACCTTTCTCTTCTTGCTCATCTGAGTCGCCATTGTCGCAACGAAGGGATGCAAAGCAAAGGATCTCAACGCCGCCGGTGGCTGTGCATGTGTTGAGTCTCCTTTCAAATTGCAAACCCTAATACTAGAGAGAGGCTCGGAGGGGAAAAGATAGGCTTATCTGTTTGAGGCGCTCTTCAATCCAACGGTGGAGGCAATCTAAGGTTCAGTATTCAACGGATGATATTAACTTTATTTTTTTTTTATACTAAAATTTTTAAAAAGTGATTCGCTCACTTATGATATTAACTTTTTTTTTTTTTATTTATCACTCAATTTATCATAATTTTATCCTAAATATATATGAATCTAACTCGCATTTCGCACTTAGTTATAGTGGATGGGTCTCTCAACAGAGATTTTTTACATACGTAAAAGTTCAAATTCAAAATCTCACTTAAGTAATACTGAACTATTTATTACTCGGATTAATCTCTATTATTTTATCGGCATTGGATGTGTTTCTTTTTTTGGGCCAAGCATATTTAATGGGTTCCCTTCTTTTGCCAACATATTCAATGGGCTCCTATGCTCTTAGGATTATTTGGTTCATTGAATAAAAAATAAGGATTAAAATAAATGAGGAGTATTATTTTATTATTCTTTAATTATAATATTTAGAGAGATATATTAATTTATTCATATCTAGATTTATATTTAAAAATAATTAATAACTCGTTTTTCTAATATTGATATTGTCTAAAAAAATATTTTATCCTTAAATTATAGATAAATTTAATATTTTTTTTTATAATTTTTATATATAAAAAAGTAAGTAATATATACTTGATTTAACTTTATAAAATCACACTAGACCCTCTAGACCCCAAGTTCTATGTATATCCATAAATAGATTGTTTATACAATTATATCAAAAAAAAGATATTTTATACAAAAATAAGATTAAAATTTAATTTTATCTTAAAAGTTCGGAGCAACATTGAGTTGCAAGGCGTAAACAAAATGGTATTTAAAACAATTTTTTTGTTATAAAATTTTTGTAAAAATATTAAGTTCACCAATTATCTAAAGGTAAAGCGAAATTTTTTTTTTAAATGATATTAATGTCAAATAAGGCGAACTATCTATTTTTCTCAAGCGTAAACTTAAATATCTAAGAGTTAGGATATTTTCCTAAATACTATAACTAGAATTATAATAAAATGGTACTTTCTAAATATCAAATACATTATAAATTACTTTATGCTCATTATTTAGTTAGTTGAACCAGGTTATAAAACTTAATTTATCTATTTTTTTTATAAAACTTAATTTTTAATAAAAAATAATAACTTATTTTTAAACAATATTCATGGCTTCATGCAGTATAATCATCCTATTCTAGGTGGTCACTAGCCCAATGCATGGATACTTCAACAAAAAAATAGAACGATAGACATACTCAATATATGAAGCGATGGTGTCGTTGTAATTATATGGATATATTTTGCCCACTCCAGGAAAGCAAAAACACGTCTCTCCCTCCATAATCTGGGGTTCTTTTTCCCTTTGTATGTATTTTCGCATTTTTCAGATTTTCATTCCGGGCCAAATTTGAACCACCGCATCTGCGGAAATTCCTCATCCACGACGTAGTCACGTAGGCTTTTCGCTCGAGTGCCTTGGGATCGGATTATGCCGGTGAATCTCACGCCCAACGCGATCCCGGCGATTGTAGCCGGCGACGTGAACTCAAAGCCGCTCGTCCAGGTCCTCGACATCAAGTTGCTTTCTAATTCTCAGCAGGAGAGGTACCGACTTCTGCTTTCCGATTCCGCTTCCACTCAGCACGCTATGCTCGCGACTCAGCTGAACGACCGAGTTAGAACCGGACGAATCAAGAAAGGTTCCGTCGTTCAGCTGATTGAGTACATTTGCAGTCAAATTCAGAACCGCAAGTCAGTATTTCGTTCCTTTTTCGAAATTTTGGTTCACTTGTGCCATTATGATTAATGTGAGGTGAAGTTCATTTTCCAAAGCGATCACGATGAAGCTAAAAGTTTAAAACAGTGACATAGGGATATATCTATCTATTTATCTATATACTAGAATCCGTGTGGAAACACCATTCGTTTTGTTTATTCCGTTGAAACTTAGAAACGAGTAGGGTATGGTTTTAAAAGTAGCCATGAAGGTTGTTCGTGGTATTGAAAATGTAACTATTTGGTTGGTATGTAGTATGTTGGTTCAGAATCTTCTTCCGGAAGCAAAGCTTTGCTTGATTTTGTTTAAGCAAAGATAAGTAGAAAAAGACTGTAGGAGTCTTATCTTTTTGTTGGTGGAGATACATTTTCCATAGAAGAAGTCCTCATCACTCTTACTTCCTGAACATACACAAGTATGGTTTATATTTCACTCTCTTTTCCAAATTGACAAAATAATTTGAAGTACAATGTGACAACTCACAGATTGATTTGCACATCATAACTGAGCTTTCATTGTCAGCGCTCTTTTCTATCCTTTTTTTTCACTTCTTTCTTCTTCTTTTTTGTTAACGAATCAATGGCTTGCTTTATTGGTGAGGGAAAAAAACATCAGAGCGGCAGTAACCTCTGTTCATATATGGAAGGCTGAAAGCTATACGACTTCATAATAAATTTGCGTACCATTCACATCGAATGTTTAAGTATTTGCATTAAGGCTGTAGTGTTCAGTGCTGATTGCAGAATCAAACTTATCTCTTCCACTCTAGATTGTATTATAATTTCTATACTTCTATCTGTCTGGCATCATAGTGGTGGCTCTGGTGTAGATTCAAGTCATGACGCTCTTATCTTGTGCAGGATCATTGTAGTGCTCAACATGGAAACTATAATTCCAGATTGTGAGATTATCGGGCATCCAAACTCATTCGTGGAATCTGATTCGACAGCTCAGAAAGCATTGCCTAATAACAATATGCAGAACTCATCCAGGCTTAATAATCGTCTGTCTGCTCAAAATTCAAGTCATGATGAGCAGAATTTCAGGCCAACTGTTCAACCTCCATTCCGACCACCACCAGTTTACAAAGGCCATGGTGCTATAATGAAGAATGAAGCACCTCCACGGATCATTCCTATTGCTGCTTTAAATCCTTATCAAGGCCGGTGGGCCATTAAGGCAAGAGTAACTGCAAAAGGGGATCTCCGCCGCTATAATAATGCTCGAGGAGATGGAAAAGTTTTCTCTTTTGATCTCCTTGACTCTGATGGAGGTGAAGTACGAGTAACTTGCTTCAATGCTGTTGTTGACCGATTTTATGATTTAATTGAGGTTGGTAGAGTTTACTTGATATCCAAAGGTAGCTTAAAACCTGCACAAAAGAACTTCAATCATTTGAAGAATGACTGGGAAATTTTCCTGGACTCTAATTCATCTGTGGAGCTATGCCCAGATGAAGATGCTTCAATACCCAGACAGCAATTCTCCTTTAGGCCTATCAGTGACATTGAGAATGCCGAAAGTAACTGCATTCTTGATGTTATTGGGGTTGTGACATCTGTAAATCCCTCTGTTCCCATCTTGAGGAAGAATGGTATGGAAACTCAAAGGCGAATTCTGAATGTAAAGGACATGTCTGGCAGGAGTGTTGAGCTAACCCTTTGGGGTGATTTCTGCAATAGGGAAGGTCAAAAGCTTCAAGAGATGGTTGACGGTGGGTTTTTCCCAGTTCTGGCAATTAAATCTGGGAGGGTTAATGACTTTAGTGGAAAATCTATAGGAACCATTTCTTCTACCCAACTCTTCATTAACCCAGATTTTCCTGAAGCTCATAGGTTAAGAGACTGGTTTGATCAAGGGGGGAAAGATTCAGCTTCTTTGTCCATTTCCAAAGACATTGCACCTGGAGGACCTAAGAATGAGATACGTAAAACTGTGTCTCAGATCAAAGATGAAGGCCTGGGGCGATCAGATAAGCCAGATTGGATAACGGTGAGGGCAACGATATATTCCATCAAGACGGATACATTTTGTTACACAGCTTGCCCACTGATGATCGGAGACCGACAGTGCAGTAAAAAAGTGACTAGGTCAGGAAGCACTAAGTGGCAATGCGATAGATGCAATCAAGAGTTTGAGGAGTGTGATTACCGTTACCTTCTCCAAGCCCAAATTCTGGATCATACGGGAATAACTTGGGTCACAGCATTCCAAGAATCAGGAGAGGAAATCTTGGGTTGCTCAGCAAAGGAGCTGTACTTATTGAAGTATGAAGAACAGGATGATGATAAGTTTGGGAACATGATCCGTAGTAAACTCTTCAACCAGTTTGTGTTTCGGCTCAAAGTTAAGGAAGAATTGTATGGTGATGAACAGAGAGTGAAGATTACAGTGGTTAAGGCAGATAAAGTGGATTACTCTTCAGAGAGTAGATACATGCTAGATTTGATTTCAAAATTTTGTAAACAGTAACTGTTGGATTCCCAGGTTTCCTTAGATTAAGATTAGCCATGCCTTTGTGTTATCCTTTATATATGCCCACTGTAAAACTTAGATGTAGATTTCATTAATTCAACTAGCATATTTTGTGTTTCCAGTTGTTGAAAAATGCCATCGTATCTAGTGCATATATGTTACATAATCTTAGAAATACTTTGCTTCACGGAGAATTCAGTTATTGCATATAGGTTGATCCGTCAGTAGAATTCTGCTACGCAGCAGAACACATTCAACAGGAGAAGAAAAGGTAATATAAGTGTTTGTGTATATATATATGTTGTGTCTGCATGTTAATTTGGTTCATAGGCTGCCGCAAACATGGAATTTAAGAATTGGAAAAAGTTTCAGCTCAGTTGTTGGAGAAGAGTGACATATTACACACGAGTTCATTACTGAATAATAATGCACATTGGACAAAGATATAGCAAGACAGAGTCTAAAAAAGGTGGATGAAGAGGTATAATGCACTCCTCCTTAGGTTCTCTTGACGGGATCAAAGTTGGCAACACCGATGACGGCACCAACAATGGCGGCAAGCACGACCCCACCGGCGGCGATGCTCAGCAGGAAGTTCTTGAGAGACGGTGTGACGGCGGCTTCAGCCACATCGGGGACCATCATGGAAGCCGTCAAAGCGGCGGCGGTGAGACCAGTGACGGCCTTCTCCTTAAGGGAAGCCCTCACTACAAGCCTGGACCTGGGACTGGATACGGTGAACTTGTTTAAAGGTCGGAAAAGCAGTGGCTGGAAGAATGTGGAGGTAGGCGGCGCCACCTTCTTCTGGGCGGCGGCGCAAGCTGGTGGCATGGCCATGGAAACTGCAGAAGTTGAAGCCATTGATGAGTTACCTCTAGTTGCTTCTTCTTGCAGGTGGGGCAACTAATGCTTGTTGGAAGAGTGAAAGCTGTGTTAAAGAACGAAGGGGATTGGATTTGAGGAGTGTTTGTTTTGAAGTGGAGGGGGAGGAAGGAGAGTGGCAATGAGTGGTGGAAAATTTTGAGCATCTTTGATGTGTCCTACGTGGCAGCTTCTCCAATCGAAATCCGAATCGAGAAAGATAAGGTTATCTTATCTGATGAGCCCCTCGTTCTTTCTTCCTCATTCCATGATTTTTTTTTTCACGATTTTTTTATTGGGTCGGTACTCAATTAGTCAATTTGTCTAGTTTATGCCCCAAATTTTTTTCGGCCTCCAAATTAAAGGAGAAAAAAACAAAACAAGCGTTTTCAAGTTATCTAAACTTTGACAAGAGTAATAAAAATATATGATAAGAAACGAGTTTATTTATCTTAAAGATGTGAGTTTGATTCTTATTGTTATTATGAGAGTTCCATTGATAGATAATATGTAAATCTCTTGTAAGTATTTTTTGAATCTTAGGGTTATATCCTAGTTTTAGTGAAGAATTGATATCAAATCTATCTAAATTTTTGTATACCTAATTTTTTTTTGACGAGACTGATAAGAGTTGTCATATATGGTAATAAATAAGTTTGTATCTCACAAAGACGTGAGTTCGATTTCAGTTATCATTAGGGGTGTTCATTTAATAAGCAATTTTATAAATCTCTTATAAGTACTCTTTAGACTCTAGGGTTATGCCCTAATTTTAGTGGGAATTAGTTCTGAATCCATCTAAATTTTTTTTTATAAAAAAAGAAAACTTTGACAAGCAATTTGAGAATATCCCCCCGATTTAATGAAACTACGATTTACACTTAAAAAATAGTTAAAGATTCAAAAAAGGGTTTAATAATTATATAGTAAATCTCATGTATTAATGAAATTAAAAAAAAATTATACTATTCATAACTTTAAAAAAATACTTGTTCTACAATCAAATGTAATAGTATCAAATGTTCCCTCACCATTCATCTATCTGTGTCAATAATAATATTATCTTAAATTTGAATTGGGCAGGCCAAAAAAACCTTCCAAGGGAGGGGACTTGTGTTATAAATATAAAGCATATTCATAATTTATAGTAATGTATAGTATATAATTTATAATATTGATAATTGAACATTTTAAAAGCCAAATTTCAGGGGGGGGATTTAAATTGATTTAGAAAAACCAAAGCACTCTCATTTGATCAGTTTAATTGAAAAAATAAGAGGGAGGATGATGACATTTATCTCTAGGGGTCCATCCAAGTTTAATATGAGAGGTCCTTGAATGATTTTATTTTTTTGGTATATAAATATTTATGTGGGTTTAATATTAGTTTTTTACTAAAGTTAAGGTACAGCCTCAATATTTAGATAGTACTTATAAAAAATTTATGAAATTACCTACTAAAAGAACTCTCATAACAGTAACGGAAATTAAACTCGTATCTTTATGAGATAAGACTCTATTATTTATTATTTATATCAATTCTTATTAACATGTCGTTGAATAATATTGTTTTGTTTTTACATTCTTCATCTCCCTAAGCTCTACAGTCATACAAAAGTGGATGGGCCATTTCTTCCATATTGAAGGATTAACTCATTAAATATCCTTTCCCAACCTCAATGGATAGCACAACTGAGCAAAGAACCAAGAACTAACTAGCATTAATTCTAGTAGAAGGAATTTTAACTATTTAAACACAAGATATTAGATTTGTGTTCGTATAAATATAAAAAATATTTTTAAAATAATTATCTCCAATTAGATCTAGTAATACTCAAATTTAATATAGTCAAATAACAATATAAAAAAATATATAACTGAACAAGGCTCATCTCCAAACTATAAAGGGTGTTTCTGGTCCCACGTAATTGAGACGACATCTTAAGGAAGATGATACGTAATATGAAGATCTTGGAAAATTTTCTTCAATTCCAAAACTAGCTCTGATCTTGGGCTGCTTTTCTCTCCTTTGTTTTGAAAATTAATGGTGTGAGTCACATACAGTGCCATATTCATCTTGTCCACGTTCTCTATATTCTTTACAACCCCGCTGTGCCCACCACGCCAATGTTGAGGCTTGCTCTCCAAATATCTGACAAAATTTCACCCCAACTTCTTCACTCTCTCCAAATGTTGAGGCTTGATTTTTAATTAGATCTATATCATTTTTTTTTCTTTTTATCATATCCTTATAGTTTCATATATTTTTAATTAGGTCCTATGATTTTTTTTATCAAGCCTTATACTTTAAAAAGAGAGAGAGTAAAAGCTGAGATGAAATGAAGAGAAGCCCTTGAGTTGTTAGGAGTCCAATTAAGAGAGGCCTAACTATGATGATTATTACGAGCACATGCACTGAGACTAGCTTGTTCAGCTCATCCACAGCAGTTTTTGTATCGTTTAAGGATTGCACATGCACCCGTGACTTGCGTTCCAAGGAAACTTCCACCTAACAACACCAATCACACTTGTCAAATACACATAAATAGAACCCTATTGTACACTATAGAGTAACTGAGATATAACTACAGTGTTTTACTCAGGTCCTTAAATTTTAATTTAATTTAATACAACTTAATAACTATAATTTTAACTAAGTTAAATATTTATTCTTAAATTTTAATTTATTAAAATTCAGTCCTTATAATTATAAATATTTGAAACTTTAATTCTTAACATTCATAAAATATACTCCATACAATCTTTAATATAAAAGTTAGTTAGAGGGTTAAATTTGATCATAAATATAATATTCTAATCTACTTTGTCCTCCAAAGTATTCCATTAATTATAAACATTAAGGGGTTTCTATCCAAAAGTAGTCATGATAAAATATGACATTTTAGGAAAATTAAATTATATTTACTATAAATAATTAATATAATTAATTTCTTTAATATACCTACATTAGTTATATAGCTCTTATATTAATGACCGGAGACAGTATAATTTTATTTTTTAAAATATATAAATTAATACTTTAAATGATTAAACTATAGAAATTAAATTGTATCGAGTTAAAATTTATGAGTTAAGTTATAATCAAATTAAAACTATAAAAATTAAATTAAAATTTATGAATAAAGTTACAATATCAAAATTAGGAGGATCAGATAGTATAAAGGGCAATGAGACAGTGAATTTACCAACTAATTATGGAGTGACTTCCTCTTTATCTTTCCAATATACAAATCTCCATCAAGCAAAGGAAGCTCATTCTGCACTTCCTCTTTCTTCATGAATCTCGAGATCTTCTTCTTCAATGTACCTTTCTCAATTTAAACCTGAGTGAGATAAAATTGCACAAAGAGAAAACTTATCAATGAGCTTTTGATCAATGTATATATATAGTAACATATATATAAACTATCTTATTTCCAAGATTGGCTACATTCTTGAAAATCCTATAAGCTGCTGCTTTTGCTTCCCACTCACTATTAATTTCCTTCTCTTTCTGCTCTTCTCTTTCTCCGTCGTCAAAGCTTTTGAGCGTATCCGGTATGGTGGACAACCCAGGACTCCTTACCACATTAACTAACCCTTTCATTGTCCAAGCAGAAACCTTGTCTTGCTTAATCTTCATCAACTTGTCCCCCTCAATGGCCTCTTCTTTCTTCTCTTTGGTCAATGTCTAAAACTGAGCTGACCAGAACTCACTTTTCCCCTCCATTTCAGCCATCTCCATTAATGGCGGCCCCGAGAGAATCCGAAGAATGTACTGATGATTGATTGATTCCTGAACTCACTTTTATTAGCAATATTGCTGATCCAGTGAGGCAAGACACAAGTGCTCTTGTAATGTATTTCAGAATCTTTTTGGCTCTTCTGGATCTTCCAACTCCATGATTGAACAGAAGAAACCATGTTAGAAGAACTAAAGCTAACCAAATGAAAGCTTGAACACTCTTCTTTAGCCCATAAACAAAATAAAAAACTTTCTTTTTGAATATGAAGTTCAAGAAAACCAGAATGTTTATGAACCATTCTGTGATTATTCTTCCACAGATCATCACCAACACTAAAACACACCATTTCCATAGATTCAAACTCCAAATTACTGTGTTTTGCAGTTTATGGATTGTCAAGCTCGATATCAAAGAAGCCAGAATGCAAACAAAAGCTCGATATTAAAGCAAAAGCAAAGTTGCAATTATTTCTGCTGCACGTAAGATGATGACACTCATAAAGGGACATCGTTATTGCTATCCACCTCCATAGTTATATATATTACCTGGATGAGCACCTTTAACATATTCTTTGTTTGTGTGTTTGGATTCACTCATTTTAAAAGAGTTTATGGCATAAATTTTTGTTTAATTTTTTTTTAAAATAAACAATTATATTTATCTAAAATGATCATAGATCAAACTATAATTTTAAATAAACTCATAGAAATAACTTATAGAATAAAAAAAATAGCTTATAGACTGTCGAAACCTCTTCTACTCCCTCTTTTCTTGCCACCGATGATCAATCTACAGAGGAGTTGTTGGTGATAGTCAGTCTTCTCTCTCCTCCCTATCGTTCTTCAGTCCTCTCTTCCATATCCTCTGTCTCTTCCCTATCGTTGGTGCTTTCGCTTTCTTCTTCTCGTCGGTCTCTGTCAAATCCCATGACTAGAGTAGCGTGGGTGAGAATCCTGTTAATTATATCGTTAATTGTGGGTTCTCCATTGTGGAAAATGGAGAAAGAACACGCAAGATAAGAAAAAAAAAATAGAATTTTTTATAAAATTATATATTTTTTAATAATTTATCAATAATAAAAATAATTTTAATAATAATTATTTAAATATTTATTTATAATTATTTTTTTATAAACTCTTGTTTAAAAGAACTTATATAAAAACTATTAAAAAATTATTTTTTTATAAATATTTTTTAAAAAATATATTTAAACAGGCTTTTATTAATATAGATATTCATAATTTTTAACACATCTATTCACCCTCTTAGCAGAGAAAGTCTTTTTTTTCTATAAATATTTTTCGAAAACCCTATTTAAATACGAATTTTATTAACATGGATATTCATAATTCTTAGCACATCTATTCGCCCTCATGTATGACCCTCATGTGAGAAAAGACTAAAACCACGTGACCTGCCAATAGCAAAAAATTAAGAATTACTCCTCTTGAACAGGTAAGACTTATGGTATTTTTGATAGGATTGAAGAGTGTTTTATGGAAGTAAAAATAAAAATAAAATTAAGTTAAAAATTTATTTTAAAAATTTATTTGATAAGTTATAAATGAGTATATAATTTATGTATATTTTTTTATAATTTAGGATAAAATAGTTTAAAATATTATTTTTATAACTTAAAAATGGTTAAAATTATTTAAGAATTTTATAATTTGAAATAAAATAATTTAAAATATTTCACTTTGACTTTTCCTATCTTATTTTTCAATTTTTTTATATAACTAAAATTACCCAAAATATTAATAGTAGAAATAATTTTTATTGTACTAAATAACAAATAAAGCAGATGATTCCACTTTCACTTATATGCTACCAAACATGCTCTTTGTTTAGTTGAGTTTAAATCATAAATATAATTAATAGATTAATTTATTTTTTATTTTATATATATTATTTTTCCTTCACAATAGTTTTTTTATTTAGATTTATCTACTAATATTAAATATTATTAGAATATTTTAGATAGATTAGTTTACATATATTATAATTAAATAATTTATTTTATTTTTTAATTTTTTAAATTAAATAAGTAATTCTTACGTTATAATAAAGAGCACATGAAAACAAAAAATAGATAGCCCAAGCCCAGCACTAATCTACAATTCTACCAATATCTCAACCAATCTTTCATTTTCTTTTTTAATAAAAAAATTGAGATAAAATTAATATAAATTTTTTATTAAAATTAGTATATAATTTTAAAACTCATAAATACTCATAAAGAATCAATTTTTTTCCATATGTAACATTGGGACCCATCTTTTATTTCTAAATCAATGTTTTTTTTCCTTCAAAGAATTCATTTTTTAATTATAACAAAAATTCTCTCTGAATTCTCTCTCACCACGGCTCTTGGATTAACCACTCAGGAAATATTTTAGTAGTATACAACTTTATCATCATCAAACGGTGCGGCGGTGGCGGCCGCCGCCACGCGCAATCAATGTCTTCATCTTCTTCTTCATCACAGCCTTCAAATCATACTGTAACTGAAGCAGTGATGGCGCCCATCAGTAAGATTTTTGATATATGATTGAACAGAAACTTGTTACTGTCAAGCTTAAAGTACAAGAAAGAAGCAGAAGAAGGAGATTGAGACTGTGACTGTGAATGCCCAGTTTGTCTTTCTGGGTTTGAAGAAGGAGAAGTGAGGAAGTTACGGAGGTGTAAGTAAGCATAGGTTTCATGTACTGTGCATAGACATGTGGCTCTTCTCTCACTTCGATTGCCCAATTTGTTGAACACCTGTGCTGCAATTTTGCCATCATTTTACGCCGCCGCCGCCGAGTTCTGGTGATGAAGGCTTGCTCCGATCCACTGTTTGAGGGGTGAGTTAAGTGGGGCCTCAGAAAATTGAATTGAACATTATATAAATTTTTTTTAACAATGATCTAAGTTGAAGTGCCACGTAATATTAATATTAAGTATAATAAATTATTTATTATTTTTAAATATAAATTTAAATATATAAAAATTAAAATATTATTTTTAATACTATAATTAAAATTATAATAAAATAATATTCTGATCAAATAATTTATAAATAGTTGGTATGAGTTTTTTTTATATAAACTTTTTTTAAAAGATTTGAATTTATCTATAATCTAAAAATAAAATATTTTTTTTAAGTGATATTAATATCAAGTAAATCGGTATGAGTTGAATAACCCCCATAGGTTGAATATTCAGAATCTGACAACAGCTAAATGGGTTTCATGTGGGTCCAACTCTAACTGGGCTTTAAGCATTCTCGGCCTTTTTTTATGGTTTTATTTATAATAAATGGCCTTAATATATTCTGGGCCTTTTTATTTCTGCTCTCTCCGAACTGGGCTTCATTCATTATGAGCCCTCTTTTATTTGCGTTTTTGTAACAACTGGGCTTCATCTATTCTGGACCTATAAATGGGCTTTAATTGATCTAAATCATTTTATTCGGCTTTTAGCCTTCTTATTTTAAACAAATGGGCTTTATATTATGGGCCTTTATGACTTCGGTTTTTTGGGTCCGAACTGAGCTTCATTCATTCAGAGCCTTACTGATTTGGGTTTTTGTGCAATCTGGGCTTCATGATTTATTGGCCTTTTTATTATGGTTTTTAAATACCCGAAATGGGCTTTCTATTCTGGGTTTTTTTACTTTTTGTCCCAAATGGGCTTCATCTTCTGGGATTTTTTGTTTTTGGTTTTTATATACCAAAAATGGGCTTATATTCTGGGCCTTTTTTACTTGGTTTTCTTGTCCGATCTGGGCTTCATTACTTTTTTATTATGGTTTTATATCCCCTTAATGGCCTATACATTCTGGGCTTTTGACTTGGGTTTTCATATAAAATGGGTTTCATCGTTATGGGCTTTTAATTCTGGTTTTTATTTATCCATAAGGGGATTTATATTCTGGGCCTTTATTTAGGTTTGTCCGAACTGGGCTTCATTAATTCTGGTCCTTTTTTATTTAGGTTTTTGGGCGAACTGGGATTCATGGAGTCTGGGGTTTTTTGTTATGGTTTTTATATATCCGTAATGGGCTATATTCTGGGCCTTTGTCCGAACTGGGCTTTATCTCTGTTGTACTTTTTATTAAGATTTTTATGTCTGAAATAGACCTTTTAATCTGGACTTTTTTAACTTGGGTTTTTGTAGGAACTGGGCTTCATTGTCTGGTCCTTTTAATTCTAGTTTATTCGAAATGGGATTTATATTACGGACCTTTAATTTGGGTTTTGTGTGAACTGGGCTTCCTTGATTCTGGGCCTTTTTATTTAGGCTTTTGGGCGTCTGGGCTTGATGCATCCTGGGCTTTATATATACGAAATAGGCTCCATGTTCTGGGGCTTTTGATTGGGTTTTACTGAATTGGGCTTTATCATGATGAGCCTTTTAATAAGTTTTATGTATTAAATGGGCTTTATATTCCTAACTTATTTATTTGGGCTTTGTCCTAACTGTGCTTCATTCATTCGGGGAATTTTTTAGTTAGCTCTTTTGTCTGAAATGGGCGTCATGCATTCTGGGAGTTTTTATTATGGCGTTTATTTATCCATAATGGGCTTTAATATATTCTGGGACTTTATTTTTTTGGTGTTTTTGGAACTGGGTTCCATGCATTCTAGGCCATTCACGTTCACTTTTAAAGTAGAAGGATCCCATACCTTAGAAAATTCAGCTGATCATGTTTTTCCGGCCGATTTTGTTGGTTCCTTCTTTTTTTTTCACTCGTGTTTGCTCCTGTCGAAAAAAGACTTGCGTGTGGCTAAGTTACGTTTGATTATTTATGTTCTGAACCTTTAAAATTTCTTTATTTACGTTTGATCCCAGCAATTCGTTTGTTATATGTTCTGGCCCAATAAAATTTCTTTGTTTACACTTCTGAACCCAGTAATTAGGTTTTAATTATTATGTTTGATTCACAAAAGTCTATTAAATTATGTTTTGACCCCAAGCTTTACATAATTGTTGTTTAAACCCAATAAATATTTCGTAATTAATTTTGATCCCTGGGTGTTTCAAAATTTTGTTTTGTCACACCCTTCTTCAGAAATTAAATTCGTTATTTTATTTTTGCCATCGCATGAAATATCAATTGTAAAAGATAAATTGATGATGAATAAATTGACATTCTCTTGTCATTTCAATTTTCAACATCCAAATTTCCCCAACGTTAATTGTCATCGGTGATGAATAGTCAGCATAATGAAAATATATTTGCATTTTTAGTTAGATATTGCAACGTCATTCTCTCGCTCAAATGTATTATTATATTTCTTCCATTCAAACAAATATTGCATCAAATTATGAAACTTGATTCCATAAGATAGTCAGGCCACCATATATGGAAATAATTAGATAATTATTTCGTAATTTTTTATTATTAAAATTAGAATTATAATGAAAATATAATTACAATCATAAGGCTAACAAATAATTAAAATGATAAGGGAAATGAAAGGATTAATAACGAAAAATAGTTGCACTGCACAGGATGACTTTCACATCAAATTTACTAATAAAATTTAATTTAATTTTTATTTTACATAAAGATTAAAGGTCTGTTTGAATAAAAATTTAAAAAATAGCTTATAAAAAAAATTTAGACAACTTTTAAAAAAATTTAAAGAGTTTATAGAAAAAAGTGGTTCTAAATAAATAAATATTTAGATAATTATTATCTAAAGGACTTCTGTAATTGGGTAGTCTATAAGATTTTTTATTATTCTAAAAGCTAGTCTCAATAATTTATCTAAAATTTTAGTTTTAAACCATATTTTAGTCTAAAAGCCTTTCTAAACAAATATAAACTAAAATTTAGACCAAAAGCTATTTTAAAATTTTAGTTTGAGAGTTTATAGGCACTAAGAGCTCATGAAAGAGAATGATACTTATTCCATAAAGGACGGCTTTCACCTTAAGAAAGTCTTAATTTTAGCTTGTGTTAATATAGTGTTTTTTTTAAACATTATAATCATCTTCAATTTCCTTTCTTTATCTCTTGTTTAATTATTATTGAGAAAATATTAATATAGATAATTTAAGAAAAAATTAATATATATAAAAAATGTCTTATATTTTAAAGTGAGATAAACTTCTCAATTAAATCTAACAACGTAAGATTACACACACAAGTGAGTGGATCTACTTCCATATTTGAATTAATCACTCAAAGTTTATTAATAAATTTTTCACCTTTTTAGAATTAATTTTATATTTATTTTATTTGAATGAATAATCAACAAACACATAACACAAGTCCCAAAATATATGAAATTATTTTGTATCAAACAATAAATCATTCAAAACCCAAAATTTAAAAAAGCTGTATCATTTAGGAATCAAAAATCTCTATCAATATATTAGCAAAAGCTAATTTATTCACTGGTCATAAATAATAATGTGCCTCCCTCTCTACTCTCTAGGCTATGTGCTTTGTCTATTTTAAGCCACACACACATCCGTTTGTGTGTGTATATATATATATTAGATATAAAAAAATTTAAGTAAATTTGACACTTATTCTCTACTAAAACTAAAACACAACCTCATGATTCAAAAAATACTTATAAAAAATTTATAAAATTATATATTAAAAATATTCTCATAACAATAATATAAATTGAAGTAACGTCTTTATATGTGATTCATCCTTGAGTATAATAAAATCACACCCTTCACTATGTCATAAAACATAGGACCCATGTGTATTTAATTAAAAAGACTTTGCAAAGTCAAATTATTCACAAATAAAAAATAATATGCTTATTTGGATCCCATACAATATGCATCCCAATCTAGTTATATAGGATTTATTTAATATTTCTTTAATAACATATTACTAACTTACATCTAATAGAAAAAGTTAATCTCTCAAAATATGCAAATCAAGATTTGAATCCCAATCAACAAATACTCAATTATGATTTCCTTGATTTCCTCTAATAGGAGTATTCCTCTGCTTAACAAGGGCCTCAACAACAAAAATTGCGGAGATTAACCATTAGTTAAAGACCCATTGAGAGATGTTCACATTAGTAAACCATTGTCAGTATATTTAAAAGCTGTCATGAGAGGCTGTTATGAGGAGAAACCAAAAGTACACTCTTGTTGCTCACGATCTCAGGTCATTCAGCAAGAGCCAAATAACCAGCAGCATAAATAGAGTAATAAAACAAAGTTCAAATAATCAAACTTACTGCTAGCTGCGTCACACACACACACACAAAAAGGAGAGAGATTGGGGAAAAAGAAGCTCCAGATTTCATAGCAGAGGCCAGAGACAGAGTTTGAATATAATCCTCCAGTCTGCACTATAAACTAAGTCTTGTATTTAAAACTAGAGAAGTATATACTATAGAAAGTGAAGACTACATCTTTCTTAAGTTGTCCAACCTTGCCTGTAAATCAGTATCTATCCCACCGTCGTCATTCCCTGTAGTTTCAACTTGAGGCACTTTAGATTTTGCTGCGGGAGTAGCAACTGCTGCTGATGGTGCATTTACAAGCTGTGCATGAAATCAAAACTTGTTAGGGGCATTGTTATAAAGTCATAATAATGAATTGTTTTTCTTTCAGCTTATGAAAGAAGATAAAGAGTGATTAAAAATACTACCTCTTGGTTTATGTCAATTCCAATCTCATCAAGAACCTGGTTCACTAGATCTTCTGTTTCCTCTTCTTCCTCATCCCCTTCCAGAGCATCGTCTATCGCATCTCCCATTACCTCGGTCGTCAACTCCATCTTCTCATTCTGCATTTCGAATTCTTGCATGATCTTTTGCAAAGATGGCAAGTTCATTCGCCTATTCATCTGTCCCATTGCCTTTGTCACTCCTTTCATTGCCTCACCCATTGCATGTGTAGATTTCAGAGTCTGCACAATTGTGATACAGAAGATACCAAATTTTAGCTCCCTCTTTAGGTAAAGCCATGGGCTCTAAAAGGAAAATCCTGGAGCAGATCAGTTTCTATATAGCTTATTCGAAGAAAATAAACCACAGTAATCACGAGATGACACACAAGCATACTGGGCACAATTCTCAATGGGGCCCACCTTTGACATGCTTGCAAAACTATTTATCATCAATTTGATATAACTAAGAATTTCTCATCTTCAATGCATACATTAATCACTTTTTTGCAAGAAAAACGACTTTATCTTTAGAAATCAGGACACATCCAACATCTTACGACAACCATGTACAGCATACCTGAATTCGAAGTGATACACCCTGGAGTTGTGATTTAAGCTTATAAAACTTCTCAATTTGATGCCGTGTTCTGACAAGATCTTTGGCCATCACCCTTACAGCTCCCTGAAATTTTATATGACATTAACAAATGGAGTTAGTCAAACATGTTACTCCCCACTTTAACAAATAAACCAGGTTTATCCTTTCACAATTGATGGACACAAATTCAGCATTACTGACATGTCAGATATCTGCTACAAAAATGTGGATCAATTTGTTCATTGATCCACATGCAGGAGACCAGACTAGATAAAATAAGACAACTACAAAAATTTAATCCATAATTTTGTGGTGAGCTGTATCTCGGAAATCAGCATGACAATGTCCCCACAAGCATTGATGGAGACAGGACAAGTACAAAGCAAATTTGGTAAAATATTTGACAAACTGGCATAATCTTAGAAGTCAGAAAAAGCACGCTCTGTGCTTTGCAAAACTAGTCCTACATCATAGGGAGGCTTGTAGGATTGAAATCCTAATTCGTAAATTTAAAACTGCTGAGCCAACAGCTAGTATATTGTAGATGCTACCAGTTATATAAAAACACCATACCATCTGGCCTTGTTTGGCAGTTTTCTTAATCTCCGAAATCAGCTTCTTCTCCTGTGCTTGTAAACTTTGTCTCTCCCGTTCTATTTCTCTGATTGATTTGTCCAACATCCTCTTGTTTTCCCGCAAAAGCTCTGAAAATTACAAGCTCACGGTCATGTACTTCAAAATCAATATAAAGCGCTTCTGTTTGTAAAATTTAAAGTAATTGCCACTATGTCTACAGAAGAATCTTAATATTCTGATTTTCATAACTAGCAGAAGTACAGAATAAATACGAAAATATGATCGAGCGATACGGCTCAGCAAAAACAAATAGATTATGTCTCATAGTTTGACTAGAGCAACATAGATATAGTCAGGGAAGCAAAAACTCCTACGAAACCATCACAACCAGATAAATGGGAGAACAGTCTTGGACAAAAAGAAAACCTAATGGACATGATGAATGTTAAAACCCGAATCGATAAACCCTAATTGAGAATTCATGATTTCGAGTTCGATCCAATACAAATTACATCAAATTCAGAGTCTTATAACATGGTCGCGAGAACAAACCCGCGGGAGTCTTTCTTTTGCCGAAGATGAAACTCATGGCGCCGGAATGGAAATACAAATCGATATACCAGAAGCTGAGATTAGAAATCAAATCAAAAAGCTATGATCAGAAAACAAAGGAGCTATCCTCCGATCCTATATAATGCTCCTGACTTTGGGATCTTGTATTCGTAGAAAAATATCGTGCAGCTTTCTTACGCGGTAAACGTTCGCCGAAGGAATCATCTTCATCAACGAACCAGTCCCCTTTCCAGCACACGTGGACGTGTCCCACACGTGTGGACCCCAATCCTTTTTGCTGCAGTCCCTTATTTACCTTTGGGCTACATTTTTCATTTTTGGGCCGAAGCTCCTCGACCTCTTGGTATATGGGCCAATCCTTTGGGCCTGAATATTTAAGTATTAGATTCTTGAAATAAGACTTCTATTTTATCCGTGTCCTTCAAGTATTTTTTAAGTATTGGTTAGCCTAACCCATTGTCCTAGAGTTCAACTGATAAAAGGATGAGACATACGATTATTTAAAATATATTTAATTTTTGAGAAATATTATTTTATTGTGGTTCCAGTCGCAGCGCTTGAGGAGGCATCCTGCCCGATATTAATATTGTCTAGGAGGAAGGGAGACTTTACCCTGCCCTTAGATCATGGGTGAGCCCAACCCTTTTTTAAAAATTTTCTTATAAAAAAAATGTATTGGTTAGCCTATGAAATACTAAAATATAAATATGTTCAGAGCAAGACAATAAAATAGGAAATAACAATTATAGTATTAAATAATAAAAATAATTAATATTTTGGTCTCTATAATTTTAATTAGAGAAAAATTAATCTTTTAGTCCTTATAATTTTAATTTAACTATAATGTATTTCCTAAACTTTAATTTAGTAGAATTCAGTGTCTAAAATTTTAACTCAATTATATATAAATCAATCCATAAATTTTAACTGGATGCAAGTCATTCCCATCCGTTTAATTATTTAAAATATTAGTCTCTATATTTAAAAAATAAAATTATATATTTCACATTTAGGACTAAAATTTTAAAAAGTTAGAACTATATAAATTGAGTTATAACAAGTTAAAGTTTATGAACAAAGTTTTAATCGAGTCAAAATTATAAAAACTAAATTATATCAAACTAAAATTTATAGATTAAGTTATAACTGAATTAAAATTATATGGATGAAAATATAAATTTTCTCTTAATAATATAGAGATATAGTGGGTTGGGCGAATGACAGGAGGTCGTTGGATTGAGTGATAATGGGATATTGCTTCTGCTTCTGCATGAGCAGATGAAGTTGAAATTAATGCATAGAGAAAGAGAGTGTATAATAAAAATTGAAGTAGCAGAAGTAGTGCTAGGTTGGTGAGAAACATGGGCTCTTAGACTCACTGGCACTGTGTTTAATACATGTCATGGTTCTGTTTCTGGCTGGTTTAGCATTGTCTTGCCACACTATTTATTCTCTGCAGAATGCTCAGGCCTTCTTCGCTGTATAAAATAACGTTATGTTGTTGCTTCTTCGTACGTACGTACTCCAATGGTTTTGCTTTGTCGTTTGATTTATGTTCCTTGTCACTCCACGCCTCCTTCCACAATTTTTTTTATTTTTTGTTCATCTTTCTTTGTGTTTACTGTTTAGGACGAGCTTGGTGGTTCAAATGATGAGATGGGATCTGAAAACTGAAAGGAAAAGGATTTGTCCTGTGGTTCCCTTTGTTTTTTCAACCTTTGAGTGGGTTAGCAATAGGAAAAATTATTTTAAGGTCTTAAATAATAATTATTAAATATATATTTTATTAAAAATAATTATATTTAAAATATCATTAAATATTAAATATAGATATATCTCTATGTAAGAATTTAAAATTTAGTTCTTCACATTTTAAAGGACTAACTCCTCTTATTAAATCTAAATATTCAACTATCATTGGTACTTATTGTGGGACTCTTTAATTTGATAATTATATTTATTATTGAGATATCATAGTGATTTTTCTAAAAAAAAATTCACCTAGTTCTCAAAGTATGAGTTTAATAATTAATTTATAGATATTAAATAAAATTATTAAAATTAATTATTTATAAAAGATTATGTCAAACTTTTTAAAATACTCTTTTTAATAATTTATATTAGAAGTATTTTTTAATAAAAAAATTAATATGTATAAATTATAAATTTATAAAATAAAATAAATTAAAATTTTTATAATTTAGGAACTGGAAAACTTTAAAATCAGGCTAGTAGATTTGATCTAAAGCCATAATGTCCTGTGCTGCCACATATTTGACTTGGACACTGTCCTAATCAAAAGGTACAGCGCCTTGTTATGTTGTGCCTTCATATTTGACTTGCATGCAAAGAATTTGAGTAGTCTAAAAATTACATAAAAATTTAAACAAACTAATTTGTATGGCATTATGACTAAAAATTCTATTAATTGTTGATTATTTAAGTGAGGAGTTCAAATGGAGAGTGTAATTATGAGATTTGAAACGGGCAAGAAGAGGAAAGTAATTGGAAACTGGTAATGATATGAATGTCAAAAGTTTGGATGAAGTGGGTTTCTTCTTTTTAAAACTAAGTCACTCACTGAAGCCATGTGCTAAGCTGGTGGAAAAGTCTAAGCTTTTCCTTTTAAATAACTTTTTCATTTCTGCTTTTCACTTTTCTCTTTTCAGTTTGTCTTGGCATCTCTTAACAAACCCTGCCACCCGAATCTGGATTACCGACTTCACTACTGTTAGGTGTACTTTTAATCCTATATAACAATATAAGCCATTCTTTAAGTATTATATTCCAAATGCTACTGACTTAGATAATTAATATATAAAAATTAAATAAATTAATTAAATTATTTATTTATAAAAAATAAAAAAATTATGTCTATTTTTTAAAATATATCTTCTTTAATAATTTACGGCAGAATAATTATCTTTTTATAAGATATTAGAATAACTATTATTTAACAGAATCTTTTAATATATGTAAAATTAATAAAAATTTGAGAAAAAATATAAATTAAAAAAAATAGATTGATATCTTAAATTTAAAAACAAAATAAATATTTCAACTAGCTCATATATTTAAAATTAAAAAAATATATTTCTTGACTCTTTTTATCAAAAATGTTATTAATCTTAATAAAATTTCCTTTGTAATATATACACTCTCACAATTAAGCCCCATTATCTATTAGCATAAACTATAGTGCTCATTATTTAAACTTTGTGTAATGTATGAAATTTTCACTAACTTAAAAAAATGGAATTAACATCAAAGTTTTTGCATTATTGATGAGGAACTAATGATTAAAAACTCGTATAGATTGTAAAGTTAAAAGCTTTTATTTGTATAAATGTTATTTAAATTTAGAGGTATAATTTGTCCTTAATAAGCTCTTAGAATTTAATATACCTAAATTTTTTATTATATAAAAAATAAAGGGTTAGGGGTACTAAGTCATATAAAGTTTAGATTATATTACCCTTTTTTTAGTTATAATTTCTAAACAAGGAAACACTAGTGATTATTTTATCATGAATAACTTTAATCATTTAGTTTATTTAAATTCTTGATATTTCTTGTGAATAATTCTTTTTGTTTTCAATAAAAAAATTAAGTTGTTCAAATTAATTAAACGATAAGGATTTAATTAAACTAAATTTTTATCTTACAAACAAAAATTTCAAAGTAAATCCAAGCAGGAAGATCTTCAAGTAGATTTAAGGGTTAACAGAAATTAGGTTTATCCTTGTATATATTAAGTTATTTTTTCAAATAAATTAGTACATGTGATTTTTTATACCTAATGGATCATGTAACTATCACTTGTTATTAAATTTAATTTTTATAAATTTTAAATCTGCTTGTTTAAATTTAACTGAAAAAATATATTAAATATATAGATTTAAATTTTAAATACATAATTTTTCCCTCTTATTAGAGGGGAAAAAAAGCATAAATAATTATTGAATGAAAAATTCCACAAATTGAGGAATGAAATTGAATGGCTTGATTTTTTATGGTTACAACAATACAAGACTTACTACACACGAAGAGCACTAGCAATGGCCTTGTTAGTTACTAAATCAGCAGTTTCATAAACCGGAAGCTCTTCTCTGTACCTTGCAGTTCCCATAAGATGATCCAATTCAAACAAATCTGAACTCGCACAGCTCAAAACATCTTCATCTTCTTCATCAACCTCCTCATGTTCATTCTTACGACCATAAAACCCTCTCAAATTTAACTCACCACATGCCTGTTGTTTTGCTTCTGATCTGTTTTCTTTCGCCCTTACAGAGCAGCTCTTCAACTTCTTCATTGAATTGTTTCTTGAGAATTTCCGAACAACACTGTTTGAATCATCATTCTGGTACGGTTGAGAGTTTTCATTCTCGCCTAGGATTACACTAACTGGGTAAAATCTCACGCTTCTCTTGACGCCGCCATTGCTGGATTTCTTCTTCCCTCTTGGATTTTTTCTCATGCATGAGAAGGAAGAAGCAGAAGAAGTTGATAAGCACGGTGATTTTGATTTTCTCTCAAGGCCAACATCTTCTACAGCTCCAACATAACACATCTTTGCTTTCTTCACATTCCCAGAATTGAAGATGGAACTCAGAAAGCTAGCTATTCGACTTCCAGGTGAAATTGGTTGCTTCACTTTATTTGGCTTCTCGTTATGCTTCTGCTTCCTCTCGGATCTGAGCCTCGTTGGCCTTAGTTGTCTGAAACTGGCCTCTGTTTCTGAGAATGAAAATGGTCCACCACGAGAGCTACATTCCGATGAGCTTGAACAAGAATTAAACAACATAGAACTCTGTTTATCCATCCAATCCTCCATCATAACCGCACGACGAAGATTCATCCTCACTTTCCCTCCTTTCTCCATATAGACACTCTGCTTATTATTATTATAGGTGAAATTGCTCTGTTTCGAGACAACACCCAGTTGAAGATCGTCACTGAGACTGGATTCGTCGATTGAACGGTAAATGGCGTCAAGGAGGCTGGAAGAGAAAGACGGAGTTCTTCTTCTCTGTGGGAAAGATTCAGGGTCTCGCATGGATCTCTCTGTGTACATGTTTTTCCAAGCACAGTTCAATAAAGAAGGAAGAAAACAGAATTTATAATCACGAAGGAGAGAAGAAGACAGAGGAGTTTAGTTTAAGAGAGGAAACGAGCTGTAATGTTGGAGACAGATAATGTTAAAAGCTGCAATGGAAATTAATAATAAATAGAAGAAGCCAGAAGGCAAATGGGTCATGTGAGAAAGCGAGTGAGAGTGAGATTTAGAAGATTTGTAAGTAACAGAGGTCACGTTGAGGTGTTGTGTGAATGTAGAGCTTTAGGTTAACAGGGAAGAGAAGAAATATTAAGACAAAGGAGAGACAGATAGAAAATTGTTTAGAGAAAAGATTAGGGAGGTAATGATGAAGAAGAGGGTGTTGATATGACAGTGTTGGATTTGAAGAGAGCAAGGGAATTTGCTTTCTGAGGGAAAGCAAAAGGGAAACAAGGGGGAAGTGACTTCCGCGCGTGCGGGTTATCTTTTCAGAACTCTTCTCTCATCCACCTTCATGGATGGCGGTGCTGACGCTTCAGCTTTATCAATGGCGTTTCTGATGGTTACAGTGAATCAGTGATTAAACAAGATTTAACAAATACCTTATCAAGTAGTTTCATTTTTTTTCACTGAATCATTTTTTTTGACACAAATAATTTTTTTTAAATAATTAAAGGGTATGACGATTTTTTTTTAAATAATACTAATATTAAAAAAAATAAATTTTTAATTACTTTAGACATATTTGAATTATGTTACTTATAATCCTTTTCCCTTCCTAAAAGGATACTTTGTTTTGCAAAGTTAGTTTTTGGGTAATTTTTTAGTACAACTAAAACGAGTAACCATAAAAGATGATAAAGCCATTTGGTAAGTGTAGCTGCCAGGATTACTCATCGCTTTTTGCTTTGGCTTATCTAATATAGGTTTACATACCAAAAAATCACACATATAATTATTTTAGAGAATATTTGATTATTAAAAATATTATTTTATTATAATTCTAATCGTGATATTTAAAGAGATATTCTAACTCTTAAGTATCTAAATTTATACTTAAGGGTAATAGTAAGTTCGTCTTTCCTGATATTAGTATCGTTTAAAAAGAAAGGAGACTTCACCCTATCTCTAGATCATGGGTAAACTCAACAAATTTCTAAATATTTTTGTACCAAAAAAATAAAAACAGATAATAAATTTTTTCACAAAAAAAAATATAAATTTTTTGTATTGATGATCATATTATTAGTGTGTGAAAATTGAGCAATTATTATATTCAATATTTACAGTAATTTTATTATCATAACTTAATCATTTTGATTATTTTTCATGTGTCATTTCTCATCACATCGACGTTTGTCTCTTTTTATTTTAAAGCTAATGAACTAGGATGAAAAAACACAGTGATATGTAATTAGGTATACAGAAAATTAGAGATTAGTTGGACTTTAATAGTTAATAACACAACCGCCAGCACCTAACTTATACGATTGTTTTCGTTGGCTAGTTTTTCATGTAGGATAATGGTAAGGGATTTTGGGGGAGATCTTAGTTAGTGGTGGGGGATGGAGAGCTTAAAAAAGGTGGTATTATTATATTTTTTAATAAAAATTTAATCCTTAATTTCTTACATTATAAAGGATTACGTTAGCTATTTTGTCAAAATCTTTTTGCTGTAGTGGCGCAAAGGTTGCCTTATGATTGTATGACTCACACGTAGAAATAAAAATAGACAAGATAATTTGTCAGGATTTTTAACCTGATTTATATTTAGTCTAATCTGATCTAACATATTTTAAAAAATATATAAACTCATGTCTATTTAAAAATTTATTTTTTTAAGAGGTTGTGCTCAAATTTCTTAAAAAGCCTATTAAATCTATCAGACAATTTAAACATATTATTTAAATATTTAATATAAAAATATAATAAGTATGTATCAAATCCACTATTTATTGAACATAATATAAGAGTTAAACTATTAAATTAATATATTTTATTATAAATTTTATTCTTAAATTTTATTTTAACATAATAATGTATTTTATTTCAAGTCAGGCAATCACTTTATAAACCTATATAGTTTCTCACAACAATGCATTGGTTGCCCTGCTGGTGTCAAATAACTCTGTTGAGATCAAGAGCAATGTGTTCAAGCGATATAGTAAGGACAATGTTCACAGTTTGGTGTACTTCGGTGAGTGTTCTCTGCAACATTGCTTTATATTTTTTTCTATATTACGTTGTGAGGATGTTTGATTCAATTCCAACAGCCATTTGTTAATATTTTTTTCTATGCCACTTTTATCACTAAACTGAGCGTCAAATGTTTTCCAAATAAAACATTAATTTTGAATATCTAACCACAGGGCCACAAGCATTTTTTTTAGTTGCCCACCTGATTCACCGGAGCTTTACTATGACTATATCCGAATCCGACCCACATCACGCACCTGGCTATAGTGGGTGAGTCTCCCAACGAAGATTTTTTACATATGCCAAGACTCAAACTCGAGACCTCGCTTAAACAATACTGAGTCATTTACTACTCGGATCAATTCCCATTAGGCCACAAGCATTTTGCCAATAAAGAAAAACACAGAAAATGAGGAATTTTGGGCCTTCTTATAGGCCCAATTACAAAGACCATCAAGTATTGGGAAAACACAGAGACCATTACCAATTAATCCAGTTCTTGCCTCTTTTTTTTTTTTTAAAAAAAAACTCAAAGGTGGCCACTAATCTAAAATCCAAAAAGAATGGGTTGTGCTAATGTATTGTTATTCTTTGTTGGTTGAGATTTCAGAGATTTTCCTTTTCGATAAAGAGTAACAATAAGATTTTAAGAATAAACGTCATTCTCAATAACAAAGTTTAAACACAACTAGAGAAGTGGGAAAAAAAAGTAATTGGTAGATTCATTCATTCTTGAACCCAACTTGATTTACTATAGAATTTACACCCACCCAACTTTTATGTAACATAATAATTGGTACTCTTATCCACCAGTATGTGAAGGAAATAATAGAAGACAAATTCGCCACATACATCTACAGGAGAAAAATTGAACCCATCACACTAATATAGGAAGTGTGACTAGTTGTTATTTATGTAGCCTAAAACAGAGAGGTTCAAGGGACACCTCTTGTGATATATCTAATTACTTACCTATAATGGGATTTTCTAGTATGGTAAAAACAAGGTATGAAACAATTTCATAAAGCAACACCACCTCGTCTCCGCAGTCACCCACTTTGTTTCCTCAATCTCACAAGTATTGTTCATGTATCCTCGCTCGATTCTCTTCCCACCATAATCTAGCATGCATCTCCCCAAATTTTTCTCGGCTGCACCACAAGTGAGAAAATTAAATACCAGGAAATTTATTCTATATGGTTGGTTCTACATCAAAATGAAACCACAAATCCACAACAACCAAAAAACACAGAAAAATGAGTGAAAATAAATTTTCTGGTTACCAGGTGACAAGAATCAGAAACCTCAAGCCTATAACAGAGATAAAAGGATTTGGGACAAGGCACGTGTCCAAGTAATAAAGGAGGATCCGCATTTTTGGGGAAATTCTAGTAGATTTTAGTTTGCCAGAAAAGTTACCTGAGTACCTAACATCTGCGTCATAACTGTTTTAAGTATAATGAAGACACGAAATTGTATTTAAGCCTTTAAGGTTCTTCGACTGAACTAGCCAGAATTTTATGAGTTCTTCTCTTTATGACATAGATCCTACCTAGGATCTACATCTATTTCTGATTCCTATCTTTTCCTAATAGTTGGCGGCAAACATACCTGAATCTGACTCGTCTTAGCTCCCTTTTACCACCTGGCAATGCTCTGATAGTAAGATAAACACCAGGTTCATCCTGTTCGACCCATTCAGTGTCTTGATCACTGGCATTGCTGATTGATATATCCCCTGAAGGATCAGCCTCTCTGGATGAGCTGCTTCTGATAGAGGCGTCCATGGATGATGCTTCTGTCTTGGCCGGGCTTATCGTGGAGACTTTAGGGGTTGAGTTGAGGCCACCCGAGTCATGATGGTGGCGGGACTGCATTGAACGATGGTCAAAAGAATCCGATGATGAGTATCCCGTTCCCATCCCTGTTGGTCGAATTAGATTGCGAGGTAATCGTTCTTTGGTTAGTGGAGGTGTCACTGGGATATCTTCTGTTGGTTCAAGCTTTGAGATCTGCCAAAAACCCAAACCCAACAAAATAAACAAAATGAAAACAACTGAATTCATCTGTCTGCTTTTTTGGCCAGTGAAAAGTCGAATACATGAATTGAAGACAATATAAAGATGCTTTGACCTCTTCTAGTAGAGAAAATTTTAGTGATATGAAAATAGCATAACTAATAAATATGCGCTATGCGTTTGTAACCATGTCTAAGCAACATTTAGAAATTATTTACTAGATAGTATGATCACGTCTAGGATATACATAAATCCAGAGTTTACCTCATCTTCAGATCTTGGTGGTGTTGGAAGAGGGGAGGCTTGGCGATTAAGCTTCTGAACGTTGTAAAGTTCCATGACCCTTTCGTAGTTCTCTGCCCACCATTTTTGCGCTTGCCATTTGTTATACATTTCTCGACTGTATATAGAAAATAAGCCAAAATTCAATTCACTGCTATGACTGCAGTCCTTAATCCTATTGACATCTTATAATTTATAGCTGAAATATTGCACCATAGCACAGAGCAATAAACTTGTCCTCAACTTCCCCTCGGCTTGTATCTCCTATTTCTGTGCTTCTTTCGCGTCCGTATGGTTGTGGGATAGTTCTTTGTTCCTTTCATTTTTATTGCATTAAGACTAAGAGTACTTGAAACCTGATTACCTCCCCTACCTCCCCCTTATCATTAATTCTTTCATAAGGAAATAATCAAACTTTACTATCTGGCGCTGCACACTACTGGCGCATTTGCTAAGTCGATTTCGGTTTTAGTTAGTCGAGCCTAATAAAAATTGAAAATGATCTCAACATTTTTTTTTACCTGACTACATCTGGATCTGACTCGCGTCACATACCTGGCTATGGTGGGTGAGTATACCAACACAGATTTTCTACATAGGTTAAGGCTCAAACTCGAGATCTCACTTAAGTAATACTGGGCCATTTACTATTTACACCAACCCCTGTTGATAAATGATCTCAAAAATTATTTTTATTACCCAACACTTAACACAGTTGAACCCTAAAACTGTGCCGGGGCAATTGGACCCTAAAACTGTCCAAAATAATGGTCCAAAATCTAACCTTGGGATGAATATGGACCCTAAAACTTTCCAAAATAATGGCCTAAAATAATCAAATTAATCTTGGGATGAACATGGATCCTCTGAAGCTGAGATCCATGGATTTGCTGAAATTTAATTTAATTATTATGGAATGTTTTATGGAAAATGAAAATTTGAGAAAATTCTCGAACAACAAACTTCAAAGAAATTTATGGATCTTAAATCTCAGAGGATTTATATTGTCTTGTGATAACTCCAAGGCTTCAATTATGACTTTGATGTTATTATTTATGTCATTTTCTGTTACATATTATTTGTATTATTATATGTGCTGTGCTTGACATACTTTTAAGAAGTTTTTAACACTGTTGTCAATAATGGCGAGCTACTCAAGTGTATACTTTTTGACAAAGTAAACTCAATTGAATAATTACAAAACTGGGTCAGTTGGTGCATGGAATAAAGCAGTTCTAAGGCCAACATTTGACCTTTGGCTTGGGGGTTTGTCTAAGCAATCAAGACTAGGTGGGTCCAAAATTAATTAATATTAACCATACCACTAAACTCACTTAAACATAAATGATTTCGATAATGAATATATGATTTCATATATGACTAAAAATCGTTAATCTTTTGTTCATATTATATGGGATTGCACCACAAGTCACCAAGTAGGACCAACAACATATGCAGTCTCTCTTTGAGCTTCAATCATACAACAAGTTAAAACAAAAACAATAAAAGTATGGCAAACAACCCTCTTTTTAAGTTTTGTTTCTCAACCTGTGTTTGGTGCCCATCAAGTAAGAGTTCACTTTTGTCATGTATACAGTTTCTGAGTTCCCTATGACGAGGGCATTCCTCAGCACAGCGCCCATAAAAAAGACAAATACCAAAGTTAAATCTTTTTGTACAAATTTAATCAACTAATCCTTGGCATATCAAGTATATGAACAGTAGCTATCGCGTACTACACTTATCAAGAGTAAAATCTACTTAAAATTTTGATAAATATTTACTCCAATCCAACTAAATAAGGTAAATCAGACAAATAATTTTTTTCTACACAGGAGCTTTAGATATCTCTCTGAAATTAGTTAACATGAATATATATAACTTCTTTTATACAAAAAAAAAATTATGTGTGTTCAGCACCAATCTCTTACCAAGATCAAGGCATAACCCTAAGGTTCAGATAATGCTTATAGGAGACTTACAAGATTATCTATCAAATCAATAATTATAATAGTAATAAGAATAGAATTCATGTTGTTATAAAATATAAACTCATTTTTTATTATCTGAAGTTAACTTTTATTGACAATATATGTAACTTTTGTTTATTGGGCTAGTTTATGCAAAGGTTTCTGACGCCAACACAAGACAACAATTTCCTCCACCAGACAACAAAGAGCGGGTTAAAGGGCCTAATAGAATCAACAGTGGCCCACCACCAATAAACAAGCCACATTAAGCGCTCCTTTTGAACCTTCTTTTATTGCTTTATGGGAATGGCGTGGAATTACAAGGGAAATGGGGTCCCCTACTTAATCCCTTTCACATTTATGGACTAGTATCTGGACTTAGGATGCTATGACCGAAGGGTCATGATACTTTGTTTAAAAAAAGAGAGTTTTCACCTCATAAAGAGATGTTAATTCAATGATTTATTGGTTTATTGATACAGTACTAATTTGTTTTTATTTTGATTATCTTGTGACATTACTCCAACAAAAGGGACTGTGAATGGCCAAGCATAAATCATTGCTTACACTACATCATGAAGGACTTTTCTTTTTATAGAACTACTTTTAGATTTTCCAATAAAATCACAGTACATGATATTTTCATAATAATATAATAGTTTATAATTTTTATAAATAAGTATATGATTATTTCTTTTAATAAATCATGCATTCACCTTATTTCAATTAAAATTCATTAGTGTTATATATATATATATATATATATATATATATAATTCCTGTTGCCTATATATATATATATAATTCCTGTTGCCATGTAGCTCTATTAGGCTATACTTATCCTTTGAAATAGCTCAAAGTAGCCTATATGCTATATTTTAAAATAAAAAATTTCATCTTGCCCATAACATGACAATCAATCATATATTGGCGCATTATCTAGATGAAAAGTCAATGCCTATTAGTTATTGGTTTCACCTTTATTAATATTGTTGATTTTGCTTCAAAGATTGAGCACCTAAGATATAACTGTAATGTAAAACGTCGTGTTATTACGAAAATATGAACTTTTGCAAAAATTTTGGAACGTTTTGATCAGCACACTATTTCTATAAAAGACATTAATGAAGTCATGCATCCAAGCAAATTACTGTGGGACTGTGGAGGTTTTTATTGGCTAACAAAAGGTCAATTTGATTACTGAAATAAAAAATCACAGAAAAGATAAAAAATTAATAATAAAAGGCTGTAAATTATAATTACATTTTGCTATATTTAAAAAAATAAATAAAAAGCAGCCTTTCCATGTTTTTAATAAGGTTATTTAATAAATATATTTCATGAATATTGTTTTTATTTTAAAACAACAACAGAAATTTTATATATACTATTATTAGTAGTGGTAGTAGATTTTTTTATATTAAATATTTTTTTAAAGGGTTAAATTTTTTGGATTATTTTATACATCATACATGGAGATATTTTTTAGTGTTCTTGAAGATATAATTGACGTTTTTTAGATATATTTAGCCTTGTATATATATAGGAACCACTCATCCTAGATCAACGATAACCTAAGAACTTGGCTCTGTCCACGTCCACCATTAGTGATGTGAGACAAATTGACAGTTCCCCGGAGGAAAAGGCACTCATTGTCACTATCATCACATCACTATTAGCTTGATGCAGCAGGGTCCAATTCCAATTCCTTATGTCCCCTTCTTGACCAAAACTGTCACGAACTGTCACCGTCCGATCAAAACTCAAAACGGCACCTAAAGAAATAATACGACGCCTCGTGTCCCCCTCTAGAATAGGAATTGGAGGCGTACCTGAACCGGATTCGCTTCAAATCATTACCTCCGCTCAGGAGTGATACAAAGGTGATTAATACGCCGGGCTCCACCTGCGCCACCCACTCCTTAGGTTCGTTCTCTTCGACGAACAGCACCACCGGCTCCACCCGCCGTCCACTGGCAGAGTTCGGCGTCCCCTCCCCACTCGAAATCCCCTTCAGCCTCGCTTCCATCTCCCTCCCCCATGTCCTCGTCGTTGCCGAGTTTGAGCTCGCCGCTCGCCGGTAGGACCATCGGAACCGATCCGACTCCGCGTCTGACTCAGTACTGGTTCCGAGTCGATTCTGTGTCTGTTGTCCGTTGCAGGGGGCGCAATGATTGTAAGCTCCGGATGCCTTCAACGCCATATCCTTGAGCTAAACGAAACATAGAGATTTGAATTTGATACTTCAATTAGACGAAACTTCTAATTGAAACCGCAGAAGAAGAAATTTAGGTACCTGAGAAGTGAGGGATTTAGTGGCCTGACTCTTGGCGGCGCTTGAGTTGGTAGAATCTGATTCATCGGGCTGATTCACTGACTCGTGCCCGAGTTTCTTTGGACGAGCTATGCATGTAAGCATTTCTGCTGCTCAATCAAGTTCGTCAATCTCTACAATTTTTAACTCGTGGAAATTAAACGCAGATTTGATTCTAGCTAATTAATACGCTTCCACATTGCAAAATGGAAGAAGTTCCTCACAATCGAAACAGAGCGAATTCTGAAAGCGCAAGCCAGACAAAACAATTTGGAAGTTGAGGATGAAATTGAGGAGGATCAGGTGCTTGGATAATGAACTTGCAAAAACAGAGAGGCTCTGGGAACAGGCGCCAGTTCACGAGCTTCAAACTTCAACCAGGAAAGCAAAGAATCTCTGGCAAAAACATAAAACATGCTGAATATCAAAAATAGAGGGAGATCGAATTTGAAAGATTGGAGGAAAAGAAAAGGGTAAAAGGAAAGAGATACCATCTGGTCGGAGATCATGGCGGATTCTGGTGGCAAATCTGCAAAAATACCTAAAAATGGCAGTAGACTGCTAAGTGAGAGCCTCATAGAGTTGTTTGATTTTTCATTTCAAGAAACTGTGTACTGTAACGTATTTCTCGTGCTTTTGTGTTACCCCTTACCGGATGTTAACCGGTTATTGGACCCTCCGCCAAGCTTTGGATACTCGTTTGCCGAATGGCGGAGCAAGTGAAAGAGCGATTCTGCCCATTATTGTGATTGGGCTTGGGCCATTGGATCCAGATATTGATCCAATTTAAGCCCAATACACCATTAAACGTGATATAATAAATTCAAATAAGGTCATGTATATATATACCAAAATAAATAAATAAATAAATAAGGTCATGTATATATAAAAAAATATTTTATTAAAAAAAATATATTTTAATAATATCTATATTTCAGTAAAATTAGTCTAACTATCGGTTGAGTATATAACTAGGACTCTAACAAAAAGATTTTCTACATGATTTTGAGGTATTGTTAAATTTGATTTGTTTGAAAAAATAAAAAAAAATGCATTAGATGATTAATGGAAATTCAAAATCATATAATCTATTTGTATATCAGTATAGATAATCCAAATAAGGAAAAATTATATTTTGTTTTCTCAGAAGATAATCATAGCTTATATGTATTAGGTCAGTAATTTAAAATATTTATAGAGAAAATTTTGCTTTTTGATAAATCGAGTTCCATATCAGATAAATTTTGAGTTAATAATTTATAATTTATTGATTGTATTGAAACCTTAAAAAATTAAGATGAAAACATTATATCTATATGAATGGAATCACTTTTGAAAATATCCATAAATTTACTACTCCCGATGTTATTATGTGGTATTTTAAATACATGCCAATGATATTTTAATATTTTCAAATATATAATTTATTGAATACATTTGACTCTCTTAACGAGAAATGAACCAAATTAATGGTGGGGTCAAGTAGATTTTTTACTACTAGTATTTATCAAGGGTCTTTTAGAGATAGTTATATCAATTACTGTTAATTAAATTCTAGAAAATACCTTACGGATTAAAACATGAAAAGTTTAAAAATATGCCTCACAATAGTAAATAGAGTAGAGTAATAAGAATCTTTAAGTGCTGAGCAATAGTTAGATGGATTTTCTAAGTGATTATAAGATTTTTTTTTTATTTTGTAGAGATATACAGTATTTCCCAATCAATAGCTAGAGATCAATAATTTTAAAATAAATAAATTATTAAAATAAGTTTTGCCCATTTTAACGAAATATTTTCTATACACACGACCTAATTTAAATTTAGTACATAATGTTTAAGAGATCTAACTATCTTATTTAACAAATCATCTGATAATTAAAAATCACATTAGATTACAACTAATCAGAATTTAAGTAGGTAGTTGTTACCATAGACTCACATTCTAGGTCTTAAAATTAAATGGTTATGATCAACAGGTACTAATATGATTATTACAATTTACACAAACACATTTTTGGGACAGTCAATACTCATTAATAACAAATAAATAAATATACAATATCCTCGAAACCTAGAGCTGATGAATAACAATAAATATAATTTGATTTATTAATTAATCACAGGAAACAAATTCAAAGGAGAAATAGGAGCAAGCTGATGATTGAAACTTGAGTGGTGTGCATGGAAGCATCAGAAACAGGACTAGGTGAGGGATATGGAGACAGTTCCCCAAATGGCACTATTGCAGGATTTAAATAATTTATTGATGGCCAAGGAGATTCTGCAATATAAGTCAGATTTTCTGCAACAGAAAAAAAAAATTGACATTTATACAGCCACATCAGAAATTCTCTGAAACCCATTGATGATAGTAGTAAATACAATACATGAAGATTCAGTTCAAAAAAAAAAAAAATACAATACATGAAGATTAATTAACTTACCCGGGCACTTGAGATAAGAAGTGCTCGACACACTGCAATAATACAATCAACACAAGCTCTAATATTGTCAAAAGATAATCTCAAATGCTACATTAAATCATAATTATAAAAGTTAGTTAATTCTTTTAAATAAATTAAATAATAAAATAAATAAATTATTATTAGTATTAGAGTTAGAATTAGTTGACTAATTTAAATAAATTTATTAATATATAATATGAATTCATCTTCAGTTGTTAGATCTATTTATAATTAATTTATTTAATTAATTTTATTAATATATTTAAAAAAATTAATTAATTCGGATAAGAAATATTATATAAATTCTCATTAGAAGCTATGCTATATAAAGTGAGATTGTAGCTTATGTTTGGAATGGTGTTTACAAGCTGAAAAATCCAAGTTAAAAAAGCTAGAAGCCTAGTGAAGTTCCAAAATGTTATTTGGATTAAATTTCTGGCAAAATAACTTTCTGGCCAAAAACCAAGTTAAAAAGCTAAAGCTAGTTTTTGGAGAATCTCTGAAAATGGCTTCAACCTGGTATTTTTTATATAAAAGCGTGTACAAACATAAATTATACTATACTAATTTATTTTTATCTGAATTTTAATTTGAAAATTATAGTTGGAATGTAATAAATATCATTTTTACAGCCGTTAATCTAAATAAGCCCCAACAAGCGTGCACCTTTTGAGAATCTTGCCACCTCTGTGGCCACGATAAAGACACTGAGTGACATTACAACCTGGTTTGGAATACGTGACATGTCGGTCGCCAATTACAAGATTGGAATCCTTGCATTGTAAGTTGAAGCAGGGAACCGGTAGACCAGATGGATAACATTGCAGCCTAGAAGAATATAGAATGCAATAAACATAAAACATATGTTGTTATATATATATATATATATATATATATATATTATAGTAGTTGTGAAACTACCGGTGAACATACAGATTGAGATGTGAATTAATATTGGAAGGACCTGAGATCAATAGGGCCACAGGAGCATTTGATGCAGTCAGAGGCAGTAAGAGCGTATGAGCCATTTGGGACAATGAGACTCTCGTTGTACCAATTAAGTGTTGCTGATGAACATGCTGCACATGCAAACCACGGTACAATTCTACACCATATATTATATTATATTTTATTGTATTGTATTATATGTGAATATAATTTATGTAAAACAGAAGAAGAATGGAAAAATATCATAAGATATAGGAATAATCCCAACATAATAATAAAATATAAAAATTAATAAGATTAATATCTTATATTTAAGATTAAAATAAATAATAATTAATTCTTATATTTAAAAAGGAACGAGTACTTAATATTAGCTATTTTAAGAATTTATATTTTTATCATATCCAAATATTCACGACAAATAACTTCCTTTACTGTTATAAAGAATTGTACCCAAAAATAAACAGCGAACAAAGAAGAACGAGTTGCAAAATTAGAAACCATCCATTTTGACCCTTAAGCCCATACTAAAGTCAAAAAATAAAAATATAAATTACTATGAAATCTTCAAAAAAAGAAAGAAAGAAAGAAGGTATTATCAAAAATCTCAATGATACGTTAATAATACGAATTTGTTGTTATTTTCTGATAACCGTTGTTATCTCCTATAATAAAATTTGCTATTATTTATTATGAAAATTTCTAATAGTGATTTTACCAAAATAAAACTATTGCTGCACAAGACGATGAAGTACGGAGAGAGGTACTCATAAAAATGGAGAGAAAATGAGAAAGTACAAATTTTAGTGTACCGACCTGCAATGGGAATGGCAATGATATCTCCTGGTTCGACGGCGTCGTGACTCAATCCATTGACAGCTTCCAAATCCGACACTGTCGTTTTTGAACCCGACGCTATACCCCTCAAGCTCTCTCCCTCTCTCACCGCATACGACATATAAACTGTCGTTTCACCGTTCCTCACATTATTCAAGCACGTACACGGCAACGATATCACCAACCTCCCTCCGTTCGTTAAGCGATTCGTCGCATTTATGCTGTTCCCCGTCGCTATTTGGTCTGCGGTCACCAGCCAGCCGAATCCCTCCGATATGGTCTCCAATGTGTCCGATGCTTGCACCGTGTACATTATGAACTTAGATCTTCGGATTCCGTCGACGCAACCGCACGAGATGGGGATCTTCACGACGGATTTGGATCTGATGATTTGATCGGAGAGTTTCTGTGATATTGGGAAAACTGAGTTGGCGGCGAGGATGTCGGAGACATTCACTTGGAATCGTGAGGCGATTTCAGAGAGCTTGGAGTCCCAGGGGACGACAAAGGAGAGAAGGGAGAAACAGGAGTCAGAGGAGGAACAAGGTTCGATGATGGATTTGGTTTGAACGAGGCAGAGAATGCTGAAGAGCGCGAGGCCTAATAGAAACTGGATATCGCTCCTCATGTTTGTTTGGCGAGGAATGTGGAAGGAAAAAAGAAGATCACGGTGAGTGTGTGATGATTGTTCTTATTTCGTTTGAGTTAATTTGGGGGAGATTGGGTGGGTAGATATGCACATGAATATGCTAGCTGTTAAATTTTTGGAAGCTTGTGTTGTAGATAGAATGTTTCTAGTTTGAAGAGACGATGAGAGATGATATAGCATGCAAGAATGGGGTTTCTGGTAGTGAGTAATTGCTAGCAACCTACCAGTCATTTAAGATGAGATTGATTATAGAATCTGCATTTACATAGAGAATTTAAACAAGTTTACTGTTGCAGGGGCACAAGAAACTGTAACTGTAGTTTTTATTAAGGAAAAACAAAGCCCCACTTTGGCAGTCATACACTGGACCCATTTTCAAGTTAAACATTTATAAATTTTCTCATTTGAAAAATTTGATTTCAGTGAAGGCTGATATATATATTATTTAGTCATAAAATCTCTTTTTTTAAGGTTTAGAGTACAAAATATTTTTATCTTTTTTAATAAATACATTAGATTTAAACTAATATTTAGACAAGATCATTTATTATCTCGATTAATCTCTTATAGGAATAAAGGCTAACATATTAAGTGTGGATAGTTTTCATTTTCTATCTAGATTGGATAATGGTCTGACAAAACAGTATATAATAGACTGTAGTGGTTTCATCAAGGACAAAATCCCTCAGTTTAAAAGGTAGAAAAGGACAAAACCCCCTATTTTGGAAATTGTAGAGTAGGCTGAATTTTTAAGAAGAATGAATTATTGGTTTTCAAGTTTTTTTATAAAGAATTTTTTAAAAAAATATTAAATTTATCTATAATATAAAAATAGGATAAAAATTTATTTTTTTTTAAACAATAGTAATATAAGGCAGCACAAATTGTCTATTATTTTTAAATTAAATTTAAATATTTAGAAATTAAGATATTTTTTTAAATTTTATTATAATAAAATAATACTCTTTAAAAATTAAATATATTTTAAATAATTATATATTTTATTTTTTTATTAGTTTATACCCTAGGTGATTGGTTTCCAAGTTGAACTTCCATAGATTTCTATATGAAAACTTTGATTTGTAGGCCTATAATAATGGTACGATTTTTTGTTTGTTACATAGTTTGTTGGATAATAGTCTATTCAATTACTGTACATTGAGAGTTATATTAATATAAAGATTATTTAATTAATTTAATTATATTAAAAAAATTAATTGAATGATTTAATATAACATATTTTTTAAAATATATTAACTATTTTCCTTTTATTCCCTATCTTACTTATTATTATTGAAAGAATATTAATAAAGATAAATTAAAAAAAATAAAAAATATGTCTTATATTTAGTATAAATATTAATTTTTTAATTATACCCTAAGAATTAAAAAGTATATATGTAGCATATATATTTATTATATTTAGAAACTATAAATATAAAGAATATATAATTAAATAAAAATGAGAAGATAAATGAGTGCATGTTAATTGAACTCCACGTAGATGCATCAGAGTGACAAGATGAAGGAGAAGAAGAAAAAATAGCGACCTTATGACTTAATAGCATAAAAACTCTGTTGAGAGATTGTGAGTTAGATTACATTTATAAACTCATACAATTAATATCTACTTTCTTAAATAAAAAGGGGAGCATTCCAAAGAAGCCCACTATTAATTAAATTTGTATTAAAAAGTAGTTTTAATCTTAATTGTGCAAGGTGAAGAAATAATTGGTGTCATAAAAATATATTATCTTCAATTTTTAATATAAATTTTTATTATTTTTTAGATAAATTAAAAAAATAAAATAAATTATTTAAAAGTATTTATATTTATTTTTTATTAAACTAATTTGATTAATTTATAAACTACTCATTTCAAATAGATTATATACCATATGATATAATTAATTAATTTTTTTAATTTTTTTAAACCTACTCATTAATGATCGTGGCTAGTGATATCTTATTTTCCGGTGAGGTAGCATTTGGGGTATTATGGGCTGGGTAAAGGAGATATTGTTCTTATTTGGTTTGCCCTAAAATTTTGATTTTAAAAGGGTTTATAGCTCAAACTTTAATTTTAAAAAAATTTAAAACCAATAGTCATATTTATCCAAAATGACTTTTAGACAAAACTATAATTTTAGATAAACTATTAGGAATAACTTCTCAAATAGTAAAATAGCTTATAGACTACCTAATTACTATTTTACTGTTATTTTTTTCTCTCATATCTACTCTTTATCTTCCCTCATCTCTCCCAAATCTGTCATCGCCTATCCACTATGCTTATTGTCGACCCCCTCGCTGCTTATGTTCTGTCGTCGCCTATCCACTGTGCTTGTTGTCGACCCCCTCGCTGCTTATGTTCTGTCGTCGCCTATCTAATATGCTCGTTATCGACATCCCTGATGACGAAAGTGCTGACAGTGAGGTGTTATGGGTGAATAGAGGTGCAATAAGATGTGCATGGGCTGGACAGGGTAACCCTCTACCCGAAAAAAGTATGGGATATATTTTACAGCCTGATGTCTGGCCCATGCTCTGTAAAAGTCCTAACCATTTCGGGTTGGATATAGGCGAACTTACATGCCTGAATCGTGATACCCTACTCATATTGTGAGAGAAAATCTACAATAATAAATTTATAAAATAATATCATATTTATATCTTCAACAGATAAATAATATCCATAATCTATTAAGAATAAGGTAACAAAAAAATTAAAGTTTTGAAATCTATTGCATATATAAAAAATAAAGATTACAATATGTAAGGGGTCAGATATTTGTAGTGTTATTGCAACACTAATAATCGAATGTTTGGCAAGTAAAATATATAAGCAACTTCGATATCTAGTTAAATATAATAGTTATGTTCAATATTTTAAAAATGAGCAAGAAGAGTTGTTAGCTAAATGTAGAATTACAAATAGAATAAATTAAGAAAAAAAATAAGATTATAAGAAAAAATAAAAATAATATATATAGAGCCTGGCCAAATAGACAAGGCAACATACCTTACTCAGTGCCTGACCTGCCTGACACTTGGACTGGCCTAACCCTGGCCAAATATATTTTGAGTAACTTTTTTTTAGTCATGATAGGTATTTTTTCTCTAGGATTTGGTGAGTGGACTGGGTTACGAGCATCGTGCATATCCCTAAGGTGCACGTAGGTGAGGATGATAGAATGGAGGTGGAGTGACAGGAGAATTGCTTATGGTGAGGATGTAGGTTTCTAGATTTATCGTGGGTGAGGATGTAGGAATAGAGGTGTGACTAGGTGAAGATACAAGAATAGAGGTGGAAGATGACAGTGGAATGGAGAAGGAGCGGAATGAGGGATGAAAAAAATATTTTTTTTAATAAAGTGGTAATTTGCTAATAATAAAACTCTTTATAGTAATAACTATCAAAAATAATTATTTATTCAAAATTATTTTTTTATAAATTATTTTTTAAAAGCTTTTTTTTAAAAAACTATCTAAAAACTTTTTTTTTGTAAGTTTTTTTTTCAAAAGCCTATCTAAAGAGGCTTATTGGGTTTTCATTTTGGGCTTTAAGCAATTAGCCTGGGACCAACCAATGTTAATGGCCAACCCATATCCGTGACACTTGTCCCAAAAAATTCTTCAAGGGAATCAATCTGCTCATACCGTCACAGGTTTCTGGATTGCAACTTCTCAACTGATTGTGATCAAATGCATTTGAATCTTAAAGATCCATCTTCAAAGGTCCTTGCTGGCGGTATTAGGGGTAGTGAAGGTGACAAATAAACATTTTTCGAGACGGAATTGTTCTAATTTTATTTTAAATATCTAACTCTTCTGAAGTAAAATTATACTCTAACCTTATTTTAAAATACCAATTGTTCCTTATGAAATATTTTAATAAGAAAAATATCCTCTAATTATTTTTAAAATATACATAAATATCTCATTACGCGAATTTTTCTCTTTGTTATTATATACTTCAACGAAGTTTTTATTAAAATATCAACCAAGAAAATTTTATTAAAAATAGTATCCTTCTAATTCTTTTTAATTAAATTAAAATTACAAACACATGAAAGGATAACATTATTTTTAATTTAGAAAAATGTTTAATTTGTACAATTTTAAATTTATATAATTGAAAATATTTTTTCTCCATATTATAGGATAAATTATCTTTGAGATATAATAATGACCTCAAATTAATTTGGATGGAAAATTAAAAGATTATTTGGAGCTACCATCCTATTAACTACTTTTGCTACGTATCTAATTTTAGAATTAAATATCTTTAGTTAACTAGACAAACCCTAAACTCGGTGGTATATAATTGAAAATATTATTTACCGTCAAAGGCCCTAGTCTAGTCGTGGACTCTCTTGACCAACGTAGGAGCTAATCGTGATTCTGAACTTCGGCTCGAGCTACCGCGGAGCTCTTCGGGAAGACTGAACGGGGAGAGGTTTTTCATTGTGAAAAAGAGGCACTGCAATATCATTGGCTTTGAATCCAAGGAATTGATATTGGGGAGCGTTGTGACCTTCCTATGTTTCTGTAACCTTTCGACGAGATTAGAAGTTAACTTATCCTAATTCGGAGTCATTATCCTAATACACCGGCAAGATGACGAACCACAATCGCTTAAGGCCAAAACCGGCAATTTCAAGGGCCAATGGATTGGCGAAGCGGAAGATCTCTCATCAATCGGAATCTTGTAGCAGTCACATGAAGAAGCAGCGGTTATTCCTAAAGTCGGAGCCTGTAACACAAAACCCGAGGCCTAATTGGAGCTCGCACTCTACGAATCAATTCGAAGCCTTCCGTTCTTCATCTCGAGTTCGTAGGAAGAAAATGGCAAGAAAATCCAGTAGCGATGTGTCTTCTCGGAGATGGGTTTTTTCTTCCAATGATCATTTTAACTATAAGGGTAAGGAATTGACATAGCTTTTTGGAAGTAACAATTGGAGGATAAGTGCGTGAATTCTGATTCCATCTGAAACAATGCCTGTGGATTTATGTTCACGTACTGCATTGAAAGTAAGAGGGAAAACGGATAGTGGTGTGTGATTGACATTTTAAGATAAACACTGATATATTGATGAGATAGTATCGGGTAGTGGGACTAGTTTATGTGGATCCGATGATCTTCCTACTCAACCCTTTCCTTTTCTTGCAGATAGGATTGTTGTTGCGTCGTACAATATCCTCGGTGTTGAAAATGCGTTAAAGCATCCGGATTTGTATTCTAATATCCCGCGTCGTTTTTTGGTGTGGGACCGGCGGAAATTACTTATACGTGAGGAGGTTTACAACTATGATGCTAGCATCCTATGTTTCCAGGTAGTGTATGATGAACGCCTGTTATGCACGGCATGCAGTATATGTTAGAATTTCAACAACTCATTATCCACAAGAAGCTTAGAAAAGTTGAAAATGGAATTAACTGAATCAGTATAATTGACTTTTCTTCCCTATTGTATATATCAGGATCTATGTTATTGCTGATACATGATAGAATAGGATTGATTCCTGTTTATCAAGGACTGCATTCTCATAACCTCCTATATGGCTACAGGAGGTTGATCGCTTTGGTAACTTGGATAATCTTCTTCAAAATGATGGCTTTAAAGGTGTTTACAAGGTATTATACAGCAGTGTGTGTGTGTAAGCTTTCGTATCAATTTTTATGGTCCAAATAATCAGTTTATTAGCTCACATGGATTAGCATAATTAATCATCTTCAGGCTCGCACAGGGGAAGCATATGACGGGTGTGCTGTATTCTGGAAAGACAAATTGTGGGTTACCGTTACCCCTAAGTGATTAATCAATTGCTAAGTTTTTGCTTATTCTACTAATTCGTTTAACGTTGCCTGCCATTCTCTCTCTCTCTCTCTGGTAATTACCGTTGGCTACTCTTTGTCGATGAGTATTGGGCGGACGGCAAGTCTAAATATCCTTCTATATGTTAATATGGGTGAAATTGATTTATACAGAATTTTAATAATTTAAAAATGTGCTTATTTTTTCACATAGTTTATATGGGCATTCTTTCTCATTTTATATGTGTACTCTATTTTTTTCCCACAAAAAAGTATGGCCATCTAGATTAGGATGATGCTAGCTTCTCTATTGCTATTGTTTTCCCTCTCTGTCACTTTGCTGAATCTGAAGGCCATATTTTGAAAGCAGATGTACCCTTTTGCATCAAGAAGATATAGAGTTCCAACAGTTTGGCCTTCGTAACAATGTTGCCCAGCTTTGCATTTTTGAGGTATTTAGGGTTTGATTTATTATTAATTTTGGTTTCTCTTATCTCTGTTATGGGTTTGATCTATTCTCTTATTGACAAAATATATGTGATCACATTATTACACTAATATTACCAATATTTCCCATAACTTATTTTGCTGCTTCTAGTTAGCATACCTGAATTATGTGTGGCAGTCCTTAGTGCAAGTGGTGTGCTGTTCTTGATATCACATATCAGTTTGATGTGTTGCTCTAGTGCTTATGTTTGTAGGATGTGGTATTTATAAAAGTGGTGCAGACTGCAGATGTGGAATTTTTATTGCCTCTTTTTAACCATCCTGCATTTGATTAATTGTATGAAAATATATTTAAAACTTAAGATCGGGCATTTCTGCTAAACTGATCTACTTTGGTGAACGTTTTTCCCAAGTTTTCCCATAGCTTCTTTCCACCATCTTGTTTCCTGGTACTGCTTTTTTTCCTACACTGTAACCATGCTAGTATGTTTCTTGTCAACTGTTCCTTTATATATTTAAGTTGGTTTTCTTACTTTTTTAATTTATTACTCTATATTTCCATCTATTGGGCAGGTGAACCATGATAAATTGGAATCTGATGCACGCAGCCGAACAATATTGTGAGTTTTGCATCTCTTATCAGTAGAACTCCGCATGAGTAGTGAATCAATCATCAATTGTCTGATATGTTATTTCATATATGTATTGCTTGGTGTAATTTTAATTTAGTATTTTGAGCGGTTGTGATGAAGTGGCCCAAACCTTGGAAAGTGTTCACCATATGCTGCATCCGGGTTTTTAAGTGGAAAATCTTGCCTTATCAATAACTTATCTGCATACACATGGACAGACATGATCTCTTTTTTGTAAACGAAAAGAACCGTACTGAATCACTAATTTTGTGTATTTCTACTTGTTTATTGAACTTCCATTTACATCTAGGACACCATTAACCAGAAATAGAAGATTTTTAGTAGGAAATATACATGTGCTGTTCAACCCAAATCGAGGAGACATAAAGTTAGGCCAGGTACTTGTCTGATTTTCTCAGCCACTGGGGTTGCATTATACTTACGTTTCGTTTGTAATTGTGATTCTTTGTATGTAAAAATCGGTTTTGGTACTAATAAATTTTCCTTCAAATTGTGGGTGAATGTTTCCTTTGTTTTTAGAAGAAAATATTAGTAATTGCCTTTAGTTAATTGAATTTCCCATTTATTTTATTGATCCTGCTAATTTTCTTTGTGACTTGATGATTTAGGTCAGACTTTTTGTTGATAGAGCTTACAACCTATCCCAAGAATGGGGCAACATTCCTGTTATTCTTGCTGGTGATTTAAATAGTGTTCCACAAGTAAGACTTTGTCTTTGTACTTTTTCTGTTGAAAAACTTCAGATTTAAGGCTCTTTGCACTATTTGATCGCTAATATTTCCTTTTCATGTCACATTATTAGAGTGCAATATACGAATTCCTGGCTTCTTCCAAGGTGAGTTCCTAATCTCCTGGTCGTGGTGAATTTTCAAGTGTCTAGGCAATAACTTTTTAGTGTATGAAGAGAAATTTGTTCATATGAATAGCTTCCAATTTAGCAATCCATTCGCTGTACTTGCCAAAGAAAACAATTAAGCAATCTGTTTTCTATTGCCCCCCTTGGGGCTATCGCATAAACACTAGTTGTATAGCCTCTTATTGAGTTTCAGTATACTGAAGCTACCGTCGCACTTGTTGCAGTTGGACATCCGATTATATAATCGCAGAAATATGTCAGGACAGCTTGAAGCCTCGTCCGATTGTAGAGTTTTCAGATCTCAAGTTGGTTATGAAGCCAGGTTGTTTTCAAATCCTTATAGAGGCCTTTTTCTTGAACTATTCCATGTGATGCAAAGCATGTCCTGACCTACCAACTGCCAATGGATTCTTTCAGAAGTGGCATATCATTTAAGACTTCAGGATGTCTTTTGCCTATAACAGTAATTACACGAGCTTTCTGCTTAATAGCAAGGATCAGGGTCATTTATCGGTGGCTTATTTGTGGGTATCATATATTCTGTAATTAATTATTTGGGTGTGTGTCTGGCGTGTTTCAAGGCAATTGGTGCATAGATGGAGTGAGGAAGAATTAGGACTCGCAACTGGGGCAGAAGGAGTCACTCATCTACAGAGTCATCTAAAGCTCCACAGTGCATATGCCGGTGTTCCTGTATGATGTTTTGATCTGCCAATTATATTTCTCCCTCCTGGCAAATTTTGCACAGCACTTGCATAAATCATATAATTACTGCTTGCTGACAGGGAAACGATAAAACGAGGGATGACACTGGCGAGCCCTTGGCAACATCGTACCACTCCAAGTTCAAGGGAACTGTTGATTATATCTGGTAGTTATAGTTTCCTAATATGCAGTCAAATTGTTTTCCCTTATAAATCGCGGTTAATGATGCCATTCATGAACAGGCATACAAAGGAATTTGTCCCAGTTAGGGTTCTTGAAACCTTGCCCGTTGATATTTTAACAAGAACTAAAGGACTTCCTAGTGAGGTACCGCACTTAAAGCCAAGCCTTATATCCATTTTGGATTCTCAGTGTATTCATGACTATTTTTTGGCTCTGCAGAAATGGGGAAGTGACCATCTTGCCCTTGTATGTGAGTTTGCATTTGCGAGCAACGAAGATGGCTCGTGATTGGCTTTGAGTTTGAGTAAGTTATTCCAATCTTGTGGTGGATGTACAAGCATTTGAGGCGATCAATGAGTACCGGCATTGAGGAACTCGAGGAGCTGGTGCCATGGATTATCACTTTCAAAACCAATGATCAACGCTCATTTTCTTACCGGTCCTGGTCCTCTTCATCTTTCTCTGCTCACTACTTGCACGGCAAAGGCCCTTTATACATTGCAGCTTCTTCACATTTAAACTGTTTTTCATGTGCCAAAAATAGCCTCAAGGTAAATAACAGTTGCCCCTATACTCTGTTTTTCCATTCTATCTTCTCTTTATTCATGTTAGAATTTTTATGTAATAAAGTGTTTTTTAGTTTTACTAAGGAACTGGAACTTTTTTTTTGGCATATCGTACAAGATTTTACAAAAAAAGTAATCACACACACCCAACTCGTCACTCTTTTTTATTTAATGAAAAGTCTCAACCAACAATTTGTTGGTCAACATCACTTATTTGAAAGAAAAAACTTCAAATAAATAAATTGATGTCAGAAAAGGATAAAATACAGCTAACTATAAGCCAAATAACCAATGGGGGTTAATCCAAGTGGTAAGTAGTTTGGTATTGTTTAAGCGAGCTCTTGAATTCGAGTCTGGGTATATATAGAAAATTTTCGTTAGGAGATTAATTCACTATAGTCAGGTGCACGATATGGGTCAGATTCTGATGTATTCGGAGAAAAGTTCTGATGAACTGGGTGTAATAAAAAAATAAAATAATAAGCTAAATATATCAAATTAATGCGCTTTACATTTTAGAAGCCAGAAACATCAAATTACTTTCTTACAGAGGTTGATGACAAAAAAGATAAGCTGATTTCCATATATAAATAAAATTAAAAATTAATAAAATAACGTCAATCATATATTAATAATATCTTACGAAAGTTGAAAATATTGGATCTAAAGGAGAAGGCGTGATGCTTTTTCATGAGGAGAAGTACTGAGAAGCGGGAACAATCTTGGAGGGGCGTGTTCAAACTTCAAAAGACTAATATCTTTTGAGGGTCGAACAATTTATAATTTATACAGTAAATTTACAAGTTACCGCTGTTATTAAATGTTTTACACATAAGGGTGTCGACTGTTTACCAGTGAAGATTTAATTCTGAATCCTAACTGTGAGGCAATTATGGTGATGGTTATTTAATTTAAATGCTAAAAAAAAAACAGGGCCGTATGATTTCATTTGGTCAAAATTAAGATCCCATTCGATGAATTCTGTTGAATAAAAGGTCAACGATGAACTTATATTGAACTTATATTACCATTGCATTCATTTCTTTTATTTTCATTCATTACTCATTAATGTGTCAGGATTCACTCCAACAGAGATTTTCCATAATTGAAGTACTCTTATTATGATTTTCCACAAAATAAGAAGAAAAAAACCCTAATTATTCAAGAGATTGATGGCTTACGTAGAGACATCGTTTGAGAAGGTTTAATCGTGCAGGATACGTGCTTTTGGTTCTTCAAGGGATGGTGCATTTTGGATGTGGGATAGGGCTGTACAGGAAATCTGGAAACCCGATCAGCTTAGTCCAGTCTAACACGATCCGATCTAATCCAAATGTGTAAAACAATACGTTTCAACCATTATGATATTCTTTATCCACGCGCCTACTTTCATGAAAAGGAATCTTAAACGTTTCGTAACAGTTTTAACGAGAACTCTATTTTATTACAATCTCGATAATACTATTAATAACAAAAATGCCGTGTTTCATTTAATGAAATGATGTCTTCCAACAAGTTGAGTTACATATTTCTATACGAGTCGTCAAATATTTTTTCCTTGTTTGATTTCATAACCAAGGAATTCCTTTTTCCCGCCTTCATGAAAACGAATCTTAACATCTTGTAACTGCCTATACGAAAACATTTTCCTCACCATGCTTGCATGATCCCTCTCTGTAAAGCCAACTCAATTGCAAAAAAAAGAGACACAATAATTTGGAAAAGTGAAAAAATAATAATAATGGTAAGATGCAAACAGAAATTAAAGCAAATTAAAAGAACTTTTTATGGAGTCTGGCAACAAAGTTAGATGAACCAACAACGTACAATTTGACTGCAAATTAAACAAAAAGAAAATAAAAAAGTTTCATCCTAAAACATTATGCAAATTTGCAGGAAATTATAAGCTTAATCATTCCCAATAATCCTACATTTCTCTAAGGCCATTCCTCATTTTCATCATCCCCATTAATGAGCGCATCGTCAATCCAAGCTAACTCTGCATCACTTTCCACAGATAATGGAACAGTGCTTATTCTTCCTTCACTTTCTCCTTCTTCTTTATTATCCTCGCAGATCAAACCTCCATTAGCTGCATCATTATTATAATTATTATTATCAATCACCAGATTATTAACAGATTCATCCCCAGCAGCAAACACCATTTCTGTATCATCTAACAATGATGGCGCAATTGGCTCCTCCAACAAGTGCTGAATGTAACCTTCTTCTTCTTCTTCCTCTGGATGCTGTTCTGCTTTCATATTCTTCATCTCTTTAGCAGAACTGTCATTGTCACTAGCCATTGAGTTAGTTTCACTGTTGTTGTTCTTCTTCTTATTAGTATTATTATTATTATCAGAAGTGACTTCAGGCACAGATGATGGAGATGAACGGGACCTCATAAACTTTTCATCATATAACTCCTTCCTCTTCTCCTAAGCCAAAGCAGCTTCTTCCACAGTATTGAATGTTCCCAGCCACCTTCGGACCTTGTAAAACGGGTCTCGGATCTCCGCCACGTAGGTCCCCCACTTACGACGTCGTACCCCTATCGGCAACCCTGACGATTACTTCCCCAGCTGGCAGCGCTGGTGCTGGCGCTGGCTTCAAAACTGCTGGGACCCGCTTCTTTGAGGTTTATTATTCCTCCTTCGTGTCATGATTTGGTCTGAAAAAGAATTTCCTTCACAAATCTCTTGGAGGAGCCGCCATTGATGATGAAAGATTCACCACCATCTTCTTCTTCGCTTCAATAATCTGTAGCATCTAGGTCTGTGTATATCACTCGAACATTTCTCACAAAGTTGGTCGTTTTCTTTCCTCTTTCTCGTCGGGGCTTCTGAGCCTGTAATTTTCAGCTAAACCAAAGAAACTAAGGAACAAAAAGGATGACAAAGAAAAAGAAGATCACACAGGTTTCTGATCACTATCAAAAGAAACACAGAAATCTACAAAGAATGAGGGAACTGTTTTCTGATAAGAAACCCAGAAATACTCTAAAACAATAGAAGCCTTAGCCTGCATGAGAAACATAAACTGAATCATATTTCAGAGAGCGAAATAGAAAGGTAAAGAAGAAAAAGAACCTTGAACTCTCCAAAAACCAATGTCGAGGATGACGATGGCGTTTCAGAAAGAGAGAATCATAGTAATGAAAAGGAGAGTGCATGTATGAATGGATGTGAGTGAGGATGATTATTAACGTTGGAGGGAACGGTTTCTTTGGTCGCATTTCTTAGAATGTCAGAATGTCAACGAACAGAGACGAAGAACAATGAGTGGGCTGTGCTGCGGAAGTGACCCAGTAAGAACACAGCTCACACTCTATATTTGCCACAAACTCTTTTCCCGAGGAACTCAACCAAAATATGTGGCAAGTTGAGAAATTTAAATTATTATTGTATCACAAATAAAATTATTTCAATACAACAACAAAATGACAGATAAAGGAAAACATGAAATAGTTTTAATGAAATAACAATCATAGCAAACAGGAGAGATTATATATATACATACATATATATATCATTGAAAGAAAATTAAACCAGAACAAGCAGATTGCTCTTAGACCAGTGGAGGATAATTTTTTTCAGTAAAAGAAGATGACTCTATATTTGATAAGAAGAATATTCGTGACAGCAATTTTAATATCTAGAAAATCAGCGTAATGGTTAGTTTGTCTTAACATGGAATTCAAGATAAAAGTTCAATCATATATTAGAAGGTGACAAAATTTACATTATCTTGATTATGCGGTTAAGAGAATGATCTTGAATTGAATCGCGGTTGATTAGCGCATGGGTAATATTAATAGATAAGTTTGAAATGAAATGGTGGTTGATTAGTGAGTACTTGGATTAACAGAACGAACGAAGACGATTCCCACACGGCTAGGGAAAGCACCTCACATATTTTACACATAGCTTGGTTCTACCAATTGGTAACTTCATGTTGCTAATTTTCAATCATGAGCTAGTGTTGTATATGATTTGGGTTGTCGGAAATATCAAATATGCAAGATCATTAAGTAGGTTAAACTTCTAAACTAATATTTTTTTATTTAATTAAAAGTATAATCGCTTTTAAAATTTAGAACATGAAAGATTTTTATCTCTCCCAATACATAAGTTTTATAAAAATTAAATTTATATATTCTTCTCTTTACAAAGATATGTCTGCTTACCACATCAACTAACAATTTATTAACTCGTCACTATTAATCTTTATAAATCTTTATTTGTTCCAAATGTTTCAAGACACGAGGGCTTAAAGTTTGTGTATACTTCTCGTTAGGTTTTATTATTATTATTTTTTCCAATTTTAAATATAAGCTATTTATTCAGAAGGTCTTAAGGTAATAAATATAAGTCATCTCTATATCATTAAATGCCTATTATTCACAAATACACCTAAGTATCATTAAAGGGTTAATACATGTCTTTATAGTTTACTCTTATTTTTATTTTAGTCTATATAATCTTAAACTATAAGTTTTGGTCCTTTAAATTTATTTCCTTCTAAGAGTTTGGTCCCTATGTTTTTATGAATATCTGAACTGTTTTATCCCTTGAATTGTTTTTTGGGTTTCTAAAAAGTTTAGCAGTATTTGACATAGGTCTCCCATTAAGATTAGAGTATAGCATCAGGGTTCAGTGAGCATTTACAGGAGATTTACGGGATCACATACCAAAGGAGCCATCACGATAACAGTAAAAATTAAACTCATATCTTTATAGAATATGAGTATATTTCTTACTATATGTATCCACTTTCATTGGCTTTCCCTTGAACTTTTTTTTTTATGCAAAAATTTTTAGAAAGGGGTTGGGCTCACCCACGATCCAAGGGCAGGGCAAAGTCTCCCTTCCTCTTAGACGATACTAATATCGAACAGGGCGAACCGTCTATTACCCTCAGGCGTAAACCTAAGCACCTAAGAGTTAGGATGCCTCCGCAAGCGCCGCGATTGAAACCATAACAAAGTGATACTCCCCAGGATTCGAACACACTCGAAATGATAGTATATCTTATCTCTTCGTCAGTTTAACTCACGGACGATGGGTGCTTTCCCTTGAACTTAATTGAAAGACTAAAATCTGGACCAAAAAAGGCCATCGCAGGAAAATTTGGGCCAGTAACCCACAATCAAGTTATATAATCTGACCCATGAGGCCCACTGTATGAGCCCATTAATTGACCCAATTATGAGAGTAGCCACCAGAAAGGATTGAGCCTAACATAATAAATTAATCTATCACAATATAATTAACTAAAGTTTAAATCTATATTAGATAAAGTGTCTATATTTAATATCAAATAATATTTTAAACATGATTATTTCTAATACAATAATATATATGCTTAAAAAAAACAAGCATCAGCCAACAACGTAATTAAATTATTATTTTGTAGGTCACATCGTCAGAGTAATAAAATTAAAATTAAAGTGAGAATTTTCCCCTCAAAATTTTAATTCCAATTTGATTTTCATTATTCAAAAGGTTATTATTTACTTCTTACATGTTAATTTATTTCTTATCAATAATCTTCTACATATATCATTACGTTTTTTTCTTGACAGGAAGTAAAGACAAGCGTGATGATTGTCGTGGCAGTGGGTGGAACTTGGAATGAGTGGATTTCTTGACATGGGAGAGACTTTTTTTTAAAGAATTACTCACAAATTCTATGAGAGAGGCTTTATTATAATATATATATATATATAATTATTAAATTATTAAATATTTTTAAAAAAATTGAGAATAATAAATTTAATTTATATAATTATTAAATTATTAAAAATAACTAGATAATATACTATAACAACTTAAAGTGACATAAATTATAACTAAAAATATATGATAACAATCTTCAATTTTTATTTGTGTCACTTTAAGTTATAATCATATGTCTAAAAATTTATTTTTTATGTATAAGAATAATTTTATAATTTTATAAATCAAATATATTACCGCTTGTCTTATGTGACCATTTAATTATTTAATAATTTTATAAGTTTTTTTTCTATAATAAATTCTTTTCTATGAGACCTTTGAGTAATTCTCTTATTTTTTTCCAACACTATTTCTTTTTATAGAAGATAATAATATTGAACGCATTAAATATAATTATATCTCTTAATAAAAATTTAAATTTAAATTTATCATATGATACATTAATCCTTTTGTTAGACACAATATTATTAGTAATAGAAGAAATTAAATATGAAAATTAAGGAATGAGGAGGTGCTCTTTTAAGGCAAAAAATTAAAAAGAAAGGTTTTCTAATAGTAGATTAACCTGATCATAAAGTGAGATTATTAACGTTTGATTCTTATCAATAGATATCTTGATTGCAAAAACTCTATTTAGATTTGTCATTGCTCATGTACCTCAAAAAAATAGACTAAAATTTTACTCTGAATTAATCATTACTCAAATATTTAATAATAAAATTAAAAATATAGTAGATATCAGATCACCTAAACGATTATAAAAAAAAAATAATAATAAGAGGCGTCCTTTCTCCTTTTCCTATGATAGTGACGGCATGGCATAATGAAAAATGGTGGAATATTTGATGGCTTGACTTTTGGCAAATCACTCCACCTTCTCTCAGCACAATAATTATAATATGTAAGCTTTTATAAATTTTCTCTTTATATGTACGTATAGGGTTATTATGAATATTTATAGCCCTATCCCATAAGTCTCTTTCCTTCTTTAGAATATCTTATAATAAAAGGTATAAATAACTTGTAGGGTGATTATGAATATTTAAATATATTATATTTAAATTTTATTTATTAAAATTATTTATGAATGTATAATTATTAGAAAGAGTGTGATTTTTATAAAATATTTAATATTTTTATAATTATAAATAATTATTATTAAATATAATTTAATGAACTACATGAATATTTAAATATAATTTTATTTATTATTATTATTAGAAAGAAGTATGAGTGTAAATTGGGAAAAATTTTATTATTAGAATTCTATCAAGATTATTTTAAATGCATAAGTAACCTCCTTATCACTTATGCTAAAATTATAGTGGGAGACTCCAATTACTATTGATTGGGATTTAGAACTCCCACAACTATACCAAACATGCTCTAATCATATCACATCCTCTCAAAATTTATATAATTTTTATATCTTTTTTTTTCAACCCTCTCATAATGTCAATATTCACCCTTAAATCATAAAGTGTGCAGTTCATTTTGAATTTTATGATTTTATTTAAACATAAAAGTCAGAAGGCATCTTTAGGCAAATCAACCTTTTTAAGTGGGCCACTATTTTTTATATTTGTTGATGTAAAGATCGTTTGGATAAAATTTTAGAAATAAGCTTATAAAAAAAATTGAGAAGAGTTTATAAAAAAATTATTTTAAATAAATGAGTATTTAAATAATTATTTTTAAAAATACTTTTATTATTAGTAGATTATAAAAAAGGTATGAGTATTAAATGAAAAGAAATAATATATGAGAGGAATGATGAGAGATACTATAAGAAAAGAAATGAGATAGGGTATTAAAAAATTGGAAAGAGGGTACAAAAAAAAATATAGAGTAATATAGTAATTGATTAGTTTATACATTCTTTTACTGTTATATAAATTATTTTGATTAACTTATCTAAAATTTTAGTTTTAAATTATAATTTAGTCTAAAAATTTATTTAAATAAATATAAATATTTATTTTAAAAATTTAAATTTTATCTAAATTTAAATTTAGACTCTTCCAAGTATACGTGTAATAAAATTAGGCAACCATATGTAGCTGCTTTCTAGGTGTGCCCCTCATGATTGACCCTGTTAACATTCTTGAGCTTGCTTGCTACGAAACTCACACTTTCTTTCTCTTGGCCGACAGCAAAATCTTATTCCAATGACTTCATTTAAACGTTTTTCCAAAATTAATTTTTTTCTCATTTCTTGAAATAAAAAATACGTTGCACCAAAATGTGACTTCGCACCCAAACACATACACGTTATATTATATGAGAACAAAATTAATATAATAAAAAATAAATAAAATCATATATTTATATATAAATAATTAATAATATGAATTATAAATAAGATAAAAAATATTTTTTCCCTACTTTGTTAATTTACAGTTCACAAAAGCAAAAGTTTGAAGTTTATTTTTTTTGTCATATCGTCTGTCTTAATTAGACGAGTCCCCATCTCCATAATTTATCAAAATTTTTCCTCCCAACAGAAATTAGATGAGAAATTAGTTATTAAATTAAAGAAAAAGAAAAGGAATATAATAATGGATTAGAAAGAGTTGACAGTGGTGGGTTAGAGGAAGAGAGAGTCATAATTAAGTCTAATGGGAATCCTCGAGGAAGCTCACCCCTTAGTCTTTTGGTCATCTTTCCCCACTTCCCTTTGTTTTTTCCACCCCCAACGACCCTGCTCCCGCGTCTTGTCATCTCTTTCGTTTTTCCTTTCCTTATGGACCGGATATTACAGACTAGCTCATTGTTAAGGGGAATTCTACCTACTCATACTAAGCCGAATTTGAAGTTCTGGCATACCATTCTTTTTATTGCTGCGTTCTCACTAGAACAACCCTATGCCGATTGATCTAAGTATTTAGTAGCCTTTTCATCTCTTCCTTGAATTCACACATGTACCCGGAATTAGTAGGTACTCCTCAAAATAATGAGAATTATGGTGGTAGTTACACATATCTGAATTATTTAAATTCATTTCCAATATTTAATTTTTAAAAAATCAACTAAACTAAACCGTTATATTGATATTTAAATTAGTCTATTATTATTTATATTAATTATAATTAATTAATTTATTTAATTTTTATATTTATTTTAAAAAATTAAATAGTTCTTGTAATTATTTTTTTAACTACACAATATAAGGGATAAATAATAATTTTAACTTATAGAAAATGTGCTTTTTAAGGACAATTTCGTGTTTTATTTTTTTCTTTTTGCTTCAAGTTATGACCTTTAAATATTCAATCAAGAAGAAGAAAAACTTATTGACTTTGAAACTTGGAAAAAATGAATTTAAAACATTCAAAATGTTAGAAATTATGAAAAGAGTGTCAAAATATTTGAAACTAAGACTAATTAACACCCTTAAATTAGCTGGACAATTCAGGGTTTTTTAGTAAAATGAGAAAAAAAACGTACACAGACTTTTACAATTACCAAAATAAATAATAAATTAACAATTAGAGAAAATTAAGAAAAACAATGTTTGCCTATACTATTTTTTATTTATAAGTGATTAGTTTTATTGGAGACGTTAATAGTTTATCTCTACAAATTTCAGTATCATTTTTTTTATTTGTGTCTTTTTTAGTTACTTTCTCTTATACTATTTTCATAAGGCACTTACTTAGTGTCAAATATCATTTATTATTTTTTTCATACATATATATATTTAATAAAAATAATATGAGAGATTAAAAATTAATATGATAACAGAATTTAATATAATTAATAAATATTATATTAAAAATTACTTAAATTTTATAGTAACTTTCATGCTTTTAATTATTTTTTTAGTATATTAGAATAAGTTAAAAATGCTCTATAATAAGAATAATAGGGAGTTTCAAGTAGTCTCTTTACATTAATTAATTATTGTCTTCAACGATCAATTGAAACTAATTTTTTTAATTTACATGATTCACTCATTTTTTTAATCTTGTAAAAAAATGGAGTATTGATTTAGTGATAGATATTTTGATATAAATGATTAAATTCAAATTAGTGTGGAAATGTTGAATATCCTGCAATGAAAAAACTGTCTGAAGACTGTTGATACGAGGAATTTTGAGCACCAATTCCTCGAAGTGTAGGACCAACTTCAGATATACGTCATTTTCATATAGGACTATCGTGATAAATATTTGATTTTATATTAATAATAATTATGACCGTTTCTTTTCTCATTATAAAACTTGTATTTAATAAGTAATAGTAATTAAATATAAATAAATAATCGTGTGATTTAGTCTATCAATTTGGTACAAAATGCTTATAACTTATATTTAGTTCTTATTTAATCTAAAGCTTCTTAAAAATCAGTCAAAAATTAATCATAGTCACGTCATAAAATGATATAAATGTAAAATTAATCTATATTAATCTCTATTTGAATTAATATCAACGCTTAAATTATCGTTACAATTGATTTAATAGTTGATCTGATTATTTTTAATAATTTTTTAGATTTATATTTTAAATAATTAAATAAATTAATTTTATAGTTAAAACATCTAAAAACATCTTTTTAGAATCATCTAGTGTCTCGATATATTTTATATTTTATAGTATATCTAATATTTTTGAGTATTTTTTTTATATGTATTCAATATTTTAAATTATTTTTTAATATATTTAATATTAAGATAATATATATATATATATATATATATATAAACATCTCTTTCACTCGAGGGGACAAAACCCTACATTTATTTGTGCGCGTGTCACCCTGGAATCGCATAATTATGCTTACGCAAGCATACGGACGTCACGGTGAGAATCTTAATACGTCATCAACATTCATCGTTGGTCGTTGTTGATTTTTTGACCAATCCCTTCCCGAATCCAACGGCTCACCGTAACCCCACGCGCTGCACCATTACCTCATCACCCCTCGACTCTTCGTGCACACCATGGAGTCTCTGTAAGAAAGAATAATAACAACCTCTTTCTATTCCTATTTTAATATTTCTCGCTTCTAAATATAAAATTTAATCTATAATTTATATTATAAATTAAATTTTATATTAAAACAATACATTTATTTAAAAAAAAATTATTTTTTTAAAAGGGCTAATATAATATATAATTTATCTCATTTTAGTTTAGTATATAAAATTTAAAATTATATATTTTAATTTCTTAATTTTTTATTTAAAATATTAATCTTTATATTTAATAAAAATTTAAAATATTTTATTATTGTAAGACTAAAATTTATAATTTAAAATTATAAGAATCTAAAGTAAAATATGGGTAAATTATAAAAATTAAATATTGTATTAATTATTTTAAAAATAAATTTATAAATAAACCTACTAAATCAATGTTGGTTGTAATGTTAGTTGTGTTGAATTAGTTTATTTTAATTAATGTAACTATATATTATATAAATATACAAAATAAATTTTGTCGAGAATGTGTGAGAATTATTTTTTTAATGATTTTCAAACAGATAAAGTTTACACCAAGGTAATAGGTTAACTGTTCTTTGAGAATAAAAAGTCTTACAAATGTTATTTACCATATTGGCCCTCCATGGCAAAGGCACGTGTACTGCCAAAAAAATTATGCGTAAGTTGAAATATTGCGATCAATCAATTTATTGCCGTCACAAAAGGAACCATCACAGAGAGAGAGAGAGATTACCATTTTCGCTCCAAATAATTTATATATTTCTGTTAGAGCTTGTGGCTCTGATCGATCAACTGTGTTAACTGTGTTATGGAAGTGGAGAAGAGAAAGAAGAGGGTGATCAGAGAGGAGGTGGAGGAGGAAAAGAGAGAGAGGTTGAAGAAGCTGAAGGAGGAGGAAGGACGTGCAGGCGGCGGAGGCGAAGGCGGAGGCGCCGCGGCGGTGCCGTCGGAGGAGGAGGTGGAGGAGTTTTTTGCGATACTGAGGAGGATGAAGGGGGTAGTGAAGTACTTTGATGAGAGAGGGAGGCGTGGGAGGGTGGTGTGGGAGCAGGCGGAGATCACGGTGGACGACGGAGAAAACGCCGATGATGCCGGAGGCGACGGTGATGACGCGCTGCCATTGATGAAAAAGAAGGGGAACGATGAGGAAGAGGAGGGGTTGACAATCAATAACGAGGTCTTGGATTTGAACGCCGTAGCTCCTGAGGCTGACGAGAGCGACGGCGCGTAGGTTTGGTCGCCGGCAGTGGGCTTAGGCTCCGTCCTAACACACCAATTCGAGGTTTTGGTTTCTAAGTCCCTTGTTTAATCAGAAAACAACGAAGATATTTCATATCGAGATCTCGTTGGATTTCCCCCACTTTTTAACTTTATTTCCTTTTTTTTTTCTTTTAGGATTAATTAATTGTTCTAAAAATTGTAACTGGTAATACTGCGATACTTTATCAATCCCTCTTTGTTTTTTTTTTACCTTAGTATTGTAAACAAAAACTAAGAATAATTTCTACAAGCGTGTTGACAACTTCTCTTGTGAAAGTGTCGTTTTGTATAACATGATTGCTTCTGTAGAGAAGAATTTCCCTCTTCAAGATTTTAATTGTTACATAGTCTGTTTTTTTTTGGCCTTTTGCCTCATTTGTTACATAATTTGTTAGTAAGTATATATAAAAGATTCTAATTATTTTTTGTTGAAAAATACCATAACATAGACCTGTTATTTTTTTTTTGTAGTTATCCAAGTTTTTGTTGTATAGTATGTCAAACAAAAATTACTTTCCGTCATAAGCTTTTAGATTTGTTGATTTTTCTCCTGCCGACATTAAATTTAGGTACAACTTTGCTCTTTTTCCCCATGTTAATGTCTGGACATATATTCTCTCTTCATTCTCAAGAGTGTGGTTAAGAGAGTAGTCCGAATTACACTGTACTTAATATTAGAGAGCTTTCTTTAATATAAAAATTATTTAATTTTTAATAAATTAAATAAATTATAATTAATATAATAGTTAATTAATTAATTTATATAAATTAAGGAGTATATAATATGGATTTATTTTAAAATTTTAAATTTGATAAAAAAATTAAATATAAATATCTTCTTATTATTAGAGATAATTATATTTAAATTACTATACTTATACAGTACACACTTCTAGTTATTATATACTTATATATGTTAATGTAATATGTATATATATAATATTTTGACAATTAGATAGTTTTAGAAACATTAATTGTTCAGGTAAGAAATAAGAATACCATGCAAGTCACTGAGCAACTTGGTAAGTTGTATATATTGTCACGGGAAAACAGGAAAAATATAGGAAGTCCTAGATCTTATACTAGTATGAGATATATAATTAATTTATAGAAGATTAAGAGAAAATTTAGAAGACAACATATATTAAAATCTTATATTAATACTAAAATATATTTATCTATTAGCTCTTGTATTTTATAGGAGAGGAATTTTTTTTTATTTTTAATTAAAAGTATAGTACTAACTGCTTAAAATTATAAATAGTATTAAATTCATAATTTTTTTATCAGGTTTACATATTATTTGGCTACAAATCCATTTGCAAGTATTCATCCTATCTTTAACGTAATACCTAATTAAAGAATTAATTTTATTTATAAATATAATATATATTTTTTATATTTTTTATTTTTTAAAATTATATTTATTAATATTCTTTTAATAATAAAATAAGAGAGATTTAGAGTTCAAAGAGACTTGAGGATAGTCTAAGTTTATACCAAAAAAAAATATAAAGTAAGAGAGATATGGTAGAAATTAAGAAAGATAATTAAAATATTTTTTTAAAAATATTATTATATTAATTAATTTAATTAATTTTTTTAAATTTAAAAATCTTTGATCTTAGTGATGAATTAATTAGAACATAAAGTAGATATTAGAGTCCTACTTTATTAAAAAAGATCATGGGGGCGGTGTTCTAATTATAAAATTTTAATCTAATTTAATTCGATACTTGGCAATACAGTCCAGAAAAAGAGCTGGACAAGGGTGACATAGAGAATTATAAAAAAATTAACCTTTTTAATATAATTAAACGAGTTAAATGGGTGTTGCATTAACTAGTGGAAGAGTATATTTTATTTGATTAATTGTTATGGTCTCTGGTTTGATTGATTCCCGTCGGGAATATATTCATATTTCAATTTGTGGACATTCTTGGCATTATATTATTGGCTGAGGCTGAGGCTGAGGCTGAGGCACAGAGACGCATATAAAACACAGAAATATTCGTAAAACACACGTGGGCAAAATAACTTGTATCACAACGGTCCATGTGGAAGTCATGTTTTAATTATGTGTGCCCATAAATTTTATAATTCCAATTATTATAAAGGGCTAATTAATATCCATCAGATGAAACGATTAATATAATTTAAAAAATCGGATCAAGCCCAGCATTTAAAATTGATCTTTCATATATTATAATTTACTTTTAAAAAATACGAGTCAAATAATCCATCATTATAATTGAGCTAGGTAGAACCATTGAGTGATTTAGGGTGCGTTTGGTACTATAAATAGAGAAAAGAAGGGAAAGATTTTAATAGGAAGATGAGAGGGAAAGTAAATAAAAGTATTTTAATATTAATCCTGTTTGGACTAATGAAATAAAAGGAAAAAATGATATATTTTAATATTATCTTATTTGACTCAAAAGAGAAAGAAAAAATATATTTTTATATAGATAATTTTAATTTTATTATGTGGATAGAACTAAAAGAAGAGAGAGAGAAAAATATAAAAGTAAAATTGTCATAAAATATTATCCTTTCTATCTAAAATCTCTCAATTTTAAAGAGGAAGGTTAGAAAGGGATAAGAGAGAGAATTTAAAAAAAATATTCTACTAAATTCTTAAGTTACAGGGAGTAAAATCTAATACTTTTTCTCTTCTATTCCTCCATTTTCTTACAACCAAACATAGACAGTTAAGGGTGTATATAGATAGGGTTGGGTAGGGCAGTCCCCTGTTTGGTGCCCTGCCCAAAAAATGCATGGGCTGCATTTTGCAACCCGATGTCCGGCCCTGCCCGGTAAAAGTCCTAACAATTTTGGGCAGGGCATGGGCGTGCTGGGCATGCTCAAGTCATGATGTCATGCTCATATTGTGAAAAAAATTTATAATTATGAATTTTTAAAATAATACCATATTCATGTGTCTTTAAGAGTTAAATAATATCTATAATTCACTAAGAATAAGAGAATAAATATAATAATTAAAATCTTGAGATCTATTGTATATAAAAAATAAGCGTTGAAATCTAAGTAGTTTGTAATTATAACTTTGTATCAATCTCTCTAATATTGATAAAGATAAAGCATCTAAAAAAATAAAATAAATAATTATAATTTATAATGTAATCATATGATAATTAATAAAGTTAAAAAAAAGAAAAAATTAGTATAGTTATAAATATTAAAAGATACAACTTGTCTATTTATATTTCTAAAATTACCTTATAGTCACCAGTAGCTATCATATTCTCCCTTTTAAGATAAAGAAAAAATAAAAAAAATAAAAGAAGGAGTGTTCATGGGCAGGGCAGGGCAACCCCTATGCCCGGTGCCCAGCCCAAAAAATGCATGGGTTATATTTTACAGCCCGATGTCCGGCCCTGTCTGGTAAAAATCAGGTTGGGTAGGACATTTTTCTTTTAGGTTGGGCAGAGCATAGCAGACTATGGATATTATACACAGCCCTATAGACAGTTAAAGTCATTGAGAGCCAGAAAAGATTTAACTTTAAATAGATCAACCCTTCACGGGCTATAACTTCAAATATTTAAATCTTAATTAGTCTCAATCACTTTAATTTTTAGTTCATTTTTTTTTCCCTCACACCACTTTCTAATGTTATGAATAATGATTACTAGAAGAAAATACTATAATGTTGCCACCTTCTTTCTCAAGCTTTTATTGCCGTTGTAATCCCATTAAAAATAATTATTGAATTCTCATGTTTTAAAATAAAATTTATATAATATTTACTACATTCGCCCCAATAAATCCAAAGGGACAAAGGCATCCCCTCCGGAAACTTGTCATTTTATGCCAAAAAAAATTATAATTTTTTTTATTTTGGTTTAAAATTTAAGTTGATAAAGTTGTTTTCCCCATATATTAAGTATTAAAGAGAGTATATATTTCTCTAATTCTATTTATAAGATATAAAAAAAAATTATTTTGATTCTATTCGTAGGGTAGAAAGAATTTTTTTATATAAATATATAATTTTATCCTTAATTTATTTATATTAACCTTATTTTCACTAGATGTAATATATATTAAATAGATATAAAATTGAGAAATTATTGAATTTTATAGTATAGTTAATAAATTTTAATTTTTTTAATCTATATAAAAAATATTAGAAATAATTTATAAATAAGATCAAAAGAGTATTTATAAATTTTATATGTTAAAATATTTAAATTATAATCAATAAGTTCTATTGGAAAGAATTTTGAGTTTTGACCACTTAAATATAAAATTTTAAATTCAAATCTTATACATAAAAAAAGAAAAGACTTTAGGAGAAATATCTTTAAATAAATATGATAATGTTTAAATATAATCAAATTAGGTGGTGATATAAAAAAATCAATTTTTTATTAAACACATATATCTTATTATTAAAAAAATTATATTTAAAATATTATTAAATATTTAAAAGACTATTAAATATTAAACATAAGTACCACTCACAACTAAAATTTTAATTTTAATTTACGGGGAATCAGCGGAAGGTACCAACTCCCGTTAGTAGAAAATATTCAAATTATAAACGTGAACACCTTAACTCACTAAGTGTGTGTAGATAAATTTTTAAAAAAAATATTTATAAAAAAAAGTTTTTTTAATAGTTTTTAGAAAAAAATTAAAAAAATATGTATAGAAAAAAATAATTATGAATAAATGAATATTTGAATAGTTATTATAAAAAATATTTTTATAATTAAAAAATTATAAAAAATAGTATGATTTTATTAAAAGTAGTAGAGATGAGAGAGGGTATAAAAGAGATAGGAGAGAGGAGAGAAGGTGAATAAGAGTAAATAGAGAAAAGAGATGAGAGATTATGAAAAAAATAGAAGAGAGAGGAGAGAGTATAAAAAAACTGAGGATAAAATATTAATTAAATAATTTATAATTTTTTTTTCTATTCAAAAAGTTATTTTTACCAGTTTATTTAAAATTATGGTTTAATTATAGTTTAATCTAAAATGTCTTTTAGATAAATATGACTATTTTTTTAAAAAAGTTTTAAATTAAAGTTTAGGTTAAAATTAAAAAATATATATAATTTATGGTTTCTAAAGACACCTTAATACTAAGATTATGGGTTAGGGCAGAACTGAAAAATGATTACGATAAGATGGCCCTTTCTGAAAGTTTCTAGCAAATTATAATTGGGTGTTTCGTTTAGTTAAGTAGACCAATCCACCAGCTCGCTTTTGGAGGCCCAGAATATGTTACAAGATCTTATGTGGTAGCTACAATAATCAAGAACCTTTTTCACCAAAAAAAAAGGAACCTTTTTCACCGGGTTAGCCGATTAGGTATGGTATAAGGGATTAATTTTTTTATAATATAATAAATTAATATTTAAATTTTATATGATTAAATTTAATAAAAATGACTAATATCTCATAACATGATAAATTAAAGTTTAAGTCTTAATTAAAATAAATTCTAATATTTAGAGTCTAATAATATTTTAAATAAAATTAATGGAAGGGTACTTATACTAAGCTGAGAAGAACCTTTTTTGTTTTATTGTTCTGTTTATGGTATTTCCCAATAGTTTGTTGAAGTTCTTTGGGCCAAAAAACACAAAAAAAATTACGAGTTTATGGCACCAAGATGATTAAATTGACGCATCCTAACTCTTGGGTATTTAGGTTTAAATCTGAGGATAATAGATGGTTTGCCCTGCCCGATATTGGTATCGCCTAGGAGGAAAGGAGACTTTGCCCTGCCCTTAGATCGTGGGTGAGCCCAACCTCTTTTCAAAAATTTGTTTACGAAAAAATAAATAAAAAAAGATAATTAAATTGAGTTTATTTTTTAAAATAATATAATATATAAAAAGATTTACATGAAAGAAAAACTCCGTTAATTTTAAGTGAAATTTTAATAATATATAATTTGATAGTTAAAATATTAAATATCATAGTTTATAATTTAAACTTTTAAAAGTTTAAGATGTGTGATATACAATTCCTCCAAAATTCAGAAAAATTTCGTGTATTTTTTAAATAAAATAATGAAATACACGTTAGAGGAAGAGTCGTGAAATCGGACCATTATTATTGCCATTAATGATTAATGATTGGAACAAGAAGGAGAAGAAGAATATTGCCTTTTTATTTTCTGCTCATTCGCAGCTGGCGTTGAACGCACACCCACCCACCCGTAAAAGAAAATTTCAAGCTCTGATCCACGAAGAAGACGAAGAAGAAGACATATCGTTAATATAGTAAACCCTCAATAAAATCAAGCTTCATAGACATGGGTATTTATTAACTAAGACACAGTAAACCAAAAGAGCAAGGTTGAACTTGAAAAACTCAAATCAACGAGCTGTGATAGGACTTATCATTTGAGGAACTTCTGCATCTAATCCACCACCGGAAGTCCATAGTTCCACTGTGACATTATGACCTGAATGACTCAGAAACGAGAGGCTAAGAACAACTTCTGCCATGGTTGGTCTGGACAAAGGCTTCTCTGCAGTGCAAGTCACTGCCATGGAGGCCAAGCTCACAGCATGATCAATGGGATATAAGCTTCCCAGCCTAGGATCCATCCATTTTCTGAGTCTATCCTCTTTCTTCTTCTCTTCCTCTGCATCAAAGATTTCTCTGATATCCTTCCACATCATCACTACCTCGCCTTTTTCATTCGTAGTCATGCTTTCCTTCCCTGTGAGCAAATCCAGCAAAACAACCCCGAAAGCAAAAACATCTGCTTTCAGCATCATTGGGTTCATAGAAGTTCTAGCCATCGAGAAGTTCGCTATCTTCGCCTTGAAACTCGAGTCGAGAAGTATGTTACTTGTTCTGATGTCCCTGTGGACTATTCTTGGTTGAGTGTGTTCATGCAGGTATTGCAAACCCATGGCCACGTCTAGTGCAATGCAGATCCTTTGACTCCATGTGAGAAATGGCACAAAACCAGAAGAAGCTTCTGAAGCAGACATGGAGTACAGCCATTTATCAAGAGATCCATTTTCAGCATATTCATAAACCAAGAAGCAATTTCCAGCATTGTTGTCTGATGAGACGCCCCTTAATTTCACCAGATTCGCATGATTTACCTTCTGCAGAATCTTTAGCTCCTCCATGAAATCTTCCCTCACCTTTTTCACTGCTAAGACCTGCCCGTCAATTTTGGCCTTATACACCGATCCCCCGATCCTGCACTGTTCATTAAGATTCATGGTAGCTTCCATAATTACACTAAACTCATACATGGTTGGCTTGCTTACATAGCCCGAAACCCCAGAAAGTAGCTTATCTGCTGTCTCCAGAAATGAAGCACTCTTTTTCAAACTAATCTTTTTCTTTCTCAGACAATAAACATAGACCAGTAACATTATAAGAACAGTCAGAAGAGTGCATCCCAATATAATACCTATGATAACTGAAAGACGATGATTGTTTCCTTTTCTCTTTGGTGATAGATAAAGTCGAGAAACATCTGGAAGCTGCAACACTGGGATCAAAACTGGAAGGTTGGCTGCAGAGGTGAAGTTCTGGTATTTGTTTTCTGTCATTATGTCCATCTCAGATGCATTAAACTTGGTACTAACGACATTAACATTGTCACTAGGTTGCCAAACATACGTTATCAAAAACTTTATGCCTTTGGCCAAATGGCTTCTTGAAGGGCACCTGCAGAACAAAGGGAAGACTATTTTGGTGCCTCCCATCAAAAGATGTGGATTTCGACCGGGGTTAAACTCTTTCACTACAGGATAATTCGTGAGATTCTCAAATGCAGTGTATGAAAGAAAGCGGTAGCTATCACCTAACTTGATCTCGTATGTTATGTTGGCAAAATAACTGTTTCCAGTGCAACCACAAGTCAGAGGAACCAGTAAGAGCTGGCCTGGAACCAGCTTATTATCTTCATCTGATAAGTTACTAGCTCTTGCAATGGATAAAGGACTGATCCCGAATACATCAGATATGTTCACTAAACTCAAATAGTTTGGAGACTGGGCATAGTATGATACATACGTTTCACAGGAAGGTGGTGAATCAGAAGGGCATGAGAAGTCCGTTCCATTCTCGGTTCGCGATTGAGCTGCAATAAGGGGGGTGGAGAAGAAAATGAGTGCAAGAAATATTGTATGAGAAGGAAGGAAGAAGACGGCCATTGTTAAGAGGTCTGGATTGGAAACGGAGGCTTCAGCAGAAAATAATGTCAAATGTAGTGAACTAATGAGAGTTTAGCAGACGGAATATGAAAAGAAAACAAGAGAAAGTTTGTTGTGCTAGACAGTTGGCATTGTTTACATGAAGCTTACATGGCTAATAAAATACTCTCTCCAGTCTTTAATATAAAGGTTAACTGATTAATTTAAATAGATTAAAAAATATATAATATGGATTTATTTTAAAAATTAAATTTAATTATAATTAATTAATTTATTTATTTTTCTTAATATATTAAAATTAGTCAATTAATTTTTATATTAAAGATTAAAGGAAGTATAAAATATTATAATCAATACCTTATAATGATATACTTCTTTCACATTCCCAAACTGTTGAAATAATAACATTAAAACTTTGCAATTTCAAGGAAGAATAGATAGATATGCCAAAAAAGAAAAAAAGCACAGTAGACCTGTTTTTAACCTTTCCAACGAGAATCTTTTAATTTGCAAGGAAGAAGTATGATGCCTACCTAATCTGAATCATGCTTTTGTTAGGACGGCAGGTTGGCATTTACGCAAATTCTATATATGAACCCGTCTAGGCCCACGCCTAAAGAACAAGCAAATTGACGTCTCCTCATAATTTTGAAAGAACAAAAAGATAATTGGAGCATTTGAAGTATGTTTGATTGCTGTAATATTATTTTATTATAATTTTAGTCATAATGTTTGAGGGTATTTTAATTACTAGGTGTTTAGGTTTACGTCTAAAAGTAATTGTCAATTTATCTTGCTTGATATTGGTATTACTTAAAAGAAGGAAGACTTTGCCCTACCTTTTAGATCGTGTGTGAATACAAGCACTTTCTAAAAAATTTTATAAAAAAAAAAGAACAAAAGATTCTTGATGTGTTGTAATGTAGCATAACAGTAGACATCTTTAAACTTAGAATTGGCTGGACTATAATTTTATATATTAGAGGCATCAACTAGTCCCCATCACATCTATAGCTAAGCATGTGGGAAGATCCAATTGAATCTGACTTAATATCATAAACGGACCTCAAGAAATATTCATCGAAATTAAAGTTGATATATTGAAGATGGTTGCAATAGAAATATACCACAAAAGGCTGCACGTTTCCCAATAATATGACAAAAGAAAAGGATGACAGCAAAATCATGTCCTCCTAAATTGAAAGCAAATGTCCATCCACGTATAGACAAGAGACTTCAATTTTGATATTCTGCTAATTTCTTCTTCTTTTTGTCCCCTAAAATCCGGCATTCCCTTCAATACCTCTGTTGTTCCTGTAGTGAGAAAGAAACCATGCACATCCATGGCCATGGCAGAGCCTGTAGCTCTCACATCTGTATAGAACTGGATTAATATCTTTGTTAACTTAATCTGCCTACGTCCATTTCATGCAGATTTTGTGGATTAGCAATGCTTCAGAATAAAAATTCTGCTTCTTTCCTTTCTTAAATAGTATCCCATGCTATTTCTATCTACATTTGATAAGGATTATGGTAATCAAAATGAGTTTGTCATCTAAGACACACTTAGTCTGTTCAGCTAAGGAAAGGCATTATGGATGTTTTACCTAATTATTAAAGAAAGGATCTTACAACTTTTCTCTTGCATGAACCAATTTCCTTTCCAAAACAATCTGAAAGATGGATGCCAACTCTGAATACAAATGTCCACATATCGACCAGAGATTCTTCAGTTTTGGGATTCTGCAAATTTCATTTTCCTAAAACCTGGCTAAGCTAGCTTGATAGTGCCTTTATATCAGGGGTTCATTTAGTTAACAACCTGATCCTACAAGAAGAATGTGCACACGAGATTGGTACTCCTATGACTGATGCTAGAAACATACCATATTACCATATATGACTATGCAATGTAAGTGGAAGGACCTCATTTATTTCCTTTCAACTCTCTCTTCCAGTGTCCCTTCCTCCCAAGTTTGCAAACTTGGGCATAGATTACAGCTTTTAAAAGAAACCTGCCACTGTGGCTAAAGCACTACAAATTCATCTCTTGTACATATCTATAACTCTAGTTACCAGACAACAGAAAACTTTCTGAATAAATATTATAAACTCTTGCAGAGCTGACGGACCATTCATGACCACGTAATGCAAGTGGAAGGACCTCATTTATTTGCTCACAGCCCTCTTCCACTGCAGCCGCTTCCCTCCTTCTCCCTTCTTTCCATAGGCTCTTCACAAGCAATTCTTTAACGTCAGAATCAGGCATCAAACCTGAATTCTTCATGTCTTCAAAAATCCTCCATGCCAGTGCTGCTCTTTCTGATTTGCAATAACCTTGGATTATTACCTTACACAGATAAGCACCTGGCTCTAAGCCGCTCTGCCTAACCATTGTAAAGAGCTTCTGACTGTTTTTATGTCTCCAAGGTTTGAAAAATGTTGCATTAGACCAGAAGATGTCTGAATATCTGGGAAAATTCCATTCAAAATCATCTCGTCAAGTGTTTCCAAGGCATCAGTGTTCCTTCCACATAGAGAAGCATCAAACGAAAATTTGATATGGGGCCACAAAGTGCTCGGTCAACATCGAAAACTTTCATAGCAGCTTCAGCATTCTTTGAAATTCCATAGAAGTCAATTATCAGCCTTATGGTGCTGAATGGCAGTCTCATTCCCTCTATTCTGATCTTAGATATGAGCCTATCAACCAATTTTGTACATCCATGACGTGCAAGAAGAGTTATGATTCTTTGTACTGTGCATATATCATGAGTAAATCCAGGTTGATAAGCAACCCAACAGAAGAAATTCCAAGCAGTTTCTGGGGATTTGAAATTCCTAAGGATCTTGCATACAAGCCTTCTTGTCCATACAAAGTTTGCACCCTCTAGGGCTGATACCTCACTGGACCCCAATTCTGCAAGGCAATTGCCAAAGCCTGTGGGTCCAGCCAGGGTTTTAATTGTTTTCCATCCTCATATTGACAAGCATGACTTGAATTCTCGTTTTCATCCTTGTCATCATCACTACTGTCAACAGAATATTCTATACTCTTGATTCTTTCATCTGATAAACTTTCTTTGAAGAACTCGTCATCCTCAAGAAATCCTTCCGCCACAATCTGCTGCAGTGACAAACACATGGCTCGACTAGGCAATATTCCATCAACTTGCATTTCATTGAGTAAGGTTTTGACCTCCTCATACCGTTTAAGGTTAATGAAGGTCTTAATCAGAACTGAGTACTGTTTCAAAGTGCGTTTGATCCGCATTGAAGGTAGTGCTCTGAAAACCTCCATGGCTGCCAATGATTTTCCAGAATTCACGAGGTGCTCAATCATAACTGTATAAGTTCAGCAATTCGGATTTTCCCCTTCTTCAAGGATTCTGTGGAAAATCTTCACTGACTCAGCGTCCATACGGTTTTTCGCATACAGAGCCATAACAATGTTATATGATTCAGTTCAGGCACGCTTATTGGCAGTGAATCTATACTTATCCCAAAACTCAAGAATTGACTCAAGATCCCCAGCTGCAGCATGCCCCTGCATGAGATTCATAAAACTGACATGTACATTACCAAATCTCCCAGCAGTAATAGCGTCAACGAGAGACTTGAGCACTGCAGTTCGGCGTGACCTGGCAAGCACAGTGGCCAGGGCATGTAGGATATTCTTGGTATGTGAAAAGCCTTGAACTTTTTCAAGCTCTTCCACAAGAGAGGGGGCAGAATTCGCAGATGAGGCAGAACGAAGAGCCTGAGTGACTACGAAAGAGTCGAGGAGACGATCGTTTAGAAGACGAGGGAGTGAGTTGGGAGAATTGGACCGAAGAACGAGTCGAATAGAGTCTATTAGTCTGGCACGGTATAGGTAGTGGGAAACTTTACTGGGAAAAGGGTCACGAGCATAGGACCGAGCATGTTGGTTTAATATGAAAATTACGTTAAACTTGGAGAAGAAATGTCTAATATGCATCATCACCATCAATGGAGACTATTATCACCAACCTTCTCGCTCTACATTTGTTATGCTCAAAGAATCAAACACCTGGTGCGTATGGCATGGGACCGGAAGAGCGAACTAGCGAGAATGCTACAGGGAAACAGAGCATCACGTCAATCTTCCTCAACCTTCATTAAATTAAACTAACAATGATTCAGGAAATAACCGTTACAAAGGTTTGCAACTGACGAAGAAAACGCACTGAACAACCCTCGCAACATACAGAAGGGGGCGAGTGGAGTGAGTTACTTAACCAGGTGGGCCTTTCTGAAAACTCCTAACAAAATTCCAATACAAATATAATTGGGCTTTTCATTTAACTAACTAGCCCAACCCATCTGCATGCTTTTGGGGACCCATAATATCTTTTTCCTTTTACTATTCAGTTTATTGTACTCATTTTTTTAGCCCAAAAATAATGAGCTAGATTTTTTTTCTAAACACCTATATCATTCTATTAAAAATAATTTTATTTAAAATACTATTAAATATTAAATATAGACATATATCTTAATAAAGATTTAAATATTATTTTATTACATTATAAGGAACTAAATTCTTCTACTAGACTCAATCTCTATAGATACAGAATTTAAGAGTCAACCTAATTTTGTAGGATAATTTCTTAATAAAAGTTAGGTGTCTAATAAAATTTTAAACCCAAATCTAACTTTTTAAAATACTCCACTCGCCCTCAATAAATAACATATGTAATTTATTAAATTAATTAATTAATATAAAATAAATATAGTAAAAAACTCATGTGAATATTAAGAAATGCCAAGGTTTATTTGGTATATTTTTTAAATAATATTACATATGTGCCCCTTTAATAAAGTGATAAAATTATATCAAGTTAAATATTTAAGGCACTGATTGTATAGGAGTAATGAACGTATTTTATTTTTTAAAAATAAATATTGACTACTTCAGCACTAATTTATAATTTGGACATAGCATATGGATATATTATTTGGATGGCACAGATTGCATTTCAATTGTTCAGTACTTTTTCTGATTTAAAAATATTGAAATGAAAAAAAATTATTCGTATCTTAGTGGTATCAGTCTGATTCTAAGGTTCCCCATATTTCTAAGAAAATACGTAAGGACTATATTTTCCAGCTTTCCACCTATACATGTGCCCATTTCAAAGTTGTCTAATAGGGTTTATATATTTTTTAGTTTAAATATATAAAAAATCTCTAAATTTTTATAAGTTACATATAACCTTTCTAACATTTAAAAAATTAAATAAAAAAATTAATATTTAATATTTTAATTTTTAAATCTTTACTGTTAAAGTTAACAATTTTATTTATGTGATAATTTTTATATTTTTTATTATATAACACATCATATAAAAAATAACACTTAATAATTTACATATAATTTTAAGTAATTTATACTTTTATTTAAAAAATACATGTTCAAATAAATATTTTAAATATTTTATATATTTTAAATATTTAAAAAATACTTTAAATTATTTATCAAGTGTAAAGTGTTATTTTTTTTATATTTTTAAATATTTAAAAAAACTTAAAATTATATGTCAAGTTTAAAATATTATTTTTTTAAATGAAATGATATATAATAAAAAATATAAAAATTGATATGATAAAATTCATTAATTTTAACAGCAATTTTAAATATAAAATATTAGAGTTGTTAATTATAACTTTTAAAATTTAGGGAAATTATATGAAACTAATATAAAGTTCAAGTGAGTTTTGTATATTTTAACTTTTTTTATTAGTACAATTATATGATATTGGATACTATTAAACAAGATATTGAAAATTAAAAAAGTGATTGATTTAGTAAGGATAGTATTTGAGAGGCAATGGTATAACTATGGTTAAATCAAGATCAATTTAATTATAATTAAAATAACATTATTTAATTAAAATATATAAAAAGAGTCACATTTAAATAAAAAATATATTAATTCATGACTAAATAAATATTTATATATAAACCATATATAATTCAATAAAATATAGTTAAAACATAAATATAATAAAAAAATTTATTTATAATAGATTTGTTTTAGGCTCCACAAATAGATAAAATAATATAAAATTTAATATAGTCAACTACTAGATTCAAACTTTATTGATTAGCCAGTTTACTTGTATGAACGATGGAGCAGAGTTAGATATTAGAATTATTCTTTTAAATCAAATATGAGTGCTATTAAACTAAATGAGAGGAGTTCTCTCAATTTATTTTTTTAAAAATTAAATGAGAGGAGTTCTCTCAATTTTTTTTTAAATTCACAAATTTCAAACTATCAATTTTATTTAAAAAAAATATTGAGGCTCCTTTACACGACCCAATTATTATTCATTAAATCATATATTTATTTTGGCAAACTTGGCGCTTCAAATTTGGAAAAGTCAAACAATCGTTAAACATCAATTTCTATGGATTTCTTTAAGCCGATTTGGGAAAAAGAAAAGGTTACAAGTGTGGAAAGAATAAAAGCTAGTCGATTTAATTAATAACTTGTTATTAAATTAAATAATATTAAAAGTCAATATATGGGTTGGTCAATGATCCATGTTGGAGAAAAGACTAAAATGAATACGCAAGTTGAAAGCAAAGCATAATTTTCATTAGGATTTATTGAGGAGAGAATATGTTAAGTTAATTTAAAAGAGGATAGGAAAAGGTAAGAAAAATTAATTAATAATATATTTTGTTTGATTCAGAAGAAGAGGGGAGTGGAGTTAATTAGAAATTGATAAATATACCCTTATCTCTTTATTTAAATTTATTTACTTTTTATTTATAATATTCATATCAAAATTATTATTTTTTTAATTTATAAATCTTAAAATTTTTTATCTCATTTATATATATAATAAAAATTTTAATGGGATAAGGCTTGTTGTTGTTGTATATATATAATAAAATTAAAAAAATTAAAAAATATAATAAAATTTTAATATTATTTATTATTTATTATTAATTATATCATTATTATATATTTTAATATAATATATAAATAATTTATTATATTTATTAAATTTTAACAATTAAAAAAATTAGATGTGAGAAAAATAAAAAAAAAGCTCAAGAGTACAATTGAAATATTAAATAAATATAAAGGATAATTTAGTCATAAAAATAAAAAATTTTCTCTCCCCTCCAAAAACTTCTACTTTTAGAGAGAAGGGGAGGGAGAGAAGAAAACAATAAAAAAACAAAAAATATTTTTTCCTCTCTTTTTTCCTCCATTCTAAAACCCCCTAATCAAACAAACAATTAGAGATATTGAAATTGAAGGAGTATCCAAAGGGTTAAGGTCACGTCACTTCAACATATATATGCCTTGCCTCCATTATTTGGCATACATTTGAAAATTTAAAAAAAAAATGAATTTGTGATGGACAAGCAGGTTTCATCAAACCGTAGTACAAAAACATCCCTTAATGACGTGGCCATGATAGATACAACCTTGAGGGTTAAACTTGTAATTTTGGCTGAGTAATCAACAAGTTAACCACAACCACTAATCACTTTCAATAATGCAATGGGAGTTTTCCCACTTGCACCAGATTAATACTGTCACTTCTTTTCACATATTACTTCTATTTAACTTTAAAGTGATGTATATCTTTTATTGCTTTTCTCTTTATATAAATAAATACTACTTTCTAATTTAATTATAAAAATTAATTACTGTTTTTATATAAATTAAAAAAATAAATAAATAAATTAATTATAACTGATTTATTTCTAAAAATACATGAGAACTCGAATCTTTAAACATGAGTAGCTCTTCTTTAATTATATATAATATATTTTTAGTTATTAATAAATATTATATATTCTACCTATAGTTAAAAATAAGTTATAAATATTTAAAAAATAGTTACACCTTGAGTCTTTAAATAAATTTAAAATACTTTTAAACATTAAATTTTGTAATGGGATATTTTTAGCTAATTTTTTAACTTTAATTTATTCACTACAGTAATTAAGGGCATTTTTGACAATATGTTCAATATTTTAATGAATTAGTTGTATTCTTAATCTGTGTGCAAAAGTGTGTAGTAATTAATAAAATTTAGTTTTTGAAAAATTTTAAAATAAACAGTTATATTTATTTAAATGGATTTTTGGACTAAATTAATATTTTACATAAGTTGGTCAGAGTAGCTTATAAAATAATAAAAGAGATTATGGACTAACTAAGTATTATATTACCCATATTTTTTCTTACACCCTCTCTTTTACTTTGTACAATATATCTCATCTCTCATCTCTCCTCATTTAATAGTCATATCTTTTTTTTTTAATTTATCAATAATAAAATTACTTTTGGAAATAACTATTAAAACACTCATCTATTTAAAATTATTTTTTTTCATAAATTTTTTTTCAGAATTCCTTTTCTAAAAGCTACCCAAAAACTATTTTTTTTATAAATTATTTTCTAAAATCTTATCCAAGCATGCCCTAAACCTTCAAAAACATATATTTTTAAACTAAAAGAGTACCCTTTTTTATTATATTTATAACTGTTCTTAAGTTGTCTTTACCTAATCCATATCAATCAAAAAATTTATTAAATTTAGTTAATGTTCATAAAATAATTTTTTCTTTTAAAAAATATTTTTAATTAAATGAAATAAATTCTAGCTCAATCTTATTCATCTTTCTCGATCCATGTGTTCACCATAATTACTTAGTAGTATTTATATGTAGGGTGCCATTGAAAGAAAAAATAATGGCTTTATATATTTTGCAAAACTATCTCTTATAAATAGAAATGAAGATAAGTAAGTTTACAGTCTCAGGTTAAGCTTGTAATTTTGGCTAAGTAATCAACAAGTTAAGCACAAACCACTAATCACAAGTTTCAATAATGCAATGCAAGTTTTTCCACATTCACCAAACATACCCACCTCTTCCATCACATATTACTTATAGACAAATTCTATAGAAACATAAAAATTGTCAAATGTCAAAGTGAGTTTTGTTTTACCTCATTTAACAAAATATTTTTTATACACATAATTTAATTATATTTAAAATATTGTATAAAATGTATCAAATTTTATTTGTTTAATATAACCTTAAAGGCATGGAGATCCTATTGTTGCTTCTCCTTAGATAAATGAGCATACTTGTCTTTTAAATTTTAGGAATTATATTTCAATTAACCTGATTTATGAAAGTACGGTTCATAAAATACTGCATAATCTGTCTGTTAATTTTTATTTAGTCTTAAATATATTATTAATAATTTCATATGTCATGATATAGTACGTATTTGTTAAAAAAAATGTTGAGCTAGACATATCAAAGTTGCATGATTGATTATTAAAAAAAAAGTTATTAAAAAATCTTAAAATAATATCACTTAAATTTTAAAATTTAAAATCAATTTTTTTATTACAAATATTGGCTACTTTTACAAAATAAATAATAACATATTTTTATAGTAATTCATAATTTAAAATTTTAAAAATGTAAATGATATATTTTTTTTAAAATTTCTCCGTACATATTTAAACACGCATGATTGATTTGTAAAAAAAAAAAAAAAAGATTTTAAATGTCGTTGAAATTGTATCCGAAGATGCATGATTGGTATATATTTATGTTTGATATTTTACTTACGATGAAGTGCTTGTTTGCATACAGAATTAATTTTAAATAGAATTTCAATTTAAGAAAATTTAAAACAAACAATAATTTTTATCTAAAATTAATTTTAGCTAAAATCTCAATTTAAAAAAATTTGAAACAAATAACCATTTTTGTTCAGAATTAATTTTGATTAAAATCTCAGTTTGAAATTATGGTTTTGAATAAACTACTGAAAATAGATTTTGTAACAGTAAAAGAATTTATAAATTATCCAAGTACTATTTTACCCTTATTTTTCTTATACTCTCTCTCCTCTCTCGTATATTTTCTTCATACTATCTCATATTTTCTCTCTCTTTTCTACACTCTTTCCTCTTTCCTCTCTCTTATTTATTCTCTACCCTCTCTCCTCTCTCATACTTTAATCAAATCATACCCTTTTTAGTAATTTATTAATATAAAAAGTAATTCTACTACTAATCATCTAAATATTTCTATTTTTAAAATATATTCTTCTCATAATCTATTTTTTAAAATTTATTCTTCTCATAATTTATTTTTTTTAAATTTATTCTTTTAAAATTTATTTTTTAAAAACTAATCTAAATACTCCAGAAATATAATGGAAAACTTTTAGAACCTGTGGTTGCTCGCAAAGCAAGCTTCACGTTCAACTTTCCATGTGTATTGATGTGATATCATTCAAGATAAATATCATTTTATGATTAGATTTTTTTAATAATAATTTATTGTGTAGCTATAAAAAATAACAAAATATCAACGTCAATTTATTTAGGTCTTCGTGCTTTGTCTCATTTGAAAGTTTCACTTCATTTTCTCCAACGGCCACAGGTGTCCTTACATTCAAACCAACCCACTCCTTTACGTCATTCCTTTATCAAGAATCTCTTATATATAATATATGTGTATATATATATATACATATATTAATTTTTTAGATAATTGTTTTTGTATTTTTATTAAAAATGAATTGTTTTTATTGACCAAACTATTTTAATTTTATCATTCCTTTTTATTGGAGATGCTAGTAAAAATTATATAGTAGACCTTATAAAGAATATTATATATTTTAATTATTTATTTATTTAAATATTTAATTATTGAAGAGTGAGTGTACTGATGTCACGCGACTCATATAGTTCACCATACTTAAGTTATAAGGTTTTTTGTTGTTAAATTGTTTAAATTTGATCTAATTATTTTAATTTTTATTTAAAAAAATTATTTAACTTTAATTTTAAAATATGTCTTTATATTATTCTTATATTTTTAAATATATGATTTAATTATAGTTAATTTTATTATTTTATATAAAATTTTAATTTAATTTATCTATTATACTTATTATTTTTTTAACTTATGAACTTGTATATAATTTAATATTATATATAAATATTTTAAAAAAATTAAATTATATATATTATAATTAAATAATTTATTTAATTTTTTAATCTATTTAAATTAAATAAAAAATATTATATTAAAGATTTGATGAGTATGTTATTTTTAGTAAAAGAAATATAAAGTATATGTACTATTTAAATATATGACTCGGCTGAGAGATGGAACAAGTCCAAGTTGATTAGATCACACTCACTTTGATTATTTACGTCCCTTTCAAAGTGACACCATCTTCAATTTTGATTTGTGAAGGAACAATTATTTTAACTTTTTAATAAAATAATGGGTAGATTTATGTTATTTTAATCATTAAAGTCTCCCGTAAATCACAATTTAGGGCCGGATGCAACCTTGATTAAGAACAGGATTTAAGGAAATAAGTAAATAAGTTGTCGCTTGTCGTCCAATTTACATATATGCAAAAAAAAAATTATTTTGGAATTCAAAACAAATTTCAATATGATTGTACAAAGTAAACGGGGAATTTTTAATATTTTGCAAATTCATTAATATAAAGAAAAAAACTATTTTTTGGGGACCAAGATAAGAATCTCCAATCAACCACGGGGACTAATCTTTTTCAAAGCACCAAGAGTAAAGAGTAAATCCTTCTTAATTAGGTCTGTTTTTCATATCAAGGAGTTGAGATTTGAAACCATACTTTAAAAAAAAAACAAAGAACAAGAGAACTTTTTTATGAATTAGTCTTAAATAAATATTAATAATTTTTAAGGCATGCTTCAGCTCCTACTTGCTTATTAAATTAAAGCACTTGAACATTAGATATAATTATATCATTGAAAACAATTATTCCCAAGTAATGGTTAGCATTTACCCAATTAAACTACTTTAGTTATATGCTGCCTTTATTATTATCTTTTGATTTTGAATTTCAGAAGGAATCATATATATATATATATATATATATATATATATATATTATATATATATTCGGATCTTTACAATCCATGAATCCATGCGTGGAGATTATTGATGTAGAATTTTACCTTTTTTTATATTCATATTAATTGGATGAAAACAATGATTTCCTTTCCTTTAAATTTTATTTTTTTTAATTGTTAATTATGCATCTTATTCTTTAGACTCTTTAATGCGTAATACCAACATTAGGGTTGTATATAAAATTATCGGCCTAGTATAATTACCCAAGCCTATAATAAAATATTTCTACTCAACTCGATAAATATAGAATATAGTTGTGTATCGGGTTAAAAAATATAGCTTATGATTTTTTTAGACTAAACACTAGGCAGGGGGCCATCCTATCTTGCCTTACCTAGGAGCACCACTTTTTTATTTTTTTTACTTTTTTTTCCTATATACTACACTTAGAAAGGAAAATATGATAGTTACTGGTGACTAGAGGTTTATTTTAAAAATGTGTTAGATAAGTTTATTAATAACTATATTAATTTTTTTTAATTTTTCTAATCATTATGATTACATTACAAATTATAATTATTTATTTTATTTTTTTATATACTTCATCTTTGACAATATTGGGGAGATTAATATAAAATTATAATTACAAACTACTTAAACTTCAAGGTTTTTTTATATGTAATGGATTTTAAGATTTTAATTATTTTTTGTTGCCTTATTGTTAGTAAATTATGGATATTATTTAACTCTTGAAGATATATAAATATGATATTATTTTAGAAATTTATAATTGTATATTTTTTTCACAATATGAGTATGTCATCGTGATTTGAGCATGCATAGCCCGCCTATATTTAGCCTAAAATGGTTAGGGTTTTTATCAGGTAGGGTCAGATATCGGGTTGTAAAATATAACTCATATTTTTTTTCAGATATGATATTAAACAGAAGGATTATTTTATCCAATTTTATCCATGCACACCTCTAACCAACACGCAGTCAAAAATTAGAAAATTGAAAAAAAAAATTACACAGAAATTACTCTTTATATGTCCCTATCTTCTTTAAATACACAACATATTCTTACAGAAAAAATCACCATCATATTAGTTGCAAAACCAAAATAAGTACAGAAATTACTCTTTATATGTCCTTATCTTCTTTAAATACACAACACACATATTCTTACAGAAAAAAATCACCATCATATTAATTGTAAAACCAAAATAAGTATGATAATTAATATATAGTTAGGTTAGGTTTTGTGAGAAAGATGCTTTTTGTTATTAATTTACATCAATATTATCAATATGTCCGTATTAATTATAATTTTTAAATGGAACCTATATCTTAACATTTTTTTTCAATGGTATATAATAATAAGCTACGTGTTTTTATGAAAATGACGCTTTGTTGATTTAATTTTTAGAAATGTATTGATACTTATTCATATCCAATAAGTTAAAAAAAAATAAAATTATCGTTTTAATTGTAACTTTGATTAAATATATTTTTCTTTAATTTTAAATGCAGTAATACCTATTATATCTTTTTCCTCTCTTTAAAATGTTTTTTCCTAATAAATACAACTCGTTGTGAAATGGGACCAGGCATTTATTATTATGATTATTTTAAAGAAAATTATGATTGACAAAAAAGGTAGGAGGGAGCAAAAAGGGAAGTGAGAGAAAAATATCAAGAGGGGAAATGGGGCATGAGGTCCTATCTTATTTTCATAGTTAACATCAACTCCATTAATCACTCACCTGCATTTTTCCTCCATCAACTTGATGAGATATTTCAACTAACTCCTACCCTTTCAATTAATTAATTAATTAATTAATTAATTCAATGTTTCAATGCATTTTTTTCTCAGGCAACATTATCTCCAACTATACATATTCCATAGCCACCCCTTCAACGCCCACCTATTTGGTGGATCTGCTTGTTCCCTTTGTACTATATGAATCAAATCTACTTAATTTAGATTTTTCTTTTTTCTTCTTTAGTTTTTGGGGAGAATCATATTTAAGTCTCAAAATGTTAATTATTTTCAATTATCACTATTTTTTTGGAATTGTAATTTGTTTGTTGATCTAATAAAAAAATTATAATATTATAGTCTAGAAAAATACTTATATATTTTAGGAGTATCATGTTATTTAAATTATATCCAATCAAAATACAATAATTCATCTCATTTTAATTATAGTTAATTGATAGCTTATATAAAATAATTTATATTTTTTTTATTTGTTTTAAAGAAAGATGAATATCTTAATTTAATTTAGATGAATTTTATTTTTTAAATTAAGAGGTTTATTCAATAAAAATAAAACATAACATGAATTTTATCAAATAAGTCATAAATTAAATTGCTATATTTTGATTTATAAAATTTAGATGATGTACTACTCATAGAATATATAAGCATTTATTTATAATTTATTTGTTTATTTGATAAAAAAAATTGTTGAAAACCCGCCCTCTAGCCCTAGATTTTTGGTTCGGCTAAGTTGTTCTAAGTAAAACAAATGGTTGAGATCTTATTTTTTTTATTAAAAAACAAATAAAGAAAAACTATTTTATAAGTATCTATATTTTCTTTAAATTTTTAATTTAATACCTAACATTTTTTCTTTTTATTAAGTTATTTAATTTTACTCTATTATTGGTACAGTTGGTTTCTCTACAAATATTAATAGTATTAACAAAGCAGAATTATAGGGGTAACAATATTAATAGAGTACAATTAAAAGATTTAATAAGGAGAGAAAAATATAGGTATCAAATTAAAAATTTAGAGAAAATATATAGGTAGCTGCATAATGGGTTTCTCATAAATTAAATTAAATTAAAATATTGTTTTTTAATAATGAGTATAATATTAATATAATTAATTGACATATATATAGGGTGAATATACATTCAGTATCTCAAACTAATTTTAAAAAAATAATTAATATCATAAAATATTTAAAAGTATAATCAATACCTCAAATTAATTTTGAAGGTATAATTAAATTGTTATAATTTTACCTATTTAATAATAAAAATATAAACTTTTATTTGATATATGCCACATAAATTTTTTATTTTAACACATTATTATTTAAAAGGTCACATATATAATATTATTTTAATAAATTATATAAAATAAACTATAAATTTTTTTAATATTTACGTATAAATTCTATATAATATTAATTTTATAGTTTATTCAATACTTTTTTTTAAACAGTGTGACACGAATGATATTTTAAATAATAATATATTAAAATAAAAAATTTACGTGGCATAAATTAGATATAAATTTATATTTATATCAATGAAAGGATAAAATTATATTAATTTAAATATTTTAAAGTGATAGTCATATTTTTTAAATTAATTTAAAATATTAATTATATATTTAAATAATTTAATGTATTAATTGCTTATTACATTGAATTTTAGATATAACTTTACCCCCTCTCTTTATATATGTGTACATACATACACACATATGTGTGTGTATATATATATATATAATAAGACCGTGAAGATGAAAGGCACATGTTAAGGATATGCGCCAAACGCAGTTGTCATCTAGAATTTGTGAGACTCATCATTCTCTCCTTATCCCTTTAAAGTGCGTATCTAACCGCACACCCATAAAGGGTTACATCAGCTAGCTGGTTTATGCCCCCTGTGGTCCATTGCTCTGCGCCTTACTACTACAAGGCACAGGTTTAAATTAGGGAAAATTGGAGAAGTACTTCATGCAGAATTTGATTAGTAGGAAGAACGTGATAAATTTTTATATAAAAAAAATGTCAATATTTTAATTTAAATTTTTATATAAAGAATAACTGGTGAATTTTTCTTAATTTTTTGCTTTAAAATAAAATTATATCTAATAATCCTTTGCCTTATTATACAAATGAAGGGTTAAAATGTAACTACAAGAATGAGAAGTGGATTAAAAGCAAGTAATGAATGATACGAGCGTTGAAAAGAAGATAGAGGGAATGAGCCAAATGAAGGAATGTGAATTGGGCAGGACCACAGAATTCTGATGAAACAAACAATAATATTCCACTTCAAAAAGATGGAAGCGAAGTTCACATCTGTGCATATCTTTATAATTATGCAACGAATCACATCTTTATAATATTGAGAAAGATATTTTAGCTCTTAAGTGATTATATCTATATTTAAAGGTAATAGACAGCTCAAACTAACTGATATTAGTTTCATTTAGAATAAAGGAAGGTTTTACCTTATCTTTATATTATAAATGAGCCTAATTTTTTTTAAAAAAAAATTATATATAAAAAGGTAATTTTTGATACTCTAAATTTTTTTTTAAAAAAAGAAAAAAGAAAAAAAGTGAGTCATAAATTTTGGTTTCTAGAATTATGATTAAGTCAAGCCAAGGTAAGGAATCAGCCATAAAATTATATTATTAAACCTTATTGTCACATCAGTGATACTTTTCATTCAGAAAACCTTAACCAACATTGATTCTAATTTTGAAAATTAATCCATTAATTAAAAAATATTATTGGGACCTAAATTCGTAAGCTGATGACAATGCGATACTCAGTTGTTTACATTTAATCACCTATCCAAAAAAGTATATAATTGTGTAGATTGACTTGCTCATTAAGCATAGAAGAATGGCTTGTACACCAGTATTTTTAATGACTTTGTCATGAGGTGGAGGAATCTCCTGCTTTTTAATATTTTTTATTTTTAATATAAAAATTAGTTAATTTTTTAAATTAATTAATTAATTATGATTAAATCTAAATTTTAAGATAAATTCATATTATATATTTAAAATAATTAATTAATTATTATATTAGTTATAATTAATTAAATTATTTAATTTTATTAATCTATTTAAAAAATTAATTAATTTTTATATTAAGAATTAAAGGTAGTATAACCTAAATTCTATCTTTTTTTCTTTTTTTTTTTGTACAAACCCAAATTCTATCTATTCCCTGCGTGACTTTTTATTAAAAGAAATACAAGTGGGGGAATAACAGTCCAAATAGTAGGGATCCATTGATTGTGACATAATTATTGAAAAAAAAATAGAGAAAATTGGTAAGAAAAATCATCCGAAAATTTTATTAATCACAAAAATGTGAGTTTGAATATTAATATTATATATATATGTATAAAATCTTTATAATGATAATATTTTTTTAAATATAAATTTATTATATTCTTCTGTCTAATAATTTTTTTTAAAAAAATATTTTTATGTGTATATTTTTTTTAAAAAATATATATATAGTGTTAAAAATATGTCAAAAATCACTAAATATGTAGATAAACTAATTATGGGTCATGCATCTATATTTTCATAAACTGAATTATTCAATTATTAATAGTACGGATACGTTGAATAATTAAAAAAATATGTCAAAACTAGGAGGGAAAGAGGAGGATGGGAGGAGAGAGGTGATTTAAACATGCATGATTGAATGAGTGATGGATGAAAATAGGATAATACTGTTCCACGTTAGGGTAAGAGATGCGTGGTGTACTTGATTTGTTGGATAGTGAGAGTGCATATAAAATTATAAATAATAGTATCTTTTATGCAAATTATATGTGAAGTTATGATAAGAACATATTAATTTTCATAAATAATTCAGAAAAAATTAGTCATGATTTATTTTTTAAAATTTATTTTATTTATAGAGATTTGAGTTGGAGAATAGATACTCTTTATATAATTTTTTTTAAAGTATAGTGGTATTTTTCTGTTATAAAAAATTAAAATATATTAATTTTTTTACTAATAAAATTATAAAATAAATTTTTAATTAATTTTTTTATAATTTATTTTAATTTTAAATATTTTTGTGTAGTTTATTTTGTTTGAGGTTGATTTTTATACTTTATAGACATTTATCCTTAATCATAGAGATTTATTATAATAATTAATCTCTACCTATAAGTTATATAATAGTATTTAAAATTTATTAACAAAATTTTCAATTTAAATTTACATTATTTCACATTCTTTATGGATATTTCTTTAATTGTATTTCGTACTATTTTAACACTCGAGCATTTTTTGTAAATGAAATTTCATAAAATCTATAAATGAAGATTAACATATCAAACGATAATGGTTTAATTTTTAAAAAATAAAATAGATGCGCTCGATTTAAAATTAAAGTAAACTATAAAAACCTTATGAACTAATTTTTTTTTTAAATTATTTTAATTAATTTCACAGTTTTGAAAGAATAGTAGTTAATATCGTTAAATTATAGAAAAATATATTACTTTTTAAGTTTGCTTTCCAATATAAATTAATGACTATGATAAAGTTTGTGGCAATTGAAGAGAAAACAAGATTGAAAAAACAAAGTAACTACCAAATCCTTATAATATATTTAGAATTAAGTGGGCAACGTGCCACACAGCTTGAAGAGCGAGTTTGACAGAAAGATTTTGACCCTTCAACTCTCTACTAACTAAATTATTTTTGTTGATTTATATACATAACAATTTTTTCCCCTATTTACACCTATTTTCAAAAGTTTAATATAATATTCTTATCTTCTCTAATTTTAAAAGTCCTGAAGATTACATTGATGATTACTAAAATTAATGACACCAGGATAATATCTTTTTACTACATACAAAAAAAATTTGTGGCACCTGTTTGATTGGAATTAGAGTCTAAGTAGTATTTTTAACTGATAGATAGATATTAATTTCCATAAAATATAAATATCATTTTAGTAAGTTTTAACTCTTGTAAAAAGCATTTTTTATATATATATAAATTTAAAATATTATATTTAAAAGATATAATTATTTATTAACAGTGTCATATTTTGTTAGTAAGATCTCTTTATTTTTATTGACACCTATTTTAGTATGTATAAAAAATTAGTCCTCTTTCCTATACTCAGTAAGTATTATTTAGTTTTTTATATAAGATTTTTTTATTATATTTATAATTTTTTAAACTAAAATTATCTTATTTATAAGTAATATATAATCTAATATGATATAAAAATATTTTATAAAAATATTATGGAGATTAAATAACTTTTTTAATCTACTCTAAATAGATAGGATAAGATATGGAGAGTATAACAATAGGGGCGATATTCAAATGTTTGACAAGTGATAAATTTAGTTTAATTTAAAATATAGAAAGCATATTAATATGGCAGACATGCCCCATAAATACTTTTCAGTTATGAAGATCTCGTTTGAAATGTTTCCATTCTTAGGCGGACCCCACAAGTTTGTCTCCCAATATATCTTACGCTCTAAGATATGACTGTTTATTTTCATACAATGGAACTATAAATAGTTTTATTTTAAATCTCCAAATAATAGTCGTAGACGCCAAGTCAGAACACCAATCAATAAAACTTTGAACAACGTGTTTCCGGAAACAAGAAAAGAAAAAAGCGAATATATTTATTTTATTTTAATTTATATATTTTCTAAAAAAATTGATAATCTGTGTCGGCAGAAGATGTGGAGCTTTGGATTTTCACAAAACTTTAATTTTAAAAAAGACTTTTTATTTATACTTTATTTTGAAAAAATTAAAATAAATATTTATATTTATCTACAAAATTTATAAATTAAACTATCATTTAAAATAAATTATTATAAATAACTTTAAAATAATAAAAGATTTTTTATATATATTTTATAGGGTTATTTGAATAGGATTTTAAAAATGGGATTATGAAAAAGAAAGGGTTTTTAGATAGTTCATAGAAAATAATTTTTGAAAAAGAGCTTATAAAAAAAGTGATTTTGAATAAATGAGTGTTTGAATAATTATTTCCAGAAGTAATTTTATTATTAGTAAATTATGAAAAATGGTATGAGTATTAAATGAGGAGAGTTAAAAGATAGTGTAAGAAAGAAAAGAGAGAAAAAGTATGAGAGAGAAGAGAAAGTATAAGAAAAAGTATAGGTAATATAGTAATTGGTTAGTTCATAAGCTCTTTTACTGTTCTATAAGCTATTCTAATCAGTTTATCTAAAACCTTAGTTTTAAATCATAATTTAGTCAAAAAACACGTTTAAACAAATATGATTATTTATTTTAAAATTTTTCTAAATATAGATTTTGAGCTAAACTTAGGTTTTGCTTATTTTCCAAATAGGCACTATGCATAAAATCTATAGTCTGATATGTTCACTTATAATAAAAATATTCTATTCAACTTGATAAATATAGGGTAAAGTTAAATATTAGGTATATTTATTTTTTGAGCTAGGCACCCAGTATAAGGTTATCCTATTCTGCCTTGCCCATAAACACTATTTTTTATTTATTTTTTATTTTTTTCTCTATATGGTAGTATACAACACTTATAAAAAAAATATGATAGCTACTGATAACTATAATATTATTTTAAAAATATAAATAATTAAATAAATAAATTATATTTTTTAATATTTATAACTATAATATTTTTTTTAGATTTGTTAATTATCAATATGATTAGATTACAAGTTATAATTATTTATTTTATTTTTTTAAATACTTAATCTTTAATAATATTGAAGAGATTGATATAAAATTATAATTACAAACTATTTAGACTTTAAGATTTATTTTTTATATATAATTGATCCCAATACTTTAATTATTATTTTGATGCATTTTTTATTTTCTTATCTATATGTTAGTATGTTATATTTAGAAGGGAAAATATAATAGCTACCAGTAATTAGAATATAATTTTAGAAATATGAGTAGTTAAATAGATAGATTATATCTTTTAATATTTATAACTATAATATTTTTTTTAACTTTATAAATTATCATACAGTTATATTATAAATTATAATTATTTATTTTATTTTTTAAAATATTTTATCTTTATTAATATTAACAAAGTTAATATAAAATTATAATTATAAATTATTTAAATTTTAAGACTTAATTTTTATATATAATAAATTTTAAAATTTTAATTATTATTTTAATTATTTTATTTTTTATAAATTATAAATATTATTTAATTTTTAAAAATATATAATATTATTTTAAAAATTTATAATTATAAATTTATTTTAAAATATATATAATATCATAATTTAAGTATGTCTAAATCGTTTATACCCATAGCTAACTCATTTATGTCCAACAAAAAGTTATTACGATTTTTATTAAACAGAGTTAAATATAAGATTATAAAATATAATTTATATTTTTTTAATAGAGTATCGGATAGGGTTAGTCTGCGTGGCCCTGTCGATACAACCCCTAGTTGTAGCTCTTCTTTTCTGACGCCCTTGTAGTTCATCTTCTCCGTCGTTATTATCGCTGGGCTTCACCATCACCGTCATCGCTGGTGTTTACTATGTGTTGCCGAGTCCTGCAAATGAGAAAAGATGAGACGAGAGAGAAAGAAAGTGAGAAGATTAGATAGAGAGAGAGCGGGGAGAGGGAGAAGAAGAGACGAGAGAGAGAGTTGACGGATGGCATGACGGAGAAGAGAGAACATAATCAGGAACATATACTCTTTTTTTTATATTTATTAATAATAAAAATTATTTTATTAAATATTTATTTATTTATAATTATATTTTTTTACATACTCTCTTACAAATGGTGTTTTTAAATCTGTTCAATTTTTTTTATAATAAATTATTTTCTCAAAGTTTAACGAACCGTGATTCAGATTCAGACCCCGCGGACACGTCATTGCCCAGGAGGAGCGTGTTGCCTTGGTGAAATTTGCAGCTGAAAGTAGGGGTACATGGGTAAATTCACGGGAACTAGTAGGGGTACATGCGTAAATTCACGGGAACTATAATTGAGGTCATGTCACCGTGAAGGCCACGACATGATGTTTCGCTTTACCTTACTGACAGGTCAATTATACCAGCATGTGACCTGTCCTATTATGCCAACTCATCGCACGTGTAAGTGCCCACCGTGACCGGAACAGCCGGGAAAAATTAATGGGTAGAAGACCCCATTTACACCCGCCTTGAACGTGGACCCACCGTACACGTGTCGGTCACATTGATTTGAGGTGGCGCCAAGCATGCCTCGAAGTCGCAGAACCTGACTCCTGTACGATCTCCCCCAGTTTCCTTGATAGTAGTGTGAACTTTGTCGCATTAAACCACTGTTTTTTATTTTAATTTCATATTGAGTTATTTTAGGCACATCAATATTCTATCTTTCGTACAACTCTAAAAAACATTTCGGGTGTAATTTTCGTAAACTACTAAATTCAAATTTAAAAAAAAAGTAGATAAATTTAAATTTATAAAAAATTTAAAATAAATAATTATATTTATTTTAAAAAAAATTAGACTAAATTATAATTTAAAATTAAAATTTTAGATAAATTATTAAAATTAACTTCTCTACATCATATTTTCTCTTTTATCTCTCTTCTATACTATTTTTTATCTTTTATATCTCTCATACACATTCTCTCATATATTTAATAATCATATTATTTTTATTAATTTATTAATAATTATCTAAATACTTATTTATTTAATTTTTTTTCATAAATTTTTCTCTATAAACTATTTTATAAAAGGTTCATAAAAATATTTATTTTAAAAATTAATTTTTAAACTTTTATCCAAATGACCCTTTTATCTTAAACAACTGAAGTTATTAGAATAAAAGATTTTTTAAAAATTAAAAGGATCTTTTATTCAATATATTTTTTATAAATTTAAGATAAAAGCTATAATTATTCTTTAATTATTTATAATTTCTATAATAATTTTTATAATTTTAATAATAATTTTAATATTTTTAATTAAAATATTTACAACTCTAAAATTGTAATTAATTATTTTTAAGTTTATAAATTTTTTAATAGGATTATAAATTCAATAATAATTTTCATAATTCTCCTTAAAATATTTATAAATATAAAATTATAACAAATTATTTTTGAAAAAGTTAAAAACTCAAAATAATAAAAAGATAATAAAATACCATTGTAAAAGTTATAAACTTAAAAATAATTTGTTATAATTTTATATTTATAAATATCTTAAAGAAAATTATAAAAATTATTACTGAAATTATAAATCTTAAGAGTTGTAAACCCTAAAATAGTTAATTACAATTTTATAGTTATAAATATTTTAGTTAAAATTGATAAAATTATTACTAAAATTATAAATATTATTAGTAGAATTAAAAATTTAAAAATAATTAGTTATAATTTTAAATTTATAAATATTTTAAAGAGAGTTGTTAAAATAATTGCTAAAATTATAAATCTCATTGCAATAATTGTAAATGAGGAAAGGGTAATTTTATCTTTTGGTTTAAATTTATAAATGACATATTAGATAGAAAGCTCAATTTATTTTTTTTTAAATTTAGAATCTCTTTTTATATTTTTAAATTAAAAAAAATTTATTATCTTTTTTCCATTAGATAAAAGTAATATTTTAATTTTTGTAAGTGTCTACTCTATTTTTCAAATTTTAAGTGGTTATTTATCTTTTTTTCTAATAAATTATTTAATCATATTACATTAGTACAATAAAGTTTTATATAAAGATTAATAGAGTAAAATTATATAAATTAATAGTGTTAATTATATAAAATAAAGAAAATAAAAAAAATGTAAATATTAAATAAAAAATTTAAAAAATATAGATGCCAATAATAGTTTTTTTTCATAAAGAATAAATAGAAGAAGTGATAGTAAAAAATAGGAAAAAAAAATAGATAAAAACAGCATATGCAGACAGAGAGAAGAAGTAATTAACTCCCGCCTAACATATGGTAATTAATGTAGAGAATAGAGATAAAAAAATAAAAAACGAATTAATTTGTTAAACAAATATAAAATACATCTTTTAATTTAAATCCTCTAGGTACCAAAAAGTATAATCTATAAGAGTATATGGGATTGGAAGGGGTAATGTTTTAAATTTTGGCATCAATATTTTTATTAAAAAATAATAGTATTATTATTAGAAAGATGATAAAATATATTATAAAATTAAAGATTAAAAAGGATAATTATTTAGAAATTTTATAGAAAGTATTTAATCTTAAAAATATTTATCATAACAATTGAGCATTGTAAATATGTTAACCTTACCGTATAATTTGTTATTATATTCTGTTTAGTTTGCATTGATTTTTACGGTAATTAATTTTCTTTTGAATTCTTCCTAAAATAAAATCTTATATTAATTTAAAATATAAAAAATGTAAAAAAAAAAAAAACGAAATTAGGGGAAACCACTTCGGGGTCGGGAATCGGTTCGATCTGGCTTCGCTTATGTGTGTCTTTAGAAAAAAATTTTTAAACTAACTTATGAAAAAAATAAACTTATAGATATCTTATAAAAATAAGTTTTTTAGAAGAATTTATAGAAAAAATAATTTTAAATAAATGAGTATTTGGATAGTTATTTGTAGAAGGAGTTTTATAAGTGATAAATTATAAAAAATAGTATGAGTATTAAATGAAGAGAGATAATAGATAAGAGAAGAGAGGAGAGAGGGTATAAGAAAGAAAAGAGAGAAAAAGTAGGAGAGATAGTGTAAGAAAAAATAGGGATAATATAATAATTGGTTAATTTATAAGCTCTTTTACTGTTCCATAAGTTACTCTGATTAACTTATCTGAAACCTTAATTTTAAACCATGATTTAGTCTAAAAATCTGTTTAAACAAAAATTACTGGTTAGCTAAAAATTTACCTAAATTAAAGTTTAGGACTAAAAATTCTTTTCAAATCATAGTTTAGGTGTTTCCAAACACACCCTGTGTTGCTAACTTTGAAGGAAGTGTTCTGTCGGCCGTACATAAACCTCACCGATTGCGTAATTTTTAAGTTTTTATTTTTTTATCTACCTAAATTTAAATACATAATATATTTAATTAATTTAAAAAATTAATTAAATTAATTATTAAAATATTATAATAATATTTTGTATTTTACTGTTTATTTATTTAATTATTATTAAGAGATTATCAATAAATATAATTTAAAAAATAATTAATAAATTTTAAAAAATAAAATTTATATTTAAAATAAAAATTAATTTATTAATTATATTATATATTTTAATTAGAAGATTATATTATTTTCTAAATTTTTAACTGTTTTTAAACTAGGTATGTTAGTGGCGTCATCAGGGCGCTCATAACAGTCAGATCCTATAATTATTAGTCTCTATCTTTTTAAATATATTTTTTTAAAAACTGACTAGTAAAATAGTTAATTTATCATAAATTAAAATTTAAATATATGCCAAGAAATATATCTATATATTTAGTATCTCATTTTATTATATAATTTTTTAATGATTATTTTGTGAATTTATTTTTTAATTTAAATTAGTTTTTCTATGTTAATATTGACATTACGTATATGTATACAAATGAAAATTGTTTCCTTTAATATTGTAATCTGTTTTACCTTTTTTATTCTTAAAGTTTTCTTATGTTTATCTATAATTTTATATAATTTTTTGGGGTCAATAAAACACATTTATTCGGCCTTGAGTAACTATTTAAAAATAATTTTATGCGACAAGAAGAGATTTTTCAGATTATTTTATATTTTTGTATTTTAATAATAGTAATAATAATTAAATGTGTAATTTATGAAATATGGGGAGAGTAGTGGGTGAAGTGAAGGCTCAATGTAATATTAGATGTGGGCCCCGCCTGTCGAGAGGCAGGTCTGAATGGGGCCAGGCATGGTGAAGACAAGAAGTCGCTCAAGTCAGACAACACAGTCTCTTCCGTAAGTGAAATCTCTTAAACAACAACTCCTCCGTTTCTTAATACATATATCCTAATTAAAAAGTTATCTTAAATTTTATTTTAAAATCATCTTGATATATTTTTTTAATAATAATAAATTAAAAATAAATTAAAATATTTTATATTAATTAATTTATCGTAATTATTACTAATATTATCAATATCAATATATTAGATAAAAATAAAAAATACAATTAATATATTATTATCAATTTCCTTGTAATTTTACCATGGTAAATGTTAATGGCTGCCTTTCTAAATTTAAATAAATTTTAAGTGATTCCATTTAATTATGAAACATTTAATTTCGTATTCTTCCTTGCCTTATTTAAAATCTTTTCTCTTTTTCATTTTGTTTGTTTTTAAAATTTTAAAGTATAAATTTAAAAAATAAAACATTCAAACATTTTTTAATTTATTTTTAATGCCTACACATAATAATCCCGCAATTTCCTTTTTAAAAAATATACCAAAAAATAAATAATTTAATCTAGTGATTAGTAGTAGGATCATCATACTTTTGGTCAAGTAATATCATAATTTGTCGTATGACTTTAGGCAATACAGTATAGTCGCAGGTAACAAATTATAAAGAATACGAGTATAATATTTAAAAAAAAAAGATAAAGTAATATTTAATATTTTATTTTTATTTTTTTATATAAAACATTAGTATTTTTATATATAAAATTTTATCATAGGACTTTTTGTATATTTTCCTTCATTAATTTGTGAGTACAGGTATATTTAAATGTTCATTAATATTATAAAACAAAAAATTACTAAGATATCAATTTAGAAGAAATTGGAGAAATATAGTTTTTTTTTAATTTAAGTTGTAATATTCGCATATTATAAATAACACTACAAGTCAGTAGTATTGTTTTTGACAAAATTATACTGACATTCTTAAATATTATTGAACCAGATACAAATATTATTAATTTAATTGGAAACTCTCTTGAAGATATTAGTCTCACCGTTGCTACATACAAGTTACAAATTTTCATAAGTTAACTTGATTAATTTTTTTTTATTGTATATCTCTCTATTAATTATTACACGCTAACAAAAAAAAAAGTAATCATCTATTCTATACCATTTGATAGTCTCTTTCTCATATATTTTTTATTTATTTTCTTTCACTCACCATCTTTATAAAATTAAATATTATATTTAATCAATTTTTTTATCTATCTAATTTTATTTCGTGGAGTTTATACTAAGGATCAAGGGATTATTTTCTCTCATCCTTATCATTTTTAAATACTTCTCAATACTCATATACTAAAAAATAGAAAATAAGTCATTAAAGTTATTGTAAGTCAATAAAATATTCTCAATTTTACCTTCTGCCGAGTTTTATTAACAAAATATTGAATATTAATTAATAATAAAAATAAAATAAGAATAAAATAATTAATAAAATTATTTATGTTTTATAATAAAAACAAAAAAAAAGGTCATTAAGAGTTTCTTAAAGGGAATATCATAAAATTACGTTGACGGAACTAGGTTACAAAAATTGAGGGCATGGGGCATGGGGCATGGGGAGGTGGGAACACCCCGGTATTTGACTAGGGCGGGTGATCAGCGAAGTGTGAACTACTTGACAGTTTAATTTTTTTTAAATAAATAATAATATTTATTTAAATAAATTTTTATACTAAATTATAATTTAAAATTAAAATTTCACATAAATTAATCAAAATAATTTAGAGAACAGTAAAATAACTTATAAATTAACTAATTACTACATTACTTTTATTTTTTCTTATACCCTCTCTCATCTCTCATCTCTCCTATTTTTTCTTACATTCTCTATTTTTTTACATCTTCTCTCATTTCTTCTTTTATATCTTATCTTTTCTCATTTAATACTCATATTCTTTTTTATAATTTATTAATAATAAAAATATTTTTAAAAATAATTTTTTAAATATTTATTCATTTAAAATTATTTTTTTATAAACTTTTTTAAAAATTATTTTTTAAAATTATCTAATTTTTTTTATAAATTTATTTCTAAAATTTTATTTAAAGACACAGTACATCTAATTTTCTAATCTCTTGGTAACACAAAACAATTCATCTTCATTAATTAATTAATGTTTAATCTTATCTGCAGTCCCTTTTTGTAAGACTCCAATCTTATAATGTTTTTTTTTTCTTTTCAGATGCCACGTGGGCATGGACCAATCAATGGGGATTTAAGGGTTTGTCAAATGCTTTAGATAGCAAGCCACCGAAAGAAAAAAAAAAACCTTCAAACAAACCGGCCAACAATAACAAACTAACGTCTTTCTTGCATTCATACACTACTCTCCCCTTGCCCTATTAATTTAATTAGTTAATTAGTTTAAATGGATTAAATATATTAAATTAAATTAAATATATTTTTTATTTTTTAATTTGTAATATATTAAACTAATTTAATTATATTAAATAAATTAGTTAATATATTATTTTTTAAATATTATAATTATTTTATTTAACTTCATCAATATCTCTCTTATTTAATTATTATTAAATGAGTATTGATAAGAATAATTTAAAAATATAAATATAAAATATATGTATTATATTTAAAATTAAAATTAATCTGGGATGACTATAATTAAAATTTGTGTGATATTTTTTCTAAATGTCCCTATTTTAAATGAGGGCATTAAATGTGAAAGAAAATATAAAAAGAACAGATAATAAGGTAATCTTAAAAAATTAAATAATGAAGACAGAACAGATTAGATTAGTTTAATGTATTTGGAACTAAATTATATCTATCAACTATAGAACGGATAGAGTATAAAATAAAATAAAATATATTATAATACTGATAATTATTTTTTTTAAAGATGTTTTTATGTTACTTGATCTATCATTCCGACTAATACATCAAATGACACTAACGGTATGTGTTGGAACCACGTCAAAGTAATTTTTTGCCAAATTTATTTGTTAATCCATATCATAAATATATGATAGAATTTTATGTAACCTTCACTCTTTATTCAAGTATAAAATATAGGAGGAGCTATGAAAATTAATTAATAAAAATAAACTAAATGATTCAATTGAATAATTTGAAAGATTCTTATCTGAGTTAATTAAGAGGCACAAGTGTTGTTAAAAGAAATTTCATAAAAAAAGTATTATTTATTTATTTATTTATTTAATTTATTAAAATTTTATTTTGACTATTTTTGAATCTTACATCTAATTAAAATGCGCAAGTTTTTTATATAAAAAAAAGGTGTCGTTAAAGGAAAGTAGAGAAAGAAGGGCTGAACAAGCAATCCCGACGACAATACGAGAAACACAAAAATCAACGAGGTAATAGGAATCTTGTTTGGGTTTTGCCTTTGCTTGTATTGGATGAGGGGTGGGTCAAATCCACCCAAACCATGAAAAAGTTAGATATACCCATTTTCAATCTTTTTCAATCCCAACTAGACAACCCATTTACTAAAAAAATAAACTTCAAAACCTTTAGCTTTCAAAAAATAGCAACAATTTGTCAAAACCCCCCCCTCGAAAAAGAAAAAGGAACATCCATGAATATCGCTCCACCAGCGGGTGGCCTGACCAGGTACAATTCCTCAAAAAAAAAATCCACCTCATGATTTCATTTGTCGGGTGGGCCCCTCCCTCCGGACTTCACTCGCACATTTAAATTTAGTTAATTTCCAGACATGGGCACGAAGACAAAGTAAAGAAAGCAAAAAGCAAAGAATCATAACTTCCATTTAAAAAAAGTCACGGCAGACCAACGGATCATACACGACCCGCTAATAAATAAATAATTAAATAATTTGTTAATAAAATACTATTATATTTATAGGACGACAATGAAAAGTAAGAGAGTACGAAGAGACGCCCGTGACGCAGCTTTTAATTAAAGCCTCCCTTCCGCTCTACACGCCCCTGTCTCTTTCTCCCTTACATAAAAACCCTATCCTACTTCTCCTTCTCCTATATATACCTTCCCTCCTTTCTCTTCCCTCTCACCCAAACACCTCTTTTTTCTCTCTCTTCTCTCTCTCACCCTCCCGGCAAAAACACTACCGTCATCACCAAAACGATTACCTTCTCATTTTCACTTTTTCTCTCTCTCTCTCCTCATACCATGGTGTACGATTGTGCCGAGACGAGGAAGCGAGCCCGAGACGATGATGACTCGTCCGAGTTCGATGAGGACTTGCATGAGTCTAAGATCTCCCGGGTGAACTCCGACTCGGATGTGAACTCGTCCGAGTTGAAGCTTACTCGGACGGACTCGCCGGAGTCTTGCAATGAATCGGAGGGGAGCGGACTCGGCCGGGTTGACTCGGCCGCGGCGACTGTGGAATCGTTAGGGGCTAGGGATATTGATGATGATTTGTTAATGAACATCCTTGGTGACTCTGATAATGCTGCCGCCGAGCGTGACCCGACGATGCAGGGTCTTGATTGTGTTATTAAGAGTTTCGAGGATGAGATACTCGCCCCGGGTTCGGATCCGGTGGGGTCGATCCCGGTTCATGAGTCGAGTGATTTGCAGCATCTACTGGAAGCGTCTGATGATGAACTCGGGTTGCCGCCGACGGTGACGCCTCCCGCTGGGGAGGATAAGCCGGAGTCGTTAACCGAGGGGTTTAGTCGGGCTGGACCGGATGGTATCGATCTGAGCGGGTTCATGGGGTTTGAAGATGATATTCCGCAGTATGAGGCTCTCGGGTATGGATCTGGCGTGTTTGTTGAGTACGGTGCGGAGGATAACGGCGGCGGTTTTGTTACCCTCGATGGGTTGTTTGATCACGCAGATGCGGGCGATGTGTTATGGCGGTCGGAGTCTCTACAGGCGATGTAGGAATGTAGTAGGAGGAGGATGTGGGGGGGGGGGAACCGTTTCGGAGGCGGCAAGATTTTGTGGTGTCTTTTGCCGAAACGTTTCCGGTAGGGTTTGAATGGTTTCGTTCATGCCATGGGAAGATGTAAATCCATATGAAGATGAAGATGGGAAAAGAAGCAAACAGAAAATGGATATTGCAGATGTGAAAAATTCTAGAATTAATTATTTTGTTCATTTCGTTGTTTTGCAATTTTATTAACAGGTAGATTAGTACTCTGATTCTTTCATCACAGTTTTTTTTTTTTTTTTGCTTTAGTTATCGCCCTTAACCCAATATTTCTTCATGTTTTTTTCGTATTAACGGTGCATCATTTTTCATTTACGTATTTCTAAATCCAATCCATTTATAATTTACGAGGTAGAAGAAAAGAAAAGGGTCTCTATATTCGGATAAGGATATGGGGTATAATTTTATTTATAATTTTTTTAATTTAATATAATTTTATATATAATTTTATTTTTTCAGTATTAAGAATTATATTTAATTAAAAGAATTATAAATATTTTAAGGAAAATTATATTAAGATTAAAGTAATTATAAAGATTATAAATAAAATTATATTATTATTAGAATATTATATGTATGTGAGAAATAAAAGAAATAAGATTAAAATATTATAAATTATATAACTTAAAAAAAAATAATTTAGATTTTTAAGGTGATGATGAAAAGTCTAATTTTAATTTTTAAGGAAGGGGAGATTGCGAGTAATGACACGACATCCTCCAAATCAAAATCATCAAATATAAATAAATATGCTGCATTTTTTGTTCTGGAAGTCGATCCAAAAACACCAACGTAGAATTGGTATTATAGTCGATGTAGGAAATATTATTACTCTTATTTTTCTAATATAAAATTTAATTATTTTTTTTATATTTGTAATTCTTTGCTCCTGCTAAAAAAATCATTTGAATAGACATTTTAATTTTTGTAATTCACGTCACATCAGTAAATAGATAAATTGATCTTTAATAAATTAATATTTTTTTCTGGGTACAACTGTACAAGTAATAAATGTTATCTCGTAAATAGTACAGGGATTAATTAAAGTTCATATCTTTTATAGGCCAAAGAAGAAGTTCATGAATCTTTTATGTATTCCCACTTGTACCGCGTGGTCACCATGGTGGGGTCCCCCTGTCCTCATACTATAAATAAAGATTTAGTGCATGTGCGAGAAATTTTAAATTAAAGTTTTAAAAGGTAGGTGGTTTAGGTTTTAGTTTAAAATAAATTTAAAAAATATTTATATTTATTTTAAAAAAATTAAACTAAATTATAATTTAAAATTAATTTTTTAAATAAATTATTAAAACTATTTTATAAAATAAAAAAATTATTTAATTATTATTTTATTTTTACTATTTTTTTCTTATTTTTATTTACTATTTTTTATTTTTTTCTCTTATATCATCTCTTCTATTTTTAATAAAATTATTATTTTTTAATAATAATTATGTAAATATTTATTTATTTATAATTATTGTCTATTTTTTTCTATAATTTTTTTATAAAAGTTGTTTCAAAACTTTTTTTTTTATTCTCTTTTATAAGGCGCACCGAACAATTATGCACAGCAATTGGTTAAAAATGATTTGATTTTTTTTTCAATAAATGAAATTGAATGAAGAGAAGAGAAGAGAAAAATATAAATAGAATATTCCAGAGTTTATTTGAATCCTTATCATTCTATCAATTGGGATTATCCGAGCGATATCTTCTGTGAATGGCACTTTCCTTTGGAGAAACAAGTTGTAATATTTTAATTTCTTTTAACTAAATAAATAAATAAATAAACAATGTTCTTATCACCATCATGAGTTCACCACGATCATTCAGCCACCGGCTACTATTTTCAGGCCAATCATTCTCGGATTTTATGTCATCATTTGCGCTGGGGTCTTAATGTAACAATCTGGCGATGTTCCTGCGAGCTAAACGTTAGTGCATCCCCATGTCTTATCGGCCGAATCTTAGATATTTTCAATTGTTAAATGCCGTATACTATACAACCCAGATAATTTCTATTTTCCTAGTGTTTCATAATTACTTATTCAAATATTCTTCACGTTTCAAACCTTCTCAACCTAAACCTCCTTCATCCTGAGACGAAGCCAGCACCGCCATCATCTGTGCTTAGATTATCCATATACTATCTATAGTTAAAAAATAATATTATGTATTAAATATAATTATAAAAAATAATTATATTTAATATATGATAGTATCTTAAATATTATTATTTTAAATAATAAAATACTTATATTTTATTAAAAAAATAATTCATCCACATTCCTGCTAATCCACCCCTTGCATCTAATATAATTTGGCATGTCATTTTATCTTTTTGTTTTTTTTTTACAATTTGTCTTAATTATTATATTAGAGTTGTTTCTTTACCTTCTTTTCTTAGTTTTCTCCAGCATTTTCTAATTTCTTTGCCCTCTGCCCTATTGTAGTTTATATACCTTTACTCCTATAATATCATTTTATATTTTCTCAAAAAAAGAAGCATTTATATTTTTATAATTAAAAAAAAATCTAATCAATTAATCTCTATAGCTTGTAATCAATCCCTAAAATTTTAGCCTTTGAGCCGTTTAATCTGTTGGCCCTTCTACTTTTATAAATTGTAATCGAGTTATAAAATATAATGACAAACAGAGTAAATAATTAAAATTTAAAGGATTAGTTTATATTAAGTTAAATTTTAAAAATAATAAAATCAAATCCAAACACTAAATGATTAATTTTATAAAAAAAATAACATGTTTATTTTAAATATAATTCCACGTTTTTAAAGAATAAAAAATTTAAAAACATCATGCGTAATTTTTTTCAACAAATATGATTAATTCAACTATACGTTGTGAATTTAGGTAAAAAAAAAAAAAAGAAAAGAAGTAGACATTGGGAATCATATCGGGTAAAGTTGACTCGACCCTTAACCACATGAGGACTTGGACCCGAAATCAGACCGCAACGTTCTTATTCCTCTTATCCACAAGAGAAGCAATAGTGCTGGTGTGGCCAGAGCTTTGTGTCCATTCAATAATGGCGTTGGCCACTGGTAGTTGTAACGGTGCTAGAATCCTCTACGGCCACTCTATGAGAGCTCCGTACACCTCCATCCACCTTTCTTCGCACTTCACTCTCCCATTCTCTGTTAGAAAACTTCACATAGTTTCGGCTAAGAAGTTTTCGCCGCGTACTGGAAGGTTGGACAGGAACCGAAGGGGCTCCGTCACCACCGAAGACCAAGAAGACCAGCCAGTGGACGAGATTCAAGATGCTGTTGATAGCGCCGATGACGGCTTTGTCTGGCCGGAGCTTCCCGGCGACAAACCGGACTTCTGGGAAGGCCAGCAGTGGGATGCTCTCGGCTTCTTCGTTCAGTATTTGTGGGCTTTTGGTATTGTTTTTGCGGTATGATCTTCAATTCTCTGTTTCCCTTTTAATTTTTCTCGGTTCTGCTTGTTTAGTTCTCTATTTGATTCTTGCGTTTATTTGACGGACTGAGAATTTGTGTTTTTTTAGATTTTCTGAAAACTACTTAGGGATTATGGATTAGACATTCAACAAACCCGCCAACTGATACAGCAAGTCAACAAAAAAAAAAAAACAGCAAACAGGAAATAGTACTACACTAACAAAACATACATGTCTGAAGACCCTAATCTGGCAACCACATGTTAGTTTAATAATTGAAGCTTTTTCCACCAAAAGGAAAGCCTAATAACTGAAGCTTAATATTGATGATGCACATGATACAACTCAATCCACTTAGAAGGACCCCGCTGAATAATAAATAAACCTAGGACATGTTTGGTAGTTAGAGTTAAATGGAAAGACAGGTGCTAATTCATTGTTCAGAAGTTGAGCAAGTGAGGGAGACAATGAAATTGCTTATAAGAAGAATATAATATTTCAGCAAGAAAACATATAATTATCGCTTGTTTTTGTACAACTAAAGCTTTCATTTCACATCATTTGCCATGATGTTGCCTTTTGGTCGGGAAGGGGAGTGGTGGGAATTGAATTCTTGACATGTAAAGATCAACATAGGTTCCACTAAACCCACATGTCATTGGCTTTGGAGGGTCATTCTTTATTTGTGTTTGAGAAGAGATTAAATACTTTCAAACAGAATACTCAACTCTTATTTTGCAAGATTTTTGTCCTAGCTTTATCTACTACAATGCACATGGATATGAGAATCAGAAGCCAAGTTTTAATCTTCAGTGTTATTACGTACTTGTCAAGATTTTTATGGAGATGGTCTAATTCAATATGTTGTAACTTGTTCTCTAAGACAAGCATGTAAACATTTCAGAGCACTTTTCAATGAGACCTACTTTGGAGTTTTGATATGCTTCAATATCTATCTGTGATTGACATAGTAACTTGTTAATCACTCTGACCACGAATTAATCAATCAAGTTGTATTTGCACTCTGTGAATTAAATTTTTCACTGCTGTATACCCACTTTCATCGCAGTTAATTGCTTGTGGGATAGCCGTGGCAACATATAATGAAGGGGCAACAGATTTCAAGGAGACTCCTTCATATAAAGAATCCGTCCAATCTAGAGAACTTCTGGAAGAACCAGAGGAATCAAACTCAGATGTGTTTGAGTCCAATCCAACAGAGGTGGCTCCTAGTTTGGAGTAGTTCCATTCATAGATATTGTAAAACACATTATCATGTTGGGCCAATGAATGATTTCAAATATGAAGAAGCATGGCACTAAAAGTTTGTAAAGCAATGCTTCTTTTTATATGACAAGCTCTCAAGTTTATATAGACGAGTTGGTTTTTCATTATGAAATGTATTACTGTCCTTATCTCTGCCATGTCACATTGTATTATGAAGTAGTAGTTACTCTGGTGTTTTGTTTCTGAAATAGAAAGTGATCTGAAAATTTGGGAAGAAAAGTTATCTACTTAATTAATCAACACATTTATTCACTGAGAGACTTGCATTTCTGTTTCTGAACATAAGGAAAACCTGCATCTAAACTGTAAACAAAACCACCTGATTTGTATACGATGAATCCCTAAAATAAATAAAAATGATAGCAAAACATTTATAAAACTATATCAAAATACATAATAGTTCTTCTGCTACTGAGTAAATATAATGACTGCAGTAACAATTAAAATGTTAAGAAGAGTATTGCTGCGGTCAAGGCTACAGCAAAACCATCCCCTGCCTTCAAATTAATGGCTTCGCTTCTTGCAAGTCCAAATCCTATAATGCTGGGTTTTGGTGACACTGAAATTGCTGGAGAAGCTAAAATTGCAGTAAAAGGAGAGAACCATTAGAAAAAAGCCAACTTGATTATCAAAATATTCATTTTTCCCATGAACTTTGATTGAGAGAAGAAAACTTATCTTACTTGAAACAAAGTAATATAAAAAACAGAGGATGCTTTACCAGCAACGGTAGGGCTTCCCACTTGAGCAGGTGGTGAATTGGTAGGCAATTTTACCCCTACATAAAAAATAACAGAAAATGATTCAAAGAAAGAAAGAAAGAAAGAAAACTTGCATCAAACTATAACCTTATCCTATTATTAAAAGACCCACAAGATTTCTGGATATGCTTGAACGTAAATGCAAGTGTTTAATACCCGGGCAGTCAGAGACATTGAATTGAAGGGTACAACGAGAAGGAAGCTGCAGGGCAAGCGTCCTATTGATGGGGAAGGAGGCAAAAGTGGAGGAGACATTTTGCAAAACACAGAGACAACGTGGGACTTGCGTATAGAGCAATTCAAGGTTGTCACAGCATGGTTGTCCTGGAGACAAAGCAAGGCCTTGCACAAATGGTGCACAAGGAAAAAGAGGAAGGAGACTGGAACTGCATTGGGCTATGCTGGGGTTAGAGAAGCTTGTATCTTGTGCATTAATGGTGGGTGAATGGGAAATAATCATGAGATAAATATTGCAGAAAATAAGGAACAGAGAAGCCATAGTTTATGATGTTCGAGCAGGGGAGAAAGGATTCACAAGGCGTATAAGTAGATAAAATTAGTCTATTTTTGTGTGATGAGTTGTTGCATGCATGAAGCATGTTATATCAGACATGCAGTTCTTGTTCGATCACCTCATTCAACTAATATGCTCTGTTAAGGGAATTGGCATTTAAATTCATGTATCAAATGTACTACTTTTGAAATACTTTATTATTACTTAATATATGATCTAATTAAGTAGTTAATATTGATTTTAAATATAAGATCAATTTTTCATATTTATTAATTGTTTCTAAATTACCCTTGTTGATACTCTCTTAAAAAAGTAAGAGAAGGAGGGAAGGAAGGAGATAAGGAAGATAATTAGGGTATTTTAGAAAAAATATATTATATTAATAAATTTAATTAACTTATTTAATTTAATTAAATTAGTTAAATAGATTCTATATTATATATTATACTTATCTGAATGTAAATTAAGGGTGTTCATTATGAGTTTTGGGATGAGCTAAAATTCTATCCTCTGGTCAAAAGTATTCATGTTAAAATTAGGAGACTTACGCAATTGTTTGTTTTTGTAGTTTGACACAAAACAATTTTTAACTCTTATTTTCATCACACCACGATTCTGGAATTCATCTTTAACTTTCACTGTTCATACAACCAAGTTCTATATAGATCACTCTTGCATCCTAGTTTTATGAACAGTGAAGAGTTAAAGACAAATCCCATAATCGTATCAAAATACGAGAAAATATAGAACGGAGATAAAAGTTGGCTGGAATATTTACTAAGGTTATTTACCTGATTAAATATAATAGAAATTAAATAAATGATTTAATTTATATTATTCAAATAATTTATATGTTAAATATGATTTAAATTCCAATCATATATTCTATCTCATTGGTTAAGATAACAGAGAGATTATGATAAATCAACCGAAAGATAAGATAATATTTTTTGCTATCCAATATCCCCATCCAAACTTCATTAATTGAAACTGGCATTTGTTATTGAGTTTTCTGGCTATGTCTCCTTCTCTCCCCTTGTTTTCTTGTGTAGGCGCTCTCTAATCCGAAGATGGATGCCACTTGGTATGCTCCCTCCTAAGTCCTCACCATTTATTCTATAACAATTTTAAAATTATGTTAGCTTGATACAACATCATTTTGACATTCTGAGATATGATTTCAAATATGCTAAGTTATAATATGGTTGGGGAATCAAATTTCATTCCTCATGTACGTAGAATTTTTTTTTTTTTGGTTGTCCATCCGGTCATCGGAGCTTTGATCCGACTACATCTGAATCTGACCCGTGTCGCGTACCTGGCTATGATGGGTGAGTCTTTCAACGGGAATTTTCTACATACGTTAAGACTCAAACTCGAGGCTTCGCTTAAGTGATACTGAACTGCTTATCACTCAAACTAACTTTCGTTAGTATGTACGTAAAAATTTAATTATCTTTTACTTTCAATATTTTAGAGGAGATTAAACCCTCATATTGGCCAAGTATACTCTTTATGCCAAAAGATATTTTATTGCCATTTCCCTTCACATTGCTTTACTTCATATATACAGTGATTCATAATGATATAACATACTCCTATTTTGGATAATATCCTACTCCTCAGTATAGCATTTAATATAGTATTTAATTAAAGAGTTAATTTTTATTTTAAATATAAGACATATTTATTATATTTATTAATTTTTTTAAATTATCCTTATTAATACTTGCTCAACAATAATAAAATAAAAGAATGAGAGAGATAGTTAATAAAGATGATTATTGTACTTTAGATATATCTTATATTAAGTATATGAATAGTCTAATCAAATTATTTAAATGTGTTTTATATTAAATATAAGAAAAGTGTTATTTTTTAAAAATATGTTATTAATCGAACCTAATAATATGGTTTAGCACCTGCATGAGAAATGCAGATCATGCAAGCTAAATTGCGTAAGCTAGGCAAGCTCATTCCGCCACGGGTCGGGAAGGCCATGGTCATGACCATGAGTATCACCTTCTCGTTCTTTCACGATCCATTTTGTTGTGTGTATTTTGCTCTCACGCACACGCACTCGTGCTCACGATTCCCTGGCTCTGCAAGTTCCGAGCAAGAAAAATAAGCATATCAGATAATCGCAGACAACTTTTCGCTTCCCATTATTCTCCATTAATCTCACTGCATTCACGCTGTTTATCAATTGCGTCGTCGGTGAAAGTATTATTATGGCTACGAACACGAAATTCGCTAAGATGGGATCTTTCAGGTACAGTTTCGCGGAGAAGAGAGAGAGGCTGCTCTCCGTGAAAGGGTATTCTCAGATAGGGATCAATATTCCGGAATCCGACGAAGATGAAACTCGCTCAAAGAGGAGATGTTGTTCTTACCGTGCTTTCTCCGACGGCATTATCGACGGTTGGAAGGCACTCAAGAGGATTGCTGCTAGGGCATGGGAGATGGGTCACAATGATCCCAGGAAGGTCATATTTTCTGCAAAAGTGGGATTTGGGTTGATGCTCCTTTCCCTGTTGATTTTCTTTAAAGAGTCCTTCAATGAGATGAGTCAATATTGTGTCTGGTCTATAATGACTGTCGTCGTCGTCTTTGAATTCAGCATAGGTATGGTTCTTCTCTGATTTTATTTCGTAAGTTTTTTTTTTGTGTGTGGGGACCAATTTTTTATTTTTTTTATATTCTCACGCGCATCACCTTGAATTTGGGCATATGCAATATTAGCATAGAAACTCTATTTTTTAATCTCTTTCATTAATTCTCAATGACATAACAGTAAATTTAGCAAGTCTTTTCCCTCAAATGCATCTAAACTCGGAAAAAATGATTCTTCGATTTATGTTCCTCTTGTGCTTTTTGATGAAACTAATAGCTATTAGTTTCTGCTCCATGTTCCAAAGCCACTGTTTTAAGTTGTACCATTTCTGGCTGAATTCGATATTTCTAATTGTTCATTCATCAGAAAATCCATATTTTAACTACTCTATGGCCTGTTCTAGATAAAATGCTCTTATTCCTTGGATAAATTCAGACACAAGTATCTTACTTTGACTTGTATATAATCAATAATAACGTTGCAATTCTGCAGGAGCAACACTTAGCAAAGGGTTTAACAGAGCATTGGGAACTTTGTCTGCTGCAGGACTGGCTTTAGGAATGGCAAAGTTATCTGAGTGGGCTGGAAACTGGGAAGAAGCTGTTATTGTTATTGGTACCTTCATTGTAGGTCTGATTTCCAATTAATCACGTTCATGTCATAAATTGTAGGTCTATATTGTTTCTGAGACTTATTTTTATAGACTTTGTGCCGGGTTTTTCTTATGATTTCTGATGAACTGTGTGATTGCCAGGATTTTGTATCACCTACGCGAAACTATATCCCCCGATGAAGGCTTATGAATATGGATTTCGTGTGTTCTTGATCACATATTGCTTAGTTACAATATCTGGTTATCATACCAGGGAATTCATTCATACAGCTACAAACAGATTTTTGTTCATTGCAATCGGTGCTTCTGTTGCCTTGGTAGTTAATATTTGTATATATCCAATCTGGGCCGGTGAAGATCTGCATAATTTGGTAGCAAAAAACTTTATGGGTGTAGCAAGATCTTTGGAAGGTTCTCTAAATTATGTTCTTTATTGTCGTTTTCAATCTGTAACTACTTGCTGCCATATATATAATCTTGCAGCTTCTTATTCTCATTTCTTTGATTCATGTTTCTTCAGCTTCTGTGAATAGTTACCTTAGCTGTGTTGAATATGAGAGGGTGCCTTCAAAAATTCTTACTTACCAGGCTTCTGCTGATGACATAATTTACAGTGGCTACAGATCAGCCGTTGAATCTATAGGCCAAGAGGAAACATTGGTATTATTACATACGTTCTGTTTTATTCATTGGAGTCTTTTTTGTGATCTTTCTCATTCATTGTCATGTTCTATTGATGTAAGATGGGATTTGCTGTGTGGGAGCCACCTCATGGTCGTTACAAAATGCTTAAATATCCTTGGAAGAACTATGTAAAATTAAGTGGAGCACTAAGGCATGCTGCATTTACCGTCTTGGGTATGCATGGGTGTATACTTTCTGAATTACAGGTACTTCTTCTTACACTATTGTTAGTATATTACTAATTACTGTTGAATCTTAATCTAGTTTTTCACCCCACATTTTTAGGTGTTTCATCATGTTGGAAGGTTATGCATGGTGATTTACTTTTCTTATATTGCTATTGTTCACATAGCCTTCGACACTAGTTTTGATTATGCTTTATATGCTTATGATATAGACTATTCAGATTAAATCTAGACGATTATGATTTAAACAAATTTTCCCTATTTTAATATTTTTTAATTAAAAAAGTTTGAACTTCCAAATATGATTAGCATGGTCAGATCATATATGCACTTTACACATTTCTAAAGAATCTGGGGTCCACAGCTTTCCCACCCCACAATGATCTAATGTTCCCTCCTTCACAGCACCTGCATGCATGGCCTTGTCATTGCAGATACTTTTCATGTTGGTTGCAATCCAGGACGATTTCTTTCTCATTAATTACAATGTTGTTGGTTCTTGTGTTGTTCTTGATTTTTTTGATTGATTTAATTGACAAATAAATGTATGTATGTATGTATGTATGTATGTATGTATGTATGTATGTATGTATGTATGTATGTATGTATGTATGTATGTATGTATGTATGTATGTATGTATGTATGTATGTATGTATGTATGCATGCATGCATGCATGCATGTATGTATGTATGTGCACCTAACCATTATTCGATCATTTGGATACATAGGCTCCACCTGAGAAGCGAGAAGTCTTTAAAAGTGAGATTCAAAGGGTGGGCTATGAAGGAGCCAAATTGTTGCGTGAACTTGGAAACAAAGTTAAGAACATGGAGAAACTAGGTGAGGAAGACATTCTGTACGAAATACAGGAGGCGGCTGAACAACTCCAAGAGAAGATCGACAAAAAATCTTACCTTCTCGTGGATTCAGAGAGCTGGGAAATAGGCAACCGGCCTAGAGTCACCGGTGAAACACACGACCTCATGAACATGGATGAACATAGACCTCCAAAATTCCTGTACAGGTCTATGAGTGACAATATTCTAGACCTCAAATCAGGTCAAGCTCAGAAAAATTTGGACAATAGTATTTCTGCTGAGCTTTTACCTTCCTATGTGGCTGCTAATGACAACCGTCCTGCAAATAAGAAGATATCTTGGCCTGCAAATGTCTCTTTTAAAGCAGATGCAGTGATAGTGGAGGACGAATCAAAGGTATATGCGAGTGCTAGTTCACTGTCTCTTGCTACATTCACAACTCTTATGATTGAGTTTGTGGCGAGGCTCCATAACGTTGTTGATGCATTTGAAGAATTAGGTGAGGTGGCCAAGTTTAAGGATCCTCTTGAACAGCAAACTCCACAAACTGGGTTTTGGACAAGATTGTGTGCTTGCTTCAGTTTGTAGAGTTAAGATAAACAAGAAAAAGGCTCTTTTTTTTTTTATTATTATTATGATGAATTAGAGTAATAAGCACTCACAACATAACATGAAGTTATAAACATAACTGAATTCGCTACAATAAAGCTTTTGTGCCACTGGACTTTTTGATCATATGGCGATTCCGTAGCGATAGGCTTTTTGTATATTCTAAGAAAAACTAGTGAAAAATGAGCGGAAGATGTGCCTTGGAAACACTTCATATTTTTTTTGTGTGAATCTCTTTTTTAAATGTATGGATGACATTTGTTGGCTCCTTTTTTCACGAGAACCTCACTTTGTTCTCCAATAATTTTATCTATGTTAACAAATATTTTACTTATTTTTAACCGTCGATAAAAATAATTTTCTTGCATTATGCATATTTTTGAGAATAGGAATTATGTAAGTTTTTTTATTATCAAATTAAAAATAGTGATTAATTACTGGATTAATGAAAAGACCTATGCCAAATACAATAAATATGAAGTTAGAAAATGTTAACCGGATAAATAGTATGTGTGTGCATGGGCAGGGTAAATCCCCTACCCAAAAAAAATATAGGATACATTTTACAATCCAGTACTCGACCCTGCCTAGTAAAACCCTAATTAAATCGTAATGTTTTGCTTATACTGTGAGAAAAAAATCTGCAATCATGAACTTATAAAATAATATCATATTTATATGCTCAAGAGTTAAATAATATACATAATCTATTAATAATAAGGTAACAAAAAGAAAATAATTAAAATTTTAAAATCTATTGCATATATAAAAAAGAAATATTGAAATAAGTATGGGTAAGATATTTATGGCGTTATTACAACACCAATAATCAAATGCTTAGTAAGTAAAGTATATGAGCAATTTTGGTATCTAAATAAATATAATAGTTATGTTAAATACTTTAAAAATGAGTAATAAAAATTGTTAACTAAAGTGAAATGTGTAAAATTACAAATAAAATAAGTTAAGAAAAAAATAAATCTAAGAAAAAAAGTAAAAATAATAATAATATATATATATAGGGTTGAGTCAAATGGGTAGAGCATCATACTTTGCCCAGTGCACTGCTTGGCCTAACTCAGCCCTACCCAAATATATTTTGGGCAACATTTTTTTAGCCAGACTAAATATTTTTTTTATAGGCTCGAGCGGACGGACCTAACTATGGGTATTATGCATACCCCTAATAAATAGTTTAATAATATTTAATATCTCTAAGTAATTATTACAGTTACATGCTCAGAAATTGAAGACAAGAGTATTAACTAAAATGATTTATAGCTAGTCGATATAAGCACTTAATGGCAATATTATAATATTTTTTAAATTGATAAAAATACCCCTGTGTCAGGCTCTATCACTTAGTTCAATTAAGATGTTATACGGTCTTGTCATTAACAACTTGATTTAGATTATCAGGGTGGTTTAATAAAACAAATTATTATTTTGATACGATTTAATAAAAATTGACAATTAAAAATTATTAAAAATACCATGCAAACCACTTGAAAATAACTAAAATACGTTTGAAGGTAGTATTTCCAACCAGATCTTCATTTTTACATTTTTAATAGTTAGGAAGTTAGATTGGAGATACTATGTCCTCAAATAATCAAATGTCATTTTCCCAAAGCTTTAACATTGTTACGAGTTTTGTAACAAAGAAAAAAGACATTGTTACGAGTTAGGCGGAACACTACTGGGTGGGGTCCCCATCTGATTTGAAAAGTTGTAGCCGGTGACCAAGAAGAAGCAGTTGCCTTGGAGAATGAAACAGAACGTTCCTACAAAAACTACATACTACAATCCACAAATCCCCTGCATTTCAATTTTCTCACTCGTTGATCGTTAGATCCAGTTTTGCAAAGAAGCTTGGTACGTTTCAGCTTTCTCCATTTTCTCGCTTTTGCGCGTCCCATATGTCCCCTCTGATTATTAGATATTGTAGTTTCACAGATTTTTCTTTGCTTACCCTTTCGCCTTTTGCCAAGATGCCTTCTTTATTATAGCCCATTGCTTGAGATCAAGAGGCGAACTTGTAGATTTTAATATTTGCTCCTGCTATTGTGGAATTTAAGTGCCTTGTTAATGTTTGTTATTGGGTGTTTGGGGGCTCTGTGGGAAAATGGGGAGATCAAATTCCGCTCGGCTGCCGCGCTTGATATTGATTCTAGGTGTGTGTGTGAGATCATCAGCCGAATTGTTTTGTCATTTGTGACTTGATTCTGTTGCAGTTTGAGGATCTCACGAGACAACATGGCTGCTGTGAATGAACCTCTATACCCGATAGCTGTTTTGATTGATGAATTGAAGAACGATGATATTCAGATTAGACTGAATTCGATTCGCAAGCTATCCACAATTGCACGCGCACTTGGGGAAGACAGGACCAGGACGGAATTGATTCCATTTCTCAGTGAGAACAATGATGATGATGATGTGGTGCTTCTTGCAGTGGCAGAGGAATTAGGCGTGTTTATACCATATGTTGGTGGCATAGAGCACGTGGACGTGCTGCTTCCTCCATTAGAAACGCTCTGCACCGTTGAGGAAACTTTTGTGAGGGACAAAGCAGTGGAGTCACTTTGTAAAATTGGAGCTCAAATGAGAGAGAAAGAAATGGTTGAATACTTCATTCCTCTAGTTAAGGTACATGGTTTCATTTTGTTTGTTCCTTTGTTATTTTATTTGATATTTTGTCTTTGTTAATTCTCAAAGTTTGGTTGTGTATTAGCTTAATAGGTGTGGCAACCTCGTCTCAGCATGTCCTAGACATTTTGAAAATTTGACAGAACACTCAGGAGTTCATTTGTCTTGTTCGGCTCTTTTACTGAGTTGGACATAACAGGCATAATTCGCTTTCTTTTCATTTTCGCATGATGTCTGATTGCTGTAGTTATTGACCATACTCTCTGATTTTGTTTATCTGACATATAGAATATTAGATCTCTCTCTCTCGATATTTTTCCTTCCTTCTTTCTTTCTTTTGTTTTTTGGATTAATCAAATCTATGGATATGTCTAAAGTCTTGATCCCAGCCAAACACCATGAGTTAATTTCTGTTATGCGCATTTTGTTTATTGTTAATCAAGCCTAGGGCCATGGTTTTGTTGGTCGTTAGGAGATTAAAATTTTTTGTATCTACTGACCATTGTATTTTTATTTTTTGATTGTTTTACATGGGCATGTTGCCATGTCCACAGCCACGGCCTTTTGGATTCTTGTAGTCATGAAGATTCCTAACTGAACACCATATGGATTAGAGCCAGTTAGCAGAAGCATTCACCTTCTTTGGTTTATGAGGCCTGGAACTGACATATAGTGCCAGATGAATTAATTCTTCTTAGCGGAAGTCTCTTACTCTTTCTTGGAGAAGTCTTGTATTTATTTTTCTTGCGGATTTCTAGGGTTCAGTTAATGTTTTTTATCTTCCTTCCCATGTTAATTCTTTTCTACTACTCGCTTGCTTGTCCCATTCATCTTCACCTCCTCTTCATTAAAAAAGGTTTACTTCTTGCTAGGGATGAGGTCATAGGTACTGGACAGCCCAAAATATGACATGAGAACCTAAAAACCACTATATCAGGGTTTTGTCTGGAACCCTTTTCTGCTTTCTCTGACTACAGGGGAGCTTCTTATCTTAGATATAGATATAAAGCATGCCTTCTTGGATGTTATACCTTATTCACTTATGACACTCAGCTATGATTTCTGTGCTTTGGAATCTGACTTCCTCTTTTTTGGGGCTTAGCGCCTAAATCACCACAAATTATAGGCTTCAAGGTGCCTCTTACTTTTATCTCTATGATGGTAGTGATGTATCCAGGTATTATGTGAGGAGTTTTTTCTTTTTTTCCTTTTATTGTTTTTCTTTTTGATAGTATTATACTATATTGCAGTTATAACGGCTGTGCATTAACCATTCATTCATCATAATCTCCAACATGTAGAGACTGGCTGCTGGTGAGTGGTTTACAGCTCGAGTTTCATCATGCGGCTTGTTGCATATTGCTTACCCTTATGCAGCAGGGACTATAAAAACTGAAATGAGAACTTTATATGGCAAGTTGTGCCAAGATGATATGCCTATGGTTAGAAGATCTGCTGCAACAAACCTGGGAAAGTTTGCTGCTACTGTTGAAGCTGATTACCTGAAAACCAATATCATGTCCGTATTTGAGGATCTTGCACAGGATGGTATGTGAAGTTGATGTGAAAAATATTGGTATCCTATCACGGATCTGTTGAACCTTGGTGAAAACAATATTAGATGTGCATATTAAGGATGTGTAACTATATCTAGCATTTTAGCTAAGGTTTAAAGGCATCAATTGTTTCTTGGGGCCTTGACAACAGGAGGAACCCAACATGACAGTTGCTATTTTAACAATGAATGACAATCTGTGATGTCAATTTGTTTTCCATATGTCCTTTTGGGATAAAATTTGTGAAAATTGTGATTTAATGCTTAAATTGGGAATTAGATCTGGTTCGAATTTGGAAGGAAAGTCTTACAACAATGTCAAGTGGAATATTCACTAAATTAAGAAAATTATAATGAGGATGCACCAAAATATTGATGAACTAAAAAGTAACTACACTTATACTAACTTATAATCTCTCCCCCAGTTTCCTTTTCTACCTGGAAGAATGTCATTGTTTTTTGTTTTTGAAGTAGGATGAATATAAAATGAATGAATATGTACTATAGCATTTGAATAAAGATAACTGTAATGTCATGTATAGTCTGCTTTACTTTCCTCTCGGATAAAAATCCTTTTTATATACATTGGATATAATAAATTGACATTCTGATTAGTTTTGTATTGTTTTTTACTAGATAATGAGTCTCAAACCATTGACATTGTTGGTGTTTCATATTAGGCTTTTAAATTTCCTTGCATAAAAAGAATTTCGTTTTCTCTTGTTTAAAATTGAAGGCGTGGGGAATATATTTGACCTATTTAATTAACGAATGTAAGTTGAGCATTTCATGTTCATACATAGAGCATTATTTTCTTATTACATTTAAAATGTTTTCTTTCATGTTCTTGTAGATCAAGATTCAGTTCGGCTACTTTCTGTTGAGGGTTGTGTAGCTCTTGGGAAATTGTTAGAGCCTCAAGATTGGGTGGCACATATTCTTCCAGCTATAGTCAAATTCTCACAGGTATATCATAACATTAATTAGGAAGATATGCATTGTGTGGTAAGCCGTTCACAATACATAATGATATTCATACTGTATGAGTGGGCACGCACCCATCCATGCCAATTCGCACCCCTCTATGTCACCTTTTCCCGCCTTGATTTATCTACCTTGGTTACTCATGCTTGAAAGAGCTGAGGAAAGTTCCTTGAGCCAATATTCTAGTTCGTGGAACATAAATGATGAGAATCGAGAAGTTAATACCCTTGTAGGAAGACACAAGCTTCATTGTCTCCCCCTCCTCTTTTTCTATTTTTGCCATTAGAACTTCTGGGGTCATCCTCTATCTTAAAATTTGACAGTAAAATAGGACTCTGCTGGGATTGTAAGGCAGGACAGAAAAATGTATCATGTCTGTGCAGAAATGTAATTCTTCAATATTTTTGACACCAATAATGTTTTTGCTCTTAAGAAGAAAGAGTAGAAATTTTGATTTATAGATTGTTATGAACATTTTATTCATTCTTATAGTTTCTTTTATATTTTATGCTATAATTTTCTTAGATATTCAATGCTCATTTTTACTTTTTATTGGTTGATTTGTTTTTCACACTTGCAACCTAAAATTTTTAAAATTGCTGTATTATATCATGTAGTATTTTATGCGCGTATTCATATTGGTCATACATACCACATAAGTAAATTACTCCTTTAATTCTCCAATCTGTATTTTTATACATATAGGCAGGATTTCACATAAATATATCTATTCAGTGTTTAGTTATCTTGTATTGCCGCAAGATATCATTTTTCCATTTTTGCTGGCTCCTTTTGGTTGGTTTCTTATTGTTTGATCCCATACTCATGTTGAATTAATTATTGACAGGATAAGTCATGGCGTGTGCGCTACATGGTTGCATATCACTTATATGAGCTATGTGAAGTTGTTGGTCCTGAGCCGACCAGGTAGCCTTTCCTATCCATGGAATGATTTGGCTTGTTCTTCATGATTTTCCCAGATCCCTCTGTCACTATATGGAAATCTGGCTTTGGGCGAACTTGTGGTTGTAAACATGCATTTTATCAGTCAATGAAAACCTTTTCTATGATTCATTAAAGTAAGTTATAAATTATATGCATAATATTTTCCTAAGAAGTGCGTCAAATTTAATGTAATGGGGGTTTATTTCACCTATGACTTTATATAATGATGAAAATGTGTTTTTAGGTCAGACTTGGTTCCTGCATATGTTTGGCTACTGCGTGACAATGAAGCTGAAGTGCGCATTGCTGCTGCTGGAAACGTGACCAAGTTTTGCCAATTATTAAATCCTGAACTTGCTATTGAGCATATTGTACCATGTTTTAAGGCATGCATTTTTACAATCATTACTAGACTTTGTGAATTTTGATGATAAGATGTATATGGCTGATCTTGTTTATCTGTCGCAGGATTTATCTGCAGATTCATCTCAGTATGTTCGCTCTTCATTAGCTTCAGTTGTAATGGGAATGGCACCGCTTTTAGGGAAGGCAAGAATTTCTTTTAGAAACAGAAGATGTATCAGTAGACATACTGATTTTAGAGAGTATACCGAGGTTAAGAATGAATTGATTTCACTTTATTCCTCTGCTGAATCATGGTACATATATACACAACCAGAATCCCTTTCATGGCGGGATTGCAGGAGCTGAATCAGGAAACATAATTACAATTGAAATACAATCCCTGAAATCCCTCTCACTTAATTCTAATAATCTTCTCTCTTAATGAATCCCACTAATGTCTTTTCTACACTCCCCCTTAAGTTGGAGCATAGATATTTATCATGCCTAACTTGCCAATGAGATATTCAAATTTGTCTCTTGTTAATCCCTTCGTGAGTACGTCAGCTAGTTGTTCTCTGGAGGGAATATACCTGAGATCAATTGTCCCTTCATCAATCTTGTCTCTTATAAAATGTCTATCTATTTCTACATGTTTTGTTCTGTCATGTTGGACTGGATTATGAGACATATTGATTGCTGCCATGTTATCTGACTGTAATTTGATTGGCAATTGGATTGACATTTTGAGCTCTTCTAGAACTCGTTTTACCCATATACTTTCGCAGATTCCAAGGGCTATAGCTCTAAACTCAGCTTCAGCATTGCTTCTAGCAACCACGTTCTGTTTTTTGCTTCGCCAAGTTACTAAATTTCCCCAGGTCATATATCCGGAGGTGGATTTTCTGTCCTCTTCATCGCCTGCCCAGTCAGCATCTGTGTACATCTCCACTTTCCGATTTTCTGATCTTTTAAACTGGAGACCTAGCCCGGGGGAACCCTTCAAGTATCTCAGAATTCTATAAACTTCATTTAGGTGCTTCTGCTTTGGATTATGAGAATGTTGACTCACTACACTGACAGCATAGGCTATGTCTGGCCGAGTGTGAGATAAGTAAATTAATTTTCCCACCATTCGCTGATATCTTCCTATATCTACGGCCTTTCCTAAATCCTCAGTTTCAATAATTTTGTCCGCACGTATAGGAGTATCACTTGGTCTACAGCCGAGCATACCTGTTTCATTCAAAAGATCTAGCACATATTTCCTTTGTGAAATGTTAATTCCTTCAGCAGACCTAGCTACCTCCATACCCAGAAAATATTTCATTTCTCCTAGATCTTTGACTTGAAATTCCCCATTTAATGCCTTCTTGATTCTGTCAATTTCTGCTGGGATATCTTCTGTGAGAACAATATCGTCTACATAAACAATCAGGACCACTATTCCCTTATTCAAGTGTCGGAAGAATAGGGTGTGATCATTCTGCCCCTGTGTGTAGCATTCACCTTTTAAAACTTTGGTAAATCTTTCGAACCATGCTCGAGGAGACTGTTTCAAACCGTACAGTGATTTTTTTAATCTGCATACATGTTTTTCTTTCCTCCCGGGGAATCCTGGAGGCATTTTCATGTAAACTTCCTCCTTTAGTTCTCCATTTAAGAACGCGTTTTTTACATCCATCTGATGTAGTGGCCAGTCTAGATTTGCTGCAAGGGACAACAACACTCTGATGGTGTTTAATTTGGCTACTGGTGCAAATGTCTCGGTGTAGTCCATTCCATAGATCTGAGTGAAGCCCTTTGCTACTAACCTTGCTTTGTATTTCTCAAGACTTCCATCCGCGCAATATTTTGGAGTGAATACCCATTTACATCCTACTGTCTTTTTTCCCTTGGGTAGGTCAACCACTTCCCATGTATTATTCTGTTTTAGGGCCTTCATTTCTTCCATTACTGCCTTCCTCCATTCGGGACTCTCAAGAGCTTCATGGATATTTCTTGGTATTTGGACCTGAGACAGGTGAGATATGAATGCAAAGTATTTGGGTGATAAGGCTTGATAGGAGACAAACCTCTCTATAGGATGTCTAGTGCAGGATCTAGGTTGCTTTCTGATGGCAATTGGTACATCAAGGTCATTCTCTTGTATCTCATGGTCAGGACTTGCTTCCGGTTCAGATTCTTGGATTGTGTCAGTCACTTGAGGTGTATTACCTGTCATGTCTTTATTTCGGCGAATATAGACTTGTCCCCACCTATTAGTGTCTCCCCCTGAACTAGAGTTTTCTTCATGTGCCTTAGGTTCCTCATGTGATGTTGCGGGGAGAGTGTCGTCTTGGTTAGGTTCATGTATGATTTCCAGGAATTCTGATTGGATAGTCTGAGGTTCAATCCAAGTCTCCCCCTGAACCGAGGACAAGGTGTAGAAAGGGGTGGTTTCATGGAAAGTGACATCACGGGTGACATAGAGTCGTTTGGAAGTAGGATCAAAGCATTTATATCCTTTTTGGGTGCTTGCAGGACCTAAGTAAATACATTTGACTGCTTTGGGGTCAAGCTTATGGGTATGGTGTAAATGAACAAAGGTAGTGCAACCAAATATTTGAAGAGGTAGAGTGTTCTCAAGGTAAGGGAGGTTAAAATGCTGATGAAGGACTTGGAGTGGAGTTTGGAAGGATAGAGGCTTACATGGCATCCGATTAAGTAAGAACGTGGCAGTTAGAATAGCATCATCCCAATAGTAATTAGGTATATTGCTGCTAAAGAGAAGAGCCCTATTTCAAGGAGATGTCTATTTTTTCGTTCAGCAACTCCATTTTGTTGTGGGCTATAGGGACAAGAGCTTTTATGAGCAATCCCTTTTTCCTTAAGGAAATGAGATAACTGATGATTCATATATTCGGTGCCATTGTCAGTATGAAGGATTTTGATTTTGGAATCAAATTAGGTATGGATCATATTGTAAAAATCAACGAACGTTTGGTACACAGCGGATTTATCCTGTAAGAGGAAAACCCAACAGACACGAGTATGATCATCGATGAGGGTCATAACCACTTTGAGTGAGTACGGTTTTTAATGCGAGATGGGCCCCATATGTCACTGTGGATAAGGGAAAAAGGACAGGAGGGTTGATAAGGAACACTAGGGAAGTTAGTGCGATGATGTTTAGCTAACTCACATGACTCACAATGAAAATCTGCACTTTTATTTAAGCCAAGAAAAGGAAACATCTTACACATATATTGAAAGTTGGGATGTCCTAATCTTTTATGCCATAACTCCATCTCACTAGTCTTAGGGAGAGACACTTTATTACAGAAGTGAAGTGCTAAATTTTGACAGTCATTCAGGTAATAAAGTCCACCAAACTCCTTAGCAACACCAATCGTCGTTCCCGTGAGTAGGTCCTGAAAAACACAATATGTAGCAAAGAAATTAGCATGGCACCGTTCTTTGTAGTTCAGTTGACTTACAGATAATAGGTTACATTGTAGTTTTGGAACATGTAGGACATCATGTAACACAAGTGTATCAGAAACTTTAATGGTATCACTCCCTGCTACTAGAGAATCTGAGGCGTCAGCAATTTTTACCGTAAGTCGTGATGTGGCAGGGGTATAGTGAGAAAATAAGGACCTATCATTTGTCATATGATCCGTTGCACCAGAATCAACGATCCAACAGGTACCTGTAGTCTTACCTTTAATAAGGGTAAGTGTTGTAAGAAAGTTACCTTTGTGCACCACAGTGGCAACAGGTTTATGGGACTGACTTTCCAGTGCATTCAACCTTTCAAGAATCATTGTCAATGGGTCAACAGAGTTTGGGCCAGCGTGAAATGGGCCTGGAATAGCAGAATTGCGTTCTGGAGCTGAAATGGGCCCTTGACTCGTCGCTGGATTGGGCCCTTGGCTTGTTGCTGGATTGGGCCCATGAGAGAATAAACCATTTGGGCCTGTGAACGCGTGCTGAAATGGGCTGTTGAAGTCCATGTCCTCTGATTCAGTCGTGGAGCTGGCGAGGTGACTCCGTGGCCGACGCTGCTTTCCCTTCCAGTCAGGTGGCTTGCCGTGAATGTCCCAGCAGTGCTCCTTTGTGTGGCCGGTCTTCTTACAGTGCTCACACGTCAGACGTTCTTTCCTGGAGCCAGTATCTGGGGTGCGAACGGCGAGTGCTGAAGCTTCAGTTGCCGACGAGGAGATTACTCGGCTGGGAAGCATCACCTGTCGGCGGGATTCTTCGTCGCGCAGGTGAGAAAAGGCTTCCGACACAGATGGAAGTGGAGCACGGCTGAGAAGGCGGCTCCGGGCATTGTCATATACTTTGCCGAGTCCCACCAAGAATTCAAACAAGCGTTCTTCATTCAAGGTTCTTTGGTACTCAGCGGCATCTTCACCATTTTTCCATGCTCGGTGCTGAAGCAAGTCAATTTCCTGCCACAGCGCCGTTTTCTCAAGGTAATAGACATTCAGTGGTCTGGTTTCCTGCTTCACTGTCCAGAGACGGGATCGAAGATCAAACAGGAGAGAAGCAATTGGACGCTTCCCATAGGCTTCTTTCACCGCGCACCAGATGGACTTGGCAGACGTCAAGAACATAAAGCTTCTTCGGATGTTTGGGAGCATGGAGTTCAGGAGCCATGAAGCGACAACAGCATTCTCTGATTTTCAGCGCCGACGGGAACTGTCATCATCGAGGAGTGGTTGGTCTTTGTGGATCAAATCAAGGCAATCGCGACCATCAAGAGCAAGGAGCATCGACTGGCTCCAATCGAGGTAATTCTCACCCGTGAGACGCTCTGGCACAATGACGACGGCAGAGCTTTCAAAACCAGTGACTTTAGCAGAGACTGAACGCGACCCTCCACTGGACAAACCTGGCTCTGATACCATATCAGTAGACATACTGATTTTAGAGAGTATACCGAGGTTAAGAATGAATTGATTTCACTTTATTCCTCTGCTGAATCATGGTACATATATACACAACCAGAATCCCTTTCATGGCGGGATTGCAGGAGCTGAATCAGGAAACATAATTACAATTGAAATACAATCCCTGAAATCCCTCTCACTTAATTCTAATAATCTTCTCTCTTAATGAATCCCACTAATGTCTCTTCTACAAGATGTAAATTAACATGAAGCTGAAATATTGCGCATTTATTTGCTCAATTATTTGTGATGGGAGAAAAAAATATTAGGCTTAGGCTATTTGAAGTGTAAACTATTAGACATACTTTTCAGCAACTCATTTGGTAATCAAGTTGAATCTATGGATTTCAGTAGGTTCTATTCCAATCGATGCAGTTTAGGATAGGGTTAGTTCTCAAGTTCTCTCTAAGGTGTACGCCTCAAACAATAAAAAAAGGAAAGAAAGAAAGTAATAGATAGTGGATAGTTTATTTGAAATTTTAAAACTCCTTTAGAAAAACGGATTGATATGTAGGTGAGAGCCTGTCAAAAGACTCAAGGCTCTAGTCTCCAATAATTTCTATCATACCTGAGTGGAATAGATATATACATTCGGTGTCTTATCTAGTTTCTTTATTCTTATAATCAATGATTCCTCGCCGTCAACCTTTTCTTCTGTCTTCACTTTATTTCTGTGGTGGTTCCAGGAGGTGACAATTGAGCAGCTCCTCCCTATTTTTCTTTCTCTTCTGAAAGATGAATGTCCTGATGTCAGGCTGAACATCATCAGCAAACTTGACCAAGTTAATCAGGTTGGCGGTTTAAAATTGATAACTCCAAATTCTTTGGATTAATAATATATATTCTCAATTAAACATATCGCTTTTTATATGTTGTTCATTGAAACTTAAAATATACGTGCATATACAGGTAATTGGTATTGACTTATTATCCCAGTCTCTATTGCCAGCTATTGTTGAGCTTGCCGAAGATCAACACTGGAGGGTTCGACTTGCCATCATAGAATATATACCCTTATTGGCAAGTCAATTGGGTGTAGGGTTTTTTGATGATAAACTTGGACCCCTTTGTATGCAATGGCTTAAGGACAAGGTTTGTGAGGCTAGTAAATATTAAGTTCTGATCAGTTTAGTCCTCTCATTTTTTAAGCATGTTTTATCAACACTTACGGTTGTCTGAAAGACTAGATTTGTGCTAGAGCTTTAATGATTAGTGTTAATCTGTACCTCTGGAAACTGGTCATCTGCTGCAATTATTATTAATAATGCAGAAAGTTCATGGTTTCTCTAGAAGTCTTGTATGTGATAAAGTGTGACTTCTTCAGCTGATTTCCTTTTTAACATTTGCCCAAAAAAAATGCTGTAACCAGTATTTTTGTGATTTGAGAGTGATAAAATATCAATTTGGTACATGGTGAACAGATAAGTGATTGTCTCAACTTAATATATATATATATATTCTTTAGACATGTAGGCTGCCAAAGAAGTAAAAAGAAGAAACTGATTGTCTGTGTAATGATTTGCATGCCTTGTTTTTTGGTGAAGGGTTGTACGGAATTGTCAATTGGCCTAGTCAATTGAATTTTTCTACTACCCTTGCAAATTCAGTCCCATTTTTCTCTTCTTTTTGAGCAACCAAGTCATATTGTCTTTATTGACAGTATTGGTTGTAATTGTAGGTATACTCTATTCGAGATGCGGCTGCTAGTAATGTGAAACGCTTAGCAGAAGAGTTTGGACCAGAATGGGCAATGGAGCACATTATTCCTCAGGTGTTTTTTTGACCTTTTCCAGCTGATGTATAACTTGGTTTCTTGATATGCATTAGTAGAATATTTCACCTTCACAGTAAAAGAATTTAAATATGGGCATGGTATTCGGTATTTATTCAAACAATATAATTTACAGGTTCTGGACATGATTAATGATCCACACTATCTGAATCGGATGATTGTTCTGCAAGCAATTTCTCTTCTGGGTCCTGTTTTGGGCTCTGGGATTACCTGTTCAAAACTGCTCCCTCTGGTCATCACTGCATCAAAAGATAGGTAAAACTATTGGAACCCGGTCTTGTATCTTTATTGGAATCAATGCTGATCGCTAATCTTACAGGGTTCCCAATATCAAGTTCAATGTTGCAAAAGTGTTGCAGTCTCTTGCTCCAGTTGTTGATCATTCTGTAAGTAGCTATTTTAGTTTCTCTCTTTTAGGACACTTATACCAATGTTATGATTATTTGAATATGCCACTAAGAAAACTGCAGAACTTCTAACTTCATAATTATTTTCCAGTTCCAATTTTCATATGATAGAGAAATATTAAGTTCTTGATTATTGTCGATTGCTGTTCCATCTATGTTATTTTGAATTGGTTAGTTGTTGAGTTCTCTGATCCATGTCATAAGATTCAACAAAGTTTTATATTGACTGTTGATAGGGCACAATAGCATTGTGCGATCTATGTAGTTAACTCTACATAATGCTTATTGTTATTGAGTTCTCTGCTCTAAGTTTCAAACATCTTGTCTGAATTGCTTACATTTTTCCACATTTTGAAATTGCTTTTTGGAACAATGAAGGTTGTCGAGCAGACTATTTGTCCCTGTTTGGTTGAGCTCAGCGAGGATCCAGATGTCGATGTTCGGTTCTTTGCCTCCCAAGCGCTTCAATCTAGCAATGAAATCATGGTATCCAGTTAGATCAATCTGCATATTTTCATAATTTTTCCTCCCGCAAGTGTTTTTCAAGTTTCTTATGTAACTGGAACCAAGTCAACTTGAATATTATCACATTGATACCCTCTTTCATTTCCTGAAATCTATACCAATTTCTGTTCTGTTGGTCCAGAAGTGAACGGTTGAATTGCGATTATACTAATCGTATCATGTTTAAACATCACATAATGTAAAAATGATGAGAAAATTTTTGTAGATTTTACTTGGAAAAGATTCAGACTGTTCTTGATATTGAAATGCCATTTGTACATCTCCATTGAATTGATCAGCTGTGTTTTTGAGAAACGTTATCAGAAACAAAAGGAGTCAAAAGAAAAGGTATAACCTCACCAATTGTTATTGGTTCTAGTAAAAGGGGCTACGGTTGCTGAAGACGAAGTACCTAGTTGGATCAATGTGAATACAGAAAAATGTCTAAGAATGCGCGCGCACCGTTTTGATGAAGGCAAAAATAGGTAGAAGAAACCAAATTTCTTAGAAAATATAAGGTGCTTTATGCGCAGGCTTTTTTTTTCTTAAAGTGCTTTATGCGCAGCCTCTTTTTCAAAAAATTAACGTGTGTTTTAAATCTTGTAAGATGAAAAAGTTTGCCTCTAGGAGAGTTATATGTCTGTGGTTATTGATTCTCGTAAATAAGAAAATAATTTTGCCCTCACAAAATTTATTATTTATTATGTTTTTATTTTATATGCTCCGTATTTTATGTTCATGGCACTTATGAATTTGATCCCCATTAGTTTATAAAATCTCCAGACTACTCAAACTGGAATCCAAAGAAATGCATCCCAAACATTCAAAACTTGTTTGGGATCATGATTGGACATTTGTTTATGCAAGTTGAAACAAAACTTCCCATGCATGCTTACCTACTTAAAATAAAACTAAAAATAAGTTAATCCAAACAAGCGCATAATACCTTACGTATCAGTGCGCCAGATTCTTCCATTATATGGACTCACTATTATTGAAGTCTGGGATACTTTTATGGAAATAATTGGATGGAGAGAGGGGAATGGTAAAGTGATTTCTTTTTGGGATGATAAAATAATCCTCTTTAGATCTCCCTTTGCCTTGTATAGTAGTAAAGTTTTATGCTGGGACTTCCTACTTATAGAAGAACTCTTGTACCATTACGTCAAGGCTATTGATGAAAGATTCTTTGATAGGGAAGTGATTGGATAGATTATTCTATCTAGTCTGATGGGGATGATCACATTTGTTGGAGATAGGTAAAACATGGTAAATTATCTGTCAATTCTGCTTATAGAAAAGCCTTTCTCTTCCTCATAATCACAGAGTTTATCCTTGTTGAAAAGATTAAATAAGTCCTTTAAAAATTTCTCTTCAACATCCTCCCAGATAATGGTGTTTGTGCTTTGAGAGGCTTTTTTGTATACAGAAACTGCTCATTTGGATATTGTGTTATAGAAACATCACTGCATGCTATCAGAGACTATATAGAAGCTAAAAATGTATGGTGTAAGCCTATTAAGCATTCCCATCATACTGATTTCTTCTTTGTCTGTACAGTGAGTAGATTGCATGAAACATGAATCATGATGCGGGCAAATTTAGACATAAAGGAGTACATTGGAAAATCTTATTCGCTAATGCCTGCTGGTGGATCTTAAAAGACAGATAAAACACAATATTTTCACTCGAGGGTTGAGTCGGTGAAATTTTCATTCTAGACGTATCCAAAATGCTGTAAAACATAGCTTCATGCAGCAACAAAGGATCAAGATTGAAGGAAATACGTTTACACCTACAAACAGCTGCAGCCATCCATGTGTACATTGGGTTCATTTTTACATTGATGGGTTAATAAACAGTTAGGATGAGACAGCAATTTGTGGCAGTTTGATTCAAGACTTCCATGGTAATTGTATTAAGGGATTCATGGGAAAGCAGGGTACGGAAAGTTGCATTGAAGCAGAGCTTGAGCAAATCTCTTGAGAGATGGAGATTTGTTGGAGAGGTCTTGGAAACATGGTAATCGCCAGTGACTCAGCAGAAGCAGTAAATTTGATACTCACAGAAAATGTAGCTGGTCTCCCACTTAAAAGTTCAACAAACTACATGGGGAAACTCATGGCACTGTCGATCATGTTCACTATGAAGCTAACAGATTCACTAATTGGTTCTCCAAGAATGCCCATAATATTCAAAGACATTGCACTTTTGTCAATATGCTCCTCCTCATTGTAGAAGGTTGATTGTTTTGGATCAGCAAAGCAAGTTTCTTTGCTCGCCTTCTCTCCTATATGGCTTTGCCATAGGCCTTCTATTCTTGAAAGAAAAAAAATCACGGTCGGTTTGCCTTTCCTCTCACAACATTCGGATACTAAACTAAGAGAGGGAGTCAGAGGTGTATATCTGAGCTACAGCTGGAGGAAGCAATGTGGCAAGCGATAGTTGGAGATTCATTGCAAGCTCCACCATCTTTGAATCAAGCCAAAAACCGATGGCATTTTGACTCGACGGAACAAAAAGCTTCACTGAAGTGAGCTCCTGATCTTCTAGTTTTTCATCCTGAAACAATGCATTGCCCTATCAGGTCTCCGGTAGCAGCTTGCCTTTGACAAAATGGCTAGCGCAACATGTCTTCATCTCATTTGCATACCTGATCTGATGGCCCAAATTCATCCTCTTCACGTTTAATTGCGGGACATGCCTACTTCAGGCAATTTGAATTCACCAAAGTTGTCATTTTGATGTTCATTTGTGAGTAGATAGCCAGATGCAAAATCCTCAACCTCAGTTAGTTGATTATACGACTAACGCCAGTTTTCATGAAACATGAGCATATATACACTCCAATACAGAATTCATTGCGAATGAAAATAACACTAATTCTTGAGAATTTTTTATGACCATTTCAGCAAAGGAAGATTTAATATAAAGTAAGCTATGTTAATCACTGGGAACGAAAATGGTAAATGAGGGGGATAAATGGTAAGAATTCATTAATTCTCACTTGAAAAGAAAAAATTGAATATAATTAACAAGAGGCTTTATTGTCCAAGCCATTAAGAAAACTTTCCTTCCTGTGCATAGAATTTTCTGCATCACTAAGGTTGGATCTAGCCAATTTAATGTTATTGATAAGAGATTCTGCAACACTACTCAAACCTTTCCTGCCAACCAAACTCACCCCTAAGTTGTTCAACATAGTTACCCTGTTCTCATCTCCCTTGATCTTACTTAATTCAACAACCCACTTCTTTGAAACCAAGGCGTAAAGACAAACGCAGCTAGATTCTGAAAATGATCCTCCAAATTTTACCCTTAGTAATGAACTAGAATCCAGATCATTTATCTTTGGATCAAACAATGCGGAGAAACTCCCAAATGTCAAGTCAGGTTTCTCAAATAATTTGTTCAAATCATCATTCCCCTCCATTACAGTTCTATTTTTGTCAACTGAAACAGAGAGCTTTTTCTTGGCAACTCTCAAAATGTTTGCAGCCTCTCTCATTCCACTAAGAAATGCGCCGTGCATTGTCGCAGGATACTGTTTGCTAGTAGCCTCACCAGCAAAGAACACTCTGCCATCTCCAATGCTCTCTGAAAGGTAATCATAATCATCTCCGGAAGACCCAATAGCAACATAGGAGTATGATCCATATGTAAAATGATCTTTTCCCCACCGAGTACAGACAGCTTGACCAGGATCTGGAACAGCAATTCCCTTTGGATGAAAAATACCCCTTAGAATGTCTAGTACCCTTCTCACAGACTCCACTGGTGACATCATTTCAAACCTAATTGCAGCATCCCCAGCAACGAGAGCAACGAGAAGTGGGCCTCCAGACACTGAAGAGTAACTATAAAATAGAAAAAACTCACCTCTCATACTCAGGTCTTCAGTCAAATGACCAAATGTATCAATGTTTCCACCCCAGAAATTATATGGGAACAGCATTGCAACCTTATTCAGCAGCCCAAAACCCAATCTATGAATTGCATCTTTCTTTCTTTGAGGAAGTTCTGGGACAAACTCTATCGATCCTTTTTTAAGCACTCCTAATGGCACAGTACAAAGGGCCATGTCTCCATGGAACTCCTGTCCATCAGCATATACCAATATCCCATCTGTTCCATATTTGATACACTCTACAGTTCTTCCATAGAAAATAGGAAGGTCCTCAGCAAGGGCACGGACAAATCTTTCATTGCCCCAGGAATAAAACAATGATCACCACCCATTTCAAATGGATCATCCTGGTCCCAATAAGCCATCGACAAATTAGACATTAAAGTAGCATTTGCATATTCCAAATTTGCAAGGTGCCAATTTAAGAGCATACGCTCTTGGGGGTCCTCAGCAACATTGTAAGCACGCCGAAAAGCTTCAAGTGCAGTCCCTAATGAAACATCCACTGATTTAACTTCCTCTATCATTGCCTGCCTAAGCTTACAAACTCTTTCTAACAACTTATTAAACGAAACCTCTATACTAGAATCAATCTCAGAATCCACAGCTTTCCCATCAGGTAAATACAGAGGGCATATATCTCTCACCTTGTGTAGAGGCAACCCCAATTGCCTTGCAAGAACACCCAGCGGGTTACCATTTATACCTGTGAGTACACTTCTACCAAGGTCTGCTGCAGCTACAACACCATCACTCTTCATCTTCTTCGTCTTCACACGTCCTCCTGGGCGGTTCCTACCTTCTAAGACCACAACCTTGAATCCCATGAACACCAATTGTCTTGCAGCAACCAACCCTGCAAGCCCTGCACCAACGATTATCACATTACCCTTCTCCACCCCATCAAAAGATCTCAACTTTGCTTCTTTAATAGCAGGAGCAAGCCCAAAGTTGATGTAACCATGCTCCAAGAGAAAGCGATAAGCCGAGTCAACTAGCCCTTTGTGCTCCAACCGAATGGACTGGAGGGCGTGATCATGGGTCAACCAAACCGACACATTAGTTCTCCACCGAGCCAGAATGTGGTTCCGGATAACGATGTAGTTCGCTTGCTCCGTCCCACCAATAGTGGAGACCACATTGGCTTCGATTTCTTCCTCCGAGAGACAGTCCACCGGGAAGCCCATGGAGATTGCGATTAGTGCTTCAACGTCGCAGTCTTTCGCACCATCAGATCGCCGGTTCCTAGAGAGTGACGTGTTTCCGACGAATTCAGTGAAGAACTTCTTCCTCCGCCTACGCTTCCTGGCTGGGGGTCCGGCCTCCGCCGGGGATGGTACGCTTCGGTTACTATTTTGCAGCGGTTCGTCAATGGGGTTTTCAGGAACGGGGTCAGAAGTGTCGTCGAGAGCCTCCGATGTTGTTTCTTTGGGCAAAGATTGGTCTTCTTCCGGTGAATTTTGGAGATCGAGGAACGGGGTCTCAGAGTGGACAGGGGAGAGGACGATGTCATTTTCCGGCGAAGACTCATCGGAAGCGTTTGGGTCATTGAGTTGTTCTTGCGGAGGGTTCGCCGTCGAATCCATTGAGTCCTTTTGTCCTTGAAGAATCCCATGGTCTTCAGTCTTCGCTCTGTTTTAAGTACGTTCTGTTCTGTTAACCTCTCGACATCTCCCTCGAACTCGAACAATAAAACAAAAACTTCAGAAAACTTGTTTTCCCTTTTAAAATAGGGAGAACTTTTCACATATAAATATAATATTTTTTAATTTCTAATTCTTATCCATAACTTTGATCTTTTTATTTTGTTTTGTTAATACCCTTAGTTTTTATAACTTTATTTTCTTAACATAATTAGGCTCTATATAGAAACTTATATAGTAAAATTAAATGATTTAATAAAAAGATAAAAAATATAAATACCCAAATAAAAGATTAAGAAAAAGTATAGGTATTTATAAAATAGTTTTTCCTTTAATATAAAATATAAAATTTGTAATAATTTTTTTATTATTAGAGTATAAATAATATAACTCATTTTTGAATCCAATATCTAATTATATAAAGTTGAAAAATAATCGATATTATTCATGAGTTTCTATAAATATTAGATTATATATTAATACATTCTCCAATGGTCATGCCAAAATTAATCAACATGTTCAATGTTTTACCTTTAAAATCAGTTAGTGTTACTAGCAAATTTGATTTTAATGGTAAATTTTAGAAGAATTAAATCATGTTTGATAAGACTTCATCGTGCCTTTAGATCATTGGAGAACCCAATATTTTTTTTTTAAATTTTTGTACTAAAAAAAAAGATCATGTTTAGTAGAAATGAAACCAATTTTAAAAAAAATGCAAAGAGAGTCATGATACAAATGGAAAGTAATTCTTCACCATGAAAGGATGACTAAAAATATTTTGTTTGTCTTCAATTAATACTTAAATCTATTTGCTTGTATCTATTACAATAAATCATTTAATCAAATCACAATATTTTCTTTCTCACTTCATCATTTATTTAAATATAATGTCTTATAATTGTATTTATGATAAAATTCAAGTGTTAATATTTGATTAAAAAGTTAGTGGTAATAAATATAAATAAATGAACATGAATTTTGCTCCTTTTATAGATTTAATAGAAAAATTTACCTTCTAACCTGTATTGTCACAACTCAAAATTATCGATGAGTCATAAATCATGATATTGGTTCCCATCAATAATTTTGTTTGTAGGTATTGATGTTTATTTATCAGTCTAAGTGTGTGCGTGTTTGTGCTATATACATGTGTGCGTATGTATGTACATACATAGCTATATACATATATGTGTATATCATGGCAATGGATTTGTACAATGATATGATTGTAACAGACTGGAAAAGAAGTTGATGCTCATAGCAGCTCAGAACAAGGAAAGGAAAATGATGGAAGATAACATCATTAACATGTTGCAAGTCTTGGTGAGAGAATCAGAGCATGCTGTTGGCTCCGAAATTCTGTGACTTCCTCAATCTTCTTGGCACTGCACAGTCTGCTAGCTCCCAGCCAATCCTGAGGTTCACATTGTCGTATACAACCAAATATCCCCTCAATGATACGTCTGCAAAAGTCAAAAGCACGACCGCGTTAGGCACGTGGGTACTTGCTCTAGTTTCTCAAGTAGTTAGAAATCCATATGTATACTATTTGACTAAAGTAACAGGCGGCTTAGTGCATAAAGCTGCCATTGGGTGGGATCTAGGGAGGGCAAATGTATGAAATCTTATCTTTGCAAGTAGAAAGATTATTTTAAGAATTTGAACTTGTGATTTTTAGGTCACCCGATATCAACCTTATTGTTACTCTGAAACTCACCCTCTATATATTATTTGACTAAAGGGCGGCTTAGTGCATAAAACTCCCACTAGGTAAAGTCTAAAGAAGGACAGAAGCATGCAGCCTTACCCCCACAAGCAGTAGAAGCTATTTTCAGAATTTGAACACGTGCTCTCCAGGTCACATGACAGCAACCATACCATTACTTTAAAGCCCACCCTCTATTTATATTGTTTTGAACATAAATAAGCTTTCATGTATTCTTGAAAGGTGTACCTCCAAGTATAATTGAGGATCCATCATGAACATCGGAGCCATCAAGTATAGCCAAGCACACATTCCCTTTGTTCTGCAGCATATAACAGTTTGATAAAAGAACCAGCATTATTAACACTATGGTTTAGGGCTAAAATGAACATATACTTACGCTTATAATCAAATAACCCTCAGGAGGTATATGAAACAACGTGGCCAAAATCCACCATTTGCTTCCAAATTTAAGTGTCAGAGTCTTGAAGATATGATTGACATCTTTGACGGATCTGAATGCATTTAACATAAAATATAGAGCAGGCTGTCATTGTGATTGATGTTGGTCTAAGTAAGGTGAGTAAAACTGAAGCAGAGAAAATAATAATGCCTCCAATCCTAAGTGTAAGAACTAATAGAAGAATTTATTTTAATTCTAAATGTAAAATCTCAATCCATTTTATCTTATAGATTTATATATATATATATATATATATCTTTTTTACTAAACTCTCCGTATTGACTATACATATTAAGGCGGTTTTCTATCAAGGAAATAGTTTCTAATATGAATAATTAAAAAAATTAATTTAGTGAAGCCAACATACATTTTTTTACAAATAACTAATTTTTTATTAATCTCTGTAAATTAATTATCTAAATTCTAAACTTAAAAGCGGAGAGAGTACCTATTTTTATCAAGAGGTATTTTAAACAAAAGTTAAAGTAAGCATAGTCTTCGGAAAAACAAAATAAAGAACTCCATGCGTTCGTTATTTTTTTTTATTTTATTTTTTTTATATTTCAAATGGATATCGGATTGGGACATATACAAGAGTAGAAGTGAATTTTTAACATAGGAGTCAACGATTAGTGCTTGGATAAATGGCTAAAGAATCATTCAATAATTGGAGGTAAAGTCAAAATTATCAATTGAATTTGAAGAAATTGAGATACCAAAATTACATCTTTGCTTTTCTAAATCAAGTTGGCATGATGGCATAGATACATAAAAAAATGCAGAAGTCAAGATCAAGGTCAGAGAAACTATGTAGAAAGTAAGATACAGAACATATGGAGTAAGAATGACTCGAAATAGAGTTCTGGCAAAAGAAATTAAATAATAAGACAACTTGAAGCTAATCCAAAGATGTGGTTCACCAGATGATTTCTCATACCTGACCGCAAAATTAGCTCGCCAGCAAATGGGCAAAGTTGCATCTGAATCATCTCGGACAAGTCCAAACTCAGAAACTTCTTCAAGCTGCACAAATATGTACATAATAATGAAATTCATGGAATTTAATGTAAGAAATTTTTATCATTATTCCAGATGGTGTAGAATGTAGACAAAAAGAACTTACAGAAGCAATGAGATTCAAATACGCCTCCTTTGTAAAATATGTATAAGAACTGCCAGTATCAAAAAACACCTTCCCTACTTTGCTGGGCCCATTTAAACCAAGCAAGCTATTTCCATAACGTATCCCTAGGACCTTGGTTTGGTATAGATCTCTGTACAGAATATATCCCATGTAGAAGTTAAGAAGATGAAAACAAGGAATAGCAAGTGCTTTAAATAAGATGGTAAGAAATGAAAATGCAGGTAGAGTGCACAACAAATGAAAACATGCAACAAAATCTACAAATACACACATTAAGTTGAAGATTATGAAATGACAACAATAAAACAACATCAGAAACCTCTACTCACGTAGTAACGACATTGACCATGGGCGTCCACGTCAAACCCCAATATGGCACAAAATCATCGCCTAAGAACATGTATCCACCACCAGCCTCTTGATTACTTAGGCAATGACCAATCACATTCTTAATGACCCCTTTGCTTGCCAACTGGAAAGGTAGACTGACTTTAGCCCGGCTGAGTCCCATGATTCCGTCTGTTTTTGCCAAAGTGTTTAAAAGTAAGCCCTCTTGATCATATCCACACCTTTGAATGGAAATGGTACAATCAGAACTTTTATGGCATACACATCCAAAAAAAAAACAGAAATGAGAGTCAAAGAAATGAAAATACATACCCAAAAACTAAATTTATATTGGCCTTGGATCCATTTGTAATGACAAGATGAAGATGATCTCTAACTAGAACCCCCATGGAGGAGCTATGATCTGCATATTCAATATCATAGTCACACTGTTGGAAATTGTCATGAATTTGATTCCTCTGATTTTTCTGAACTTCAGTGCAAAGAGAATCCGTAGGTGATACCATGCTTCCTCTCGCTGGCTTGTACAAGAGATGTGCTCCCTAAATCAACTATATCCTTTGAGTAAACATATTTTTTCCATCTCAAAAACCCATTAAAAATCTGAAAAATAACCATTATGATCAGCTGATATATATGATGGGTAAATCTCTAATCATCGGCTTAACCATCTATATTATCTCATATTCATTGTACTTCTAATTTTAATTTTTCATTGGGAGGGAGGCATTGGGTCAAGAACGGCTTCCTGGGATATGCGCCCATTCCAATTAGTGCCTTCATGTATGTTCACATTAACTAGATGTAGATAAAATAAGAAGCTAAAATCCTACCTCAATCGAAGCATATGATGCACCTCAACATGCCTCTAATTTGATAGATATTGATGAAACATGAAAACATAACATCATCTTGAGAAATTGACTGGGACACAAGACAGTAACAATCAGACATTACCTTTGCACAGCTTCTACATGGAGCATCACACTGAATCCACGTTAAGTCGCTCCCGGTATCGATGTCAAGAAAATAACGCCTTGGAGGATTCCCAACAAGTAAATATGTGAAATACAGCCTACATTGAAGTGACAAGTCAAAGTCATCAAATGCATACAAGTACTACCTTCCTTTCAAATATAAGGTATTTTTGGAAAGTCCTATGTTTTAATATGTAAAACATTTTACAGAATTGTAAGGACAATTACTTACCTCCCATTAGAAACAAATAATTAGTTATTGGTATTCCATGAAATGCCTTACATATTGAAACAGACACAAAAATGCCCTATATTTGAAAACGAAGGGAGTATCGTTTAGTAGCTGGGGCGGTATATGCCTATGGGAATAGCAACGAGTGCAAAGCACTAATTTGTAGTTTATATTACACTTTCTTGGTCAAATATCAGAAACAAAATTCCCATAAAAGCATAAAACCAATAATTGATTTTTTCCGGGATAAAGTAGTTTTTGACTTGTAAATGAAACAAAGAATTCAACGTTCAAAGCGATGCTTCTCATGTTTCAACATACCCATCTGGATAAACAGTTCCCCTGACTGGAAAGACAGAGGAAGAATCAACTGCTGCAACTCTAGAAGGAACTAATTTGTGGATATCGTTGGTTCCTTGGGAGACTAAGCTCTCTTTCTGTACGTCAACAAGTTTATCCAATTTAAGCTTAACATCCTGCTGACCAAGGATACCGAATTTGGGAAACAACGGGAAGAAGAACGAACGGGGTCGATCTTCCCTCTCAGAATTACGGAATTCCTCAATAGTTTGTGAAGAAACAGAACCGTACAGGAAAAGAGCGAAAAGGATAATACCAAAGAAGGAAAAGAACTTCCTCGGACCACGAAACAAGTGTCTTCTGAACGAAAATTGAAGCCGATGATTCGATGGGTATGGTCGAATTTGCAGATCGCTCTCTGGATTATCATGACGAGATCGTTCTTCGTTGGGTATCACATCATCTTGAGATGGAGAAGAATCAGTGACAGTAAAAGCAGTGATTGTTTTACCCAAATAGGGCTTATCTGGTGGAGGAAGAGAAATTATAACAACCCCGTTAATGTTCTGACGCAATTGATCTTCTTCCATCTCTCTATCACCAGAAAATTGTTCGATAATGCGGAGTGAGTGAGAAGACCAGAAGAAGAGGAGGACCAAGTCTTCGCCTCCAAGTCCATAATATGACTTGCATCGGTCAAACTAGAACCCTCTGAATTCTGAAATGAAGAAAATTTTGCGTTCACACTTCCTCGCACCTTACCATCATCCTCAAACTTCCCAAAGCCCGTTGGATTTGAATGGCCAAGTAAGCAAAATTAAATGATGCTGCAATCAGACGAATACTTTTGCGCCATGGGTCAAGAAAAGTGCTTATTTAAAAAACAAAACACTAAAAACTGTATCTTTAGGTAAACTAATTTTTTTTACCTGTCGAAAAAGAGAAAGTGCTTACTTTTTTATAAGGAATTATTCAGAAAAGATATTTTACTAAAAAGAAAGTATCAAAATCCTAACTTTTTAATGCCTCAAAAGAGAGAAGTCTATGCAGACAAGGATTCCTAACTTTTCAAGGGTTTCTAACTTTTTGTAAAATAAATAATATTAATTATAACCAGACAAGGATGAGCTGTGAGAGACAAAATACAAGGAATACTAGTATTCAGACATTTAAAAACAAGTTAGAAATCCTTAAAAAGTTTTTACTAGAATTACAATCTGACATCAAAAAAACAAATGCAGAGTGATATATGCGCAGAGCTGAATAGAAGCCATTCACTTCCTTCAAAAACGTGGGCATCATCCATTTGGATTCTGTTCATCAAGTTCAACACCAGTCTTAACAATATGTTCTCATCATATGTGAAATTACGTAGCGTTTCTTGCACGTGCAGCAAGGAATTAACCCAACAATATTAGAAGAAATACAAATTCCAAAAATTAATGGTCTTCTACTTATCAAGCTCTCTCTAAGCAGAATTTATAATCCTTCCTTGAGCCTCACCCTCTGCACCCAGCTCATGCAGCCTCAGCATACGGATCCTCGGGCGGCGCCACCAGCTCAGAACCAAATGCTAGCCGGAAACATTCATGATAGCGGGAGCTGCACCAGCGCCGAAGTACCCAAGTCAGATCCTTTACGATAAGGTATACACATAATGTGGCTTTCCAGCAAAATTGGATTCTCCCACCACATCATATGTTCCCACAAGATCTTTCAACAAGGGTCGAACACAAGTTAATGTATAGAATGTGGGGATCTGCTTTGAAATGGTTTTAATGTTTAGAATGTGAGTAAAATCGCACTAGTGATACCATTACCATATTTTTTATGGCTATGATCATTTGCTCCAATATGAAACAAAGATCAATTTGTAACATTTTGACGGAATGATGACAAGTTTTATAGGAGGAGGATGTTATGTATGCCTATCTTGAACAGAGGGAAAGGGAAGAAAATGATGGATTGGAGGTAAATAAGATAGAAGGTCATGCCTGTGGGAATGATTGGGGTAGGCAAAGAGAATAAAGATATAAAAAAGATTCAATAGAAATTAATCCGAGTCCGCCACTAGTTTTTACCATTAAATATAGTGTTTTGTTCTGCCGTCTGTTTTATATAAATTGGTTAGATTTCACCTCTAATTTTCTCCATTAAATAACTTATTTTATCTTTAATGTTTGCTTAATGTTTTTTCACAGTTATCTTCCAATCCTAAATAAAATATTTTCTTATAGTCCTTAATATATAATTTTTTTAAATTTAATTAAATATTTTTGGCTCATTTTAAAATATACAGCTCTAACCATACTTCTCATTATGTCAAAAATTTTTCTTTTTTTAACTTGTTTAATGAAAATTCTGCAAAATTATAAAGTTTTTTAACATTTACCAAGTTTTAATAAACTTTAATTTCTTAATCTTTGTAAATAGTTCCTTCCATTCTTTTTAAAAGTTTTAGTCAACAGTATCACTTTCTTTTTTAAAGTTTAGATTATAAATTTTTTTCATATTTTTTAATAACTTATGTTTTCTTCTTTTGAAAATAAGGTCGATTAACTCTATAATCAACAACTTATTAATCCATTTTATAAGTTATTTTTATTATTTTTTACCTAAATCACTTAAACCCTAAATTACATAAACGGGGACAAGGACTGGTTCTAAAAAAATTAGTTTATAGGGGAAAAATAAAAAAAAACTAATATAAATATCATTACATTAATATTTAATAAAGTATTTATAATTTTTAATATATATTAAATTAATTAAAAAATAAAGTTGATTAATATTATGTAAAAATATTATTATAAGTTTATGGCTGAATGCTAATTTTGATGTTTTTAAATAAAAGTAAGAATCATTCATTCACAAGCTTCAACTTTTCGGAGTTCATGCTTCCAGCAAAGATCTCAGCCATCAGCAACGCCGAAGAGTATAGGAGGATGCTCTGTTTTTTATGCCTCAAAACAGAGAAAACTTGGGCTTGCACAGAAAGTGAAGATTCAAAATTAATGAGCAAATTGACAAGACTGATTTCGAAATGCCACAAAGAAATTTGATTCAAACCGTCTCACTATTAGTTTGTCACAGAAGACCACAAAATGGAACCCTCTTCACTATAATAATTATTAAGCTCTTCCGAAGCAGAGACTGAATTCCAACACAGAGCCTTGATGAGCTCTGATCTACTCAGAAGGATCTTCCAAACCAGAAAACGAGTTCGTGATTGGAATGATGAGCTGCAATTTGGGTTTCTTTTAATGTTTAGAATGTGAGCAAAATTACTTCTTTCAAGTTTCAAGATCTCTAAAGATAACAGAGCAAAATCATTAACATAGCAACAATAACATCGATAATACTCAAACGCCAGAATTGAATGAGACAGCATTTTCTCATCAGATCATCATCACCAGCTAGCTAGCTTCACTCTTCATGGGTCTGGACTTAATACCAGTTTCGAACAGCAGGATGGGTGGGTTGACCACCATATCCATATGCACGGCGAACCGGGAAAAAACCACCGACGAAGAGGTTGGTGGGCCGAACCGTGCATGCTATTTGCAGCCATGGCTTCTCTTCGTGGACCTGCAGGAGTACTTGGTATGGCTGCACACCCATGTCGTGGCTCATCGTCATTTGAGTTTCTGGGTTAGCGCTTCTTTGAAAAGCCTGGAACTGGATATGATTACCCATAGGATTCAAGTTCTGCAGCTTCGGTCCCCATTGAGGAGCAGCAAAAGTAACCCGAGCCCTTGGAACTGGAAATTCTGGGGGCAAAACTTGCTGCTGGCTCGTGGAGAACCAAATGTGGTGGCACCACCAACTCAGAACCAAATGTTTGCCGGAAACATGCATGAAGGTGCCAGCCCGCCGCCTCAGAAGTGCCCGAGTCAGATTCTTTACAATGTGGGGCTCCGATTTGAAATGCTTTTAACGTTTAGAATGTCAGTAAAATGACGTTTCAAGTTTCAACATCTATAAAGTTAACGTAATGATAATGCTAGTCTAATCTACAAAATCGCAATGGGGATACCATTCCCATATTTTTTATGGCTATGATCATTTGCTTCAATATGAAACAAAGATCAATTTGTACCTTTTAGAAGGAATGCTAAAAGGTTATAGGAGGATGATTTTATGTATGCCATCTTGAAGAGAGAGAAAATGAAGAAAATGATGGGTTGAAACTAGTTAGGATATAAGTAGGCCGTTCAAAGTTTTGTCTTGTGAAGAGTCAGAATAGGATAATATGTGATAGGTCTCGATCTAGTCCTTAAGATTATTCTCCCAAATATTTTTTAAAAAAAAAATAAAAAATATTTTTATTTTATTTATTTTTTTTATAAAAAATAGAAATAAAAAAATGATATTAATTATATCATATTATTTATTAGATAATTATATTTTTCTCTTCCTTACATGTATTTATTTATTTACATATAAAATAGTAATTTCAGTTGGTGAAATGAAAAAATTTAAAAAGTAATAGTATTTATAGTATAATTAATGATATTTATTATTTTAATTTAGTAATTATAATAAAAAGAATTTAATTTATTCTATTATTTTTTATATTCTAATTATATGTTACTAATAGATAGGATATATATAAAATATTTAATAGTCTATTTTTTTTTTTAAAAAATAGGATTTAGGAAATTCTATACTTGTCCTAATTTCAAAAGAGACTAGAACATACACACGAGATATGGATAAAATTGAGATAGAATTATCCAAATTTTGTTCCGTGTCTACCCCTAGATAGAAGGTTATGATTGTCAAGCATTGGAGTCAATTGTGTACTATATAGAATTATTGGGGTAGATAAATTAATTTGGGTTTGGCCTCTACTTTTCACTATTAAACACATTATTTTGTTTCACCATTAGTTTCATATAAATTAGTTAAATATTATTACATTAATATATACAAAGTATATAATTTTTAATATCTATTAAATTAACTAATTCAAAAATAAAATTGATTAATATTATATAAAAATAATATTAATTTATTGGGACGCGAATAATGATTTTGATGTTTCCTTAAATACAAAGAGTGACCACGACAGTCCCACGTCATTGGCCTCCTTTTATAAGAAAGGTTAAAAAAATGACAAAAACACAAAAATCAGCTAAAAGTTCATTTCCCTTTCAAATTAAAGGTTAGCAACACATTTAGCTTCCCTATACATAAGTATCTAACCTCACAAGATCCCTTTTTTTTTTTTTTGGGATTTTAATGTTGTTATAGGAGGAGGATGCTCTGTTTTTTATGCCCCAAAACAGAGGAGACTTGGGCTTGCAGAGAAAGCAGTGAAGATTCATTATTAATGAGAAAATTGAGAATATTGATTTTGAAATGCCACAAGAAATGTGATTAAAACTTGGACTCGAATGAATCACACGAAATCTCATCTATAATTGGATGGTTGTTTTCTTCTCCTTTCTTTTTTCATTCTTTCATTTTCTTTTTCCTATCTCTGCAACTTCCTCTATTTATCTCCACTTAGGTATGCGAGAAGCAAGATAATTGTAAGAGGGACGTAGAAGATGAACACATTAACCTTTAAACTTCTTGTCAAATATGGGATTTTTAGATCTTAATCACTTTTTCCCCCCTTTACAGCACTATTTATAAAAGATAAATGATTTCTCACCAAAGACGTGCTATTAATTACCATTCATCAAGTTCAACACCAACAATATGCGATCACAAGATCAAAGTCATTATGACATTCAAATTAAGAGTGTTTCTCACACAAGACCTCAATAAGGAACCCTGTTCGCCCCATTAGAAGAAATACATATTCTAAAATGGTGCATTAGTTAATAAGCTCTTCCTAAGCAGAGCTTGAATTCCAACCCGGAACCTCAAACTCTAACCTCCCTCGTGCTTTTTACTTTGTATGTGGATCCTCCTCGTCGTTGGCTGTTCAGCGTGATGTTATAGTGTTGATGCTGATTTACCAAACGGTGGATTCATCAGTTGAGTTCCCCTCAGGAGGATCTTCCAAACCTGAAAACTTGTTCATGTTTGGAATGAGGAGCTGCAATTTGGGTTGCTTTTAATGTTTAGAATGTGCGTAAATTTACATCTTTCAAGTTTGAACCTCTATAAAGGTAAAGTAGTGCTGGTTGAATATGCAAGGTTGCAATAGAGATCCTATGCTTAGGATGTTTTTGCTAGTTTGCTTCCATGTGAAACAAAGATCAACACCATTCCGATCCCTGCTTTATGAAATTTGAAGAATGTGGAAGAGCTTTGGAGGAGGAGGATTTCATGAACAGATAGAAAGGGGAGAAGATGAAGGATTGGAGCTAAGGAGGATAGAAGGCTTATGGTTGTGAAGCATGGAAGTATCCTGTGCTTTATATAGAATGATTGGGGTCACTCGCTTTCATGAAAATTATTTGAGTTACGCCCTTGGTTTTTACCATCAAATAAGCTGCTTTGTCGAGCCTTTAGTTTATATATGAATTATGGTGCATTCCACCTTTAGTTTTCACCACAAAACAGTTTTAAATTTTTATATAAATTAATATAGATTTTACCTTTAATTTTTACTATAAAATAACTTATTTATTAAACATTTAATTTTTATATAAATTAATATGAATTATTGTTTTATTTTTTATTATAAAATAACTTGTTGATTAAGCCTTTAATTTTTATATAAATTAATGTAAATTTCCCCTCTAATTTTTACCATAAAACAACTTATTTATTGAGCCTTTAGTTTTTATATAAATTAATATGAATTATGCTCTATTTTTCACCACAAAACAACTTGTTCTTTTTTGAGCCTTTAATTTTTATTCCATCTTTCATTTCATATAAATAATAAATTAGTTGGATTTCACCTTTAATTTTCTACACAAAAGAATTTGATTTGTTGAGCTAATAGTTTTTATTCTGCTCGTGTTTTAAATATATAAACTAGTTTTTATAGGTTAAGCCATTAGTTTTCACTATACATTACATAATTACTTGTTTTGTTGAGCCATCAGTTTTTCTCCGCTTTTATTTTTCATGTGTAAATTAATAAATATTTCACTTTTAGTTTTGCTCTTCCTTTAGTTCTCATTTGTGATTTAATAAAGATTGCACAAAATATAAAAAATAAATTTATTTCTTTTGATTAATGATAAATGCAATATATTAATTTTTCATATTATATACGTAATAGATTTTAAAAACAGTGGACAAATAATAAAACAAAAAAATTCTTATATTTTAGAAACTTAAAATTTTAAATTGGGCTTGAGAGGCCCATTTCCCTCACTGGTCCATGAGCTTTTAGTACTGATGGATTCTTTTTCATACCTCATATCACCATCTTGATGCCAATAAAAATTGACACATATAATAAAAAATATATTTATATCTTATAAATATATGAATTTGATTCCTACTACTGTTATGATAACTCTTTTAGTAGGTAATTTCATAAGTTCCTTATAAGCACTCTCTGAACTATGGGATTATACCATAATTTTAGTGGGAGACCAATGTATAACCCACATAAATTTTTTTATAATAAAAAAAATAACCATCTTGAGGCCATTATAAATATTTTAGTATTGATTAAAGTTTAAACTTTTTTTTATACTAAAAAAATTTAGATGAATTCGACATCATTCTCTTATCAAAGTTAGAGCATATCCCCAAGATTTAGAGAGTACTTATAGAAAACTTAAAAAATCGTCTACTAAAAGAATTCTTATAACGACAACAGAAATTAAACTTGTGTCTTTATGGAATATGAGTCAGTTCCTTAAAAAACAAAAGTTTAAACTTTTTATCATCAAAATATTTTGTGTGGAAACAGAAAATTGAAAAATCTTGCGGCCAACATATCATGCTTTCCATAGTAGGTATAATGTCAAATTACATAAAATTACTATAAACTTTGAGTTATATATTCTTAACCTTTAAAACTTAAAATAACAAAGTTTTCTGAGCTTTTAAGTCATGTGGATAATCTCAACTATCAATTATGTACTCTCTTAGACTTTATTTTTACACACACACACACACACACATATATATATATATAAGAGTTGTTTGCATAAATGTAATACTCATTAGGACCTTAATATAAAAACTAATTAGAGAATTGATTTTAATCTTAAATATAAAATATATTTTTTATATTTATAATTTTTTTTAATTAACTATATTGATACTTCGTTAATAATAATAAAGTAAGAGAGAGAATGAATTGTGAAAAATTATAATATTTAAAAAATATATCATATTAACTAATTTAACTATTTTAATCTAATTAAATTTATTAAATATGTTCAATATTAAAGGATATAAGAATACTTTAGAAGGTCCATTGTAAAATTTCAAAAGTTATGGAAGTCATGGCCCATTGTTCTGAAAGTTATATATAATTTAGCTTAAGTATAATTAATAATATAGGTATCAAATCAAGGCCAAGAAAACCACCCCAAAAATTTTATTCCATATTTTTAAGTTCAGATCATAATGTACATATAACTAAAGCTCAAGCCATATCGTCCAAAACTACAACACAAGATCAGATTCAATTCACCTCTTGTATTATTTAATCTTTCACTGCTTAGAATACATAAATGAGAAACATTGTGCTTCTCATTGATCATTATTATTGAAGTTGACATAATTTTTATTCATTAAGGGCTTAGATCTTGGAATCGTCCAGCCTAACGTTTCAGTCATGTCCAAGTCACAAGGTGACATCCCATTAGGAAGATTCCAATCAAAGCAGTGCACTAATTGAGCTACAGCAAGTTTAACTATAGTTAAACCCATTCGCAGCCCAAGACATTTTCGGCGACCAGCACCAAATGGTATGAGTTGAAAATTATTTCCTTGAAGGCCTACATCACTACATACTATTAAAAAATCTCTCTGGATAAAACACATGAGCATTATCCGACCATATCTTAGGATCTGGTCCAATTGCCCATGCATTTACCAGGATCCGAGACTTCTGTATGTAGTATCCATTGCCCATAACGTCTTCTATGGACTCTCGAGGGACGAATGTTACAACAGGATAAAGTCTTAATGACTCCTTAATCACCATATTCAAGTAGTTCAAATTTACAAAATCAGCTTCTTCCACCATTCTATCCATTCCGACCACATTCTTAATCTCATCTTGAAGATTCTTCATCACCTTCGGATTTTTTAAGAGTAGAGATAATGTCCATTCAAGCGTCAGAGAAACAGTGTCATATGAAGCAGATATGATCTCTAACGTAACAGCCTTAATTTTATCTCGACCAATCCTATGTTCTTGTTCACCATCTGTGGCTTCGTGTATCATTAATGAGAGTAAAATGACTATAAAGTCTTCAGGCTTCCCATCTTTCTGTAAATTATTAGAGGCAAGTTCATGCTCCCTTACTATCTTCTCCAACATTTGGTCAAGTGCTTTAGCTGTTTCTTTTATATGACGTGTTAGTCCCTGAAAGAGAATAGACATTATTTCAACGACTTTACTAGTCATTTCATTAAAACATCATTAAAACTTGCTTCTCTAAAAGGGAATTTGTAAGTTATTTATAAAACTAATTCTACTTCACTCCTACATATAAGTTCATCTTAATTAATTCTTATATACCAATAAATATTAGTTAAATTATTTAATATGTCTTATATTTAATTTTTTGTCTAAATTTGCCCTTATTTAAGAATGAGTATTACCCTATATTTTTTCTTATTTTCTTTTCTTTCTCTCCATTTTTAATAGGGTAAAATTAAAAGACATTCATTAATATTCCTATAAATGAACTTTTATTGAAGACCAAAATTTTCAGGTAAAATGGACTTGCCCATAGGAGACCAGAGCAGTTCAATAAACAAAAAAGTTTCTATAAATGTTACAAGTACAAGTCTAACAAAAAATCTAAAAGATTAGTATAATAAAAAGGAGAATCCCTTAAACTTATTAAAACCACACTTTATTTATGAGACTCCCTGATAATAGACTCATAACATTAGACTAGCTATAATTAAGCACTAATATATTTGCTCTTATTATAAGATACTTCCTATTATTTTATTAAAATAAAGAAAATCTTTAAACCTCATTAATTCTATTTAAAATATTTTAATTTTTTAATTTTATCCCTATTTAATATACACTATATACTCAATAAAATCTACTTAATAATAAATAAAAGATAAAATTATATATTTATATAAAAAATTTAATAATATAAATTATAAATAAGTACAAAAATTTTCCACTCTCTCTACCTTAAATAAGACCGGACAACCGGACAAGCATCAATACGAACCCAACAACGTACTAAAATGATAACTTTTAAAAAATGGAAGCCTAAAGACAGATGGTTTTATACTTTTATTGAGAGATCAAAATGCTAATTCACAATGAAAAAGAACTATATGGGGTTAGTAATTTCAACGGTCACATACCTGAAGATCAAAAGATCCAAGACATGGCACAAAATCCGCAAGATTAAAAGCACCACCTAATTTAAAAGCCTGAGAGATGAGCCCCCTCAAATCAATTTGATCATCCTTAATACGTCCGAAAATCATCTTACAAGCCCGGTCGCTAATGTTCACAACCTCACCCATAGTTGCAGCTCTCTCAAGGACTTCACCATAGTTCGCACCTTCTCCTTCCTTAAAGGACAAAAAGCTCAACTTTTGAAGCACTGAGAAGATGTTGGCCGCACAGTTTCTTCATGTTACGCCAATATGGCCCATACTCGGAAAAACCTACTCCTCGGCTGCCGTAAAAGAGGTAATCATCAGTGGCTTGGTTCGATGGCCGGGTCGCGAAAGCCGGGTCATGAGTCTTGAGAAATAGATCAGCAGCTTCAGAAGAGGACACCACAATGGCTGGGACCTGTCCGAGCCACAAGGACATGATGGGTCCATACTTGTCGGCTAGAGATTGAAGCCCGCGATGTTGAAGTGTGCCTAATAAGTAGAGGTTGCCTATCACGGGAAGAGCCAAAGGACCTAATAGTGAGTCACAAGTGATGCATTAATATATACGTCCCATCACAAATATAAGGATCATGATCTTAAATTATAATGATAATAATTAATAAATACTTCTCTAATCCTTAATATATGAGATAGTTAGAGAGTTAATTTTGATTTTGAATACAAGAACTTAATCTATTTTATATATCATATTTATTATTTTTCTAAATAAATTTACCTAATTTATAAATTGATATATAATTTAATATTATATAAAGTTATTTTAGGGATATTAGGTCAAATTTATTATAATTAAATAATTTATCTATTTTTTTTAATTTATTTAAATTAGTTAAATAGAGTTCTTAAGTTAATGACTAAAAAAGAAATAAATAACCAAAATCATGCACATAACTTCAATACAAAATTGTATTTGTACTAAAAAAAATGATATATACCTGGGGGACTTTTACGATCATTTTTGCTTTTATTATTTGAACACAAGAAGATAGAAAGAATGTAAATAAACGTCAAAAGGAGGAATGCAGGAATGGCTATTGTTGAAGGCAACATTGAGCGATAGCTTAGCTTCCTCCTCCTTTGTTTGCTAACCTTAACGTATTTTCTGTGTATATGGCGATGGGTAATATATATATGTGTGTGCGGCAGTGTGGGGGTGTGTTCCATCTTTTAAGTATTTTTATTATTTAATTACTTTTTAGTAAGCATGATTTAGACATCTTACCTAATCCTTGAGAGAGATAATATAATTATATACGATTTATATGGACCCATCTGACGTGTCATTTTGTACTGAGCATAACCAAAAAAAAATTATATAATAAAGTTGACATTGATTTGTTCGTCTATACATATAAAATGTTAAGATGAATTCACCTGTTCGTATGTAATTGGTCCATTAATTTGGCCACGATTTTAATGAATAATCATTAATTGGAACGGAAAGATTCTGCGTATCTTTAACTTTCTGTTTCGATCGTCGTTTATTTGTGATATCTGATCATCTGTGTCTACGCTCAACTGTTTTTGTGGGGGATATATTATTGGAGAACCTTACGAAATGCCTTGTAGTTACAATTAGATCTCCTTTCTGAAAGGATGGGCACGTTTTGTTTTGGAGGGTAAAACATTGTACACATGTTTTTTCACATGTATCACCCCGTTAAAAAATAATAATATTTAAGACATCATTAAATATTAAATATAAATATTTTTTTAATAGAAATTCAATTATTAGTTGATCAGAAATTAGTTATTTTTGTTATACCCAAATTTTGTTAGTCACATGATTTTTGTTAGAATATACTTAGTCTATCCTTAATGGATTAAAGCCCAATCCCAATACAAGTCGGGGCTATTACATGAATAATGAAAAATATGGGTCTATTGAGGGATTTTTCTCTTTGTCATTTAAGAGTTTGAATCAGTATTCATATGTGAGGGTGACTTCTAGAACGTTAGCCGCTCCCTTCTCTCCCTTTTTAAAGTGTCATTTCTCTCTTCTGTTATTCACTCTCTTCTCTTATGGTGTTATTCCCCCTATTCTAAACATAAGAGTAGATTGTTTTAGCTAAATTAAATAATTTAATTAATTATAATCAAATTTAATATCTAAAGATAAATTTATATCATATTATTTTTAATTTATTTAAATTAGTCAACTAATTTATATATTAATTAATAATTAATTTATTTAATTTATATAAAAAAATTACTAATTTTTATAATTATAATATAAAGGAAAAGTATTTGTTATGAGTCATAATTGGAGTCCTCCATGTGATGATTCGGATTTGCGGGGGTTACCGTACAGGAATGCTTTGGACTTCTATGTACACCACGATTCCTTCAATTTTTTTTTTGATAATAGAATGTTTAGTGAGTTGATTCCCATAGACTCGTAGAGTTATGATATGTATTTACATTTAAAAAGTATTTACAAAAAATTTTATATATCACCTACTAATAAAATTTTTATATTAGTAATAAAATTTAAACTTATAATTTTATAGATTATAATTTAATTTTTTATTAATTAAATTAACATTTATTGGTGATTCCTTCAATTTTAATTAATAAGCTAAATGTCGATAGTTAAACATCTACCAAGTTATGCATTAATTGGCTTTATTAGTTTTTGGTTAAGCACATTACTAAATTGGATTCAAATAGGTCCATACCATATTCATTTTCTAATCAATACTATTCTATACTTGTATTGGTTGATTGTACTTCATTTTTTTTGTGATTAATGAAATTCACTTTTTTTGCAAAAAAAAAATTTATACTATTCAATACAATCTAATAACATTTATTTATTTACATAAATACAATATTCATTAATTGTCTCGTACGTGGCATAAAATTACATGAATATATTCCATTCATTATAAACATGAAAAGGTAGACGATGAGTTAGCATAGCTGACAAGTGCTTAGATTTTTGCAACGTGAGGCCAAATGATTCAGTCATGTCCAAATCACTAGGTTCCATTCCAAAAGGAAGCTCCCAATTAAAGCAGTGCACAAGTTGAGCTATGACAAGTTTAACCGTGGTTAAACCAACCAGCATTCCAGGACATTTTCTACGACCCGACCCGAATGAGAAAAGTTTATCGAAATCATATTCTGGAAGCTGGCTTGATGAGTTACTATTCAAGAACCTTTCTGGATAAAACACATCAACATTATCTGACCATGTCTGAGGATTTCGTCCCAGTGCCCATAAATTTACTAAGATCTGTGTCTTTTTCTTTATGTAGTATCCATCAACCATAATATCCTTTGTGGATGCTCGTGGGATGAATGGTGCAATTGGATGGAGCCTGAAATTCTCCATGACCACCAAGTTCAAGTAATTCAACTTTGATAAATCTGTCTCGTTCACAATTCTATTCATTCCGACCACAGTTTTTAGTTCATCTTGTAGATTCTTCATCACCCTCGGATTCCTCAAAAGTTCAGATAGAATCCACACAATAGTCATAGCAGCAGTTTCATATGCCCCAGCAATCATAGATAGTACTGTAGCCTTAATGTCATCTCGAGTAATAATTTCATGGTTTTGCTCATCATCATCAATGGGTTGATGCATCAATGACAGTAATATATCAATGAAATCTTCATGTTTCCCATCTTTGTACGAGTTATTAGCTTGTTCATGTTCTTTAATTATCTTTTCCAACAATTGGTCTAGCGCTCGGCTTATCTCCTTGAAGCTTTTTGTAAGCCCCTGAAACAGCAGGATTATTTAAACAGTTTCATATACTCACTTATTCTATTCTTAACATAATATAATATAAAAGCTATTTGATTTTTTAATATATTAAAAAAATTAAATAAATCAGTTAATTATTACTAAGTTCTAACACCCAAGAAACATTAATATTATATACTTCTTAATTTACTTAATTTAGTCAACTAATTTTTATATTAATTATAATTGATTAATTTATTTAATTTTTTAATCTAACTAAATTAGTTATATGGAATCTTATATTAAGGATAAGGCGTAAAAAGGGTAGAGGAAGGGGAGGAAACCTAAATCCTACTAGGCTTGCTCTAATGGCATGTTCTAATCTATTGGTCCCATAATTTTCACTCGGTTATAAATTAATTTTTAAATTTTAACCCACTGCAACTCAATTATTATAATTTAAATAATTTAAAACTTAGTCACTAAACTTTGTTAAATATATGATTTTATTTTCTATGTATCAAAAACATAATTTTGTTATCTAAAATATAGAGACCGACATTTTAAATAGTTAAACTATAGGTATTTATTTACATCGAGTCAAAATTTAAAAAATAAATTACAACTGAATTAAAACTATAAGGATTAAATTATATTGATTTATAGTTTAGTAAAAAACATGTGTTACAACTGAATTAAAACTATAAGAACTTAATTTCATCTTGAGTTAAAATTTAAGATATGAGTTATGACCAAGTTCAAATTATAAGGATAAAATATTAATTTTTACTTTTCTAAAAAAAATCATGTTATTCATTTAGAACATCATACCTGGAGATCAAATACTCCTAACCAAGGCACAATATCTGCAAGATTAAATTCTCCAGCCAATCTCAAACCCTTAGAAACGAGCCCCTTCAAATCAAATTCACCATCCTTATTGCGTCCCAATATAATCTTATAAACCATATCTTCTAAAAGTCCATGAACTTTCTCACTGATGTCCACAATCTCACCCCTCTTTGCAGCATTTTCCAATGACTTCACCACCATTCTTATCTCCTCCCTCCTAACATGACCTATCAACTCTTGATTTGAAGCACTAAAAATATGTTGGACGCTTAGTTTCTTCAAGTGGCGCCAATATGAGCCATAATTAGAAAAGAGTAGACCCTTAGAGCCGTAAAACAGGTAATCACTGGCCTGAGTTTGGCGACGGTCTGCGAAAACCGGGTCATGAGTCTTGAGGAACAGTTCAGCAGCTTCAGAGGAGGAGACCACAATGGTTGGGACTTGTCCGAGCCACACCAACATGATGGGTCCATATTTGTTTGCCAAAGATTGAAGGTTGCGATGTGGGAGTGTGCCTAACAGGTGGATGTTTCCGATAACAGGAAGAGCCAGAGGTCCTAGTGATGCATTATGAAAATTTGAAAGTGATAAAAGGGCATTGTTAAGCAAGAAGAACGGAGATAATGAAAATGTCATTAATCCACAAAAAGATACAGTGCACCCTCTTAGGGCCTGTTTGGTGTGAGGGAAATGGAGAGAACAATAAGAAAAATTTTAATTAGTTCAACTTAAAAGATTGGAGAAATGGGATTAAAAGTTTTTAATTAATTTTTTTATCTTTTATCTTATATAGTATCTTTATTAAACTTTTATAACTCCACTTATTAATTTCTTTTAAATTAAACTAATTAAAAAGTTTGCTCCCCTCCTCAGCTAGATCATCTCCCCTCCATTTCCCTTACCAAACAGACCATTAGGGGTTACCCTAACCAAATCCTTCCTTAAGAGATGACAAAAAACCCCAAAATCCTAAGGTTATGTTTGAATGAAAGAAAAAGTGAGAGGAAAAATAGGAAGGAGAGAATATTAAGAAGAAAACCTTTTAAAAATAGTAAAACAATTTACTATATTTGGGAGCTTTCTATCATAGTATTATTTTCTCCCTAATCTTCTTATCCAAACTTAGGGTCAAGGAGTTTTGAGAAAGAGCCTAAGTTAACAGCCCACGCTCTTGGTGAGGATTAAACTATATCACACATGCTTAAACCACAATAGAAACCACCAACTAATCAATTCATCGTGATCTTAACCAATTAACTGTAATCTTTAACAAAGTTGACATATTATATCTCCAACAGAAACATTAATCCTAATAAGGTAAGAAGAAAAGGCTATCATCCCCACAGATTCAAATACAAAAACGAGATAATGATAATCAATAAAGCTCCTAGCTACAAGAAACAACAGATAAAATACCTGGAGGACATTTGCGAGCAAATTTGTTGTGCTTGTTTGGGCTCAAGAAGATAGCAAGAATGTAAATTGACGTCAAAAGGAAGATTATAACAGGAATGGCTACTGTGGAAGGAAACATGTTGGATAGTTTGATATCTAATGAAACTAAAAGCTTGGAGGCTAGAAGATGCATGGGTGATCATAATGCACATATACATATATATATATATAGAGAGAGAGAGAGAGAGAGCAGCTTGTTTACGTAAGAAAATAAAGCTGTGGGCCCAACTTAAATCCCATTTTGCCACGCGCTTATTTGACTTATGTAATATTGGCAGCTTAATGGGATAAGAAAGCTGCTTGGCTTATCCATGACGTATATAAGATTTCCTATGATATTTTTGGGATTTAAATACCCACAACAGATACATAGATACTTATATACTATAATACTAACTCACTGGCTTGCGCGTGCACACAAAATAAATGCTGCTTTATATATACTCATTCCGTTATTTATATTATCCCTAAAACAGAGCATAAATTATGAAATGAATGTCATTTCTGTACAAATTAGTTATCTAATTAATTTTTAAATTTAGAGAGAATAATTCAACGTCACAGTTTTCTAGATGCTCCTTTGTCCAACAACACATGAAATCATGCGTTAGGGTCCAAATCTCTGGGCGGCAGATTCCTTCAATATTGAAGCAGCTTTAATTTTAAACTGCAAAAGTCAGTTTGCATGTCTCCAGCATGATGCCAAACAAGTTCCCAAACGCTGAATAAATCAATAAATTATCAATTAATTAAGATTCTTGTTTTCTTTATTTTTTTCCCTTTTATTAATTTGTTTTACCTGCCCCCAATAATGTAAGATTAAAGAATGAGACTGATAGGAGTATGCTGACCCGAAATGAATAATACCAACACTCAAGATGACACGCACGCACACATATGTTTCGATTAGTTTTTAGATAATAATTTTTAAAAAAATAATAAAAATAATTTTGGTAAAAAACAATTTCCAAAAAAATAGATTTTTTTATTGAAAAACATTCTTTTTCTCCCTAAAACCTTTGTTTCCCATCATCATAAAGTGTTTTTTTAGAAGTTTTAATATGTTTGGTTTGTATATTTCAAAATATGATTTATACTTTTGAAATTTTTTTTTTAGGATTACCCAAACACTCCCTAAGAAGTGAATGACATATTTGTCCCATAAGTTTGGCATGACTTAGACATATATGCCATACGTAAGAGATTAAGAACCATCAATACTTCATTATCATTATTATTATTATTTGATGGTAAAAAATACTTTAGTAATATTATTATTTTTGTTCGCAAGCATTACACAATGAAATTTAAATAAAGTATTAATTTTTATTTCTTTCGAATGTTCCAGGCTACTTCAAATTTTGCTTGGCGAAACAAAATCTAGAGTAGTCAAGAACGTTATGAAATGAACAAAACTAGATTCTTAATTTGAAATTATTACTTTATTCAAAATTTTATGTCATAATGTTCCTAACCAAAAAACTTAATAAAGTTTCTACTAGAAGTTAAAATAAAGTTATAAATATTATTCAACATCAATATATAAAATATGAAATTTATAACAAGTTATTGTGGTGGCTTTATTCCAAAATTTTGCATAATTTAAGAAAAATTCTGTTTAATTTAATAATAAAACCATGGAGGAGTTATGTTGATTTATTCCAAAATGTGTTTCATTCTATAGCATAATTTAATGTTCCAAACCAGCTTTGGTTACGCGGCACTTGGCTTTATGTGCGTCCTAATGAGGGATTATTTATTCTAAGCGTTTAATGGAACAAAACGTTTGTGAAAAGACTTGGGTAAAATGACAAAAGGAAAAATTACTATAGGATCTCAATTAGTGAATGTAATAATTCTTAAAACGTTTCATAATAAGTTAACATCGTACACTGACAGATTTTGATGCATGAAATGATAAATAGGTCTCTACACAAACATATACCGTATTAATGTTCTAATCTATACTATTCTATAAGATGACATGACATTTATTTACATTAATATCCATACTCATTGTCTCAAGGCCTAAACTTACATGAATTTCATTCATTATAAACCTCAAAAGGTAGACGTTGAGTTATCACAACTGACAAGTGCTTAGATCTTTGCAACGCAAGGCCAAATGATTCAGTCATGTCCAAATCACTAGGTTCCATTCCAAAAGGAAGCTCCCAATTAAAGCAGTGCACAAGTTGAGCTATGACAAGTTTAACCGTAGTTAAACCCACCTGCATTCCAGGACATTTTCTACGACCCGACCCGAATGAGAAAAGTTTATCGAAATCATATTCTGGAAGCTGGCTTGATGAGTTACTATTCAAGAACCTTTCTGGATAAAACACATCAACATTATCTGACCATGTCTGAGGATTTCGTCCCAGTGCCCATAAATTTACTAAGATCTGTGTCTTTTTCTTTATGTAGTATCCATCAACAATAATATCCTTTGTGGATGCTCGTGGGATGAATGGTGCAATTGGATGGAGCCTGAAATTCTCCATGACCACTAAGTTCAAGTAATTCAACTTTGATAAATCTGTCTCGTTCACAATTCTATTCATTCCGACCACAATTTCTAGTTCATCTTGTAGATTCTTCATCACCCTCGGATTCCTCAAAAGTTCAGATAGAATCCACACAATAGACGTAGCAGAAGTTTCATATGCCGCAGCAATCATAGATAGTACTGTAGCCTTAATGTCATCTCGAGTAATAATTTCATGGTTTTGTTCATCATCATTAATGGGTTGATGCATCAATGACAATAATGTATCAATGAAATCTTCATGTCTCCTATCTTTGTTTGATGAGTTAAGAGCTTGTTCATGCTCTTTTATTATCTTTTCCAACAATTGGTCAAGCGCTTTGCTTATCTCCTTTAAGCTTTTTGTAAGCCCCTGAAACAATATGATTTAAATACTTTCATTATATATCAATTAGAGTTAAACTCACTCCAACCCTTATAGTTTTAATGGGTCTTGGTTTAAATCCCTATATTTGTTTTTGATGTTTTTCATCCCTATACTTTATATTGTTTAAAACATTAGTCTTTATAGTTTCGTAATTAAGGATTTGGATAAGAGCTGAATGACTTTAATTTCACATATTTTGGTGATGACACTATTAAATAGATTGGTGTGAAATGCTGACTATGATTGATATAGCTTACATATAAGAACTAAAACTAAATTAATACTTGTTAAAAGTATATGAAGTAAAATCAAAACTTATTAAAAATATAGGGACATGGAGGGTGTTTAATACTATAAAAAAACTTAAATAGTATGATAGAGGCTAACAAAATCAATTTTAATAGACCAAAGGGAATTTAAGTGGAGAAATTGATTTTCAAGAATAAAAATTTGGTCTCTTTCGAGCTCCAAGCTCAAATGGATATATACCTACTTATAAGTGAGACTGTGAATTATCACACATGGATTTAAACTCACACTTGAGTGTGAGATTTAGAACCAAATTTCAGGAATGAAAATGCTAATCAAATCATTAAAAATAATCATGTTATACATTTAATAAAACATCATACCTGGAGATCAAATACTCCTAACCAAGGCACAATATCTGCAAGATTAAATGCTCCAGCCAATCTCAAACCCTCAGAAACGAGCCCCTTCAAATCAAATTCACCATCCTTATTGTGTCCCAATATAATCTTATAAACCATATCTTCTAAAAGCCCATGAACTTTCTCACTAATGTCCACAATCTCACCCATCTTTGCAGCATTTTCCAATGACTTCACCACCATTCTTATCTCCTCCCTCCTAACATGACCTATCAACTCTTGATTTGAAGCACTAAAGAGATGTTGGACGCTTAGTTTCTTCAAGTGGCGCCAATATGAACCATAATTAGAAAAGACTAGACCCTTGGAGCCGTAAAACAGGTAATCACTGGCCTGAGTTTGGCGACGGTCTGCGAAAACCGGGTCATGGGTCTTGAGGAACAGTTCAGCAGCTTCATAGGAGGAGACCACAATGGTTGGGACTTGTCCGAGCCACACCAACATGATGGGTCCATATTTGTTTGCCAAAGATTGAAGGTTGCGATGTGGGAGTGTGCCTAACAAGCGGATGTTTCCGATAACAGGAAGAGCCAGAGGTCCTAGAGAAGCATTATGAAAATTTGAAAGTGATAAAAGGGCATTGTTAAGCAAGAAGAACGGAGATAATGAAAAAGGGCATTGTTAAGCAAGAAGAACGGAGATAATGAAAATGTAATTAATCAACAAAAAGATACAATATAATCACTCTCTTAGGGGTAATCAAATCCTTTCCTCAAGGATAACAAACAACCCCAAAACTTTTGGGAACTCGTGAGAGAGGACCTATGGGGTTAAACTATCCCACACGCTTCAACCACGCTATAAAACTTTTATATATAGAGTCTAACCAACTAATCGATTCATTGTGATCTTAACCAAGATCACATATTATATCCCTATCATGCAGCAGAAGAAAAGGCTATCATGCATCTCCCTTGATATTCAAATACAAGAACATGATAACGAACATTATAAGTTCCTATCTACAAGAAATAATATAGATATCAATATACCTGGAATTTTCTTGTGTTTGTCGTTTAAGCGTAAGAAGATAGTAGTAAGAATGTAAATTAACATTAAGAAGAAGATTGCAGGGATGGATATTGTTGTAGGAATCATGTTGGATAGTTTGATAAGTAGCGAAAGTGAAAAGTTGGACGCTAGAGGATGGGTGATCATAATGCATTAGATAAAACTGTATATATAGCAACTTATTTAGTGAGAAAAGATTTTTTTTGTTTTTTTTGCTTTACCTATACTTGGATCCCCCATTTGTTTAAGCTATTTTCAATACGATTTAGACGCGACACGATCCCCCCTCGAATATATTGTGGGCCCAACTAAAATCTCATTTTGCCACGTTCATATTTGACTTTGTAATATTTCCAGCTAAATGCGGCAAGAAAGCTTATTGGCTTATCCATGTTACTTATATTATACTTTAATTAATTAGATACATATGACTATCTTAATGACTTAATTCTTCATAAAATATTGCTATCTCATGGTTTGGTTTTTCTAAATTATAATCTCAATTCTAATTTAAAAGAAAGATGAATTTTCAGTCAACAACTGCAATTTCTCATTGTCCGAAACACAGAAAATGAATGGAGCAGTACAATCAAGTAATATTTATTATTTTTCAATAATATTTTTAAATTTAACACATTATATTAATTACTCTTAATATTTTAATTTAGAAAATAACTTATAAAATGAAACATAAATTCTTGCTAGACAATGCCCTATAATAAACAGGGGTGGAAAATGTCTCTATAATTATTTGGTTAAGTGGTGGGTTAATTAGATCATAAAATGCGAGAGTTGAAATTTGATTCTCATTTTGTTAAAAAAGACTATGTAAAAGGCACCTTGGTTGTAAAATTTTAATTAACATTACTCAGTTATTAAGATAATTAATAATATGATATAAAAAATATACTCAAATATCAGATAGTCCCAGAAGTTATAAGAAAAACAAGGAAGTCAACCGTTATGAAATGAACCCCACTTCATGTATGATTTATATACGCTACCTAACATGCTGCTAGTAATGCCTAATTAACCTGAAATTCTAATCAAGCTATTAATTTTTAAATCTAGTGAGTATAATTCACGCCACATTTTCTTATTTTTTAAAATGAAAACTAATTTAAAAATTCTCTTAGTTTATCTCAACTTTGAATTATGTCTCTGTATTTTGTTTGATTTGAATTCAATCTTAATATAAAAATATTAATTTTAATATATATAGTTTCATGTGTACTTTATGATTTTTTTCATTTCATTTAACAAGTTTTAACACCTGCACATTTATACAAACACAAATAATAAGTGTCCAGTTCAAATAAAATACATTATAAAAATTTAATTTACAACTAAAGTAAAGTATAAAAATATATGAATTAAATTGAATCGAAAGGGAGGATTTTCATATATCTTCTCTAGATGCTCCTTTGTACAAAAACACATACATGGACACATATTGCCACCTGAGTGTGCTTATACTAAACAACATCAGTACAATGTTAACATAACGTTAGTCTTAGTCCAGCTGAAGGATATAATTACAAAACGCCTTTAAAGTATACCACTTAACTTTCTAAATGTCACAAAAATAAGGGTGAATTTCAAATTATCTAATTACAGAGACCTATTTAAAAATTGATGTAAATTATAAAAAAAAAATCCAACTTTATATGAATTTCAACCCATATATTTATCTTTAAACTATAAATTTTAAAATAATTATATACATTATATAAATATTACATCTCCTAATTATTTTCTTGTTTATTTTTTTAAATTATAAATATTTGTTAATGGTTAGCTAGCCATATACTCATCAATTCCTATTTATAAATTACTTTCAACATGTTTTATTTGAATCAAGAAAATTTTTAAATATCATTAACTTTATCTTAAACTTAATAACTTTATATAACTTTACCCCTATTTAATAGATAAATACTTACATAGTCTAGGAATTTCCTATCATCTAAACTCTATATAATTATAATACAACAATTCAGTTGATAATTTATTTAAAAAATTTATAATTTATTTTATTTTTAAGAAAAATAAATATTTTAACTTGACAAAAAAAAACTCATCCTAAACCAAATTATGAGGTTTATTTTTTCTTTAAAATAAAATATAAATTATCTCATACAAACCATCAACTAAATAAGATTAAAACGCTTATAGTTATTATATTATGATTTGATAAAGTTAAGATAATATGTCACTCTTAAATTTTTAAATTATATAAATATTTCTCTATTTAATATATACTCTATCTCAAATTTCAAATAGTACAAAGTCTAGCTCCTATTTGTAAGAATAAAATTGTACGATCGAGAAATATGCATTTGGTGTTACGTAGACTGTCCAATTTTTCAACCACGGAATCAACCCATCAATTATTAATTAATTACAAGTTGCTGTCCCACAATAATGTAATATTTTCCCTTTTTCTTTCTTTTTGCCCCACCTCCAATAATGTAAGATTAAGAAATGAGACTGCTGGGATTTGCTGACACATAACATTATATTAACAGTTTAACACCCAAGATAGGTCTCTCTCTCTCTCTCTCTCTCTCACACACACACACACACGTGTACAATGACTAAGAAGTGTACACCATATTTATCCATAAGTTTAGCATGACTTACACCTGTATGCCATTTATGTAAGATTAAGAACCATAAATGCTTTATTATTATTATTATTATTATTAATTTGTTGTTAGCAAACGTTACGCAATGAAATTTGAATAAAGTATAATTTTAAAGAAATAATTTTTATTTATTTCGTAATGTTCCGGACTACTTCAAACTTCAAACTTCAAATTTGATTTCGTGAAACAAAATTTGTAGTCAAGAACGTTATGAAATGAATAAAAATAAATTCTTAACTTGACATTATTACTTTACTTTAGTCAAAATTTTATGTCATAATGTTCCTAACCAAATTTTTTTAATAAAGTTTCTACTAAAACTAAAGTTAAAATAAAGTTATAAAGATCATTCCACATTAACATAAAATATGAAATTTACGTGTTGGTTTAGTTGGATTTTGTTTTTATCAATTGAATACTTCTATTAACTAAAAAAAGTGCAATACAACGGCCGCAGAGCGGAAATAGAGAGCAAGCATAGCAAAGTCCAAACAAAATGGAAAAACAAGATAAGAAGCAAACAAGTAGACTAACCAACACCCAATCTTAAATTAGGAGAAGAGTTCAAAACAGTTTAATCTCGATCTTCTTTGGCATCTATAGTTAGAATAGAAGACAAAGAGAGTGATGGTTCTGAAACCCACCCCAGCAGGCACGCTTGCTTAACCGCATCAGCTGCAAGACAATTAGTTGCTGAATTACCCCTTCGAAGAGTGAAAACCAGAGAGAACCCAACTCTAGATGCTAGAACATTAGAGATATCATGCAGAATGATTCGACTCCTCGATCCAATCAAACCGATCAGGTTGTTGAGAATCAATAGAATTCTTAAGTTGATGGCAATCTATTTCAAACTGAACCTTTTCATGTCCCAGATCAATGGCTAACAATAAAGCACGTTTCTAAGTTAGGGCCTCCGCCATAAAAGCAGATAAAGATTTAACTTTATCAACAAAGCCCCATTTGAAAGATCCCCATTCATCTCTACAAATAATACCCACTGCTGCCGAATTAGATTCTCCTTTGAAGGCTCCATCACAATTGATTTTCAAGTAACCATAAGGAGGGGGACACCAGGTAATACTAGCATTATCACCCAGGGCCTGACTAGTTTCAGGATTAACCTCAACACAAGTATTCCAAAACATTATGGATTTCATGCTAAGGAGTTACATGCAAACAAAACTTATTAGACATACTGACACATGTATTTCACATAATTCACAATAAAAACCAATATAATATGCTAAATTCACCACTTTTGTTCTTCATAGTTTACATTTTCCCACTATCTTTTTTCATTACGAGTCTGAGGACGATCTGCGAAAACCGGGTCGTGGGTCTTGAGGAATAGTTCGGCTGCTTTAGGGGGAGAGACAACACTGGTTGGGATCAGTCCAAGCCGTAAGAACATGATGGGTCCATATTTGTTGGCTAGAGATTGAAGGTTGAGACGTGGTAGTATGCCTAACTGGGAATGTTTCCTATAATAGGAAGATCCAAAGGTCCTAGTAAGGCATATTATGAAAGATATTACGAAGTTGCAAAAAGTGATAGTAAAAAAGATCAAGTAGTTGCAACAAGAAAGAAAAGATAAATACCTGGAGGACATTTATTGTGTTTATTTGGACGCAAGAAGATAGTCAGAATGTAAATGAACATGAGAAGAGTGCAGGAATAATGGCTACTGTTGAAGGGATCAGTTGGATAAGTTGGTCGCTGATATGGATGATCAACTCATAAGATTATATTATATAGCGACTTGTTAGCGATAAGTGCCTGAGTTAATTTCATGACATGATATGATCGACAATGAAGTCTTGAGTGGACCAAACTGATATCTCATTTCGTTTGAAAGCATCTTACTGGGTTATAAACGGTTTAGTTGAATGGATTCATCTGCACTGAAATTTAAAATGCAGAGATGAAAAGGGAAGAAAGATTCAAGCTTAACTACTTACATAATGTACATATTCAAACCACATTTCACATAACGACACGTATACTTAACCAACACTAATTATTCATTAATTATAAACTTTTGGGAGTATACGATGAGTTGGAACAGCCAAAAATGGCTTGGCTCTCCCCATGGAGAAGCCAAATGTTTCAGTCATGTCCATTTCACAAGATTTCATCCCATAAGGTAGCTCCCAATTAAAACAATGAACTAACTGAGCTATAACCATTTTAACCATAGCCAAACCCAATTGAATCCCAGGACATTTTCTCCGACCCGACCCGAATGGTATGAGTTGAAAATGATTCCCTTGAAGAGCAACATTGCTATTCAAAAACCTCTTGGATAAAACATGTCTGCATTATCATTCCATGTCTTAAGGTTTCGTCCTATTGCCCAATTATTCACTATGATTCGTGTATTTTTCTGTATGAAGTAAACATCAACAATAATATCTTGTGTTGATTTCTTAGGGATGAATATTCCCACTGGATAGTCTTGAAATCTCCTTCACCACCATATCCAAGTAGTTCAACTTTGATATGTCATCTTCTTCAACCATTCTATCCATTCCTATAACAGTTTCCAGCTCTTCTTGCAGCTTCTTCATCACCCTTGAATCTCTCAAGGGTTCAGATAAAGCCCAACCGATTGTTAAAACAGTGTTTTTGAATGAAGCAACTATGATCTCTAATGCAGTGCCCTTGATGTTGTGACGAGTGATCACATTAAGGTTTTGTTCTTCATCGTTCAAGGGTTGGTTCATCAGTGAGAGTAATATGTCTATGAGATCATCATTCTGATTCTCATCTTCGTTCATTATTAAAAGTTTGCTCATGCTCCTTCCATATCTTCTCCAACGGTTCATCAAGTGCTTCACTGGTTTCCTTCAACTGTCATGTTATTCCCTGATATTCATAAAATTTGATGTAGTTTCATCATTGAATATGACAAACTATTGATAATGAACCAGAAACAAGCATGCTCGATCTTTAGTTTGTATTTTGTCATAAGTCCTACATCCATAATGTTATTTTGAAGTATGGGAATTATAAAGCCTTAGGCTCTCTAATCTCAATAGCTAACTTTTGTGATATGATTCTCTTAAAGACTTGTGATGTACTTTCATTGAGAGTTAGCCATATGAAGAGGGCTACCAAGGGTGGTTCTGACTACAATCATGCCCCAAAAGCCTAACCTTACTTATGTGAAACTCATGACATAATTCCAGCTATATACTTCTTCTGGTTTTTAATCTAAGAGTTAATTGATTTTTTTATATAAATTAAAAAAGTTAAATAAATCAATTAATTATAACTAAATTTAACCCTTAAGACAAATTCATATTATATCTTTATTAATATATCTAAATTAATTAACTAGTTTTTATATTAGTTATAATTAACTAATTTATTTAGCTTATTTAATTTATAAAAAAAAGTCAACTAACTCTTATATTAAGGATAATAACTAGTATATAATAAGATTTGTGTGGTTTTTTCATACCTTAAGATCAAAAGCTCCTAACGTAGGAAGAAAATCTGCAAGTTTAAAGGCTCCACCCAATCTCAAAGCCTTGGAAACGAGGCCTTTCAAATCAAACTGGTCATCCCTAGTTTGTCCCAATATCATCTTATAAACTATATCTTCAAGAAGCGTATTCACTTTCTCACTAACATTCACAACTTCACCCACTGTTGCAGCATTCCCCATTGATTTGGTACCATTCTTAGATCCTCCCTCCTAAGAGGACTAAACAACTCTTGCTTTGAAGCACTTAAGAGATGTTGAGTGCAGAGTTTCTTCATGTTGCGCCAGTATGAACCATACTCAGAAAAAGACATGCCCTGGCCGCCATAGAAAAGGTAATCAGTGGCTTGACTGTGAGCTAGGCTAGCGAAAGCCGGGTCATGGGTCTTAAGGAATAGTCCAGCAGCTTCAGAAGAGGACACCACAATGGCTTGGACCTGTCCCAACCACAAGGACATGATGGGTCCGTATTTGTTGGCCAGAGATTGAAGGTTGTGATGTGGCAGTGTGCCCAACAAGCGGATGTTGCCAATAATGGGAAGAGCAAGAGGACCTATTGATATATAGAAAGTGAAAGAGAAATATGAAGGCTGAGTAAAATTAAAATAAATAATTCACAAATGGCAAATATCTGGAGGACGTTTGCGAGCATCTTTGCTGCGATTATTCGAACGCAAGAAGGCGGAAAGAATGTAAACGCAGGTCAGAAGGTGGAATGCAGGAATGGCTACTGTTGAAGGAAACAACCCTTGTTCTATAATTTGGAATGGTGATCAATACATATAGTATATAAAATATACATAGTGATTTATAGTGACTAAGAATTGGATCCTCTTTCGTTTTTGGGGGGCAATAATTGAATGTCACATTTACCTTTGAACATGTATTATTTCCTCTGGAAAAAGTAACCTAACCCACTACGGGGACAATCTCATTTGGTGAGGTGCTTTATATTTTTTTTAAGGCTGAAGTGAGGTACTTTTTCCAAGAAAAAAAAGAATTAGTATAATAGTGTGGTGGCTTATAACAAGCTAATAAAATATTAGATGTGGAAAATTACGTCCCATTATTGAAACAAGTGCATCATTCTGAATATGATTTCTCCCTTTTATTTGTCAGATTTGTTTCAATTATTCTTCTAATGGAATCATCTGATCTGATCCTGTCCCTGCTTTATGTGATCTTGTTGGTACTCTAATTCCGAGAAGCGATCAAAGAATATGGTGGTGATGAGAAATAGTTAGCGTTTTGGCGAAACCAAAAATGAAATGGCTATCACCAATGGACATCATAATGTACTCTGAAAATTGAAATGGATAGGGATACTTAATAGGCCAGAATTCATCACAAAAGCTTTTTGTCAATCAAGAAATTCGTTATGGAACTAATCAAAAGTTGATAACAAGTTTATATATCTTAAACTCTCACAATTCAGAAGGTAATATGGTTTTTTTAATTGTTCTTAAAATTCAATCTCAAGTACAATGTAGGCATACTCTCCACTAGAAAACGCCAGAGAGAAGATTTGCAGCTGTGGAGATGGCAGCTCCAGTAATAGCACACTGCACAATCTGTTCATGAGAAGATTCATCCAATGTAAGTGCGAGTGCTGCCCCGGTGATAGCTCCCGCAACTGCACTGTTTTTCTGCATCAAACACAGTTCATGATTATTGCTTAATCATTTTGGTGAATTCCAGAAACAAAACAATCTGCAGCTAAGCTAAGAAAAACCTTCATGTCAGAAACAATGAGACAGACTTAACTCTTGTCATTGTTCATTTCAAATATGATGTATAAAACGGGCTCTTAGCTTTGTTTATATAAGAAGTAGAACTTTTGGCATGATGGTAAAGCTCTTGATCCAAGCAAAGAACTTAGTAAATTAGTGACAAGAACATTGAATTATTTTTTTAAATCAAGTTGGGTCTTTACCCAATCATGACTTCCACGAGCCTCCTTCAGACCATATGTGAGACCTGAATACATTCCTGCAGCCAAACCTGCATGTTGGGAGAAGAATATGTTAAGGTTCAGAATAGACCAATCATCCACAGGAGATAAACATCATAAGCATGAGGAACTCACAAATATAGATTTACTCTGTTTCAAAAATATTCTTTCACTCAGAAATGAACACATTTATTTTCTTTGTAATTTCAATGTTTATAGAAGAATGAAGGGTATTATAGGTTGAGAAAGTATATCATTACCCCATTGTAAGGACTCTTTTCCAGTATTTTTCACCTGATCAGAAGAATAAATGCATCACTGATTAGCAGGAATTCCATGATAAAGAATATGACAGAGGTGTTAACTATTTATAATTTAGCTCAATTAGGTTTGAAAGTTCAATTGTAGAACATTTAAGACAATAACAAGAAGTCGTGAAATGCTCACGTGGGAAAACTTAAATGTTATAAGTTTATGTAAAATCTCACCATGGCCTCAAGAGATTTGCTGCTGGTCTCTCCTGCATTTACAAAACAAAGGTTCAGAAAACAATATTCTTAAACTTTTCAATAGGAATATAAAATGCCATCATATTAAAGAGCAATATCTCCTGTCTTAGATACCTCTGAGACCCGGAAGACGATTTTTCTTGGCACCAGGTAATACTTCTGATGGTAGACCGTCATTATTATCAAGTCCAACACCTAAAATTCCATACAGACATGTAGTAAATACTAAATTTTACCATCGAGTTTCCATTTACATAAGGAATCAATCAATCAAATCTAACACTTCACTGTTTTCTATTACAGTTTTGCATTGATCACACTTAAATGTTTGTCGCTTTTAACACCAAAATAGCTTAAGATGGACTCTCCATTTCCTTATATAACTCTAATAATCACAGTGTGGACCTTCATCGTACATTTAATATTGCCTCTACTATTTATTTTTCTTTTTAATCTCAATTCTCTCTGTTATCATGGAACATATGATAAAATCTTTAAGAAAAAGTGTGATGAGGCATTATTTAGGGTACCTTCAATGGCCGAAAAATAAGCTTCGCGAGACACTGCTTGGGCGGCTCCTATCTGTTAAGCACGCATACACCATCATGAAAAAGAGTATTACTGATATGTCCTCACACACACACAGAGCAAGGGTAAATTAAAGGGAAAATTACTCAAAGGTAACGTGGAAAAGAAATTATTACTACAAAATCTTGTGCAATAATCTAATAATTAAATAATCTAAAGAGAAAATATCTCTAATTGTCATTTGTATCACATGAAATCGTTATCATGTATCTAATAACTTGTCATTTGTATGTAGAGAATAGTTTAATAATTGCATAAATCGAATTTATCAATATTAGATTCTTTAGACTAATTATTTGTTAATTTCACATGACTTTTTAATAATAAATTTTCTTTCACTCTAAATTAAACTAGCATTTTTTCTGTTTTGGGCTTGAAGATCAGTTATAGCATTTCAAATCTATATATGTTACATTGATTCAAATCCTTAAAATAAAATCATAATTATTTTATATAGTCCTCACGACATCAAGATTGGCCATTCTTAGTTCAGAGAAATTGATTTCTAGTGATCTCCCATGTTAGGGACCAATCTGCATCCATACACAATTTTCTTTCCCTTAATTTGTTAATCCTCCAACCAGATAATTGGCATTAAAGACTGAGTTAACAAAATATGTTTGACGCCTTAACGATAATTAACTCAAAGGGAAAGAGGTGCAGGTTACCCCTGCGGCTTTGACGAAGCTCTCAGCAATGCGATTGAGAACAGGGTGGCCAAGGTCGAAGAAACCCCCTTTGTCAAAGCCTCGAAGCTCATCCAGCAAAGACCGTGTTTCCAAGTTACTGCTCATCTTACTTAGCCTTCTTCTTGATGCTCACGAGCAAAATTCTCTAATACTATACAAAAATATTCTCGGTACTGTGTGATTGATTCAGTGAGACGAGAAAGACGAAAGAATGTAAGATTGAGGAAGACGAAGAAAATAACGGACGACTAGGGCTCGCATTGAGGACGCGAGTGTTTGGGTAATAACACATGGCTTTTCCAAAATGACGCCGATTCGAAATTCGCGGTTACTCAGTTGCAACGGATTTGCCACATGTATAACGGTCTCAGCTCAGAGAAGCTGTCAAAATCCGCTGATTTTCATTTTTTTTTTTGTGAAATTATTTTCATCCTTCATGTATTGAAGTTCACAACTCACAAGCTTTTTGTTTGAGCTTATTTGTATAATAAAATTTTTATTTTAAAATATTGTTATTGACAATAATATATCACTCTATTCACTTACTCAAATTTCTTAATCACTTGGTTTTTTAACTTAAAAAAAAAAAACGAACTAACCTAATAATGTAAAGTTTCTATCTATACAAATATTTTGCCTCAAGAAATATAAAAATTAATATTTTTTTTCTAGAAAATAATAATTTTAACTTATCATTTACAGAGATCACATATATTTTATTGCTACCTGAATGTATCTCAGGTAGCATGATATTGACTGTTGGATTCAGGATATCTCGCATTTTTCTATTAATAAAGTGTGTTGTCTTTACAGTAATATTTCAAATGCATTATCAATAAACAATAAACGGTTGAGATACTAAACAATCTTATCTAATAAAAATGATTTTTTTTAATTTATAGGTTAAGTAATATTTAATATCATGATATTTTAAAGTAATTTTAATGGAGTTTATGTTTAAAATATTATTTTTTTTTACCAATAACGAGTAAAGTTGGAGTACTAAATGCTCTCCCTATCAGGTGGCGACACAAAAATATCATGATAGGAGTCAAGAGAGGCTATGCGATCATGCGAAGCTGCAGACAACGCCAGGAGAGAATCCAACCTCGTATGCTTCTAGCTAAACAAAATTTCATTAAAAACTCTAAATTAGTAAATTTATTACTAAAATAATTTTAATAGAATCAATTTATACTTCTTTCCTGAAAAACACTCGTTAATTTAAAAAATTATTATAAATTTTGAAAAAAAATTAAAATATTTTTAGTTGAATTAATTTATACTTCTTTTAAATTAAAAATGATTAATAATTTTTTAACAAAATCTAATTTATAATGTGATGTACAATCTTAATCTTAATTATAATAATTAATTTATTTATTTTAATATATTAAAAAATTAATTAATTATAATTAATATTATAAAAATTAATTAATTAATTTAAATAGATTAAAAAATATATACCATAAATTTATTACATGATTAACTAATGAAGAAAAAGTCAAGGGGGTGGGGGAAGAGTCTTCCGTACACAATAGCCCGCAAAAGTAGTGGTTTTATCCGACACTCTCTGATGTCCCCGCCTCTTTCCGAAGTACCACCGGATAAGTCCAGTCTCCGGCGCATTCCCTCCTTCATCTTCCTTCAATCCGTCCAATCCTTTCTCTGATCTCTTTCTTCATTTGGCCATTGCCTTCTTTCTCTTCCTCCAAAATGCAGTCCTCACTCTTGCTCTCTTTCTTTCCAACCTCCTCTGCTTCCTCCACTTCCAGGTCACACCACTTCTCCGACTCTGTTCCTCTCACAGCAGCTACTCCTTTGAATCTTCGATTCTTAGGTTTAAGGCGTGAGTCAATTGGTCTTACCTCACTCAAGCACTACGAGGCGCACCAGAGAATCCAGCTTTCTTGCCGTAGAGTTCCTAACAAAGTTTCTGCTGCCTGGTTCGATCATTTTAGTTCTACAAAATCATTCGATTACGATTTGTTGATTATTGGAGCTGGAGTTGGTGGCCACGGGGCAGCACTTCATGCCGTCGAGAAGGTACCCTGACTTACATTTTCCTTCGTTGCTAATGTTTTGATGAAGTGCAGCTGAGATCACGTAAAACTATTTTAAATGTTGCCTCAACTGGTTAATTGCCCTTTACTAGAACAGTTGAACTGATTCCACTATCCACAGTTGTATACTCCTGTGTTAGCTGTTGTTCTGTGGAGTTGACATATGAGGAACTTTTATGTTGCTTTTGCTGTTAGTATTGGTTGAGCCATTTGTTCGATGTAAAAGTATATATATGAGTAACTTGGATGTTTATTTTCTTCTATGTGAGTTTTTAGCACGACATTGTTGTACCTGGATGTTTATTTACTTTATTTAATATTTTATAGTGAATTTGTGTCTAGTAAGTTAAAAGAAAGTGTGCTTTTTGCACTGAGCATGTGAATTAGTCAGCAAGAATATATGGCTTTAGACTTGAGTCAGTGAGGGTAGTAAAAATAACACAGTAACTGCAGGGCTTGAAAACGGCCATTGTAGAGGGAGATGTGATGGGAGGGACATGTGTAAACAGAGGCTGTGTTCCTTCTAAAGCTCTTTTGGCTGTAAGTGGACGTATTCGGGAACTACAGAATGATCATCACTTAAAGTCCTTGGGCTTGCAGGTAAGACTATTTTCCAATTGAGTGTGTTTATCTGCTTAAATTAAGCTCCGAAGCCATTTCTTTGATTATTGCTGCAACACATAATACCAAAGCTACCTCGTTGTAGTGAGAGATTCCGGATCCTTGGTTGATTTTGCTTTTCTAGCTTTTTCTTATTTTAGGTTTCTGCTGCTGGATATGACAGACAAGCTGTTGCTGACCATGCTAATAATGTTGCTTCGAAAATTCGTGGTAATTTGACCAATTCATTAAAAGCACTTGGAGTGGACATACTCACAGGTTTTGGAACCATTTTGGTAGGTGACATATTATGCTGTGTGAGAGAATGAACTATTCGCTTACCAGCAAAAGCTTGACTTTTGACTTTTGATCATGAAATTGCGAAGAAATTTGAAATATTCCTTGTTTACCATCTTGTAAATGAATTCATGCAGGGACCTCATAAGGTGAGAGTTGGCTCTTCCAACAACATAGTAACTGCAAAAGATCTAATAATTGCAACTGGTTCTGTTCCTTACGTTCCTAAGGGCATTGAAGTTGACGGTACACATTTAACTTTTCTCTTCCACCTGAAAAAAACTTGTATGTTGTTCAATTTATTAGTTGGATGGCCCTTTATATTTATCATGAGGAGCCCTTCTCAGACCTTTTTTGCCAATCTGTGATTTCTGCTTAGATTCTTTATAAAAAAATTAATGATTAGTTACCTGCAGGGAAGACTGTGATTACCAGTGACCATGCACTCAAACTGAAGTTTGTTCCTGACTGGATAGCAATTGTAGGAAGTGGTTATATTGGACTTGAATTTAGTGATGTGTATACAGCTCTTGGAAGTGAGGTACTACCTCTTTTATGATACTTGATTGTTCCTTCTCCATTAGGTTATCTTCATGGGAAATAACTACAAATAATTGATAATTGATTCTAGGTGTTATTTTTATGATAGAAAAATGTGTTTCAGTGTCAAAACGTATGCTTTTTTTTATAATATCTAATAATGCAAGAAATAGTGTTTCTTCATTTGCAAAATGAGGCCATTGCAGAAGAAATATAGTAAGGAATAATGGGATTCTGCAGGTTACTTTTATCGAAGCTTTAGATCAGCTTATGCCTGGACTTGATCCTGAAATTAACAAGTTGGCTCAGAGGGTTATCATATCCCCACGGAAAATTGACTATCATACTGGAGTTTTTGCATCCAAGGTAACCACATCTTATAAATTCTTGAATAAATATTTGTTGGATGGCTATTTTGACAAGCTGCAGCCCTCTTTTTTTCTATGCCCCTTTTCCTAAAGATCACTCCTGCAAGGGATGGAAAACCTGTCATCATTGAACTCATTGATGCAAAAACCAAGGAATTAAAGGAAACCTTGGAGGTAACTTGATTCTCATAGTTTTAACTTTAACGCTTGGTTTCAAATTTTCTACCCGCAACAGATGAAAAGTCTAGAAATTGTTAATTGTTAAAACTAGACTTGGCAACATGGGTGAGCAAGGTGAGAGCATGAGGGGAAAACAAGCACATACAAACTTACCTAGGTTCGATGTTTGCAACTACTTCTGATCAGTATAGGACCTCTCAATGCAGCATATGATAAACTGAATGCATGTAACTGTGTGAGGCAAGCAATGTAACTCCCACTGACAGATGCATAGCTTGGTTCTACTCCTCAACCACCCCCTCATAATAGAAACAATAGTGACAACAACACTTTTGATAATGCAATTGGTGTTTCTAAGCTCAAGAGACTTGTGGCTTGTGTTATCTTGCTGGACCCAGTAGTATGGGTTGAAGTTCTTTTTTCATTTTGTTACAGTTCTTAAACATTTATAGCACCAGGTTTTACAAGAGTGTGGAATATTGTAAGAGTTTTCAGTCACAAAAAGATGACAAATCTTGTATTTTATACCTTTCGTCAATATTCAATCACTTGGGCTGATCTTGAGTTATTATGTTACTTTGCTCAGGTGGATGCTGCACTAATAGCAACTGGAAGGACTCCGTTCACTGATGGTCTTGGCTTAGAGAATGTATGTCTATCAAATGGCTTTAAAGTGTAAATTTTCTCCTAAAGGAAGTAATTGTATAATTGACATGTTCTTTTTGCAGATTGATGTTACAACTCACCGTGGTTTTGTTCCTGTGGATGCGCGGATGCGAGTAATTGATACATATGGCAATCTGGTTTGTTTCAAATTTCTCTCTTGCACAAACCATATATATTTGGCTTAGATCTCTTGTTACTGAAATAAAATATGGAATGATAGGTCCCTCATTTATATTGTATCGGGGATGCAAATGGCAAGATGATGCTTGCACATGCTGCCAGTGCACAAGGAATTTCAGGTAAGTGGCAACTTACAAACTGCTAATATTGGAGTCTTTTACTTCCATTTTTACGAATGGAAATTTTCTGACAGTGGTTGAACAAGTCACCGGAAGAGATCACGTGCTCAATCACTTTAGTATCCCAGCTGTTTGTTTCACTCATCCTGAAATAAGCATGGTTGGATTGACGGAGGTAGCCATATCCCTGAGCCTTCTTCTGTCTTTTGCTTTATTCTTCACTCTTCACCATTAAAATTCTTTTAAAATGCTTCAATTTCACAACAGTTAACCAACCCCTCCACTTCTGCTGTTTTAGTTATATTTTTAACTATCTCCTATTGGTCTTTCAATCGCATGAACTCTTGACTTGTGACCAAACATCTACAATTTTCAGCCTCAAGCAAGGGAGAAAGCTGAAAAGGAGGGCTTTGCTGTAAGTGTTTCCAAAACAAGTTTTAAAGCGAACACAAAAGCCCTAGCAGAAAACGAAGGGGAGGGACTTGCCAAGGTTATATTTCTGCATCTTTCTCTTTTTTGATAAAGCATTTCTGCATCTTTCGCCTTAAACGTTATTCATCTGCAGAAGATTATGAGTGTTGAATGAATGAGTTCTTTACATAAAGAGTTGCTCTGGTGGTATGGAAAAGTTATTTCGTTTTGACAGCCGGGATTCCAGGATAACACCTTTATCCTCTCTCACTGATTGCATTTATTTACTCGGTTCTCACAATCTTTAGAGTCGCTAACCGCTTTACACTGTTTTTTCATGCAGTTGATATACAGACCTGACACTGGAGAGATACTAGGAGTTCATATTTTTGGTCTTCATGCTGCAGATCTCATCCATGAAGCATCCAATGCAATAGCATTAGGGACACGTGTTCAGGTGAAATTTTGTCTGTGATTTGCCTTTAATTATAAACAACCACGAGTTCTTCTGGCACTGAATATTTCTTTTCTCGTCCATGTTTGTCAAAAACATTTGCTTATTAGTAGACAAAGCAGCCTTTTTCTGTCAATTAAGTTTCACATTTTTGTGGTATCATACAGGAAATAAAGTTTGCAGTTCATGCACATCCAACTCTGTCTGAGGTGCTTGACGAACTGTTTAAATCAGTAAAGGTAATCTTTCCAAAAGAAAACCTTGAAAATAATCATACTGAACAAAACCAATTTTGCGCACCGATTATATGTTATCTAGATTGTAAGATAACTACTACAAGATAATCACCGACTTATTAGTGGTTGTCCATTAATATGTGCTGAACAAAACAGTTAAACGCAGCTATTTTTAATTTTGTTAGGTGCATTAATCTGTGTCCTCTTGAATTTCTGAGGCAGGCTGAAGAACAAGCTTCCGGCCCAGCAAGAGAACCAGTTGCTGTTTAATCTTCCCAGAGTATAAATTTTTTACTAAATTAGCTTTTATCATTGAGTCGCCGAGATTTTACAATCCTGTAAATAGGAACCTTTAAGGGAGCCCGCCAATGGTCCAAAAGTTGATGAGCACAAACCACTACATGTATTGATATCGTAGTTTCTCCGTTTACGTTCACTATCATCCCGTCCTTGAAAGTTGCTTATTCCGAAGCGGATTGCTTGAGTTTATAACTCGTTAAGAGTTTTTTCCCTACTGTTAAACTCTTCACGGATTGTGTGGTAGCTATAAATTCGATCACTAGATGTGATATTGATCGACCTTTTAGGAACATTACTGTTGAAGTTAGCTTTTGTGTAGGGTTTAGGAACGACAGGCAGTTCTGATAGGCATGAACACTACATGTGAGCTTGAGTTTCACAATGACATCTTTGAATCTAATTCAAAGGAGCTCACTGACTAAATTAACTATCCTTTGCCCCTTGGTGAAGAATTTGATTACCAAGATGAGAAGGGTGAGCTAACTTCTTCTAAAGTTTCAGTTTGTACTTAGAGAAGCCAACATGGTAGCCAAAAAGAGGATTCAACTGCAGTAAGACATCTCGGAATCTCCATTCCTATTTTGTAGTCCGTAAGTAATTTAGGCTTTAGCCTCTCTTGTTATACCAAAACAAGTTAGCTTTTCAACTTTTTTTTTTTTGCACAAGGTTGGATTGGGAGTTATCACAGTTTAATCAATCTCCATCTTGCTCTAGAAAATTGTAGAAAGGCAGTAGCATATTCTTGACTAATATGTAATCCATGATTAATAGATCTGTTTTTCCATCCTCTTTTTTTTTTTAAGGCAGCAGGAGCTTTTGAATTTGACCCGCTGAATATAAGATGTAAGAATTATTTATTAATAAGCTCTTTTATCAGCACAAACTCATCATTTGGTGATTAATGATACGGCAAGATATAGTTCTGATGCACGCACAAATACGACCCGGCTGTAATGCGTTTACTTGAATGAAGCCAGTTTTATTTTATCAACAAAATAAATAAAAATATAAAACACACGTTCCCTGGAAAGGGACAGAAGAACAATCAAAGTTAACCTGCGTCTGTGATTTTCTCTGAAAAGCGATTTTCTCTGAGCGTATGGCGATTGAACCTTTTGGGGTAAGATCAGCTTTTGTTACTCACACTGAAGAAGAGGAAGATAATCTGATGAGGAGCTCAAAAAAGATTAAGAATGGTGGGTTTAAGGCAAATGAAAATATTATGCAGGAAGGGAATTGGCTGAAGTTAGGAGATGAAGGGGTATTTCAGAATAAAGGTAAGGTTTCTTTTGCAGATAAACTAAAAGGCGTTGCAGATGAGAGGGAGATGCAAGAAGACAATGCTACTCAGGAAGATGAAGTACTGTCGGAAGATGATATGTCAGATAATCCTAAAGATGAACCACTAGTGAAAACCATTGAAGATCCAAAGAGGAACTTTCCAACTTTTTGCTTCTCAGGTAAAATGAAAAGGAGATTGTATAAGGCATGGAAAAAGGCAGTGATTGTGAAATTGCTTGATAAAAGCATTGGTTATAAGGCGTTGGGTACCAGGCTCCAAGCTTTTTGGGCGAAGAAAGGAATCATAAGCCTGATCAATATAGGTTATGGGTTTTTTGTGGTTATGTTTTCTAACAGGGAAGATTATTTAAATGCACTAATGGGGGGACTATGGATAATTTACGATCATTATTTAACTGTAAGACCATGGGAACCCGGATTCAAACCTGAGAGAGCTAAGATAGATAGAGTTGTTGTTTGGGTGAGGATGCCTAAGGTCTCTTTGGAGTATTATGATGAGGAAGCTCTTACAATTATAGGCAACAGGATAGGAGAAACTATTAAAGTGGATATGAATACCTCTTGTCATTTAAGAGGTCATTATGCCAGAGTTTGCGTTTTAGTTGATTTGAGTTGTCAGCTAATGCCGGGGTTCATGTTAGATGGGGAAGAATATTATTTGGAATATGAAGGCTTGCACATGCTCTGTTCTTCTTGTGGAATATATGGGCATAGGAATGAAGGCTGTCCAAATAAACCACGATCATCAGAAATTAATGTGGATACTCATAATGTTAGTGGTGGTAATGGAGAGCAAGGGGGACATCATGAACAAACCGAAGCAACAGGAATGGATCAATGGCGGGTGGTCCAGAGAAACCGAAGGCAGCGAAAACCAAGAGATGGGAGGGGAGAGGTGAATAGACAAGACAATAGGGGATCAAGATTTGGGATTCTTGCAGATGTGGAGCAATTAGAGCAGGTTAATCAAAATGTGGAGGAGCTTCATCGAGCTACAGTGCAGGAAACGACGGTATCACAACACAGGCAACGAGCTTCCATTGTTGGACAGAGTGCTAACGGGAAAAAGAAAATGGCGGCGCAGTTGGTGATAGAGGATAGTGTAGGTGCAGTGTCGAAAGTGAAAGAAAGGAGAAGGAAATTTGAGAAGAGACAGAGGGAGGTTCAGACTGAGACGGGAAATGGAGGGCTCTTGATGTTGATGTGGGAAACACAAGAGGGGGGTACTAATGATGAAGGCTATGGGCTGAGGTCAGAAGGTATGGAAATGGGGGAGACGTCTAGGACTAGGGGTTTTATGCAAGAGGACATCAACAGTGAAAAGGAACAAATTCCAGCAATGGGTATAGAGGCTGGAAATTGTTTAAGGGCGGAAAATTTGGACCCAGGAGAAGCTGAAAATGGGCTGAATAATGACAGCCCAATTCAAGAAATGGATGAGGAAGGTGGTACGATAGGTGTTGGGCCAAATTTTCATGAGTCAAGTCAAGAGATGTGGGATAATCAAGAAGTGGGCTTTGGGTCAATGGTACCTGAAACTCAAAATGGAAAGGGAGCTTAATTGGGTTTTTGTATATACATTGAAATTATTATTTATGGATAAGATCTTATACTGGAATATTAGAGGAGCGTGTGGCACTGGATTATGCAGAAATTTAAGAACAATTTGTAGAGAACCAAATCCGTCTATGGTTGTTCTGGCAGAAACTAGATGTGATGATGAAGGTAAACTTTGCTCAATTAAGAAATTGGGATTTGATGAGATCATAGTAATTCCCAGTATGGGTCGATCAGGGGGTTTAGTTGCGTATGGAAAAGCAACAATATTAAGGTCCAAGTATTGGAAATTAATAGACAATATTTTCATCTTCAGTGTGAGCTACCTGGATCGGTGAAATTCCTGTTGACAGCAATATATGCGATTCCTCATTCAAATTTACGTGAACTATGGAGGAAGTTGAAAGGTTTATCTACTAGCATCTCAGATCCGTGGGTTGTGCTTGGTGATTTCAATGACATTATGAATTGTTCAGAAAGAATGGGTGGGGCTTCATGTCGAATGAACAGATTGACTTGGTTTCAAGAACAGGTTAGTAAGTGTGGCCTTTCTGATTTAGGTTTTCATGGTCCTAAATTTACATGGAAAGGTCCACAGAATGTTGGGCATAGAAGATTATATGAAAGATTAGATAGAGCTCTGGTTAACACTGCTTTCTTATCCAACTTGCCTGAGTGTGCTCTAAAGGTACTTTCCCGAACTCAATTTTCTGATCATAATCCAATAATGCTTCAATTTCTTAGTAGAGTTAAGGTAGGAAGTAGACCATTTAGATTTGAAGCCATGTGGTTACAACATGATAATTTTAAAGATTTTCTTGCTGGGAATTGGGATGCTGATCAGGATTTAGGTAAGTCATTGGGGAAATTCACTGAAGTTTTGCAAGAATGGAATAGGAATACTTTTGGTATGGTTGAAAAAAAGAAGAAGGAAATTCTTGCTAGATTGAATGGTATACAACGATCACAGGCTTATGGTTATTCGATTTTTTTGTATAATCTGGAGAGGGATTTGCAAGCAGAGCTGGATGAAATTTTGAAACTAGAAGAAATGAAATGGTTTTAAAAAGCACGAACACAATGGATTGTAAAAATGGATCGAAATACTAGATATTACTATTTAAAAACTAAGATGCGGAGGAGAAGGAATATAATTATTGCTTTAAAAGATGATACTGGCACTTGGATTGATGATGTTCAAGAATTGAACAGAATGGTGGTTTATTATTTCAATTCTATGTATCGAATGGATACTGCAAATTCCTGTGTTATTACTACTAATACAAGCTTTCCTGTAATTAATTATGATTTGTTGAAGAATATGGCCTCTATTCTATCAGAGGAGGAAATTAAAAAAGCAATTATGTCAATGGGACCTTATAAAGCTCCGGGTGCTGATGGTTTCTCGCCTATTTTTTATCAAGCAAATTGGAGTAAGGTGGGAGGATCAGTGTGTAGATTTGTTAAAAAGACTTTTAGGGAAAAGGTGGTTGATGAAGAAACTAATAAGACTCTTATAAGCTTAATCCCTAAGAGGGAGAGCCCTCATTTAGTGGGCCATTTTAGGCCTATATCCCTATGTACAGTCCACTACAAGATCATTTCTAAGGTGATTGTAAATAGATTGAGAGGAGTGATGGATGATATTATATCTCCATTCCAATCAAGCTTTGTAAAAGGAAGAGACATTCAAGACAACATAATTATAGGATAGGAGGTAATGCATATAATGAAGAAATCTAAAGGAAAGAAGGGTTTGATGGCCTAGAAAATTGACTTGGAAAAAGCATACGACAAGTTACGTTGGGATTTTCTACTTCAAGTGCTCATGGGAGTCAAGTTTGAAAATGATTTTATTACTTTAATTATGAGTTGTGTTACTTCAGTTTCTTATAATGTCCTTTGGAATGGTATGCAAACTGAATATTTTTTCCCCAAAAGGGGTCTCCGGCAAGGAGATCCTATTTTACCTTTGTTGTTTGTTTTGTGTATGGACAGGTTATCTCATCTTATTAATGATGCAGTAGTTTCTGGGAATTGGAAACCCATCCATGGTAAGAATGGAGGTCCAAATATATCTCATCTTATGTTTGCAGATGATCTACTACTTTTTGGAGTGGCAACTGAGAAACAAGCTCAATGTATGCTGAATACGCTTGATCAATTCTGTGGTGCATCGGGAGAAACAATTAGCAAAGCTAAATCTTCTATATTTTTCTCACCAAAGGTTGCAAGGGGTACTACTCACAGGATTAGGGAGATGACCGGTATTGCTATTTCCGCTGACATTGGAAAGTATTTGGGTTTTCCTATTATTAGAGGAAGGAAAACTAGAGAAACTTTCCAATATATTGTTGATAAGGTGAAATCTAAATTAGAGTCATGGAAGGCTAACACTTTAACTGTTGCAGGGCGAATTACATTAGCCAAGTCTGTGTTAAGTACAATTCCATTGTATCCTATGCAAGTTGCTAAATTACCCATATCAATATGTCGTAAAGTGGAGAAAATACAAAGGGACTTCATATGGGGGTATAATAATAGCAATCACGGATACCATCCAATCGGGTGGGACCAAGTTGTCAGGCCTAAATCCCATGGAGGTCTTGGTTTCAAAAGACTGGATAAGATGAATAATGCGTGTGGAGTAAAGATAGCTTGGAAACTGGTTCAAGGTTCAAAAGGATTGTGGGCGGATGTTTTATTATATAAATATATGTTGCGTAATGAAGACAATTTGCTTGAAGCTAGGAAGGGAGATTCTGCGCTGTGGAAATTTATATCAGATCAAAAGGAAATTGTGGAAAAGGGGTTGAGATGGCATGTTAGGGATGGTCAAAACGTAAACTTCTTCAATGATAAATGGTTATTTCATGATAAGAGCATTAAAGAGTTTTGCTTGCGACAGATTTCCTCTGAAGAGAATAACACTAAGGTGATTGATTGGGTAGTTGATGGTGCTTGGGATTTTACAAGGCTGGCTACTATTATTCCAAAGCATGTTTTCCAAAAGTTAGTCACTATGTTTCCTCCTAGACGGGGAGTTGGTTCTGATGTTATTGCTTGGAATGCAACTAGTGATGGTAAATTTACAGTAAAGAGTGCTTACTATTTTCTAGAGAAACTATTAGATAGCAATTTCAATGCGATTTTTAAGGAGATATGGAGGTGGGAAGGTGCAGAGCGTATAAGGACATTCATGTGGATTGCCTTTAATAACCGTTTACCTACAAATGCCTGGAGAAATACTTGGTCAACATCAACAGCTATATGTCAATATTGTAATCAAGGTATAGAGGATACCTTGCACATTTTAAGGGATTGTGAGTATGCTAGGAAAGTATGGTGTGCCAATATTAAGCCATTATACCAATCTCAGTTCTTTTCTACAAATTTAAAAGATTGGTTTGTTATGAACTTCAAGAAGAATATGGGTCTATCTGACTTGGATGACTGGAAGCTAATGTGGGGGTATGGATTTGGCATTTATGGAAATGGAGGAATAGATTAATGTTTGAAGCTGATTTTACTAAACCTCAGGAGCCGTTACTCGTTCTTAAGAGGGTATGGCGAAGTTTTGTGTGCCAACAAATACAAATTGTTCCTAATGGCATAAATCTATATGTGGTTAAGTGGGAAGCTCCTTTGAGGGGTTGGGTGAAAATAAATGTCGACGGATCTGTGACGAGGTCTCAAAGTAAGGCAGGGTGTGGAGGTGTTGTCAGAGACCATTGGGGGAACTGGATAGTGGGATTTACGCATATTATTGGTTCTTGCAACATCATGGAAACTGAACAATGGGCGATTCTTAAAGGTCTGGCTCTAGTTTGGGATTTGGGGTTTAAGAAAATCATATTGGAATCTGATGCAAAAAATGTTGTTGAATCTATTCATCATATGGAGGAAAATCATGCGTGCAGTCTTCTGTTGACAAACATACTATCATTATTAAACCGTGATTGGGAGGTACAAATCAAGTATATTACAAGGGTTGCTAATCAAGTTGCAAATTCATTAGCTAAACAGACATTATCTATATCATCTTTTTTAGGGACGTGCCCACCATTTTTAGAGGCATTAGTGGCTACAGATAGTTTGGAAATTGATTCCCCTTAGTTAGTTTTATTTTATAATTTGAGTTCAACCCTCTCTTGTATCAAAAAAAAAAAACTATGGTATATATTTCAACGTCAGGCAGTAAACTATACTGGCACGGGACTTTATGAAAGCTAATACTAGTCAATTCGTAAGGTTAAATTTGCCTTGGAGGTTTTTTCCCTTCAATCGAAGCAGATTATCGATTCAATTGCCTAAATAACTGGTAAAAAACTAGATTTTACAATCCATTTGCAGGAATGCGAGTATGAGAATCCCAAATACATTACATATTGGCATGTAGCCAAAAACATATTCTAATTCTTTGGTCACTTGTTTCAATGAAAATCAAGGTTTCTGCTCATTTAAACCCAAAAGTACGCTAGGATTGGAATGATAACCATTTTGCTCCTTAATGCAGTCACTAACCGAATTTAAAAAAAAAAAAACTGAACCTTTCGTATAAGGGTCTTCCACAGAAACGAGAAAAAACTCTCAGCAAGAGCATACTAGTGAAAAGTTAAATTAAACACAAAATACCAACCAATAACCCAAGAAGATATTCCAAGCTATCCCAGAAATCCTAGTAGTTTCGTCTAAAAGTGCACGCTTTACTCTTCCTCAGTAGTTAATTCAGCACTCTTGTTATTGTGTTTCCTCGCGTACCTCTGGTTCCTCAGAAACTTGGGATCCATCTACAACAATTAAACTATAGATTAAACAACCAAAACAACAAAATCTAGAGAATAGAAAATGTGAATATACCCCTTTGGTAGAAGTGTGGCGATGCCTCTTAGGCTTTTTGATGCCATTCTTGTGGGCCTTGTATGACTGGTTGTGAGCTGTGTGATTCTTCGACTTCGCCATTGCTGTGATCAAAACAAAAGAACAAAAGATAAAAATTAAACCGTGATTAACGCAAGTAAGAGCATAAACAATATGTGACAGAGCTAATACAGACCTAGAACAAGTTGATCGGTGGGTTTCGGATCAGCTAGGGTTTCCGGCGGAACAGAAAATCGGAGGATAGATGTACGGCCCCCTTGTATATGACCGTGAAAAGAAGCCTAATGTATTATCCACTCAATGACGATAATACCCTTAGTGAAATGACGATTTGGATTTGCCTAACAGGCCCAATTTGAAAGATAAAAAAAATTATCTGAGAGAAAACTGTGGGTTGGAAACTTGGATTATACTTTTAACTAAATTAGAAAAATAAAAATAAAATTAATTAATTAGTCCTGCTTAAGTAGAGATTTTGAATTCAACATAGTATTCTATAAAATTAATTTTGATCGCTGTTTAGAATATGATTTTATCCTATGTTTTTGTATTCAAAACTTTTTTTTTTTCGGGTAAAGGAGGATAACCCCTCCCCTGTCAAGCTTTATTTAAACCAAAACTTCTCTTGGAAGAGCAATCCCCATACTATCACTCAACATCGAGTTCTGTAACACAACAGGAATATTACTAAGCTGTACAAGATCAAAACTTCCAGCAAAAAACAAATTAGCTAGCTTGTCCGCACCCTAATTCCCTCCCCTGTATATATGCTGAAACTTCACCTGCCATTCAAAATTTAAAATATCAACAATCTGAACTTGCAGCATTCCCTTGCACCCATCAATCTCCTTCATCTGAGATAGACTGCCAATCACTGTCCATCAATCTGCCCAGTAAGCTACTTCCAAAAACGACCCAGAAATTTCCACAAGCTTGCATCTGTAACCTTCGCAACCCATTCTTTATGCAGGTCCACCCCCTCTTCCATACTTCTCCCTTAGAATTGTGGAACATAAATTCTCAAGATTAGCCAGCAAATTCCATGCAACCTGACCCACCAGTGCTTTGTTCATGCCTTCCAAGTCCCTAATGCCAAAACCACCCTGCTTTCTAGGCAAACAAATCGTCTCCTAACTTAACGCATGCAACTTCCTTTTATCCATCATAGACCCCCAAATAAAATCCCCTTGTATTTTCTCCAACTCTCTACAATTCCCTAAAGGCAACTGGTCGTGCTGCATGGTAAACACCGCCCTCTGCGACGTCACTGATTGGACCAAAGTCAACCTGCCTGCCAACGACAAACACTGCCTTTTCCATCCACAGAGCTTCCCTTGAACCTATTAATAATGAACTAAAAGTTATTTCTTGTGACTCTTCCATTAGTGATAAAAGCCCCAAGATAACGCCCAACCTCCTCCTTCCTCAACTCCTCCTGCTTGCTTCTTGATACATTACGAGAAAAATAAACCACAAATCCTACACAACTTTAGTGGCTGCCACTGATTATTCCCCACTGCATCATCTATTAAGTAAGAAAGTTTCTTCATTCCAAGTACAAACAAGAAAGGAGACAATGGGTCCCCTTGGCTCACCCCCCTAGAAGGATAAAAACCTCACCCTTATCCCCATTCCACAGGATTGACATATTCATAGACGCCATACAGCATCTAATTAAATTCACAACATGTGTAGGAATTCCAATCTCATGTAACACATCAATAATGAACTTCCAATCCATGCTTTTTCTAAATCAATTTTTACTGAAACTAAACCCTTACCTCCTTTCATCCTATTCATTAGATGTGCGGCCTCCTTAGCAATCACAATACTGTCATGAATGCTTCTACCTGGGACAGAGCTAGCTTGATAAGGAGAAACCAGCTTGTTCATGATTCCCTTCATCCTCTGTACTATCATCTTGGTAATACCCTTATAGAGAACGTTGCACAAAGCAATTGGCCGAAGGTGCCCCGCAACTTCAGAGTTCTCTATCTTCTGCACCAATGCAATTAAAGTCTTGTTAATCTCACCAACCTTCTCTGAATCAGCCCACACGCTTTTAATATAATCACATACACTAGGACGGACCACCTCCCAATTTTGCTTATAAAAGAGACCATGAAACCCGTCATCACCAGGAGCTTTATAACTCCATATTAAAAAAAACGCCCTTCTAATTTCTTCCACATGTATATGCCTTCCAATTCTGCACAATTCATCTTGACTCTCAGCTCCCCACCCTTGACAAGTCTCATGCCAACATCTATCCATAACATCATCCTTAAACAAATTTTTATAAAAATCTGACACTGAACTCCTCATTCCCTCATCATCCGTCACCTCCTTCTTCCATTATCTTTCAAACTCGCCACCTTATTCCTCCTTCTCCTTACCAAAGTCTTCATATGGTAATACCTTGTGTTTCTATCCCCTAATCAATCCACCTTCCTCTTGACTTTTGATACTAGATTATCCCTTCCTGCTTAACGTCTCTGCGAGCTCAGTCCACAAACCGGCCCTACCATCCTCTTGTGGACAATCATAAATTGCTGTAAAATACCACATCTCCTCACCTCCAATATCAAAACGCACATGCATAAATTGCTCATGTTTCTCCACTACCCTCAAATCCGATCCATCCTCCTTCCACATCATCCAAATCCCACCAGCAAAACCACAAGCCTCTTCCACTTCACAATGCCCAAAACCCAAACTTCTTATTATTTTCCAACAAAACAACCATATCTGGTTTAAAATCTCTACACAAACTACGCATGGCAGTAGCAAAGTCATTCCCAGCCGCCTCACGACAGTGCCATATAACAGTCTTCATCATAAATCAATAAACTTTGTCAGCCCACTTCCTGACATCCTCCTCCCTCAACACACCCTCTTCCAATTCATCTTCACTCTCATAATTCCCTTTGGGAACCCCATCATTATCAAATATTATTCCCGAGAAACCCTCCTCGTCCACTTCCTTCTTTCCAAACACCCTCCTTCCAGCCTCCTTCCCTACATCGAAATTATTTTGCTCTTCCATCTCATTAACACCAGGCCTCCCCTACCCTCCACCACTACTTTCTCCATCCATTTTAACCCCCCCTGGGAGCCTCCCCATTAAATCCCTTTAAGGGCCTCACAAACATTCTTCCTTCCACATTGCCACTCCTACTTCCCCTCCGATCCCGCTCCAAATTCTGATTCGTAACGTCTCTCAGAGGCTGTCCTCTTCTAACCTCCTCCCCATCCACATTCAGAGCTGCAAATCTATTAACTCCTCTAACATTCCCAGCCATCACCATGTTCCTCCTCTTCCTCCAGGGCTTTTGCACTACCTTCCATGGACTTTCCTTCTTCACTATTTCTCCATTCTCTTCATCCATCCCTTCCGGCTCCACTTCATTCTTCTCTTTTCCCCTATGTATCTTAAAATAATCCCCACAAGCTTCCCTTACATGTCCAAACCTTCCACAATGCAAACACAGTAAATCCATGCATTCATACTCTAAATGCATGAATTTGTTTAAAATGTTTTCTGTTTCATACGTAAAATCTTCTTGGGAGAAGACTATTTCCAGCTCCATGCACTTTTATTTTAGCTTGTAAAATTGGTTAAGCATTTTTTTTTAAAACAAATTTTTGAATTTAGATTTACTCAAATACACAGTTATATCTTGTTTTACTTTAAATAGATTTTTAAAGATCATAAAATTTGATAAACACTGATTTGCTCGCTTTGTCATTATAAGAAGTGAGAGAAGGATCCGTTCTCTGATTCAGAGGGAAAGGGGAAAAAAAGGGAGATTTTTAGGACAACTTAATACACATATATATTATTGTCGTTTAATATAAAATATTAAAAATTAGTTAAACTTTTTTTATAAATTAATTAATTATAATTAATATAAAAATAATTAATTAATTTCAATAAATTAATGAGTATATAATATAAATTTATATTATAAGATTGGATTAGATTATAATTTTTTTAATTTTTTTAATTTATATTAAAAAAATAACTAATTTTTATATTAAAGATATGAATGGATAATATTTTAAAGACTAAAATTTATAAAAGTTTTCTTAAATTTTGTCAGATGCATATAATATTTATGATATTTTAAAGTTTAAATTTAACATCTTTAATATTTTTATTTATGTCATTAAACCCCTGTCATTAATTTTACCGTTACGTAAATATTTTATTAATGAGAAGGGTATGCATCCTGCATAACCCCTTACGTAATATTTGTATATATATATGTTCATGACCATCTTCTTCATCATCAAACACACTTTTTCTCAGCTACATGTATATGTACACACAAATTAATATATATATATATATATATGTATATATATACTGACTCATAAAACCCAAAGCACCATTTTTATTTTCCTATCAAACCTGTATTGTGACTGCCATCTAAAAACATGAAAGCTCCCAGTATCAAAAGAAACAAACGGAAAAAAACAAAAGACAAGAAAAGAAAAGACAGCGAGGGTTTCTTTCAGATTTGAGACTGGCGGATAGGAAAGGGATGAGGGTATGCTTTCTTCTGATGGTAAAATGACCTTTCAACCCTTATAAAATTGTATACTTATAATAAAGTAGCTGACTCATAAAAATATTATGTAAAGGGTTATATAGGATGCTACGCAATCCTTATTAATATGATGGGACATTTTCTTTTAACAATTTAATAATAAAATTAATAGCTGGCCTTAATGTTATAAATCAAAATATTAAAAAAGGTAAATTTAAATTTTAAAATGTTAAGAAAATTATATATAATTGACAAAAAATATTTAGAAGATTTTGTAGGTCTATTTTAAACATATTATAAAATTAATTTATATTTATTTACTATTAACCTAAACTTTCAACACATAAAAGCTCCTATAATTAAGGAGAGGTTAAATGTTAAATATTATATTAGATTAGAAAATTAAAAAAAAATATTAAAAAATTTAAAAAATTATAATAATTAATTTAATTAATATAGTTAAATATATTTATTTTATTCTTCTCATTTTAAATAAAAAATACACTCATTAAATTTATTTTATTTATTATTCTAAATTATGTATCAAACAGCACAGTATTTTTATCCCACCGATGTGATGGTGCCCATAGTATCACTTTACATTCATGGCCATAACTCCCCTATGACGCGTATCCACCAATGGAACGTGCGCATCTGGAATTTGTGGGAAATAACTTATTCTTCCGGTCAACTATCTCAGGGTTCCCATTCCCAACGTAAGGGTTTCCGGGTATTTTAGTCATTTTATTTGCCGCACCGGTCACCGGTTCCACTGACCACACCGGTAATCAGTATTCAGGCATGCGGTAGTGTTTGTACTTTCACACAACCGCAAATATATATATTTAAAAAACATTACCATAAATGAACCCCGAACGGAAAGATCTATTATTTTTTTCCATTTTTCGGCATTTCGTTTTCTTGGTCTGTCAGTTGATTCTTCTGTTTTCGTTCGTCCCTTCTCTTTGTCTCAATTAGATCCCTCTGATTTTTTTTTTTGTTCCGCCGGTTTGATTTTGTCGCGGCGGCATCCATCACTTTGATTGAAGTGATTTCGGTGAGATCTTTTTGCGCTTTTGGGGGGTGAAACTCTGAATTTCGAAGCTTCTCGAAGAAAAAAAATGTTTCTTGTTGATTGGTTTTACGGAATTCTTGCATCTCTTGGTCTCTGTCAAAAGGAGGCGAAGATCTTATTCTTAGGGCTTGATAATGCTGGAAAGACTACCTTGCTTCACATGCTGAAAGATGAGGTTGTATTTCATTGTCTTATTGTTGTTGATTTATGGTTTTTCTTGTTTCGAACTGCGTTTTTGTTCTTAGTGTTTACCACCCACTGAGGGCCCTAATTTAGTGCATGGCACTTACGCACACTTCTAATTTTGATTCTATTTATTTAGAACTTTTTTGTATTCTCATTCAAGGCATCGAAATTAGGGTTGATCTTTTAATTTTGGCCTCGCCATTTTGCAGAGACTAGTTCAGCATCAGCCAACTCAATATCCGACTTCGGAGGAGTTGAGTATCGGGAAGATCAAATTTAAGGCCTTCGATTTGGGTGGTCACCAGATTGCTCGCAGAGTCTGGAGAGACTATTACGCTCAGGTTCATTTATTATCAACTCTGTTCGTCTTTTTATTTTTCCGTGTTAGGTAGACGCAAATACTATTGTCCTAAACTATATATCCCGACTGTTTAACAATAATTGGGATTGATGCCTTTGTTGGATTAACATTGGAATGCCCAAATTGGGAATATCAAATATGAATGTATGTTGTTTGCATAGATTGGTTCATCTGAGCTCGTCTGTCTGCTGTTTCTAGGATATATTACCATTTCTCATAATTAATTCAAATGTCTGGACAAGAGCAATTGTTGGTTGCCATTTTCTTTCAATCCCCCGCCCTTTTTACTGGACTCACTGTACCTGCATACCCAATTGGGTACACACGATGCGAGCAGCCGATTCTAATTGCATTCTCAAAGTGGCAGGTAGGGCTGGGCCCTTCCACATGTCAGAGTTTTCTTTTTGTGTTAATAGTATCTAATTAGATGTGAGCTAACCTTGGAAGTTTTGTTCCCCGTTTAAGCTGTAAAGAGGATTCCACGCATGGGAAACTGCTCTGATTTTCTGTTATTTCTTAATTCTTAATTACTGTGCGAGGCTAGCAAAGCTCTATGGACTTCATTTTACAAGAAGGAGAAAATGTGAAACTCTGTAGGAAATTAATAATGTCACGTTCTTTCAACATACGTGTGTTCTTTTGTTTTTGGAAAAGGGGGGGGGGGTTATATGCTTTGCTTTTACTGGCATTTGTGTCATGTGTCATACCAGCCAGAAAATGAGTTTCATCCTTAATTTTCAATAGCTGTCACATGTAAGGGATCTTAATTAATTACCATTTTATCTTTTATTTGACTTGTCATTTATTAGATATTGATTTTTTTGAGTAAAAATGGGGGATATCAGTACTCAATGAAGATTACAAAACAGCCATGGTAACAGTAAGACCAGGCTTAACAATCATGTGTACAAATTTACAAAGCAGAAACAAAAAACAGAAAGAAATGAATCAAGTGATGTTTTCCAGATATTGATTCCTTTTATTAGTATTTGATTCTGTTCTATGTTCTCAATCTCTATGCATTGCGGTTTGGCAGCTTGTATTGCGCTCTGAACCGCCTTTGATATCTGTATATCTGTACAACGACAATTAATATCATTTGTGACTTTCTATCGCGTAGGTTGATGCTGTGGTCTACCTTGTAGACGCATATGATAAGGAAAGATTTGCCGAATCAAAGAGGGAGTTAGATGCCCTTCTTTCTGATGAGTCCTTATCAAATGTACCTTTCCTTATCTTGGGAAATAAAATTGACTTGCCTTATGCCGCCTCAGAGGATGAGCTTCGATACCATATGGGGCTCACAAACTTCACCACAGGCAAGGGCAAGGTCAACTTGGCTGACTCTAACGTCCGTCCTCTGGAGGTTTTCATGTGCAGTATCGTGCGCAAGATGGGTTATGGCGAAGGGTTCAGGTGGCTCTCTCAGTACATTAAATAGGTAAGGGAATAAAGTTTAGACAATAAGTGTGGTGGTAGCAGTTAATTATGATGATGGTTCTGCTGATGCAGTCTTTTTCTCTCTAGCATTGTATTGATGTAAATTGGATATGTTGAATGTTAGTTTTACTTTTGAGACTTTGCATATTTCTATTGGGAAATTTTGTATATGCGTTGGTTAAGCTTGTGCTGAAATGCAGGTTATATTGGTTACCAAAATGGCAGAACTAATAATAGAGTGGCTGTGGCTTTCATGTTCACCCAAATGGTTCATGTCTCCTTATCCTTGATTATCAATTTTCAGAGATTAAATAATGAATCTTAGTCAACAACACAGTCAAGGGGAATTTGAATGTCTAATGCACTTTTTTCAAAGATTAAACAATGAATATCGGTTAAATAATGAGTCTACTGCTGTCATTTTTCTTTGGTAGCCTTCTTGAATTGAATTATAACGTAATTACTGGCAACTACTAGGACAGCATTAATCTACGGTTTAACCAAATCACTAATAATTATGGTGATCAAACGTTGCTAATTGTGTCTTTCGGATGGGAAAAAATATATCTGTATGTCAATCTCAACATCAGTTCCAACATTAATTGCACGTTTAATAAATCAATACTCCCTCCAACCTTAATAAAGTGAAATCTACCAATTGAGCTATATCCCCGAGCCAAGTGAAGCATGCATGAAGGACTTAGATGGAAGCTTCTTCTATTATTTTCTTTGGCATAGCTGGGCATCTTGGACCTGAATTAGAGACCTCACCCGTGAAGTGTAAATTGTACTACAAGATAGATCTCATATTAAAGATATGAGCTAGTAATAACCATTGTGGAAAAGTATGTAAACATTCATCAAATTAAAGCAAATCTGACCACGTGATGTAAGATTCAGACCAGTTAGACGCCTTCTAGATTTCAGAATATTCAAATCCACAATGTTTGACCACCTTACATCAAACTCTCGTCAACTACTTTGAAACACCGTTACAAAATTAACGTACACACACACACAGAGAGAGAGCCAACAACCGCAAGTAATGAGCTTCTTCACCACCAAACCTCAGCTTGCTGCTGCCTATATAAACGTGCCATATCTTCTCCCATGAACCAATATCAATAACTGCTAGCTAAGCATTATCTTCTAAGCTTTAAGTTTTCTTCTTCTACACACCAAATAATCATAATGGGAGTTTTCACTTTCTCCGAGGAGAACATCTCCGCTGTTGCCCCTGCCACACTCTACAAAGCTCTCGTCTTTGACGGCGACAACCTCATCCCCAAGGTAGTTGACGCCGTCCAGAGCGTTGAGATCCTCGAAGGAACTGGTGCCGCTGGAACCATCAAGAAGATCAACTACCTCGAAGGTCCCATTTCTTTAATTTCTCTTTCTCCGTCATTCAATGATGATTTAGTTTCGATCTGTTTAAGAATGTTTTGGGCATTTGTGCGTACAGGTGGACAAGTGCACTACGCGAAGCACAAGGTGGAAGTTGCAGACAAGGACAACTTCGTATACAACTACGCCTTAGTGGAGAGCGACACTTTCCCCGAGACTCTGGAGAAGATCGCCGTCGAGACCAAGCTGGCGGCCGCTCCTAATGGCGGATCCATCGTGAAGGTGACCGTTAACTACGTGACAAAGGGAGATGCCAAGCCCAGCGAGGAAGAGCTGAAGATAGGGAAGCAAAAGGGAGATGGACTCTTCAAGGCCGTTGAGGCTTACGTCTTGGCCGATCCCTCTTACAACTGAATTCTCAAACATTAATATGAATATTATCAGTTGAGTGCTCCTATGTGATGCAAGTGATAAGTGGAGGAGGGTCCCCCTACCAATTTATATACAGCTTAATTAGCTTCTTGATTAAGATTAATGTTTTTTTAATTATCTCATCTTTGAGGTGTCATTTGTAGTATATGGCAGGAAATTGATGTGCCTTGTGTGTTTTCTTTCAATTTCTTGAGGAATTAGATTATGTTACGAAAATTTCTGATACTGTCATTAATTATTAAAAAGATCGTTGATATTTACTAGGGTGTGGCCTTTTATTTCGTTGAAAACAACAATTGTAATATAAGATATAAAGATCTATGATTGTTTTTGGAAACTAAATTAAAAATGAAATAAATTTACTCATTGTCTTCCCTAAAATCCATTATTTTTGTTAATGCTACAACAATATAATATGACTCCACTTGTCCGCTGTATACAGAAGATTCATAAAATTCCATAATATTATAAAAATTTAAACCTAGCCTTTATATAATACTCTTTTAATTAGAAACTATTTAATTAATTAAATTAAATTAGTTAAGTTAATTAACATAATATATTATTTTCTAAAATACTATAATTATCTTCTTTAACTCCATCTTCCCTCTCTAATTTGATTATTGTTGAGGGAGTATCAATAGAGATAGTTTAGAGAAAAGTTGATAAATATAGAAAATATATTTTATATTTAATACTAAGATAAACTATCTGACTTGATTAGATCTTATATTAATGATTGGAGGAGGAGGAGAAGGAGTAATAGATAAAGTATGAAAACTTGTTAATGGAGGGCCAACTTAAAAATCTTTCAGATCAACATTTACGTTGTCGGTAGAGATGGAAAAGAAAATAATTTTTATTTGGACGATCACCTAGTATATATGCTGACTATTGTATTCTATTACACAAAGGATGCTAACATGGCAAAAGAAGGAAATGAGTATTCTTCTCCGATCAAAATGGGAAGATTTTGAAAATCATGGTCAACACTTTAAATGGAGGATTATAACTTTGCCTTCCTCACAAAACCTTCCTTCTTCATGCAGAAATTTTTAAAAAATGTAGCCGTTAGGTTTCTAAGACTAGCTCCATTCATCTTCAATACAAATACGCTCTTCTCTCAAGCAAATGAGACATCAAAATCTGTAAAAGATTTTCTCTCTATCAATTCAGAGATTAGAAAAGATTCTGTGAAAATCTTTCTGGTGTGTGCGTGAGATTTTCTCTTGGATTACTATCTTTCAGAAGATTTGAGATCATGATGATTTCAGGTCGGTGTGCAGCTTGTAAGAATCAAAGAAGAAAGTGTCCTTCAGATTGCATTTTCTCTCCCTATTTTCCTCCCAATGATCCTGAAAGATTCGCTTGTGTTCATAGAATATATGGTAGCAGCAATGTTGGAAAAATGCTTCAGGTAACTACTAAATAACTAATATGAAACTCAATTCATTTAGTAAACAACATAATACAATTTTACACATAAATATAAAAACAAATAAAATGATTGTCTCTTATCATAAGGATCAAGTTTTCCTCTCTCTCTCTCTCTCTCTCTCTCTTTTCAGTTTTCTTTTTTACAGTGATTCTCATTTATTTTCTTATAATATTTGCAGCGAATTCCAGTGCAAATGAGGGCACAAGCAGTGGATATATTATATTTTGAAGCAAGATGCAGAATAGAAGATCCAGTGTATGGTTGTGTTAAGCTTATTTCTCAGTTGCATCAGAACTTGCATGATACAGAAAGGGAACTAGCCAAAGTTCAAGCTCTTGTTGCATTCCACAAGCTCCAAATCTCAGAAATTGAACTTCATCAGCCCAACTTGGATGCATCACAAAGCAACATGGAGCAGTTTCAGTTCAATTATTCTGCTCAGAATCCAACTTGGTTTATTAATTAGAATTTTTGTCTTCTCTTATTACGTATGAATGTTCTGCTAGATGGAATTGATTTTATATTTTTATTTTACCATGGGATTTTATATCTTTAATATATATTTGGAGGAGTACCGTTTACTATCATGCTTTATTATTAGTTTATATATATTGCCTATCATCTTTCAACGATCAAGCAATAAATAATTTTCTCTTTATCACGCGGCATACTACTATAATGGTCAATAGAGGTGAGCCTCAAAGCACAATAAAAATTATTGTCTTGTGATCTGAAAGTCATAGAATTCAAATTGCTTCTAAAAGTCATAGAATTCAAATTGCTTCTAAGATAAGACTACGTGTATATGTTATTGTCTAAACTCCATCTGATAAAAACTTTATGCGCCGTATTGGTCACCCTTTATAAACTACATTTGATTTCCTGTTTTTAAAATAGTTTTTTAAAAAATAATATATAAAATAAACGTATTTGAAAATATGTTTTCTGTTATGTATTCTGAAAAACAAAAAAGTTAAAATTTATTCAGAAAAAAAAATAGAACATCTTTTTTATGTTTTATTACCTTTTGTCCTACAAAAGTAAACAAACTATTCTCTCACTAAACAAACTATTCTGTCACCCTTCACTCTACCGTTTTTAATTAAACATTTTTTTATTTTTTCATTTCCAAAACTTATTCTAAAAATTACTCAACAGAATTGTTCTAAGAACATAAAAATATATAATAGAATCAAACAAATCTAAATTTTCTCTTGGATCAGAAGAAAGTTGTTTAGCATACTACTATAATGACAAGGAATAAGCGATGCGTTTGAGTTGCATGGCAATAACAAAATTCAGGAACTCTACGCTCTTCTTAACAGAGAATCCCGCTACTTTTTCAAATAGAAAAACTTTCGCTCCTAATTTTTTTCCTTATTATGTTCCTCTCTAAGCGGGGGCTTGGTGGTTTGTTTTTCTATAAAAATGTCGACCTGACTAGAAATCTTGTTAATGTTTGCCCTATAACATATAAAGCTTCAAAGATGACCCCATTCAAAGAAATTAAAGCAATTTTGAAAGGGTCAAAATTTGAAAAGCTTCTCTAGGATTTAACATTAACAACAATATCTACAAAATATACAACAAAGGCACCAACAACCCTTCATGGATCATTCATCTGTTGGCTATATCCATACAATATGAGCCTTTTTTCTGGGGTTGTCTTTGTATCATCCTATGTCTTCACTCCCATATCAACCTCTGAATTGAGGAGGTTTTCATATTCTAGTTCCAGCTGCACATTGCAATTCCCAAATTTAGTATATTCCAAATGAGACCCATCACTAAAGTCATTAGGAATTTAGGATAATTAACTTACCTTTGCTTCATTATGGGCTAGTTTCATCATCCTGTAATCTACTTGTGCTTTCTTAGAGCGGAACATAGCTTGAACACGTACTACAGCTCTCTCAACACGTTCTTCGGCTTGTTTCCTGCCAATCCGGAAAAAGTCTTCCTCGGTAACAAACTCTGTTTCCTCCTTCTGACCTACCCTTTCTTGGACAGGATTTACATGTAGGCCACGGAAGCCCTTTCTCTTTAAACGCCACCGCAGGATTGCTTTCTCAACCACACCAACAGACCAGATGATTTTGCGGTAGTTCTTCCGCTCCTTGAGGGCCCGGAAAGCAGCCTGCATTGGAACATAGGGGATCAGTCTTTCCCTGGATGTTGCTTACAAAAAGTCTGAAGTCATTTCAGCTCATGGAATCTGCCGGTATCATCTCTGGAAGTATGAAAATGTATAGTGTTCCTTTTTGTTGCTAGGCATTTGATTTAAGAGTCAGCAGAGGACCAGCTTCTGTTTTAGTCCCCTGACATCAATGTGATTTTCATATAATTGTTTTATCATGAGATATTATCTTGAGATCATGCATATCAAATGTCAGATAAATGTATTCACAAGTTGAATTCAGAAACACTTGAATCAGCATAACTGCACCATAGCTTATGGAACAATCTGACGTGTGAATTTTGATTAGTTCAAAATATGCCTCAAACAAAGGACATGGATTTGCAATGGGGCATATAAAGGTAGCACTGACCTGAATTTTGATTGCCTGGCGGCGCATATTGAGAAATTCTCTACGCATCTTCCACATACGGAAGGTATGCTGGATGCGAGCAGCAGCTGCCATAGACTTCCTCGACTCAAAGTTTCGGAAAGCATGCTGGATCTTCATTGCTGCAACTATTTGGCGTGCTTCAGCCTCTGGACTGAAAAGTTCAACTGCATGAGATCGTAATTTTAGTGAGTGCTCCCTAAATGCAGCTTGTATGCGTGCTGCAGCCTCAGCAGTTATCCTGTAAGCTGCTAATGTATCTTCCATGTACAGCTGATCCTCGTTGAGCTTCTCAGAATTTAATGGATCACTTGTGCTAGTAGTTTCCAGCGAGCCACTGATATTTCCTGCTATGCTCATCTCGTTGAACTGCTCGACCAGAGATTTTTCCGAAAGATAAGCTGCTAAGCCATTATAACCCTTCATCTGAGCCAGATCAGCAGCAGTAATTCCACCAGGATGTTGAGGAGTAGGATCCGTGACCAAATTTGGCCTTGCCCTTGCAGACAGTAGAGCTGCAACCATTTTCTCCCTGCAAACACATTTCAAATTAAATAAACATTGTATAGCTCATGAAGTTCATCAATAGCGAAGCCACAACAAAAAAGGAACTTTTCAATCAGTCAAGTGACTGAAAAACTAATTGTTTTTAAAAAGTGAGTATGAAATAATGTACCTTCCATAATAAGCTGCCCAGTGCAGGGCTGTCCATCCAAATTTATCACGGAAATTCAATGAAAAACCAGACCATGAAAATAATGAAACAGCCCATGTATATCCCAAAATGGAGCACAAATGGATTACACCTTGACCTTGGGCATCCAGTTCAGTAGTCTGACAACCTAAAATAATTCTCTCCAACAGCCATTCCTTTAGTTTAGTCTTCAATGCAATTTCAAACAAGGCATCTTTTGCTTGTGGAAATGGAGTTTTGTCGTTGTCTTCAGTAGACTTAATCAAGTAGTGCCAACTTTTGGAAATATAAGATGTCTTGGAGACAAATTTCTTAGCCTCCTTCAGTGCATCAAGCGATACTTTGCTAGAGGTGATGTCAAGACCGTTTTGTGTAGCAAAGAGCAAATGTGCAAGCCTCATCTGAAGTCGAAACTCCTCCCAGTTGTGTCTCTCTTCTATGGAAGCAGCAGGGTCTTGCAAAATAGTAGTACGATACTCAAAATTCACAACTTGACTTATGGGCTTGTGTCCATCAATACTCATATAGAGATTCACAAAACCAGGGGAATATGGTTGTACCCAGCATCGGTAGACCCCAACTTGAGCAGTTTCTGCAGGAACAGGTACATCCCCACAGATACAAAACAGATTGGACTTCGCAAGGTGCATATAGTCATCATGAAAAAATCCAGTTATTAGGACCTGGAACAAGTAAATTGAGGTAAGAAAATCTATTAGAAATGACAAAACAAACGATGGTAAATATTCAAATTATCAATATCAAGTATTTATGGTCTAAAGCAATATGCAACAACTTATTTAGATGAAGATGTGCATGTAAAATGCCAAAGATTGCAACTCCTATTCCTTGTAGGATTTTAGCCCCATATTTTTAAGCATTAAGGATCAACAAGCATATTTTATTGTTTCACCTAAAGGCTCAATATTGACTAAGAAGCAAAATGATAGGCACTAGGAAAAAAATATACATGTAGGACATCTTATAGACACTAGCTATTAGATACTTGAGAATAGCAAAAACAAACCTTTGTTTTCTCAGTGGAGCATGCCCAGACAGGAGACACATCAGTGATATTAAATACTTGTTCTGGCAGAGAAGGTTGATGATTATCCAATCCTGATGAGTATGAATCATGAACAGATGAAACTGAGGATTCAAGACCTGAGTCATCAATAGAACATGGTGAATCAGCTATCATATGGCTTATCCATTTTCCAAAGCTGTCCTGGCTTTGCAGAGTGTCATTGATAATATTGTCCCCAAAATTGCCACCACCCATGGTGATAGAATGTTCACTCTGTACATTTAAATTTAATTGACTGTTGGCTATCTGAAGATTCAAACTTTCAGGAAAGTTGTATTGAGCGCTATTGTTCCCATCAATTGAATTGTTCAGAATATCAAAAGAATGAATCTCTGCAGATTGATTGTTGACTACCTGGTGAAAAGATACATGTATAGGTTACAAAACAAAGCATCAATTGAAAAGAAAGAAAGCAAGAAATCAACAGAATATGAACAAGAAGCTTGAAAAGAAAAAGGTAGTAATTCTAAGCGTGACCAGATTAAAGGTTGCAACATCTGCTTATTAGTGTTCGGTTAGCATGCTAGCAACTTTTGTTATCATAACACCCATTGTACTATATACCACATAAGCAACATAAGAGCTAGAAGAACCAAGGTAAGTAGTAAATATCTCCACTGATTTGCAGATAAATCTGCAAAACCCCCGCATAGAATAAAGATTTAACAAGCATCCAAATAATAAAATGAACAGAAACAAAGTATGAATCCTTTTCATGTTCATTTTTCAAAGAGATTATTTAATCTCCCTCCCGATGTGTGAATTGTCAACAGCTCAATTAATGGCAACAATTGCTACTGAACTGTTTCACAGTTAAGATTAAAGATAGTTCAGTGAAATATATAGACACACCACAGATATATCAAGAGAAATAAGAACCAACAATGGAAGAGTTACCATATAGCCAATTTCCCCTTTTTGAGTGAGAAGAGAAAATAATGAAGTAAATATGACATTGATAAGGATCCAAAGATTTTTCCCCTAAAACCTAAAATAATTATATACACTTGACGGAATATACAAGAATTTTAGGGGACTAATTGTGTATGATTATGAAACTCTAAGAGATTTGATTGATAAAGATTAAACTTCAGGGGCTGAATCAATAACTTATGCAAACTTGAGAGACCAAAAGTTTCATTATCCCATATATAAACATGAAAGAAAATAAATCAGCAACATGCTGGAAGCTGCATGCCTGGACATCAATCAAATCTGATGTCAAAGAAATATTATAAAGTCCTCTGTTTTAATATATATTGTCAATTTAGAAGGTAAAATAGGTTCTAACAAGAAGTTTCAAAAGACTAAATACCCCTAAACATAAATGAAGAATGCAACATAGAACACTATAGTGAGGTTATTGAGAAAACCATCGTAGGAAAGATAAGATCTCCTTACCTTGCTCAAATTTCCTTTCAGTAAAATTTGTTTTTCTTGGTGAAAACAAGGAACCGTTCCTGCAAAGTGTTAAATTTAAAATTTTAAGATGATAGGGTGATTTCCAGAATAGATATCGGTTCTACTGGAAAACACAATAAATTACCTCTAGTAGGAATGGAAGTAGTAGAGGTGTTACGATCATTTGTAACCACTAGGTCATCCCATTCAAGTGTATTAATCTCATGCAGCCTCAGTTCATGACTTTTGACAGTTAAATTGTCATTCAGCTCTGTTTGTGACAAAATAAAAAGGAGAAAGATAAGGATACATACCTAATAAAGTAAATAAAAGTACAGTACCCATGATATTACTTAACCTACTATAACTATATTTAGCATCCTAAACAAAAGTGAATTCTAATATTTAGCTTCCTATGGGAAAGGTGGGAAGAAGTTAAAATGAGAATGGTGAAATATAAAGTACAATGAATTGGTAAATGAAACTTGTCGTTATGCAGTGTACATGTTAATTCCTCTACAATATCCAGCCATCAAACCCACAAAGTATGTTTCAAAGAATTGCAATAAGCTAGTTGCATAGATAGCTTTTATTTAATTCATCTTAAAGTTCTCACCACCAGCGTATGCCTTATTGGTCCCAGATTCTTCTGATAATATCCATGATGTTGTTAGATCAGAGGGAGAACTAGCATTTGAATATACAGGTGCGGCTGGAGAACCTCGTGACTGTGTCATAGACCACACTACAATGGTTAGAATGTCGTATTTGCCCACTAGATTAAATGGTAAAGCATAAATAGCAACTAAGTATGAATTTTAAGCTAATCATAAAGTTGGGTTAAATATCTACACAAAAATGAAACCAAGTGACAACCTCAGCACTAGCAAGATATCAGTACAATATGCAGTTGAACTATGATGGTTTCCCATCTAATCAATAGGCAAGATACACATATCATTCCACTCCATCCTGCCCTTCTCACAAACCTCCTCCCACTCAAACCCTGAATGAATGAAATAGAAAAGAAAATATTTTTTATCATAAATGACATAAGTAAAGCAGCACCATAAGACAGCCCACGTCCAAACATGTCAAATCAGATCAACATGTCTAAAAGGTTTGGATTGCCTATATTAGCACAAATGATAAATACATGGCAATCTGAGAACAAGCTTTCTAACTGTCAAGCTCCCAAGAGTCCAAGACATTAGGACAACCAATGGCCTAAAATGAGTAGCCTGAGTTCTCTCAGTAATTCTTGGTAATAATATACCCATCATTTAACCCACTCCATATGATATGGGACTTGGGTAACACATTCCTCCACTGAATTGCGTAACATGCTCAATAGTACCACCAGATGGCTACCAGACAAATAATTTCACGAGAGTGTGGTAAGGGAGCTAGCGTCCAACTAACCCAAATCCAAGGTTCTAGAAGAAACCAGATGACTTAAAAAGGTCAACAATTCTTGATAATTATATACCATCATTTGATCCCCTCTGTATAATGTGGAGCTTGGGGTAACAAAGTCATCCTGAATGGATTACCTAACATGTTAATCTAGCCTAACAGCACTAAGGTCTACAACATCATAGGTCTCAACCCTCTGCCAGACGTTATGGGATCCTTGAAGCTTTGGAGCGATGAGTTCCTTCATTGTTGCCTCCACAATGGTGGTTAGATTATCACATTCTTTTTCTTGGTCTGTATATCTCAAACCACAATTTCTGGCTTATGACGGTTCCGTTGCCATTTAATAATACCCCAAGCCCAACCAATCCAATATATTTGAAAAGGGAAAAAGCAAATGGTTAAGACAGTTATCATACTAAAATGCCAATACAGTGACAGGTAGTCTGAAAAGCATGTGGTATCCTTATATGGCAATGATACTGTTGCCCTGGGGCACTTAGGAGTAAAGTTTATATCTATAGACAGGGAAGGCACAACTCACCAATTTTTTCAAATAATAGATGCAGCAATTGCTGCAAAATTTCCTACACAAGCAAATGAAGGGAGCAAAGGCCCCTGTCATGTTTCTCTATCAAATCTGCCTTTAGTTTGCTGGCATTATATCAAAAATTTGCTCAGCACTTCAATTTGTGGTAAAATGCTTCTTCTTTACCACACTTTCTCTGCTGATCACACATTCATATACTACCATATTTCGATTGTTTTACAAAATATATCTTTCTGTGCACATGTTATTTTCTAAAAGTTGCCATATCCAATATTCACGCCATATTACCAAAAATACTTGTACCCCCACCAATGCAACCTAGCTTGTGAACTCCACACAGAATTTTCAATAAAAGAAAGTGAAAATGTGATAATCAATGCAAGAAATTTAGTTTATATATGCAATTTTTGGTGTATCCAGACATGCTTGAAAACAAACTTCCTAATCTAAGAATTACTAACTAATTACTTTGATCTAAGTTGGCATAAATATATGGCCATTGTTTTAGCCAGCAACCAACACAACCTACACCTTAATCATATCTTGTGCAGTGAAAATAAACTTTAGAAGGAAAAAAGAAGAGGGAAAAAACAAAACCTCCTGTGTTTCACGATAATGAACAAGGACAATATGCTCCAGACTCCTGAAATAAATAAGAAACATTACTAAATCAGATTCATGAGTATGGCACATAAATCACAGGTTGGAAATGAGGCCTTAAAAGTTCAGCTAACTATAGTTACACATACTTATCAAGCAACCAGTAACATCTGCGGACAAAGTTTTGGTTTTCTTCACCATGTGCATAGTATACATGGATCCTTTCTTCATTACCAACCTGATTGACAAGGAAAATAGAATGACCAGAAAGAGTGTCAAAAACCAGATACAGCAACCTCAAAATCACGTGAACACACATATATTCCCTAAGAACATGAGAATTCTCACTTTTAAGTGCTCATGAGCTTCTTTAACAGTTTTCCCATCCTTTTTCTTTTTCCAGTTGTGCCCATCTTTACGAAAGTTCCTAAGCTTCTTCCTGTCGAATAATACAATAGTACCACCTGGTGCACAGAGAAAAAGGACAGAATAACAATTTTTTTTAAAAAAATACTTCTCAGATTTGTATTAGTCATAATATATGAAAGGCTGTGAATGAATCGTGTCACATATCATTTTTAGTATATTGTATCATTCATAATGTACATCATATTGATGATTCACAAATCTCTAATCACACAAGTTTACGCTTTCTCTAACTTTTTAAAGTACTGCTTAAACAAGAATTGACAGATCTGAAGGTTTATAGTTTTACAATAAGTTACATGTCAAAAAGGTGATCTGAAGCAAGAATGACATGCGTTAAGTCTTTGTATTGGCAAGGAAAATACTCTATACAAACTGAAAAACAGAAATGAATGAAAAAAGAAACAGTATGCATAAACTTTAAAAAAAAAATCAGCATAAAAAAACTGCATCTCTTTTCTTTATTCATGACTTTTTAAAACTCAAGGACACAAGAGTGTAAGCATAAGCTTACTAGCATCAAGTTGTTGCCAATAGCAATAGATAATTACTTTTGGGCGAAGTCACTGGCTTGACGTGGATGGTAAAATTTTTGTAATTGCAGAGTATGGCATGAATCTCATTGGGACGAAGCCATCTGCGTCTTGCTTCCTCCATAATAATTCCAACATCCAACTCTGGCCCACATAATAGACTATTTCAGAACATAAGTCAACAAAGATTATTAACAATAATATGCATTAATCATCAGCTAAATATCCAGTCGCCATAATGAGTTTCTCAGTGGACCAACAAATAGCAGAAGAATGGCTTGGTGAAAACACAAATCATCAGCTTTCTTCCATCCCCATCAAAAAGTGTGGGTGTTTTCATAATAAACTACCTTATTGAATCAAAAGCTAAGACTATTTATTCAAATGGATGACTTCAAATATACTAAAATTCCAAGATTTCCTCCCCTTCATTACATTCCTTTTTGATATTGACTAACCAAAACTAAAATAGTATGATAGTATGATATGTAACATGATTTACCACACATTAGGATCAACTCAATTAAAGCGATGGCATTTCTAGCTTGATGTTATGACATTCTGTTTGAACGTCTTGTTAAATTTACAATATAGATTTGAAAGTTCTAAGATCATCACTTTGCATTCCCAAGTGCAGGAGGTGCCAACACGTAACAATTACTACATTTCAGACTGACTAATTACAGAAAACAATTGTCATGCTGATTCCGAATTCCACTCATCGTCACAGAGACAACTCTCTTTTTTTTTTTGGGTAAAATCACAGAGACAACTCTTAATATTATTGACAGCAAGGTTCCAGTAAAATCTAGCTACACTGAAAATAAATTGATCCAAAGACAAGGAAAAGAATGGACCAATGTTAAGCCTCTTATTTATGCCCTTAACTATGAGGAAAGGTAAGCTTTATTATAAAAAAAACAGACAGAGAAAAAGCAAACTTTAAGATATTGAAATGACAGAAAAATTATGATCTCATAGCGTTTTCTACAGACACCATAACTTCTCACTCGATCCATTACTCATATTTCGAGCCACCCAACTTTCATTTTGAAAACCACTAAAATCCGTTTTTCCGAGACAAACTATAAAACCGAGCAAGCTACGTTGGCCAAAGAATTCAAGCACCAAAATTTCAGCTCTGCCATCACCTTAAAGAAAGACAGTAGCGGGAGAGAGAACAAGATGAAAATGTTCAAATGCATACATACCCTGCATTGTCTGGAATCCATGTATCTCTGAGCCCAAGAGCCGCCCCGTTAAGTTGTTTGCCATCACAGAAACTTCCGACAGAATCCGAATTCCCCCCTCTAAGCACTTGATCAAAAAATGCACAGTTCTAACTAAGGGTCTTCAACAAGAATTAAAATATAATCGAAAATCGCAAAGAAAAAAGAGTAAGAACAATCGCCTTACCAATAATATGATTAGTGTGGCCAAAACAAAGATTATGATTAATGAAACTGAGATTATGTGATTAACAGCTAGAAGACTTGAAAGAGCCTTCAGAAAAAGCAGAAAAGAGTGGGGGAATTTAGCTGATGGAAGAGAAGGGTTTGGCCGGATTGAAATTAGGAAGAAGAAACACTGAGAGGAGCCCCTAGTCGGAGCTGAATGACACTCTGCTCTGATCCTTCTTCGATTTTCTTGTGCAATTTTCGAGTCACGGAAAAAATAAACAAAGCAGGGACTCCTACTTTCTCTCTCTTTCTTAACTGACTTTCTCTGTGCCTGCCCAATAATAATGCTCCAAAATAAATTAAAATGTTACTCCAATATATATTTTTTTCCAACTACTCCCTTCTCCACTTTTTTATAAGGAAAAGGAACTGTCCCTATCGCCCTAAATCTTTTTGTCTAAACTTTTCAATTATTTTTTATTAAAATTCCTATTTTATTATATCTATGTAATATTTTTTATTTTATAAACAAATGTATAATTAAAAAATAAATTATAAATCTCACATATTTATTATTTTTAACTAAATTTAATTAATATTTTAAATTTTGTGATCTTAATAGTTATTGCAAAAGTAGTGGAGAGAGTATTTATTTAATATATTATCAAGTTATTTATAATATCAATAATTAGGTAAATATACCACTCTCATCCAATATATAAATTATTTGTTAGATAATTAATATTTTTTTTCTAATTTTGTCGTTGTTGAATAGGTGATAGAAAATTTATAATATACTTTTTTAATATTTTTTTAATAAGAGTAAATGTATAAAATTTTATTAATTTATTTTATTTTTTATTATTTGAGAATGAGGTATAAATGATAATGGTACCGAATTGGCTACACTCTACAAAGACCTATATCCACTTTAATAATGACACCAGGCCCTCCTCGTATGTATCGAAATTCGAAATGTCACTCCATTTTGTACTAATCTTAAAAAAATTAAAAAAAAAGTTAATTTATAAGTCCTAGTAACTGGCAAAAAGAAAAAGTCCTTGGCACTTGGTACATCAAAAATCAAGTTCATATTTTTTTTTTTTAAACTGAGCTCTTATAATTTGATTCATTATAAACATATATTATTGAGTATAACTATAAAATTTTAATTTATAAACATTCATCAATAAGCCCCTATAATATAACAATTACTTCAATTTTTATTTTATAAAATTTTATGGACCTTATGAATTTCATGCATTTCATTTAACAACATTTCAACACTAGTATAATAAAATTTTAAAAAGACTATAAATTAAAATTATCATAACAAATAACAAGAGTCACTTCAAATAAATTAAATTATAAAGATCTATAGATTAATTTATAGATCAATAAAATTGAAGTAAATTATAAAGATTTATAGATTACTTTTTTCAAAAAAAATTAATACGGGTATTGCAACAAAGCAGCCTATTTTTTAAAAAAAAAAAAGCATAACTGTAAATTTATTTGATCACATATATATAATATATTTTTTAAAATAAACATGAGGTATCTACAGCTAGATAATGACTAATCATCTCACACTGTAAATTTTTTAAATGGATTTTAGTGCTGATTATGAGGCACTATCTATACATATTGTCAAAGATTAAACCCCTGATTGTATAACAATTTTTTTAATAATATTAACTAAATATTAACCAATTATTCTGATTTTATAGTTTATGACTGTTTATTTTAATATAAATATTTTTTATAAGAATCAAAATAAATAATAATTTTTAATTACCACTAATAGACACCAAAATTTCAAAGATAACAATGAATTATTGGAGGCTGAGTGCAATAATGCTCCTCATTTTAAAGTCAAATTTTAGCTTAACACTTGTTCAATTGAATTAGTATTTTAAATTGTATTTGATCATTTTTATAAAAAAAAAATAATATTTTAAATGCCTTCGATTTATGTGCTGTTTTGATTTGGACCCTAACACTACAATTTGTAGATTTCTTAAGCCTTGTTTCATACTTGATCAAATTTCTAGTTTCCTGTCCATTATTATAAGATGAGAAAAAATAAGACAATCTCATTGTTTGTTCAAACCTAGTTCATCATTTTTCTGGCACATGTTTCTTTACTTATTTTTACTTCTTTTTTACTTACGTTATCAGAAAAAAAAATTTTATCCATATAAAAAATATTTTTATTTATATATTTATAGTTTAGTCATTCTATATTTTGATGATTAAATACAGAATTTCCAAAGTGTATTAACAAATAGATTACTGCTAAGTTAGGCTATGCGTTAAAAATGGAAATAAACAAATGTGAGCCAACAGAATCATTAAAAAGGATTAAAGGCTAAAAAACAAAAGAGGGAGGCCATATTAGACCACAAATTTAGATTAAGGACTTTGCTAGGAGAACTTTTAAAATTATAATTTTAGCCTAAATCAACTGATATTATAAATAATAACAGATAAAGTTATAAAGTAAGATATCATAAACTTGAGTGTAAAGGGAAAATTTATTAAAAAAAATATAACATTTTTTATTAGAATGGGGTCCTTTTAAAGTTATTGAAATGAGGAATAAAGTCTGTAACATAGTTTAAACATTATAAAAATTGTTAAAACTGTGTTTTATTAATGATTTAATTAGAAAATTTATCAACAAATTGAATTGTTATTTCAATTAGTGTAATGGATTCTTGATGTATCTAATAACCCAAAAACTATATTTTAATTTGAAGCAAACTAATTATAGATTTTCAAACCACTAATCCAATTTGTTCATGCAATTCATACAAATTTGAAGACATGCTTATTTATCACAATTCTCAATGTCCATTTTTTTGACTAGTGTAATGAATATGTTAAAACTGCTAAAACTACAAAAATAATATATATATATATATATATATATATATATAAGTCTTTTTTTTTTGTGAGCTCTCTAGTATGAGATTTATAAGTGACAACAGTGGATCCTAGCTTGCTCATTCCTGATGACTTCATGTCACAATAGCACTTCATCTGATCTTATGTCGGTCAAAACCCTTAATAGCTAGCCCACTCTAAAATAATCGGCGTTTGAATAAAGTACTAATAACGTAAACACAATTTTAAAAGGATAACTCTTTCTTAAAACAAACTTACTAAAAAAGAGAATTATGAATTTATAAATCTTACTTCTCTTCCCTAATAAATATGCGTGATAACATAAGACTTACAACTTAGAACACACATGTAAAATCGAACCCTAACAAATAACAATATCTAATCCATGTTCCATTCATACCACATCTTGTACCAAAACAATAAAAAGCAAAAGAATCGGTGCCCAATAAAGTGTAATTAAAATTGAATGAAAGTCAGGGTAGAAATATACACACACGCTTGGTTCATTAAAGCATGATTAGGAAATCATGTGCAAAGTAGGTAATCATGTGCTGGAACAAATAGTAAATTGCTTAGAAAAACAGGTGAAACCAAAAAATAATATTGAGGACACGTGACACAAAAAATAAAATGTCCCACGTGCATGAATATGACTTGCACAATGGTATATAAACATACATGCAAAAGGAAAAAATTGCAAATGTTCTGGAAATAAATATGAGTAATATGCAGAGCAGAGACAAAAGAGTTTAAACAGTTGCAGAGTGATTTCCATTAGAACCAACGCTTATTAATATCCAAAAGATATCATAATGATAATGAGTAAAACTCCATTACTTGTAGACAATGATAATGAGTAAAACTCCCTTTTAGGTTGGAAATATATTTTAAAAATTTATTTAGTAAGTTATAAATAATAATAGAATTTATGTATATTTTTTTATAATTTAAAGTAAAATAGTCTAAAATATTTTGTTATAATTTGGGAAATGTTAAAGTTATCTATAAATTTTATAATTTTAAATAAAATAGTTCAAAATATTTCTTTATAACTTGAGAAAAGTTAACGTTGTCCAAAAATTTTATAATTTGAGATAAAATTATCCAATATATTTTGCTTCCACTTATTCTATTTCATTTCTCAATTTTTTTTTAATAAATGTAGCTTCCATTATATCAAATAAGGGAATTATAATTCTACTTTCACTTACCCACTTCTATTTCTATTATACTAAACATGTATGTGATATTTCACACCAAGTTAATTATTAGATGATTAATTATAACTATATAAATATTTAATTTGATGAGTCATCCACAAATTTTCATTGGATCTATGGGCCTATTTGGATAAGATTTTGAAAATAGTTTTATGAAAAAAAATGTCTTTTAGAAAAAGGGCTTTTGAAGAAGAGTTTATAAAAAAAAGTAGTTTTAAATAAATGAGTATTTTGATAGTCATTTATAGAAATACTTTTATTATTGGTAAATTATGAAAAATGGTATGAGTATTAAATGAGGAGAGATGAGAGATGAGATGAGAGAATAGAGGAAATATGGTGTAAGAAAAAGTATGAGTAATATAGTAATTAGTTAGTTCATAAGCTCTTTTACTATTCCATAAACTACTCTGACCAGCTTATCTGAAAACTTAGTTTTAAATCATGGTTTATGGCCTATTTGAATTAGCTTTTGGAGAATAGATTATGGGAAGAATAGATTTTAAAAATGGAGATGTTTGGATGATTAGTAGTAGAATCACTTTTCATATTAGTAAATTACCAAAAAGAGTATGATTTAATTAAGGGTGTGTTTGGATTAGCTTTTGGAGAATAGATTTTAGGAAGAATAGATTATGGAGAATAGATTTTAGGAAGAATAGATTATAGATAATAGATTTTGGGAAGAATATATTTTGAAAATAGAGATGTTTGGATGATTAGTAGTAGAATCACTTTTTATATTGCTAAAATGCCAAAAAGGGTATGATTTGATTAAAGTATGAGAGATGAGAGAGGGTAGAGAATATAAATAGGAGAGATAATAGAGGGTAGAGAAGAGAGTGTAGAGAAAAAATAGGAAATAGGAGATATGGTAAAGAAGAGAGATGAGAGATGAGAGAGAATAAAGAGGAGAGAGGGTATAAGAAAAAGTAAGGGTAAAATAATAATTAGACAGTTCATAAGTTCTTTTACTATTCTAAAATATATTTTCAATAGCTTATTCAAAACCATGGTTTCAAACCGAGGTTTTGGCCAAAATCAATTCTAGATAAAAATGACAGTTTATTTCAAATTTTTTAAAACCGAGGTTTTGACCAAAATTAATTCTGGACAAAAATTACTGTTTGTTTTAAATTTTTTCAAACCGAGGTTTTGTCTAAAATTGATTCTGAAAAGCTAATGCCAAACAGGCACTAAAAGTAGAAGAGATGAGAGATGATAGAGAATAAAGATGAGAGAATGTAGAGAAGAGATATGATATATGGTGAATAAGAGAGAGGAGATATGAGAGAGAGTAAGAAAAAGTAGGGGTAAGATAGTAATTGGATAGTCCATAAGATCTTTTACTGTTACAAAAGCTAATTTCAGTAGCTTATTTAAAATCATAGTTTTAGCCAAAATCACTTCTGGATAAATATAGTTATTTGTTTAAAATTTTCTCAAACTAAATTTTTGTCCAAAAGAGTTTTTTAAACTGAAGTGTCAAACAACACTTAATCCAAAAACCTGTTTGAACAAATATAACTATTTATTTTAAATTTTCTTAAAACCTAAGTTTTGCTCAAACTTAAATTTTAAAGTGTTCCAAACACCCACTATATCGTAAGCGTCATTTAATTAAATAGAATAAATTAAATAAATAAATTATAATAAATATGATTTAAATTATTATTAAATTTACGTGACAAATTTTTTGTTGATGTAAACTCTAATATGACAAACAAGGGGAAAATATAACATCCTTGGCTTGAAAAAAAAAAAAGATCTTTGGACCACTTTTTCTATTCATTTGGTGAACGTAGGAGATTTAAGTCAAATCATTGTAACCCTTATTTAGGATGGACGGTAACTAATGATATAACTAATGTACAATGCAACAAATACAACCAAACATGTATTTAATTATTTTTGTCAGGGAGGTCACAGAATATAAACAACATGTACAATAATGTTGAAAATAAAAATGTTATCCCTCTCTCGTCTCCAATATAAGTTATTTTTTAAAAATCTTAATACCCCAAAATAAAAATCTTATTTTGGGGTAACCCTAACTAATTATTAAACATTTACTTTTGGAATCATCAAGTAAAGTGGGAGAAATATTAATTATTGTTTATATCAAACTATCTAACATTTAGAGGTAACCCTAACTAATTCAGGTCCGTTGAGAAGGATTAAGAAGGTAGCAAAATTCCTCCAACAAATATTTATCGTGGTGCCTAAAACTCAAACACACAACGAAAAGGTTAATATAATTTTTAATTTTTTTAAATTTATTATTATTTTTATTTTAATATCTTAAATTTTAAATTATAGGTTTCAGAGTCTTCAAATTTTATTAATATAAAATATTAGTCTTTATAATTTAATAAAAAATTATATTACTTTATTACTTTAATGACAAAAACTTATATTTTAAAATCTGAATAACTAAAATTAAAATTTATGTAAATTTAAGAGACTAAAATTTAGGAAAAAGGATAATAAAAGACCTTTTAAAATTCAAAAGGATAAAAAGAGTCTCTAAATTTTGAAAATGATAAATTGAGCCTCCTGTCTAATCTATCATTTATAAATTTAAGGCAAAAGATAAAATTGCCTTTTAGTCATTTACAACTTCTACAATGAGATTTACAATTTTATAATAGCTTTAACAACTTCAACTAAAATATTTATAACTCTTAAATTATAACTAACTGTTTTTAGATTTATAACTTTTGTAATAAAATTTATAACTTTAGTAATAATTTTCAGAACTCTCTGTAAGATATTTATGAATATGAAATTGTAACAAATTGCTTTTGAGAGAGTTACAAACCAAGATAACAAAAAGATAATAAAAATTATTGCAGAAGTTACAAACTCAAAAATAATTTATTTTAATTTTATATTTATAAATGTCTCAGAGAGAGTTATAAAAATTATTACTGAAGTTACAAATCTAATTACAAGAATTATAAACCCTAAAATAATTAGTTACAATTTCATAATTATAAATATTTTAGATAAAATTATTAAAACTATTATTAAAATTGTAAATATCATTAGTGAAATTAGAAACTAAAAAATAATTAATTTTAATTTTAAAGTTATAAATATTTTAAGAAAAATTATCAAAATTATAACTGAAATTATAAATTTCATTATAAAAATTATAAATAATTAAAATATAATTTTATCTTTTATCTCAATTTATAAAAAATAAATTGGACATGAAACTCAATTTATTTTTTTTAAAATTTAGAGATTCTTTTATCTTTTTAAATTTAAAAAAAAATTATTATTATTTTTTTAAAATTATCTTAACTTTCTAATTAAATTAGTACAACCCCTAATAATTTCAACTAAAATATGCTCAACACGTGTTAAGTAGATAATTGTGCCTTAGGAGAGAAAGTACATTGATCATATATATATATATATGTATGATGAAACATTTTTTATGTCCTATCATCTATTTTGTGGTCGTACTAATCCTAATGCCGTCTTAGTACCTGTTTTAATCACTATTTTAAAAAAGCCTATACAAAAAGTCAACACCGATAGGTTAATGTCAGTTCAATCAAAAAGAGAAATTGAAAAACCTGGCTGGATTGTTGTTTTAATGTTTCAGGTACTTTGAATTTTGTTTTAACTGTTTTAATTAAAATAATATATTTTTCTAAATAATTTGTTATATTTTAGTATTATATTATCCATTATTTTAATTATCATATTTATTCATTATATATTTACTTGATGAATTCTAGGATAATAGATTATTAGCTAAATATTTCAATATACATAAGATTCTGGATTAACGCTAACCTGTTTAAATTGGAATATTAAGTTAAGAAATTTATTAGGAATTTCTTTTAACTTTTCATATAATATTCTAACATGTAAGATTAAAAATATATTGTGTTTATGAGTGCCAATTCAATTATGATTCCACCCCCATGCTGATTTCTCCGATTTTAAAGATATGGATTCTTTATGTAAAATTTAGAACAAAGAAAAATAGAAACACGTCACACGTGCTTTCTTTTTTAATCTAACATGTCACACGTGTTTCACACCATGCATGGCTGCTTGATTGACATGACATTAAGGATGGCGTGGCCGAATTCTAGTCCTCTTCCTTTACAAATTCCACAATGAATAATTGATAGATATTAAAAAATTAACTAAATTAATTATTTATAAAAAAATATATATTAATTTTTATAAAATATTATCTTTAATTATTTATATATTAAAATTATTCTCATTAATAGATATAATTTTTAATATATATAATTAATAGGAATAATTTAAATATATATATAAATTTAATAAATAAAAATAAATTAGAGTTTTATATTTAAAATTAAAATAAGTTTTTAACTCATTTTTATATTTAAGAATATAAATATATATATGATAATTAGATTGACATCAATAGTTAATTTGTCTAAGTTCAAAGGCTTCTTTCCCAGTTTATTCAATTAAATTATCCATCTATAAAAATCACTGATATATGATATTTAGGAATTATAAAAATAAACGTAATGAATACTAACAATAGTTTTGGATTTGAAATAATAAGACTTATTACAAATTTTATACCTAAATATAAAATATATTTAATTAATTTAATTAAATTAAAAAAGTAATTATTATAATATATTTTTAAAAATATTATAATTATTTTTGTTAAATCCTTCCTTCAATATTGATTTTATTATTGTTAATAGGTTATTAACATAGATAATTTTAAAAAATTGATAAATTTAAAAAATATATTTTATGTTTATAATTAATATTAATTTTTAATTAAGTTATATATTTAAAATAGAAATAATATTTAATATTAAATAATATTCATTTGAATTTAATATTAAAAAAGTAAGCAAGTTTGAATTTTAGAAATTTAGAATGAATACATAAAGAAAGAGCCAAAGATGCACAGAATTGATAATGAAGATTCGATTCTGCCTTTTTCCAAAAAACATGATGGTCCGATTGATTATGACTTGAGAGAGTTTGTGAGTTGATTGATGCAGGAGATACACGCCTTTTAATATTTTCCTGCCGGCTTTGACTCCACGCATGGAATTAATAATAAAGAAATATAAAAAAAAAATAAGATATTCGTATTCATTTTTTGTTTTTCTTAATATATATTTTTTTGGTTTCATTTTTTATTATTAACTATTGGAATTAGATTTCGTTGACATTTTGAATAATTGAAAAAGGGGTTTTATTTCCCAAATCTCTGTTTTTGGGTCGGTATAGATAATTTGTTCATAAGATGAATCCATATTTAGTAATTTATCAATTATCAAGAAAAAAAAGATAAAAAAAATTAATTTTTTTACATAATATAAGAGATCTCATTTCATTTCTTTATATATTATTTCTTCATATATTAAAACCTTTTTTTGGCAATGCAATTCTTAAAACTTGAACCACTATACTGCTAAATAATCTTCTAAGAAGTAAATTGAAATGATTTATTTTTAGAATATTAAATCAAATAGTTTATTTTTTATGATATAAAAAATTAGACCCCGAAGGAATGTTCCTATTGCACGAACAAATTCAAATTTGGTAGCGATAAGCTCAATAGAAAAAGTCCAAATAAACCCTCAGCCACGACCAAGATCGGCCCTAAACTAGGCATAAGAATTGACATATAGAAGTGCTCATATTTAACCTATTTTCTTTGAGTTTAATTATTTTAGATATATGATTATTTAAAATATATTATATTTTAAAAAAATATTATTTTATTATAATTTTATTCATAAAATTTAAAGAGATATACTAATTTATGAGTACCTAAATTTATACCTGAGGATAATAAACGACTCGTAATACTCGATATTAGTATCACCTAGAAAGAAGCGAGATTTCGCGTTACCTTTAGATCGTGGGTGAGCTCAACATCTTTATGAAAATTTGTAAAAAAAAATGCTCATATTTAGTACTTAATATATCTTAAATAGAGCACCACTAGAGAAGAGGTGAGATATACAACTATTTATAGCATGTTTTATCTTTGGAGAGTACTATTTTATTGTGATTCCAGTCGCAAAATTTAGGTATCTTAACTTTTGGGTGTCTAGATTTACACATGAGGGTGATAGACAGCTCATCCTATTCGATATTAGTATCGCTTAAAAGAAAATGAGATTCACCTTACTCTTAAATTAAGGGTGAATTTAATTATTTTTTTAAAAAAATTATATAAAAAAAATAGTATCTCAAATAAAATTATCTCTTATAAAAAAATACGTATGCATGTCAATAAATATATGGTTCAAAAGTCTTATGTCCGGCCCGAGCTCAACATATCTGGCCCAAACATAACTATGGCGGCAACCCCTTCTACTCTTTCTCACTACTTTTATTAAATATACGTATATATAAAAAAATATTTAATACTTGTTGAAACTAAAAGTGTCTTAAAAAGCTGATTAAACACCTTCTAATTAATGTTTTATAATAATGACATGAGGGAGTACTTGTTTAGCGTAACGCTTGACCTTTGGTCCCTTTTCAAGGTCACCAAGATCACCCAGAGTCCTCTCTCTAAGGTCATTAGACACTTTTAAGTACTATAACAAAAATTTTATGTTGTAAGTGATATTAATTAGGGTAAAATAATATTTAATATTTTATTTTTATTTTTATATATTGTCAATATATTAATTTTATTTATAATCTTTTTTAATTTAGTATAATTATTAGTACTTAAAAAATAATATTATAAATAAAATTATAATAAATTAAAAAAATACTGGTGAAATAATACTAAATTAAAAGATTATAGATGAAATTATGTTATAAATAAGATTATGATACTAATCGTATATAAAAAATAAAATTAAAATATTAAATATTATTTTATTATATTAATTATCATATCATGATTTAACAATGTTGAGATAAAGATACTTATGCACTATTTATTTAAAAAAAAAAAAAAAGATCTTGCAACACTTCGCTCAACATCATTAGATAAGAATATGATCGATTGATGGCTAAAATCCTGTAATTGAGGCTCAGTTAAAGAAATTCAAATCTCTCTGTGTGTGTTGATTTGGAACCGATTTAGCTAGAGAGAGGCAATTGATAGACAAGATCTGAATCACACGCGGCTTCTGTATATATTTTGAATTATGAAGCTTCAAATGAATCCATGAAGGCAGTCTGTGGCCAAAGTTGAATCATTCACTTTAAGAATCCACTCTTGCTAGCAGGTTTGGAAAAATAACATTAGTGTATTAACCAAATCAAAAAGAACATTAGTGTTTGAACTTTTGATCCGTTACTTTATATCACGTTTGTGTTATTAGACCATTTTCCATATGCTTCTTATTATAAGCTAAGCCTCTCTGTAATTTGTTTAAATATTTTCTAAATGTATTCTATCTTGATTTTTTTTTTAATTCCGTAAACAATTTTTTAATCAACTTATCATCCTCTATTTTAATTAATTCCATTGAAAGTAGTTCTGAAAACTTCCAAGTACCAACTAATTGTAACTGAACTTTTTAATTTATTTAAAATTGTTAACAGCTTAATGCATTCCTATAATATGGATCGATAACAGTACTCACTAGAGCCAACTTATACAGCTTGATTGGTAAAGACTGTTGCTTTATTAAGCAAACGATTGGGATTATTAGAAGACGTACAGTCTTTGTTCTTTATGCTCTAAAGAAGATTAGCTTCTCCTAGTGGAAATATCTCAAATAAGAATGATAGGTTTGCACTTAAGTTTTTATTAATTTTTTTTATTACCCACCCGATTCACTAGAACTTTACTCTAACTATATCTGGATCTAACCCGCATCGTGTATCTGGTTATGGTGGGTGAATCTCTCAATAAAAATTTTATATATACGTTAAAATTTAAATTTAAGATATCACTTAATCGATACCAATAATTTAAATTTTAATTTTGATTAAGAAGAATTATAGTAAATGTAGATGGTTCAATTAATTCAAACTCCCTTAGGAGACACCACAACTCTGGTAAATCTATCTTAGGTTAATCTATATCTATACCTCTAATGTCGCCATTAGCCTGAAATCCAAGGGGGTGCTTCTTGGCTAATTCAGTGACCCGATAACCAATATTGTTAAGAACTAGAACAAAAAAGAGAATTGTTAAGAAATAACTCAGAAAAAGTGCGAAAAACCCATGAATCCGACAGAGCAATGACATAATAGAAAACCCAGAAGAAAAGATTTGTTATTCTCTCCCTAATACGCTTTACATCCTGCTTGTCTTAATCTAATATACTCTTGCATAGCTTAGGTATTCACCATGTTATTAGTAAAAAGAAAAAAAGAAAAGATAAAGTTGCGAACAAAAATAATTAGTAGTTTGATAAAACAGAAGATAAAAAAATCCAATCATTTTCTTCATTTAATGTCGTAATTAGTACACTTAATTTAATATTTTTGGAGACACACTAAACCGGAAAGATATTTCTGGAAAAAAAAATGCTAAATTAAGATTTTAGAGGTCCGCTTAGGTGCTAAGTAACCAGCCGAAATAAGAACTCATTATTTCGGATTTGGGCAGCATAACTACATTTCCCTCCATTGGCAAAACCACAAAATGTCCCTCCTTTCCCAAGAAGAACCCCTGAAAGTCCCCTCACTTTCTCTCTCTCGAGCTTTCCTTTCCTTCCACTCAAAGATAAATGAAAATGGAAGCGAAAGCTCTACCTACTCCAACTCTGATAATCAATCCCTCCTAATAAGTTCCCAATTCACTTTCCATCCCTTTCACCTCACAAGAATCTCCAGAAGCCTCCTCATAAAATCACAAATACCCTCCCCTCCAAATTCGTTCTGAATCACCATTCAAACCGCCCAGAAAAGATCCAACAACAGAAGTTCAGAGGAAGATGAATCCCAAGTGGGTTCTTTTGTTGAGCATTTCGACGATATTGGCGATTGTTGTGAACGGCCAATCGTCGGTGAAGCCGCTGGTGAAGACAGTGAAGGGCAAGAAGTTGTGCGACAAAGGGTGGGAATGCAAAGGGTGGTCTCCTTTCTGCTGTAACGAGACGATTTCTGACTACTTTCAGACCTACCAGTTCGAGAACCTCTTCTCCAAGCGAAATTCGCCTGTGGCTCATGCCTCTGGCTTCTGGGATTATCGTTCTTTCATCACTGCCGCAGCACTGTACCAGCCTCTCGGATTTGGTACCACCGGAGGGAAGACCAGTTCAATGAAAGAGGTTGCAGCTTTTCTTGGTCATGTTGGCAGCAAAACCTCTTGTAAGTACCAGTGCCTAGTCTTGCGTTTCTGTTGCGTTCATTCAAATATATGAAGACATTTCTGGTTGGTCCGAATCATGTTATAGATATGCTGCTTCATTAATCCCAATGTTTCATGACATTTAAAGTAGGATGTATCATGATAAAAGTTGCTCAAATAAAATTCTGAAGATTTGCAGCCATCTGTATAGAGGTAGTTTTGATGGACTTGTGATGGCTTGATCTTTAAAGTATACAAAACTATATTACAGGTTTGGTTGGTTTGTTACGTTGTGTTATGCAAAACAGCCTATGGATATGGGTGTTAAGTTCAGAAAATTCAATCATTTGAATAGGTTGATTATATGAACTGGTAATCGATATGGGATGTTTAAGATATGTTTAAAACCTTTGGTTGATCAAGCTTTCGTCACTGTATCAGAGAAAAAATATGAGTAGAAAATGATTTCAGGTGGATATGGGGTGGCCACTGGAGGACCCTTCGCCTGGGGATTATGCTACAACAAAGAGTTGAGTCCTGATAAGTACTACTGCGATGACTACTACAAACTAACCTATCCCTGCACTCCTGGTGCTGCATACTATGGCCGTGGTGCTCTGCCAATCTATTGGTAAGCTTTTTCTCAAGTAGTAGTGTCTTTTATTTAATTATTTTCGTAATTGATTGTTTCAGATTAAGTCTTACCAAATTCTGCACTGAGTATTTCATGGGATGATACTGCAAAAATGGGAAAATTTTGCATGATGATTCCTTGACGAAGAAATTTGTATGCCAAACTATGGCATTCTTAGTGTGTGTTTTGGCTACTAGTTCTTAATGTCCAAACTGACGTTTGCAAAGCCCATTTTTTTACAATTTTTTTTCGGATGATTCATAATTGACTTTTGCAAAATACAATATTAACTCAAAACTGGGTTTTTTTAATAGAAGAAAACGATAGTTTTAGAAAACTGGGCTCTGCAAACTGGTAACTAAACACACACTTAAGATGGTTTTGTTGGTTTTCCAGCAAAGGAGCAAGTATAATGTACTATGGTTTGTCCAAACTGGAAACCATTAAAGAAGCTTCTTGTATGGAAAAGTTTGCAGGAGATATGTTTCTTTCTAATTTATTTATGCTTTAGAGTTGGATTGCTTTTCTGGTTTTGTAAATAGTAGAGAAAAAGCATAGGTTATTTGAAAAATTATGATGGAAGTTGTAGTGTATTTTCTTTGAATGGCACTTTCACATTAGGAACTACAACTATGGGAAAACTGGGGAAGCCTTGAAGGTGGATCTATTGAACCATCCAGAATACATAGAGCAAAACGCTACCTTGGCATTTCAGGCTGCAATATGGAGATGGATGACCCCTCCTGAGAAGCATATACCTTCAGCCCATGATGTCTTAGTTGGCAACTGGAAACCCACAAAGAATGACACACTCAACAAACGAGTTCCCGGGTTCGGTGCCACCATTAATGTGCTGCATGGAGATCTTGTCTGTGGCCAAGGATCTGACAATGAGTCTATGAACAACATCATTTCTCACTATCTCTATTACCTTGATCTTATGGGTATTGACCGTGAAGAGGCGGGTCCTAACGAGGTTCTCAGCTGTGCTGAGCAAGCTGCATTTAAGCCAACTTCTGGTTCATCATCAGCAACAAATTGAGGTTTTACTTAATAGTGTTTGTTGGATTGTCTATTCTTGTATCCTCTCTTTGAAATGGTGGGAAAACTAATAAGAAAGGGTGAGTAGAGAATATTTCAACTACTTGGGCTTTCACATTGAAAGGAAAAACTACTTCGGACACTGATTAATCTGTTCTGCTGCTATATATCTTGGCTTGTGTTTTCTTTTCCCTCTGTAGAGTTTGAATATTTGATGTAAGGTTTGTATGAACAATTTTGTTATGTATGTATATTTGTGAATTGTTATAATCAAAATTGTTTAAGGTTCCTTCCAAATAATTTTTACTCAGGGCTTGAACGTGAACGTAGAGTTGATCTTGACTCTTGAGGTAGGTGGACATTCTTTTTGCCAACGAGGTAAGGTGGATTGATGGATATAAATTATAATATATTTGAGTCGCCATAATAAGTGTAGGCTTAAATTTAGCCATACCAAGTAGAAGTATGGTTGCAGTTGTATATTTTAAGATGAGCCCCAAATGTTCCATTAAATTTTAAAAAGGGTTAAATATTAATCCTATTAAGTGGTGTATTCATGAATTGCACAATAATAGTAACTAAATCTTAATTACTAAGAAAATATTTTTTTTTAATGATGAGAAGAAGATTATGATAAAAACTTAAAAAATAAAGGCATAGCAAAAACCCCTAGTTCCTTTAACCAAGTTGTTTAGAGAAAATTAAATGTGAAACGCATACCAATTCATGTAAAAATTATAGATGAATTAAAAGAGTTTCACTTTATTATAGTTCTAGTCGTGACATTTGTAATAGTATCATAATTTTTAAGTATTTAGATTTATGCCTGAGTGTGACAAATGGCTTGTTATGTCTGATATTAGTATCGTTTAAGATGAAATGAGATTTTGTCTCTACTTTTAAATCGTATGTGAGTCTAATCTCTTTTTAAAATTTTTTGTAACCTAAATTGCTGAACAAAATCTTATTGTTCTACAAAATAAGTTATATGATGAGAAAAAGTAAAACTAACGACGAAAATTATATTAGTTTATGCAAAAACAAATAGTTTGATAGAGAAAATTGGAGGTGGAATCCAGCTAATTAATATGAAACTAATGACAGAATGAAACTATAAACTTAACTGTTTGATAGAAAAATTTAGAGTCAAGATCTAACTATGAAACTAACGGTTTCATAAAACAATGTATTTAATAGTAAAAACTATTGGTGGAATCCAAATTAGTTTGTATGGAAACTATTTTATACCTTCAGTCTCTTTGCCTACCCCAACCATTCCATATAATAATACACAATAAACTTCAATGCTTCACAAGCATAACCCTCTCTCTATCTTACTTACCTCCAACCCAATCATTTTCTTCCCTCTCTCTCTCTCTCTCTTCAACGTAGTCGTACGTAAAATCATCCTCCTTTAAAACTTTTCAGCATTCCTTCAAAAAGATATTGATCTTTGTTTCGTACAGAAGCAAATACTCAAAAACATCCAAAATATGCGAATGGGATCACTATTGAGATTTTGCAGATTCTACAAGCATCATTATTGTATAGATGTTGAAACTTGAAACATCTCATTTTACTCGCATTCTAAACATTAAAAGCTCCACATTGCAAACATCCATTTGTGTTTGGGTTTCCAAGACACGGTGGGGAGAGCAGAGCATCAAGTTTCCTCTGAACCTCACCGTCATATTTCCATCAAACCGTTTGACTTTGCGCTGGCGGCGGCCGGCGCCACTGCGAGGATCCATCTGCATAGAAAAAATGAGAGTATATTGTGTGAAGTAGGTTCTTGTGTTTCATGGGTGAGAAACACTGAATGTGAATGTTGTGACTTTGATGATCTTATGATCATATTGATAAGAGTATATTGTTGAGAATGGTGTCGAACTAATTCATGTCTTGTAAAAACACTGTAAGAACGGTCTTTTAATCGCAGTTCATGTTTTCTTGATATTGCTCATTAATCGTGAATCTCCACTTTCTCTGCAAATCCAAAATTTCTCTGTTTTAAGGCATAAAAAACAGAGCAACATCGTTGTGAGTAGATTCTATATTCATTATGAAATTTGGTTAAAACTTGATCTAGCTATTTCCTTCACATAATAAAATTTAGGTGTCACCGAAAAAAGCCATATAAAATCAATCTGCTTCCTCTGGCTGGGACAAATCCTTGTTCAAGTGTATGCTAATGGCCCCAGAAAAAAATACATGTATTTTTTCTGATTTTTTTTTTAAATATATGTATATATTAAGTATAACTTAATATAAAGACAACCTAAATAATTATGACTTAGTAATTATCTTATTTGGTCTTTTAACTAAATAGTAGGATTCAAATCCTAACTTTAGACATTGAAAGCATATCATAATTAGCCGTCTAACTTTAAATATAGGCCCATAGGGAAGGTATTAATTATTGTTAGTAGCAATTGATACCTTGATATATATATGTATATATATATATATATATATATATATAAGTTTATGCTTAGTTTAGATGGGAAAAAATTCAGGAAAAAAGAAAATATGATCGAAAGACCCTTACACTTAAAAGTGGATAAATAAATTATATTTAAAAATAAAAAGTGGATAATTTTTTTTAAATTAAATATAATAAAAATAAATAATTATATATTATCACCCATTATTAATAAATGCTAAAAATATAAGATAAAAATGAAATGGTTAAAATGAAATATAGAAGTTTGAGAAATTGATTTGATGAAAATGTTATGAATAATATTATTAAAATAAATCATAGTATTTATATAATACCTATGCCTCTAAGACGCAATTAATAATCAATTTAAGTTTGGTTCAGCATAGGCACATACTTATATTGTCCAAACGAAATTATTGATTGATTATTTGCAGAAGCCAACAAATGTAAAAATCTTATGTTATAAGAAAAACGATTATTTATTTGATGAAAAGTGAAAACTAAAAGCAGAAACAATGGTAATTTATATGAAAACCAGTTTATATATTAAAAAAAAAGGAGGAACAAAAAAATTACGAGTTCAACAAAATAAGTTGTTTGATGCAGAAAATCTAAAGTAAAATCCTAATAATTTATTATTTATGTGAAATTAAAGGCAAAATAAAAAGTAAAGGCTCAACAAACATGTTATTTTATAGTAAAAATTAGAGGCAGAAGGAGATTATGTTAATTTATATGAAAACGAAAGCCTCAACAAAACAGCTTATTTGACCATGAAAATTAGGGGAACTGGGAACTCAATTAATTTCCATGCATGAAAGCCAGATTTTATCTTTAATTTCTTCTCCTACCCACCCCAATCATTCTATATAAAGTGCAGAATACTTCAATGCCCCACAACCATAAGCTTCTTCTATCCTACTTGGCTGCTCCAATCCATCATTTTCTTCCCTTTCTGTATGTTCATAAAATCATCCTCCTTCAAATCTCTTGCACATTCTTCAAACCATATAATTTGGTGCTGCAAGTGCAACATGGATCAGATTGGTGATGATCTTTGTTTTACATGGAAGCAAACTATCAAAAGCATCCTAAGTATGGTATCTCCATTGAGACTCTGCAGATTCAAGAAGCACTAGCTTACTTTTACAGAGGTTAAAACTTGAATAAAGATGCCATTTTTATTGTAAGTCACTTATACCCCAAACTCATATAAAGGAATGCATTAAATTTAAAAAATATTTACATTTGCTCTTATTTAAAAAAGGAAGTTTCATCTATTTCTCCCTACATTTACACCTCTCCTCTTTATTATAGTAACAAGGGTTAAATAGGAAAATGGTCATTAAATTCCCTACAAGGGATTTACATTTTGGACCAAATTTTTGAGGTACAAGTAACTTATAATAAGGAATAAAGTGGTACCAATAAGAAGGTATTTTTTAGTCCTTATTATAAGACATCGACAACCATATTAATTTTTTTCTCCATTTTATCTTTATTATTAATTGATACTCATTGTGATAAGGCTCCTTTAACTCTGTCTTTTAAAAAAGTCTAAAGTTAGAATTTTTTTTTTAATTAAAGACAAATTTAAGGACTTATATTTCTTGATATGTGAGAAGTAGTTAAAAGTACTCTATAATAAATACTAGAGGGAATATTTGATAGTGAAAACTAAAGGGAAAACTATGTCAGTTTTTATGAAAATCAATGGTGAACAAAAACTAAAAGCTAAAAACCAATGGACAAACTTGACAAAATAAGTGGTTTGATAGAGAAAATTAGAGTCATTATATAATTAATTTATATGAAACTAACGGAGAAACAAAGCCATGTGTTTAATAGTGAAAACTAGTGACTGGACCCAAATTATTTTCTGCCTACCCCAATAATTCTATATAATACACAATAGACTCCAATGCTTGACAACCATAACCTTCTATCCTAACTACCTCCAACCCATCATTTTCTTCACTTTCTCTCTCTTCAAGATGGGCATACATAAAATCATCCTCCTATAACTTGTTAGCATTCCTTCAAAATGGTACAAATTGATCTTTGTTTCATATTGAAGCAAATGATCATAGCCATACAAAATATGGGAATGGTATGACTATTGAGATTTTGTAGATTAGACTAGCATTATCATTACTTTAACTTCATAGATGTTGAAACTTGAAACATGCCATTTTACTCACATTCTAAATATTAAAAGCATTTCAAATCGGAGCCCCACATTGCAAAGAATCTGACTTGGGCACTTCTGAGGCGGCGGAGCTGGCACCATCATGCATGTTTCCGGCAAACATTTGGTTCTGAGTTGGTGGCGCCACCACATTTGGTTCTCCACGAGCCACCAGCAAGTTTTGCCCCCATAAATTCCAGTTCCAAGGGCTCGGGTTACTTTTGATGCTCCTCAATGGAGACCGAACCTGCAGAACTTGAATCCTATGGGTAATCAGTTCCAGGCTTTTCAAAGAAGGGCTAACCCAGAAACTCAAATGACGATGATGAACCACCAAATGGGTGTGCAGCCATATCCAAGTACTCCTGCAGGTCCACGAGGAGCAGCCATGGCTGAAAATAGCACTGTTCTATACATGAAGAGTGAAGCTAGCTAGCTGGTGATGATGATCTGATGACTGTCTCATTCAATTCTGGAGTTTGAGTTTTGTCGATGCTGTTGCTGTTACGTTAACGGTTTTTATAGATGCCTTGCAAAAAAGCACTGTAAAAATGTTAATTGATGAACATAATATAATCGGAAGATATCACGTTTTTTTAAGGAAGTGAATGAATGGCCTTTATTTACCTCTCTGATCAACCTCTGCTTGTTTTTAATGTTAATTTTGTCATTCAACTAATAAAAAATGTTTCAAAGATTCTCCTTTACTATTGAATATTCCCTCATATTCTAAATATAAGACTTCAATTATAAGCAACTGAGAGAGATTTAAATTATAATGTTATTTGAATGATTAACCATAAAACAAACACTATAACATACTCCTTATTATGTCTGTATTTATAAAATCATTTCCTTTAAATTGACTTGTCCTTTTTTATAAGATATTTGTTAGATTTGTCTGAATAATAAATATTTGTTTACTTATTCTATCTTTAATATATGCCTCTATATATTCACTCACATCATCTTTCTCATATACATTCTCTTTAATTATTTTATTCATTGTTGCTCTCTTATTTAGCTACTTTGAAAGAGGGCATATTTAGAAAAAAGAAATGTACTCTATAAAAAAAAAAGGTATTTTATAGCTATAATTTTATGGCATTTTTAGCGGTTAGATAAACTACTAGAAATTTAGGATTTATAAAAAGTTTCTAATGGTTATTGGTTATGGAGAATCACTACGTATTGTGGTAAAAATATAGATCTAAGCAACGAGCGGGGTGAGTTGGCTCAATAGTTAGCCCTGGCCTATCCATTTACGTTTTTTTTAGGTATGGGTTAACCCATGCCCATGTCCTAACCCCGTTTAAACCCGTATTAAATGAATTAGGCTAAACTAGTTTGAGCTACAACTAACATGGGCAGTCTGTTTGTTAAAGAGGGAAAAAAATTTGTTTAAACCCGTTTAAAGTTCTAATAACAATCAATGCTCACAAACAATATAGTATATAGTAATAATAAGACAACAATAATATACACATAATATGATTATTCATCCTAAAATTACAACCCTACAAAACACCCATTCAAAAATTCTAAGTTTAACACTATTATTTTATAAACTTTATGAACCCATAAAATTTCAACCGAGTAAAGTTCCCCCTAAAAATAGTGGTTATTCCTCTAGTATCCAAAACTTTAAGCTTGTCATAACTATAACTTAATAACCCACAACACTTATGTTATAAAAAACTCCTTTTAACATTAAACACATCATATGCAATACTTAAACCAGATTTTTATCCTTCAAAAGTAGCTTAATTCTAAATTATAATCTTTACAACTTAAAACTTCATAACTTTAACATTATGTAATAAAATCCAAAGCCTCTTAACGTAAAACATGAAGTTTTGTTTTGGACTTCATCATCACACACACATCACACATATGCAAACACGAATGATAAGTTGTCGCTTTGGACAAACAATATTGTTCATGGCTAATCTATTGTGTTGTGTTTTGAACTCTGCATTATTTTGTTTTGGTACAAGAGAGGGCTAATATGCCCTAAATAAAAGGATAATCTACTAAGGGATTGAATCTCAAACACTCCTTATCAAGTAGATCCTTCAAATGAGAAGGGCATGAATATAGTATTGCCTGTATTCATCAATTCATCCTTAGTCATAGTATCAGCAAGTTAGTTCTGATATCTAGATATATATTGAATTTCTAGTTCCTATGGGAGCTTCATAAGATTCCGTATTTGACACTAATAAATTGCATTTATCAACTCATCAACATCTCCATAGTATTTTTGGCATCAGATTCAAAGGTGATTTTCTTGAATCTTAAATCCCAAATTAATTTTAGACCTATATAGATCGCCTATTATTTTGCTTCAATTACATTACAAGACCCCAATACACTTGTAAATCCTGTAACCCACTTTTCTATATAATTTCTAATAACTCCACCACAACCCGCACTACTATAGTTTTGCTTTAACGGCTCTATCACATTGATTTTAATCCAATTTGCTGGTAGTGGTTTCCAATGAGATGACATTAATGCAGCTGAATTATTTGTTAGATATTCATCCTAAACTTGCACATATGTCTTCAATGTTTGTGCTATAACCTAGTAAGGATCTATTGGTTCAAAAAGTCATTATCAAATATAGCTTGATTTCTCCACTTCCATAAACTATAAATTGAAACCCCCATATGAGTCTCCAATTATTAATACCCGTATTCCCTAACTTCTTTTTAAAATTCATAGCAAATTAGTCACATGATGGACCTCTAAAAAGGGATGAACAGTTTGTGGGATGAATTAATCTAATTTAAAGCTATTTAGCACAAGCACAATCTCAGATAATATGTAATATATCCTCTGCTTCCTCATTACAATGCTGACATATTGTATCAATAGATGACTACCTGCTTCTCCAAGTATTAATGGTTAAACGATTATTAAAATTTATCCACATAAATACTCAGATACATTCAGCCCCTATCAACATCCAAATTTGTTTGCAAATAGAGCTATGTATTAGCATAATACTTCTCTATTAGAAAATATGCATTTTAATAGTAAAAGTTTCCTCGTTAGTAGCATTGTAAACCATCAAATCATTACATGTCTCCAACATAGGTGATAACATGCTAATCAATCTTTGAAATATATTACTTGGAATAATAGAAACAATTTTTTAGAAATCCCAAATCCCAAAAGTAACCCAATCTATCACTTTACTGTTTTCTTCCTCCCTTGTGAGTGATCGGAGGCATAATTCCTGTAAACTCTTATCAAGAAACAATCACTTATCAGTAAACAAATTTACTAGTTGACCGTTTCTAATATACTATCTTGTCCCCAATTTAACAATATCTTGCTGTTGTGAAATAAATTTCCAAAGTGAAAAATTCCCCTTCCTTGCCTCCAATAAATTCTCTTTATTCTTTAGCATATACTTGTGTAGCAAAATATCTATCTATAGTCCTTTATCTCTATTAATTAATTTTCAAGCTATCTTAGAACCACAAACACTATTAAATGAAGATAATTTATTAGCATCATTTTGAAAAGCTGGAGGGCCTCCTTGTATTGCTGGTTTTTTGTGTACCCAGCAATCATGGCATAACGAAGAATGGTTTTTGGATGAGAAATATGATCAACCACTTGACGAGCACTATTGAGAAAGCCCAAATTAGAATATGCCGTAACAAGTTTGGATACCGCCAAGTTTAGGTAGGTGCATTGGGCCACAGGTATTTTACTCAGCCCTATCAAAATGTTAGAACTTTTCTAACAATTTAGTAAAACTTTTTCAGCGATTTGAAAATATTTATAGCACTTCTTAAAAAGTTCTTGGCGATAAAAAGTTTAATCAATACTAAAAGTTTAATCTTTAAACCTTAATCAAATATTTATAATGGGCTCAAGATGGTTATATTTCTTTTTTGTATAAATTTTTTTTAAAAAAAGTTAGACCCACCCATGATCTAAAAGTAGGATAAAGTTTACCTTCTTTTCAAACTATACCAATATCAAACAAGGCAAGCCGTCTATTATTCTCAGACGTAAATTTAGACATCCAAAAATTAGGATACCTCCCCAATACCATGACTATAATTATAACAAAGTGATCCTCTTTCAGGATCGAGCATATTCTAAATAGTCGTATATCTCATCCCTTTACCAGTTGAACACACGGAAGATGGGTCTCAAGATGGTTATATTTTTTTGGTATAAAAATTTTTGAAAAATGATTAGACTCACTCACGATCTAAGGGGAGGACAAAGTCTATTTTCCTCATAGGCGATACTAATATCAAGCAGAGTGAGACATCTATTACTTTCAGACATAAATCTAATCACTTAAGAGTTAAGATAGCTCCCTAAGCACCAAGATGGTTATATGATTTATGGAAAAGAATCTATCAATACTGAAAGCTCAGGATCATGTGTGTGAAATGGGCCTCATAAGCCTAATCTAGATTATGGATGAATCTAACTATTTTTTAAAAACTTTTATACAAAAAAAAATATTATGTATATAATATAAAAATTTAATATATCGCATTTATCATGAATCAAAAGCAATAACTTTATTTTTTAGATTTTGTGTAATCTTTATTAATTTACTCGTGAGAACTAAAGAAAGAGAAAAAACTTAAAGTGAAATATTTATTAATTTACGCAGGAAAACTAAAAGCGGAGAAAAACAGATGACTCAACAAAATAAGTAATTATGTAATGTATAGTGAAAACTCCTATGAAAACTAGTTTATATGTTTAAAACACGAGCAGAATAAAAACTACTAGCTCAATAAAACAAGTTATTTGATGTAGAAAACTAAAGGCGAAATCCAATTAATTCATTATTTATATGAAATGAAAGATGAAATAAAAGGCTTAATAAACAAGTTATTTTATAATAAAAACTAGGGTCAGAATCTATATTAATTTATATAAAAATTAAATAATTAATAAATAAGTTATTTTAAAGTAAAACCTAGAAGCAGAAACTACATTAATTTATATAAAAACTAAAATCTTAACAAATAAGTTGTTTTATGATAAAAACTAGATGAAGAATCTATATTAATTTATATAAAAACTAAATGCTTAATAAATAAGTTATTTTATAGTGAAGAGTAGAGAAAGAATCTATATTAATTTATATAAAAAATTAAAAGCTCAATCGATAAGTTGTTTTATGGTAAGGAACCCGTATTAATTTATAAAAAAATTAAAGGGTCAATTGTTTTATAGTGAAAATTAGAAGTGGAATCCATATTAATTTTTATAAAAATTAAATACTCAATAAATAAGTTATTTTATAGTAAAAACTAAATGCAAAAGACATATTAATTTATATAAAAATTAAAGGCTCAATAAATAAGTTGTTTTATAATAAAAACTAAAGGTGAAACCCACGTTAATTTATATAAAAACTAAAGGCTTAATAAATAAGTTGTTTTATAGTGAAAACTAGAAGTGAAACCCATATTAATTTATATAAAAATTAAAGGCTCAATAAACAAATTATTTTATAGTAAAAATTAGAGGTGAAATCCATATTAATTTATATAAAAACTAAATATTTAATAAACAAGTTATTTTATATAAAAAAACTAAAGGCTAAACCCACGTTAATTTATATAAAAAATAAATGCTCAATAAAAAAGTTGTTTTATGGTAAAAATTAGAGGCAGAATCCACATTAATTTATATAAAAACTAAATGCTCAATAAATGACTTGTTTTATAGTAAAAACTAGAGGCGGAACCCACATTAATTTATATAAAAATTAAAGACTCAATAAATAAGTTATTTTATAGTAAAAATTAGAGGTGAAATCCATATTAATTTATGTAAAAACTAAAAACTCGATAAACAAATTATTTTATAGTGAAAACTAGATGCAGAATCTATATTAATTTATATAAAAACTAAATGTTTAATAAACAAGTTATTTTATAGTAAAAACTAAAGGTCAAACCCACATTAATTTATATAAAAACTAAATGCTCAATAAACAAATTATTTTATAGTGAAAACTAGAGGCAGAATCTATATTAATTAATATAAAAACTAAATACTTAATAAATAAGTTATTTTATAGTAAAAACTAAAAGCTAAACCTACATTAATTTATATAAAAACTAAATGTTCAATAAACAAGTTCTTTTATGGTAAAAATTAAAGGCGAAATCCACATTAATTTATATAAAAACTAAAGGGTCAATAAACAAGTTGTTTTATAAGGAAAACTTGAGTCAAAACCCACATTAATTTATATAAAAACTAAAGAGTCAATAAACAAGTTATTTTATAGTGAAAACTATAGTCAAAACCCACATTAATTTATATAAAAATTAAAGGCTCAATAAACAAGTTGTTTTATATTGAAGACTAGAGGTAAAACCCACATTAATTTATATAAAAATTAAAGGCTCAATAAACAAATTGTTTTATGGTACAAAAGCCATATTAATTTATAAAAAAACTAAAGGCTCAATAAATAAATTGTTTTATAGTGAAAACTAAAGGCGAAAGCCACATGCATTTATATAAAAACTAAAGGCTTAATAAACAAGTTGTTTTATAGTGAAAACTAGAGACAGAACCTCTATTAATTTATATAAAAATTAAAAGCTTAATAAACAAGTTATTTTATAGTGAAAACTAGAGGTGGAATCCAGATTAATTTATATAAAAACTAAATACTTAATAAACAAGTTATTTTATAGTAAAAACTAAAGGCCAAACCCATATTAATTTATATAAAAACTAAATGCTCAATAAACAAGTAGTTTTATGATAAAAATTAGAGACAGAATCCATATTAATTTATATAAAAACTAAAGGCTCAATAAACAAGTTGTTTTATAGTAAAAACTAAAGACGGAATCCACATTAATTTATATAAAAACTAAAGATTCAATAAACAGGTTCTTTTATGGTGAAAACTAGAGGCAAAACCCACATTAATTTATATAAAAACTAAAGGCTCAATTAACAAGTTATTTTATGGTGAAAACTAGAAGTGTAACCCACATTAATTTATATAAAAATTAAAAACTTAATAAACAAATTGTTTTATGATGAAAATTAGAGGTGGGAACTACATTAATTTTGTATAAAAACTAAAGGCTAAAAAAACAAGTTGTTTTATGGCAAAAACTAAAGGCGGAACCAACATTAATTTATATAAAAACTAAAAGCTTAATAAATAAATTGTTTTATAACAAAAATTAGAGGTGGAAACCACATTAATTTGTATAAAAATTAAAGGTTTTATAAACAATTTGTTTTATAGTAAAAATTAGGGGTGGAATCCATGATAATTCATATAAAAACTAAAGGCTGGACAAACAGTTTACTTGATAGAGAAAACCACGGGCGGAACTCAATTAATTTTCATGAAAGCGAGTGACCCCATTCATTCTATATAAAGCACAGGATACTTCAATGCTTCACAACCATAAGCCTTCTATCCTACTTAGCTCCAATCCATCATCTTCTCCCCTTTCTCTCTGTTCATAAAATCATCCTCCTCCAAAGCTCTTCCACATTCTTCAAATTTCATAAAGCATGGATCGGAATGGGGTTGATCTTTGTTTTAAATGGAAGCAAACTATCAAAAACATCCTAAGCATAGGATCTCTATTGCAACCTTGCACATTCAACAAGCACTACTTTACCTTTACAGAGGTCCAAACTTGAAACCTGTAAATTTACTCACATTCTAAACATTACAAGCAACCCATGTTGCAGCTCCTGAGTGGATCATAGCTCATGATGTGGACCACGTTATGCGTGTAGCGTTTCGTAAATCAGCTTCATGCTCATAGTGTGGTGTTGTAGCATCTATTATCTGCGGCCGAACCGCCATGACACCAGGAGCAGCCATGGCTGGAAATAGCACTGTTCGACCCCAAGCTCTTCGTCGGTGGTCTTTCCCAACCATCCTGTTGGAAATCGGTATTAGGTCGAGACCCATGAAGACGGAAGGTCAATTCAGAAGACTGAAGCCATGGCTCTAGTGATGATGATCTGAGATGAGAAATCACACACTCATTCGATTCAGGTGTTTGAGTTTGTGATATTATAATATAAAAATTAATTCATTTTTTAAAAAAGATAAAAAAATTAAATTAATTAGTTAATTAATTTTTTTAAAGAGTTAATTCTAATTATAGTTAACTGATTTATTTAATTTTTTTAATTTATATAAAAATAATAATTATTTTTTATTAAAATATAAAATGAGTATTTAATTTGTATCAATTCAGGTTCCTTCTTGTGGTCTTGTATGGGAAACACTCTTAGTTTGAATGTGAATGTCATAGATTTTGATCTTGTGATTGTGATCACTGATCACATATTGCTAAGAATGGTGCTGAACTAATTAATGTCTTACAAAAGCAGTGTTAAAAAGGGGTTTTAACTTGATTGAGTTGTAATTAATTAATGCCACGACTTTCAAGGAAGTAAATAGCCTTCATGCTTTGTTTTTTTTTCGAAAACATCAAAATTAGCATGTTATTTATATTAATTTTTTTATTTTTCCACCATAAACTAATGTTTTAGAACCATCCTTGTCGTTGTCTCTGTGATTTCGGTGAACAATAGTAAAACTAATAAAAAAAAACTGAATGCAGTGATTTAACATAGATTAAGAAATTAAAGTTATTTAAAATTTGGTAAACGTTAAAATCTTTATAATAATGCAGAATTTCCCTTAAATAAGTTTAAAAAATGAAAAAAAAAATCTCAAGGATAAGTATGGTTAGAGTTGTATATTTTAAAATGAGCAAAAAAAGTTATATATTAAAAACAGTAAAAAAGAGTAGAGGTGTTAATTTAAGTTGGATTTTAGCTAACCTACTATTATATAGCAGGCTAAGTTGCTAAATTTACAATATATTTTAGTTAGCAGTGCTTTTTATTTTATTTTATTATTTTTTACTATTTATATTATATTTTACTAATTTTATAGTCTCAACTAAATTAAAATTTATATTATATTTTATTTATTCTAATTTTATTTTATTGAGTCATTTCTTTATATATATATATATATATATTATTTTATTATTATTTTACTTATGATAGATTTATCTATAGATAGTAATAAAATAAATATTTTAATAATTTTATATCATGTTTTAAATCTAATTAATATTTATATATATAAATAATTTTTTTAAAATATATATGAAAATAATTTTTAAAAATATATATATAAATAAATTTTTTTAAAAAAATAAAACTCGCCAACCCCTCATAATAAATTTGGATTGATATAATATTAATTCGCCTAGAAGTAAACTAATCTTTTAAATCAACCTGGGGCGGGCGGGAGTAATAAAAACTAAAATAAATCCTAAAGGAATAACCAAAACTATTAGTCTCTTGAAACAACTTGTTCTAGAGGAAATTAAAGGTGAAACCTACACTGATCAATCAGCGTGAAATATATAAATTTTTTATTTTTATATATTATTATTTAAAATACCATATATATAATATTATTTTAATAAATTATATTAAATAAGTTATAAAATTTCTCAATTTTTACATATAAATTCTATATAATATCAATTTTAGAGTTTATTTAATATTATTTTTTAAACAATGACATATGTGATATTTTAAATAATAATATGTTGAAATAAAAAATTTACATAATATAGATTGTATATAAATTTATATTTCTATTAATGAAAAGGTAAAACTATATTAATTTAAATATTTTAAGATGTTAGTCGCACCTTTAAAATTAATTTAGAATGCTAATTATACTCTTAAATTAATTTAAGTACTGGATACACCTCTATCATTAATTAAATTTATAATTTTTATTTCTTTTTTATGTTTGTTCTATTATTTAACTCTTATCTTATTCTTTTTCTTCTTCTTTTTCTTTTTTTGGAATAAGATGAAAATAAAAGTATAATAATTTTGACAAATATTTTCTTTGATAATGACCACAAGTTTGAATACATTATGCCTAGGCTAGTGGTTCCAACCTTTTAAAGATTGTTTAAATATTTTTATGTAATACATTAATTTTATGTAATTTTATAATAATTTTTAATTTAAAATACAAATCACTTTTATTTTTGAGAATAATTAATACTTATTTATTGAATTTGTTCTTACAATAATATTTAAATGTAGCTCTTTTTATTTTTTTCTCTTATTTACAATTTCATTTAATATGGGTAATATTAAAAAAATTAATTTAAAATAAATTTAATGAGTGAAGTACTATTTTTTTAATTTTAATAAATTAGTTAAGATGAGATATATTATAAATGAGATGGAGTATTTTATTCAAAAAAAAATTGTTAATTTGTTTTCTTTTTAAAGATAACAAAACGAGAAGAAAAACGAAGTGGAAAAAATGAGTGGTGCATCGAATCAGAGATCTCAGAGGCACTCATCCGTCCGAGTTATCGTAATCTCATCTTCACCTCTAAACCAAAACACCAAAATACAAATATTTAAAGTTTGTGGCATTTTTTCCAACACAGAAAGAAAGAGAGAGAGGTGGAGAGCAGCGACATCAATGGTGGGCGGCGACATAGACGATTTGCCCAAGAATGCTGCCAACTACACTGCCTTGACTCCCTTATGGTTTCTGGAAAGGGCAGCTCACGTACACCCCACCAGAACTTCCGTAGTCCATGGATCTCGACGCTACACCTGGCTCCAGACCTACCAACGATGCCGTCGATTGGCCTCCGCTCTCTCTGCGCATTCCATTGGTCTCGGCTCCACGGTATTTTATTCTTATCCAGTTGTTTGAGATTCCTAAGAAAACGGAAAGCAGAACAAGAAACCCAGAGAAAATTTCCAGTGCTCTGTTTTCGAATGATACTAAAAAGCTTTGATACGGGAGTTTGATGAGGTGAAACTGCTATTAAATGCTTGCGGTTGAAATTTTTCAAATCAGAAATTTGTTTCTGCTTAGTTGTTTATAGGTTTTGTTGCTCAAATATTTAATCTTATTACTCTCTTCTTAGGAGACATAGAAATACTATAATGAGACCTTGAACACGGGAAATTGGAAGGAGCAAAAATCCAAGCATTCTGCTTTTAGATGACTGAAAAATGGCTACTGAGCTGCATCAACCTGTCTTCTTCTTCTTTTGTTTTTTGCCTTAATTTGTTTAAGAGAATAAATCTAGACGAACTTAACAATTCAGAGATTATCTCGTGTCTGTAAACTAAATTTCAAACACTTGAAACAGGTGGCAGTGATAGCACCGAACGTGCCAGCTCTATACGAAGCTCATTTCGGAGTGCCAATGGCAGGATCAGTGTTGAACCCAGTGAACATTCGCTTAAACGCGTCAACAATAGCATTCCTTCTGGGGCATTCTTCATCATCAGCAATAATGGTGGACCAAGAGTTCTTCCCTCTAGCAGAGGAAGCCCTAAGAATCTGGTCAGAGAATGGCAGAGACAACAAAAAAAGCTTGAAGCCTCCGCTTTTAATAGTGATCGGCGATGACGAGAACCGCAACATGAAGGAAGTTCGATACGCAGAGGAGAGAGGAGCGATAGAGTACGAGAGGTTTCTGGAGAGTGGGGACCCAGAATATGCATGGAAGGGACCAGAAGATGAGTGGCAGAGCATAGCTCTGAACTATACGTCGGGGACGACGGCGAGTCCGAAGGGAGTGGTGTTGCATCACAGAGGGGCTTATCTGATGGCACTGAGCGGAGCTCTAATATGGGGAATGAATGATGGAGCAGTGTATTTGTGGACACTTCCTATGTTTCATTGCAATGGTTGGTCTTACACTTGGACTCTCGCTGCTCTCTGTGGCACCAACATTTGCCTTCGCCAGGTATTATACTTATCTTGTCCCTTGCCACTGTTCTTATCTTTGACTTCTATCTTGTTTGTGATGAAATATTGGTCATTGAATAGATTTAGTGCGATTGTTAATTTGAACTCTCAATCTAATTTTTTAATAGTAATTTTATGATTCATAAAATAAATGCATGATAGTAGTTTTGTCTCCATTTATATGAAGTCTAAGTTGAATTCCCACAAAACTGTTTTGAGTGCTCATTGATGTGGTAAGATTTGTATTATTCTAAATATAATTTTAATGGTTTAGCTATAAAATTTTTAACTGATACTTTTTAAATAAAATTGTTTTTTTTAAAAAAATGGATAGGTAAGAAATAATTTTTATTTAATATTCTGTATATATTAAAATATTTTTTTTAAAAAAATAAATATAGACAGTCTAAAGTGCCCAAACTGAATCCGAATTGGCACCTCATAGGTTAATTTAGTCTTATCTCATGTGTTATCAAAGATGTTGACAGTTTGTTGTCTTAATTGTCATTCGAATAATTAATACTTTTATGACTGTTAAAGTATATTAATTTAATTAGATTAAAAAAATTAATTAATATTATATCTTTTTTAAAAAAATATTTTAATTATTTTTCTTAACACACCCTCTTATTTATTGTTAAGAAAATATTAATAAAAATAATTTTTAAAAAATTAATAAACATATAAGAGATGTCTTATACTTAAAATTATGATAAACTCATCCAATATTAAGTTACTGTAGAGGTGGATGATTCATGCATCCATGCTGAATTTGTGGGAAAGCCTAAAAATTGAATGCATGCGAAGGTAACAGCAAAGGCAGTATATGCAGCGATTGCGGAGCACAGAGTGACTCATTTCTGTGCGGCCCCAATAGTTCTGAACTCCATTGTTAACGCTCCCCCAGACCAAACAATCCTTCCTCTTCCTCACGTCGTTCACGTCAACACAGCCGGTGCCGCTCCTCCTCCCTCCGTCCTCTCCGCCATGTCGGAGCGAGGCTTCCGAGTCACACACACCTACGGCCTCTCCGAAACCTTCGGTCCTTCCACCTTCTGCGCCTGGAAGCCAGAGTGGGAATCCCTCCCGCCAGAAACCCGTGCCCGGATCAATGCCCGGCAAGGCGTTCGCTACGTCGGCCTTGAAGGCCTCGACGTCGTAGACCCCAAGACCATGTATCCCGTCCCCGCCGACGGCTCCACGTTAGGAGAGGTGGTGATGAGAGGAAACGTGGTGATGAAAGGGTACTTGAAGAACCCTAAGGCAAACAAAGAAGCTTTCGCGAATGGTTGGTTTCACTCCGGCGATCTCGCCGTGAAACACCCAGATGGGTATATAAAGATTAAGGATAGGTCCAAGGATATTATCATATCTGGAGGTGAAAACATAAGTAGTGTGGAGGTTGAGAATGTTCTGTATTCGCATCCGAAGATTCTGGAAGCTTCGGTGGTTGCGAGGCCTGATGAGAAATGGGGCGAGTCTCCATGTGCGTTTGTGACACTGAAACCAGCAGCGAATGATGATGAAGATGATGAGCAGAAACGTCACCGTATGGTTGAAGATATAATTCAGTTCTGTAGGTCGAACATGCCTGCTTATTGGATCCCTAAATCTGTAGTGTTTGGGCCCTTGCCCAAGACTGCTACAGGGAAGATTCAGAAGCATTTGCTTCGTGACCAGGCCCAAAAAATGGGCCCAGTCCGGATTAGCAAGTTGTAACTCACGTGACTCTAGCATGCTCGTATTCATTCATAATCTGGAATGCCCAGACACTGAAGCTTGGTACATATATGCTGCTTAGATGAAGAGAGAGAAAGAGAAAGAGAGGTGTGGGACCCACATGAATAGAGATGTAAGGCCTACTTATAATTTATCTCGGGGAAATTGAGAAAAGTAAGTTTAAAATTTGAAAGCTCCATAATGTACAATAACTTTCAAGAGAATTTCAAGTTATATATGTATAGCTGATTGCAGATCAACTTCCTCCCAAAATTTTCACTTGTTTGATACTGATAATCAGTAAAAATGCTTCATTTAAAAATTTTATTGATCAGACTAATATCAATTTAAATAATATTACTCTTTATATATAAATTCTTCAGAGTATTTTTACCTATTTATATATATATAGAAACATATTAACTCTTTATAACTAATTCAATTTGTAAGAAGGGATATTTTTTGCCGACTTTCTTGTCTATGATAATTCTCTTTCGCTCTGATCTTCACATTAAAGTGCAGTCCGAGGATGTTTCAGTTGAGAGCTAGCGTCTTGGGAACAACCTTTGGTTGCTTGCCGTGCGTGTTTTCTAACTTGATCCTTCCTTGTTTAATGTTGATTATGGATGCAAATGTTGGGCCCTAATAACAAAAGTTTATATGACTTGTTCTGGGTGGAGATAATTCTGGGTCCTACTACTGTTACTTAAGTACATCAAGTTTTCCAAAGTTCCCTTTAGAGTAAAATTCATGCTAAGTCTATGGCTTCATACTTATCTATTGCCACAAAAGCTAGGACCTTTCCCTATCTCCTTATAGTTCTTAGTTCTATATTAAAGATAGGATATAATGCATTTTGTTGTCTTTCAAATTATAATTAGTAATAATTTCTATTTTCTCAAAAACTACCTTTAATTAATCTAGTGGTATAATTAATAAGATTTTTTTTTTGTAACTGAGAGGCCTTATTTAATAAGGATACATATTTTAAAAGAATATGTAATTCTGAAAGTCATTCACTGATTTATGGTGGCGTAAATTAATTTAAAATACCTTATAAGTTTGATGGGAGCAGTAGTTTTTGGGTTGTGATATATGGAGAATGACGTGTAACAAGTAGAATCTGGTCAAGTAGAGAATTAATCAAAGTAGCTGTCTAATAATATTGCAGGGGTTGTTGCTTATGTTGAAAGCAATCAATCATGCAGATTGCAGAGTTTCAACATCAGGGTATAACTAATTGATAATGTTATCCAAAGATGTTGTCTCTCAAACCTAACTGCTTTCGATCAAATTTCCCAGGAATACCACTCAAGGACCCCACACTCATATATATATATATATATATATATATATATATATAACCATTAATTAGTTAGAAGAAAAATTAAAGTTGGATATATGATTGCCTTTGATAAAAGCTAGCTAGACAGATAATAAACAAGTTCAAAATATAATAGATTAATTAAAAGGATAGAGAATAATATTTATTAAAGCTTCGAAATTAGGATGGCAAATTAAAGCAGAGATAGATAGATTCTCTTTATGTCAGTGTCGTTTAAGTATAAGAATGCAAAATGAGCAATCAGCAACATGTTTCTTAAGTGGATCGAATAAGCTGCTTCAATTCTATCAGCCTGTACGTATGTTGGTTATTCCCCTCTATCTGTTATATATGGCCTAGTGGCCATCTACGTATATATGTGTATATATTCATCTACTTAAATTAAAGCCTGATTTCTAATCCTGGTTTCATCCATGTGTGTGCGTGTCTCTGTCTAATCCAGATATATTGTTTTGTTTGTCAAATTTCTCAAGGAATTTGGATTTCCGTGGGTCCCTCTTATTTATTGGATTAATTACCTCAGCCACCTCTATCCCTTCATTCATACATATATATATGTGTATATATATATATATATATCAATTTATAAATTAAATAAATTAATTTAATATATTATATTTAAAACAAAAATTTATCTTCTAACTGGGCCGATATTTAGAACCGGAGCATGTTACTCATAAATGCATTAAATTTAGAGTGTTATAGGGATAACTTGATGAGATATGCAACTTGCGTGGTGTTGCCCTCCATATATATATATATATATATATATATATATATATATATGCATGTGTATATATTAATAATAATGTGAATTTTCCTGGCAAACAGAAAATCTGGAGCAGGTGGCAACATGAATGACATACTTAAAATTGGATTTGGGTTTAGAAGTTCATAGGGTTTTTTTTTATTTGCTGGTCGATCGGGAATTTTATCTTCCACGGACGATTGTCGTGTTTAGCTGTCTAGTCTAGTAGTCTTGGTGGTCAAATGTGTATTATAAATGTACTTTAACTGGTAGATAGTATTAGTGATACAGAATCAATAAAAATCTGCTTTTCCTTGTTAACAATTAAAACTATTCATGAAAATATTTGTGTTTGTGGATATTATGCAATTAATGATGAAGATCATAGGGCAATCACGAGGATCAAAATTTTTATATAGCTCACAATTATTAAACTATAGAAATTTAATTATAAATATTGACTATATATATATATATTAAGTTTTGAGGGAATATTTTTTTAAAATATATCCTCTTATTGAATATAATTGTATTTAAGATATTATCAAATACTAAATATATATTTTTTAATAAAAAATTAAACCTCAATTCCTAATATCATGAGAGATTAATCAATTCCTTTATATCTAATCCATTGTTTTTTTTAAGGGAATGGTTGACTGAGAAATAGTTGACAAGTATCCAATGAAATTACAATATTCCAAGTGTTAGTTGTGGGTGGCAGTTGGACACGTCAGATTCAGTGAATCTGCTGCATGCCGTTGCTGTAACTTGTGTTAACATTTTTGACCAATGACTTCATGCACTCACAATTCCATTCTAATTACTATTATTGTATTTAATATAAAATTTAATTAATAAATTACTTTTAATTTTAAATATAAGACATATTTTTTATATTTATCTATTTTTTAAATTACCCCTATTAATATTCTCTCAATAATAATTAAATAAAAAATGAGAGAAATAATTAATGAAGATAATTAAATATTTTAAGAAAAATATTAAATGAACTTATTTAATTTAATCAAATTAATTAAATAAATTATATATTTAAAACTAAAAAAATATTATTTAATTATATATATTACTATTAATATGGATTATGCCATTAATATATAGAGTAACAAAACATTGGTTAATTATTTTTAATGAACACGAATTAGTAATATTTATATATTATATATTTATAATCGGTTAAATAGAGTAACATAACTTCTTTAATTTATTAAAATTTTCAGATAGTTCTCTCCAAAGTTTTATTTTTTTTTTGAGAAAATGAGTAATTATAATTTAATAAACCCACACACATATTCATATCGATTTTGTATATGATCATCTTTTCCAGATATTCCAAATGAATTTGGAAATTATATTAAATATGTAGGACATTTAAGATGCTGAATAATCAAACAACTTCCCTTATCCAACGGATCAGCATCTGTCCCCTTTCTATTGGATATATCTTATGGAAGATATTAATGCAACTTGTTTATATATGATGCCTCCACACCACAAACTTTCATTTCTGGAATATTTTATCAAAGTCATAATAAGTGCGAGAACTTTCAAAATTGGTATATGCTGCAATCATAATAAAAATAACATTACATATTAAGCAAAATAACTAAAAAAAATAATTAATAAAGATAATAAATAAAATAAAACGTGGATATATGTAAAATACAGAAATTAAACGAGTTTCATTGACTGTTATATTTGTATCCTTTTTTAAATTGGATAAATACTGTCAAATAAATAAATAAATAAATCTAATATTGTGTTATCATACTTGAAATTGAAGTTTGTCTCCCACGAAAAAGTGTTTGGTGGCATTTTCTTTTAATTTTATGTAAATCTGTCTTCATTTAACAGCCAGTCTATGTGATGGGTGTGCAACCAGAAACAGAAAAGTAAAAGTGATCTCACAATATATTTCACAACTAGAAGGAAAAAGACAGGTCATCAACCCATATGGACAAAATGAATATAATAATACTTATAGCTAATTACCAACAATAATTCTCTGATATGTTTTGGGGAAAAAAATTCTCTCCCAACATTTTTTTTATATTTATCGTTATTAAATGCAAGACCCTTTCTTCTCTTTTATTAATTATTTATTGCACAGCTAAAGGGTAAAATTCATATTATATATATATATATATATAATTTTCCTATTTAATGGGATAAGGTTTGTTAGTATTATTGTATATATATATAATTTAAAGGGCCAGCGACAGTGAGAATGATTTATTGATATCGAATCATCCAAATTATTATTATATATAATATTAAATATTTTAATTTTATTTCTCATATATATCTAATATTTTAATCTTATTTATAGTATAATTTAATCTATAATCTTTTTAATTTAGTATAATATATAATTTTATTTCTCAAGTATTAAAAATTACACATAATCTTTTTAATCAAACATTCAAGGTCAAAAAAAATATTTTAATCAATTTTAAATATAAACTACTTACAGCTATTTGAATTATTATAAATTATATAAATAGCTATTTCATAGAAGCTAAGTAGCTTAGGTTTGGAATCTCTAGCATGAAGGATTAGGGAATTACGTTTTAATATAATCCACTTATCAATTAATTATTTAATTAATCCCTGATCAGCACTCTTTATATAGAAGTATAGATTCTGAATTATTCTTTTGTCGCGCATATACATATATATATATATATATAATAAGGAAGTCACGCATACCATTATCAAATATGTGAAATGGGGACAAAACCATAGTGCATTATGGCCATTAATTCCGTGATCTGGAAAATATATTGTTCTTTCCTTCTCAAAATCAGACGCATACGACTTTCCTTCAAAACCAGATATTTTTTTCTTAAATTTGGTATATACTACCTTATTATTGCACGATTATTCTTTAAATGGTTTAATTATGTTCATTTTTACAATTTTATAATTTATATGAAGACTCAAAATTTTCCTACAAAATTATCACAATCTTCTTCTTGTTTTTTTATCCTAAAATAAGATGTAAAGAGATTCTCTATCAAATTGTATGCACTATGGATTCGTGGTTACACGTGCGAATCCTGTGTGGGACCTTCTCATGGAATACTCTGTAGGCGATCGGCATCCTATCAATTTGTTTTTTTTTTTAAAAAAAAAACGATTTTGGAGAAGTGTGATTGTTTAAGTTAGCTTATTTTAAATAATTTTAAAAATCACTAATTAAATATGTAAAATGAGTTTTACACTTCGTAAAAGACAAAAGTGTGGCATTTTAAATAGAATGAGATTTATAGGTTTACGGAACTCTCCTTTGTAATAAATTAATTTTTTAGATTGAGCTCTCAATTTAAATTTATATTCATTGTATTAGTGTATTAGTTTTTTTTTTGCACAAATTTTTTTAGAAATAGGTTGGGTTCACCTATAATTTAAAGGTAGTACAAAGTCTCCCTGATAAGGTGAAATATCTATTACTCTCAGGCATAAATTTATATACTTATAAATTAGAATATCTCCATAAATACCATAATTAAAATTATAATAAAATTTTAAAAATTAAATATACTTTAAATAGTCATATCTCTTGTCTCTACACTAATTAATCTCACTAGAAAATAGATTGTGTTTGTGAATTGGTATTTTCATTCAGAGGCGGCTAAAACACCTATGGCACCGGGCAATAGGCATGGCTTTCATGGGCTTTAAAACCACCCCAAAAATATAACTTCATGTTAAAACTAGATTTTACAGCTTCAAAAGAACGCCTAATTTAATTTAGAATTGTCAAGATTACGACTGGTGATTAAGTTTTATATATCTTTATTTAAATCACGAATTTATTGGTCAATATTTTTTGTGGAGAAAAATATTTTCCAATCTCAATTATTATGGCTTATCAAAAGGCAATAGCCTGTTGATGGAGTCTAAACAATTCCTCTCTCTCTCTCTCTATATCCTAATCATCCACAGCCATCGCAATTCATGTACATAACAATATCTTAATTATTTGCCCATGTGGGGTTGTGTGGCTCTACAGGTTGGCATGGACTTTTTTTTTTCAAAAAAAAATTTTACCATATGCTTGCATGTACACAAAAGTAATTTTTTATTAATTAAATGTGTTATGGAGCTTTGTTTTAATTAAAGATAATAATTCAAATGGGTGGAGAGAGGGATATTGTGCTCTGATTAAATAAATCAACCTTTTGAAATTTGTATGCGCATATAGTGAACAAGCATAGGGATATTTTTTGTTCTAAGATGTACCCATTCCCATTATCCTAAATATAAAATACATTTGTCACTAACAAAGCCTAATTGGTAAATAGTAAAATCCCTTAAATATAATATTTTTTGTTTAAATCAAATTATGTATATAAAAAAAATTATCAGAAGAGACAAATTTCTATTAATTAAAAAAATTAATTTTTATCTATCGATGGGATACTATTTGAACTAAAAAATATCCATTAGTTAGAGCCTTCTCTAACCAATGATACAAATTCTCTATATGTTAATTAGAAATAATCAGTTTATTTTTTTAATTACACAAATTAATGAAGAGTAACTTAATTATATTTAATATTGGAGGAAAATAGCTCAGATTCAGACGAATAAGATGCAAGTTGGGCTGGGAGGGAGGGAAAGAAGCAGTAAAAGAGACAAAAGACCCTCATAAATTCTGCAAATGAAGTCACGGGATTTGATATTTTCATGACACTTTTTTTCCTCAGTCCTCGTCGTAGACTCCCAGTAACAAACATCACGGGTGTGAATTTTGAAATTATTTACTTTGAAAAAAATTAAAAAAATGATTAATTGGTAAGTAAAGTTGAATAATTATTTTTGTGAGGTGTATTGAAGCAACTCTCTCTATAACACTGTTCTGGCATTAAATATAAGAGATAATTAATTTTTTTAAAAAAAACTAAATAAATTAAATAAACCATCCTTAAAATAATTTTATATTTTATACTCTGTAATCTACTAAAATTACTAAATGAGCTTTTATATTAGTTATAACTAATTAATTTTTTAATATATCTAAAAAATAAATTAGCTTATATATTTAGAATAGCATCAGTACTCGGTTTTTGGGGAAGAAAAATCTAAAGGTTCACAAACCAACTGTCCAAATTCTTGACTTTAATAATAGTCTCAGTCTCCTGTGTGCCCACCCAACAACAGCATGACAAAAGCTTTTACTAGTTTCTCTACTTTCCCTCACCTTCTCTTTATTCCTAATTTGACTTCCATAATCTGAATCTTATCATCTTCCCCCTTAATATTATTGGAATTTATGATAAGACATGTTTGGATAATATAATAAATAAAAGAGATACCCCTATTATTTTTACACATTAGTTAAGTTGAGTTAATTAGGTTAAATCACATTGACGTAAAGTTCTCTCCATGTCATTTTTCCCTTTTACTTATAAGATCCTAATTCAAAATCTTATATACAGGTGTACATATATCAAAGAAAAATATAAGTTAATAATTTTATAATTTAGTGATATATAACTAGTTCAATTCTGTTTATAATTTTAAGTTGTTATTGTCTGTATTTTTAAATTTTAAAAATTAAGAAAGATATCAATATGACTGTATGTGTGTAAGAAAACTAGGGTGGAGTGTGGAGAGATTCCCGGGTCCGTGACCATAACTCTTGGATATTTGTTAATCAGCTAATTAACTCCTTACTATTACTATTAGTTCTTTCGGCGTCAAGTTTCCAAGTAATGGCCCTTAATAATACTTAATTATATATAAAAACTGATTTTAGCATCCCATCTACAACAACAAGCCAAGCCAGGAAGCCACCACACTAGGCTCAACCTAATTACCTGCGTATTACACTCTCTCACCTCTCCCTTTCCCTCTCTCTCTCTCTCTACCCTTTCTGTTTATATGTTTCATTGATCTATATCTCACTCATTCAGTCTCATGGACGACGTGGAAAGCCATTCATGAAACCCATCTTCTGTCCCTATCCCTTCAAAAGACGCAACCACTCCTTCTTCCTCGCCCTCTATATATAGCCTCCTCCCTCCCTCTCTCATTTCATTCACTTCTCCCACAAAAAGCTCTGCTCTATTATTACAGTTATGAGAAGTTTATTGTTATTATCGTTATTACTTGTTTTTTTCTGGGGAAGTGAAGGGAGGGTGCCCTTTGCATGTGACCCTAAGAATGCCATTACCAGAGGGTTTAAGTTCTGTAGACCCAACGTGGCCATTCATGCCAGGGTTCAGGATTTGATCGGACGGCTCACATTGCAGGAGAAGATCAGGTTACTGGTCAACAATGCGATTGCCATACCCAGGCTGGGGATTCAGGGATATGAGTGGTGGTCGGAGGCGCTTCACGGCGTCTCTAATATGGGCCCCGGAACCAAGTTCGGTGGGGCCTTCCCTGCCGCCACTAGTTTCCCTCAAGTCATCTCCACCGCCGCTTCCTTCAACCAGTCCCTCTGGAACCAAATCGGACGGGTAAGATTTACCCTCCTTTTCCCCCCCTTTTAATTTGCTCTAAAAAATACTTATCCCAACAAGATTCTTTCTTTTTGTTTTTTATTTTTGAATTTCTCTTCTCTCTCTCTCTCTGCCCATACGTAATTAATTAATTGATTATGTACACGTCACCATACGATGTGCTCTTTTTTATTTTCATCCACTAGTTAGAGTTGCCCATATACTTTAATTATCTATTAATTTTCCTCAACTTCAAGGGATGGAAAAGACAACAAAAATATATTAGTTTATTACTTGAGTATTTCGTCCCTTATAAACTTATAAAAAATATTTTATTAAATAAACGTAAATTTAAAAGGGGGACAATTAATTTGAATTTAATTAGCCTGTTTTTTCCAGCTGAAGAGTTGGACTTCAAGATAATATTATTTTCTTTTAATGTTTAGTCAAGTAATATTATATCTTGTTGATTTAATTTGCCTAAATATCTCTTGTGATGAAAGGTTCATATGTGTATATATATATATATATATGTATGTATGTATCTGTATATATACATAAACTGCTGTTTGTGTTTATAAATAAATTCTGGGAATATGGTCCTTACAAATAGGAAGGAATATATTGAGTGTGTGTATGCAAAAAAAAAATTGAAAGAAGAACAAACTAATAAAGTTGATATAATTGACGAATCATGCACGTATATATGATTATATTTTTCACAAATTTACTTTAAAATAAAAAAAATGTCATACATATATAACCAAAATATCATACACATATGCGTCCCATGTGGGTTGACAATTTGGGAAGCATATATATTGGAGAAGGAATATATTCGAAATCCAAGAACCATCATCTCATTTCAGCCTGTTTACTGGAAAATGAGAGAGATGTTGAGAGAGATGAGAAGAAGAAGATGTGGCCAAAAATAATGCTTAAGGAATCAAACTCCATGACGGACGCCATTCTATCAGCAAGCTAACAGACAATAATGTAGCTTCACATATGACTAGACACAATTCTAAGTACTCTCTATAGCTGTCCCTGTCTTTTATGTTCCGTGTTTTACCCACTCTTCGCTTCATTTAATGTTGAAAGCTTCCCATAATCCTACTTCACACACCCAAAAGTTGAGATTCCTTATTTTTCATAGATTAAGTTACTGTGTTTTAGAGTAGGACACTGAGAGTGACCCTACTTTAGCAAGTTGCAACGACTTTAATCTCTCCCTCTGGGGATATTTCATGAGCTTTGCCACAACCATGGCATGAGATCCAATAGGATTAGGTAGCCTATATATATACACATATGCTCGTGGCTTTTTCCAAAACACAAAAAGGTGCTAACACCTTTTTTAACTTATGGTTCTTGGAGTTATTATTAATAACATTATTAACATATATGACGTTTAGATTCCATGACTTTGGCTCTAGTGCTTGCTAGTCTTGCTATAGAGGTTAAAGAAGAATATTGGCTTTGTTTCTTTCAAATTTAAGGTGCAAGCGCTGATGGCCAAAAATTAACCTCATATTTACTGGGAGCTTTCATACAAGTAGGCTACAAGATTTGGTGTGTGTTTGTGTGTGTGTATTGAATATTTGGCCTTGTTTCTTGTGAGTTAGTTTGGGTGGGAAAATGACAAAAAGAAAAAGGGGGAAAAGTTGCAATAGTGATATTTCTCTGTGTTTGGCTTTGGCGCAGGTGGTATCAGATGAAGCAAGAGCCATGTACAATGGAGGAATGGCAGGGTTGACGTACTGGAGTCCAAATGTGAACATATTTCGGGACCCTCGGTGGGGTCGAGGGCAGGAGACTCCCGGCGAAGACCCTGTTCTCGCAGCAAAATATGCTGCCAGCTATGTCCGGGGACTCCAAGGCGACGGTGCAGGTAACCGCCTCAAGGTGGCTGCTTGTTGTAAACACTACACCGCCTATGATCTTGATAACTGGAACCGCATCGACAGATTCCACTTCAACGCCAGGGTATGTGTGTGTGTGTATATCTGCATGAGCTTATTATTATTAAAGCAACTGCTTTTAATTAATTATTAGCGAATATGAATAGATACATGAGTTATTAACAGTTAAAAGAGAGTGTAAATATTATATTTTATATCTCATTGTGAAAAAAAGTTTTACCTGTCTCTCTATATATCCACTGTCCAGCTTGCGATGAAGAAAGGTATAATAGAAAAGAACAGAGCTGCTTTTGTTTGTTTGTTTGTGGTTTCTATCATTTTCGACTTTAATGAGGTTATTTTATTTTTGTGGAAATGTTGGTGAGGAGTGGCATCCACTTGCACCAATAAGTGATTCGACCCAGACCCATGTCTAAAATAATGTCATGTGGTACACACTTCAAAGATGAAAAATCAATTAAAATTTTTTTGTTTAAAAGCTTTGTTAGAAAGAAAAACATTATATATTTTTACACACAAAAATTACTACTTTAAAAAATTTATAGACATAAAGACAACTAGTATTTAACTTTAGATCTTTCTAGCTAATAAAATTTTCAACCAGAATTTTTTTGTTATTTTTCTCATATATCAATCTGATATGAAATATACTGTATATATACACACACACACACACACACACTTCAAACACTCATATCTTTACACAAACAGATAATAAAAGAGATATATATAATATTAATCAGTGAAGAATAATATATGAAGGTGAGCAAGCAAGACTTGGAAGAGACATACAATGTTCCATTCAAAGCGTGTGTGGTGGATGGGAAAGTGGCAAGCGTCATGTGCTCTTACAATCAGGTGAATGGCAAACCCACCTGTGCAGATCCTGATCTCCTCCGTGGCACCATTCGCGGCCAATGGCGACTCAATGGCTACATAGTCTCGGATTGTGATTCGGTACAGGTGCTCCATGAGAGCCAACACTACACCAAGACTCCAGAGGAAGCTGTCGCCAATTCCATCAGAGCCGGCCTTGATTTAGACTGTGGGCCCTACTTGGCGATCTACACTGAAGGGGCCATTAGGAACAAGCTTCTTACTGAGAATGATGTTAACCTTGCCCTCGCTAATCTTATCACCGTCCAGATGAGATTGGGCATGTACGATGGCGATCCGTCGGTCCACCCATACGGGAACTTGGGCCCTAAAGATGTGTGCAACCCGGCCCATCAAGAGTTGGCCCTTGAGGCCGCAAGACAGAGCATAGTCCTCCTACAAAACAATGGAAACTCCCTGCCTTTATCCCCTACACATCATCGAACTGTAGCCGTCATTGGACCCAACTCTGACGTCACGTTTACTATGATAGGAAACTACGCTGGTGAGCTAAATGGCAAATAATTTCAAGTTCAATTATTATTATACTTAGGAAACTTCTTATTAATATCTCGAGTTGTTGTTTTTTTTTTTGTTTAATTATCGGTAGGTGTGGCATGTGGTTATACAACACCGTTGCAGGGGATTACAAGATATGTTAGGACCATTCATCAAGCAGGATGTGCCCACATTGCTTGCAGTGGCAACCAGCTATTTGGAGCTGCAGAAGGTGCAGCCAGTCAGGCTGATGCTACTGTCTTGGTAATGGGCCTTGATCAATCCATTGAAGCCGAAGCCAGGGATAGGGACGGGCTTCTCTTACCCGGCCTCCAACAAGAGTTTGTCTCTCGAGTTGCCAAGGCCTCGAAGGGCCCAGTTGTTTTGGTCCTTATGTGTGGTGGGCCCATTGATGTCTCATTTGCCCAAAACGACCCCAAGATTAGCGCCATCTTGTGGGTGGGCTATCCGGGCCAAGCCGGTGGAACTGCCCTGGCTGATGTTCTTTTCGGCACGATCAATCCAGGTACTCACTATAAACCACTTGAAATTGGGTCTATCGTCGGCCCAAATGTCAAATCTATATCATTTGCTGAAAACTTTGGTTGGGCTTTTGATTTAGGTGGAAGGCTACCGATGACCTGGTATCCACATGAATATGTAACTAAAGTACCCATGACTACCATGGATATGAGGCCCAACTCAGCAACCGGGTATCCAGGAAGAACGTACAGATTCTACAAAGGCCCAGTAGTGTTTCCATTTGGGCATGGGCTCAGCTACACAAGATTCACCCAGACCATAGCCCAAGCCCCCGAAGAGGTCTCATTGGCCCGCCTTCAAGGCCCGGCAAACTCAACCGTGTCAAACCAAGCAATGAAGCTGAGCCATGTGGACTGTAACAAAGCGCTGGAATTGGCCTTTCTCATTGATGTGAAAAACGAAGGGCCAATGGATGGGGCCCACACATTGCTGGTATTCTCAAAGCCACCTTCCGGAGGAGGATGGTCTGAAACGAAGCGTTTAGTGGGTTTCCACAGAGTTCATGTGCCTTCAGGATCAAACCAGAGAGTGAAGGTTGGAGTTCATGTGTGCGACCACCTTAGTGTTGTCGACAAGTTTGGGATTCGAAGGATCCCATTCGGAGAACATGAGGTTCATATTGGTGATGTCAAGCATTCTTTTTCAGTGCAAGCCCTGCAAGAGACGAAGTCTTGAGCAGCAATTGAATTAATGTTGTTGGGCAAAGTCCAACTCGATAATTTGAAAAACAGAGGAAATAAAAGCAGAGATAGGTTATTGCGTGATTCAAGTTATAAGATAAAGAAAAATAGGTGAGAATTTGTGAATCCAAGTGTGAGATTGATATAAGGGAGAATAGGTAAGAAGATATTTGTAAGCCAGGAATGGCGCAAGCAAGTAAACAATACTGTTCATTATCCATTCTGGCTTTTAAGAGCAATGAAAAGTTGAATTCCAATTCAAATATCCAGAATTTGCTGTAAGATAATGGATTTTAGACTTTGCAATTTTCCATTATATATATTTCTTTGTTTTTTTTATCCAATCCATTATATATATGTCATTTATATCTAGTCGTGGACATGCTCTGTTTTGTTTTGGTGTTTTTTTTTGTTGGTGGAATCAAATATGTTAAACAGTTTGACCCAACCTAATACTATCTTATATTGTTTTTTCATTAAAATTAATCTATGTGAATCTATGTTTAAGAATAAAATATAACTTTCTAAAGATTTATATTAAAAAGCTACTGTCTTTATTAATATAATAGCGAGTTAGAGGATTAAATTTTATAATAAATATAATATATCAATTTACTTTATCTTATAAATATATAATTTTTTAAATTATCCTTATTAATTGCATTCTTAAAGATGTTTCTACATTAGGATATTTATGATAAAATATAACATTTTAAGAAAAAATAAATCATATTTATTATAAATAACTAACATAATTATTTTTTTAATTTATCTAAATTAGTTATCTTGTTATTATATTAAACACAGAAGGTAATATTATTATCAGGAAAATATTATAAAATATCTATTAGAAGTGAAGAAGGACGCGGTTAAAATAATCCAACCAAATACTTGTAATATTAAAATAAATAAGGTTGAGTGGGGCACATGATCCCCAAACCTAATAAATTTAGGCTAATTATGTTTAGCAGAGTCAAAACCCAGCAAGCTATCTTTCAAAGAAGCAAAATGTTACCCGAACTAGTAAGTAGAGCATTGCAAAACAGGGCAAGTGTACAAGTGATGAAAACATTTGAATCAATTAGGTTTGAGGTTTACTACTCAAATCGATCAAGGAGAAATAGAAGACAACTCGGTGGCTTCCTCAACTGCTCTTATTTCCTCTTCAACACCCAAAAGCGAGTTCGAGAATTATTCAAAGACATGCAAATTTTGTTGAGTTTATCCAGAAATTAAAGTTGTTTCCCCTAAAGAAAGAAAGAAAGAAAGAAAGAAAGATCAATAAAAAGCATAACAGTGAATTGTCAAATTGGTCGGCAACGTTGGGTAGGAAACATTAAAACCCAGCAACACAGATATATATATGTGTGTATGTATTGAGTTAGTTCATCATCTGCTGGGGATTGGCATGATGATGACGAGACGCTGGATTTTAGCGTTGGCTCTTGTATACGGCTACGTGATCTGGAAAAACATTGGTGCGTAATATTCAGAAGGCATATATATGCATATTTTAGTTTTTAATTATATTATTTGATTGGTTAATTAGAATTTGGTGATTAATTACAGTGATTATTAATTGTGATCATGAGGAGGAGCCGCAGATAGAGACAACTGGTGCTGATCCCGCCCAAATTGTGGCCAAAGCATTGCTCTGTTTCAACCATAAATATGTGAGTTGTTCCATTCCTTCCTCTTGTTCTTAATACATATTAGGGGTGTTCAAAATGCCCGGTGCCCGGTATGCCCGCCTGAGCCCGGTAAAAAATAGCCCTGCCCAGCCCAAAAAAACTAGCCGGAAATACAATTGGGCAAATTTGGGCCGGGCTAATCTTCGGGCAGGGCAGGGCACCGGGCAAGGTGTATTGCCCTGCCTATTTTGGCCCGGCCCGAACATATATATGTTTTTTTACTAATACAGAGAAATTCTTCCGCCAGCGTTAATTCACTCAATTCAGATTATTTCAGAATACTTCTTCAGCTTCAGCCTTCAGCCGTTCAGCGTGAGCGTTTGCCCTAATCCTCATTCATCGAGCCACCAGTTCCCCACCCTCCAGAGCCCAGCCGTCCAGCAAGCTTCCATTGTAACAGAGCAACAGATTCAGATTCAGAGTGACAGAGCGACAGAGCGAGTGAGTTCCCTACCCTCCAGCGAGCTTCCATTGTTGTCAATTCTCCTCTAGGGTTCAGGTTCAGTGCGACAGAGCGACAGAGTGACAGAGCGAGTGAGTTCCCTACCCTCTAGCGAGCTTCCATTGTTGTCCATTCTCGTCCAAGGTTCAGATTCAGAGCGACAGAGCAAGTTAGCGACAGAGTCAGAGTTGTCCATTATTGCCGCTGGGTATCCGCTTACACCTCTCGTGAGTTTACAGTCCAGAGTTCTTGACGATCCTCTATTTCTAACCTTGTCAATTTTGGATTTGAAGTGAGTTCGGTAAATTCTTACTCTTCGCGTGCCAGACTTGAGTTCCTTGTCTCTTTATCTACATCTCCATCTTTTTGCAGTTCTGTTGTGTAATTTGATTTCGTTGAGTTAATTTCTTCTTATAGTTGTCTTCTACATGTCTCTTAAGGAGTTGAACAGGGCACAAATTGGACAGATAAACTCTTGAATGTTGGTTTCCTTTCCTCTTTGTTGTGTAATTTGAATGTTGATTACCTCTCCTCTTTAATGTTTGACAACTGATACAGAGGAATGTTCTCACCGTTTCCTTTTTGCAAAGGAATGTATTTGGCTACACTATGTTCTCAACGTTCTGATCATTTTATTTTTCTTCTGTTTCTAATTATTTATAGTTAATCCTTGATTCCTTGTTTTTGCTTGTGATGCCGCTGCTAGTTTAATAAGGGTAAAGTGTTAGCTGTTGAGTGTTGATATCTATGAAGTATGAATATAACTTAAGGAACTGTACTGCCATGTGTTTATGCTAGTTTGATAAGTGTAAACTGTAAATGTAAAGCGGTAGCTGCTAGTTTGCAAGCTGCTACTGAGAGGTGTGAGTTAAATGGAAAGTGTTAGCTGTTGTTACTGATGCCAAATATTCAGCTCAATGTTTTGTTTTCATGAGTTAAATGGAAAGTTTTAGTAAAGTGACAATTTTACTATTCAAGTAAAGAATAAAGATGAATGAAAATGAAAACAAAATCGTTTTATTTTAAATCACATTGTATAGCATAACATTTTAATGTTTAATTTGGTAGGTAATGATCTTTTACAGATAATGATGGCTATGGTACAACTTGTAGCTATTCATTTGATTGGTTGATTTGTTAATTGTTACTGATATTTCATTATTGGGTTTAAGTGTTTTTAAATAATGATTTGTTACTTGTAGCTAAGTGTTTTTAGTCATTGAATTGCACTGCTACATACATGGAATTGCATTGAATTGTATTTAAATGGTTGAATTGCATTGAATTGCATTTAAATGGTTGGCTAATTCTGAAGTTTCCATGGCTAATTTCAGGTTGAATATACTTTATTTACATGGATGATCAAGTTTCTAAAGTATCGTCATCCTCTCTTGAGGATACTTCAACTTCAACCGCTTTTAAAACTTCTATTGAACTAACCCCTAGTCCTATCCATAATGAACCTAGTTCAACTTTAAACCCTGACCATACTCCTATGCCACCTCCACCTACCTCTCAATCTCTCCTTACCTATCCCCACCCTCCTACTTCTCAATCTCCCACTCCCACTAGCCAAACACAAACAGAAACTAATGTGGAAGGTAAGAGTACAAAGAGAAAGAAAAGAGAACCCAAGCATATATCAGAGGTGTGGGATCATTTTGTTAGATTGCCATTAGAAGAAACTAATGGGGAGCACTTAGCAGCTTGCAAGCATTGCCATATGACCTATAAGGCTGATCCAAATTGCCATGAGACACATTCTTTATTGAGGCATATCCCAAAGTGTAAAGAGAACCCAAACAAGGCTACTACAGATAGACGACAATCTATGTTAAGTCTCTTGTTTGGGGGGTCGAGTAGTCAAGGAAAGTCGGTGGTGGCACATCTATATAATGAGAAGAGATGTAGGAGGGCTTTAGTTGAATTTATTATATCCGATGAGCAACCATTCAGAATTATTGAGAAGCCTGCATTTAAGAAATTACTGAATGAGTTTGAGCCCCGCTTTCCAATCCCTTCAAGAATAACAATTGGAAGGGATGTGTGGCAGTTATATCTTGGAGAAGTTAAATTGTTAAAGAAGTTCTTACAGCAAAGTGCAAAGCGTGTTTGCCTTACCACAGACTGCTGGACATCATGCCAAAATTTCAATTATATGTGTTTGACAGCACATTTTATTGATGAGGATTGGAAGCTTCACAAGAGGATCTTGAATTTTGTTATGATTGAAAATCATATAGGTGATACTATAGGGAAAACCATTGAGCAATGCTTGTTGCAGTGGGGAATTGAAAATATCTTCACCATAACTATGGATAATGCCTCAGCTAATGACACGGCGTTGGTATATCTGAAGAGGCGTTTAAGGAGTTGGAAGGGGCTACTTTGTGATGGGGATTATATACAATTAAGGTGTTGTGCCCATGTCCTTAATTTGGTGGTTAATGAAGGGATCAAAGAGATGAAGGATAGCTTTGAAGCCATTCGAAGTGCTGTTAGATATATTCGTTCTTCTCATTCACGCTTCTTGAAATTCAAAACTTGGGCTGAAGCTGAAAAAATAGAAACTAAAAGCTTTGTTTGTCTTAATGTAAATACTCGATGGAACTCATCATACTTGATGTTGGAAGCTGCGATGAAGTTTCAAAAAGTATTTGAACGGATGCGTGATGAAGATAATGACTATATTTCCCACTTTAACTCCAGTGCTTCAAATTCTAGGCGTGGTGCTAGGCATAGCCAAGATGACTTCTCTGGTCTTATTGGTGATGATTAGGATAATGCTAAGATCTTCATCAAATTCTTGAAGGTATTTTATGACATTACATTGAAATTTTCAAGCTCCCTTTCTGTAACTTCAAATGAATGTTTCCACCAGATTGCCCGAGTTCATAAAATGTTGCAAAAGAATATTTTGAACAGAGCTAATAGTTTTTTGGGAGACATGAGCATCAGTATGCAGGCAAAATATGACAAGTATTGGGGTCAAGCAGATAATATGAATTCGTTATTATTTGTGGCTGTAATTTTGGATCCTCGTTATAAACTAGCCTATGTCAATCATATGTTTGACGTCCTTTACATTGACCCTGAAGTATGTTCACTTATGAAGGAGAGGGTAAAAGATTGTTTGTATCGGTTGTTTGATGAGTACTCTTCAAGGGTTTCTATTGAATTAGGGACTGTTTCAGCAGGTGCAACTCCATTGCCTTCTTTTGCTGATGATGATGATGATGATGATACTGAGGATCTAGGTCATAAGTGGTTAAAATCTATGAAAATAAGAACTTCTACAGATCCTCAAACTGAGTTAGATAGATATATTGTAACTGACTCAAGAGATGAAATCCCTTCTGCATCTGAGTTTGACATACTATTATGGTGGAAAGCTAATTCTCAAAAATATAAAATTCTCTCCCATATGGCACGAGATGTTTTGGCTATTCCAGTTTCTACAGTTGCTTCTGAGTCCGCCTTTAGCATTGGGGGACGTATAGTTGATCATTACAGGAGCTCTTTGTCTTATAAAATGACAGAAGCACTAATTTGTAGCCAAAATTGGCTACAAGCTGGCCAATCTATCAATGATTTAGCTAACAAGCTTCGGGAGTTCGATAATTTTGATGAAACGGAAAATGTCATTCAGCTTGCAAGTAATTTTTTATTTTCAAACTCATAAATTCCATTATATATTTTACTTCATAATATGTAAAAAAATTTTTTCCTATAGATGCTACGCTTGGAAGGGAGAATATGATGACTACTGATGACTGAAAATCATTTTAATTGTAATAGATTTCAAAATTTTAATTATTATCTTATTGTCGCCTAGTTTTAAGTTGTTGCTATTTTTTAAGTCTTTAAGACATAAATATGGTATTATTTATAAATTTATGATTGTAGATTTTTTTCCTATAATATGAGCAGGACATCAATATTTGGGCATGCCCAGCCCGCCCATGCCCAGCCCGCATATGCCCAGCCCAAATTAGTTAGGGCTTTTACCGGGCAGGGCCGGGCACCGGGCTGCAAAATGCAGCCCATAGTTTTTTCGGGCAGGGCACCGGGTAGGGGGGTTGCCCTGCCCAGCCCTGCCCATGTACACCCTTAATACATATTACTCCATACTAGTTAATTAATTTTTTTAAGTAAATTAAAAAAATAATTTAATTAAGATTAAATTCTCAAGACGAATTTATATTATATACTATTTGATCTATCTAAATAAATTAACTAACTCTTGTATTAATTAAAATTAATTAGTTTGATTAGTTATAATTAATTAGTTTATTTAATTTCATTAATATATATAAAAAATCAATTAACTCTTATATTAAGAAATTAAATTAATATAGAGTTTATTTAGTAGTGTAAGGTCCCACTAGATCCTTTAAGTCTCAAGTTTGAGATAGATATATGTGTTGAGAAAAGTACTAAATAACTCAAAGTTGGAGTAGTTGCTCGAATATTTAGTAATAAGATATTGAAAAAACTTCAATACCTATTGATATTATAAAAAGAAAGGGATGAAATGTTAGATAATGGAATATTATTGGGTTGGGTTGTGAGTTTCAGATATATAAGAGCTGTGAAGAATCATGGAGATTGAACGAAGATGGGAATCTGAAGGTGCCGAAAGATAGAACAGAGGAATTCTGTGAAGGCCCATGTTTGTCGGAGACAAATTTGGTACTTTCATGCGTCGACAACATATTCACTAACTTCGTCTTCTACAACAGAGCAACCGTTCAGGACATTAAGGACACTGTTCAGGCTGGTTGTGGTTACGGTCCCCAACGAGGTCTCTTTTTCTTACATGCTTGCTTGAAGTTATAAATGGGATCCAACACAACCCAGGAGAGCTTTCAAGATATTATTTTTAAATTTGAAGCTGTAAATGGAATATATGATGGATAACTGTGAATTGGTTTTTGAGGGTGCAGGGAATTTTGGTGTGGAGGAGCACATGCAGGCTGAAGAAAACAATGCAGAGAGGGCTACGAGGAGCCATGTTGCATTGGAGCTGGGCTTGATCATGATCATGGGACGTGGTCTCTTGCTCTAATATGTAAATAGATACTAGTATAGCACAATGATATACTTGTTGTACAAGTTTTTGCATTTTGGGTAACAATGCTTGTTGTACAAGTTACTTGCGTGCTACGCAATTCCCAACCAATCTAAATAATTAACGATAAAGCATGGACATCTTCAAATGAAATTCAAGTTCGATGCATTTTTACATGGCCAATAAGATGGAACTTGCAGAAAGTTTTCATGATCTATAGACATTTTTAAGAACACATATAAAAAGGCACTTTTATCGTAGCTAAACAAATGTAACTTTTCAAATTCAATTTTCAAATGTTCAGGTTGATCGGCCAACCTAACCCTATAGGTTGCCATCTCCTCACTCGCTTTTTATTCACTCAATTTATTAACATCTTCCAAATTAAATACGAACATAATGAAAGTAGTAGCTAATATAACTTTCTTTCCCTTGTTAATTTAAGAGTTGTTTTTCAGTTATGTATTGTGTTCTTGATTCAAGTTTCAAATTTCAAACGACCACTCGTGGAATTAATATTGTTGCATGCATTCTTTAATCTTAATGTCCTCGTTTTCTAATGACCAGAGAGACAAGTATTTTTTTTTCCTTGTATTATGTTATAGCAACGAACTCTCTCATTTCTTGGGATTTCTAACCAACTTTTTTTTTTTTAAAAATAACTTCTTGTTTTAAAAAAAGAAACTAGGAGAACGATTGGTGTAGAAGCAGAGAAATTGGTAGTACCTACTATATGGCCAGTGAAGCAAGGTGATGGAGTGCCACTTTGCTCATTTATTTCTGAGTGATGAGTTAGTTAGGGGTCCATCAATGCTTCTTCTTCTTCTTCTTCTTGTTTTTGTTTTTTTTTTTCAAATAAATCAAAGAGTTCTCTGATTTAATTCAATTATGCCAAATATACACTCACAGTCCCATTGACTTCACTCATCAGCCATAAGTCTCACCTTATGCACCCTTGGCCTTCCCTTCTTAAACTGTGCATCCATGTGATCCTATTTAATATCTTCCTTCAATGTTGTGTCATTGATGCTGACATCTTAATAATCAAATTTCAAAGCATGTATGTATGCATATATGCATGTATGTATGTATGTATGGTCGTTTATGGGTCAATCAAAATTAACTGTATTTACAATTAGCAGAGTTTTAAGGACGAGTTTAAATACATATTTTTTTTCAAAAAAAAAAATCTCAGATATATCTATTGTCAGGTCGTTGTAAGTGTATAGATAACTAAGGCTAATTAATGATTGGACCAAAAACATAAAACTAAGACTAATGACTGAGATGGAAAACGGGACATCAGGATCAAAAACGTTTTAAGACAGTTAGATGTCCATTTCATTTCCCAAATTGGAAGCTAAACACGTCATTGTTTATCTTTTCTCTATCATTATTCATTACAAAGGTGATCATATATTTATACATATAGCACGACGTTTGCAAGAGTTATTACACACACACACACACATATATATATATACACTACTCCTCCTCTCCTTTTAATTAAAGGGTTAATTAATATCAATATTAAATATAATATATATTTTTTATATTTATCAACTTATATTTAAATTATTCTTATTGATAGTCTCTTGATAATTATTAAGTGAGAGAGAGGGGAAAAGAATTAAGAAAGATAATTTAGGTGTTTCAGCAAAAAAATAACATATTAACAAATTTAATTAATTTTCTTAATATAATTAAATTAGTTAAATATATCTTATATTAAATATAGGAGGAGTACTATTTTTAAAATAATGAGAGGAATTTTATATATTTACCCAAATCCCAATAAATATTACAATACTTTAGGAATATGAATATTGAAAGAACAAAAACTCACACTAGGATTCTGTACTCTTCACCTTTTGCAGGTTATTATCAGTAGAAAAATCTCTTTTCTACAGAACGTGACAGTCATGCAACTGAGAAAAACTAACGTAGTTATTGTCCAAAAGGGTTAAAACACACTAAAAATAATAAGAACTGAAGTGATGAGAAGCCTATATAGAGAAGAGACATGAAATAAAGAAGCACACAGAGAGAAAAGAGAAGAAGAAATCTTAATGTCCACAAGATTTTTGAACTCTCATCAGACAGATTCCATTTTCCCTCTCTTATTTATTACTTTGTTTCTTTTCATTCGTTATTGTTCTTGGCTACGAATATCCCTCCTTTCTCTATCAACTCTCACCTATAACATAACATATCATACCTATCTTTTTCCCTCTCCTCTTGGACAAGTTTCCAACGTACAAAATTCATCGTATAGCTTTAGATTGGGTGCAACGTTTTTGCTCACCATATATTTAATCTGATTATCTAATTGCAGCTTTATTTAATAATACTCTATTAGCGCTCTGTTTTGCATTACTAAAGCAACCTTAATAAGTAACATATATATATGGAAGAAAAAGGAAGAGACATGAATAATACACAGGATAGTGAACAGTACTGAGAGTAGTATACTGTAGTGAACAAGTGAAGGTTGGTTATATGTATGATGCTGAGATAAAAAATATTATTTATGAGTCTGAACGTAAAGGTAGGGGCCAGTGATGGAAAAGCAAACCATTTATTACTTCAAGAAACGAGGTTTTATAAGTTGATTTTGTGGTAGAAAAATGCTAGCTAGTGGACCAACCTAAGCTAAAAGAACCCGTACTTGAATTGAACCAGCAAATTTGAGCTTCCTTATCCAGTATTTCACTATTCAACTCCACTAGTATATATACGCCAAGTTCAAGTATGTAACCAATGCAGAATCTTCCATTGATGGATAGTGCAACACTCAACTACAGAAGCATCAAGCTCTAGCTAGGAGCGAGTGAATACTACAACTTGATATATATATATATATATATTACAGAAGAAAGAGAAGAGCAAGAATGGTAAGAGCACCGTGCTGCGAGAAAGTGGGATTGAAGAAAGGAAGATGGACGGCTGAAGAAGATAAGATATTGACAGAGTACATCGAACAACATGGTGAAGGCTCCTGGAGGAACTTGCCCATGAATGCTGGTATTTTCCACATACATATATATGTATCAGTACAATGTTTGTGTTTGTGATAATTAAGGTTATTTTGAATGTTGATTGAAATATTGAGGAATGGGATTATATATATAGGATTGTTGAGGTGTGGGAAGAGTTGCAGACTAAGATGGATAAACTACTTGAGGGCAGATGTGAAGAGAGGAAACATAACGGCTGAAGAAGAAGAAATCATCGTCAAGTTGCATGCTGCTCTCGGCAACAGGTCCAACATTAATTTCATTTGATGTTTTTAGCCAGCGATTAATTAATTAAGCTCTCTATAGTTTTTCATCGTCTCATGTCATTTTCAAGCGGAAATATGAGTGCCGAAACAACTGCAACACCAGCGAAAAAGAATGATATATATATTAGTACGTAAATCATAAATGGATATATTTATTTTTTTCCATAGACAAAACCTTGTACGTATACCCATTGGGTACCACAAACTTTATTTCTCACCCACCGCGAACAATATTTTTTGCACTTTTCAAATAAAATATTAGTTAACCTAAATAAAAAAAGAAAAAGAAAATATTAGCTAACGTTATGTTTTTTAACCAACAGAAGTGAGGTGAGAAGGCTGCAAAAATATGATGCCCCATGACTGGTTTTATATATATTGATGTTTTTGAAAAAGCAAGTATTTTTAAGCTAGAATGCATAGATTAGAGAACTCACCTATTCATATAGCATTGAGGCTTTTGGAGCCTTGGATCATCAAACCCCTCTTAGTCTTATTGGGAGATAGATTTTTTGTTGCTTATTGTAAATTTTTTTCTTTGAATTAACATAGTTATACACATACATTTCCATTAAAAAAAACAAAATCTTAAAAGAGTAAACACGTTAGGTACGGTTGGTGTTGGTATAAGTTATCACACACACACATGTATATTCATAAAGATAATAGCTGAAAATAGTATGATTATGTATGAAGTTTATTATTCTTATGAATATATTTAACTATACGATGATTTTGTATGGTGATAACAAGGAATATAGGCGTTATATATAATGTCCTTTTTCTCAGACCAAAAGGTGAAAAATTGAAATCGCCTAATGAAACACTCACTTGTCCACACAAACTCTTCCAAGTGGGACTTAACAAAGTTTTGTCCTACCAGTTATCTCTTATCTTCCTGCCATGAACGTACCTTTTCAAAGCATATTTTGTATACATGCGTGCTAATAATGCATGATGTAATCGGCAATCCCCCAACACTACACACACACACACAGAGCCAGCTTTTTGAAGTAGGACTTGGGGCCTTATTACAATATGTCATGCATAATCATAGGAGGCTATTTATGACTATTTATATCACCTACCAATAAATAATTAAAACATTTATTGCATTCTCCAAAAAAGGCATTATCAGGGGCAAATAAGTCATCTACTCTTGTACTTCTCAATATTTACAATTGTAATACTTAGTTCAAATTTGAAAAAGATTTATATACAACAAAAACCACTAGAAATCCACTAACTTTTCTTCTTTATTTTTTTTTGGGTGATTTGATTTAAATATATAGGTGGTCTGTGATAGCAGGACATTTACCGGGACGAACAGATAATGAGATAAAGAATTACTGGAACTCTCATTTAAGGAGAAAAATTTACTGCTTCATCAAAACCCTAAACGAATCCCTACCTTCTGTAAATGACATTGCTGCTTCCTTGAAACAAAGAGGTGGTCGGGCTAGGCCCACTCAGGCCACCATTAAGCCCAATAACCTGACTCCTTCGGCCCAAAATTTCCACTCCCACAGTAATGCAGGCAAGGGGTTCGAGAAAATGTCCAAACCAATCCCAAACCCACAAACTTGTGCCAATAATGCAGGACCTGGAGATGTTGCCATAACGGCATCTTTATATACAAGTGATGATATTCTTGAGACCATGGAACCATATCAGTGGCTAGACTGTGAGATAAAGGAGCTTAGTTACATGTTGGAAAATGGAATGTTTATGAACCCAAATGAGAATTATGAGGAACCAGAAAATGAATTAATGCTGAGCAAAAATAATGACATGGAGGGTGGAGATTTGTATGAACTTGTGGGAAAGAAAATAATGGGAGCAAGTGATGAGGATGTTATGAGCAGAAACAGTAACGTTAATTCATCAGAGATTTCTGTCTATGATTATCAGTGGCTTGACTGGGATTACAATCAACAAGATCTCTGTGAAGAAGAGAGCCTGAATGCGAACTATTTGTGGGGTGATGGAAATGGTAGTGGAGAATTTGGGGGAAGTTTGTGTTCATATTGAATGCGATAATTCTCCTTTTGGCTGCATGCTTGGGAGGAGATTTCAGCGTTTGATTTAACAAAAATAATTTGGTGTTTGCTTGGTGAGGTCAAAATTTGTCAGATGTTGTTCGAGTAGGTAATTCGTTTTAATAAATACAATAAATTTTCCGAAGTGGTTAGATATCGATGTTGTATGAAGATGAAATAAGAAAAGTGGTCGAAAGTTGTAATTTTTCCTATCCTGCTGATTTGTATTGCAATTCAAATTTTCATAAGTTCATATTCATTATAATATTTGTATTTTTATTACTCTTGTTTTCTCCAAGTTAAAATGAAATTAACTAACAATAGTAAAAAAAAATTCGTTATAAAAAATTTAGGTGAATTTAATACTAGTCCCTCGTTACAACTAAAATACAACCTTAAAATTTAGAGATATTATATCCACACCAATGAATTTTAGCTATATGGCCCAAGTCATATTTTGTGAAGGCCCATATCAATTAGATTATAACAAGAACAAGGCCTTAAATAGTTAGATCTTCCATTATTGTTATAACCTTTCTAAATAACGTGATTTTAAGATTAAAATCACACCTCAGTTAAACAAGAAAAAGTAAAAGATTTGGTAAATGAATTTGAACTATTTTGAAAGACTAAGCCTTTTTTTTTGTCATAAAAAAGTTTAGATGGGATCAATACCGGTCCCCCAATAAAGCTAGGGTACAGCCCTATGACTAAGAGAATACTTATATAGAACTTACAAGATCACCTATCAAATAAATTCTCACAACAGTAGCAGAAATCGAACTCACATTTTTATAGAATATAAACCCATTTTTTTTACTATTTGTGACAACTTTAATTAGCTTGAAAGTCTAACTAAACCTACTCAAACTCTTACTAAACATATGTAAATCCCATTAGGTGGACCCAAAACCCAATAGCCCAATATCTCAACAAAAAAGAAAAAAGAGAAATTGATAAGTGGAGATATTTAACTCATGTTTTTAGCCTCTTTCAGATGTTGTTTTTACATATGTAGATCACTACTTAAAAAAAACTTTTAACGACAATTAAAAGTGATATTTTTTTACAGTTTTACGAACAGCGTAAATTGTATCACTGTTATAAGTTTAACATTTAATGAAAGCTTTGATTTTAAAAATACCTTTATAGTGTATTATATTAACGTCAATTATATTATTAACCGTCATTAATGTATAATTTTCCCACAACCTTTAATAGTCATTTTTTTTATTTATAAGATTTATACTATGGTTTTCTTTAAAACTGCCTAGGAAAACTTTTTTGAATCATTTCTTTTATTTATCATTTTTTGTCACCCTGTATTTAGTATAGTCAAGACAGACCAATTAGTTCCATGCATCAAAATTGAAGTAAGTAATCCCAAAATACAAATGATCATACATTCATCCAAATTGATAAACTTTCAATGAACCTATATATCTGTACATCATATATAAAAAAAGGAAATGATTGAAGATGAATCATAAACAAGTTAAAAGACAATTTCAGACATCAAAATATTAACCAAAAATGTACTTCATCACGTTTACAAAATAATAAATAAATATAAGAACCAAGAATATTAATCATACAATGAATTAAGTAATCAAATTGATATTTATTACAACAGAATAAATTAATTTTCTACTAGTTTGTGTCCACCAAAATTCCTTCACAATGATTATCCCTAACAGCATATTCATTACTTTTCAAATCATACTCTGTTATCGTTATAAGTTGAGCAATTGTGAAAGATGATGTTTCGTCAAGGTTGAACCCTAAGTCACTGTCGTTACCAATCGCTTGCATTTTACCTTGGAGCACAATGAAAAAATCTTTACTTGCTGGATCGGGGACATAAAACACTTGACTTGCTAAGATGAATGGCTCATCTATGAATCAAACTCTCTGAAGATCGACTGAAATAAATCCAAATTTCTCATTTACTTGGACAACATTACTATTAACTCACTTACATTTCAAAACTGACACTTTAAACCTAGGGTAACTAACCTCTCGTATCTCTTCAATCACTCCATAATATGGCATGGACGCCAATATTGGCCTTTATCTTTTGAACTAGCAAAATACATAACTTCAGTTACAACCATAATCCCACTATTATGCATTGTACTTTTGTTATCTTGGGCTTTTGTGTAAAAATAGTAGCCACTTATATTACATCATTCCTAACACACAACCTCAAAATGATGCCCTGTAACTAGCCTTTATATTGTCTAAGGATGATTGCTATCTTTTAACACTTCTTACTTGAACCATTCTCTAAAAGACCCGTTGTACTCATTGGCTAGTTTCATATCGTTCTTTATTGGGTTCATGTCCTGAGTATATTCTTGTGAGCATCCAAATATGGCACAACTTCATCTTTATTGTTCAAAATATAAAGATGTGCTTGCATCACCAATTCGCAAGACATACCCTTCACTTTGGCACCACGAGTTCCCCCGCTTTTTTCCCCTAGTCATGCCAAGATTGAGAAAATCCAATTGCCTTTACCCCAACAAGATATGAGTTAAAAAACTCAACTGCCTCCTCAGCTATATACCTTTCAACAATTGATGCCTCATGTCGATGAGAATTTTTATGTCTCTCAAACGGGTATATCTACCTCAAACACATAGGACCACAAAGTATAATCTCATATACTAGGTGAGTAATCAAATGGTTCATGATGTCAAAAAATACTGGAAGGAAGTGCATCTCCAACTAGGAGAGGAAGCATAACTTTCGTTCTCCAATTCATCCAACTCAGCAGGATCATTCACTTTGTTGCAAACAGAATTGAAGAACATACAAAGTCTAGTAATAGTGCTCCTCACGTTATCTTTCCTAATGCCTTAAATAGCCACAGGTAGTAATTATTGCATCAACATGTGACAATCGTGGGACTTCATGCCAGTTATCTTTAAATCTTACATTGATACAAGGTTTCTAAAATTTGATGAATACACTTGTGGCACCTTAATACCATGCAAACACTCACATAGGCTTATTTTTCATATTTGGATAACGTGTATGCCATTGGTTATAAATAAACTCTCTTACTATCCTCTTTTTATTGTGGATATAGAGGTGCCATTATTCCTATTTTAGCTAAGTCTTATCTAGCATTGACCATATCCTTCCTCTTTTTACTTATATGCAGAAGCGTGCTAATAAGGCTCTTAGAAACATTTTTCACCACATGCATAACATCTATATTACATGTCACTTCAAGACTCTTCCAATATGAAAAATTAAAGAAGATTGATCTCTTTTTCTATATATTCCTTTCAAGCGCCTTCTTCTTATTACTTTTACCCAAGGTAACATGAAGACCCTGTAAACATTGATGCACTTCTTCTCCAGTTAAAGCAATAAGAGTCATTTCATGTTCTTGTGAGTTATTAAATGCATTCTTCAACCTACGGTAAGGGTGGGGTCAGTTAAGAAACCTTATATGGGAAAAGTAAATTGTCTTTCTTCCATACTTGAGTTGCATGTAGTTAATACCTACTTCACATATGGGACATACTTTATATCCCTTAACCCTATAGTCTAACAATTTTTCATATGATGGGAAGTCATTTATCATGGTGAATATCATAGTGCAGAGTTTAAAGGTCTCTTATTTGTATGCATCAAAGACATCAACACCGTCCTCCCACAATTTCTTCAAATTATCAATCAAATGTACCAAGTACACATCTATATCATTTTTTGGTTGTTTTAGTCCCGAGATCATCAAAGACAATAAGATGTACTTTCATTTAATACATAATGAGGGAGGCAAGTTGTAAATCACAAGGAGAATTGACCAAGCACTATGTGTGCTATTGAGATTATCATACGGATTGATTCCTTCTATACATAGCCCAAACTGAAGATTTATGGGCTCATAACCAAATTTAAATTTTTTTTGATCTATTGTCTTCCATTGAGAAGAATCAACTAGGTGATAAAGTTATCTATCATTTAATTTCACATTAGAATGTCATCTAAAGTTCTTTGCATATGTGGCGTTAGTAAACAAACTTTAAACTATTGTATTATTGGAAGATACCACAACATCTTCGAATGAGGCCTTTAGTAATCTCATCATAATCATCATCATCTTTCTTCACTTTGTATCTTAAAGTGCCACATTTAAGGCACTTATTCAGCTTTTTATACTTATTTATGTACAATATACAGTTATTAAGGCATACATGTATCTTCTTATATGATAAACCTATCGAATACAATACTTTCTTTGCCTCGTACATTGATCTTAGTAGTCGATTGCCTATAGGAAGGGCATCATTCAATAACTCAATTCTGTCAAACTAGAATTGATCTAACCATTTTTTGATTTTAAATTTATCAATCGCAACACAGATTTAACCTTATGTATTCATCTTTACTCCCTGAGTACAATTGGGTCTCAGCATCAGTTAGCAAACTTTCATGTATATATAGAAAGTACTTTGGAAATGATTCATCTCCAATATCACAAAATATATCCGAAATTCTATCCACAAAGTTATTATTTACAACTTCCTCATGCAAAGTAGTCTTCCTAATCTCACTATGCCAAATTCAATTTGTATATTTTAAGGTTATCCCATCACATATAAGATACTCTCTTATATCAATAATAGACAGTCTATTATAGTTGAAACAAGGACAGAAGAATAACCCATCACTTTTCTTTAAAGTATTCCTATGAGCAAATTCAAGAAACATTTCTACCACATCTTCATATTCCTTAGTAGTTCTCTTAACTTTCGTCCAACTATGATCTATTATTCCCTTAAATGTAAACAATCTCAAATGATAACCAAATCCATCAAATAGAAAATAATTATGAACCAATATTTTTTATGAGCCAGTTAACAAATAAATAAAATAATAGAACAATTGACACAAACACAAACATATTTAGAAAATTTGAAACACACACCCACGAACAAATAGGAATTGATATAATAAACTAAAACTACAAAGATAATGTTTTCCATACAAGGATAATATCCCATAAGACGTATTATAACTTATAAACAATAAACATCTAAAATAGCAAAAAAAATGAGCAAATAACAAAGTTAAACGGCAACTTACAGCACTGATAATGTAGAACAATGACAAAAAATGACTTTATAGATAGAGATAAGCACCAAAAATAGGAGAAAAATATCAGAAAATGACTGTTGTGTAAGTTTGTTGTCATTCGAAAGAGCAACAGAGCACACAAGGCTATGAAAAAGTGAAATTGAAACTGTACTTCGAATGAGGGATTTTAAAAATTTGCAAAATTTTATATGGTGATTTTACACTAAACTATAGTAAAATTAAATTTAACAGCAGTTTTACACTAAACTACCGTAAAATTGAGTTTTAATGGTGATTCTTAGTTGAACTGTTGTTAAATGATAATTTAACGGCTATTTTACACAAAATGGCCATTATAAAGTTTTACAAATGCATCTTATTTACAAAATATGCCACAATCTTTTTGTTTTGGCATATTTTCTTTTAACAGCCATGAGGTTGCACTATTATAAGTATTTTTTTCTAGTAGTAAATCCCATATTTAGTTGCTAAGGAAACTCTTGCTAGTATGAGTGCCAAGGTAATATAACCGAAACACCTCACAAGATGCTCCATACCAGGTTTTGATACCACAATTGTTGGTGAAGGAAAAATAATAAATTATTAAAAGTATATATACATATGAATTCTCTAATATATTGATCAATTTGATAGCCTGCAATACAGTAAATAAGATAATGGAAAGAAGGGAATAGATTATAATGCTCCAATGCCATGTTACCTTTGACAAACAGAATAGTAAATGAAATGAATAGCTTGAATTTCATTAAACACCAAGAGCCATTTATATACAAGATGTTGATAATTGACTTAATAACTAGATAATTAACTTTGTAACTATACTTGTATAACTAATCATACTAACTAATAATTAGTTATGAAAGGTACATCTCATACACTACGTCAAGAGTAATCTCTACACCATCCTTCCTAACACCCTTCAGACCTTTATGAAGCTTATAATCTACTAACAATAATGAAATGTATTCTGAAGAATACTAATTCGAGTTAATGAAGAATTCAAAGCTTTTTGGAAAGATTTGTCACTGTTGAATGCCACGCTAATAATCTTTTGTATTAATCTTTCTCATCCATGAGCCTATTCACAAACTCTACTAGATCCTACAACTTTTTTGCATCAGTAGAAAACAATTAACCATCCAGATTCTCCGATAGCCTCTTGAATTTTTGAAAGACAATCAGTATCATAACAAAATAAGTTGTACATTCTACCGATCTTTGTATTTATCATCACAATCCATATTTACTAATAAAAAAATTTCAAGAAACAAAAATATCCTTCCAAATTCCAATATTCTTATAACGCACGAAACAGATTCACAATAAATAATACTCTAATCCATTCATTGTAACATCATTTTTTATGAATGAAACACGTCTAAAGCCAATATACGCTCTGCTCAAGTAGTAGTACTGTCAGTAAATAAAGAAGAGCGTGGGAGAGTAACGTACTGGGTGAAGATCCAACAAGTGCTTTGCTTTATTGCATATGGTTAATGTATTTTTCCTCTTCGATGTTTAATGTTGAAAAGATAACACTTTCCAATGTTTGATGTATTATATTATTATGGAATTAATCTAATATAGTTTCTCATGCCTTAAAGTAAAAACTAGATAATAATTCTTGTAAATTAAATTAGTTGAGTTAATTATTTATAAAAAAATGTGTGTTTGATTTTCTTAAAATGTCCTATTTAATAATCATTTTTTATAGAACTAGTTTTTGATGAAAATTCTCTTATTATATGTGAATTTAAGAAAAAAAATATAAATTTAAAAAATTAATTAAGTGAGGACTTATATTTATAAACAAAACAAATCTTCTAATTAACTTATAAATCTATGAAGGGGGAATATTAAATTTCATATATATGAGCATGTTCATAACGGACACACCCCAAACTAACCGCATATTCTTTGCACGTAACCTTTCTTTGCAGCCACTTAAAGATGTACTCCAAATTGGATCATGTTGTGTTGATTTCATCAAGGACATTACTAATTATTAATTAATGTGGTCTCCTTGTACGGTAATTACCCTGGTTTTCTTAGAAATGGAAAACATCTATTAATTAGTGTACGACAACCGTGATGAAAATTATTCCTTCTAATCGAGAACTAAATTACTTAGTTTGTCGAGATGATATTTTAGATTTTGCAGCCTTAGATATCGTTTACTGAACTTAACTGATTGTCTACTGGGTTTGGTGGCTCGTAAGGATGTCAGAAAGAATTGCAAAGGAATCAAAAGTAATTAATTTGTATTTAGGTGCCAAAAATCACACTCACATATGCATATGACATTTGTTGTCCCAATAAGAGATAAATTTAGATCTTCATAATATATAACCATACACACAACCACTAATTAATCTAAAAACAATTCCTCAATTATATTTAGACGACTCTGCTGTATATATATATAAGAATATATTTAGTTTGAAATTATACATACAAACTGTAAGGCTCTTGTTAGGAATACTAAAAGTATAATAATACCAGATACGTACCTTATTTTATGAACAATAATACATGCAATTCTCCGAACAAGCACAAATCCAGAACTTCACCTAAATACAGAAGAGACAAGCCTAAGTGACTCTATATAATAAGTATCATTTTGGCTTGAGATGAGACAAATCAACCCAGTGTTGATATTTATACATTAAAAGAGATAAGAACAAAGAAAGGAGGGCCGGGGGGGGGGGGACAAATTGGAGTACTATAACTCAGGCTTGCCTTTGTCAATTCTTCAAAAAGCTATAAACTCAAGTTAAGATCGACGCCATCATCATCATTGCCATTTCGTACTGATTCTTCACTCGAGATCTCTTTTTCAGCATCATCACGTGCCTCTCTGTCATCATCAGCATAAAGTGAAGCAAGTGACGATGATGATGAAGTGATGGGGAGGCGTTGACGATGAGGATGAGGAAGAAGATGAAGGTGGCTAAGGTTCTCGAAATGAGCAAAGGTAGCTTCACGACGTTCTCTTTTATGGGCATTTTGATGGCCTCCAAGAGCTTGAGAATTAGAGAATTCTCGCTGACAGAAATGGCATTTGAATGATCTCTTATTCTTTGAGGAAATTAAGGCATTAGGAGCACTTGCGCTTAATGGGAACCCAAATAGCTTCAGATTAGCTGAAGAAGAAGATGATGAAGACTTTCTTGTCTCGCACTTACGAGAGCTAGGGTTTTCAGAAGAACTCATATTCGTTGGGTGTTTCTGCTAGTGATGGAGGGGAGGAGATAGAGAGACTCACTTGGATCTCTCGCTTTGTGCCCACTTATTTATATACACAATAAGTCACATTTTTTCCCTTTTTTTCTTAACTTTTCCTCAATTTTATTATCATTCAGGCACCGTTTTATTGTGCGTTCAAATGAATTTTAAGAAAAAACTTAGTTAATATATTATTCAAAAATATTGGTGGGAGGCAAAATGCTGGTAATGCGATGCGGGCACTGTTGACACCTTATTAAGAGCCAACAGTTAGTTGACTTAATATCTTAAAATTGGGGCAAACCTCATCTAATATCCAAGTCTCTAAAGTTATTGTAATGCCCTAATCTTCCAAATATTTTTTCCTTTTTTTTCTGTGGATCACTATATTTTATATAAAATCAGCGATATTTTAATATCTTACGACAAATAAATGGTGATTTTTTAATTTTTTTAATTATTTTTTTTAAAAAAATGAAACCGTCCAATTTTGGAGTGCTTTTTCTTTGAAAAATTGTAAAAAAAAAATCCATCATTTTTCGCTCGTAAGATATTAAAATGTTATATATTTTATTTAGAATCTAATGATCTAAAAGAAAAGGGAAAATTTTAGGAGGTTGGAACATTTTAATGGATATTAGAGATCAGCACCAGAGAATGAAGCATTAAAAATTCCTTGCACAAATTGAAATTGTAGCTTAAACTTTAATCCCAAGACCTAAGCTTCCAAATTACTAATTCTTTTCATGAGTTCTTAAATTCATAAAAAATGTTATGAATGTATCATTGTTATGAATCTCACCTCAAGATTTACAAGTATATTTTATAAGTTTAGGAGCTCTCTCACCTAATAAATTAAATTTTTTGGATGAGTTATCCTTTTAAGCTTGTGCTTATATATAAAAAACTTGATGGACTGAATTACGGAAAAACATTGATACATGCCATTGAAAAAATAAAATACATACCCATATTTTATGGCTATATAATAAAATAATATATAGATTTTCTTTAACTTTTTTAATTTTCAAGAATCTAAATTTCCTAAAAACAACTTCAAAGTAACGGAAAAAACAACCCATTAAGTGTGTATTTGGTAAAATATTAAACATTGGTTACAAACAACTATATTTATCTAAAAAGGTTTTTGGATCAAACTATAGTTTAAAACTAACGTTTTAGATAAGCTACTGAGACTAACTTATAAAATAATAAAAAAATTTATGAATTAACTAATTATTATTTTATCCCTACTATTTCTTATACTCTCTCTCCTCTTTCTTCTACACTCTCCCTCCTCTCTCCTCTATTGTCTCTCTCCTACATTATCTCTCATTTTTCATCTCTCTTCTACACTATCTCTCCTCTCTCATCATTCATCTCTCATATATTTAATAAAATCATACCCTTTCTGATAATTTTTTAATTATAAAAGTCTTTCTGGTCATAACTATCCAACACTAATTTATTCATAACCACTTTTATAGAAGTTAGCTTCACAATTTTGTAACTGCAGAAACCTCCTACTTAAGTTTATGCTGAAGTCCAATTTAATTTTAATTTGAAATTTGATTTTATTTTAACTAAATTAAAAAATGATTTTTAATATGCTCTCATTAATTGTCTTCCTCCAGTGAAGACACAATCATCTTATTTAGTCTGTATCTTTGTTTTTTTTCTCCCCCGCAGCGCAGTGGAAAATTTTCATGAAAACCAACTTTAATTTATAGCTGAAATGCGTACGTACATGGTTAAAAAAAATTGTTGATGGAAGTTTGCAATTGAATGGATTAAAAACGTCCCTACTCAGTTTAGTAGATGGAGAGTTTGGTTATGCACTTGTTTCATAAGGAAGACTTGTTTCAAACAAATGTCTTCCAATTGTCCTTCCATGTGATTATATTTTTACAATGTAAAGCATATTGTTTTACTAATTAAATTTATTATCATTGACTAGAAAATAGTATAAAAAGTTTTTTATACGACTTAGTCATATTCTAATATTATTTGGTTTAATTAGAAATAACTCTTCCAAAATCATATTTTATATCCACATAGGCATATTTAAACCATCAATCTTTCACTATGGCTAAGTTATGTAGTTGGTAAAGGGATTTTTCTTAGTTAAGTATAGGTATATTCTTATTCGAGATATTATTAGATATTAAATGTGAGTACACCTCTTAATAAAAATTTAAATTTTACTTTATCACAAAAGATTAGACCCTTCTGTCAAACTCAACCCCAATTAGTAAAGGGTTTTATCACAACTATTAGATGTCATATACAAAGAAACAGTGTAAAACCAGCAAAGGGTATTTCCATTGAGGGTCTTCTCCGCTCCGTTAACTCTCTATTTAATTAAAATGATATGATTTTGATTTTAAACACAAATATTAATTATTTATGGCATATGTATTATTTGTTTTATTTTATTTTTAATATATAATTATTTTGTGCGTATTTATACAAGGAATTAATCTTTTTCTATATATATATATATAAAAGAACAAAACTAGAATCAGATGATGATGTCTAGAGTCGGTCCAATAAGCAAGTATACCTTACAGATTTGGGATGACAAAATTTCATTGTATGCAAACCCTAACAAGAACCTTGGAATCAAACATAGGCTCATAGACCATATCTAACCTACGCCTCCTTTGTCTCAGGTTGCCTAGCTCATAGCTTATAGAATTATATATATATTATTCTCTGAACTTTGCTTTTCATTTCGGAGGGTACGCCACCATGATTCACATCGTTCCTCTGTTTGTGTTTATTTTGTGTGTTTGTGTTTGATTGGTACGAATAATTATCCTGTGAGATGCGCTTGTTTATTGTTGCGGGAAAGACTTTCTATGTCAATTTATTTTGAAAGGTGATTTTTCACTCCTTCCATCTTTAATATATAATAAAGATGAGTTAATTTTAATTATAAATATAAAATATATTTTATATATTTATAAATTTTTTAAATTATTATATTTTTTATTTAATTATTATTAAAGAAATATCAATAGAAATAATTTAAAAAAATTGATAAATATAAAAAAAATAGATTTTATATTTAAAAATAAGATTAATACTCCAATTATGTTATATATTAAAGATTAAAGAAGTACTATTTTTTTATTATTAAAAAATTTGTGAAGATTTCATCCATTAGAGTTTGGTTAGTCACATTTAGGCTTGTCAATTATGCTACGATCCCAAAAAATAGATTTAATTGTCTAAAAATTTTAATAATGACAAGTTTAAATGTAAAAAATAATATATAATTTATGTTGTTCACTTGTCATTGATATTTTTAATAATTAAATCATCTCCTTATAATCTTATAGTAATTTCTTAAATTATGTATTGGAAATACTCGCTATATTGTGTTATTAACTCTCTAATCACCCAATGTGGAACCATCATACATATAATACTCTTGAGATAATATAGATGTTTATGCTTTAACCGATTGATAAATTAAATAAGTAACTTAAATAGCATATGGTAATAATCAAATTACCATACAATGACAATTTTAGGGATTTAAACTAGGAATTAGGGTTTCACCTATATATTCTGTTAGACTTTGGTTTTTATGTAGAATGTTCTATATATAATTCACAATGTGAAGGTGTAGGCTGATATGTATTGCTGCAAAAAGTCCGTGTATGCGTGGTATGTTTGGTTTCTGTTATTTATTTTGCTTAATTGTTGTTTAGGTTGTTTTCTTTTTTTGGTTTAGTGGTGGGTTAGCTTGTAATTGTAGGGTTTTTTTATTGTTCGGCTATTGGTGTTTGTACTTGATTTTTTATGATTAATAAAATTGACTTTTTTAGTAAAAAAAACTTACTCTTCCAATATTAAATATAAGATATAGTTTATAGTAAAATTTACACTATAAACTAAGACTTATATTTAGGATTAGATGAGTAGTATTTATCACTTAATAGTTACTAGTTCAACTTGACAAATATATGAAAAAAAATATCTTATTGATTAAGTTTTCAGGACTATCAAATAACTTAAAACGACAAACTGCCAAAAATAAACAAGGGATCACCATATAATGAAAGCATATATGTCAAGTATTGACTATAATATTGATATAAAATACTCAATTTGATATTTTATATAAAAGTTAGTTGACTTTTTTTGTAATTTAAAAAATTTAAATAAATTAATTAATTATATACTATTTAATCTATTTAAATTAGTTAATTAGTATTTATATTATTTATAATTAAATGATTTATTTAGATTTCTTAATTTATCTAAAAAAGTCAATTTTTATATTATGGATTAGAGGAGTATAAAGTTTTTATAACATATTACACTACTAAGAAATCATAAATAGTTTATATCTTAAATATCATGCATATATAAGAGAAAGTATGTTTAATGATATAATAAGAAAGAGAAACACCATACCCTATATGTTTTTCAGAAAAATTTGAAAAATCCAATCAACCTTTTATATGAAATGAATCACACCATTCGGATCTTATGAGTTGCTATAAACTGATTAATATTTTCTTGGTGGATCACTTATTGATTCAGTTGTCAGATCAATCTAATAAACGATAAAGTAAGCAAAATAAAGATTGGACCATGCATTATCACCATAGTGAAGTTGATATTGATAAGATTGGGACCAGAAGCTAAGGAAGACTTAATTAAAGGGAACGTAGGGTTTTGGGGAATATTGAAGTGTTTCCAAATCATTGAATAAGGACAAAAACCAATATGGAGTTATGAATATGGCCATAGAGCTAAATTAAAGCAAGAGAGCAAAGTGTATCTTAGCATTATAACAAAAAGAAAAAAAAATTGATAGAGGTTTGAAACGACACCTTATAGGGCACACCACTTTAGCACTAAGAAGGAAATCTAAGATGGGTATGTGGGGGACGGGCTCTTGTTATAAGAAACCATCTTTTTGCTAAAAGATATGACACCATATATATATATATACACACGCACGCACGCACGCACCCCCACCAACATATAAAACCTTCCCCACCACCACCACCACCTTATTATATTCTTTGAATTCTTGCAAAACTTTCCCATTCTGCAGAACACGTACGAAGGCGTCCATTTTAAACTTACTTCACAGTACATCAATTTACAGTGAAACTCAATAACTGGCCAATATCCACAAGAAAGGGAAATTATTATAGCTTTTCCTAAGTCTCACGCACCGAAAGAAGTACAGAAGCCGAGGCACGTTCAATATCTTAGTCATATATCTATTGTTATATATATATATATGAATATGTATATGGTAATTAAGAATGACAGTATGAATATAGTAAGAGGATGCGTTTAATTAAATAAACATGCCACATCACATAATGTGGAAGCAGTTAGGTTATTGGTCAAGAGAGATATGATCTTTTGTGATGAAGAAAAGCTTTTTCTTTCTCCCTTGATAAGTTCGAGCATTACAAATTCAAATGTAGAAGTAGTTCTTTCAATATACTGCTCCTCTGTTTCTTAATATAAGAGCTACAAAATTAATTTAGATAAATTAAAAAATAAAATAAATTAATTATAATAAATACGATATGATATTTTTAGAATATTATAGATAATATTATATTATATATTAGTTTATAAGTTAGTTATATATTAGTTTGAAAAAAATGACATATATGATGATAGAGTAAATTAAGGTCTTAAATTTAGAATAAATACTAATCTTCTAAATAATTTCTAACATTTAGGGTGGGTGGAGTAACTATTGATTCACAAAGTTCGAACATTTGATGTTGTTTAAGAAATATGAGAGTAATATTAACTATAATTGACCCAATAACGTTGTTTAAAAAATAAACGTTTGATAAATGTTAGAAGCTAGCTAGTAGAGGCTGGGAGACCACCCATATTGTGTGTGTAAGATCATCAATCATCTTTAAAGTTATGTAAGAGTTAAGGTTGAGGAGGGAACATCAAGCTAATGGGTTCTCAAGTGATTGATCCAAGGCTAAAAAGCTAACTCTTGTTCAAATAATGATGATTCGATTTACTTACACACACACAAAAACAAACCATTATGTCTTGAGAAGACTCCAATTTGGATAGAGCGAAGCGAAAACTGACTGGTCTTAACTAGAAGAAAATTTTTAGTTTTATTTAGGGTAGAGAGAGAAATTAATTATATGAATGTACAATTTTATCCTTTATTTATTATTGTGTTTTTATTTTCATTTGGTATAATGTATATTAGATAAAGATAAAATTATAAAATTGTTAAATTTTAAGGTAAAGTTAAAGAAGTTTAAAGTTTTTATGTAAGAGTTAATAAACTGTGTAAAACAGAAATATTTTATAAATAGGACTAATGGAGGAGTAGTTTGTAGAGCAAGTAGTATTATATATTAGTTATCATGCGTCAGATATGTATGGATATATATAGTGGTCCACCTGATTATATGACTCTTAGCTTAAATCTTAGTACGTAAAACTTGCCCGGATTTTGCCTTTAATAAATTTCACCAAAGTTAGCCACAAATTCTGTCTGGACTTTTTTCTTCAAAACATTTCCACAAGCAATTTTTTCGTGCGATGTTATGTTTTTTTGGTGGAGAAAAGATATATATATTAAGAACAATTAATTAATAAGTTTTTTTTCATAAGTTACTACAATAAAATTCTCTTCATAGTTTTGGTGTTCCATCATATATATGGTGGCGATTCTCTGTCAATTTTCGAATTATGATTCTCTCTCAGAGTTAGTTTCATAGATAGTACCATGAATATTTAAGATGTTGTTTCATTAATTTATTTAATACTCCTTTTAATTGTGATTATAAGAGTTAATTAATTTTTTTAGGTAAATTAAAAAAATTTAATAAATCAAGTAATTATAATTAAATCTAACTTTTTAAGATAAATTTATATTATATACTATTTAATCTACCTAAATTAATTAATTAACTCTTATATTAGTTATAATTAATTAATTTATTTAATTTTTTAAATATATAAAAAAAGTCAATTAACTCTTATAATTAAAATTGAAGGTAATAAATCAATGCATTATGACACTCTACCTATATTGTTTATAGTTCAGAGTTTATTATTCAAGTTCTTGATGCTGAACCATTCCTTGTAAAATCAGGATTAACACTGAACCACATACAAAAGGTAAGGAAGCCAGTAAAATGGTTTACTTTTTATCAACTAAAATTTGAAGTATTTTTTTTCATTTTATTCTTTATATATATTCGTACGTACTAGGCATAGTTCATTAAATCATAGAACGATTTATTCATTACCTTCATAAAAGTCCAAAACCGAGCTTTCATATAGTAAGAAGGAAAGATTTGATGAAATCTGAAAAAGAAGAGGGTACATTTACTTTAAAAGAAGGGGTGAGTCTGTCCAAAAACTATGTCTCTCATTGCATGCCCCATTTCTATCATCATACTCTCATAGTTCTTAGTATATTTAACTAATTAAATTAACTTAAAAAATTAATTAAAATAGTTAATATGACATATTTTTTTAAAATACTCTAATTATCATCCTTAACTTCTTCTCTCTCTTACTTGATTATTGTTGAGAGAATATCAATAAGAATAATTTGATTAAAAAATATATAAATATAAAAAATAAATTTTATATTTAAAATTAATATCAACTTTTTAATTAGGGAATATATTAAAGACATGTCCTTTTGTTGATTTTCTCCATGATCCCCACGTGTCTCTCTCTAGGTGTGTTCTTCTCTTGTTCATTCAAGTCTGACCCATAAAATACTCTCTCTTTTCATGTTATAAACTTAAAATTCTAAATAAGATGTAGCTAGCCATACAGAAATTAGTAAATTTCTATTACCAGAAAGATAATCTAAAGATTTTCTTTTTCATCAGAGTTACTAGCTATGGATAGTTAGAAATTTGAGATTTACCACCCTTAGCTTGCATCAAAAGTTTCAATTTTTCATCACATAATTAAGCAAACTCAGTAGAAAATTGTTCTATGTATGAGATCGGTTTCTACTCTAATAAGGTCAAAGGAAATTTTTATTATACTTTTAGAAGACTAACAATTTTTATGGTAGCGAATATGGATATGTGTATTGTTTTTTTCTATGGCAGTTTTATTTGCTTATTTTAACGATGGCGTGGAAGTTTTAAGATGATCAAAATTGAGACTAAAATGAGTTATTTTTATCGCGACAAAGACTTCGACTATACCAATAGTGGCCGGTGGTCTTCAGACTCATCGATGTCCAAAATAATGGAGGGTTAAGAACGATATTTTGGTTGAAAGATGAGAGCATTTTAGTCAAAAAAAAAAAAAAAAAGTGGCTTGCAAGAAAATAAAATAAAATAGGACATTTTCATAAAGTGTGATGGGAGACCACAAATTGATGGAATTTGGCTACCAGAGGAAAATATTTGCTACATACTACCAAATTACAAAATCATATTTTCTTTTAAAAAATTAATTCACATGTCCCCATATTTTGTTGTGTGAAGATTCAATTTTATTCTGATTTTTTTCATAAATTACGACTATTCAGAAGTTTTATTATATTAACATTGCTTTTGAAGTATTAAAAAGAGAGAGAAATCATCATAATTATTAAAAAATTAATATTAACTGTTAATATTTTTATAGTGCTTTGACAACATTTTTAACTGTTAAAAAATATTTTTTTATGGGAAGAATTATATAAAGGTTCTAAATATAGCAAAATTAATTATCCCCACATATGTCCGCTAGCTAATTATTACTATTTTGCCTTTGATTCTAATTATAAAAGCAAACTATATTTTTTAAATCTATTAAAATAATTAAATAAATTAGTTAATTATAAATAATATAAATATTAATTAATTAATTTAGATATATTAAAGAATATATAATATGAATTTATCTTGAAGGGTTAGATTTGAGTATAATTAATTAATTTATTTGATCTCTTTAATCTATTTAAAAAAACTAACTAACTCTTATAATTATAATCGGAAGAAGTATTTGTAAATATAAAATTTTGATATGTAAACTAGACTAAAAAATAATTATTATTTTTATTTGGGATATGTCGGTAATTCTCCTTTCTCTGTCTGATTTTTCCCCCTTTTAACAAGAGATAGTGGAAGCCAAACTCCAAATATGACCCTAAAAAAAACTGTCCTACTTCCTATCAAATTAGGAAATTTGTCTATATATTCCCTTTCCATGACCAAATAAGGATGGAATGATTTAGGAGGAAGAAAGCAAATGAAAGTGGAGTACTTTTGGGGAATGATGTTTATATTTTTGAACGGATAGAATAAGAGTCAATGCTAGAGGTGGAGAAAACATAATTGTATCATTTCAAACCTAGTGTAATCCAATATTACATCCCATCAATCATGCTTTATTCTAACCATGAACATAATCTACCACTAATTTTTTTTCCTCCATAGTGCCTGTTTTGTTTTGTTTTAATTCAATTCTATGGTAGCATTTTTTATATTACTCTATAACTGAATGTAAAAACTAGTTAAAATTTTTGTTTTAATTATAAATATAATATTACTATGATCTTAAATATAGAATTTGATTAATAAATTAATATTTATTCTAAATATAATATATAATTTTTATATTTATTATTTTTTAAAAATTATTTTTATTAATACTCTTTTAATAATAATCGATTAAGAGAATGAGGAATGGAGATAAAGAAAATTATTATAAAATTTTTTTAAAAAAATTATCATATTAACTAACTTTTTTAATTTAATTAAATTAATTAAATATATCTTATATTAAAAATTAAAGAAGAGTATAAATCACTTATAAAATTTAATGAAAGATTTATGACATCATATAAAAAATGCTCTCACCTCTTTCGCTCTTAGCTTAAAATATGGTTTTAGTTTTGATTGCGAGTGATTTTGAAAATTGTAATTTTAATTAATTTTTATAATCTTAAAAAAATAGTTAAAAGGGTACCGTAAAAAAGATAGGATAAAGTAAAATTAATTTTTTTAAAATATTTATGATTGAAGAAGTATCTCAATATTATTTTAAAAAATTATTTCTCACCAAAGTGACTCATCTTTTTTTTAAAAAAATACTTAATTTATTATATCTTTCTCTTATTTAATTATTATTGATAGAATATTAATATAAAAAATTTAAAAAATTAATAAATATAAAAAATATATATTATATTTAGGGTAATTTTAATTTTTTAATTAAATCTTATATTAAAAACTATATAAATATTAGTTATTAAAAACTAATTAAAAATATCTTATAAATAAAATAAAAGAGAACATGACTATTGTTTTTAGATGACAATACTACAGCAAGTCATAGCACTTATATATATATAGATATATATTATTGGGAGCACATAAAAAAATAATAAAAAAATAATATTTGAGTTATATCTAAAAACATTATTTTTAAATGTAATTCTACAATTACCAACAAATAAAAATATGGCATTGCTAAAAGTAAACGAACTCTTTCTGCAATGCAAGTAGAAGATAAGTAGAATAGGTAAAGATAAAAAGGAATTCAACAAGTCTCGAAATAAGTGGCTATGAACTTTGGCCCGGTGATCCTTTTTTAGACCGAGGAGCACCACAACAGCACACTTAAACAGGTTTAATGGCGCTTAATTACAGGCTATGATTAGTTGTCAAAATGGAATCATTTTGTTTTTTTAACTAAATGAGAGGTGAGCCTCCCATCAAATGTCCATATCCTCCATCTTACCTCAATTCTCCCTCCCAACTAAAATTCCATACACATTTCCACTTCTCCCTGTTTTCTTTGAACTACAAGGACCCACAAACTATAATAGGAGATTATAATTAGAGGGACCATTGCAATGAAGTTCTAAAAGATAATTAATTATAAAAAAATTATATAAAATTATTAAATAACTGAATAGTTTTAAAAATTTAGGGGTAATTTTTAAATTATAAAATAATATATTATTTCTATTATATTATAGTAAAGACAATTGTGTCATTTTATAATTAAAAAATTATTCCTATATCTCCTGATATTAATCAATTATTCGATAATTTTATATAATTTTTTTATAATTAATTATTTTTCATGGGATTTTAGTATACTTCTCTCTATAATATCTTTAATTTTTTTAATTAGAATTTTTTTTCTTTTAGTTATATTGTGAGAAAATTCTACAAAAATACTATTTAAATTTTAAATTAAAAATTCTTATAAAAATGTGTTATTAGTTATTTATCAAGTATAGTCAATAGTTAGTATAGGAAATTAAACTGATTTTAAAATTTTGAAATTCAAGTGGTACTTTAGTAGAATTTTTTTTATATTTTAACTCTTCAAAATTTATTTTAGTTTTATCGCTATATTATTTAAAAAATGTGTTTAACTATTTTTTTCCACTTAAATTTTATTATTATGTGAAATTTAGCTTTTATTCCTTTTTGAGAGTTTTTTGTTTAAAATAATCTATGTATAGTTAGTAAGATACTATTAAATTACTTGATACAGGTTTTAGGGTTTACGATTGAATCTTGATCCTCAAATTGTCAATCAAGTTATTATCTTTAACAGTTTAATAATCGATCAATTTTCAATACCTTGAATTGGGTTGAATGACAAGGTTCTTGCCCAGAGAGAATTCAAATCCTTCGTGCTTCGTCCGTTAGAAATCCTATCGTGTTTTTTAGGCTCTTCGTTTTTAGGCGAATTTACTTTTGGGATCTTCTAATTGGGCTTTCCAAAGCCCACTGTCTATTTAAGGGGCCGAAAACTACAAAAGCCCAAAATCCAATGGACTTTATCACCACCATGGTCCTTGCACAAATAAGCATTTTCTTTCTTTCTTTTTACCAACAAAGGTTGGGTTTAACAAACAAAAAACAAAAAAACTATTTTTTCATGCTATGTTGAACAAAAGTTTGAATCTCTCTGTATCAAAAAAAAAAAAAAGTTTAAATCTCTCTTAAAAAAAGTATTTATATTTAATGTCCGAGGTGTCTCGAAATTCATTCTGTTTACATGCCTGTATTAAGTTCTATTTGATTTGATTGTTAAGAGTTGTAACTTATTTTTTAATAAAACAATCACTGTAACTACTATGCAATAATTTTTAAATTTCAACAATAAATGCTCCCATATATAATATATGAGTTAAATAATTAATTATTAATATTAAAAAATTAATTAAATTATTTATCTGAAATAATTTTGTCTTAACTTTTCTAAATTTTTTTAAATAATTTATCTACTTATTAATTAGGAGTCACCTTAATATGAGCAATCAATATGAATATTTTAGATAAAAATTATATAAGATAGATTGAGATCTTGTATTTGTGACTAAAATAAATTTTTTATCTAACTCTTATATTTATAACTAAAAGAAGTAATAAATAATATGATGAATCAGTCTAAGTGCAATAGTAAAGTAAATAGGAGGCTATTTTAGGCAATTCGTGAAGCATTAGTTCCATTCTATTATTTGTTGATTGCCATCACCATTATTATTTGTTGAATTGAATCATGATACTACTTTAGTTCTTAATGTATAACTTATTTAACTAATTTAATTAGATTAGATTAAAAAATTAATTAAGTTAATTAAAATGTCATGATTTTTTAAAAAAATTATAATTATCTTTTTTAACTTATCTCTCTCTCACTTAATATTATTATTGAAAGAGTGTCAATATGTGTAATTTAAAAAGAAGATAGTAAATAAAAGAAACATCTCTTATATTTAAGACGAATATTGTAAAATTTTTCTTTTAATAACAATAATTAACCATTTTAAATAATTTTTATAAAAATTAGTTATAAACTAACTATGATAGAAATAAATTTTATTCATCATTTGAAATTTATCATGGCTATAAAAAGAAAACTTTACTTCTAAAGAGTTAACCATAATAGAAAAAAAGAAACAGATAAAACCACCCTAAAAAACTATCATGGTTAAAAGAGTTTAACTTATTTTGGAAAGATTATCTATGATAGAAAAAAGTAAAACTTATATAAGAATACTATTATAGATATACGAGTTTCATATAACATTCGAATATAAGATCATGTTAGAAAGGATTCACCCCACTAACATAGTTATAGAGTTCAAGCTCCCGATTAACACCACTATCAAAGTTATCCTCAAAATCATCTCCAAGGGCTAATGGGTATCAAACTTAGGAATAACGTCACGTAAGTCTACTTCACAACCAAAATCATATATAATATTCATTTATAAATAAATTATCAATCTTACACATTTTGAAAGTTGATCCACAAATAACAAATCACAAGCAATAGCTTAGGGCCTCAAGCTCATTACCAACATACATTTCTAACATTAAATCCAAATAAAGTACCTCATTATATCATAGTATGTAAAATGAGCCTTATTGTTATACTATTGTTATAGCACTAATCAAGCCTTTAAAATATTTCCTGAGGTCCTAGCATGACGCTATCATTTGTAAAATGTTAACAACCAAAGGGTGAGAAAAACGTCTCAATAACCAGTAATCATACTTATCATGCATATTAATATGTGCTTGTGAAATGTCAAGTGAGATAATTAACAAAATATAATATATAAAAAATAGCATATCATCATAATAAAATATAACTGAACTTCCTAATACTAGCTGACTGAACCCATAGGTTAGTGATAAATACTATATGATTGGCCACTCAAAAAGCTAACCGGTCAAGTGTTATGGATAAGTCAAAATCTAAATAGCACATGATCGGACCATGGGTTTATTACCCATTAGTAAACGGTGGGAGTATCACAATATCTCGATAAACTAATAGGGCAAGTCGTAAACTGGTGAGACGAAAACCAATCATTGAGCTCCAATTAAGGCTATATTATTTGGTAAAAATACAACCCCATCACCACCAATTCTCATTGCATAATTCTCAAGATAATCATATTAATCAAAATCTCAATAGCTCAATAATCAATAAATATCACAACATTGTTTTTCTCAAGATAATAACTTTCTTCAAATTCTAATATCAAGATATAACAAGTTTATAATCTAAATTCAAACTTTCTAAGTTAAACTTTAAGTCTCACAAGACCATTTTTAATAAAATTATCAATTAAGTTTTTTTAATATAATCATATCATCATCAATACATTTATATATATATCAAATCACTCACAAGCATTATATTAACACACATAATGAATAAAAAGTGGCTACCTCTCGTCAAAGTTAATAAAAGTACTATAAATGAGGAGGCCCATACTTAGTTCATAATTCATTTGTTAATCTATATCATTTGTATAAATGCGCATCAATAAGTTGTTAATTTGACACAACATATATTTAATTTATCTATCCCAATCAACTATAGCATCCAATAACTTAATAACATTAAAATTTTTATCCAATCATCATAAAATCCACAAAGTTTGCTCACTTTAATCTTAAAGAAAAATAATTACAATTCATCTATTTATTAAATTATTATTCTAAGGATAATTCTATATTGTTTAAACTTTATTCTACTAATATAAATTCACATTTAACATATAACTTATCAAATATTTCAAAAACTCCAAATTTACAATCCTTAAAGCATCACCCAAAGTACAATGCTCACACATTTCATATTCAACCTTGACATCAATTCATTTAATCATCAAAACACACTCCAATAAGTTAAAATAAATAATTGAATTCTAATCTAACAAACCCAATAAATTTTCCAATCAAACTCTAACTTATAGTTTACTTAAATCAACCACTAAATCCTCCAATTATACAAAATCTTCGAATCCCTTAACTTATAATTAACACTCAATATACTAAACCTTGAGTTTCATCATCAATCAAATTGCTAAACAAATAATCAATTTAATTACATAAATTTAAAGTTTTCAATTTTACCTATAACTTCAAAATCTCACTTACGATATCCAAATCTTCATTTCACACTATTACAAAAAATGCTTTCCAAACCGGTTTAAAATGGTATTCTACACCAAATAACAATCTGAAATAGAAACAGACTATATAGAAAGTATACACTTTTTAAACTGGGTGGTACACCGGTATAAAAGAAATCTTTTGTAAATCAATCTAAAACTGAGGTGTATAAGGCTCATTTTTCTTAACATTTAAACTGATTTCTTTTAATATCAGGTGTATAATTTACTAATATCTACAAGGTTGTAAGGATATCCGGTGTAGATGAATGCATTTTCTCCACTGGTTTTGTGCACGTTCGATGTAGATGAATGAATTTTTTTACACCGGTTGTATTTAAGTTCAGTATAGATTAATTCATTTTCTATATCTCACCATACACATAACCGGTGTATTCTTTATCCAGTTTAAATATACTTTTTAAAAATGACCCATTTACTGTTTCTTTACCCATCCCCTAAAGCTTCACAAATAAACTGCCCAAATATACGACTTAAAGAGACAGCAGTATAAAGAGTTCAATATGGCAGAAACAAAATTCAATTGCTCATTATTCATTTAATAAAATTTAATACAAAAATTGTAACAATTTGAACTAAAAATTAAAAAAAAATGTATTCAGTGAAAGATAAATACTATTGAGAAGAAAGGAAGTAAACAAAAAACTCAACCCAATAGTTGCGCAGGTCCTCAATATCTTGTTTAAGAAATAGTTAGGTTAATCAAACATCTAAAATATCAAATTAAAATTAAAGAAATTAAGGCATTATTAATATATATTAAATTGAAAAGTAATATGAAATCATTAAAAATATAATTTTACCTCCTCAGTTAAGTCAGTCTTATTTCATAATATAATATTGACAATGTGTCTAGCTATGTATAAAATGCACAAGTTGCTTTCTCTGTGTTACCTTCAATTCTGTAAAATGAACATGATCAAAATTATTTTTCATCATCAAAATGTGGAGCCTAACACTTAATACTTTTATTACCTTTGATGTGAGCCATTCAGGGTCCTCATTGAGTTGGCAGGCTTAAGACCTGTTACAATTGAGTACCTCTTCATAGCCCTATAACTAAAGTTATAAAGTTAGTAATATATTTATTATAACGACCATATTTATTACAAAGATCATTGTTTTGTAGAAGAAAACTCACATGTTTATAATTTTCTTGACATCAATCGATGGCTTGTAAATGAGGGAGTATAAGAAGACAACTTTACAATTGTGCTTACATAGGATGACTAATTGCCAATGGTTGCTGTAAAAATTAAAAAAGAACAAATATTATCATTAAGAAAATACAAAACTAATATGAAATAAAATAACATATTATTATTACTCCTGCATATATGATGCGAAGAAATAATTAATACTGATTTTACTGAGCCTCATAGAAATACATTGAAGTCTCAAAGCTTGAGAGGGTCTCTTTTATATAAATCTGAATTGGGCATAGGAATTCAAAATTACCTTGTTGACCCTTAGAAACTAACTCAACTTGCATGTACCTACAATTAATGCAAACACAACGACGTTAGTTATAAGAGTTGAAATTTTTTATTATATATTTATATTTAAATTAGACGTATATCAAAAACACTTGGATGCATCCAGAGGTAGGAGTGTAAGACTGTAAGAGATTTCACATCCACATAGTCAACAAAGGTTGATACCCTATGTCGCCCATAACTGAATTCATAGGCAATGCATCCAGATGAAATATTTTGTCAAATGCTAATAGGATTACACGTTGCATGTCACTTAAAATGGGAGGTGTGGGAAGTTAGTTTAGGAATGATGTGACATGATCCGAAACAAGATTATTTAGCCACAATATAAAAGTCTCCTTCGCCTAATTCACTGTCTTCACCAAAAGAGCATATTCAATTACCACGTCTTCAACTATTACCCTTAATTGGTTATCTTGAATTTAGATGTAGTGGATAGGTACCCTTAAGTTATGGATAAAATCATGTGCCACTAACTATATAAGAGGATCCTCCATATATGGATCATAAGGTTCATCATTTGGATCTACATGATCCTCTGACGCTAACTTGATCATGTAATAACTCCTTTTAGTGCTATAATGGGCTATAAATGAGTGCGTTTAGGGCGCACTTAGCTCCTATTATCTTGATGTCATCATAGATAACATTTATTCCATGAGTTTTTCTAACCCCTTTTGTAAATGTGTCTCAAGTGAAGCTTCTATCTCTGCCATAACCTTTGCCTTCATGGTAGCCAACAACAATTCCAACTTTGCCCTAGGCACCACACGTGGGAAATGTTGTGAAGATACTCTAAAGTAATCTCATATAGCCACACATTCTTTAACTCCTTTTACACAGCCACTATGTTCTTGTTTGCCTGTAGTAACAATCAAGATGTCATTCCTACCATCTTACTTAAATGATCCATGGGCCTCTTGTTATTTAAGATCAGTCTATATAATATATAAAGAATAAATATAAAAAATAATATAATTAGTCTACTAAAATAAAATAATAGTAGTACTTACAATTTTTTCCGCAATCATACGAACACGATAATTTATATATGATTCTCTCCTTATTTGGTGAGCGTACAACCATTTATTTTTTTTGACGTACTAGAGATGGGGGAGTAAGAATAATACTAGGATATGACTCAATATTTTTCTTGTAGTCTCTTTCTCTTGGCCCCTAACAATCATTTTTTAGAGCGTGTTTAATCGTTTTTGCCCTTTTTTCTTACAAGAATTGAAATAGTTAAAATCAATACGTGTAATAATCCCATATGTTTGCTTTGGCCGCCAACACATACAAAAGGAAGAAACATGAGAAATATAAGATTCCTTTTGACAGCATATACACGCAGGATACTCTAAGATGGATAAACTCACTATAAATGCTGGCATAGTTCGAATATTAATAAATTCTTCTTAAGTAATTTTGCCAATGAATTGATAATTGCTACATGGAGAAGTATGAGGTTGACCATCTTTATCTCGACCATGCACATAATGATGAGCTAGTTGTCTTGAATGCCCTCCAACTCTCAGCGCAATAAGACGTCTTCTTCAATACTTTATTGTTGGGAATATCATAAGTAAGCTACATAAATTGTTATTGAAAACAGAGTTATCAACAAATAGTTATATTTTTTGTATTACTCTGCATACAATATAAAATAGTTAGTTTCTATACCCAAATAGTATCCCAAATTTGATTCAAAATGGTTTTGTTTCCTGTCATCCTCAACCTTCACCTGGATCCATAAGTATTGACTCGACTCGTGTGCGTGACCTAGTGTGAGTCTTTATTGCTCGGTAGCCCCAATGACCTTGTCCTCTATTTTTTTTGGGCGACTTTCACGGCAACATCCACCAAGTAATTCATGTTGTTCTCTTATCTTTCTTCTTAATTCCATATACACAAAGTAAATGGGTTATGATAAAAAAATAACTAATTATAATCTCTAGAAATCCCTGTATCCCATATTTTATATCATATTATTACCTATGAGAATTATAAATTAATAAGCAAGGCAAGGGGATCTCAAACAAAGCTCTAATACCACATGTTGAAATAAAAATATCTCATATATAATTTAATCATTTTAGATTATGACATATATAAGTATGAAACTTATATGAAATACAGCAAAATACTTATAAATACATCTTACCATTAGCTTAACTGATCTGAGGAAGAATTAAAATTTAATTCAAAGACCTGTTAATTAGAGAACATAGTTAGATGAAAAGAGAATAGGTTCTTCTAGTTGATGATTAGGCACAATGATAATAACTTGTGTACTGTTATAATCAGTGGGGAGCTCTCAGAGAGTGAGCAGAGAAAAATTATTGCTATAGGACTCAGAAAAGTATCGCCCAATAATTGTGCTCTGTTGTTAATTTCTACTATTAAAAAATTAATCTTAATAAACTGAGTCAATTACCCACATTGGACTGGATCTAAATGACTACGGGTCACACTCAGAAATATTTATTAATTATTCTAATTAATATATAAATAAGTTATAATATAATAATAAATATCTCACAAACCAAACATACCAGTAGACCCATTCACCATAGCCAGGTGCGCAACGCGGATTAGATCTGGATATAGTCGGGGTAAAGCTCCGGTGAACCGGGTGGGTAACTAAAGAAAAAAGAAAGAAGACACACACAAGTTAGGACATTAATGTTACGTTTGGTACATACCATTGAGGACTTAAGACTAGCACGGGGAATATTCTAAATTGGACCATTTGGTATGTAGCATTGGAGAAATATTGGGATTGGGCAATACCACATCCCCTGGTATTGTATTTCATTCATGGGATTGATAATTTTAAAGACTAAATTACGCTCAATCAATCTCTCCCTCTGCCATCCTCTCATCTCCAGTGGTGTCCTTCTTCCACCATTTTTCCTACACTTCTCTGGTAGACATATTTAGATTTAACTCTGTCTCCTCCTCCCTTCGATCCTTCGCTATTTCTGATCTCCTCTAGCCATCCTTCTTGCCCTATGACTGCTCCGACATCATCTCTAAGGCATTCACTCTTCTCGTCTTCTCTTTAAAAGTGACATTTTTACGCTATTTCCCGTCCTTTTCTAATTGTCTTCTCCTCTAGGGTAGTCACTCCTCCGGTACTGTCACTATTCTTAATTTTGAGACTTAGAGCAAGGGGTATTATGGTTTTTTCATAATTAATGGCTAATTATAAAATAAAATTAATGAAATCATTCTATTCAAATATTACTCTATACCAAATATAATTTTAAAGGCTTATTCTTACTTCTATCCTACTCTCAATCGCAATCCTAATTCTAATCTATCAAAATCTAGAATTGCGTACCAAACGTGACCTTAATAGTATTCCCCTCCCTTTTTCTACCGTGTTCTTAGTCATCAACGTATTAATACCTTTTGAAGTAAAAGGGCAAGTTGAGAAGGAAGGTAACCACACAAAGTAAAAAATTAAAATAATCAAAGGCAAAATCATGTTTAACAATTAGTTTGGTTGGAACATGCACAAAAATATTAAATATCGACATTCTCAAGAATTTATATACCTCTTCATCCACACTTCATGCCAATCCTGTCATATGAGCTATCAATGAGTAATTAAGAAGATAATTTTTTTTTATTATAAATGGAAAGGAATTAAACTACGCAATAATCAATTAGCCTAAATTGATTGATTAATATTATACATAATTTTGTTGTAATGATTAAGTAAATTAAAATATCATTTCCACATCGATGGTCTTAAGGCCTGGCAGTACACTACTCATTGGTGCCAAATTACAGGTTTAATATGCATATTATCTCTTATAACCTATAAAAATAAAAGTTATTTTTCGCTATCTAATTCTTAATATAAGAGATAAATAATTAATTTATAAATATTTAAAAAATTAGTTAAATTAGTTATAAATAATAAATATTTTTTTTTAAAATATCCTATTTACTATGTAATTGTAAACAACGGGTGAAAATCTCTTATTATATATAATTAATAGAGATGTTTTAAAAAATTATAAGTTTTATAAATTTAAGTAGTATAGTGAATCAAGACTTTATATTTAATACAAAAGTAAAGCTTTTATCCTATGCTTATATTTTAAAAAATAAGGATAACTTATAGTTATGGGTTAGTGAATACAAATTGATAGGAGTAAAAAATAGTTAAAATATAAATAATGAGGTTTAGTATATTTAGTATTTAACTGACTTCTTTAAATATCTAATTAAATATTTGATTATTGATTATATGTATAAAAAAAATTTATGATCAATATTAAAACTCCTTTAGAAAGTACACATTTGCAATGGATAACTAAACATATCTAAAAAATCATGGTTGAAATATAGATTAAGAAAAATAAAGAGGTAAGTGAGAAACACTGTAAGAGATTGAAAACAAAAAAAGGTCAACTAGCTGACCTAATGAGAATGTACAAAAGAGTACAAGTCCAGGAGGGGGGAGGCTACGTTGGTGTGCCTTTACTAGCAAAATGTAGGTCCCACATCATTTCATTTTTTAATATTGCCTCCTCCTACAACACCAAATATTATGGCCTATATTGCTAAATTGCTGAATTTCATACTCCCCTAGTCCTAGACGTAAACATGAATAGAAAAGATTATTTTAATTTTAAACATATAAACTTAATTTATTTAAAAAAAATTATAAACTTTTTATATTAATTATATATATTGAGGAGTTTTATTAAGTTAACTATATTTGTAGTATACTTAAATTACTTATCTAACTATATAACTAATTATAAAATACATATGTTAACTAAATCATATATTTTATTTTTATTTGTGAGAACTTATTCAAATTATAATAACTGTGGGTTTTGTTTTAACTAAAATTTAAATTTTAAATTTAAGCTTAGGCAAAATTTATATTTATAAAAATTTTAAAATAAATAATTATATTTATTTAAAATAATTTTTAGATTAAATTATAATTTAAAATTAAAATTTCAGATAAACTAGTTATAATAGTTTATAGAACAGTAAAAGAGTTTATAGACTAACCAATTACTATATTACCTATATTTTTTCTTATACACTCTCTCCTATCTCTTCTACACCTTCTCTCATATCTCTTCTACACTCTCTCTCATCTCTCTTTTTTTATACTATATCTCTTGTTTCGTATCTCTTTTATACCCTATCTCATATCTCATTTTTTATTTTTCTTACATTTAATAATTATACCTTTTATTTATTATTTATTAATAATAAAAGTATTTCTATAAATAATTGTCTAAATACTCATTTATTTAAAATTATTTTTTTATAAATTTTTTTTTATAAATCTTTTTTTAAATTTTTTTTTTTAAACTTTTATTCAAATAGCTCAATATCATGATATTAATTGACAAAGATAAATGTTAATGTAAGGAAAAATATATATAGAAAAAAAAAAAAAACTCAATCAAAATAATCCCGCGCTTTTTGTTCATTGCAGGGTGATTTGGCGCGAGATCCTGATGGTTTTGGAAGCAAGGGCAATTTCGTCATTTTAACTCGTCATTATTAGGGTTTCACTGCCCTTTTATTTAAGCCTGGCTTTTTTAGATTTTGCTCTGCTTGCGGCTGTTGCGCGTGTGTCTCCTCCGCCAACCATACCTTTCCCCTCTCTCTCCTAATCTTTTTCGTACACATACTCTCACTGCATGTCCCTTCCTTCCTAATTCTTCCCCGGTCACCCCAATTCCGATCTTCATCTCCAGCTCATTTCTCCTTCTTCTATAGATCGCTTTCTTCTTCTCTTTCAGCTTCACTCTGTGTCTGTGTTGGATCATCAAGGGCCTCCTTCAATAGGAAGTTCCTATTGCCTCTTTCTCATTTTCTTATTCTGTGTGTTCTGTTCAGATCTTCGAAATAATGGTAGATCTGAGTGGGAAGGTGAGTGATCACGAGCCATGATGGTTTCTGCCCTTGTTTCTTACCACTACCTTGCTTTGACTCGAATGAGGGGATTCTAATCGAGCTGATTTTGTTCTGTGATGTAGGGATCGGAGGCAGAGGACACCAATAACAGAAACCCTAACGGGGGTTCGTCGGACGAAAGCCCACTGAGCAACGAGCAGAAGAAAACCTGTGCCGACTGTGGCACATCAAAAACTCCTCTCTGGAGAGGCGGCCCGGCCGGGCCCAAGGTAATTGATCCGATCGAACCAAAAACGCATTTTCAAATCTATCTTACGGCATTAAGCTTCGATATGATTCTGATCATTGTTTGTTGTTCAATTGTGTTCACCGTAGTCTCTGTGCAACGCATGTGGGATCAGAAGCAGGAAGAAGAAGAGAGCTATTCTGGGCATGAACAAGGGAAGTAATGGAGAGAAAAAGGGCAAAAGAAGCAACAACAATGCTAAGATTGGGGAAAGTTTGAAGCAGAGATTAATGGCTCTGGGAAGGGAGGTTTTGATGCAGAGGTCGACGGTGGAGAGGCAGAGGAAGAATCTGGGAGAGGAAGAACAAGCCGCTGTGTTGTTGATGGCTCTCTCCTATGGCTCTGTTTATGCTTAGTGATCACAAATCAGAGTTCTGCTTTTATAATAAAAGTAGAGAGAGAGAGAGAGGGAGGGAGGGAGATGTTTTATAATGCACTCTTACATTTCAGAAACTGTATGATCAAAGTCATGGATGTGAAAATTTTCTGTGATTAGTTTTGTATTAGGTTAGTTTGCTCACTGATGTATTGGTATCATGAATCTTATCGAGAGTTGTAAGAAAATGATTGAATCCCAATTTTGGCAATATAATCCCTTATTTGTTCTCAATTCCAAAGATGAAGCAGAGACCAGGCTTCTTGTTGGTTTTGTCCCCTCCTCTTACATTTAATGCGTCGCAGAAATCTTGATGCGCAATATTTGAAAGAACAAACCGATATGAAATCAGAAAAGAAAGGTGGCAAAACCGCAAAATTTGGAAGAGGAGGGAACGTCCAATAGATCAATACTGAAATATACTTTCCTATTTCCCGCTAGTTTGACTATTGATGTTTGAAGATGCACCTATCTAGCAAAAATCATTTATTTGACTAGTGTCAAGCGTATTATGGTGTAAATAGCTATGCCTCTTCTTTTTTCTGCTTGCATCATTTCATTTTGTAAAATTAGTTGGAAAATATGTTTTTTTATATATAATTAACTCATTATATGTAGTTAAAAAAAAACAAATAACTAACATATTATATATTATATTTATGTACTATATGCGAGACTGATCTCATTGAGGAAGTTTGACTGATAAGTCAAACTGTCCTGTACAAGTCTGTCTGTCTCACTACCCATTCCATGAAAAGATAAAAGAGGAACATGTTTGCTTTTAGAGTTTCTAAGCCTATTTTTTAATGGCTCTGGATATTTAATACTCCATCTATTATTTAATATAAAAATTAATTAAAAAATTACATTTAATTTTAAATATAATATTTTATTTTATTTTATTTTTTAAATTTATAATTTTTTAAAAGTATACCTATTGATTGTGCATATAAAGTTATTTCTATTCAAATATAGTTATGATAAAATATGATATTTTAGCAAAATCAAATCATATTACTTCTGGTCTTTAATATAAGATCTATTTAACCAATTTAATTAGATTAAAAAAATAATTAAATTAGTTATTTATAATAATTATGTGTTAATTTTTCCAAAATATTCTATCTAACTAAGCCTATTCAAGAAGAAATCCCTAAGTACATGCTTTTTGCAGAAGATATAGTTCTTGTAGCGGAGTCAAGAGAAGAGATTAATTTTAAACTTGAGTTATGGAGAAATACTTTAGAGTCGAACGGTTTTCGTCTGAGTAAAAGTAAGATTGAATATATGCATTGTAATTTTGATAAGAGACAAGTTAGAAGTAACTTTGAGATAAGATTGGGAAATCAAGTTATTCCACAAATAGATAAGTTCAAATATCTGGGATTAATAATACAGAAGGACGGTGAAATTTTGGAGAATGTTAATAATAGAATTCAGGCCGGGTGGTTTAAATGGAGAAAGACTACTGGGGTTATATGTGATCGAAAAGTACCAGATAAAGTAAAAGAAAAATTTTATCGCACTGCTATAAGACTAGCAATACTTTATGAAAGTGAATGCTGTGTTTTAAAAGGACAGCAAGAGTATAAAGTTGGGGTAACTGATATGAGGATGCTGAGATGGATGTGTGGGCATACAGGAAAAGATAAGATTCGTAATGAACATATACGGGGAAGAGTTGAAGTGACACCTATTGAAGAGAAAATGGTAGAGAACCGTCTTATGTAGTTTGGACACGTACAAAGAAGGCCAAGGGATGCGCCGGTGAAGAGGGTGGATCAAATAGTATGGACACCGGTTAAAAGGGGTAGAGGAAGGCCAAAGAGAACGTTAAAAGAGATCATTGAACGGGATCTCCTGGTCAATAACATATCTAAGGATTTAGTTTTCGATAGAGCACAATGGCGTCGTATGATCCTTATAGCCGACCCCATTTAATGGGATAAGGCTTGTTGTTGTTGTTGTATTCTATTTAACAATGTATATTTAAATTATCCTTGATATAAACCTCTTTAATATGTAAAATTATATAGGGATACTTTTGGAGAAAAATTATAATTTTTAAAGATAAAATAGATTTATGGCTTATGCTTAGGCCAAAGTAGACTCTCTATTTAGCTCTTATATGTATGATCGAAAGAATTATTTATTATAAGTAACTAACATAACTAATTTATTGAATCTACTCAAATTAATCATCTAACTCTTAAGGATACGAGGTAATATTATTTTGATCAATAATATAAGATACTTAACTAATTTGAATAGATTAAATAATTTAAATAAATTAATTAATTATAATAAATATGATACGATCTTCCTAAAATACAAATACCCTTATATAATATTAGATCATATATTAGTTTATGAATTAAATAAATTAATTTTAAAAAAATAATAAATATAACAAATAAAATAAATTAAAGAATTAAAACTAACTTTTTAACTAATTTATATATCTAAGATGGAAGAAATATATTACAAAGTGATTACCATTTTTGACCGAGTGAGTTTACATGGTTGAGAGAATGGTGAATTGGCATGAAAGAGAAAATTTGCACGATTTTGATTTTGTATAATGGAGCCAACATGAAAGTGAAATCCTTACTCGTAAACACCGTACTAATTTTTAATAAATGTAAAATTAATAATATAAAATTCTATTAAATATTTTGAATTTAGTTCTTAAAAGATATATTAATATTAAAAATATTACATTCAAATCAGTTTATATTATAAAAAAAATAATATACGGGTTTCTATAATTGTTTGCTATATTTCTACATTTATAATTTTTCTTTAACTAATTTTTGCATCTCACTCCCCATGATCGACAAAGACAATAGCAATTTCAAAGTGCTGAATAGATTATTGTTCGATAAAAGCCAACACGTTAATGTTAAGATTTTTTGTTTTCTTGGCCACCTTTGATCCGACTGCTTGAGATGTGAACGATGGCGATTGCATCCTCCTTTGTCCATTTTCGATGTTATTGTGTCATTCTGCAACATAAAATAGGATCCACTATTTTCATCAGTGCCATTGTGCTTTTTAGATGCATTCCTTTTTTTAATTTTAAACTCACATAACCTAATTTATAATATAAATTATACTATAAATTATAATTTATATTTAAAATTAGAAAAATATATACTATCTCCTATATATATTAGAGTTAATTAGACTTTAATTTATGTATGAGTATTTTAAAAAATTACATCTATTATAATGAATTAATTAATTTAATCTATTTAAATGAATTAATATTAAATAAATTTTATATCCCAGTTCCATCTACGTATCATACATGCTTTCATACCCCACTTTTTTTGTTCCATTTCTATTTTTATTTTCGTCCCTATTTTCAATTTCATAAAAAAGCTTTTCTAATGCACTAAACGAGCCTATAGGTCACACATCGTTTCATATTTAATATCGTCGCCATCACTCTCACCAAACACTCGCCCTACTTTTCATTTTTATTAAAAAATATTTTGCTTGATAATTAATTTAAAAAGCATATTTATTTAAAATCAGTCGATCTATATAGCAAATGAATATAACAATTATAATTAACTATACTATTTATAAATCAGATTCTATTGTGCTATGTTTCATATAATTTATAAATTTATATTTGAGTTAGAGATCACAGGACCAAAACATAATTTCATACATATGTAAATTAGATCAAATTTTCAGTTTGAAAATTTACTAAAATTATAATAAAGTCAGGGTGTTTATCGTCAAACAAACGTGATTGGAAGAAACAATATACTCTTATTAGATTCTTAATATAGATACTCAACTAAATAATTAATTTTAATATATTAAAAAAAATTAATTGAACTAATTATTTATAAAATTATATATATAATTTTTTAAAAATTATCTTTAATTATTTTTATTTAAATTACTTCTTAATAGAAACTACTTTACCATACATATATAATTAAAAATTAAAAAAAAAAGGATAATAAAAATTTATATTTAATACTAAAATAAATCATGTGGCCGACTCATACATTTTAAGGTATAAAAAACTCAAATCAAATTAATCCTGCGCATTTTGTTCATTGCAGGGAGAATTTGGCACAAAGGAAAGGATCCTTTTGAGGGAAGGGCAATTTCGTCATTTACACTTACCCATTATTAGGGTTTCAGTGTTTCGCTCCCCTTTTATTTAAGCCTTTGTTCTTTTAGATTTTGCTCAGCTTGCGGCTGCGCGTGCGTCTCCTCCGCCAACCAAACCTCTCCCTCTCCCTCTCCCTCTCTCCCCTAATATATTTCGTACAAATACTCTCCCTCCTACTCTCACTTGCATGTCTCTACCGAATCCTTCACCGATCACCCCCATTCCGATCTTCATTTCCAACTCATTTCTCCTTCTATAGATCGCTTTCTTCTTCTCCTTCAGCTTCATTCTGCGTGAGCGTGTTGGATCATCAAGGGCCTTATTCGATAGGAAATTCCCATTTCCCCTTGCACATTTCCTTTATCTGGGTTCTGTTCAGATCTTCGAAATAATGGTGGATCTGAGCGGAAAGGTGAGTGATCATGAGTCATGATGGTTTTATTACAAAGTTTCTTACCACCACCTTGCTTTGATTCGGATGTAGGGATTCTAGTCGAGCTGATTTTGTTCTGTGATGCAGGGATCGGAGGCAGAGGACACCAATAACAGAAACCCTAACGGGGATTCATCGGACGAAAGCCCAATGAGCAACGAGCAGAAGAAAACCTGCGCCACCTGTGGCACATCAAAAACCCCTCTCTGGAGAGGCGGTCCTGCCGGGCCCAAGGTAATGATCCGATCGAACTCGAAACCCTTCTGCAAATCTATCTTACGACATTGACCGTCAATATGATTCTGATCACCATTTGTTTTTCAAATTTGTTGACGGCAGTCTCTGTGCAACGCATGTGGGATCAGAAGCAGCAAGAAGAAGAGAGCGATTGTGGGCATAAACAAGGGAAGTACGGAAGAGAAAAAGGGCAAAAGAAGCAGCAACAATGCTAAGATTGGGGAAAGCTTGAAGCAGAGATTAATGGCTCTGGGAAGTGAGGTTTTGATGCAGAGATCAACGGTGGAAAGGCAAAGGAAGAAGCTGGGAGAAGAAGAACAAGCGGCAGTGTTGTTGATGGCTCTCTCCTATGGCTCTGTTTATGCTTAATGATCACAAATCAGAGTTCTGCTTTTAGAATAGAAGCGCAGAGAGAGAGAGAGAGATGATTTATAATGCACCCTTACATTTTCATTTCAGAAATTGTATGTTCAAATTCGTAGGGTGAAATTTTATTGGCTGTGATTAGTTTTGTAGTAGCTTAGCTAACTGACTGATTTATTTCTATCATGAATCTTATCATCAAGAATTGTTGGAAGGAGATGATTGAATCCCAATTTCGGGAATATAATCCCTTATTTGTTCCCAATTTCATTTTGTTGATTAGCGTCCATTGGCTCTGAAATTCCAAAGATGAAGGAGGCTAGGATTGTTGGTTTTGTCCTCTCTCACCTCTCCCATTTAATAAGGTACAGAAATTTTGAGCAGGTTTTAAATTTTGGTGCACAACATTTGAAATCGAAAGGACAGATATGAAATCAGGAAGAAAGATGGGAAAATCACGAAATTTGAAAGAGGAGGGAACGTCCAATAGATCAGTACTGAAGTATACTTTATTTTTTCCCGCTAGTTTGACTATTGGTATTTGAAAATACAACAAAAGTCAGTTACGGACACAGATAAGGAGTATTACAGTTATTAATTTTATTTATAAGTTACTTTTTATATATTTTATATTAAATAGAGAATAATTTTAAATTATATTAATTATATTATAAAATTTAATAATTTTATTTATATTTAATATATATTATAATTTATAGAAAAAATTAATATAAAAAAATAAAATAGTATATTTATATAGAAAATTTCGCTCCAACTTATAAATAAGATCAAAGTAAATATTATTTTTTTACTTTATAAATAAAATTAAAATAAATATTTTCTCTCAAATATTAAAGAATAATAGTTAAATCATTAAATATTTTAAATCTATAATTTTTTTTTTTAAGTTTGCTCTGGTTAAATGATATGTATTACCCTTTTTCTTCATTCAATAGAGATAAAATTGAAAAACTAATTATTAATAAATTTTTAAGTAGATCTAAGATAAGAAATTTCTTTCATAATAGACTTATAATAAGAATAGGAGTGTTACTTATTTTTTCCGGCTTTCTGTAAACTAACGTGTTGGCAAAAAAAAAAAAAAAAAAGGAAAAGAAAATGAACGTAATGTTTATGCTATTAGGGTGACTAAAATCCTTGGGGAAGTTTGACTGATAAGGTCCTATACAAGTCAGTCTCATTACCCATTCTATAAAAAAAGGAATAGAAGAATATGGTTGTTTATGGAGTTTATAATTTCCCCCTCTAAACTCTCCTTATTTAATATTACAAAGTGATTGCCATTTTTGAATAAGTGAGGTTACATGGTGGTAAGAACAATGAATTGGAATGAAAGTGAAAATTTGCTTAGTTTTTCGAATGGAGATACCACAAGAAAACGAAATCCTGAACCAATTTTTATACTTTTTATTTATGGTAAAATTATTTATTTTAATTTTAAATATAATATTTTAATCTATTTAATTTTTTAAATTTATATTTTTTTAAACTGTCCTTATTTGTTTGTTGTATATATTAAGACAGTATTTTATTAATAGAATAGTTTCCTATACAAATTATTATATAACCAATACTTTAGCTAAATAAAGATACAGTTGTCTAAAAAAATGATTTTTTTTCAATCATCACAAATTAATTTATTGTTTCTTGTATTTAATATAGAAAAGAGTATATTTGACATTGTATGGAGTATCTAAAAAAAATCCCTCCAATTTAATATATAAGAGAATTTCTATAAAAAAGAATTAGTCTAAATTATAAGAGGCTGATAGGATAATTAATAATTGCTTTTCACTTTTATCTCTTATAAAAGAGATACGTGAATGATAGTAAATGTATATTTGAAAATCATATTATTTAGTAAAGATAAAATACATAAATTTTATCAATTTAAAATATATTAAATAATTTTTTATACTATTTACTAGATATATTTATATTTAGAATTCATGATTATCCCTCAAAATGTATATTTATCCTCTTATAATTGATCTTGAGAGATAGAGAATTTAATAGAATTTTATATTGATTATATTAAATGATTTAATTAATATTTTTTTAATTTATATAAATTAGTTAATAATGTATAGCCCGGAGGAAGTAACGGTTGTTTGAAAAGGTAAGTATTATTGCCGAAGTTTTAATCCTATTTATCTATTTATTTACTTATGATACTAACCCCAGAAATTAATTACAAACTACAAAGTGAGATTTGGGACATTGATATCTGTGATTTTGTAGTACAAGAGAAGTCAAAAGGAATCAAAGTGGAAATTCGGGTAGTTTTGATAGCCTATAAAGGAATTGTCATTTTCAACATAACATCACACAATGGGATTAAAAAAAATGAATTAATGGAGCATTTTCTTTTATTTTTTTCTGCTAATCACATGTATTTTTTTTAGAGACAATTATATTTAAAGTACATTAAATATGAACGATACCTCTCTCAATAAAAATTTAAATTTAAATTTATTATGTTTTAAGAGATTAATCCTTCTCCTTAAATCAAATATTGTTGGTAGAGTTGAGGTTAATGGAGAAGAAATTTTATGGGCAAGAATTTGAATCCATTTTCATAAGTGAGAGGCAGAGACGTGGGCCTTTGTGTGTGCAAGCAACTTAAAAGTCCAATAGGGCTTTGTGTGTGTATGCTTAAGAGCCTCGAGAGGATTGGGTACTTTTGAATAGGCTTTGGTTTAATGAAGAAGTTTTATGTGTTTCAGTCGAACATACAAAAGAAAAACATTATTTGTGGGGATGTTCAAAAAAACTGCCATAGCAAGCTAAACATAAGTGAGTAGACTAAAGCTATATTTGGATAAAATTTAAAAAATGGGCATAAAAAAAAGATTTTTAGGTAGCTTTTAAAAAAGAATTTTTAGAGAAGGGCTTATAAAAAAATAATTTTAAATAAATGAATATTTAAATATTTATTTTCAGAAATACTTTTATTATTGATAAATTACAAAAAATGGTATGAATATTAAATGAGGAGAGATAAGATATGAGAGGAGAGATAGTGTAAGAAAAGAAATGAGATATTGTTTAAAAAAAGTAAGAGAAATGAGAGATGATGTAAGAAAAAGTAAGAGTAATATAGTAATTGGTTATTTTATAAATTTTTTTACTATTCCATAAGTTACTCTGACCAATTTATCTAAAATTTTAATTTTAAACTATAGTTTAGTTTCAAAAATTGATTTGAACATATATAATTATATATTTTAAAATATAGATTTAAGTTTTTTCCAAACACACTAAATCCTCAAAACCAAGACTTTAGCAAAAACAATGTAAACATTCTCACTGTTTCTTATTAAAACTATAATTTTATATAAAATATCTAAATATTTGTTAGATAGATGTTTCACTACTTTGCTTGTATTAGTTTAGTTGAAAAGTTATGATGGTGTTTTAATTATATGTTGAAAAATGTCATGCTTCCACTAAAATCATGAAAACACGCGTTACATGTGTAGTGGGGTTTGGGGTTTGAGTTGAGATTTGTTTGGATTGTTTTGTGAAAAAGTTGAAAGGAGTCACGAGGGGAGGTTTTAGGGCAACCCCATAGGTGAAGGCTACCCTATTGGTTTTGTGGCTTGGTGCCCTTGGCCCCCAAACACACCCCTATGTCGGCGTTTGTGAAAGGGGTCCCCATTCTACGTCCTCAAAAAGGCACCACTCTCTTTTAATTCTATTTTTACTCTTCCGCCCCTACTAGTTAGACCCGAAAGTCAAAATACAATAACCTCTTGGTCTGATATTATTTTTTAAAAAAAAACATATAGGCATGAATTTAAATTTTAATAGTTTACCTGAATTTAATTGGAATTTTCCCTTTGATCAAAGGGGGCTGCGGGAGGCTCTGGGCGATCCGCGGAGGATGCGCTGGAGTTGGACTGTTTTGATCTGAGTTTGACTCAAAATCTAGTGTCTAAAAATTGGGGGGGGGGGAATCCTCTCTATTCATTTTTTATTTAAAATATTTAAATATAGTTTGTGTTGGTCTTAGGCTTTGGCCACCGAAAAAAGGAATATTGATTATTGAATAAATATATGAAATGTAATTTAATGTTGGGTGCGTAGGGAAAGATCCGTACAAATGGGATTGGGTCAGCAGACGCAGAAGCATCCGAATCTGCTCTATCAGAAAATTACGGCCGCTCGACTCTATATCACCACTATAGTCACATTCATTATTATGTTCATCATCAACCCCACTTCCCTTTCCAACATTTTTTTTATTGCCTTCTCTATGTTCACTTCACCTCGCGAATTCCTCAATTATTGCCGCCCTCTGTTCATCTTCATCATCGAACCATTTTCATCATCAATACGTAAAATTATTAACCCAATAAACAAAAACATTTTATTCCTACTATTAATCAAATCATAAAGCTACGTACAAATTTAAGATCTTCAACATCTTCTTCCTACATTACCAAAGAAATTAAGAAGATAACAGAGAAAGCCGAAAAAAGGGAGGAATAACAATCATAATTATAATGGGTGATCGATTTTCCCGTGGCGTGTTCTTCTATCCTCTGCGCCAGTAAGAGGGTAAATCGGGAAATTCAGGAATCCGCCATGGAAGCTCCTTCTTCACCCACATTCCCTCGTCAATTCCCTGATCTGCGATCCTGCGCAGTTATTCCCACCATCTCTCTTCCCCTGTTCTTACTTTCTACCAAAGCCAGACAAACAGACACGAAAACAGAAAGATTGCATAAACCGATGACGCGATCGACGGCGATGGAGCTGCTGTCGACGGAGGAGGGGGGCTGTAGTAGTAGAAAGGGAAGTAAGGGACAATTGGGTTCGGTGGTGGCGGTGTCGGGTAGTTCTTGTTGTACGGAGGAGGGTAATACGATCCGGTGCCGCCCATTCCTCCTCCCCCGCCGCCATACGCCGGCGGAGGCGGGGACGAGTAGGTGTATTGAGCAGGCGGGGGAGGAGAGTAATAGTAAGATCCACCGCCACTTCCTCCGCCACCGCCGGTGGAGCTAGGCGGAGAAGGAGGGGGAGGGCAATTGTTGGACGAAGAAGCATGAGGAGGAGGAGACGGCGGCGGCGGAGAGGGAACCGGATTGCAGGGATTCTCACAAGACGAGCACATTGTGCACTGGATCTGCTCCTTGTAGGTGGATTTGACGGAATCCGCCGCCATAGCCATAGCGACGAACAGAGGCATAAAAGTGAAGAAGATTCTTAGAAAACCCGCCATTACGGAGGCAAGGAGGAATCAGAGGGAATGATCCAAGAAGAAGAAGAAAAAGTGGGGCTGATCAGAAGGGGAAAGACAAAGAGAGAGTAAGTGAGGATGATGATAATGGGGGCGAAGAAGGAGAGTGAGGAAGCAAGCCTTATCTTTGAAGGTAGAGAGAGCACTATACAACCCCTCTTTATTGATGGATGTCCAAATTTTTTAATTATTAAAAAATAAAATAGTGAGAAAATCAGAAAAGCGAAGAGAGAAAGGGGAAGAAGAAGGAGAATGGTGAGAACTTGAGAACGGTGAGTGTGAATGTGCGAATAAGAAAAGGTTGGAGATGAAGAAGAGACTGACACCGACACGTTTTACTCCAGAAAGCAGTCAGAATTGAACACATTCATGTATACTTGTAAAATGAGAAATGAATGTAGTTTTACACTCTTTATGGTATTTGTTTGTGTTTGGGTGTGCTGCGGCACTCTTACATAAGACGCAAGCTCCACGTGGTGCTTTTGGCGTTACCAGAGCTTCGTGTCACACTTGAATTCTCTCATCATGCCCTCCTCTGTCTGCTTTTACCCTACTATTGTGTTTGTTGCCCACAATACGTACTCACACTTCATTATAAGAATGGGCTTTCTTGTTTTTAATAACTTCACAAAAAAATTAAAAAAAAAAGTAAAAAATCTTATTTATAAATTTTATTAGTCTCTTTTAAAAAAGATAAAAAAAATAGAAATATGAAAAGAGTAAAAAAATCCCATTGAAATAGTTATGAGGCTCAAAATTGACTCACAAATATTGAATATCAGATAATTGTGCCAAACAATTGTTTAAAAGAATAAATAAATCCGTAACATTTACAAGTATTTACAAAGTGAGTGGACGTGTAGATGATTCCTTAAATAATGTTTGGCATTGGGGCGATGAAATGCATTGCATGGAAGGACAGATGGTGACGTAGACGTTTGCTTCTTCTGTGTAACATTATCCTTATTCATTCATTTTTTGTCCATTTGTCATCTTTTTAGCCTTTTTTTAATTTACTTAATTAGGCTTACTATTTTTTAATACTCATGGCCATGGGTGCTATTATGTGTTTAAATTATGATGTAATAAATTTTAACCATAAGCTACTTTTATTTTTTCTTTTCATTATATTTATGTTTATTAACTACTCAAATAAACTCATTTCACTAAAATTTATTATCATTTTTGGATTGATTAACATTTTATTTAAATAAACACAAAATAAAAAATATTAATCTTTAATCATTATTGCATTAAAACTTAAGCATAAGTTTTCCCAAAATTTAAAATATTACTAACCCCATATGTGTATGTAATACTGATAAGTTGTCAACATTGCCACTTATTATAAACTTTATTATATATATATATATATATATATATTAATTGATATATTGATATGTCATATGTGTGCATATATGTATGTGTATTATATGCGCGCGTAAATTTATATATACTTTGATACACATATATATTGAAAGGTTGATTACTATAACTAACATATATGTCAGCAATATACACTCTTTCCTGTTTTGGTATGTTTTCTTGTGTTATCTTCTCTTCTAATCATTATAAGTTTATTTAATATAGCAATTTCATTTTCCATACTACCTACCTTAGGTAATATATATATATGTATATAACATTGTTCAATAAGCGGAACACATTAGTTGTCCGCTCTCAAGTTGGTCAGTAAGGGTTGCAGAAAGGCAATCACTCATTCTTAAAATCAGTATTCTTAAGACCAAAGAGATAGGCGAAAGGGGGGGGGAAGGTTTCTGTTCCTGGTTCTCCAGTTGCTGGTTCCTCCATAACCACAGGAATCCTTGGTTAGAATGGGATTCCAACTTAGCAATTTTTGAGATTTTGAGAAGAGTTGCTCTTTGGAGAGCACAATATGATGAAAGTTGTATGTTGTGTTTAGGGGGAGTTATTGTATATCGTTGGCCTTTATGGTAGAATCAATTAGGGGCCTAAGAGGTGGTGGTTTACCTTGTGGCGGATGTCAGTGGTTCGAGTCTTCTTATCTCTAACTCATGAGCTTAACTGATACAAAGCTATATGATAACACCTAATTTTTTTGATTTGGCGGTTTGATCTATGCTATGATTTATCATTCATGAACTTTGATAAGATCTTTCCATTTAGCAGCACCTTAGAATGGCATAGCCTTCAAGTTAAGGGCGGTGTTCAAACGAGTAAAGTCTTATGGTGGATACCTAAGAACCCAGAGATGAGGAAGGGCATAGTAAGCGACGAAATGCTTCGGGGAGTTAAAAATAAGTGTACATCCAAAGATTCCCGAATAGGTCAACCTTTCGAATTGCTGCTAAATCCATGGGTAGGAAAGAGACAAACTGGCGAACTAAAACATCTTAATAGCCAGAGCAAAAGAAAGCAAAAGTAATTCCTGTAGCAACGGCGAGCGAAATGGGAGCAGCCTAAACCATGAAAATAAAGTTATGGGAGAGCAATATAAGCATTGTGCTACTAGACGAAGCGAGGGAGTACTACACCCTAGATTGCTAGAGTCCAGTAGTCGAAAGCATCACTAGCTTACGCTCTTACCAGAGTACCATGGGGCAATTTGAATCCCATTTGAATCAGCAAGGACCACCTTGCAAGGCTAAATACTTATGGGTGATCGATAGTGAAGTAGTACCGTGAGGGAAGGGTAAAAAAAAACCCTATCGGGGAGTGAAATAGAACATGAAATCGTAAGCTCCTAAGCAGTGGGAGGAGCCTAGGGCTCTGACCGTATGCCTATTGAAGAATGAGTCAATGACTCATAGGTAGTGACTTAGTTAAGGGAACACACGAGGAGTTGTAGTGAAAGCAAGTTTTCATAAGGCAATTGTCACTACTTATGGACTTGAACCTGAGCGATCTATCTATGACTAGGGTGAAGCTTGGGTAAAACTAAGTGGAGGCCCCAATTGACTGATGTTAAAGAATCAGTGGATGAGTTATGGTTAGGGGTGAAATGCCACTCAAACCAAGAGCTAGCTAGTTCTCTTTGAAATATGTTGAGGCGCAACATTTGCCTAGAATAAGCCACTTTTGAAAGAGTACATACTAGCCCACTGATCGAGTGCTTTTGCACTAAAGATGAATAGGGCTAAGCGATTTGTCGAAACTATGTGATGTAAAAAAATGCATCAGTAGGGGAGCATTCCACCTTAGAGGGAAGGACCCATGTACATAGTGGTGGATGAAGTGAAAGTGAGAATGTTTGCTTGAGTAACACCAACATTGGTAAGAATCCAATGACCAAAAAACCTAAGGGTTAAGGTTTGTCCACGGAGGGTAAGTTAGGGCATAACATCAGGCTGAAAGGTGTAGTCGATAGACAACAAGTGAATATTCCTATACTACCCTTTGTTGATCTTAAGGGACAGAGGAGGCTAGGTTAGCCGAAAGATGTTTATCAGTTCAAAGAAACAAGGTGCCTCTACTTTTTTAGGGTAAGAAGGGTTAGAGAAAATGCCTCAAGTCAATGCTCGAGTACCAAGCGCTATGGCACTAAAGTAACACATGCCATACTCCTAGGAAAAACTCGAATGACCTTTAACAAAAGGGTACATGTACCTAAAACTGACGCAGGTGGGTAGGTAGAAAATACCTAGGGGTGTGAGATAACTCTCTCTAAGGACCAGGTTTAAGTGACTGTTTATCAAAAATACAAGTGTCTGCAAAGCTATAAGACCATGTATGGGAGTTGATGCCTACCCAATGTTAGAAGGTCAAGGAAGTTGGTGACTTGATAATAGGGGAACCGATGACCAAAGCCCTGGTAATAAACTATAACATATCCTTAAGTAACGAAATTCCTTGTCGGGTAATAAACTAATGAAATGCATAATGTATCGTATACAATTTTTAAGAAGTAAGCCTTGAGAGCTAGCTAGTTTGAGTAATAAAGGTATAGTGAAGTGGGATAGAATAAGGTGTGAATAGAGATTACATATTTAAATTAATCTCTTAATGTAGCCATATATAAGGTTAATTATATTATAAATACATTACAAATAATGCAACTAATTCACATTCTAGTTATTATTTGGAGAAACATTATATAATTGAAAAAAATAATTTCATTTATACATTGAAATTTCATCCCGTTTGCAATCTAGTTGTTTTCATTTTAAAAATCAAATAACATTCTGTATGTTCACATATGTATGTATTTGATTTAAAAAGAATGCTCAGCAAAGTTATAACTTCAATTCATAGATAAAATAAACATGTTAAAACGATATAAAAGAACAAAATTAATTTTAACAATAAGATATTGGAGTTTAAATGACACCAGTAATAAAAGACAAGTTAGTTGAGTAAAAATATTAGGGGAAATCTGTACGTAGTAGCATTTAGCTATAATAATAATGATTGTAGTTTAAACTAAAAGGACAAGCGCAACTACATTTTAGCTAAATTTCTCTAACTGAAAAGCCACTCTGAATCATCTCTCTATAATTGCAATACGTCAAATCCAAAATTCCCTTTCATATTTTCTATAGAAAGACTTAATGCTTTGTATTATTTAATTAATCAACAATTAATTACATATGGTGTTAACTTACGTTTTGTCAAAAGTATTTTCTGGAATCCATATAAGAAAGAAAGCAAGAAAGTGTCCAAAGTCATGCATGCCCAAAAAGAAGACTTTTCTTTCATGAATCCCAAGGTTTAATAGTGGTAAAAAATGGTGGAGTTAGCATCTCGTGAAGGGCAAATAAGAGAGAGAAAGAGAGAATAATGGCCGTCCACTGAGACTTTCCAGGCTGTATTAGGGTTTTTATTAAAGTCCATTGTCCCTCCATTAGGTCTCCGCCCTAAGCTCCACCACAAAATCCTTCTCTTACTTCAAACATCTTTTCCATTATGTTTGTCCGTTTTCTTCCATAAAGCCCCTCATGTTTTTCTGTCTTCATTTTTTAATTTATAAGTGTTCATTTTTCTAGTTTATAAGTGTGTTTACATTAACATATCTCTACCAACATTTGCTGGTTTAAGTTAAGTCAGTGTCACGAAAATAAATTTAAATGAAGAATCCATCTTAAAAAACCTTAGTTTGCGTTGGGTGGAAGTCGCTCCAATTCATGGAACTTTACTCAACTCTTTATCACTCAAAACTCAGAATCCACTATGACTAGCTCTCTCCGTGAAATCAGCCCTTCAACAAATGCACTAATATCACAGTTATAAGTCTAAAGGAAAAACTCATCTTAAATATGACTTTGGGTTCAGGTCTGTCCTTGATGAACTATTTGATTAGAAAATGGGAAATTTCCTTGAGTGAATTCAAAGACAAGTAGGAACAATTTCCTAATAAAGGAGAAAGGCTCCACATTCCTAATTTCTGGCCACTCCAATGCAACAAGGGGTGTTTGTTGTGCCAATATTGTTTAGGATCTAGCAGTCTAAATTCTGTGCAAGTATTTCCATAGTTTTGCCCAAATCTTAGCTCATGACATGTAGTGAAATAACCCCTAAACATATAAATCCTATTTCTCTTATCAAACTTTTCAATATAGAACTCATAACAAAACTCAATAATGTTTAGCTAAAGCGTCGGGTTTAAATTTTTGAAGAAAAACAATTTGAGATGTATTATTTTATTTACGATCCTTAATTCGATTTGAATATGATGAATTAGTTAATAAGGTAAGATATCGCATAATTATATAAAAAGCATTATTACTTTTGCACAATTGGCAGGATAATTCATTTATTCATATGTTCATAACACATGTTCGTCTGCCTTTTAAGTTCATTCCTTGCATTATTATCAAATGATACAAATTGAAAGAGTTTATAGTAATTGGATTTCGATAGAACTCCAACCTCTTGAAGGTTTTTGAACTCTTTCCCTGTTAAATTACTTCAAATTTTGTATATTGTAGTGGAAAATCACTTTTTATATATATATATATATATGCCTTGGAAAGATTATTAATGACAAAAAAATTGGTCTTATCAAAGGTTGAGCTCTTTATAAAATGTATATGAATTGACCAAAATACATGTGTCAATAAATCTCGCAATCTACCACATTTAAGGAGTCCTGAGTAACTCCTCTTACAGGAGCTAACTGTATGGTTCCAGAATAGTGCTGTATTATTTGTCAGGTTTGTTCGATCTAAATTAATTAATATAGATTTGGAAATACAAAAAAATGTTGTTTAGTATATGAGAAGTTATTAAATAATAGGTTAATTATTATAAACTGTTTATTTAAATAGCTAGGTTGACTATACGAAATATCTAAAATCTAAAACAAGTGATTAATATTGAATTATTATCCTGCTCATTAATAAATAAATGAAAAAGTTAAAAAAAAATCAGCATATTAGTGTGTGGGACAAGACATTTTACTTTTCTCATGTTCCAAAATCCTTCTACTATAATACTTTTTCAATTATAAATATAAAAATTAATAAAAATTTTAATTCATTTTATCTCTTAAATTTAAGATGATTTTTTAATATAAAGTATTAAAAAGATATTCTAAAAAACTAATACACATTTTTTATAAATAATTTATTTAACTATTTTTTTTAAATTTCTGTGAATTAATGATCTTTCTCTCACATTTAAGGTTAGAGGGAGTATATAAAATATAGAAGTAAGTGATTAAAAAACGCATTCGGTTTCGGGTAACTTTATATGAAAAGACATTCATGTTCTTCTTTACACAAAGGAAAACCTTCGAAATACAGAGTCTTCGTAGAGGTTGACGTTTGCATGTACATGCATTTGATTATAGTAAAGCAAATGTTAAGGAAAGATAATCTTTTTCTTTCTGGTAAGAAAAAGCAAGCGGGGAGAGAGCAATGGTGATAAAGACCCGCGAGTTGAGATTTAGAGTGACGGAGACGAGGGACAAAAGGTGAGAGTTTTGTGTAAATAAGCAGAATCCATCTATTAATATATATTATATATTAATTAATAATGCGATTATATATTTTATTAATTTTTTTGTCGTTCCACCTCTTAAGTGTGAAAAATCACACACATGCCCATGTGCGTTCCACCACATCCAACTAATCATTATGCAGATTTTGGTACTTTTTTTTTTTATGACAACATATTTTTCACGTTTGCTTTTGTTTCATATGTTATTTTTTAATCTCCTTAATAAAAAAAAATGTCATTAGTCGATAAAAGCATTCATTTAACATTGAGTAGTAATTTGATTGTAGTCAAATTGGCTTTGATTGCATCAAAACTAACATTCTACGACCGTGCAAACATGATATAGTTGGAGTCTTGTTTGTTTAATGAAATATTTATAACATAACTCGTTAATTATAAGAACATAAATTTAACATTGAATAATTTGATCATATTTAATTTAGCTATAATTAAATCAAAATATTTATTCATTAGATGACATGCTCTTCTCGCCTTTCACTCTCTTTGTTTCGACAGTTTCATCGAAACAATTCTTTTTAAAAAAATAATTGAACTCACCCATGATTCAAGGTAGACAAAGTCTCATTTCCTTATAGGCGATATCAATATCGGACAGAGCGAGCCGCCTATTATCTTTAGGCATAAACTTAGGCACTTAGAAGTTAGGATGACTCTCTTAATGCCGCAACTGGAACTACAATAAAATAATACTCTGTAAGAATTAAACACGATTCAAATAGTCGTATATATCATCTTTTCGTTAGTTGAACCCATAGACGATTAGTGAAACAATGCCTTCTATTTTTGTGTAGGCCAGGAAGTAACAATGGGCCTCATGTTTCTTGAGGAATTAATTGGGCCAAAAATATCTGAGCCCGGTATGAGCCCATTTATGACAAATTCAGAGTCTAAGCCAAACATGGGCTTCCTCCAAAACGAAAAAAAGCGAATTCCACATTAATTAGTCCAGAATCACACCTAGTCACCTACCTCTATAATATTATTTTTAACCTCACGTTTATCACTATCCCAAAAAAAAGGGATTTCTACTCCATGTGAATTATATTTTTAGATATATATATTCACATGTAACATAAAACCTTTAATAACATACATAAATTATTATTATTTTTGGCATAATATCATACATAAATTATAACTGACATGTTTTTAAATAAATTATAACTGACATGTTTTTAAGGTTTTTCTGTAGCACATAATCTACATTATTGGTTAACTTTAAAAAAACAAATTAAGGATCAAATTTAATGGAAATGATCCCATTACTCTTATTCAAAGTCATATCTTACCTGTAATAGCTTTTTGTAAAATGACTAAAAAAATTTTTTAAAAAAATAATTTTAAATAAATAAATATTTAAATAGTTATTATTAAAAAAAATTATAATTAAAAAATTATTATAAATGGTATGATTTTATTAAAAAAAATAAGAAAGAAGAGAGATGAGATAGAGTGAAAAAGAGAGAAAAAAGAAAGAAAATGGTAGAAAAGAGTGAATAAAGAAGAGATGAGAGATTGTAAAAAAGATACGAGAGAGATGAGAGAGGAAAAATGAGAGATTATGGAAAAAATAAAAGATAAAGGAGATATGAGATATTGTAGAAAAGATAGAAGAGATAAAAGAGAGTGTGTAAGAAAAAATAAAGATAAAATAATAATTGAGTAGTTCATAAGCTCTTTTACTATTCTAAAAACCACTTCTATTAATTTATCTAAAACTATAATTTGATCTAGAAACTCTTTTAGATAAATATAACTGTTTATTTTAAAAAAAATTAAATTAAAATTTAAACTAAAAATACTTTTAAAATTATAAATTAAGAGTTTTTCCCACATGTCCTATAACTCATTCCGATTTAAGTATGATTAAACCACAATGGAGTTGACCTTTTCAAATATCTTTATTGAATTAACATGAAATTGAGATTAAGTATTTTAAGTAATTATACCATATTCCACTAGATTAATTCCTGTTGGACGTTGGTCTTTTATTAAAAAAAAACTCGTTGGTTGAACAATATTTAAATATCAGAACTATTCTCTATATATGATAGGAGAAAACTTATACTTGACCTTTTATATATTTAATATACTTCTATTGCAGTTAAATTAAAATAAATAAACTTTTTAATTGTTGATAATATTAGTAAAATGAGTTTATTATTAGCCTATTTAGAAAACCCTCAAACTTAAATTTTAAAAGAGTTTATAGCCTAAATTTTAGTTTAATTTTTTTTAAAATAAACAACTATATTTGTCTCAAAGAGCTTCTAAACCAAATAATAGTTTAAAATTATATTTTATATAAGCTGATTAGAGTAGCTTTTGGAACAATAAAAGAGTTTATAGACTATTTAATTATTATTTTACCCTTATATTTTCTTATACACTCTCTCATTTCTCTTCTATCTTTTTTATTATCTCTCATCTCTCTTCTATCTTTTCAACTATCTCTCTTCTCTCATATATCTTCTATCTTTTCAACTATCTCTCTTCTCTCTTCCATCTTTTCCATCATCTCTCATATCTCATTTCTCATTTTCACCTTCTCTCATCTTTCATACTTTTAATAAAATTATACTCTTTTTAATAATTTTTTAATTATAAAAGTCTTTTTGATAATAACTATCCAAACACTCTTTTATCTATAACTATTTTTTTTATAAACTCTTTTTTAATTTTTTTTTAAAAAAATTATCCACAAATCCTTTTTTTTATAAGTCTTTTTAAAATCATATCAAACATACACTATAGAATAAATAATATCCACGCAATCCACATGTCTTGATTTGATACTTAAAGTTATGTTAATGTCTAATTTTATTTTTAAAGTTTGTGTCAAAGTTTTGAGTATGTGGATTTTTTTTAAATCAATATTATCTTATAAATGTTAAAAAGTAAATAAAATTGCCTTGATTATTAAAAAATTAATGTTAATTGTTAATATTTTTAGTATAATATTGATACATGAAAAACTTATGAATTCTTTCATCTTAAACAAAAAATTTTAGGATAAAATTAAATTTTAGTCCTGTAAAGTGAAGAAGCTATATTTTCTCATAAATTATAGTACTTAAATTTGACATTATTATAGCAAATATCATCAAATGATTATAAAAAAAGAAGAATGACTGAATTTAAAATTTGACGTGAAATTATTTATTAGTCTATTCTCAACGTCATTGGCAAATGGCAATTGAAATTTGAAAGGGACAAAAGCACAATCACAAAAACAAGGTCAAGAAAGAGCTCCGTCTTTGGACGTTGGCCAATTAAGCAGGTAAGAAGACTCTTTCATTTCATGCAATCCAATGGAAGATGGAACGTTTCATGAGACCACATTCATTTTGAATCACTCAAAAGACGATCCCTCAAGAAACAATTTGACATTAATTGGTATTTCATCTTCTCATTTCTCACCACCATAGCGTAGCCTCTCCCTTCTTCTTCAAATTTCGAATTTCAAACCCCAACCAAACATGCCTTACCACTTCCGGGAAAGATGCCTTGTCTTCATAGTCCCCGTCTTTATCATCTTCTTTGGCCTGACGCCGTCGATTTCTCTGGCTCAGTCCGCCGATTCCTGCAACGGGATATTCTTGTCCTACGTCTACACCGGGGGAAGACAGCTGCCTCCTAACGTCTCCGATTCCGGAAAGCAGCCGCACCGGTTCGAGTCTACTCTCACTGTGCGCGACAATGGACTCTACGAGTTTAAGTCCTGGAAGGTTTTTGTGGGGTTTCAGCACGACGAGTATTTGGTCTCTGCATCAAACGCAGTGCTTGCCGACGGCGCTAACTTACCTGCCAACGTCGGAAACGGCACTATTCTTGCAGGATTCCCCACGACCGACCACAAGACTGCCGCAGAGACTGCTGGGGACTTGACACAGATGCAGGTTCAGATCAATTTAGTGGGGACACAGTACGGTGTCGTGTCGCCGGCGGTGCCGCTGCCGTCGAACATCACTCTCGCCAATGACGGGTTTGTTTGTCCCAAGTCCACTGGACGAGGTACCTTCCATTTTTGCTTTATTAGATATATTGTTTGAATGCTTCTATTTGAGGTTCTCTGAACAAATAATTCAATCCCTTTTTTGACTTCATATGGAAGTCTTTCAATAGCTCTCTCTATTGTCTTTTAGAGCTCAGACCCTCTCTGTTTGGAAAATTGGATTTTAGCGATGAAGGATTAGTACTTCAAAATCAGAGCTTTATAGCCTTTAAAACAAACTACGTGTCTTTTCTTTGTATCATAGCATTCATATGGTAACTTACCTATAACCAGGGCTCATATTTCCACAAATTTATCTCATAATGTTGAATTGTAAATGTTTAATTCTGTGACATTCTGGCTTATATTGTACTCCCTCTTTTCCTTACAGGGCACTTTTACCTTACGCACAAACAGAGAAATAACAGTTAACTAATTAAATATGCCCTAGATTAATAAAATTTTCCAATTTTACCCTTGGTGATGAGGTTTTGAATGAGAGAGAAAGATATGAGGAGGGGTAAAATTGATAAATAAGCATTAATGACTTTACAAGTAATTTATATTATAGATTAAAGAATCTTTCTAGAAAGTACTATGTAATAGGGATTACTGTAGAAGTAATAATCTGTGATTGCAGAGTTGTGATCAGAGTATGTTTTAGGCTATAGACACTCAGTGTTGAGGATCATGTGTTCGGCTTCCAGGGAATCAGACTCAGGTCTGTTGCACAAGAGATTCCAATTTCAAGACAACCATCACCACAGACCAAGAGTTTCTACCTCGTCAGAGTGGTGATCTTTCAATTATTTACGATGTGACAAGTACTTATGAATCCAATTATTGGGCTGACGTTACAATCTCAAACCATAATCCACTTGGTCGTCTTGATAACTGGAGATTAAGCTGGGAATGGATGAGACAAGAATTTATCTATTCAATGAAAGGTGCTTATCCTTCTGTGGTTGATCCTTCTGAGTGTATCTTTGGCTCCCAAGGTGGACACTACCAAGACCTTGACTTTTCCAATGTGTTGAGTTGTGAAAAAATTCCAACAATAATTGATCTCCCTCCGACAAGGTACAATGATTCAAACCTCGGAAAAATCCCTTTTTGTTGCAGGAATGGAACTATCTTGCCTCCATCAATGGACCCAAGTAAGTCATCTTCAAGGTTCCAAATGCAAGTCTACAAAATGCCGCCAGACCTCAACCGTTCAGTGCTAACTCCACCACAGAACTGGAAGATAAGTGGCACACTCAATCCTGACTACAAATGTGGCCTTCCGATTCGTGTGAGCCCAAGCGAAAACCCGGATCCTTCAGGTTTACCTTCTAACATATCCTCAATAGCTAGCCGGCAGGTTGTGTGCAATATAACAAAGGACACTGGGGCTGCAAGAAAATGCTGTGTCTCATTTTCTGCTTATTATAATGAATCTGTCATTCCTTGTAAGACAAGTGCATGTGGATGCACAGGCAACACAGGAAGAACATGTAGTACGAATACACCAGCCATGTTGCTTCCACCTGAGGCACTTCTTGTTCCATTCGAGAATCGCCGCGCCATGGCTGGTTCTTGGGCTGACATGAAGCATTTTACAGTGCCAAATCCAATGCCCTGTGGAGATAACTGTGGGTTGACCATAAATTGGCATGTTCTTACAGATTACAAAAAAGGTTGGACTGCAAGAATAACTCTTTTCAACTGGGGTGAGACTGCTTATGCAGATTGGTTTGTTGCAGCAGAAATGAACAAAGCTGGTCCAGGTTTTGAGAAGATGTATTCTTTCAATTCAGGTGCCTTGGAGGGAGTTATGAGTAACGCTATAATGATGCAAGGTGCTTCAGGAAATAACTATCTTCTTGCAGAAACAAGATGGAGATGATCCTGAGAGAGACCCTAGGGTGCCTGGGAAACAACAATCAGTGATCTCATTTACAAAGAAAAGTACTCCTGGAATCAATGTGGTTGGTGGAGATGGGTTTCCCACTAGAGTTCTCTTCAATGGTGAAGAATGCTCCCTTCCTTCTGTATTTCCAAGCAGTGGTTTCCAGAAAGAATTTTCTCTGTTCTTAACACTATCACTACTGCTGTTCATCATCTTGATGTAGTTTTAATGGCGAAGTTCATCTCCTCCTTGCTCTTGTTGTAACATTCATGATGTATATCTAATTCATTTCAGGTGGTACGATTCTTTCCAGAGTGATTACGCACACACTTCAGAAGATTGTAGATTTCTGTTGGACACACGATAGAATTTATATTCTTTTCTTCCTATATTTTACAGTTCAATTGTGTTTTACATTCTTTTTTAGGGGTTTGTGTGTTTGATTGTATTTATCCATAATAATACTAATAATTTAAATAAGAATTTGAGTGAGGGAACATGATATTTAATGGTGTTTGTAAGGAGTAAAAAACCAGAGACCATGTGAACCGTGGAAAGTCGGCTTAGATTTTGTTCTGTTTTCTTTTCGAAGTTCCTAAATTCTGAAATCAAACGAAAAATGATTACCCTTTTCGCATCATGATAAGGAATATGCTCATCAAAATGAAATCTTTTTCCCTAATCTTTTTTATCAGTCATTTTTTTCATTGTAAAGAATTTAATTAGTGATAGACAAAGAATTAGTTTGATTGGCCTGCTAGAATTTATTCATTCTAAATTGTATTTTTATGTTTGCTTTGGCAGGGGAAAAAAACCATTGGTGGTATGGGGGATTCAATGACCATCATTATTTGCCACCACTAAAAGCTATTTGAAAATCATTGCATCCGCGGTAAATACTTTAGATTTACCTAAAAATTTTACCTCAACTAATTAATATATAGTATTATATATATATATATATTAAAGGTCATTTTAGTTTTATTTATCAAATATTAAATATGAATATTTTTTTAAATAAAAATTTAAATTTTTATCCATAGTCTGATTTAATCTTATTAATTAAATTATATAATTAAAATATATTTTCTTCTATTCTAGTTATAAGAGTTAATTTATTAAAAAATTAAGAAAATCAATTACATCAAATAATTATTATTAAATATAATTTTTTAAAATAAATTTATATTATATATACTTTAATCTATTTAAATTAGTTATTTAGATTTTATATTAATTATAATTATTTAATTTATTAAATTTATTAAAAAAATAATTAACTATTATAATTAGAATTAGACTAATTTTTATCAATCAAGAATCAAAATCTAGTTTATCCAATTAAATTGACAAGCGCCTTACAAAATGATGAGCGGAAGTGGAGAGTTTAGATGCTCTATAAAAATCGAAAAAAATTGATTTATAATTTAAAGGGGCATCAACACCAAGAACAAGCCTTCTTTAATGCACGTGCCTTGTGACGTTGGCACCACTACTAAAGTGTAAATGCTTTGACAAAGTTATCAGTCCCATTATCTATATTCTTACGTTGAAGGTAACCACAAGAATATTCCGACCACAAAGAGACAACGAATATATTCCTCAACCTCAAACATCCCTCTAATGCACTCCATGAAACCACAGAACACAGAATAACAGCTGCAAAGACAAAAAAAGAAAACAAAAACATGTGGTAAAAGAATAGTCGGGATATAATCCCTTTATAAACTAGTAGTTTATTTTGAGCCTTTAATATTTTTTTGTATCAAAAAAAAAAAAACAGCTGCAAAGACACATATTCACTTCTAAAAAGATAAAAGAGCAACCTGTCGCATGAGATTTCCCCCCAAATAGAACATGAAAAGAAACCTATGTACATAATCTTTACTCTCACAAACACATAACCTATTTTTAAGATTTGAACCCAGAGAAAACAACCATACCATTATTCGGATACAGACACTCTTTCACTTCTAAGAGGATAAATAAAAAAATAGAATATAAACAAACCCATATTATATAAATCTCTCGAAGATCTAAGTTTCTCGTAAAATGGGAAAGCGAAAATGAGTGCATCACATAGACAGACCAATAATCATTAGTATCTTGCATGGCGCCCAGACCGTATATCTCACCTAGATATGTATCTAATCACGTTCAAGTACATGCAATGCAAGGCATAATAATTATGATAAAGAAAAAGCAAATCACCAAAAGCTAAATCAGTCAAAAAGCAATATCTAAGTACAGAGACAACCTTGAAAGAATAGCCAGGCAGAATGTCTTGAACAACCAAATGAAATATTTACATTCTTACAGCGTTCATTTGCCTTCAATTGAAGAAACTAAAATAGAGAGCGAAACAAAGGGCAAGATCAACATAGATTGTTATTCAAGTTAGAACTGCTCCTATGAGCCTGCATGTGTTTGATAAAAACCTTTTGCAATCCCTGCCTAACCCAAAATATATATTCATGAACAACCTAAAATTAGAAGCTTGCCAGGAATTTTCCTATCACAACCAGTCAAAAATTGCATATGTATGCCTTTTGCATACATGTAGTTGATGCATCTCATAACAAATTATTCTGAGCATGCAGACTAAACCCTGATAGCATGTTACTCCCATAAATTTGAATTTGTGACATCAACCAGATTCTGTTCCTTGGACAATCTAAACTCAGATCAGAACTAGCTCATTGCAGAGTGATGAAGTCCATATGTAAAAGAAACTATTTACATTGGCAACTGCAATCTGAAAGAGAACTGGCAGCATCTGCTCTAGACAGGGATGTTGTCCAAGGAATATCCATCATAGTCAAACTCATTCTCGGCTGGTCCAATGCCTTCTTGCTGCAAAAGATACAGATCACTTTTAATACATGTGTAACAAGAACTGCATTGAAGCATATCAACTAAAAAGGATTAGAAGAGGATGGCAAGAACCATGTCAACCAACCTGTTTCAGAAGTAGTGCACTCATGAGATCCTCTTGCCCATAGTGCTCAGGGAAGAGGTTAGTCTGAGAGTTAGCATCAGGAATTCTTTCAGCCTTAACCCTTACTGAATTGTCAGTAGGAAGCGTATTTTGGAAACCCAGATGTTGACCAGTATTCTGGAAATTACCTGATACCATGCCTTCCCCTAGGGAGAACATGGCTTTTCCAACCGAAGTTGCATCTCTATTCTGTCCAATCTGTTGGTTGGAAGAGAAACCTTGATGGACTAGAACTGATGATGGGACATCAATGTTGCCTTGTAAGGGATTTGCATGCTGAGGGGCGTCATATGTCTGGCTCTGGCCCATGTTCTCCAACCCCCATTCATGGGACTTATGCTGATGCAGTTCATTAAAGATATCATAACTTGGAGCAAACCCAGAAGATCCTTTCATTCCTGAACCAACCCCATCTTGGTAAACTCCTTTTGATGCAATATTTGACATATCTGGAGTACTTCCGAGAGGAAAGCTACTCGCAGGCATTTCTGTGGTTTGGTTCATGGGAAAGTTCAACATTGAAGAGGTTTGTGGAACTTGATTATATGAAACTCCTCTGCCATTATCAGGAATACCATGTCTTCCCAGAACACTACTGGGAGACCCATTTGATACTGAAGACTGCCCCATAGATGTTGGAAGCCTGGGAACATGAGAGACATTATGTTCACTAAGCATATGACCTCTTGGTTGAGATTGAGAAATCTGCATTAATAGGGGGTTGCTCTGGGAAGGAGAAGCATTGACTCGCATATTCAAGCCACCTAAGGATTGAGTAGATTGGTGCAAAGAAGCAAGCTGCTTTGGCTCCATGTTGGTAGGGATACCGTGAAGTAAGTTCATTGGTTTGCCACTGCTCCCATATTGCTGTTGTCCTTCTCCGAATCTTAATCTTGGGTTTTCAAAACTGAAAAGGTTCCTTTGATCAACAAGGGGCATGGGCATACCAGTTTTTGCAGTTGATCTCCCTAGTCCTGCTACTTGAAGTGTTGCTAGACTTTGTGGTGGAAGCTGACCTGCAGCAGCAAGAGTTTGAAGATCCGTTCCATTGAGAGAAGAAATTGCCCCAAAAGTCGCCTCTTGTGAGCTGATGAAAGAGCTATTCAGGTTACCCTGATGTTGAGAAACACCACTCAGCCTTCGAAGATACAAGCGATATTTCTGTAGCCAAAACCAGACAAGGAAAGAGTTAGCTCATAGAAATAGAATAGTGAACAGAAATTAAATCCTTAATTCCTTTCTATACGGCATAAAACTACCATACCTGGAGGTGGCTAGCAACATTTTCTCTAGTGAGCCCAGGGACATTCATCAATTCCAGAATTTTTTTAGGAACTGCCTCTGCATATTTGAGCAAATTAAAAAAATATGAGTATGCTTGTGAGTGTTCAATAAATCTCTAATGCTACACTCAAATTGGATCTTAGTTACGTAGAAATACTGACTAAAAAAATTTAAAGATTGATCTAATTATTGGCAGAGGATCTAAAAAGCATAGGTAGGATGATGCTACATATTGCCATCAAATACCCCCACAACTCAAGTAGTAAAAATATTGGCGCCAAGGCTTTCACAGTTTCTCAAGTCATGATTCTTGCTTAACAATTCAGGAATATACGTATAGAGCCCAAGGATTATGCACTGGAAATACCGACGGGTTTACGAGGAAAGGCACGAAAGATGGAAGAGCATAAACAAATTCATTCAAGGACGTAGGTGAAGAATACATACTATCAATTCCTAGCTGATTCACAGCAGCGACAAACTGTTGATGGAGCTCAACTGACCAAACGACTCTTGGCTTCTTTAACGTGGATGAGTCATCCCTCTCCTCTGCTTCTTCATCCTCGTCCCTCCTCTTCTTTGCGTTTCTCCAATTGCCTTCGTTTGCAGAGGATGAGTACTCCGACTCATCAGTTGGCTTTTGTTTCTGGTCTCCTTCTTCTGCACTACCTGACTGCTCCAAATCCTTCCATTCATTCTTTCTCTTACGAATCACGTGTTGCCATATATTCTTTAGAGCCTCGATGCGCACAGGTTTTATAAGGTAATCACAGGCACCGTGAGTCACACCCTTCATAACAACATTCTTTCCATCATCTGCAGACATCACTGCAAATATCATACACAACAAGTTAATGTGAGTAGCTGAGTCAATATCAATGTATTCAGTTCTTGGATCTAATATGATCCAACCAGATACTCACTGATAACGGGAAGGTCCATCTCTAATCCAATGTGCTCCAAGAGTTTGAATCCATCCATGTCTGGCATATGTACATCGCTTATAACAATGTCGAACCCATTTTTGTTCTCTCTCAGAAGTGACAGCGCAATCTCCGCTCGATTGCATTTCGTAACTGAAATGGGCTCAAAAGGCAACATAATCTTACTCCTCAAAACACAACCATTTCAAATACTACTACTACTAATAATAAGAGAAGAAATAAAATACAAAAATCCGGCATATGTTTGTCATCCAAAATTCAGAAAGCCCGCCAGAAATACACAAATCTGACATCTCCAGATTCAGAGGAATAGCACACGCAACACAAGAAAACGAAGTCAAAAGCTTGAAAAAGCAAACTTCAATGGAAAGATGGCTACCAGAATCTAAAATTAAAGAATCCGGGTGGTGTCACTCTCTTTCGAGAAACAGAGTTGAAGCGAAAAATCGGAAACAACACGCAAGAAAAGATCGCCAACAAGCATCTTTTTGCACATGAACGTTGATCAAAACTTAAATTAGTCGTTGTTCTTGTTTTTCAAATAAATTCAGCAATGGAATCGGCAAAACAATATCAAAGAGCTAAAAGAGAAAACAGTAAAAAAAAAAAAAAAGAGGAAGTAAATCTCAACGGAACAAGAAACCTATCGAGCACCTTCGTAGAGGCAAGTGCGAAGCATCTTTTCAAGTATCATGAGGCACGTGGGATCATCATCCACCACCAGTACCCGGAGACCCACCGGAAACTGGTCGGAGACGATGTCACCGGACTTGGAAACCGCACTAGAGCTAACCGTTGACATAGATCCCTTGCCGTTGCTCAGATTCATCCTTTCAAAGATCCAAATAGAAGCAAGGCAACAAGCACAGAAAAATTAAGAAAGCAAAAAAGAACAACACTGATAGGTGATTTCACATAGTTGAATTCAGCGAAGAAGTGTGGAAGCTATGAAGACTACGAGGCTCAGTTCCAAATTCAACGAACATACAGAGAGAAGGAGCAAGCAGGTATCGGAGGAGAAGAAATGGGAAAAAGGGAATTCGATTTTCTCAGGGAAAGAGGATTTATGATTTATATAATTTATAAAAAAAATTATATCTATAAATAAAATAAAAAAACAAAAAGATTATTAAGTCCTCCCCAGGCTTGTCCTTGTCACCCGCTGAATTTCTCAACTATTTTATCCTTTTTCTTAAAAAAAAATTAATTACTATTAAATTGTTTTGAATATCATATTCAAAGTTGAGTCGCTCCTTAAAGAGTGGATCCAGCTCATACTCTGGATGGAATAATGACTTTTTTAAACTCAGAAAAATGTTGCATATAACTCTATTACAATATTTCTAACATAGTTTTATTCAAAATAAAAATTAGAGTGGAATTATTTTTATTTTTTATTTCGAAGCCATATTCAGAATCTAATTTAACACCGACAGTTATCCAAATTTATATCTCTGTAACACTGTAAGATGTTGTTACTGTTGTCAGCTCTGGTTTCATTTATCATTATCACTGCTTTTCTTCAGTCGCTGCTCTTTAAAAAAGAAGAAGAAGAACAATTGAATTTAATTTCAAATATCAAAATTTATTACTCGAGATCCTGTCCAATTAAGTGCTTTTAAATGATTATTCGTATTTGAAATCTGTTTCTTTCTAGCCTCGGATCATTCAAGAGCAAGACGTATTTTTGTACAATTTAAACTTTTATTAGGGGCCGACACGACATGGCTTATTTCTCTATTTTTTTTCCTATTAATTAATAATTGATTAATTAGCGTTAATGGCATGTTAAACGGGGCAACAAATGGTCATTATCAATAAGCTACTAATTAGTGGATGTTTACATAAACAGCCATTAATATATTAGACTTGAAAATTGCCCTTATTGAGGGGCCTTAATTTTTGCTTACTATATTCGGGTACAATAATAGAATGGATATTAACTAAATACAGGATATTTTTAATATATATATATTTATTTATATAATCGAATACGGAAGACTTATCATGTAAGGGACAAAAAGTGGGAATGAAGATTTGGCCAAAAACAGACGAACAAAAAATGTAGAAACACGAGAATTGGAAAATTGGTTATATCACCATTTTGATCCAATAATAAAGCACTGGATTTAATTCTCTTTCATTTTCTTAATTTGTTCTACTCTCAATAATCATAATGACAGTCCTTTTGAAAAAATAAAGAAAAAAGCGTGCCTTTTATCTTCTTAATTTTATAGTATTTTAATTTGATTCTTTAATTTTATAAAACATTCTTTTAATCATCTAATTCAAACAACATAGGCCTTAAATTATTTTTTTTATTTCAATCGTTATTATTTTAAAAATATAAATTTAATATATTAAATTTGAAAATAGTGTATTAATATTTAAAATTTTAATATCTATATTTTTTTTGAATCAGAAAAATAATGACACTAATAGTTTAAAATTATAAACAAGACTCAGCTCGTAATATCTTACTAAAAAATGAATACTTTTTTTGTTATAAAAAAATATAAATAAATTTTACACAATTTTTTTTATCAAATTTAGGATATAACAAAATTAGCTATTAAATAAACATTCACAATAATCAAATTTGTATTGTTATAAAGTATAAATTTATTTTAATAATTTAAATTAATACTCATTTGCACTAACAAAGGAACTCTAGTACCATTAAACGTACTGGCAATGTCTGCATTTTTTAAGGAGGGAGAGTTTGTTGGTTTGGGTCAATATCAAGAAAGGTGAAAAGCAATAGGGAGTTCATGGATTTGACCTAACAAAGCCAGTTAAGTACTCAATTGGATGAACCTTCATACTCAGCCCGTGTAATCCCTCCCCTCCTTTGTTGACATTTCCCAACTCCAATCACCCCCCTCACCAACATACTCATCCCCTTCCTTTCTATTTTATTGATTGTGATCTGATCTAACATCTCACCCTTCTCTGTATAAAATTTACTTTTTCATGTAAATCCAACTTTTAGTGCTCGTATGTAATTCCCTCTCCAAATTATTGAATGGCACTATCTAACTATTATGAAAAGGGAATTCACTGCTTTTTTAGAAAATATTGGAAACAAGGAATTGAAAAATGGGTGAGAATGGGGAGATTGAGACAAGCATGAGAGAAGTAAAAGGTGAGTTGTAAGCAAGCACTTGAAACGTGTTTGGAAGGTGGGTGGTCTTGATTTCCACTTTGCTGGAACAAGAGTGCCCATAAAACTCCCAATTTTTGCTTCTTCTTTTTTCACTATTCTATAATTTCCCCTCGTCCCCCCCCCCCCCTTTTCCCCTTCCAAATTAAACAAACAAACGGTGCGTTTAAAAGTGGGTGGTTTCTTCTAAAACTTTATCAACGCCGCTGGCTCTGCTTTTCATTTTGTAGCCACTCCCAACTTCCATGCTAATAATCGTATACGGGCGGCCCACTCACGCTCATGCATCTCTCTCTCTCTCTCTCTCTCTCTCTCTCTCTCTGTGCGACTCATTCATTATTATTAGTTTTGTTATTTCCCATTCTTCTCACTTTTCATTGGTTACTTACCTACACTTTACCCTCTCTTGCCACGTGTTCTGGATGAGGTCCCCTTTGGCTTATCTCGCCCCGTCATTTTCCACCCCCCACCCCCCAATTAATTTACTAATTTCTTTTTTTTAAATACATAAAAGAAATGACCATGGCCATGCTTCCGTATTTTTGAAGTCGGTGTTACCGTGTTAGTTACTAGTAATTTAGATTGAAGCATTACCATATCTCACTCAACATAATATTTAAAGATTCAAAATAAAAGAAAAAATTAATATGGAGAAGCCATAAGCTATAAAAAAATAACTTTATCTTAAAAATCTATTTAAACTTAAAAGTCAAATTATAAAAATAATAAATCAAACATCAATATTACTTAAAAAGTAACTTGTATTTGTTGATAAGTCAATTTGGGGGCAAGTAACCTCTCAAACACACCCTTACAAAATCCCACTTTAGAATTCATTGCCCATTAAATAAATCTTAATTGTTTGTTACATATCTTTTATTTTATACATAATTAAAAATAACCTACAAGTATATAAATAAGACGTGTACCTAGGGCAATTTAAAATATTTTTAGATAATAAATTTTATAATAGAATTTTTTTAACAATTTTCTTCTGGATTTATAATTTTTTTATGCCTATAATTATAAATTTTGAGTTTTATCATTTTTTCTGGGTGCTTATTGAAACTTTTGCAAATGAAAATTATGCTTTAAAAAATTAGGTTCTTCTACCTATTATTTTTAAACAAATTAACCATATTAAATTATTCTACAAGTCACATGCCTCATTTTGAAGAGGCAAAACTCAGGTAGTTTGGAATTTCTGTGATATTTTTATAAAATAATCGTTTCCCTCATAGAACGAGTCAACGGACTGATGAGAACTTTTTCCAAAAACCAAAAAAACGAAACTTTTTATGGCAAGATTCTGTGGGAAGAGAAGGATGATAAAGCACGTCTTATTATTCCTTCACAACTAGTATAATTTTTAATAACTTAATAAAAATCTATTTATCGATACTGTTCAGATGATGTGTTCTGTATCGTCACTAACTATTCGTTCGGTCAATATAGTTGACGAGATTTGGAAAATAGTAAAGTAAGTAGGGTTGTGAATATTCCATATTCCTGATGAAAATGACGTTAACTCCTAAAAAGCAATAGTAGAATAAAATACATAACAAAATATCGCTATAAAAATATACGCAAAAGATAAGGGAGAGAAGCAATGGGGAGTAATTCCTTAGAAGAGAAAGTCACGCAAACTAAGTATAAAATAATAAAGCCCAATAAATAAGAAGTAAATAAATAAATAAATTGGGAGTGTTTTCCTACTGCAAGAAAAGGGGTGAAGGGGAGGAGGAAAAAAAAACAAAGAAAGAATGGCCAAAAACAAGAAGCATTCTTCTGCAAACGTATATTCGGTAAGAGCATTAGAACAACCTTTTCTGTCTTACGATGAATGAGAATATATATATATATATATATATATATATATATATATATAATCATATGCAAGTACGAGCTCTGTTATAACATCATGAGTTTTAAACAAATGGTCGCAAGTTCAGTTCACAACTCTTATATATAAAACAAATTTAGTTTAAAAAGTTCGATCCCTGTGTTATCTCAAGGGAGAATTATTTGGAGGTTTTAATAAAAAAAATATAATTAATAAAAATTTTAATAATCGTTTAGTAGGGATATGTTATTACTTTTTATATTAAAATTTATAATTGTATGCTGTTAGTTTTATTTTTTTTCCAATTATTATATTGATTATTTAAAATCTTACAGTATTTTTTTTTAAAATGACACCTCAATATTGAATATAAGGGTTAGTTATTACTTTGATTCTAAAGGTTGTAGTTTATTTTCTCTTTTCAATTTATAATTTTTTTATTAATTATATATATTAAAGGAATATTTATTAAAAAGTAATATAAATAATTAAATAAGATATTTTAAAAAAATTAATATATATTTATTTTATAAATAATTAATTTAATTAATTTTTTTATATTTATAAACTAATTATCTAACTCTATACTCTCCCAATATTTAATATAATAGATGATTAATTGATTGAGATAAATAAAAAATTTAATAAATTTATTAATTATAATTAATATAAAAATTGGGTGATTAATTTAAATAAATTAATAAGTATATAATATGAATATATTTTTTAAATTCAATTTAATTATAATAAATTAATTTATTTAATTTTATTTATTTATCTAAATTACTAAACCATCTTTTATATTAAAAAGCGGGGGGAGTAAGGATTTGTCTTTTACCTGGTTATCTCAAGAAAGTTGCTCTTTATTGTTGATGGCACATGTTCCAAAGTAAACAAAAAAAAACTGACACACGGCACAAACACAGACGCAACACAAACGCATTTACTGGAGTTGCCGTTTAAAACAAGTCGTTTTAAGTAGTGAGCTGCTTGTGATCTAACCAGAGGCAGGCATTAAGATCAGAACCTGTAAAGTTACTGAGGTTTGAATAATCTGGGTTTTCCCAAACACGTTTAAATCTAAGCACTTTATCGTATTTTTATATTAATCTGTAATACAATTAACAATTTTTTTTGTGTGGGGGAGATGGTGTTTGTAGTTTGTTTTTCTGGCTTTTTGGGTTTGCTTTTTCATGAGAATAGTGAAGCAGATCACTCCTATGCTTTTAAGGCTAAAGGAATATTTGTGCGTGCACTGCCATCCAAATTCTCACGCGCCCCCATTAATTATTCTATGCCCCTTTCCATTAATTAATCACTAATTAGTTTCATACACAAACACTCACATCTTTTATCCTGTCGACCAGGAAACAAATGTCATGTTTTTGAATTGTAGTATTAGAAAACATGGGATTTAGCCAATAGAAATATTATGTTAGTCTGATTAATAAAAAATTAATTTATAATTTATAAAATTATGAATATAAATTTTATTATTAGTGAGGATCTTATTTAGTGACGATTTTTGTCTACCTTCTCTTGCCAAGATATTAGTTGCTCCGATATGATTTCATTGATTTTGTTCCTGGGGTTCCTTATTTCTCAGTAATATTATCATCTTAAACTTTTGAAATTATAATTGTTTTATTTAAAGGACAATTAATGATTTTTTGAAAAAAAAAACTCTAACATTGTTATATTCCCTCAATTACAATTAGATATCCTATTATTTGGGGGGGGGGGGAAATCAAAGTTCTACTAACGATAGAAATCATTGCCGAATAGTTCAATTTAAGGAAAAAAATTGTATAATTTAGCTTATGAATATTAATAAGGTATACACAGAATAACTCCTTGATTTTACACGTTCCTCGTTCTAGCACCCGTTTATTTCTTTCTTTTTCCGAGAGATAATAATTGGAATTACAAGATTATTTCAAAATTTATTTACAACTCTGTTTTGAAATTATATTGGGTCTGCTTTTAGGTATTGGCCTCCTTTATTGTATTAAAAAAAATTAAGATTACTGATGAAGATTAATTCGAGTGGTAAATGACTCGGTATCGCTTAAACGATATTTTGAATTTGAGTCTTAGCGTATACACAAAATTCCTATTAAAAGATTTATCTATTATAGTCATATGTCTAACGCGAGTCGAATCCGAATATAGTCAGGATAAAATTTTAATAAATTAGATAAATAATTAAAAAAAATTGAGATTAATAATTGCATGTGATGGAGAAAATAAAAAAACTAATCAAGTTAGGTTGGATGTAATTTCACCTAAAGATAATTGGTATTAGTGGTAGACTAATTAGAATATAAAATAAAAAATTAAAATTAAAATTTTATTTTATTTTATTTAAAAAAAATCTTTGATAGAGGTATTCTGATAGTAAAAATAGAAGACACGTAGGGATAATCATAATAGGAACGGGGAGTAAGATGTTAGGCTCGAGTTAGTCTAAGTGCGTGTTTGGCATCACGTTTAGAAATAAATTTTGGGATAAAATTTCAGTTTGAAAAAATTTCACATAAACATCAATTTTTATCTAGAATTGATTTTGAAACAAAACCTCGGTTTGCAAAATTTTTTGCCAAACAGCCATTTTTGTCCAGAATTGATTTTGGGCAAAACCTCAGTTTGAAACCATGGTTTTAAATAAGCTATTGAAAATAGATTTTGGAACTGTAAAAGAGCTTATAGATTATCTAATTACTATTTTACCCCTACTTTTTTCTTATACTCTCTCTCATCTCTCTCTCCTCTCTCTCCCTCCTCCCTCTCCTCTCCCTCTCCTGTCTCCTCTCTCTCTCCTCTCTCCTATTTATTCTCTATCATCTCTCCTCTCTCATACTTTAATCAAATCATACCCTTTTTAGTAATTTATTAATATAAAAAGTAATTCTACTATTAATCATCCAAACATCTCTATTTACAAAATCTATTCTTCTCAAAATCTATTCTTTAAAATCTATTTTTCCCAAAATCTATTCTTTTCAGAATCTATTCTCTCCAAAATCTATTCTCCATAATCTATTCTTTCCAGAATCTATTCTCCAAAAACTAATCTAAACACACCCTAAGTTTCTATTTGACAATAATTTGTAGGAATTAATTTTAGTTAAATTTTAATTTAAAATTTTTTAAAATAAACATCAATTTTTATTCAAAATTGATTTTGGTCAAAAACTAAATTTAAAAGAATTTAAACTAAACAATTATTTTTATCCAAAATTAATTTTAGGCAAAACCTCAGTTTAAAATGATAGTTTTAAATAAGCTACTGAAAATATATTTTAGAATTATAAAAGAGCGTATGGACTATCCAATTACTATTTTATATTTATTTTTTATACCCTCTCTTATCTCTCATCTCTCATCTTCACCCTATCTCCTCTCTCTCCTCTATATTATCTCCTCTTTTCTATTTATTATCTCCCCTCTCTCCTCTCTCATACTTTAATCAAATCATACCCTTTTAGTAATTTAGTACTATAAAAAGTGATTATACTACTAATTATCTAAATATTTTTATTTTTAAAATATATTCTTCCCAGAATCTATTCTTCTCAAAATTTATTCTCTATAATATATTATTTCTAAAATTTATTTTTTTTATAATTTATTTTTTAGAATCTATTCTCCGTTAAGCTGATTCTCTTGAAGTCAGGCGAGTTTCCAAATTAAGGTAAAACATGACTTCATTTATGTCTCTATTTCCATTTTATATAATCAATCACATGAGACATCCATTCGTAAAACGAATTAATTTTATTGTATTTATATTATCAATATAATTTTTACAACGAAAAAATTTAGAATTTAAATTTTAATCTATCTAAGTAACATATAAAAACAAACACAAATACCACCAACGAGACTTTAATCTAAGCCAAAATTATTAGTTTTTGATAAATAGTAAATGAAAATTTGTATTTTTTTTAAAAAAAAGTGCTCAAATTTAATGAATAACTCAAATAAGATTTGAAAAACAAAAATACTCATATGGTCCAGTTACTATTGTACATTCTGAACTTGACACCAGGATCCAGCTATCTTGCAGTCATCAACCCAGACCCCACGCTTTACTAAATAGTTCTGTCCCAAGCCAGCATATATATATATATATATATATATTTGCATATTCAGATTTTCTAATAATGCCTACCCGATGTGCTTGAGTAATTGATTAATGCTTTACAAAAATATACCTCAATTAATATAGACATGGGTATAGAGTAATGAATGCTCGTGCAAAATTAGAGCAATAAAAACATGGAATTTTTATTTAGAAATTGATATTTGTAAGGATTGTATTCCATTATTTGTTTCATACAGAATTTTCCTTTTTCTGGTAATTTTCTTTTTCAGGGAAAGGAAAAGAAGAAAGAGGTGGCGGCCTGGGGGAGGTGACGTCTTAAAGGTGTGGATGGAGGAATCCGATGTGACACATGGGAGGGGGTGGGCCAACGCGGAAGGGGCGGGGCCCAGTGGACTTCATCAGAGGTGTTGTATATATATATATAAAAGCTGGAAAAAGCCATATGGACCCACATTGGGGAGCGTACGTGCGCCTTCTCCACCAAGTCGCTTTCAAGCTTTCAGCCACAATCACACGCCCTCTCCCCATTAATCTTTTCATTTTCTGCTTTTAAACCTTCCTAATTAACTCCCATTCACTGGACATTGGACGCACGTCATGTTACTTGTTATAAGACCTATATCTTTCTAAAAAAGTTAAATAAAATATTTACATTTATATTTTAATTAATTTATCTAATTAATAAAATAATATATAATCTAATAATATTTAACTATAATTAAATTATTTATATAATCTTTAATTAAAAAATAACTAAATTTTACAATAAAATAGTAAAATCCAATAGAAATGAGACACAATTACCCTCGTCTCTTGATATTTAAGATTTTATGATAAAAGGGATTTGAGTTTGAATGTTCATACTTTTTATATAAATTCTTAAAAATATTGGTACCTTATATATGTATGTAAAAATATATCAGATATTTTTTATCAATAAAATTTTTAATACGATACTTTTTACCAATTTTTCATTTGTTTTTATTCTTTCAGTTTTTGTTTTACATGACAATAAATTATCATCTCCTCAAGGTATATAAAGGTTTGGGTCAAATGTATACCAAAAATTGTTTGGGCCAATTTAGAACTGGGCCCGAACCCAATGATGCAAAAGTGGACCAAATTTGAATCATGGAGGGTCCAAGTGAATCTTGAAAACATCTTCAACCAATCATCCTATATACCCATTGTCCTTGGATTTAATTGGAGAAGGAGTGAGACATACGATCATTTAGAACGTGTTCGATCCTTAAAGAGTACTATTTTATTGTAGTTCTAGTCGCGGCATTTGAAAATACATCTTAGCTTATTGGTGCCTATGTTTAAGTTTGAGGATAATAGATAGCTCGTCCTGTCGAATATTGGTATCGCCTAGGAGGAAGGGAGATTTCACCCTACCCTTAGATTGTGGGTGAGCCTAACCCCTTTTTAAAAATTTCTATGCAAAAAAAAAACCAATCATCCTATATAATGATTTTCCAAATAGATGGATCCTCTCTCAAGAAGGTAAACTAAAAGATTGGGCATTGACTATGGTTTTGTGTTTTAAAATGATAAAAGATATTGATATCGTTTAAGAGAAAAAAAAAATTTTACTTTATATTTAGATTGTGGGTGAGCACAACTCATTTTTAAAAAATTTTATACAAAAAAATGGTAAAACTAGTTAGCGAAAATATAAAAAAATATCATTTGAATTTCAAAATCTCAAAAATAAAGAATTACTATAAAGATGTATTATTATTTGCTTTACAAAAATAATTAATAACTTACAAAATATAGTAAATAAATTGATTTAAAATTTTGAAATTCAAATAATATTTTTTTCTGCAATTTTACAAATTACTTGTGATGGTAACAAAAGAATATACAAATTTGGTTTCATCTAAAATTTATAATAAGCTTCTACCAAAAGACATTGGTCTAAATAGAAATAGTTTTAATTGTTTAAACATAAAATTTTAAATTTAAATTTATATAAATACAAAAAATGCTTTTGAAATAGTTACCATGATAATATTCAAATATTATCCAATCATATATCATTATAGGGATTCATTAAAATTAGGAGTACCCCAAAATTCTCCTCTTTAGCAAAGATTTCAATTCTGAGATTCCTTTACCAAGCTAGTCTCACGTGGCATTTTTATTTTAAAAAACTAAAATAATGACGATGCTCTGTAAAATTTAAGTCACGATGTGTTGAACTCAATGCAGAATCTGTCAACCGTGAATTATTCACTGAACGTCAGGTTTGACTACTCATCACTGACATGATGCATGGCTCTATTAACCATATCAAAAAAAGTTGTTTCTTGGGGTCTTGTATTAATCCAAAATATAACACTATCAGTTCCCAAGTAACAGAAACTGGTCTCAGCCCAAACCCAGCTTCCCTTTACACCCTTGAAAATAGAACAAAATAACGCAGCAACACTAGAAAACAAAATAACATTCAAAATGACTTCTGATCTCGCGTTGTTGATACATCTGATTTTCGTAGGAATTATTACAAATGTTTGGCTTGCCATATATTATCGCTCCAATGGAAGCAGAAGCACAATGTGCTTATTTGGAACTTGCAAAACTGGTGGATGGTGTTCTGACTGATGACTCTGATGTTTTTATTTGGGGCACGTAGTGTCTACAAGAATATATTTGATGATCGAAAAATATGTAGAGACATACTTCATGGAGGTCTGTGTAACTGATGGATGAGTAATTTCTACTGTAACAGTTTCTTGCTTGAACACTTTTTCTTTCTTCTTGGTTCAGGACATCGAGAAGGAGCTTGGATTGACCAGAGAAAAATTAATCCGCACGGCTTTGTTTCTGGGGATTGATTATACTGAAGGTGTAAGGTGTGATAACTAGTACCTCAATAGGCTTTGGTATTGTGTGATACACTTGAATATATAGATATTGGGTTTAGGTAAATTGACTGTATCTTCTCATATGATATGCCATTGTAGTGGAATTGGAATTGTAAATGCTATTGAGGTTGTAAATGCATTCCCTGAGGAAGATGGCCTTCTGAAATTCCGGCAGTGGGTTGAGTCACCTGATCCTACCATCTTTGGAAAGTTTGAAACAAAAAGCGGATCCAGTACCCGAAAGAAAGGGTCAAAAGTTGAAGAAAACGTTACTGGCACAAATTGCAACATAGAAGAGACTGGTGGATCAAAGCGTTTCCCATGCCCAGGAACATGAGTCCTCAGATGACATAAAAGAAACCAAACAGATTTTCATGAATAAACATGTAATCATATTTTCTGCTTTATTCTGTTTTCATTACTATATGGATGGTTCTTGCATATGGTGTCTCATATTTGATATGAATTTTGCTTTTCTTTTATGGTTTCTTATACAGAGAAATGTTTCTTTTCCAAGTGAAACAGTTATATCTGCCTACTCTTGCCCACAAGTGGACAAGTCAACTGATCCATTTGCCTGGGGAAAGCCGGATCATCTGGTTCTGCGCAAGTGAGTTTAAGTGACAGAACTATGGAAGTTCTGAATTTAATGGTGGATTATATAATGCATACTTTTCACTTGTTCAATTTTTATGCACGAATGTACTGATTTTCATTTAATCTTCTCATTTAAGACTCAACTGCGCTTGGAAGCGTTTTATACTTTCAACGAAAGATGGCAAAAATTCGCAGTAAGAGAATTAAGAAAGCAGTGAAAGGAATCACTGTCAATCACTCTTGAGAGTTTACAGAAGAATCTGCAGAGGACTTATCCAAGTGGGAAGAATGAGGCAGGAATTCCGCTGAACTTGGGATTAGCAAATCAGAGACTTTTAAGGGAACAGGAGAAATCCCTGCTGAAATGAAGCCATTAAATTCAAAACAGTCAGGGAAAAGGAAGAATTCTGGAGATACTGTTGCCAAGACTAAGATACAATCAAGGGAAAAGGGTAAATTGAATGCTCCTGCATCAGCTTCTGGTCTGGTTTTGTGGATGAGGTTGAATGTGATCAAAATGTTACTTATCATTCAAGTTCGGTCAATAAAACATCTGGAGTTGAACTGCAAGATAGAGGGAACACTAAACACAAGAGTGAGCTGAATGCTCATGGCGATACTGAGAATGCCACGGCAACATTTAGCGCGATGCCTTTTCTAAGAAAGAAGAGGAGGAAGAGATGAGGCACATCCGAAAGGCTACGATACATTTGGTGCGGTTGTAGAGAGATTGGCATGATAATGACTTCAACAATTAAATAAACCAGATCTTTCTAATTACTATGTAAAAGGGGCTCAAAAGAGGATGAGAGATGAGTTTCATTGAAGAGGAACAGCACTCTAGCACAGAAGAAGCAGCAGCAATGAGATGATCAGTACTCGCACACTATGAAGTCCGCAATGGGGTACCAAAATAATAATAGGACTGTCTGTTATCATAGACTTGGACATTTGCCTTGGTGACTTTTTTTCTTTTCTTTTTTCATATCCCAACTAAATATGAATTCCATTCCATGCGTTACATAATGTCTGAAAAATAAATTATACTATTTGAAGTAGGGAAGCTTATTAATATTTTTATAGTTTACATGGCTAAAAGAGACACTTTTTAACATAACTTTTATCGCCTTTAATATTGGAAAATAGGCTTTTTATTTATTTTCTACCTTGAGTTTTTTATCAAAACATTTTCTATGTTGTTGTGACTGTGGGTGCAAAAGGAAAAAGAAAATGTATAATGAAATGTTTGGAAAGAAATAATAAGGGCATACTTTTCTCGCGTGGAACTGGCATGCCATAGCGTGAACGTCAAGGAAGGGAGTGGCAGAGAAAGTCCTCGGTTAGCTGGAAGGTGGGGTCCCAAATATCCTCAAAATATTATATAAAACAAAAACCGCGAAGCATTGCTCTCGTTGAGAGTCGAACTCAAGACCTCCCGCTTACTAAACGGGTGCTCTAACCAACTGAGCTACGAGAGCTGTTCACGCTAGCGTTACAATAAAATTTATAGAAAACAAATATTATATGGCATTTCCGTAATTAAATGAAAGAGACGCTGGTATTTTAGAGGATGCGCTTACTGAGAGAAAAAAAGGCGTTTCACCCCGCGTAACTGTTGAGTCGGTGAGGACTGTCTCCCTCTCCATCTGGTCTTGTCTTGTTTTCTCCACTTCCCTCTTCATTTCACTTTCTCTCTCGTCCTCATCCATCTTCCGCTTTTATCCCTTTCAACCACTTTCGATTCACGCCTCACTTCCTGCTCAAAGCACCGAACTCCTCCTCCGATATCAACATTCCCACCTTTTGCTTCTAATATGGACTCCGATTCCTGGACTTCTGCTCGTTTCTCTAATTCTTCCCGCCGCTATCAATCTCGATCTGGTTTGTTTCTACTCGGAAATTTCCTTTTTGGGCTTTAATTTTCCTGTTTGTTCTCCCCCCGACCCGGCTTTTTTCCAGGGAAAATTGTGGGAAAGTTGATGGGGCCTTTGGTTATGTTCGTTACTGAATCATCGGAGGGGGATTCGTGTTTGTGCAGATCATCAGTACCTTGGTGGTATCGAGGATACGGATGGAGATGATGATTTCAGGGCCGAGTTTCTCTGTCCTTTCTGTGGCGACGAGTACGACGTCCTTGGGCTTTGTTGCCACATTGATGAGGAGCATCCTGTGGAAGCTAAAAACGGGGTATCAATTTCGTTTCTTTTCATATAATTTCTGGTTTCTAGTTTTTCCATTTAATTATTACTCGTATTTTTTGTCCTGGTATGATAAATTTTCATTTCCCCCCGATGGTTTTAATTTTAAATGCTAGTCATTTATGAGCAGGAAAAGAAAGGCATCAATTTTATTCGTCTCCATCCGCTGTCGTCCTTCCCTAAACATGAACACCGGTTTTGAGCTATAAACTGGAACAAATTAATTTTTTGCTCTAGTGTGGAACCGAACATGCAAATGTATTAAGGAAATGAAATGTAAATTGTTGCGGTAAACAAACCTATGAGATGCTAATGCTGTGACAGTTGATTATTTTCTGCAAAGTATAAATTTTGTCTTCTATCTTTTGACTAAACACGGGTCTTACAAGTGCTTCATGTTAACTTGTGGATGACTGATAGAGTCACAGGAGGGGCCTAGAGAGCTTGTCTACTGTTCTAAACAGGAGAATATGAGTACTTGTTAGCCTAGGATTATGCTTTTATCTTTATTTAACCTGTGTATTATGTTGAGTTTATATAAATTTTTTATCCTTGTTGTCTTGGACATTGTAGTTTGTCTGCTGACATTGATTGTTGTTTGTTATTTGCATTTTCAGATCTGTCCCGTTTGTGGTAAAAAGGTGGGAATGGATCTTGTTGGCCATATTACCATGCAACACAGGAATTTCTTGAAGATATCCTTTCATTTGGCATGTTAGATTTATGTTATCCTCGTTGTCTGCTTTGTAGTCTATATTAGCCAATAGACGCGCTTGTTGAATGTGCAATAGCTAATTTAGTTTTATCTCCATTCATTAAATCCTTTTGGGGGAAAAGGAAGACATTTCACTGTGGATAAAAAAAAGATCTCGTGTAACATTGCTATATAGTTTTAAGTGGGCATTAAAATATTGTACGCTGGATTCTAAGAATTGTCTGTATATATAGTGGTAAACACTGGTGGTTTGCTGTTAACAGATAATTATGAATTAGTCTGATGTGTTTGATCATAATCAGTAGGCTGTTATCTCCTGATATCAACATTTTTACTATCTTGTGGTGGCTCCCCCCACCCTGTATGCCATGCTATATGATTTAATATGTTTGTCTTCATCCACTTTTAAATCATGTTACAAAGGAACTCTCCATCTTCGGTGAACCAGTTTTATATCTCTATGCTAATCATAGAAATTCTCCCCTTCAATCTCGATACTTGGTAAAATGTCTTGGATTGCTTAGTTCAATTTTTATGATATGCTGGATTGGGGATTTTCACCTTTGTTCCTTAATCACAAATTAAGCTCATCACAAGAGGAGGTATAGGAAGGGAGGCTCTAATTCAGCAGTTTCATTACTGAGAAAAGGAGCTCTGCAGTCTCTTTTTGGAGGTCCTTCATATGTAGCATCCTCTAATTCTACACCTGATCCTCTGCTGTCATCGTTTATACATAACTCAGTTGTTGCTGATGAATCGCTGAATTTAATGTCATGTCCTCCAGTTGAAGCTACCCCTGTAAAGGATAGCTCAAAAGATGATTTGTTGGAAAGGTAGGAATCATGATATATTATTTGTTTGATTGAGCTTTTCTGTGTTAAAAAATGAGCCGAAACTTACATCCCCAGAAGTAGTTGATATGGAAGTCTCAGGATTGGATGAATGGGCATGTGCTTTATGTGTTAGATTCTGCATATGGCAAAACTCATTGCAATTTTGTTATGCTGAACTTAAAGATGTGAAGTAATCAGTGTCTTCAGCGGTGAAGCCTATGAGTATTATTAGTCTTGGTTTCATGTTTGAAGACCTGTGTTGTAATATCAATCATTTCAGAGCTCATCTATACTTACGTTCTAACACAGGAATGTTTGATTACAGAAATCCCCAAGAGTCGCAGTTGTCGGAGGAGGATAAAATAGAGAAGGCTCGGAGGTTTGAGTTCGTGCAAGGGTTGTTGAGTTCCACTATTCTTAATGATTAACTTATATATGGCAGTAATTGTTATCTAGTAAGTGTGCCATTAAGAGAGCACCAGGCATAATAAGCATGAATGAGGGAGGAGTTTATTGAGATCGTGAGAAGTAGTGGTTGCTAGAAGGGATATAAACAGTAGTTGAGATCGTTAAACATGTATGTTTGTATGTATGCATCTGTAATGTATCTGGAACTATTTGCGCAATAAATGCAAAGGTGGAAGAACTGCTCTTAATAGCGTGGCTACATGGTTGAATTTAAGTATTTAATAATCCAATATGAATGTACTTTAATTCAATAAATATAGAAGGCAGGGTCCAAATTCCATGCTTTTGAGATTGTGCTTTGTGATAAAGCCCTTAGTTTAAGAATGATAGAGAAAGGTGACTAGTATGGAATGAGTCCACTATTCTGAGAACAAACCGAAGAAACATGTGGATCAGATCAAATAAATACGAGAATTGATTACGTGTTTATTCCCTGTCCCCCTCCCTTATCCTCTCATTTCATTTCCTTTTTGGGGATGAAAAAAGGAATATAAAGAGAAACGATTCAATTTGATAAAGACATCAATGCCAATTTTGAGTATGAAGATGAAGATGTAAGCCGTGGACCCGTACCGCGCTATAACCAAGCATTTAATCCTCACCCAACTCCTAACCAAGCACCTTATAATCGGGTGACATCTGAAGTTACAGGTAGAAACTGTCACCTTCAAACATTTGATATCCACCGGCTCAAAACAGCTGAAGACCAGTTTTATAAAGTTTAATAAAGAAGACAAATAACTACTATCATATCATATAAAATCTTCAAATTGATATGAATTTTAAAATGAGTTGTAGGCAATTTATTATCATTATGAAAAGATAAGTTTATCATAATTTATTAATTGGACAACTCAAAATGCTACCAATGACAAATTAAGATGTTTTAATTAATAAGGCAATGTACCCCCACTAAGGACAAGTCATCATGACACTAATAATAAGTCATGGATCTTCAATTAACATATCAATGAGTCACTAATGATAAGTTAGAGTGTTACAGTTGATAATAAATTATAACATGATAAGTTATAATATCGTTAATAATAAGTTAAGATGAGCTTGTCTTTTCATTATTATAGTAAATCTTTTAAAGATTTTGTGAGACTTTTTATTAATTTGATAATTTTATGAAACTTGATAGTGATAATTTGTCTTTCTTTAGATTTGAGATTAATATCTTGAAGTTTAATTCATTTGAAGATCTAAAAGACATAATATAAGAGGTTATAAATAAAGAATAGTTTCAATAATAAATATGTAGCAAATAAATAAAATGATTAATATGGAATATATTCGTATTGTCTCATCATGTTAAGAGAAAAAGGAAAAAATCCCAGAATTCACATATATGATGGTAAAACAAGTATATTTTTGCTATAGATATAGGCCAGTCTGGAATGCTGATGCAGTCTAAGACGTGATTAATTAGAATAATCCATCTGATAATAATAATATAACGACATTGGAACTAACATGACAAAATGCAGCCACGTATGCACACAAGTCCACAACAAGCAAATTAAATACAAGAGGTGTGAGAAACGCGATCTCTTAAATAAAACCAGCATTATATTGTGCATATTCATTCTGATGAATGGATCTCCAAACGGCGTACTATAAATACCAGCAACAATATTCTTAATAATGCACCACATAGCTCAAATCATTATCACCCCTTCATACATAGTACTTTGTGTGGTTATTAATGGGTGTGTTCACTTTCAACAACGAGACCACCTCTAAAATCCCGCCAGCAAAGCTGTTCAAAGCCCTTGTTCTTGATGCTGATAATCTTATCCCAAAGGTCGTTCCTCAGGCCATTCAGAGCTCTCAAATTGTTCAAGGAGATGGTGGCGTTGGAACCATAAAAAATATCACCTTTGGTCAAGGTCAGTTTTTTACGCAAATATTACGTTCTACCTAGGATTATCTGATTTCACCGGCCAGTTGAATCAGAAATTGGTCCAGTGTCCTGTTTGGGGACAGGAAAACTGGTCAAGAACCTGTTGAATCAGCCCCCAACTGATAGAACCGGCCGTTAGCTAGACCGGCCGAACTGGTCACATTTATGATTTTAAACTACAGTTTATGCTTATCTATAGCACATAAGTACGGAAAAGGAAGAAAATGCACATTAACACACCCATATATATACACATATGATTGTGAAATTGCAGTGAGTCCATACAAGAACGTGACGCACAGGGTTGAGGAATTAGACGAACAAAACTGGAGATACAGCTACAGCGTGATAGAGGGAGATGCATTATCAGAGAAGATTGAGAAAATCACACACCAAACTCAGTTGGTGGCATCTGAAGAAGATGGAGGCTCTGTGATTAAGAGTTCTAGCACTTATTTCACCGAAGACGACTCTGTGATCACTGAACAAGATGTCAACTTCTCCAAAGATAAGGCTTCAGGTCTTCTTAAGGCTGTTGAAGCTTACCTCTTGGCTAATCCTCAGGCCTACAATTAAATAGTCGAGAGAGAGAGAGAGAGAGAGTTCTTCTACTTCTGGAATTTATTGTGACTTTCTGTATCTTCTTTGTGGTGATGGTGTTTCCCTTATTATTAATTTCCTCGGATCATCGTGTCGTCTTTGTTTGTAATAATTATTTCACAGATTTATATATGATATGATTCATGGATGAATGTTTATTGTATACCCTAAATTTAAAAAAGTTAAATTTCATAAGAAAAAGAACAACAGGGCCATTACAAAAGACACACACAAGGAGAATCAGAAGAAACCTACTTAATTGACGATAAACTCATAAACTTCCTTAAATGGAAGCTCTTATTAGCGACGAAACTGGCTTTAATATGTGTGTGTGTGTGTGTGTGTGTAAAGAGATCATCATATTACTCCCACTTCATTCAGTTGTAAGAGGGATTGGCCAAGACGTAAGCCTCAACGGCCTTAAAGAGTCCATCTCCCTTCTGCTTCCCTATCTTTAGCTCTTCCTCGCTTGGCTTGGCGTCTCCCTTTGTCACGTAGTTGACGGTCACCTTCACGACGGATCCGCCATTAGGAGCGGCCGCCAACTTGGTCTCGACGGCGATCTTCTCCAGAGTCTCAGGGAATGTGTCGCTCTCCACTAAGGCGTAGTTATATACGAAGTTATCCTTGTCTGCAACTTCTACCTTGTGCTTCGCGTAGTGCACTTGTCCATCTGTACACAAAAATACCCAAAACATTCTTAAACAGATCGAAACGAAATCATCATTGAATGACGGAGAAAGAGAAATTAAAGAAATGGGACCTTCGAGGTAGTTGATCTTCTTGATGGTTCCTGCGGCACCAGTTCCTTCGAGGATCTCAACGCTCTGGACAGCATCAACTACCTTGGGAATGAGGTTGTCGCCATCAAAGACAAGAGCTTTGTAGAGTGTGGCAGGGGCAACAGCGGAGATGTTCTCCTTGGAGAAAGTGAAAACTCCCATTATGAGTAAGTGATATGTAAAAGGAAGAAGATTGAGAAGGTGCTTAATATAGCTAGATTTTGCTTAGCTATAGCTAGTAGTGATGGATATGGTTGATGAGACAAGATATGTTAGATATTTATAGGCATATGCGAGCTAGCTAAGGTTTGGTGGTGATGAAGAAGCACATTACTTGAGGCTGTTGGATCTGTGTGTTTGCGTTAATTCAGTATTAAGTGTTTCCAACAAGTAGACGAGAGAGTAGTCAGACATGGCGGATTTGCATATTCTGAGTTCGAGAAGGCATCTGACTGGTCTGAGTCTTATCAAATCACTCGGTCAGATTTGCTTCGCTGAATGTCTACATATTTTTCCGCAATAATTTTTCCATAAAAGGATACAACAGCTAACTTCTAAATGTAGGATCAGAAGAGATTGATTTTTGAAACAATTTAATTTAGAATTAAATAATATAAAGTCTAAAAGAATTAAAATGTCGCATTCTATATATAGGAACAAGTGGCTCATTGTAGAAAAATATGTCGACATTCAGCGAAGCAAATCTGACCATGTGATGTAACCAGTTAGACGCCTTCTAGATTTCAGAATATTCAAATCCACAATGTCTGACCACCTTACATCAAACTCTCTCGTCAACTACTTTGAAACACCATTACAAAATTAACGTACACACACACATAGAGCCAACAACCTCAAGTAATGAGCTTCTTCACCACCAAACCTCAGCTTGCTGCTGCCTATATAAACGTGCCATATCTTCTCCCATGAACCAATATCAATAACTGCTAGCTAAGCATTATCTTCTAAGCTTTAAGTTTTCTTCTTCTACACACCAAATAATCATAATGGGTGTTTTCACTTTCTCTGAGGAGAACATCTCCGCTGTTGCCCCTGCCACACTCTACAAAGCTCTTGTCTTTGACGGCGACAACCTCATCCCCAAGGTAGTTGACGCCGTCCAGAGCGTTGAGATCCTCGAAGGAACTGGTGCCGCAGGAACCATCAAGAAGATCAACTATCTCGAAGGTCTAATTTCTTTAATTTCTCTTTCTCCGTCATTCAATGATGATTTAGTTTCGATCTGTTTAAGAATGCTTTGGGTAATTTTGTGTACAGATGGACAAGTGCACTACGCGAAGCACAAGGTGGAAGTTGTAGACAAGGACAACTTTGTATATAACTACGCCTTAGTGGAAAGCGACACATTCCCCGAGACTTTGGAGAAGATCGCCGTCGAGACCAAGCTGGCGGCCGCTCCTAATGGCGGATCCGTTGTGAAGGTGACCGTCAACTACGTGACAAAGGGAGACGCCAAGCCAAGCGAGGAAGAGCTAAAGATAGGGAAGCAGAAGGGAGATGGACTCTTCAAGGCCGTTGAGGCTTACGTCTTGGCCAATCCCTCTTACAACTGAATTATTAGTTTCTCACAGTCATATGAATGTTATAGATAATTAAATTGAGGTCCCCATGATTAATAAGTTCTCTTATGTAGGGCAAGTGATAAGTCTCTATATGGTGTGGGCCCCTCCATCAGTTATTGATTAAGGTTTAGTATCTGATCATTGAGGGTGTCATTTGTGTGTGTTTCTTCCAATTTCTTAAGGAATTATCAGATTGTATGTTTTGGAATTTTGTGACGCTGATATTTAGTAAAGTGTAGTGGCCATATAAGTTCACGTGTCAACATTGATCTGATTCATTGTTCACCTATTCTATTTTCTACGTAACAGTTCTATGATTGAAACCTAAATTACTACATCTCAGAAAGTGACATAAAGTTAAACAATTAATTAACAAAGATTATCACAGGTTCGATCAATGTGTTTTCCACTATTACTGATTAATTAAAAAAAAAAAAGAATTACGCAATCGAGATATCACTGGGGGTGTCCAAATATGTCCCGTCCTAGTCCCAATAATTTTAGTACGGAGTCTATCCTATCCTGAAAAGGACCGGACGGGAAATCATCGGGACGGGATGGGACAGGTCTCAGCCTGACCCTCAGGATTCCTGTCCCGTCCCGACCCTATTTTTTTTATAAAAAAAATATATATTATATTTTCTTATATTTCTTACTTTGTACACTCTTCTCAAGCTCTCCGTCTCTCTTTTCTTACACTTTATTTGCTCCTAGTCACAGGTCTCGCCAGTCGCCACTCTTATACAAATATTTTTACTTATAAATATTTCTATACAGATATTTTTATTCTTCCTTACTATTATTTTTTCCTCTTATCTGGGTAAGTTATTATTTTATATTAGGGAGAAATGTTTGTATTTAGAGAAAATTGCCGTGGTATTTTATATAGAATAATTTATTGAGATAAATTTATTATAATATTTTTAAAAAAATTGAGAATTTCCATCCCGTCCCGAACCCGTCCTGGTCCCATCAGGACTGGGACAAATTCGGGACGGGACACGAGACGCATTTTGCGTCCCATGCACTATATCGGGACGGGACACGGGACGGGATTATCCCGGTTTCGACCTGTCCCGTGAACACTCCTATATACCACTATAATTATAGAGTTAGGAATATTTAATAATATGACAAATCTATATTTTTAATCATCTAATTATCTGTTTTCCAATATAAAAAAGAAAAATCAGCTGTCCTTATTATCAAAGAACTTCATAAGAAACCCCCTAAAATCAGTTGTCATTGAAAAACATCTCTCTGAGATGTTTTCTTTTTTCAAAAAAAAAAAGTTGATAAAAAGTTAACTGTTTAGAAATTTTATTAGTTAGAGTGACTTGAATTTAAGTGGGTACAATTTATATTTAGTCAATATAACTCTTCTTAAGCTAATTCCAATATATTTTTAGCTATATAAAAATAATTTTTATGTTAAAGACTTTTGTCCATAATTAAAGATAAATTATATATAACCAAAAAAAATTATATAATTGAAATTGAGTTGCACCATGTCTCTTTTGCTAATAAAATTTTTAGACATATATTTTTAACCAATTTTTCCTATTTCTTTGGCTCCAATAATATTTAAACTTGACCTAATAATATCAAATATAAGATGATATATTAAGAAAATAAGTTGTTGTTTTGTGAACATATTTCAGGGCACATGAGAATGCTTAGTTTGGCCAATAATTTTATAATTTAATAGTATAAAAATTCTCAAATAAATGAAAATAGTAAGTTTAGTCGTATTTTTAATCTCAAGTTATTAATATTTAATTTTTTAATTAAAAAATAATTTATTGATTAAATCTAAATAAGTTAATTGTGATGGATTTTAATTTTTTGTAAAGAAAATTAAACCTAACCATTTTTTGTGATTTAAATTCTAAATCAAACATATCTTGAAAGGTGTGATAGTATAAATATCCAAACAGGAATATAATATGATATATAAACAAGTTGAAGAGTTGAAGCCCTGTGGATATATGAAAGCAAAAGGCTTGGGTAGGTAGGTGGCAATCTTGACAATGAAGTCCACTTCCCTTTAATTAATTTCATTTTTGAACAAGTACACATGTCCTCTATTCCCTCAATTTCTTAATTACCTATTTTGTACTAATTATTAACCATAATTTATCAGATCCTTAAAAAATTGGCCTCACTTTCGGTTTGATTTAAAAGTGTATAATTATTCATATATTATGTTAAGAACCAAGTTGATTCCTAAATATAGGATGATTATTAATTTTTATAATTTTATTCCTATTAAATATAAGTAACTTATAGAGTACTTAATGATAATTTTTTTTAATATCCTTTTTCTAATAGGAACAAATATAAATTCTTTTATTAATTTAATTTTATTTTATTTTTTAATATTCAAGAATCGGTATAAGTAATTTTTATATATATGGATGCAAACAGAGTGGTATATAAATATGAATAAATTAATTAATTATGTGTATTATTTGTCTTACTTCTTAAGAAAGAAAATATATCAAAAGCAAGCTCAAGGCAAGTCAAATGAAATGAAATGAATTAATTTTTCGATTTTTTTTATAATTTAAAATTACAAATACAAATAATATATGAATATAAAATTAGCACATCACATACAAAAAAAGCACCTAGACAACTTTATTGAATGGAGATAAAAGTAATTAAAAAGGATATATGTAGTTTATCTTTTTTAATTTAAAGAATATAGAGAGAGAGAGAGAGATGTAATTGAATTTAATTATTGATGGATACAAGAGAGAGTCTAGGTGCGTCCTCTAGAAGATGCCACGCTTTTTAAAACCCGCCTTCTTTGACTAATTCATTACTAGTTTTCTTTCAAATTAGGTCATCCAAGTCATCCTCTAATTAATGCCATCAAATTATTTAAATACCATGGAGAAGCAGGCACCGCAAATAATAATTTTTTTTTTTACAATTATCAATTATCTCAATTTAAATAGTATTATTGAGAATAAATAAATCTAATAATAACAAATTTTATTATATTAAATAAGATTGACTATAAGTATTATACAACATCATTGCACATGTGTACTTTTCTATTAAATATCAATAATTAAATATTTAAATAAATTATTAATTAAAAAATTTCACTCAATCATTTTATTAAATATTTTTTATTTTCATCTACTTTTTAGAATACTTATATGTAGGGCTTGAAATACACTCATCACCATATATCCAATCGCCTTTGCAAATGCATTTGTCTATAAAATTTGGTCAAATCATTTTATGAAGAGCGTGTGTGTGTGTATATATATATAAATGCAATTCTTCTAAAATTTCTCCATACAAAATTCTAACCTCTAATTTTATAATTAAGCTCTACTTGATAATCCCCATGTTACAATATCACTAAATGATTGCTAGAATTACTTAAATAATATATTTCAAGCAGTCCAATTACTTAGCTACACTTCACTTCGGCTAATGAAGCACACTGATGAGCAAGTGTGGCTATAAATAGCATCTTCCACTCTGCTCAAAAACCACGCCAATCAATCCACTTCTTCTTCATCTCCTATACTTGCTTCTTAATTTCCATTCTTCTTCTTCGTCTTAAGTTCATCAGAATCATCATGGGAGTTTTCACTTACGAGCACGAGCACACTTCCACGTTGCCTCCGGCCAAGATTTGGAAAGCTTTCACTAAAGATTCCGATGAGCTCATCCCCAAGGCCGTCGAGCCCATTCAGAGAGTCGAAAACGTCGAGGGAACCGGCGGCCCCGGCACCGTCAAGAAGCTCACCATCGTTGAAGGTATGTTATCAACTTCTTCTCTTCATGATCGATCTTGCAAATTTACAGAAACAGACAAAACTTAGATAAAAAAAAACATGAAATTGCAGGAGAGAAGACCTATCATGCGTTGCACAAAGTGGAAGCAGTAGACGAAGCAAGCTATGTATACAACTACAGCGTAGTGGAGGCCGGCGATTTGCCGGAGACGGTGGAGAAGATATCGGTGGAGACGAAGATTGTAGAGGGTCCGAACGGAGGAGCGGTGGTTAAGATCAGTGTGAGGTACTTCACCAAAGGCGATGCTCAGCCCAGCGAAGAAGAACTTAAGACCGGCAAAGCCAAGGGCGATGCTCTCTTCAAGGCCATTGAAGCTTATCTCTTGGCTCACCCTGAATACAATTAAGTTAATTAATCACTTAATTATGCCTTAATTAAGGGTTTGTGTGTAATTTGCTGCTTTGTGTTCTGCGATCGAGGGTGTGAGATGTCCTTTGTGATTTCATAAAAAGCTTGAGTTTGTGATCTCTGGGTTTGATATTAATAATAAGGTTAGATATGGAATCTGAATATATGTGTTTGATATATAGAGTTGAATATATATGTTTATATATTTCAGATTGAGGGTTTCAATCGTGTTTATCCGATCTACTTACTCTATTGCTCATTTTATTGGGACAAAAGATATGAACAAAAATAAGTTTAAAAATGAGTTGATTTAGTGTTATAAGATTTTGTTATATTTTTTAAGATATTAAGTTTAATTCTTAGAAGATATATTCATGCTAGAGTGGCAGTTATGATCCTAAATCTGGATACTTAGTAATATGATCTAATAAAATAATATTTATATAGTTTTAAATTAAAGATATATTTAACTAATTTAACTAAATCAAAAAAAAATAGTTTAATTAGTTAGTATATAGCACATTGATTATTTTTCTTAATTTTCTCCCATTCTCATACTCGAGAGAGTATCAATAGGGGTAATTGGGGAAAGAATTAGTAAATTTGATAAATAGAAGAATTAGTAAATTTGATAAATAGATCTTATATATTTTTTGTTATATAGAAGTTTAGGTGGGTTTGATAATAATCCTCTACTAAAATCAAGGTACATCCTTAAGATTTAGAGAAGACTCACGAGATCGCCTACTAAAAGATTCATTATAACAGTAGCAAAAATTGAACTCGATAGATACTAGCATGTTTTTTACTATTTGTATCAATTTTTATTGATAAATATATTTTATATTTATGATTAAGATCAACTTACTAATTAGATTTTATATTAGATTTTATATTTAGAGTTAGATGAGTATAAAAGATATGAACAAAATAGGCAAGGGATCTCTCCATTGTTTTCCATTTAACTAAAACTGTGAAGTTTTGATTGTAAATACAAGTAATAGATATTTGTTAAGTATGTGATGTTCTAGTATTCTTTATTAAAGGTGTCTGTATAATATTTTATTGTTTATATAAAATTATTTTACTTATATTTAGAATCAAAATTACCCTATTTTTAACTAAATAGAGGGTAATGAAGAAGGCTGGCCACCCCCGGTCGAAACAAAATTATACCTTTTCATAGACTATTACATTTTACCAATAACTAAAAAAAATATTTTTAGGCAATAAGACAATCCAAAGGAAAAATGAGATTTTTTTTTTAAAGTAATTCCATGTAAAAAGAAAGTTGTTAGATATATTAATGAAAAGGGTAGATATAAAGTCTTTTAAAAAACATAAAGGAAGATTGAGAGACTACTCAATCATATTATTAAATAAGATATTTTGATTATAAATATATTCAAACTTTTATTTTTATGAGGCATAATGACATCATCTGATTTATATAATCAACTCCACGGGTTAAGATTTATTATTATTGTTAATTAATTAATAAAGCATATTTATGCCTTTTTTTACAAGTCATAGGTGTATAAATGTGTTAACTTTGAAAATAAACTTAATGAAAGAATGACATTTTGAATATTTAGAGCATATAACTAAAATAGAGTTGGTCTAATAATATAAAGCTTGTTAGATCTCTTTAAGTCTTAAGTTTAATTACTAGATGAGATATTTATGTTAAGAGGGATGATTACTAATCCCCAAATTGAATTCTTGTATTTAACTAAAGAAATACCTAACTTTTTATAATTAGGATATAAAAAAATATTGTTCATACCAGTCGTGTTTGATGATATTACACTTTTATACAAAGAAAGATTAAAGGGAATCAATGGGATTATTCACTCAAAAAGTGACATTTAGAAAAGTCATATATGTAAGGCTTAGCCATATACAAACCCTACATAAGTTCATTGATTAATCCCCTAAAATTGAAATAGATAGTGAATTGTGCGTGTGTGTGTATATATATATATATATATATATATATATATAATTATAAATTTGTCTTTTGCACCTAAATTAAAATTGTAAGTTTATTGATGATTGATTTTCATCAAGTTTATTGACTTTACATGGCTTGAACCCGAATCATCAATAAGCATAAGAGTGGTTTTTCCTTCTTGTAAAAAAGGTAAGTTTCCAATTAATTAATTAAAGTGAATTATGCAATAAATAATTGGCAACTCATAGCAAGGCCGGTATGGGAATTGATATCTGGGGTTGCTCTATTAGGTGGAAAGCAGACAGAGGAATAAACAAGATGCAGGCCTTGATCCTTTAATTTTTTTGTATAATCCGCTCAATTTATTAGAATTTTATCCTAAATATATTCAGATTTGACTCATATCGCATATCTAGTTATGGTAGGTGAATCTCCTAATAGGAATTTTCTGCATACATCAAGGCTCGAACTTGAAATCTTATTTAAGTGATACCGAACTGCTTATCACTCGGATTAACCCCCGTTAGTTTGATCCTTTAATTAAGTTTGCAGCTAAAGTCCAACTTAGAAACATTTTATATTACTATTCCTATAAATTCTAATTATAAGAGTTATTTAATTTTTTAAATAAATTAAAGAAAATAAATAATATAACCAAGATCCGAACAATGTCTTGTGTTTAGTCCGTGTGAATGCAAGAAACTTTTATGAGAGAGCTACTAACAATTAGGTAAAACAATATTTAAATTTAATCCATTCAAATCATCATATTAAAAAAACTCTTAATAGATATAATCAATAAAGATAGTTTTAAAAAAATTATAAACTTAAAAAATAAAATAAATTGATATTTTATATTTAAAATTAAAATAAATTTAGATGAATCTTACATATAGTAAGAGAGGGATAACTGTATAATGATATTTAGTGTAAAAGTCATGCCATTTTCAGCTTCTTATTTGCTCTATGAAGTCATGATAATATTAAAGAAACAAACGGTGGATTTGGTCGTTTCAAACAAGAATTTCAACTGATTTGAATATTGGACACCATTTTCTAATACGTCTGGAGAAATTATTGCTTCTGGCTTGCTTCAAGGCAATAACTCACAGTAGTCAACAATATTTAACTGGGTAGACCAAGAGAGTTTGACATATTTAAAAACCCCTTAATTTAAATAATATGAATCCAAACATCATTAAACAACAAAAAGCCACTTACGGCTGTTGGGATGCACGTTTGGGCCCCTAACCATGATCCCAAACACATCCTAAAATAGTTCCTAAACATGGGCATCTACTATGTATATCAGTGAAAGTTGAACAAACAAAAGCTCGAAGGATGCTAATTTCAACGTTAATGGTAATGCCAGATTCCTCCAAGGTCTCGCATGAAACATCTTTTCCGATGGGTTCATCAATCTCCAAACCATCAAAAAGAAAAACAAAACAGACTTAAAAAATTGTTGCTGAAGATGACTCAGGTACTAAAACACTGCCGCCATGAGACAGTTGCTTTATTTCACATCAATGTACAGTATGTATACAAGTAAATTTCATGTTTTTCAATATAATGAAAAGTATTGTTCCATTGAGTCTAAAATCTTAGAAAACTCTATCTTAGCAATCTAACACATTAATGCATTAGCAACAAGAGATACATATCAAACATTTGAATGAAATTAATTATCATACATTATTAAGAAGAAAGGAAAAAGCAACGCTAAGACAAAAATTTATCAGCACAAAGACAATTTTTTTTGTCTACCTAATTTATTGGAGTTTTGCTCCGATTACATTCAGATTCAACCCGCGTCGCATACCTGACTAGTAGGTGAATCTCCTAGCAGGAATTTTCTATATACGCTAAAGTTCAAACTCAAGATATCGTTTAAATGATACCAAATCGCTTACTACTTAGACTAATCCTCCTAAGTAACATAAAAACAAAATAAATTTACTAACCAGATGACTTCATCAGAACATCAATAGTAATAAGATCCAATAACTTTGACCAGAAACAAACAAGTAACAGAGGACCTCACCTTGTTATATTTTCTCAACAACCCCTTAGAAACCAACTTGTGAAGAAGCTTCTCTGCCTTACCATCCTCACTTTTATCAAGATGTCCAATAATAGTTTTAAAAGTTATTATGTTAGGGTGCAGTCATTGTCTTCCATTTTATCAAGGAGGCCTTTGCCTCATCAAACAAACCCTCTTTGCAAAGTCCTTTAATCATAACATTATAGGATACAACATTTAGATAGTAACCTTTGATCAAAAGATACTGAAAAATTTCTCTGGCCTTATTTAGTTTTTCACCTGTGCATAAACCATCAATGAGAAAATTATAGTTGCGGATAGTGGGTCGAATTTCCTTTCTAACACTATGTTCAAATAATGCAATTGCTCGATCAAGATATTCTTTTGCATAATGTATGTAACAATATATTATCAGTAATTATATTAGGGGGATGACCACTGTGATGCATCTCATCAATAATATCAGGAACATATGAGATTCTTCCTGCTTTGCACAAGCCGACAATCATAGAAGTATAACTTACGGTGTCTGGAATCAAATTTCTTGAACGCATCTTCTTAAAGATATATATGGCCTCATCTGATCTTTTATTCTTACAATATCCATAAATCAAAATAGTATAACTCCACGCATCTGGTCTCAAACCACTTTTAATCGTCCTATTAAATACTTCCTTTGCTTCCTGTACATTATTGATCATACCATATCCATTCATTAAGCTGTTAAAGGAAACGGCAGTAGGCTTTTGACCAATCTTCATGATTTTAGAGACCATGGCTTGAACTTCTATGGTCCTTGCATCTTTACAAAATGCATCCACCAATATAGTAGGGTGATCTTATCCAGATTGATGCCTCTTTGATACATATCATTCAATAACTTATTTCTATTGATGGATTTTGCAGAATCCATCAATCATAGAACTGTATATCACCGTGTCAGGAAATATTTCTTCGTCAATCATTTCTAAAAACAAACCAAACGCGTCATTTACAAATCCATCTTTATAAAGCCCATCAATCACTGTGCTATACATAACAACATTAGGCTTCATTGCAAGTCTAGGAAGCTTTCGGAGTAATTTGACAGGAGAGACTGTTTTCCCCATTTTACATAACCCATTGATTATAGTGCCATAACTAACTTATCCAAAAAGTATCCTTTTGCAATTAGCTCATCACAAAAACCCAATGCGTCCCCAACCATGTTATTGATGCAGAGTCCCTTCAATAGTGTAGTCAAAGTTATAACATCCGGTTGAAAACCCATCTTGAAAATCTTCCCCAATACAGAGAAAGCAGAATCCAACTGACCCACGTGGCAGTAACAGTTGATCAAAATGTTCAGAAATACTAAAGATGGAGTGAAACCCTTCAACTCCACCTGAGAAGAGAGTGAAATAGCAGTGGGATAATGCTTCATCTTGGCAATGGCTCCTAAAGTTGGGTTAATTTCAACTATGGAGGGAGGGGGACGCTTACGGAGCAGGCGATTGAATGAATCAAGGACATCTGCGACGTCGTTTGGATTTGGAGAATGGGAATGAAGGAAGAACTTGAGATCTAAAGAGAGAAGGAAGTTAGAAGAAGATGATGAAGTAAAGAGGGGAAATTGAAGGAAGGCATACCTTGTAGCTGTAGAGCACAACATCTTCACAGAGCAAAATGAGAGAGAGAGGACTGTCCGAACTCACCAACATCAAACCTGGTGAGTGGAACTCTGATTTACTTACCCTCTTTTTTTAATTATATTATTAAAATGTACGAAATACATTATCTTTTAAAATTAATATAACAAAAGCGCCATACTTACACCGGCAATTGACATTATAAGTCAAATAAATGATTTCATTCGTTCTATGCTCATAGGGAATCTGTTTACTTCAATTGTCAGAGCATTTGTAAGTCTACCCATAATATTGACCGGTTCCATAATATTGGCTAAAGATTTAAGTAGCTACTGTCACTTTAATGTGCTGCCAAATTTAATACCCACACGTAGTAATCTATGTTCATTGAACGAGTGTCCTCCGTTGACACTCAGACATCTTATAGAATTATTGACTTCTTATGGTTGATGTATCCCTGCAACGAGGGAGGAAGAAAGTCTAGTTACTATAATATAATATAGTAATATAAAAATTTTCACCAGTAACAGGGGAAAAATATAATTTTTAATTCAAATTTCAATAATTTATTATTATTTGAATTATACGACAAGTACCTTACGTTTATTTTATTAAATTCTTTAATTATATTTAATTATGTATATTATTTTGTATATGCATTTAAGTTAAATGAAAGGAGATTAGAGAACTACTAAATAAATACAAGTATCTTGTTATTTTACATACAACTTGCTGTTAATATAATAAAAAATAAGGAATTATTACAAGGCTTTAAAGTAAAAACTTAATTTTTAAAAATTTGTAATGATAGTTCTAGTAATAAGTATGCAGTATGAACTTATTTTTCTTACTAAAAATTGTTATTATTCATTTTTTAATTGTCATTAAAATTTTTAAATAATTAAATAACTCCCTTAAATTGTACCTCATGAATAGTATAGTTTTTTTATTCTCTCTTGGTCATTGGAATAAATTGTTAGTTCTAAATATAATTATTTGTTAATTTTATTTCTACTATAGGAGGAAAGAAGGAGGTGAGAGAAAATATATAATTTTTTTTTTTTTTGTTACAAACGACAAGCTTAAAGCTTGAAAAATATACCACAAATCAGACATTAATCCTGTAAGTCCGTTCCCCCATCAACGAAGGAAGCGTCATTCATAAAATGAGTCCTGCAGCTTTCTATAACATCTGAAATGTGAATGGTCTGAAAATCTCCAGAGTGTGCCTCTCTAGCTAAGATGTCTGCACAGGCAAGTATTTATCTGTTTACATGGAATATCTCAACATGCCAATCTCCATAGATAAGCTGTCTAGTATCCTCTATCACATCCCCAAAACGGTGATTTTCTCCACTATCGAGCAAAAGATTAATTGCCTCAAGCGAGTCTGAGAAGACTTGAATTTCACTGAAATTTAGTGCTTTGCATACCTCCAATCCAGTCTTGATTGCTAAAATCTCTGCCACAGTGAGAAGGTATACTTCCAGAGCTTTCTTGAATCCCCTGATCATCTGACCTTTATCACCTCTAATTACTTCTCCACAAGCTGCTTCGTTGCCCAGTCTGACTGAAGCATCAACAGCCAACCGAAGAATGCCGATTGGTGGGGGTTCCCAATGTGCGTCTCTTTGAGGGTGGGTGAGAAGAATCTGATGATGAAGCTTTCCATTTGATACTTCTTCCATAAGATGAAATTAAGCCTTGCTGACATACAGAAGTTACAAAAACATTTGAGCCTTCAAATATCTGTTGACATCGTGCTTTCCATATCTGCCAGCATACTTGTCCAAAGATTTGAGACCATGGCCACCGGTTGAATCTCCACCGTCCTGGAATATTTCTTGAATTACATTTAAGCCAATCCTGCAAGTCAGTAGAGAAGAAAACAGTATAATGGTTAGAATGAATAAATTGATTCCACACTTCTCTCGCGCTCTCACAGTCTCAGTGCATGGATAATACTCTCCTCACAATTACATCCCAGGCGACAATTTGCTGGATCTGAAATCCCTCTCTAGGCTCTTAGTGAATTAGTAACTACTCCCTCATGACAAACTTGCCATAAAAAGAATTTTATTCTTTCAGACACTTGCCAACTCCATATTTGTTTCCAGATCTATCGACCATCGGATTCATCTGCTTTAGACAAGAATTTATATGCAGCTTTCACCGAAAATTTCCCATCCGAGGCACATTGGACGTGGGAGTAATTCTGCGAAGTACATCAATGACCCAGTCAGGAAGGAAATGTCTCCATTTAACCACATTGCAGTTACCATTGGGTAAGACAAAATCAGCAACTAAGTCTCGTGACACTATCTCATTAAAGCCATGTGTAAATCAATAAGTGGGCCGTTTAATGGGGTTCATTGATCCCACAAAAAATAAGTTGATTTTCCAGCCTTGACGTTTTTTGCCCAAACCTGTAACAAGAGTCCCAGACACTCGCAATAGATTTCCAAGTAAGCGATTGAGTTTTTTTTTTTTTTTTTTGGGAAACCTCAGGGAAGGGTTGGTTGCCACGTTCATATTTACTTCTCAAACATCTAACCCAAAGCTCTTCTGGTTTTGTAATTAAGCCCCAGCAAAGCTTCGTAATAAAAGCTTTGTTTTGCATTTCCAGATTTTTAATTCCTAATCCTCCAGCATTCCTGCTTTTCAGGATCTTATGCCAAGCTATGAGGTGCATCCTTTTCGCATTATCATCCTGGCACCAAAGAAAGTGTCTGCTAATTTTCTCAATTTCCTGCAGAATTCCTTTCGGCAGCACAGTCGATTGCAATTGGTAGGCCGGAAGTGCAGATATGACAGCTTTAATAAGCACTGTTCTACCATCCATATTGAACTTACCTTTCCAAGAAGACAAACTCAATCCGACCTTTTGTGTGATATGCCTAGAGGTTTCTTTGGTTACCCTTGAGTGTATGAGGTACTCCCAGATATTTGCCGAGATTGGCAGTGATACCAACACCCAAATTCTGACTAAGTTGCCAAGCATGGTTGAAGCGTATGTTTCTAGAGAAGAAAGCTTTGGATTTGCCCAAGTTGATGTTGTGTCCCGAGATAGCACAAAAGCGACTCATAACTTGTTTAATATTATCCATTTGATCCAAAGTCGATTCTGCAAATAAGAGAAGGTCATCAGCAAAGAACAAATGCGATATATGCGGGCCCTTGTTCTTTGAGGGACGTTGGGGATTCCACTTTGGGCATAATCACAATGTTTGTCTGATTGAATTCCCCAACGGAAGGCATTTTTTACCAACTTACAGACTGCCTCACCCACTTTCTCCCATTGGGTTCGGAAAAAGTATGCTTGTAGTCCATCTGGGCCTTGAACTTTAAAAGGCCCCATAGCAAACGCAGCATTTTTTATGAGTGTTGGTCACTTCCCTATGCAGTAATTCTAGCTGTTGATCTTGCAGAGTAGGGAACTCATTTGGCCAATGGGGATCAGGGGTAATATTGGAATCACTGGTGTAGAGAAGCTTATAGAAATTGGTTGCCATCTGATGAAGGGCTTCTGGATCATGAACCCAATTAACCACATCCTCCTCTTTAAGTGTCAAAATTTTCTGCTTCCTTCTCTTAACCATTGTTGAGGAGTGGAAATACTTGGGTGTTTTTGTCTCCCCATTGGAGCCAATTACACCTCGATTTTTGGTACCACAGAAGCTCCGATGCCCATATGACTGCATTCAAAGCAGAAGAGGTTTAATCTACTAGAATTATTATTGCAAATATTGTGAAGGGTGTGTCAAATTTTTTTTAATATAACTCTTATCTAAAAGATATATTATCTTAAAAGACGTGTCTAGTGTGCTTATTCTTGAGGAGTATTGCTAACACTGTCTTCACTCAAATTTTACAGATTTTGCCAACATAATCCATGCTACTCTACATTAAAACCTCTCCCGCTGCCACAATATGAGGAACCAGTTGCTCTTGTAGGTCCAATTCGACACAAATGCGTGCATACTTGCCTCTTTCAACCTTCACCTCCGGAGACAGTTGGTCTGCAAGAGTATTAGTGTCTACTCGTAGTGTCCGTCCAATCCGTTCCCCCACTCTCGCAATGAAATGGTTATTGTACCCCAGTAGAGGAATATGTGGAATACGAACCCAGGTGACTATGCGTCGGAGTGGATTTTTGAATGGGTCAAAATATGGCGTCCATCTCTGAACCAGGATGCAGTGTTGGGCTATCACCCATTGACCCTCTCGTACAAAACTTTCCGATAGTGTGCTTTCCAGAATTTTTCTGTTTGTAAACCTGACCACAAAATATTGGGTAGATCTATGAGTTCAAATTGAGATACCCAAAGTCGAGCAAGGTTCGTTTTGAGCATATACAGTTTGTATCGCCTCCCAAGAACCTTGATGACAAGGGAGTAGTTCCACGGCTTGCACCACTCGTATTCTTCTTTTGAAATGGAGACTGTAGTATAAAATCTTCATCAACCTTTTTATTTCTTCTGTTGGTTCTGGCATCTTCCAATAAATTTCCTTATCATCAGTCAATAGATCCTCGGCTTCCAAACACTCTGCTCCGTTAGCAATCCCATTATACCCCATGAAGGATTGCTTGTAGGATGGTATTTGCGACCTGTTGCTCGTCTAGTCAGTGCTTGAGCTTGACAAGGTTTCATCTTTTCCATTTTTAGTAGTTGCGCTTCCTTGGAATTGCTCTCCCTCCTTCTCTTTTTCAGACATGATATCATCCATGATGGCTGGAGCCACCACTTCCACTTTCTTCCTCTTTTTCAGGTCGCTTTCAGATAAATCCGACGACCGGTCCGGTGGTGTTTTGCGTTGACCTGTGTCTTCCAGGTCACGATTAAGACATTGGCACAGATAAAAAGAGAGAGAACCTAAACCAGCAGTGTTTTCTATAACATATTTTTTAAGACATTATTTATTATTTAATAAGGACAAACTTAAATTTTTTTATAAATTTATAATATATTAAATAATTTAATTAATTATCATTTCTTAATATATAAAAATTAATTAAAACTAACTTTTAATCTTATATATAAATTATTTTTAACATGTTGTATTATAACTTAAAAAAATTAAACTTTATTAACTTTGACTTAAAAATTAAAAAAAATTAATTTTATATAATTAATGAGAATAAAATCTATAATAATAAATAAACTTTTTGTATATTTGTATAGAAAAGTTTAATGACGTGGATAAAAAGAATTGTACCATTTATAATTTTGGGAGTAGGAGAATCTGTGAACTAGGTCCCCCCCTAGACAGATGTATACGAATGAAACCAAATAGCAAACATTAGTGGATATCCCTCAACCACAAAAGCTACTTTTGATCCTTTTGACTTAAACTGTGGTCAGTTTTGGATCATGCCCTGACTCCTGAAAGTAAAATTCTCCTCATTTGCAGAATTATATACAGAAACTCATCAAAAATCCTATTATTATTAATCCAAGCTTAAGAAAATGGATTCCAGGGACCAATCAAGCAATACCCAGTTCAAAAAGAGATTCTTTTTTAGTCCCCACGTCTTTTTTTTTTTTTTTTTGCCTTAACATATCCCCTTACCATTTGTACAAATAGGTGCTACTCACTGATTCTTCTTCAGCCGTAGGCATATTTCTTTAGTTTCTGCAAAATTCCACAGCTTCACAAGAATTCTTATATCTAACTCTCATTATTGTTCATCATCAAATTATGCAGGAGCCTCAAATCACAGAGATACAAGTCCGAATGGACTGTAATGGATGTGTGCAGAAGATAAAGAAAGCACTCAGTGGCATTAATGGTAAGCTTGTAACATAATTTTTCTTCTAAATCATTCTGCTGCATCTATATATGGCTTAGCCATGACCTAACTTTACCCTTTAAATAGGTATATATGATCTATATATCGACTTCCCTCAACAGAAAATAACTGTTATTGGATGGGCTGATCAAGAAAAGATTGTCAAAGCTATCAAGAAGACAAGGAAGACTGCCACCATTTGTTCTCCTCTTGCTGAACCACCGGAATCTCCATGTCAACCAACAGAACCTCCTGATCCGGCACAGCAACTGCCAGCGGAGGCTCCACCCGATAAAACACTGCTGCCACGAGCAGCAGCAGCACCACCACCACCACTGGAGGCAACCATGCCTACAGACAACAATGCAGAGAACATGCCGGGAACAAAAGATGTTGGGGAGGTTCACGAGATACACCAATATCCGTTCTATTATGCTAACAACAATGTTGGAGGCTGGAACAGATACCATAATAGAACAATATATTCACAGGAGCCATCTTGTTCAATGTATATGCCACAGACACAGAGCGACTATAACACATACAAGCCATCACCTTATTGTGTTACGGAATATGAATATGTCATATCACCAACAAGGAACTCTTATCATCACAGGGGAGACTACCAAAGCGGCAATGCAAACATCACTTCTTTATTTAGTGATGAAAATCCAAATGCATGTCGGATGATTTAAGCTTGAGAATCATCAAGAACTGTTATGCTGGTAAGGAGGTGACTCTTTTTTTTTAGTTCAGATGCTTTGATAGAAAATATTTGATAAAAAATGGAGATATTTGGGTACACATGTGAGAATGGAGAAGAATTAGATTCTTAATTCTTATCTCATAGAAAGATTCTGAATTCCTTTCGTGAAAGCACAAGGCACGTTAAATGTAATAAAACAAAAAACAAAAACAAGGCACGTTAAATAGTATTTCATATATATAGAAGCATATTGACATATAGAGAGCTTTTGTTTTCCACAAAATTGACTCCTGTAAATCCCTGCCGGACAACTAATCTTCCCAGAACTCAATGGTCATATGACTGAAAAAAGAAGCATGCTGGATAGGCATGAGTAGTTGGAAACTACTGTACCACTCAGGTCTTTAATATAAGATGTTTTCTAAAAGATTTCTATAATCCTAAATATATAACACTTTACAAAAAAGTCAATAGCATTCAATTCTTCAATTTCACAAATGCCCTTTTAATTGCATTGTGGAGAGAGACTATGTAAGAAAGAAGTTAAAAGTAATTAAGATATATTGATTTTATTAGGAGGGTAATATTGAAAAATAGTAGTAATATTTTCTTTCCACTTTAATAATGCAAACTACTTTTAACTATTTTTATTTATCCTTAAAGTAATTAAAAGTGTATTGTCACAATTAGAAGTACTCCCTCCCTTCCTTAATAAGAATTAATTAAATTTTTTAAATAAATTAAAAATGACAAATAAATTGTACCAAATACAATCGCTTGAAATAAATTCATATAATATATTTTTTAATTTATTAAAATTAATCAACTATCATTTATATTAATTATAATTAACTTGATTATTTAAATTTATTAATCTACTAAAAAATTAACTAACTGTGAGGGTACATTACGCAAAGTCTAAAAATAAAGCCATATGTTATGTTTCATGGTTTGACATGGTCCAACTTATTATGAATTTTTTTCTATATATCGACGATATAGTGTGGCCTTTCAAAGCATACGGTCTGTAGCATTCAGCTGGATCAATGTTAACTGGAGTATCCAAGCATGTCTTGAAAGTTCACCTACTTTAACGGTCCTTAAACTAAAAAAGCTTGGTAATAGCAAAATATAGTAAAATAAATAAATTTATGGACTGTGACATTTAATACATCTGCTCCGAATAGTACCAAAATTATCGCTGAGAGGGAACTCACTATGTGAAGGAAAAACCATCCCAGTTAAGTTTCACAACCGAGCTTACTCATGGAACGTTTTAAGAGGCCAAAATTAGAAGCCCAAGTCCCAATTTAATTAAATTACAATTATCTTTGCAACCAATGGGGGAATAAATAAAGTATCTACTTCACCTACTAGGCTATTACATAAATATGCGTAGGCTACAAGAACTTTTTTCCTTTACATACAACATTAACCTCTCATCAAAATTCAAACTAGCTGTCATCATCATCACTACTTATTTCAGATTCATCATCTCCTTCATCCTCCAGATATTCATCTTTGTCCTCATCTTCGCTTTCTTCCATTTGAGGATTTCCCCCTGAATGAGTTGTATTTTTAGAAGCTTTGTTAATCTGAAGGAATTTTAAACAAGGCCATTAGACACCAACAGTTTTAACAGTGAGACCAAATAAATTAGAGGGATTTGATTGAACCTGTGTCGTCACCAATTGCAGACGACCTGATAATTGTAACAATGCCTCCACTGCAGATCCCCTAGAGCCAGCCATCTGAAAGGTGAAATATGCTATATTTCAATTTCTCAAGAGTTATTAAATTCTCTCTTCCTTTTTTCTCATATTGTAACAACAGCTTGACGAATTCAAATCTTGACAGCAGATATAAAACATTTACGTGAGAAAGCAAACTAGAAATGTGAACTTTGCCATTATACCTTGGTCAAGGAATCAAGCATATGAGTCACATTTTCCTGAGAAATTAAGGAGTGACCATGAATCACTAATATGCTATATATCCACGGAAGAGCGCACTTGCCGGTAGATGACCTGCTCAAGACATGATTATTCACATAAATTTTATCAAGCGTATTGATTTAACCATTTAGGGAAGAAAACTATTGTTCTGATCTGAAGGATAACATAAATTAAGTATTCGTTCTCTTTAGCAAACTAAAGATAGCTTGCTAAAAGATAGAAAGAAAAATGTCAAACCTTGATTGCCAAAGAGTCAGCAAAACTTCCAGGAGCTTATATGCTTCAGATGGCTCCATAGTCAAGATAGTTGCTCTTATCTGATAAGTAAAGCAATTCAGGAGCATAAACAACATGTGATGCAACTTAAAAAACAATGAAAGTATAATATAGATTATGAAGACAACTAGAATCATATTTCATAAGTAAAAGGAAAACAAAAGAGAATGACTCAGCTAGAGAAAACAAACCTTTCTCATTGGAATAGTAGCTTCAAGATCAACACCCTTCAACAATGAAGAACTAAATTTGATATTTGATTCAAGATCATTTTCATCATCAAGTATCCCCAGAGATCTCATCTTGTCCTCCATGCAGATCACATCAGTCTCGCCCTGGGCCATCCCATCTGCACAGATTGATAAAATCAACATGTAAAGTCAAGAAGTGCCATTCCATCTTTCAGGATCAAGAATATAAATTCTACCATTGTTTATATAGTTGATGTATTATCCAAGTACTTCATTCAACAATAAAGATGATAGATCTTAACAGTACCTTCAATCTCCATAGACACATATTCACTACTTCTAACCAAATCATCCATAACCTCCTTGCCTGAAGAGTCTTGAAATTCTTTCTCTTGCACGTGAGAATCAAAAAGCTTAGGAATTGGGAGCAAGGCGTCCTCCGCATTAGCACGGTCAAGTGCAGTAACTGTCAAATGCAAGACCAACAGGTAACATAGTTGAAAATAATATCAATAAAGACCAACAAATTTTATAGGCTAGATGCTACATTCTAATTAAAAGGATCAAATGACAAGATTATGATCAACAAAACAAGCGTATCATAAGTCAAATTAATGAGAAAATCTCATTCTTGAGATCAAGGGAAATGCTAATTACAGTTCTGTAAAGACAATAAATTGTCACCTTTCTTTAAATCTTTTGCCTTCCTAGACTTTACGAGGGACTTGTTCAGCCGAAGAAGAATACCATCATCAGAGAAATTTAATTTTATGTCTGAGCCAGATTGCACCGAAATTTTTTGAAATGATGGTTTTACAAGCAACCCATGAACAAGTAAAACCTGCCCAGAGGTAGGATCGTTAATGCTTTCTAACTTTGCAGCATATATTGCTGGCAATGCACCCTTGTAATTTCTGGAGGATATGTCTTCCAAAGATAATGATATTTTAGTGGGCTTCACATCACGTAATTCCTCAATACTATTTCCAATCCAAACATAACAATCACCAACTTCTGAGATAGCCAAAACACATACGCCAACATTGTCAAGCTCCCTGCTAGGAGTGCACCTGCTATCAAGAAAAACAGCAGGATGCTCCATTGCAAGAACACAACTAACTGACTTCTTTTTTGCCCCATCAATCCTCCAGACAGCAACATATCTTTCACCAACAGCAGAGGATAGAATATACTTCCCATCTTCAGTGAAGACAAGACAACGAACAGATCCCTATTAATTTAATTTAAAAACAATTATCATACAAATAATACAATGCTCACAAAGATGACATGGAAAATTTATGCTTATCTTCAGGGCCAAATGCAAAGGGAAGTAGCATAGTATACTATACATGTATATTTACACACACACACATGATACTCACAGGATGACCAAAGAACTTCTGTATCTTTTTGTGATCAGAACAATTAAAAATCTTCAGTTGTGCTGCTGCAGTAGCTATGTTCTTCCCATCTGATGCAAGTGGATCAAATAAAGCAGCAAATTCAGAAGTGAAAAAAATATATCAGAATTTCACAGGTTAATCTAAATAATGATTTGCTGAAGACTTTTTGAGTGAACACAACTCAGGAAGTATTGTTTATCGTTTGGCATAAGTCATTTAACAACCATAGAGCTAAAAGGCATAGTTGTTTTTCATTCTATTAAAGACAAGTATGCAACCAATTTGAGAGTAGATGTCTCGCTACAAAATGCTGATTGAACCAGGAAACATGAAACCTAAGCTTCCTAGTTAGTAGTTAGTGTCCTCTACAATGTACAAGAAGCTCCACAATTTCCTTGGAAATCTTATATCCTACTTCAGATTATGCTCTCAGTAAAATAAACGTGTCAACTTCCTTTCCTCCCACCAAAAACTAAGAATTCTTCAAAAGCTGTGAAGGATACATACCTGAAGAAACAGACATAGAGGATATTGCCTTTGTAGAAGCTTTGAATTTTTCCAACAGGTTTCCTGTCTTGCAATCAATCTTACAAATCATTCCATCTGCACCTGCAGTATAAACACAAGATCCATTTGTAGAAGATGAAACAGCTTTCACGCCCCTGCAGGTGAATAAGCAAGAAAGAGAAATGAATTGGTAAAGTAAATATCATGTTCCTATTACAAACTTAAAGTAAAGTAAATATCATCAAACCCTTACTAGAAACAAAGGCACAAAAATCACAGAAAGAAAGAGACGAAGAAAAGAAATACTAATCTTACAGTTACATTTGAAATGAAGAGAACCAATATCTCTATATGATAGGCCTAAAGTTTTACAACACAAATAGCATTAAATATTTTTAAAATGACAAGATAAAGAGAACATGTTGACTATACTCCCTTCTATGCAACCAAATTTACCCATCTCAATAGCAACTATCATACTTCAAAATATTGTAAAAAGAGTGATTGCAGATTGCAAGTCTTAGTTAAAGGACAAAGGATCTAAGACTTACCATAGTTAAAGGACAAAGGATCTAAGACTTACCCGGGATGGCAGTCATCAATTCTCCAATTTAATTGGCCAGCAGACACATCAAGTGCCAACACGTCACCACTACCTGTTCCAAGTACTAACAATGAGGATGTGTGTTTCCTTTTTCTCTGCAATAATTAGCAGTATCATGAAATATTCTCTAAAGGCAAAAACAATCACTTAATATAATTAAAATGATCCAAACCAACCTTTCCTTCCAAAGACAACCACTTCATGCATGTATAATCTATTGAAAGATGGCCCTTCATTGATCCTGCATATATATTTGTTGCATCACCTGATGTGATGTCTGCAAACTCCGTCTGGATTTGACCATTTAGTGTATCCCATACCTATACAAGAAATTGTAAATGTGTCACACAAATTCTTTCAATGTAAAAACATTCGTCTTTGATCATTCAAATTCAAATTTTTTCTCATAAAAAATAAGGGTATATGTTTGAAGTTACAAAAGCATGATGTGAAGCATAAAAGGGAGCCACTTTATATATTAAAATCTAAGAATTGTCGGCCAAAACTTTGGTTGTTACCATTAGAACTACTTGACTATTCACGATATATGGCCTTAAAATGCTCCCTTTCCAACACATCATGCAACAAGCTACAAGAGTAAAGCATAGCTACATGCTACTTGACATGTGTTGTGAGTTCATAATTTAGAGCTCTAAAGCACCCAAAAAAATGTTGACTGAATTTGACATGTGTTGCAAACTTGAATTCACGTTCATATTGAAACCAAACATTTTAGATTTATTCATTTAGTCATTGCCATGGTTGTAACCATTTTAGCTCAGTGAATTTAAAAAACAAAAATAACCCTTTATCTCAGCTTCAGTCCAATGATAAAACAACAAGTACTGTCAGCCTAATAAAATTTTAAAACACAAAGGAAAGACATTTAATATGGAATAGTAGACTACAGATTTTCTAGATAAATAATGGAAATTTATTTGAAAACTTGTGACTAAATTCATGAAGAATAAGATATCAAACCAAAGATGTCAAACTTTTTCCCCAACTAAGGGAGTATAACCATAAGAAAAGGATGAAAACCAACCTAGAGAGTATAATCACAAGAAGCGGGTGAAAACAAATGCCACGTGAATGGAAATAAATAGCAAAGAACAGGAAATTGAAACTGGGTATAAGTTACACGTATTCTCCCAATAAACCCTTTATACCTCGGAAGCCGTTAGCCTGCATAGTTTCATATCCACTAATCAACCATCTACAGTTGACCCTAACCCCGTTACTTCCAGTTACTAAACCTACTTTATCCAAAATTACCCAAAAATATAAATAAATAAATCCTCAATTAGGTCTAACACTGAAGACAATTTATCTTTTTGAAGCCTAACTATTAGTGATCCTGCCACACTTTGCAAGTGATTAGCATATTGAAGACAATAGCATTCAATGGAATGGATGAAAAGTTCCATGCACAAGGTAAAATGGTGCAGTACTGATGCCACCATAATAAATAGAACGGCAACCATTGTAATGCTTCTATAAACCCATCAATACTTTAATTTTCAATCATCTGTAGTTGCTAGTAAATAGAATCACATACCTTTATGCGACCATCTCCAGCGCTGACAGCAAACAAGTCTAACGAAGGACTAAACGCTGTTAAAACGTCTCTTATGTTTGATGAACGCATTCTCCTAAAACACAGAAAACGTGACTTTAGAAAATTGAAAACTCACCGGCAAGAACAGAACCACAAGAAAATGTAAATAGTCCAAGGACTTCCGGTGCAGAATATACAAAACATACAAACTCTTAGGACCACGAAGAAAATTTCCAAAAACACAGAGAGAGAGAGAGAGAGAAATTATAAATCAACAGAAGAAACGATTCAAACATGTAAACTATGAATAGTACATCACAGACACAGAAGAAAAACTAAGTTTATTGTGAACCAAGCATAACAATAGTTACTTACGGAAGCGAAAGAGCAACTAGACTAAGAAGTTCAAGTTCAAGTTAAGGTTCGCGAACGGCGTACGGTAGAGAAGGCCAAAGGAGAATGAATATTCAGAAGCGAAAACACACAACTACTTGCAATAGCAATGAGGGCAACAGGCACTTTTCTTCCCTGGGTTGCCCGCGCCGCCGTTAAGCGCTGCACTGTGGTGCCAGAGGTTTAAGGAAGGATGGCCGTAATGTGCATCATTTGGATGGAGGTTAATGGCCCAATGGGCCTCAAGATATACTGGATTTCTAAGTATGATTGGTCACGGATTAAATTTAATATAACCAAACGCATTGGGCTTATTGGGCTTGATCAGGATTCATTTGGGCCCAGGATTGGTTCAATCCAAACAAGAAATATAATCAATAATAATACCAACGGGGGTTGGTCTGAGTAGTAAACGGGTCAGTATCGCTTAAGCGATATCTCGAGTTTAAGCCTTGGCATATGTAAAAAATATCCGTTGGGAGATTCACCCATCATAGCCAGGTGTACGACGCGAGTTGGACCGAATATAGTCAGAGTAAAACTCCAGTGAACTGGGTGGGTAACTAAAAAAAATAATCAATCATAATGAGCATAGTTCCTCCCATAAAGAAGTGCTTCTAAAATTCGAAACTCATGGATATATTCAGAAAAATATCATCAATAATAACACCCATCTAACTTTTCAGTACCGTAATTATTTAATATAAAATATAAAAATTTGTTTAATTTAAAATTTTAAATAATTAGTTTCATTTTGAATTTCGTACTAAGAGTTACTCTAGTATTCTATTTTTGGTTATTATAAATTTTAATCAAAATATAATAGATTCATTGTGTGTGAAAACAATATAATTTTAAAATTTAAAATAAAATATTTTTCTTACTCTTGAACTTCGAAATGTTTTCAAACGCATGGCTCTAATTGTTACGTAAGGAATGACCTACGATTTTACTATAAATATTTTTTTAGTATAATTTATTTTTAAAATAAATTAAACTCACATACTATCTCTAAAAACATGGTAAAATCTATATCTCTATTTTTTTTCTATACATACTATAAACATTTTAAACAACAAATGAGTGGAAATGGCACTTTTAACAGAATAAGAAAAATAATGTCACTTTTAATATTGAAATTTTAAGATGTCAATTGAACGGATTAGTTAACTTTTATTGATATTTTTTTTCAATATAAGTATTTTTTATAAAAATAATTATATTTAAAATATTATAAAATACTAAATATAATTATATCTTTTAATAAAAATTTAAATATTAAAAGTGACATTGGTATTAAAAAATAACAAAAAGACCTATATAACTGTAAGTTAAAAATTCTGGAAAGATAAGTCAAAAAATATCAAAAACTAAGTTATAGATTCTGGAAACCTCGATTTGAATCGTATTAAATTGAGCATTATTTTCATATTCGTTGTTCAACATTGAGAAATGCCAATATATAATATAAATACAAAAAATGCTCAATAGAAAACAAATATAACTAGATATTTTAAGATTTTCGATTTAGTTTTTAGGATTTTTCAAACTAGTTTTTCAATATTTTCAACTTAAATGTGAATAGAGACTAAAAAATCAAGGTTGTTAATTGAACTTTTAAAATTTTGAAAATTTAAAGTGTCATTGTCATTCTTATCTAACTCCAAAATGTCATTTTCCTCACAACACCAACTAGAAATGCGTCATGGTTGTGTAATTTTTGAGCTGAACAAAACACCTTTCTGGTTGGAAAGCTAGAGTGAGAGGAATAAAAATACAGGGAAGCTTTGAGCCAACAACCTATGAGCACTGCCTCAAAAAACAAAAAGAAGCTCCAATGATTGCTTTACTGGTTTTGGAATCCCATGCAACTACTGCCTAATTTATGTATTTAAAAACAATAATAATCTTTTGGTTGGCTTTTGGAATTTTGTGCACTAGCCTCCGTGTATACAAATGCATCCTCAACTAATAACCCTGAAAACGAAGGGTACTTTTGACTTCTTGTAGGGTTTGAGAAGAATATTATTACAATAATTTGAATGTATTAAAAAATAATTAAAATAGTTATCTTTTTTATTAAAAAAACATTTACATGCAAACTACTCTTTTGATAAAAAAAAACTTCCTTAATATATATATAATTAATATAGAGATTTAAAAAATTATAAATATAAATTTAGGAGATAAAGAGAATTGATATTTTATATTTAAAATAAAAATAATTTTTTTTATTAATTTTTACAATTAGCATTAGAAAATAATTAGAAAAAGTGTGAAAATATCCCCTCGTTAAAATTTTTTAAAAGAATTATTATGAAATTTTAAAGAATATATTTAATTCATTAAAAAGTCATAAATAACATAAACTTATTTTTAATTACTACACTATAATTTGTCATTGTTAATTAGCTAGTTGTTATTTGAACTTTTGAGAAAATAAATCCCTTTGGAAGTAATTACCTAATTTATTTTTTGTGAAAAATGATCTGAACCAAAATAATAGTATTTTTCCCCAATTTTTTCAAATTAATTTTCAGCAGTGGCATACTTCCCTATGCTTATATCATCAGACCCAGAACTTGCAAATAGTAATGTGATATCATACACACTTTAATAAATAAAACTTGCAACTGAACCCATAATCATCACTTCAAAAATAAAAAGTTTATTCTTAAAATGCCGTTTTAAACTTATAGGCATGGTTAGATTATGTTGAGAAAAGAAAACTGACATATACATTCATGTAGTAAAATAAAAAAGGGATCTTTATAGAGATTGGTTGAGACAGCTTTATAGATGAACACGATTGTCTTATTATGTTTACCAGGTACCAACAAATCTAACACAAACTAGTGACATATGGCTCAAAGTTGAACTATCTTTAATTGGAAGTATCACCCAAATCCATTACATGATTTACAGTAATTGAAAAACAATCACAATGAACTGAAATGCAAATATGCTGATTCCTCTCCTGTTGCAGCACTAACAAAATTTCATTACAGCATGAATGAAGATATGAAACTGTACAACAAATAATGTGACGGTGATGGTGAAGATGACGATGATGAAGAAGAAAAGAAATGAACAACCCGGACAACTCGTCTTATTGGAACAAATGTGATCTAATCTGAGATAACACAGGGCAATTCATTCTTTTCCAATCAATGTGAAGCCATGGCACTCAGGAATATGAATTTCCACTAGAGAAAGGAACTTGCAAACAGTCCTTAAGATGCTTGTTATCACATCTTCCAACGAAAAATGACCCGTGGACATTTTTTTATCATCAATCCTTTCAAAAAAACAGTTGTCCGCGTGTCAAAATTTAATTGGCCAATGCAATGACATACACTCAAGTAACCGCAACTATGTTCTGTCATATATATCACAGGACAGAGGTTTTACTTTTTCCAGTGATGCTGCTGATGAGGGTGAAGCAGGATGAAGAAGAATCCCAGGAGCTATCAAGGTTTGGGCAAGGTTCTGGGATAACTGAGACAGAATAACCAGACACATTTGAGCAGTCCCAGGAAAAGGGAGAGACAGGATTTATAGATAAGGATATGTTGGAGAGGCATATGTTGGTGAAAGGAGATTCTAGAATCCCAGTGAAGTTGCCAGCTATGGTGATGTTTGAACCAGTCACATCCTGCAAGGTGATATGATCCATTTGTGGAAGAGCATGAGGATCAAATTTATCATCTGGATGAGAACCACAATGTCCTGTGGCTGAAAATGCCTTGTAGATATTCTCCATTTCTACATCTGATATGAAGATTTCTCTGATATACCCACCTCTGCCTTTAGTGGTTCTGAACTCAATCCCACCGTGTGAGTTGTGAAGATGAACATGCTCCACCAGAACATTGGAGATACCTCCAGACATGTCACTTCCAAATGCAATGGTAGAACCAGAAGATGCTTCAAGATAAACCCTTCTGATATGTACATTCTTGGTGGGCCTCCCATAGGCAATTCCGTACTCATCCCACCCGCTTTTGAGAGCAATTGCATCAAAACCCATGATGATGATACTATCTTCTATACAAACATTATCAGAAGAATCTGGAAACATAAATTGCACAAACATTAGCTGTTGAGGTAAAATATTTAGGAAAAATCACTGTGATATCCCAAGAAAGAAATTGTATCACCAAAAAGTCCTCGATTAAGTGAGCAACATGAACCTGTTGTCGTTTTTTATACTAGAACTTGTCATTGTATATTGCTCATTTGTTGTGTTATTTCTCGGCGTTTACATTCCTTCTTTGTGAATAGTGATTTTCCCAAAAATTTAAGCTTCTCAATGAAGCCTCACGAATTCTGACTATTGGATCATATAGGTGATGACATCATGCCAAGCACCAATTCAACCAAAGGTTAAACTGAGGCTCATGAACAAGTTTGTCTAATAAATGTCATTCTAAGCATATGAACCACAAGAGTTCATTGAGGACAACAAACCTGGTACTATGCCAACAGTATAAGGTGAATCTGAAGGAGCAGAGATTGAAATATTTTGAATAATTACATTGCTGCATCATATCACAAGTCTGAGTCAGTACAACATTCAAAACAAGTATAAGATCGTTCAAAGTTTAGATCAACAAAAACATTACCTGCAATAAACTGGGTGGATGCTGTATGCAGGAGCATTTAAGATTGTAAGATTTGAAACAACTACGTATTCGGAGGCTACAATTTCAACCAGATGAGGACGGCTATAGTTTAAGGAATGAGAGTTAAATTTGTCCCACCAAACCATTCCCATGCCATCAATAGTGCCATTATTGCCTGGTAAATAACATAAAGATGTTAAAATCTTAATGTCAGAAGCAGATGCCATTTAGAAAAGATGTAAAGTGGTTTTGCTGAAAGAGGCAAAGGCTGGTGAGCTAAAAATAAACCTGTTATGACCACATCTTCTAACTTGTATCCATTTATCAAGCTCTGATATCTTCCTCCTGGAACTTCTGTCCCTCGACCATACGAAGGTAAGGGTTCAACAACATCCCAATAAGACGGATCCTAAATACAGAAAACTCAGCTCAGGAATTGCCCTCAAGAGGACAACAAAAATACACTAACTAGCATTCAATATCTGTGTGTCATTATCAAGTCAATACTAAAAATGATTCTATATGTATCTAAGAGTATGTTTTTGTCTCATCCTATAAAAGTTTTATCCTCAGAAAATTGTGTTAGTATCATCGTCTTAGTAATCCTGAAATGGAGAAGTTGAAACCAAGTTAAAATCTTGATAGGATCAAATTGAGTTTGGGGTAAAATACCTGAGATCCAATAATAACAGCGCCTTTTTCCAAAAAGAGGGTGAGATGGCTGGTGAGGTTGAAGCTTCCTGTGAGCCATTTTCCTTGGGGCACATATAGCTGAGCGCCACCCTTATCAGCGAATGACTTAAGATAGAATATGGCATTCTGAAAAGCAATGGTGTTCAATGTTTTGCCATCTCCAACTGCACCAAACTCCCTAATGGACACACTGTGTGGTCTTGGATCTAGTTTTGGAATATAATCACATTGACCACCATTACCATCTCCATTGATACTCACGGCATTGCTCAATGCCAATAACAGCAAGAGCGATGCCACCTGAAAGAGAGTCAAACATAAAAATTTAGAGACAGATGATATTCTTCTCTGGGTAATAACATCATGTAGCTTCCGTGCATATCTGATAAGAATGTGCATGAGCTTTGAAAAACAAATCTGAGTAAGTCAATCATCGAAAAGAAACACAACTAATGGATTGAAAGCAGTATAACACTGAAGCATATAGAAGATGACAAAGAACTTAAAACAAAATGCCTGGTCAGAGGAGTACTAAAACGGGTTCGAGTTTATCAGATCATACAGAATTTTATCAGAGCCAGCCATGGAGGGTCAGCAATAAGAGAGAATCCAAAGCAACATATTTTTGACTCAAAACTTACAAAGATTGAAAGAATGTTCAAAAGCAACCATCCCAGTTCATCGACCCACAGCAATCCAGTCAAGGGATTTCCAGATTTTGCTCGAGCCACAATAAGAAGAGGAAGAAAGTATATGGCAAAATAAAACCCATAATAAAACGAACAAAAGAAACGTACTTACTAGCATCTTCTTGGGTCAAAGCCGAAGGAGACAAAGACCGGCGCTAATGCCCAAGCGCGAAGAAATAACTGAAGTGCAGAGAAGAAGCAGAGAAAAAAGGGTAAGAGAGAGAGGAAGACGAAGCACCCACAGAACCGGGGCAGCTTTATGCAAGTTTGAGAGTATTATAAGCATTAATTATATAAATGACAGCAACAGATTAAGCAGCAGTGACCTCTAATCAATTTTTTCTACATTAGCAAGCAGTGTTGAGAGAAGAATTTGTAATAGAAAATGAGAGAGGTAATAGTACCCAAAAAAAGTGACAGCTTTCGATGCATTAATAAAAAAAAATAATAACAATGCAAGAAGAAAAGGCCACCCAGGCAAATCAAGCGGGACAAGTGGGGGAAGAGAATAATGTCGGAGAAAAAAAAATAAAAATACAACATAATATTAATTAAATAATAATTAATTGACACTAATTACAATTTACTCTGTTCATCAATATGATGAATAACGTCTCTCGCCGACAAAATCGTTTGAAACGGCCCTCCCGGCTGCATTGGAACACAGAGAAAGATTGTGTCCGTGCTTGTTTACCTGTAATAATAACCTTTTTTTTTTTGTCTGAACATATAATAATAAACTAAAAGTTAAAAGACAATACAGTGTAAAAGTTTTGTCCTTCCCTGCTTTAAAATTTAATTATAAATAAATGTAAAATTCACTTATGTCAATAATTTACTATCAACACCAACTATCAGGCCAAAAAACTCATTATTATAGACTAAGAATAATATTATTTTTATCAATAAAAATTAGTCTAATTATTAAAAAATTAATTTATAATTTATAAAATTATAAATTTAAATATTATTATCAATATAAAAATATTAATAATAAATAATTTATAAATAATTTTGTAATTGCTATTAGAGTCTAGAAATGTGTCATAATCTCAATAAATTATGAACGAAAATCAATTTACTTAAAAAAAATTATATACTTACAAAATTTGATTTCCATTTTCAAATTCATAAATTAAATTATTGGCAGTGGAAAAAGTACCAAGCATGGAAAAAATAAGGATTGTGTCTTTATAGACAAGTGTATATGGGGGAGAGTGAGAACAGGGTAATGGGGTACTAGCTGGTTTACATTTGTAAGGCAGTGATTAGCGTGTGAAAACATAGGACTAAATGGCGGAGGGAGATGATAGGGTGACTGTGTGGGTGAGGAAATAAAAGCGTAGAAATGTGACACGTAAGGGTGGGAGGGTACCCCGGGGGATGAGAGGAGTAATAAAAGAGAATAATAACAAGGGAAGGACCGAAGGAGTGCATGGGGCATTGAGAGAAGGCATGTGGATTGACAGAAGAGAAGGGGGTAAAGTGGGGCCCATGTCAATCATGGCAAAGATGCTAGCCTGGCTTGACAGAACATAGCACGTTTCAAAATAATCAACCAATCTCAATAAAAAGTCCAACTCCTCTGCGACACGTCACCCTTTACTTCCCCATATTTTTTCCTTTGAGCTGGACTTTTCCATTTTTTTTAAAAACAACAAATAAATAATTACATATGTAACTACTCATACAAATTCCAAAATAAATCAGTAAATATTAATAAACCATACAAATCAATATTGCATCCACCATATTATTATGGAAAAATATCAAAAAAAATATTAATTAAATTTTAAAATTTTAAATCAGTTTGTTTATTATACTTTATAAGTTATTGACTATTTTTATAAAATAAATAATAACATATTTTTATAATAATTTCTGATTTGGGATTTTAAAATGTAAATAGTATTTTTTTTAAATTTCTATTATTAATATTTTTATTTATAATTTTGATCCTTTAATTTTACCAAAATTTTAAATTTTTTTATTCTAACACCATTAATTTTATTAAAAAAATTGTCTACATTAAAATCTTAAATATTAATCAAATATTTATAAATATTAACACATTAAGTTTAATTTTTAAGAAATAATAGTAATTGGCCTAAAAAATTGCCTCTTTTCTTTTTATAATAGGCGCAAATTAATAATGTTATAGTAAGTGAATTAACATAAAATTGATTTAAGGATATAAAATTATGCTTAATTTCTTTAGGTATCGAGTTTAAATCTTAAAAATTATATTTATATTAAGAATAACAATAATTTAATATATAAAAAAAAGTCAAATACAGGCTAATATAGTAATAACATAAAAAAATGTTATAGTCGTAAGAGTGAAAGTAACATTGTACAAGGCTACCAAATATAAACTTTTAACTTCATATTTTAATAGGTGGCATTTTAATATGTTACCAAAAAAAATTAATCGTTTAATAATAAAAATAATAATGTTAAATATACAAATTTAATATATATATATATATATATATATATATATATATATATATATATATATATGCACACACACACACGGAAAGCAATCTAAAGTTGTTCAAACTGCATGTAAGAAAAGCATCACCTCACCATCAGCTGCAAATGTGAGGAACAAATGCGCTACATTATTGTTTGGCTGAAAACCTTGTCATCTCATCAAAAGGAAGTCACTACAAATATAAGAACCAAACGGATCGCTATCCGAAATACATAATAGACTCTTGCAATAAAAAGCTGTTATTGCTTGAAAATGAAATGAATACAACAAATCACTATTGAGTAAGCAATTTTATATAAATGTTTACTTACCTGAATTTTTTTAAAGGTCTTTTAACTTATAAAAAAAATTCCAAATAATAGTAAAATACATACAAAAGTTCCTACTAAATATATATATTCACTTAAACACATGCACAAACTCAAAATTAAGATGAAATCAAACATGGTTTTTAACTTTGAACTTGCCTTATTTCATCCAAAAAATTATTTCATTAAATCTTAATTATAACGGTTAGTTATCTTTTTTAAATAGATTTAATAAATTAAATAAATTAATTGATTATGATCAAATATAACATCTCAAAATAAATTTATATTATATATTATTTAATTTATTTAAATTAATTAATTTTTATTTAATTATAATTAATTAATTTATTCTACTTGATATATTTAATATAAAAAATTAATTATAATTAAAATTAGATATAGTCTTAAAATTTATTTAAAACATAATGAAAACACCAGTCACCACTAATGTTGTTGGCAGCTCGTGAGTCAAGTCATGTCAACTTATTAAACTCATGAACTTATTGGATGGGTTCAGCACATATATTGAACTGAAAAAAAATATATTTTATTAATAAAAAATGTTTGACATACACTTGGAGACAACAACAAAAAGTTAAAACAGTTAAGACTGAATAATGGGATGATAAATAAATAATTACGTGCTGTAAATGTTTTTGCTACCATAGAGATTTTGAAATAAATGTTTCAGAATCCTTCATAAAAAAGTGACATAAATTTATTTTCTTCTCTACTCGTGTGCATGCAGTTGTTCTGATTTTATGGAATAAATTGACATTTCTACCAAAAATTATAAATAATATATTAACATTTTCATATTTATTTTAAAATATTTTTTAACAGTACCAAACGGTCTTATCTGGTTGTACCTAACTCTTGTTATGAAAATATATATAAAGACAGTTTGGTGAGAAACGTATAATACTAATAATACTAATTATGTTATAGATATGAGAACAAGTTGATTTTTGGAATAGCTTAATGAAATAAAATAAAATAAATTTATATAATATAAAAATTAGTTAATTAATTTGAATAGATTAAATAGTGTATAATATAAATTTATATTAAAATATTAAATTTAATTATAATTAATTGATTTACTTAATTTTATCAATATTTCTAAAAATTAACTAACTATTAAATTTAAGATGGGGAAGAGTAATAATTTATATTTAATATCAATCAATTTTAAACGAAATAGTACATACCTTTTGAAAATATTACAAATAATAGTATATATCTTAAATATTTTAAAGAGATTACTATAATATATAATTGCCAAGCCAAGCATATTTATATATGGGTGTATATGGATAGGGGAGACCCCTTATCTGGTGCCTTGTCTAAAAAATATGTGGGCTACATTTTATCACCCGATGTCAGGTCCTACCCGGTAAAAACCCTAATAATTTTAGACTGTACATGAACAGGCTGGGCATACCTAGATTGTAATACTATGCTCATATTGTGAAAAAATCTACAATTATAAACTTCTAAAATAATACTATATTAATGTGTTTTCAAGAGTTAAATAATATCAATAATTCACTTAGAATAAGGTAATAAAGATAATAATTAAAATATTTAGATATATTATATATACAAAATAAGCGTTAAAATTTAAGTAATTTGTAATTATAACTTTGCATCATTCTCCTCAATATTGACAAAGACAAAACATCTAAAAAAATAAAATAAACAATTATAATTTGTAATGTAATAATATGATAATTAATAAAGTTAAAAAAAAAGAAAAAATTAGCATAATTATAAATATTAAAATATACAACTTACCTACTTAACTATTCATATTTTTAAAATGACATTCTAGTCACCAGTAGCTATTATATTCTCTATTATAAGATAGAGAAAAAAAATGGTGCTCATGGGCAGGGCAGGGTAGGGTTGCCCCCATGCCCAGTGTCCAACCCGAAAAATATATGGGTTGTATTTTATAACTCGATATCCAACTCTACCCTATATTTATCGAGTTTGACAGAATATTTTTATTGCAGGCTCAGCTAAACATATCAAATTGTGGGCTTTAAAATTATATTGTTAATTCCATTTGAGTCGACATGTTGGCTTCCCAATTAACAAAGGTAAAACAAGAGAACAAATGCCGTCGAGTAACTGTGAAAAATGAATTATTTTCTTTTTAGATAAAACGAAAGGAGAACTTAGGCAACGTTTGATATTATTGAAAAGTTTTTGATAAAAATAAAAATTAAATTAAATTAAAAATAAAATTTAAAAGTTTGTTTATAATGATAGAAATTAATATAAAATTAATGTATATTATTTTTATGACTTAAAAAAGATTAAAATTATCTAAAAATTTTATAATTTAGATAAAATTATTTAAAAAAATTTACTTTTACTTCATTCATCTCAATTTCTAATTTTTTTAATAGAACTAAAATAATTTTAAAAAAAATAGAAAGAGAAATAATTTACACGATACCAAATAAAAGGAATGAGAGTTTTTAAGCCTTCTACCACTTCCTTACAACCAATCATATCATTAGAGTAGTTGCATGATTATAAGTCTTTTTTTTTAAAAAAAAACTAATAAAAGGTGACATACTCTTATTTGTTTGAAACCACCTAAATTTTCTATGATCACTAAATTAAAACAATACATGTCCTTATTAAGAAAAACAATACCGTGTTAACTAATAAAACATCTCATAAGAAATCGCAGGGAAAAGTTACTAGTTTATAAAATTAAAGAAAATTAATTATATATTTCTAGCAGATAAAGTAATTTACACCATGAATAAATAACATAATAAAAATTGAAACTTAATATACTATATAAATATACGATGAATGGGGCATCTTACTTTAATTTCTCTATCAAATCAACGCTCAACACACGCACTTCTATCATTTGATCATTTTACCTACGTTTTCTTAGCTAGACAAATCAAATAATAATAATAATAATAATTTAATTTCCATGCTTTGAAAAACTTATTATAAAAACTTATTTTTGGTATGAATCGTTTATCACCAATCTCCAGCTCATTAGCTACCAAATCTCTACAAATAAGTCAAATCCACAAAATGGCTTCTTACATATGATCATAATATATATATATTAGATTTAGATAGATTAAGTTTGCGTATTGAATAAAGCAAAATAGATGCTAAATTAAATAAATAGGATTAAGAGTTTTTAATTAATTTTCTTATGATTTTATTTTACATATTATATTTATTAAAATTTTATAACTCTACTTTCTTTTTTTTAAATTCAACTTATGAAAATTTTCCTCTCCTAATCATTCGTCCCAAACAACCTTTTAGAATACACTTATTTAAAATAAAAATAAACTTTATTTTTATTGAGTGTAAAGTTATTAAATTATTTAATTTTATAATATATTTAATAAGATTTAAAGTTTTTTTACTCTATATAAAATATGTTAATAATGACTTGTAAATAGAATAAGAAAAATAAAAAAAAATTAACAATGGACTTGCATTATGGACATTAATATGCCATTGATGTATTTTATTTTTAATGTGAGGGGCTAACATTTTTACTTAGATCCAACCCTATTAGTATTAGTAATCTAATCGATTTTTTAATTTATGTAAATAAGTTATCAAAGTAATTACGGTGGACGAGTTTTCGATTGTTCCTTAAAGACAGTTAAAAGGGGCATTGAAAATGGACAATCAATGCACAGTTGTCAACAGATGAGAACAGAAGGACGTGTTTGATTTCCCACGAAGGAATAGTTTGTCTCAGCATAGCCATTTTTTACCTGTTCTCAATTAATACACAAACACACCCCTACTTACATTCAGTGAATGCAAATGTTGCACAGCAAAACAAACACATTCATTACTCCCACGACAAGCATACCAACCTTCCCCATTCCTTCTCTCCTCCCCCTCTCCCAACCACAAAAAAAATCCCTCTTTATAATCCTTTCCCCCTACCCGCTAATCTCTTCTAATCCATTTTCCATACTAACCCACTTAATTATATATTCTTTTTTATTATAAGGAAAAAACCCTGAAAAAATATTATTTAAATTTTAAATCAGATTATTTATTATATTTAAAACATATAACAATATATTTTTTTGGTAATAATTTTTAATTTAAGAATTTAAAATTTAAGTATAGTTTTGCTGGGGATTTTCCCTTATATATAATAAGGGTCATTTCAGAATATTATTTGCTTGGTCCTTAATATTGATGTCAGTATACGTGTGGCCCATGACCAGTGGCTTTTCATGTGGCAGCACCACGTTTTGGTTTTCAATACCACCACCACTTTGGTTTTGATATTCCTTGAGTAATATTTTATTATAATATTTAAAAAAATATTTTAATTTTATAATATTTAAATTTATATTTAAATATAATAGACGATTTACTCTACTTAATATTAATATTATTTAAAAAAAATATTTTATACTATTTTTAAATTATAGATGAACTAATTTTTTTTTATAAATTTATGTACACAACAAAACATTAAGCAAACGACCAAAATTTCCCATTATTTACCCACAAAACGACGATATCCCCACATGGTCCAGATTGTATAATAGCCCTAGTGTTTTTTTTTTAATTTTTTTTTGGCTATGATTAATTAGTGTCCTTTGCTTATGGGTTTGATCGTGTTTTGTTTTTATGACCATTATAAGTTCATACATAGTGTGTTCGTACGACTTGGTTCCAATTTCATTCTTAATTTTCAAGCCATATTATATAAATAAGCATTCATAATTTGGTTTTACAGCTATTTTCTCTCTCTCATGTGTACGTATATAGCTTTTTCATGGTTCCTTGTGATACTAATCCTCTTGAAATTCATCGATCGATAGATATGCTAAAGCTGAGCTGTATCTCAAACTGCTAGCTGTATCTTGCTGGGTTTGAAAAAATGGCCTTAAGAAAAGATTAAATCTTTGACACGCCACACTCTTCGATTCAATCCATGTTTTCTCTTATTATATATAAGAGTTTATTAGGATTAATGTTTATAAAAATAATTCTTATTTTAATTATTTTTTATAAACAAGAGCCGCCGGAGTAAGCAAAGTCTATTTAATTAATTAGTATAATAGAAGTTAATTAGTATAATATAATTTATATTTAATTAATTTTTTTATAAAAAAATATTTTTATATAAAATTATTTTAATTGAATGGTATATTAAAAATGCTGTTTTATTTCAGAGAGTTCAATGTTTGATGGATTTTGTTAGCATGATAAAAATTAATGTGCAATTCCAAACTATACATCTCTCTTTTTGCATAAAGGGACTATTTTATTTTATAGAATTTTGTTTTTTTTATAAAGGGGCTATTTTATAGAATTAAAGGGAGCAAAAAATATTTAATTGTCCGAATATGTGACTAATGGTAGATAATTACAAGTTGTGGGGTAAGAAAAACTCATAACTTTTTCAAGTAAAATCTCAAGTTTCGTAAAGAGATTAAATTGGAAAAAATTACATCCATTTAGAACTTAATTTTGTTTGAATTTATAGATTGGTTAGTAAGATTAAATTGCTTAGAAGGTTTGGTAAATAAAATCAATATAGAAAGAAGTGGCACCTTGAAGCATGTCACTTTCAGATACAGGAGTTGCATGTGTGGTCAATTATACCAGAAACCACAAAACAATTTCTTTTGGTAATATTAACATTAATATTAATTTATACAATTTTTCCGACACTAAAAGCCAAATGACATGTGGGGGAAGGTAACAAACCCCTTATTCTGCCATGTTCGAGAAGAAGAGAGCGTAAAACAGTTTATTTTCTTTTTTTTATCAGTCAAAATTGATTTAATTAATCTGAATTTGAGTTGGTTAGTTAAAATTAATATTTTTTGGGTGATACCTAAAAAATACACTAGGCCACAATAATATAATGATTTCATAAAAAAAATTGTTATGTTAAGTTCTTTAATATCCTATAAAAGTGCAAAAACTCAATTCAGTTCAGAAAAATGGAAATAATTATTTTTCAAAGTATCATGTGGAAAAGCATGAATAGAACCAAACTACATAAAATCAAAAAGAAAAGTCAAATGGGCCAAAACACAAAGCAAGTTTTCAAAATTTTCCAACTGAAGCACTTACTATTATAATCTTTGGTTTTGTCAATAGGGCCGAAGCCCATAAATTGTATTCTACTTTTATTGGATGATCTCTAAATACTTGGACAAAAATTTTGACTTGTATCTCATAATTTTAATAAGCGATTTTATATTTTTTTTATAAATATTTTTTAAATTTTAAAACTATATCTTAATCTTAATAAATGATTAGTACTAGAGAAGAAAATGGTATTAGCATTATTTAAAATAGGAAAAATCTTAAAAACTACCCTTAAATTTTAAATTTTCCAATTAGTTTGTTTATTACATTTTATATGTTATTGACTAATCTTATAAAGTAAATAATAATACACTTTTGTAGTAATTTTTATTTAAAATTTAAATAGTATTCTTTTAGAATTTTTCCTTTAAAATATACTGAATTATCTGCCTTCTAGTACTGCCATGTTTTAGCCTCTTGGGCATCTTTTTTGAGACCTATGATATTATATATAAATAATAATATTAATAAATAATAGATATCTATCATAAATATGTCCCTCTGAACCTCTCTTTTATTTAAAATGCTTTGTCGATTTTTATGTGTCTACTAATTTTGGCTTCAATTTTATTGTTAGTTATATATTTTTTGATTATTTTCTACTCATATTTTATTTGCAAACTAGATATTTCTCTTGTACATTGCATTGGGAGGAGGGAACCAATGTTATAATTGATTAATTATTTATAATTATTATAAATTTTTTATTTTAATTAAAAATTTAAAATATCATCAAAATTTAAAATTTGATATTTAAAAAATTTTAAGTCTCTATTTTAATATTTGAAAGAATTTACTTATAATAATAATTAATCAATAATCTTATTAAATTGAGATTTTTTTAAAAAAAATTAAAATAAAATTATTATTTGAGAATTTAATTTATTAGACTTATAAACAAAAAAAAAATCTTAAAAATACTAACTCATACCAAACCTATTTTTAATAGTTGATGTTGATTTTTAATAGTGAGTTGATGACAAAGCTAGGCTACATTTGACCCAGTTTCAATTTAATCCCAAAACCCCGAATAAACCTCAACGCAGTCTCAGTGAGACGCCGAAAAGCACAGAAGCTCTTGGGCTTCGATCGGCATCCATGGCGGCGAAGAAACAGCAGGTCGACAACTCCAAAAAGAGAAAGCGTATTCCAGCTTCTAATACCCAAGTAGATAAACCATCTCCTCCGAAGGTGCCTAAGCTTGGTGCCTCAAAACCTTCATTCCCTCCGAAGAACAAAGCCTCTGGGAAGCCCTCGAAATTCATTAAAAAGGGACAAAATGCCATGGATGGTAAAGAGAAGAAGGCTCCGGCTACAGCTCGAGAACGTCGATTGCAGGCCAAGGTTTCATTATTGAATTATAATTATTTTATTAATTTATAATAATCTGGAGGAACTTGTGATGCTGAGATATGCTGCAGTTATTTTTACTTTTGATTATATACGTTAGTTATGACTTATGCGTGACTGAGTAAATGTGTTTATGCTAGCAAAGTCTTGGAATTGATTGTTAGAGAACGTAATTCACTGGAAAATGGTTATTAAGTTTTTTTTTTAAATTACTTTTTCCAAGGGTTGGTTGGTTGGCAATTTCGGGTGACTGGAGTAGTTTGTGTCTTCATGGTGTTTGAAATTAGTTGGCGAACCAGTTGGAGTTCACTTACTTTGATCAGTTGCATCAATTGTGTCATTGCAGGAACTTGCAGAGGCTAGAAAGAAGAAAAGAAAGCGGCATTACACACTTGAACAAGTGAGTTTTATGTATACAATATTCATTTTTGTAGCATCGGTAGACATGCTACTTATCACTAAATACACTAATTTGAACAGGAGCTAGCACGTCTGTGGGAGAAAATGAGACGCCGGGCTATTGCTAAAGAGGATAAGGCTAAGTATGTTCCTTTAAACTATATCTAATAACCTGATGGTTACTTCGAAGCATGCTGCTGAAAGTTAACTTTATTATCTTTTGTTTCGTCTCATTTTGCTTTACATATATTGTCTTAAAAGGCTGGTGACAGAAGCTTTGCAAAAGATGAAGGGGAAAATTCCTGAGATTGCCGGGTCTCATGTGTCTTCTCGTGTTCTTCAGGTATTTGTTTTCTCTTTAGTCCAAGGCATCCTAATATCAGTTTTTATATTATTTTAGAACTACTTGCATTCTAACTGTTTCTTTCCTTATCAACAGACGTGTGTTAAGCATTGTTCACAAGCCGAAAGAGATGCAGTATTTGAAGAGCTTTCTCCGCATTTTATAACTCTTTCATACAATGCATATGCAGTTCACTTAGTAAAAAAGATGCTGGACCATGGTAATTGTCAACTTGAAAATTTTAATACATTTAATATTCAATTTTTGCTCCATAACTTGTCATATAATCTTGTTTTATGTCATTTTTTCCTTTAACTTGGCACCCTTCACTTTCAGCTTCCAAGAAACAGCTTGCAGGCTTTATCTCCTCTCTTCATGGGCATGTTGCTTCTCTTCTTCGTCACATGGTTGGATCAGTTGGTATGTAAAATATGTCTTTTGACTACTGTGGTATATTGAAGTTCATTAAAATTTGGTACAGATATTTTTCAGTCTGTGAATTGTGATGACTCAATGGAGCACTATGCTATCTGATTTTTATTGTGTTTAGCAATATATGAACTTGTCATCTAAATTTGTAATAACTCTGATGATGTGAAAGGGTGTAAAAGGATGAGAAACAGATAATAGATAAAAACCAATGTTTTTTTCCCTCATGCAACTTAGCTTTCTGCTGAAAATTTATCCATAAGATATAAATTGTAAAAAATGCATGTTGACAGCATCTTGCAAAATGCAACCTCTGTAAAATAAGTCTTGTGCTTTTCCATGTTACACAGTTGTTGAGCATGCGTATGAGTTAGCTACTGCGGCCCAAAAGCAAGGGCTGCTGTTGGAATTATGTTCTACAGAGCTTCAGTTATTTAAGGACCTAGTCTCATCGAAGGAAGGCAGGTAAAAGTTTAGCACTTAGAACCCATAGAAGTTGTAAAAGATTTTTCATAAATAACCTCTCTCAAGTTTCTCATTTTTCATCAATAATTTTTAAAGGTAATAGCATATTGACGAGAAATAATTACTGGGATATGGGATATATTGTTGGCTAGTTGCTCTATTGGAAATTATGTTGCCTGCAAAACGTCAAATCCATCCTCTGCGCATAATAAAGATGAAACATCTGTTCTTATGTTTTTCTTGATGTTTAGTATCTGCGTGCTATATTTTATTGAGTTTGATTGGATTGAACAATCACTTCGCTCTTAGAAGCTGGCGATGCATGGGGCAGTGTAAGCAAAAATTGCTCCTGCTCCTATCCTAAGTTGATATGAAGTGTTCTTTTTTCCAATAATAGTTTTTATCTTTCTCTAACACTCCAAACATTTCATGGCTTTTAACTTCATATCAGGTTAGTAGATGTAATTTCCAAATTAGGACTTCAGAAAGGTTCAGTTTTGCGTCATATGACATCAGTTATCCAACCAATTTTAGAGAAAGGAATAGTTGACCACTCCATAATACACAAACTATTGATGGAATATTTAAGCATCGCTGATCAGGTTCTTCCCTACCCTTCCATCATTAACTCTGCATGCTTTGTATCATGGCCAAGAAATTTGGCTGTGGCCGTATTTCTTCTGTTATCTAAAGTGAATTTGTGAAAAGTCCTCTGTCAGAGATATAATGGAACAACTGTCCAGTCCACTCCTGGTTAGAATGATTGGCACAAGGGACGGGGCCAAACTTGGGATTCTTTGTGTAAAGCATGGGAGTGCCAAGGTATTGTTTAGCAGGGTCCTGCATAGTCAATTAAACTATATGCCTTCCGTCGATTTTATTCTTACATATGATTGTTCTTTGGACATTCCATTTTAGGAAAGGAAGAAGATTATCAAAGGAATGAAAGGCCACATAGACAAAATAGCTTATCACAAATATGGATGCATGGTAAGGAATGTGACTTAGTGGTTGTGTTTTGTAGCCAAGGCATAGCTTTGTAATGGTATATTTGGGGTTTAATCATATAATAGCATCATTAAATTACTTGTTAATATGTTTCTACTTTAAATGGTCAATATTTAAGGGAAATGACCAGTTATGACCTGGCTATATTTGAGTATACTTAACATTAAGTTACTATGGGTGGATAAAATGCAATAAACATATCATAAGGATTATTATGGAAGATTCATTGCAGTTTCACATGCTTCCAAACATGATTGGTTTCATTTCAAATTTTTGCCTCTGTTGTTACTTAAGACCATCCGTTTTTTCAACTTTTTTTGAATGCATCTTTTAGATTGCCTAAGAATTAAAAAAAAAAAAAACATTACTTATCAAAGAAAGGGGATCATTGCATTGTCCTAACTGCTTACTATTATAAGTTACTTCCTGCTGAATTTATAATATGGGGTCATCGTTACACTTTCAGGTGCTAGTCTGCTTAATTTCAGTTGTTGATGACACAAAACTCATAACAAAGGTTGCTTCTTGTGCTGCTCTTTTCTTTATTGTGTATATCGAAAGAATGTCCATCTCATATTAAGGTTTTAAATTTTTCTTGTTACAGGCCATCATTTCCGACCTTCAAAGAATTTTAAAGGAGCTTGTTTTGGATAAGGTGTCTTCTATCGTCTTCTTGCCTTTAAATGTTGATGACTACTGTTTTTAAAAGGTTATAAAAGACAAAATATAGTTTTTATCAAGTGATAGGGACTAACCCTCCCCAAAATAACATGGAAGGATTATCTACTGTTTGCTTCTAATGATTTGGTTTTTAATGCTTTCTGGTTCTATGCCTCTAACTCCTGTTGTTTTATTTGTTAAATTTTCAGGCTGGACGGTGTATTTTACTCCAATTGCTTCATCCTAATTGTTCCCGCTATTTCAGTCCTGATGAGCTTGCTTCCTTGAATTCATATATACCATCACTTCTTGTCAAGGTCACTAATGATGCTATTTCTTTTGTTTTCTGAGATTTAAAGAAGAGAAGTCTCATTTCAGTTGAATTCCATTCAGGATCGCTCAGAAGCAAGCGCTCAGAATGAAACTTCCAAGGTTGAAGAACCTTGTGACAAGGAACCCGAGGAGGACATGGAAGTGACAGCAGATGAAGTCAATAAAGATAAAACTTCTAAGGTTGAAGAGCATAGTGACAAGGAGGCTGAGGAAGACATGGAAGATGAAGCCGATAAGGGTAAAACTTCTGGGAAAAAGGATCCAAATGTTAGAAGGCAAGAACTATTGATCAAGAGTGGACTTGCAGACGTGAGTGGGTTACCTTAGCTGACCTTCTAATAACTTTCGCCCTTTTCTTTCATCCTTGTTCATAGTCATGTTTGCCTATTTTATTATTTTCTTAAATAACTCGTTCTCTTTCTTTTGGATGACAAATTGTGATTTACATATGGATTGGGTAAATGACTACCATGCAGAGTCTCATTGATATATGTATTGATAATACTGGAGAACTGATACAATCAAATTTTGGCAAAGATGTCATTTATGAGGTAGTAACTATGATATCGATGATTCGTCAATTTTGAGTTGTACGGATTCTTGTTGCTTGAAAGTCACATTTTCTGTGATCTGAAATTGAACGCAGGTTGCAACTGGGGGTTGTGATGGCATACTCCACCCAGCCATGGACAAGATAAATTCGCTTCATGAAGCAATAGCATCTCTTGCAGCAACACCAAAATCAGAAGAGGAGGAGCATGTCCTTGAAAATTTTCATTCCAGTCGGACCATCAGAAAACTTGTTTTGGATTGCCCCAGTTTCGCTTCTACCTTATGGGAAAAAGCCTTAAAAGGGAAGAGTGAGATTTGGGCACGTGGTCACAGGTAGGCTTCGTTGGAACTTCATATTATTATTTAATATGCAAAAGTTCACATTAATCCTCTAACTTCATTATAAAATTTCAGTTTTGTTTCTTAATTTTATGAAGTATTCAGTCCTGCAACCCTAACACGGTTAATCTCAAATAATGAGTTTTTGTAACAAATCGTTGTTACATTAAAAATTAAACTTAATATGTCCACGTTCAAGAATGTTTTGTCAGCATTTAAAATTTTAATACCAGCATGACATTAGGGTTAAAGGACTAAAAAGACACTATAAAGGGTCAAAATGAAACCTTGTGTAAAATTAAATGAGTAAAGGTGTACTTTTACCTTTAATAAATTCTCTGCCCCAATGAGGCTGTTAATTCCATCTCGTTCGGGTATTTATTGTGGTTGTGATTTGCAGCTGTAAGGTTATTTCTGCATTTGTGGAATCATCAGAGCCCAAGGTACAGGAACTTGTAAGAAATGAGTTGAAGCCTCTAGTGGACAAAGGAATACTGAAAAGCAAGCCGAAGCCATTGAATTAGCAATTGATGAATGATAAACGCAGAAGGCAGCTATTTTTGCTTTTTACAGTGGAAGACACGGCACTAATGATCAGTGGCCAATTTTGTGGAGAAAGCTATTGTATTTTGTACTTTTTTAAAAAAAAATCTACATAGTTTTGAATTTATTTTTGCTCAGAATCTTTTTGTTTAATAGAGCCTAATTATGTTTGCATTTTTTACCTGTCCAATATTATCAATATTACAAAAATTAAACTCAAACAAGAGTTTGATTATTTTCAAATATTTTGAAAATATAGATATATATTATATAAAATAAAAAAGTTGAAAACATATTTTTAAGTATGACAATAAATTCATATAAAATGAAACCAGTAAATTTAATATCTATTATCGACTCCCTTGAATCCTTTATATGTTTTTTAGAAAAAGGCAAAATGATATTATAAAACTATAAGCAGTTATATTAAAAGAGGTAAAGCATGAAACGGAAACATATTCCTAATCTGGAGTGGTTACTAATAACAGTAAAAATGACATGATTAAAAGGTAACAGGATCCTTTCTATATATATGGTGTCTCCTAAAAATGAAAATTGATCTATATTATAAGGTAAAATAATACTTGAAAAAATATCTCTTTAATTAATAAATATGTAATTGAAATGCTGTAAATAAATCTAACAATTTGTCTTTTATATAGGGAGTAATTTGTCTTTTACATAGGGAGCCAATCATATTCCACCGCCAGCCTCTGACTGCCACAATGGACCCACCTCACCTTATTTTGGTCCCAATCCATTTTCTCTGTTTGAACAACAAAAAAGACAACTAAAAGAATGTATTCATTTTTAAAATATTTATACACTAAATAAATATATTTTCAGTTATCAAATTTATTTATATGTTATTAGCTTCCCATTTATTGTTAAAAAAGTCAACCATAATCATTAAATTGTTTATAAATTAAAATATATTATCATTAATCATTAAATTCATTTAACTATGTTCATTAATTAAATGTTTTAAATTAAGTTTATTTCTTAATGATAGACATAAGTTATTTTAGTTAATTAAATCCTAAAATATGATGATTCGCGGTCCGTTCGCGGACATCTGAATATGATGTTTCCTGGTAATAAGTAATCCAACCCCTCCACCAGAACGCACTTGCTGCATTTCTTCCTCTCAATCGAATTCTCTCTTCTTTTTCTTTGATTTTGTTCATACGGTTTTCCCCCTCACAAGATTTGTGTTTTACTTCGTATCTCCTTCATATTAAGCAGTTTTTTGGTGGTGTAAAGCAGTTGGGTGGTTTCTGCTTATCATTAGAATCTATTTTTCTGGATTCTGGCTCAGTAGTTTCTTATCAGTGATCTGGAATTCATTTTATGGCGGCTGGGACGATGGTGACCGCGGCCGGAGCGGCGGTGATGCTTTACTATTTATTGGGTAGGAGACTGGCGAGGAAGGTTGAAGACGACGAGGTTCCTGACGGGGATTTATCGAAATCCAGAGGATCACTAAGGAGACGAAGGATTGTTCGAAGGCCAGCTCAGCCTCCGGCAACTCTGTTCGAATTGGTCATTATGTTATCAGAAACATTGAGGTTCACCTATTCGGAGACTTTGGGTAAATGGCCCATCGGCGACTTGGCTTTCGGCATTAATTACTTTATGCGCAAACAGGTGCGTCTGCTGAATCTAATTTCCTTTTGGTTCTCATTTGGGATGGGTGCTTTATTTTTTCACTTCAGTTCGCGGAATTCAACATTGAATATGAAGCTGAATCTTGAAGTCTGAGTTTCAAAATTGATTATGTTCTGTGTATGATTTGGGATTTTAACCGGTATGAGATTACTTGCAGGGTAGTTTACGAGTTGCAAGTGTATATGCGGGAAGTGATTGTGTTCAACTTAAAGGCTCCGAAATTATAGCGGAGTTGCAATATCTGCTGAGGTTGTTGACAATGTGTATGCTTTTCTCAAGGAAACCATTTCCGGCGTTTTTAGAGTCTGCCGGATTCTCCTTGGACGATGTCCTTCTGCAAAAGCCTAAAGCAGGGGTAAGTTATACCTATTGTCTCTCTATTTATCATTTTTTCTTGGGATTGGAGAAGACTAAGCCAGGTTTAAATAAAAGCTTGAACCAGTAATTGCAACTTTACTTGAAATTTGCAGCTATACAATGACTTGCATCCTACGCCTCATCTGTGTCCCTAGATTCAGATTCAGTAATGAGTTAACATTCTTGAGTCTTGTATCAAGATATGTGTCGTATTAGGAGAAGATTTACCTTTAGTTTGGATGGGAAGAAAATTAGGAAGGAAAGAATACTAATAAGGAAAATTTCCAAAAAAAAAAACATAGTAAATTTTTTTACTATTTTTGGAAGTTTTTCTTCATGGAATTCTCTCTTTCTATTTTCCTCCCATTTACATCTCCGTCCAAATCAAGCATAGGCTTCATTGGATTAGAAGAACGAAACGATGATCCTAGTTGGATCACAATCACAATTAGGTATTCTGAAAAGGACCTGTGTTTTACGTGTCGACAGTAAAACCACATTAGGCATTCGAAACAAGGCAACTAATGTTTTCGGAGCACCAAAACCCAATATAATGTTTTCTCCACTTGCCCATATGTAACACGTGGGATCCAACTTAAAAAGAAACTAGTACAGTATTTTATTAGACAGGGTTAGGTTTACCTTTTAATACTGTTAGATGTGTCCATGTCAAAAAGTAAACCGTGGGATTACAAAACATAGGGCCTAACTTTTACTTTCTGACTAGATATTAAAATATTAGTGAGTGGCTCATGTATTTCTTTTATCATTGCATGAGGGTTCTACATCTTGGTAAATACTGTGCTTTAGAGGTGGATGTTTGTTTCAGATGGGGCTTGCTATTATTGAATTTCTTTTCCTATCTCAGTTGGTTTCCCATTCTTATCCTCAATTTTAAGAGAGAATTGATTTTGTTGGCATGGAATTTGCATGCAGCTTCTGAGACCTGCTTTCACAATTATACGTGATGCAAAATCAAAATGTTTTCTACTTCTGATCCGGGGCACTCATAGTATAAAAGACACACTGACCGCTGCAACCGGTGCTGTGGTGCCCTTCCATCATTCAGTTTTAAATGATGGTGGAATTAGTAACTTAGTTTTAGGATATGCTCACTGTGGTATGGTTGCTGCAGCTCGTTGGATCGCAAAGCTCTGCACTCCAACTCTGCTCAAGGCCATCGGTGAATTTCCTGACTTCAATACAAAGGTATGTTACTCTAGATGCCACATTTTTTGTGTGTGTTCTTTTCACCTTGTCTTGAGTCATTATGTTTACCAAAAAGGTGGTTTTTTTAATCTTCATTAGATCGTTGGGCACTCCCTTGGTGGTGGCACTGCAGCATTGTTAACATATATTCTGAGAGAACAAAAAGAATTCTCTTCAGTTTCCTGTGTCACATTTGCCCCTGGTATGTAGCTCCTAGCTATGCTGCCATTTTGTACATTTAAAATTTTTCTGTGTACTTACCAAAAGGACCTTGATTGATTTTTGCAGCTGCATGTATGACATGGGAGTTAGCAGAATCAGGAAAGCACTTTATCACCACTATTATAAATGGTTCTGACTTGGTGCCTACCTTCTCAGCTTCCTCTGTTGATGATCTTCGAGCTGAGGTGTTTTAATTCAATTTCCTGAAAAACAATAACCTTAATTTTTTTAAAAAATAGATGCTATTTGTTTGAACTTTCCTTGTTTTTACTCCTCCTGGTACTTGTTAGGTTACTGCTTCATCTTGGTTGAATGATCTGCGGGATCAGGTTCAGCGCACAAAGGTTCTGAATGTTGTCTGCCGCTCTGCAACTGCACTTGGATCTCGCATACCTTTAATATCTAATGCGAAAGCCAGGGTAGCTGGTGCAGGTGCCATTCTGCGGCCAGTAACCAGTGGCACTCAGGTAAGCTTCAAGCTCTGATTTCTTTTTGATTTTCTGTGATATTATGTTGGTTGGAGTTCATTCCATCAGACCTAACAAAGTTCTGTTGATTAGTAGTATTGTCCTAGACAAAATGGCAAGTTTTCTATAGATGATAGTTTTGTATAGGAATTAGGAACTCTTCATGCATAACGTGCGTATTTGTTAGTGATATTGAGATTTTGCTGTTTTGCAGGTTGTAATGAAAAGTGCTCAGAGTGTTGCTGAAGATGTTGTTAGAACTCGATCATCTTTATCAGCATGGTCTTGCATGGCTGCACGCCGCAGAAACGTCAACCCATCATCTAACTCCAAAATCGAGAACTTGGCTGGTGATGCTTCTCTAATATCTGAGGCAAGTACTGAATCTGTTTTGACTGAAGTGATGAAGACTGAGACAGTGATGGATAAAGAAGATGACGGCTACTCAAGCAGAGTCTCGAGCCAAGAGGACACAGATGAAGAGGAGAAACTCATTCCTGGTAATCAAGGGGCCACCACTTCCACCGTTGACGACATTACTGCAGGGCAATTGTGGTGTGAGCTGGAGAAGGAGCTTCAGAAGCCAGATGAAGAAGAGACAGCTGCAGCTAAAGAGATAATAGAGGAAGAGAATCAGCTTGTTGCTGATGCTGCAGAATGCAGAAACCCAAGTACATCGTCCAACAACTCGGATAGCCATCGCTTTTATCCTCCGGGGAGAATCATGCATATTGTTTCTGTACCTTGTGAGGAGGAAGATTCAAACTCAATTTCTGATGATCCTATTGAGGAACGCGTCTGTTTATATGAAACGCCCAGAGAGCTGTACAGCAAACTCAAACTCTCAAAATCAATGATAAAAGATCATCACATGACCATGTACAAGAAGAAGATGGAACAGCTAATCCAAGAACTCGAGAAAGATAGCAGTTGTGATTGTGACACCACAATGTAAAAAAAAAAAAAAAATCCCCAATGCAAGATTAATATTCAAGTTCACCCTTACATCGCTAGTATATAAATCCGGTTTATTTATATATCTATATCTTTGGTACAAAAATCCTGCTTATTTATAGTGTTATATTTTTTTGATAAACTTTTTAGAGATGGGTTAGGAATCTTCATTCTTTTTAGATAATACTAATATCGAGTAAAATTAACTATTTATTACTCTTAGTATAAATCTAGACAGTTAAAAATTAATATACCTCTTTAAATATCACGTTTAAAATTATAATAAAATAATATTTTTTAATCTAAATAATTATATATCTCATCTTTTTTTATTGTCAATATATTTATAATATGTTATATGAATTTCAAACTGTTAGACTTGATTTATGGGTTGACAAGTCCAAGTCCATAAACGCATATAATTAAATTTAAATAATAAAAATAGAGCGATTAATTATGTTTTTAATTTTAGAATTAAAAAAAGTCATAAGAGATAATTTCCATGACCTCATAATCTTGAAATATTTTATAGCGTCGAAGTATTTTTTATAAATATATTTAACACCGTAAAATATTTTTTTCGGGGCATTCAACAGATGTACTTTTTTGCAGGTGGGGAATTTTTATTTTCTTCTCAGGTTTGTCCGTGTCCGCATCCAACACCAATGTACAAAAAAATACTTTACAGAACGCTAAAAAAAAAAAAACTTAAACCAGAGATGCACCTTAACCTTCAAAGCAACCTCTCTTGGGGCTAATAACTAGAATCCTATGAGAATCCAATCGGAAGAGATAAATGCTTATAAAATACATTTTCACGAATTGTATCAAATCATTAAAAAGACCAACTAATAATCAGAATTAAGGATAAAAATAGACCTTCAAGACATTTAAACGTATTAAAATCCTATTTAATTTAAATAGAAGCTGACTTGTTTAATTATATATAAAGTAAAACTTACTAAACCTATATAAAAATAAATTTTAATAGAATCAAAGCCTAACCTTCAAACTCTGCATAAAAAGACTTTAGACCAAAAATATATACAAGCCTAGACGCTGCCATCCCTAACCTCCAATGAAATTGGAAAATTAGATTTGTTGCGGTGAGCCTCCCTGGGGAAGAGAGGCTTCCAAAAATTGACGAGCGGACCAACCGAAAGTAGGGCAGGAACTGCTCGTCTTAAAGAGGTGTGTTCTCCATTAAGGTGTCGGCACGACCCGCCTTCTCTGAACGATCATTGACGAGTCGCCTTTCACCCCTGACAGGACGAGTTAGAAGTATTTCAGCCCTGGTTCCACTATTTATAAGCAGCTTCCATCCCTTTCTTTTACAAATCTCCCGATGTGGGGCTCTTTTGGGTTTCCCACAAGTTCTACAGAGGAGCGGCAATCCATGAGATTTTGGTACATGAATTTGGAACACAAGACTTTATTATTGTATCAAATCATCATCATACAAGTATAGAAATTATGATGATGCTTCTTGCTTCTTGGTGGAAGCGAAGAGGAAAGGAAAAGTTTGTCTTATTTTTTTTTTTAATTACAATTGGATTAGTTATTTGCTCCTTTTGGAATGAAGACAGGAAAAAGAACTTCCTCAGAGGTAATAGATAATAAAAGAAAATACTGATTTTGTCCAAAAATAAATTAAGGAGATGCAAGTGAGATTTACTCTATAACATGTAGTGACTGCAATCATTGAAGTGTTAATAGAAGTGAGCGAAATTAGCTATTTTTAATAAGTAAAAACAGAGTTTGAGATCAAAGAGAAATAAATATGATAAGAAAAAATTTAGACAGTTTAATATTAGTCCTTACCAAGATTAAGATATAATTTCAGGATTCAAAAAATGTTTAAAGGGGATTTATGATATTATCTATTAAAAGAATTATTATAAAAATAGTAAGAATTGAATTTATTATCTTATAAAATATGAATATTTTTTTTACTATATATATAAATTCTCATTGGCTAAATTTTGTTTCTGAAAACATACAAATGTAAAATGTGATACATGGGCTTGTTTTCCATTTTCGTTACAGCCACCCTTTCTATTTGCCCACTATTACTGAATTATTGTCCATATCCTCATCCTAAGAAATCTGTCGCATTGGCAACCGTTGCTCAGATTATATGGCAAATTTATGCTTATTGTTTCAGTATGCATTATTTTGATTGACATTAACATACATGCATACACACACACACACAAGCTACATTATTAATATAATTGTAAATTTTCAATTCATCTATTATATTTATCTTTTTTTAAAACTAATTTATTTAAATTATAAACAATAATTATTTAAAAGAAAAGGACAACTTATATCAAATTTTATTTTTTTAATATCTTCATTTAATTTAAATATGCATAAAATAAATAGCATATATAATTAAGTATGATTAGAGAACAACAAAATAGATATAAAGAATTTAATATAAATATAATCTTAAAAAAATTTAAACTGATATATAATTTAATATTATATATAAATATTTTAAGGATATTATATCATAGTTTCTTTAATAAATAACTTCATTATGAATCGAAGTAGTACTATTTTGTGACCATGTAGAATTAAAAATATACATTATTGAGCAATGAATTTTATACAACTAGCTGTTATATTGACCTCTACAAAGGAACCGAACCAAAAAAAAGAATCTAACTAAAGCCTCTCTCTTCCTTTTATCTCGCTCTGGCAGAATTTCTTCATTAAAATTCTGCAAACAATAAATTTAAAATTCCATATGATAAAAAAAAATGCTTGATGTTTCTATACTTAAACCAATCATATTTTAATGGAAAACCTGAGTAGCATAGTATTCGCTTTCATTAAAAGCAGGTCTTAGATTTTCTTGACACATGAACTCCAAGGGAAAGGAAACAAGATGACCCTTTACTGATGCCAATCTTTCAAAAGGGTCAGTTTTCTTGATACCTCCATCATGGTAGGATTCTAAATTTTCTGGGGCTATTCCTAAATCAATGGTAGTATGGCCGATTCTTTCTTTCCAGAGAGCTGTGCTTTGCTTGAAAGCAAGTCTGCACCATAACACGGTTTACGAAGCAGGACGAGATATTAGATGAGATTAAGAGCCACCCAAAACAGGAAGAAGGATGAAAAATGGTCACTGGTATACCTGGTGTGTATCAGATCATTAGGTACGCAAGAAAAGACATCCTGATAAATTGCCGTATTTGTCTGCAAGATGCATCCAAATACAAGTATCAGCATATTTGTCATGCAATAACGGTCAGGATAATATCCAAGACATTTTATTATTATCTCTGGTATCAACAAAATGCCCAAATAGTAGAGAATCTATGGGAACATGTTTTATTATAAATATAGATTTGACTTAAATATTGCAGTAGAAGATTAGATGAAGAATTATCCTCCTCAGACTAGAAATTTGAAAGGGGAGAAAAAGATACAGTAAAAAAAAATAAAAATACTTAGAGTTCTATGGACATCAGCCACCATAAACTTCAGTTCTAAGGACATTAACATAATCAACAAGGCACATTTCTCAAACCAGAGTAAGTTCAAATTTTTAAATTGTAGTTGTATTTAATGAACTCTAAATTTCTTTTTAATTCGTTATTTATTTTCTGAAGAAATAAAAATTTGAATGTTGGGTGGTATAAAGTACCAATGATAATATAAAAATCATTCTACAAGTCTCTTCTGTTTTTTAATTCTCTCTAAGAATTTGGAATTCTGGACTTCGAAGGTAAGGTCTGGCGTGGAGAAGTTCAAGGATATTAACATTATATTTTCCGATTACCTTTGCAGTTGCCATCCAAATATCCTTATATGTCGACTCAGCAATTGGGTCCATTATTCGATTGATCTGAGGAATAACAAATAAACAGAGTCATTACAGAACAACAACATAGAACAACTATTCTCTTAGAAGGATTAAAATGCACCAACCTCCCCTGCTTGCAGACCTAAGTGTTCAGACCATAACGACAACCGCAGAGTTAGAGAGAATTTTCCTGCTTTCCATGGTTTTCCACCCATAAACGAATCAATCGATTCTTTGTCTTCTATAATTACACCGATCTGAAATTCACAGAAGAGACAAAGAAAGGGATGAAAAGGGTGCAACAATTATGCATTAATTAACTATAGATTTTTTTCCCGGCCAAACGTTAACCATAGAAATAGAAGAACGGTAGAAAATTCCAAATGAAGCATGCAGCAATGAAGAGATCCATCAGCATTAAATTTTTTGGGTGATAACGATGTTGGCAGCAGGAAACACATTTGAGACCACCCCGAATGGAGAGGTTCAGATACAAGTTTTACTTGGATTATTCATTTTAAATTATGCACTACTTGTATTATTCCATATTTCAGGTCCAATAGATCAACTGGAGAAAGAAATTCCAAGATATTCATGGAAAACCAAATAATAAGAATTCATGCTTCACTCCAGATCTTCCCCCAAAAAATAATTATTTTCCTTTTTTTATTTTAAAAAAGAGAGTTCAAAATATGTAGAACAAGTGTTTGATGAAATATGGAACATCTGGCACATTTCCACAAGAAAAAGGTTAATGCATAATTACAGAATGTAAAGAAGGGGTACCTCAGAATCTCTGGATCCAAGTAAACTCCTATCATTAATATTAGCAGATCCAATCAATGTTGTACAGTCATCAACAATCATGATTTTACTGTGAACATATACCTGCAGTATACCTCAATGATTAACTTCACAGGATCTATTTACTTAAGGATAAGGTGTATTAAATGCAAGAGAATACCTGGCTCGTTGCCACAGGACCACTATCAAAGAGTCTACCATAAGCCCTAAGGCCATAGAAAGAGATGTAATCATGTATTTTTGAACCAAGAAATTCTAATAGATTATGTAATATAGAATTTTGTCCTCTGCATATGGTTCGATACTGCCAATGCATTATTGCTCTGACGGATGCTGCACCGCTATCATCCAGGCCTCCCTGCATAATTAAGAAGTAAGTCCAGCATCCATGGAAGAAAATATAAGATATAGCTGTTAGTTCTAAAAGAGTCACAACAAATAAATAAATAATTAGAACCTGGAAGCCAGGCAGGAGGGGTATGACAATTATAACCCTAAAAGATTTTTTGTCATGGTAAGCTCGCAAAATCCGTCGATATAAAGCTTCCAAAACACGATTTCGTATCATCTCATCTCCTGAAAGACCTGAGATAAAAAATTGATTCTGGAGCAAGTTGCCAAAGATAAAATAGAACAATCAGAACGAGGTTTAGAATAAAGATCAAGCTACATAATTAGGGAAAACCATCCAAGCAAGGAAATGTGACAAAATATATTTATCATAACACTTCATCAAAGCTGATTCAGTTAAGTCCATGAAAGGTGATGCACAAAATACACACATACACATCAACATTGAATTTATCATTATAGATAAAACATGCTGTTCAATTATATTTGATGAGACTGCATTTTCCGTTTACTGTATGACAAGTTTTTAAATATTTTATTCTTGATCTCTTAAGATAAGGTCTTTAATTACTCAAGGCCCTTCTCCTTTTTGCCCGTGTATATTAATTATTTTTTCATTTATCTAAGAAAGGCTCCTATTTACAATACTAGGCTGCATGCTAATTGCAACATTCTCTCTATTCTCATTAAATTAATTTATTTTTTAAAAAAAGCAACTGATCCCCTACCTTAAAAACATCTTTTACCCTTCACATAGGTGTATCCTATTCCTGTGTGGCTTTCTAGTAACTGAACTACAGTTTTGGGTCTTCATGCAAACTATTACCTGAATAATTAGAGAAAGAGCATCTTCGTCTTCAAAAACCTAAATGATAGACATGTATTCTAATATCTCAACTAATAGTTCACTATAGTGGCAATATCCATTAATTATACATGCACTCCACTCAGCTCACTATTGGTCCTGTTGCATGGCTTTGGCCATTGGCACAGAAAGAAAGGATGCATAGAAGATTGATTATATTCAGTATTAAGGAAAAATGGAATATAGAGGAATATGGCTGACTAGCAAAGCAAACAATGAGTGGCAGTTTTAGGACTATTGGACTAGGATTCAGATTATATTTGCTGAAATAAGTTGTCAGTCAGGCTCCGATTCAGTCCAGCAGTCCAAAAATTGCCACACAGGCAGTTGTACAACACAACAGGTGCAAAAGCTTGCGCTGTAGTGTTGTCCTAAGCACCTGGTCATGAAAAATCAGCTTTTCCCCTTTCCAAATAAAAACATTTTAGAAGTGAAAATCTCAAGGCATTAAAGGAAGAAATTATCTTTAAAATTAAAGAAAAGAACATAAGAAAAAGAGCCTCAGCAGTCATGGTCATGGCGTCTGGATAAAATGAGGCCTAGTTAATGAAGACACGCCCTTTCTTTTAACAGCTCAATAATACAGGAGAAGAAATATGTATGATATCAACGAGACAACCAAAACTCTACTTCTAATTAGTCAATTATGCATTGAGTTTATCTGATCAATCATTCTCCAAACTCCAAATCAAAGGGGAAACAAAGCAATATAATGAAAGCCTGGGATTTTCCTCCAACATCATGAACGTATGATAAGAAAGGAAATCATTATACCTCAATGTAGATGAAGTGTTCTGCTTTCTCAATAAGAGAGCAATAAGCATTGTGGATGCTCTCTTCCGTTTGGCTAGTTCCAGCAGACCATTGACTAACACTCCGAATAACCTAAGGAACAATTAAAGGATATTTTGAATAGTAGAACTAGTCCAAAATAAACAAAAATGAATACCTGAATCACTGGCCTACTATGGTATTTTAGAATACATGTTGCACAAAAATTGACAAATGCAAGGAGATTCAAGATATTTTGCTTCTCTAAACAAATAATGTAGAATGATGTACATAGCTTATATCACCTTTCAAATATATGAAGCTCTTGTTAATATTATATAAATATATCACAGAAAAGGATAAATGTAGAGTCATTGACATGTCTATGTTTGAGAACAATGACACTTGGACAGAATGAGAACAACACACCTGACAACGGCAGGAAACACGGGGACCAACTTGGCCAGATTCATCTACAAAACTCGCTTGGTCACCCCGTTCTTGTGTCTCCCACCATTCTGGACCTGAGTTATGTACACTAATGTGAGCTACTCTATCCATAGGCATCTTCCCATGTTGATCCACAGAGTCAAGATCATCTACAAAGCCCCTCATTGGTGTATCTAGACCTATTGGTTCAATTTGGGCCTTCCGGAAAGGAAAAGGACGTCCACTGCTGACCCTGGTTGGCCGGTCAAGGTGATGTAAAAAGGAACTTAACTCATTTAATGCAGTGTCTCCTACAGGAGCATCCATCCCACCAGAGTCATCAGGTGAAAGTAGCGGAACATCTTGGGATGAGGAAAAAGAATCTTCCCTCTTCATGCCTATATGATAGTCAGTATTCTTGCTTTCAATCTCCATCTCTCTGTTTCTTCCCAAGTAGTGTGGGATAACCATATGATGCTGAGGCATAAGCAATGGAATTGCTTGCTCATTTGGAGCTTTGTTCCTCTGATGGGAGAAACAAGAACTGCATTATATCTCTTTCGAATTTATGACTAGAATGCTTTAAGTTATAATGAGATCGTTGACAAAGTCTTACCTTTGCATAATTCCACCGCTGAACAAAATGCCTAGCAATGTCACGACAAGGTGGTCCCCAAAGGGCACAATGAACATCATGCCATGGCATTCGAGGATATTTTACACGATCAAATTCATCTTTCATTGCATCTTCCCATGAATTTGGCTCAGATTCTCTGGTAAAATTACACAGGAACCCATTAATTATATCCAACCAAGGACAAATGGTCTTTGATTAACAAGAAGATTGATCAACCTAACCACAACCTAACCACATACCAAGTGAAGAACCTAGTGCACAGTTCTCTTAATCAGAATGACCACTAGAATGGAAGTGAAATAAGCATGACAAAAAGCATCCAAGTGAATTTGCACATGTAACTACACTATTTTTCTACATGATCACTAGAGGGAATTGCATCGACAAGAAAATGCAATCTACATACCAATTCATCAATAGAAGAACAGCATATCATCATTTTAGTCTTGTGCCCCTATCTTTTGGATTATGAGAACATTTATGTAGTTTCTTTGGCTTCTTAATCTTTTATTATGCCAGAAACTTACCTAGGGTTATAATAGTCTTTTCCTGGCCATATCAGTGGAGGGGAGTCTCCCACTTTGTGTTCAGATGTATCATAACGACCAAAGCATAAATCCAATCCTCCAATAAAACAAATCTGGTGATCAACAATGACCAGTTTTTCATGGTGTGACCTGTATATAATCATAAGCACATACCAGAAACAAAACCTGGGCATTATAACGCATACTTTCAAAGAAAACAAAGCAAATTAGAAACAAAAAATAATAAAGCTTTCCAGGAATATGCATACCACAGGTAAACACCAGAAGAAAAATGGTCAGGATAGCGTAGTACCCTCACATTTTCATGAATGCTGAGAAGCTTTCTCTTGCTATAGACACTGTTAATTTTCAAAGCAAGAGCCACCTCTTTGTAGAGAAGAATGTAGATCTGCATTAAAAATAAGAGCATTGATGCCAAATACCAACACCTCTTAACTCTAAGCCAGATATAAGTCAATTCAAACATACATCTTGGTGAATGCAAGTCACCCAAGCACCTTAAGAAATTGATCAGCTTGTAGACTAGTGAATTATTAAGAAATAAATTATTTAATTGAATCCCCTTAGTGGCTTCTATATATTCCACACTGAAGAGGAAAATATTTCTTAAAAGCTGCCTTCTGCTGTCAAACAATATTATTCATTTAATAACAAAGCATATTATACTCCATCTGAAAAAGAGTGCAGAGAGAGAGAGAGACAATAGGTAGTGTGTATTTTTGTACAACAACAGGGATCAAACAGTGTTTCCAGTGAAAGTTTAAACATTATTACACTTGCAAGATCGAGCAATTGACTGAAAATCATAATCATAATGAATACATCAGAATGACTCTGTTTTACAATTTAAACAACACAGCAGCAAAATTAATACAAAACAATAATTATTTTATTAAAATTAAGGGGGCGTTGTAAAGGAAAGTCCAAAAGTTTCCATTTTAGATTCACCTGAACCCCTTGCTTAGCTTTTGCTTCCAACAAATTATCAAGCCTTGATGAAGCATGAGTATGAAAAGGACGCCGCAAATACAGTTCCGGGCAAACCCACCACCCACAAATAAATATCTGCACAAACCTTTCATTTTATATAAACTTGAAAACCATCATAATTATTGTTCTACTAACAACTTTTAACTTGTTAAAATGGTCTTGAATGCTCTAGTGCTGGGTAAACTAACCTCTGATTTTGCATCCTCAATTGAAGAAGCAATGGCCTCAAATGCTGCCCTGCCATCAACAAACCACTGGGCCTGACTTCCATCTTCAATCAAGCCTCTTGGAGGAGCGAATGAACCATAGCGATGAGGATGACACCATCCTTCAGGAGGCCTAAGTCCAGCATCATTAATTGCAGCTACCCAATCTTTGACTTTACCACTATTTTTTACTCTTATCCTAATGCCCCGGTTTCCACAAGTCACCTAGAAAATATGAAGGTTTAAAACATTCATTGGTGATCTAATAACTAATAAAAAATTATGATTATGATAACCTGAGAGAGAGAGAACCCCCACTCTATTCTCTAAAGCCACAAGAATATGAAACGACAACAGATATTGAGCACCCCTTCACCTTGAATGAATGGCGTAAAGGATTTCGTTCCTTCATTTCTTTTGCCAATGATAAACGACCATCCCCATTCCCATCTGAGGCAGGTAGAACATCAAAAACAATTATGTCCAAAGGTTGGCTATCAAATGGATCAGCCAGCAATGCCAAGAATCCAGGTTTTAAGACAGCCCAAACCTGCACTTGACAGGAAAGTAACATGGAGAATTCACATCAATTCTAATAGAAGTCACTCAAAAACAACTAAATAACATCAGTACACAAACAATGCTCCATGCCCTAAGATATAAGCCAGTAAGCCCATTTGCAATTATAATATCAAACCGTAAAGAACAAACTAGGAAGACCGGACACTGAACGAACATGAAACAAGGCACGCCACACATAGCAACACAACAAAACCTTAGATATTCATATGTAAGAAAGATTTTTCTTGATGCTCTTGAAATGCTTCAACTGAAAGAAAAATGCCATTCTAACTTAATGATCTAGGCCCACAATCTGAATAAATTCTTCTATGTTTGAGAAACTTCCTACAACATAACAACATATCAGTATGTGAGAAGATCAAAAGAGAGAAATGAAACGCATCAATGTCACAACTTTTTCCTGCTTTGCACACAAATTGCAGGTTCCCCCTATTTAAGACATGAATGTATGCATGTCTGATTTCTTTAGTAGTGCACAGACGCCACATACTAGTTTCTTTGCTTCTACATGTGTCAAGAGAAACCAAAGTAAGTGCAGCATATCACCCAACTTCAGATGCAGGATTTCATTACCTTTGGCCAATTGTCATTGCAACAACTAAAACACCGAGATAAACAACACTTTCTGGAATCATCATCCTTAGGAATTATTGGCAGATGCTTCACCATCACATAATCTTCCTTCAGGCTAGGGCCATACTCAGTTGTGAAAGACAACTTTGACACCTCCAGAAACTTGCAAACCTACAGTACCCAACTGCTTCTTGTAAAGACAGGTAACTAGTGATTTTAAAATTGCACAAATGCAACAATAAATCAAAAGATATTAGAAATCCAACAACCAACCATAATTGAACAAACATATGCATGAATATTAGCCAGAAAATAAACATCTTTACAAGTCCAAAATTCATATCATATTAACATGTACTACATATAGTAGCAATTAGTAATGTTAACTTTAATTCTTCATTATTAGGTAAAAAATTTTATAATTGTTTTGCCATTAGAAAATAATAAATCAATTTTTAATCACTCTTTGCATGTAAAACTATTTTTTATAATTTTAAATAATGGAAAGAAGTAATGGGAATTTACAAAGTATTTGAATAACTCTTCATCATTCTTTTTATATAAAATTAAATAGCTACCTACTTTCTTGCATGAAACAATTAAGTTTTACACTTTGAAATAGATAATTTGTATTTATAGTTGAACCAAGACACCAAAAAGTCTCTCTCATAGATCAATAGATATATAGTTGCTACCAACTCAAACATATTTAGAGCCTCAGCAAAGAGTTTATTATGATATTAAACTTCCGTTTGAATTCAAGAAAAATGAGAAAGCAGGTTTTCTCTTCAATCATATCTGGCAAGGCTTGTCATTTATGCATATTTTCATATCTTCTAATACCGATTTATTTCATTCCTCAAATAATAGCCATCTTCAGAGGAAGAAGGATCAGTGCACAAAAGCAAGAACAAGTTCACATTGTCCACTGCCTCAAGTATACTCACTACCTTCCAGCTCAAAATGGGACTTTTATAGAATTTGAAGATTCCTTAAAAACCCCATAATCATCATCCCTTCACTATTTTTTTTGCCTGAGGCTGCGTGCAAAAGAGCAGTGTTGTGGCATATATAGCTACTAAACTATAGTTGAAAACAATGCCTATAATTTTAAACTTTTTGCATTGCTTTTCCTTTAAATGTTAAGGGTTAAACTGACAACGCTAAGATTTGTAAGCCTTGTCATCAGGTTTTTATGATGAATATCATAGTCAATCCCAGCTTAATGACAAAATTGCCTTCATTTTACATATAAATTACCAAATTGACGTGAAGTCCATTGATATCAACATCTGATAAATATCATATACTTGCCAAGACAATAAATCAATGACAAAGCATAGGAAGAACCACTTCTATAACATGGTAAAAATGATTTATTTTCAGTTTTGAATGCACAAAGCATACCTCTGGAGAGTTAACAATATTGATATTTCCTAAAAAGTGATTCAAATATCCTTGCATTGCAGTCTTGGCTCTATCTGACATAGTATCCTGTCTTCCTAAGGCTGGCCGTATAATTGGTAGAGCAGCACTAGATGGGACATCTCTGGACCAAAAACCAGCTATCATTAGCATCGAAATTGTAACTATTGCTCAAACACAAAAAAAAAAAAAAGTATTTCTTGTCACCTGTCCTTAGCACTTTCATCATGATGTAGATGAACAGTTTCATCATCAGCTTCATCATCATCTTGCACCACAGCAGTGTGTTCTCCTATTCCTAGATTGTTAAGCCATTCTTTAACCTTTAATATAATATTTCAGTGAACATTACATTACAATCCAAACTCTGCTAGATATACAATATATCATCAAATAAAATGAAAAAATGTTGCACAAAGGATGAATAACGATTTTATGTGTGTGCAGAGCATTAATTGCTGAGTAACCAAATAGTAATGGACAACATTGTTTGACAAATACCTGCTCTTGCTTCTCATGAATTTCCTCAATAAAGGCACGTTTCTTCAATGTAAAATGCAGGTAAAATACGTGAGAAGCCTTCTTCACCAATTGCCACTTGAACTGGTATGAAAAAAGAGCTGCATAAGTACACTCGTATAGCAAAGCTTTCTACACTACGTGCATCCATCAATCCAGCACAAACAATTGCATTAAGCTTGCTGGTAAAGTTACGTACAAGGGCAGCATAAGAAAGTAAACCACTCGATTATACGACCCAATTTCATTTTCCTACACTACGAATGGCTTCTTCATCCCAGTTTAGATATCCATGTATAAGATGGAACAGGATCTCAGCTTGTGATCGCAGGACTATGAAGAATTTCCCCAAAAAGCAGTCAAAAATACACAAGTACCAATAGGAAGACGGTACCTGTTTATAACGAAACTCTATTGTGTAAGAAAGAAGCATGGGACTGATGTCGCCGGCATCCGGACGAGATACGGAGACGATGGTGGCTTCTGGCAACTCATCGAAAATTCGAGTATGCTCAGTGCCACCGCCAAACCGGAATGACGCAGAAGAAGAAATCGCCGTCGATGACTCCGATTGCATTTGAACGTAGCGGGGACCACCATCGGACATCAACTGCTCCGTCGCCATTGAAATCGAAAACGATGACCCCCAATACAGAAACCTTGAGGAAATCGAAACTTGAACAGTGTAGGCGTTGGTCGTTTGGATCCAAAACAATCCCGATTTGCAGCAAAAACAAAAAACAGAAGGATGCGTTGTTGCGATGTGCCTGTGGAGAATAATATAATAAAGGAAGGGAGAGTCAGTTGAATTGAATACGAAGGGAACGTCAAAGACTAGACAAGTTTCCAGATGGTTTGCCACTCGCTTTTTCTTCTTCAACTCCCTATTTTCTATTTTCTATTTTCTTGTTTCTTTTCATTACTTCCATTACTTAATGTGTATATATATTGAAATTTAATTAGAATATATATTTTAAAAATATATAAGAGATTTACCTAATTCTTAATATGATTTAAAAAATACTCTGTACATATGCAAATACATATTTTACTCCATCTCATCATATAAGAGTAATTTAATAAATTAAAAAATAAATTATTTAATTATAATAAAAATGATATATTTTTTAAATATTTATATATAATATTAAATTATATATTAATTCATAAATTAAGTAAATTAATTTTAAAAAAATAATAAATATTATATAAAATTGATTGAAATCTTAAGGAGGGGGAGGATGTAACATGATACTTTCATTCCAATATGCACATGGAAAATTCAGCTGAAAAAAGCAAGAATATATACATGGAAAATATCCTTTTTGTTATTATTATTATTAAGAAGGTCATGTGATTGTAAGAGAACAGTGGCAGTTAAGACGAATTTCAGCCTTGTCCGTTTAGATTTAAGAACTATGACAATAAAAGACAATAATTTAGGATGAATTTAAAACTTTAAAAAAATCATTATTACGCAATTTAAACCGACAGAATTAATTTGAAACGAAAAATAAGGTTAATGTGACAAATTATTATTTTGAAATTTCTTTTTAATTAAATAAATAAATATATTGTGATTTACTCTAACAAAAAATCAAAAAAGACTAATTTTTATAATATAATAAATTAAATTTAAAATTTTTATTAAAAGAGTTGTTTATATTTATTTTTTAATATTATTATAAATATTATTGTCTCTAATAAAAAAATAATTATGCTTAAAAAAAATAAGGGTATATTTTGATTTCATCTCAAAAAATAAAAATAAAGTCTATCATAATCATGATATGTTTACTAAAATCATCACCGTGTTTATGTCAATGTATATAATAAAATATAAAAAAAAAATTGTAAAGAGTTGTGATTTTCATAATTCATGAATTATGAAATTTTTCTGATTTTTTTTACAAAAACTTTATCATTGAATTTCATACGATCTCCATTTTTATATTTTTTTAATAGTTCTCTGCACATTTCATTTTGCTGTATCAACTTTACTTTTATTCCTCTAACATTTTTTTTTCATATTTTCATGAGGTTTAAACTTTAAGAAAATTATTAGGAAAAAAGATAATAAAAAATATTTTGTAACTCCACTAATTTGTAATTTTCGTAATAATTTTAATAATTTTAATTAAAATATTTATAACTTTAAAATTATAATTAATTATTTTGTGGTTTTCAAACTTCAGTGATAATTTTTATAATTTTTCTTAAGATATTTATAACTTTAAAGATAATTTAATTTTTTTGTCTAAATTTACAAAAGATACATTGGATTTCTTACAAAATCTATCATTTTAGATATTTATATACCTATTTTATCATTTTTAAATTTACATAGTCTTTTATTGTATTTTTTCTCAAATTACTATCTCTTCCATGTCTTCTATAGGAAAAATATAAAGATATATTATTTTTCTTTTTTTAGCCAAAATTAGATTTTCTTCATGAATTTATATTATTATTGTTGTCTAACATGCTCATAAAAATTATAGATATTAAACAACAAAGAATTGATTGAGATAGTAACTAATTTTACCCCATAATTAAAAGAACACAAATTTAAATTTAAAAAATATACTTATTGAAAGGACTTTAATTTTAACGCTCTCAATCAAATAAAGATTAGTTGATATTTATTCTGCCAATGAAATTAATAAAAGTCTAACATCATACATAACAACATATTTAAAGTGAATATAAACAATATTTGCCTTGACGAATTACTCACATAAGCAAATCCCCTACAAGAAGTTCTTAATCCGTCCCTGTTATGGGATCAATTTAATTCGTTGTTCGGAAAGTATATAGTAATATAATACTATTAATTAGGAAAAAAACCATGGGCCAAACGTAACTATATAATAAATTGCATTTTGCCGTTCATGTTGGCCAAGGAGCTGGTGCTTGCGTAGAGGACAGGTTAACTCTTGAAGGCCACTGATTTGTATTTCTTAGCCAGAAAAGCAAAAGCACGTTGACTTATCTATATCTGTTCACATGTGCATAGTTTCTATGTTACATGGTTCTCTCATCAATATCATTTTATTTAATATATGTATTTTAAAATTTATAAAAAAATATCACACCTTTCATGATAATCATTTACATTTGATGGTTAAAAACGGTTAAATGACATATTATAATAGTAAATAATAGTTTTATATGTTAATTATTTTTTTTGTACAAAAATTTTTAGAAAGAGATTGTGTTCACTCACAATCTTAGAAGTAGGGTGAAATCTCTCTTTCTCTTAAACGATATTAATACTGGGTAAAGTGAGCTGTCTATTACCCTCAAACGTTAAATACCCAAGAGTTAGGATATTTCCCTAAACGTTGCGACTATAACCATAATAAAATAGTATTTCTCAATAATTAAATACATTTTAAATATTCACGTATCTCACTATTTCATTAGTTAAATTCACAGACAAAATAATAGATATTTTTATATGTCAATTAGATGGATGGGAGGGAACATCTATTTTTCAATAAAGATTGGAATTATATTCCACCTCATATTGATGAGAACACAAGGGCTGCAAAAAGGATTAATTAAATCTAAGTAATATATAAGTTCAGCCGTCATAGCACGTGGGTAAAAAACAAAAATCATAATGAAATTAAATTAATAATACAATAGAACGATATTCTAATAATATTACATAGAAGAAAAAAATCCTAATAATATATTGGACACGCAGCAAAAAGACCACGGCATAAATATCATGAGGATGATGGAAGTGCATGGATGCTGCAACCCTGTCCTGCAATTAGAAGCACAAACAGAAGTTGTGTTAAGAACACTACAAATGTTCCTAAAATTTGGTTTCATTCTGAATATTGAAGAGCATAGTGGCAAAACTAAGTGTTTGGTTGTTTGGTTGCTAGAGAGGACGACAATGGAAGAATAAAAATATAGAGGGAGAGATAGGTCAACAATATTCATGAGGGAAGGAGTAGGGATTTAGATCATAAGAGGGTGTAATAATTTTCACATTTATGATGCCATTGTAGTGTTTGATATGAAAGATTTAGGAGTGAGGGGAGTAGAAAAAAGATATTTTATCTTTTTTTTTTGTTTGGTACTATAAAATTTTTAAGAGGGGAGAAATCCCTTCCCTCTCCTTTTAACTTTCCCCTCTAAAATTAAAAAATTTGAAGGAATTAAGTTTTTATTTTATTTTGAATATTATATATATAATATTTTTTAATATATTTAAAATATCTCTTTTATATTTTATAATTATCTATATAAAATTGTTTTTTTCTTCTCTCTTAAATTAAATAATATAGTATTAAAATTTATCATTTCCCCTATATTTTTATCTATGTAAATGAAGTAATACTAAAATCATATTATTTCTTTTTTCTCTTCTCCCCTTCTATTAAAATCTCTACATTTCAATCTGTTCAATTGAGCCAAACAACCCTTATAGATTGTGTGTTTTCTTAGGAAAGGATAATGCCAAAATAAATATATAGCTATCACAGTTATGTGCGATTTCATCAATTATATAGTTGATTTTTAGGAGTTTAAACCGCTATAAAATTCCCAGTGATAACATGCTGTATAGTTGATGACAAATTTATAGCAGTTATAACGGCTGTAAAATTCAACGTAGCTCATGACGTAGCTAGAGAGTATTTTGCAACAGTTTTACCCGTGTTTCAAAATTCACATAAACGTTTAAGAGACCATGACAAACTTTCTCAAGGTCAACGACTACCTGAGGATATGTTTGTCGGAAGAAACGCTATAAAATAGACAATCGCTAAAAAAAAAACACTTTCAGGAACCTATCATGCCATCATTATAAAGTTATGCCTTTTGCAAATAGCAAAATTTCAGCAAATTGTGATCATAAATTTTAGTTGGCATATAGATTGAAAGACTATACTTCAGTTTGGTATCTTTTATGAGCAAAAAGTAAAATAAAAAAAATATAGAAGATAATATATGTATGGGTCACGAGAATTCTTGAAATGTATAAATGATAGGGCTAACTTTAGAAATAACAACGATCATATGTTATTTTATAAAAATCTACTTTAATCTTAAATAAATATGCTGAAGAAGTAAATAGAAGAGGGAGGGGGAGGGCGAGAGGGAGAGAGAGAGAGAGAGAGGCACAATTAACCCTAGAATAATTCAAACTATAAAACCCACAGAAAATATTTTAACCAGGGATGGCATGTCCTTGCAATGCAGTACTTCAATATAAATGCACAATATCTATATATATCTATATATATATATATATAATCATCAAAATCTTTCTTCTTTTTAAAAAAGTTAGAGGAAGAAAGAGGTTTCCCCAAAAATGTAACTGAAATTATATATATATATATATATATATATATATATATATATCACTTTTCAGCTCAGCATCACCGGCATTTTATTTTCTATGTTGTTTGCACAAAGCTTTCGATTTCTCTATTATGTCCATAACTTCCTTGTGACGGTCTTGTTCTTCAAAATCTGGACCCAATCCCGTTGGAATCATAGTTTTCCAATTTCCATAGCACCTTTTCCAACAACTTCTCGTCGTAGTTCCTGCCTCCTCTTAACCTGGTGGTTTCGGTCGGAGTGTTTGGGCGCTGGGGTTACATTTGGATTAAACACTGTTAATCTGATCATATCTATAATCCTATGGGCCGGTCTTTTTCTGAGGCGTCTGTGCGTATATAATCTGTTCCTTTTGAACCTCTGCTTTCTTTGAGATTCAAATTACATATCCTGGAACATCTCTCTCGCTACTTCCCCCTGTTGTTGTCTCCTGTTGAAAGCCACTTGAAGATCGTCACTTCCGTCCCCTTCTCCGTCCCTACAGCACCAGGTAATTTAGACATTTTAACACCCACACTCAACACACTCATCACACACATCTATTTTGACACAGTATGAGATTTTGCCACTTCCTGCATTATTGCTTCTGTCAATGCATGTTTCGATGCCCTATATGTTGAACTAATTCTTCTTTGATTCCTTTGTCTTCTTTCCCCCCGTTGCATTTTGGTTCTTATCAGATCTGCTCGGGGGTGTCAATGATTTGGGCCATGATTTCCTTGGTTAAAATTCAGGTAACAATTATGTAAAACGACAATGTTGAATGCATATTATATTATATTTCCATTACAGTTGTATTTCAAAGCAAAATCGTTTCTTGATGACTATATATCTTGTGATATGGTCCTTCCTTCCTTGACAAGTTCTTTGTTGTATTTAAAAGTCTAGTCCTAAATTTAAATTTTTATATAAATTATATTTTGTCTATTAAATACTAATATATTGTTATCATATAAAATTCGTTTAGCAAAGGGCTGCAAAGCTATCGTATGGAACGATTTGTTTTTGTTTTTTTATCTTTTAAACACCCAAAATAAAATATCTTTTAATTGTTTTTGACAAATCTTGCCAACAACTTATAGCTTAGCATATAAGCTTTATGTAAATTGGAGGTTAAGGATTTAATAAATCTAATCTGATTAAGATAAATTACAACATTTTGTATTGCCATAGTATTATATGTATATGTTTTCCAAGGTATATGTCTAAATATATATGGACAGAGAATTTTAAAAAAAAAAACGAGTAGGGAAATAATATATGTATATACAAATAATTACTGTTTTATTTGATTTAAACGTATATATATCTAAATATGGATAGATAATTTAAAGAGATAGGATAGAATAAATAATATACGTAATTTAAATAAAATATTATTTGATTTAAGTGTTCTAATCCTAATTATGAATCTGTATACTCGAAATATTTTCAATATCTACTCATCGGATTTTCTAATTTTAAATTTAAAATAAAAAGCTATATTATGTGAGTCAAAGTAAGCGAGCTTCAAGGAATAACACGTTGCCTTTGTGGCGAGGGTTCACAAGGAAGAAACAAGAGTCCAATTCGATTCCAAATTTCAAATTAGACTCCTCTCATTCCCTTTCTTCAACTTTTCCCCGCTAAGAAGATTCCATTCATTCCATAGATCTCAACTTTATTGAGAACTGTTTCCTTCGATTCTCCTTTCCGAATTCCGAAAATTTCATGATGGCTATGGTGGACTTTCGTGTCGTTGACACTGCCGTTGGATCCGCTGCGAACGATATTGGAGTCGCAAAGCTCCCACTTCGAAGTTTTCATTCTTGCAATAGCCTCTCTCTGATCGATTCACATTCGGAGCCATCATCTTCTTCATCATCGTCCGGCGGAGTTCTGCGAATCTCATCGGTGAGTAGTAATGCGGTCAATGCCGTCGCCGCACCGCCTGCGAAATCTATTACGTGCAGAGTACCTCGTCGGACGCTTCTCCGCAGAAAACGACGAACGAAGCGCAGATTAACCGGTGATGACTCCTCCGAGAACGTCGGAGATGAGGGGTTCTTTTACGGCGACGGTGGCGATGGTCCTTTTGGGGGCGACGACGGTGGTTTTGGTGGCAGTGGTGGCGGTGGGAATTTTAATAGATTTGGTGAAGGGCATGATTGGGATGAATCGTCGTCTTCGCATTCGGACCCTGCTTTTGATTTCGTCTATGAGGTGCTGTCCTGGATCATGCTTTCGAATTGCCTCCATTATGCGTTCCAGAAGATTGTCCGATGGGCGGCGGGCGGAATTGTGGGTCCTCATATAGGAAAAGTTGCTGGGAAACTGGTGCGAATGACTGGGTACATTTTACTGCATCGAAATTTATGATTTCAGGAACTTAGACTGGTAGCTAGCTGGGATCACTTGTGTAATTAACTCGTCATTTAAATAAGTTTCTGTTGGCTATGGTAAATACATTGTACATAATTCTCATTTAATTTATTACTTTCTTGTTAATTTCTAAACTTAGATGTCCTATTGTGGTTATTTTGCTGATGCCTTAACTACTGGGGAAGAGATCTAATATTAACTCAAGCTATTGAGTTCACTGCTGAGTTAGTCAATATTAGTACTTTGTTCAATGAATGCACTTTGCAAAAGCTATTTCTTTTTGTTCAAGTTTTGAGATAGTAATGCCATGAAGAGGCAAGAAAATTCTGGATGTTCCTTTGGAGCTGGTTCTATCTGGATGACAGTATATTACTCTTCTGTAGATCCCTGTTTCTGCCACTCCATTCTTGTATGAACTTTTATAAAATAGTCTGAAATTACAAACGGAATTGAACCTATAACCTCCCACTTACAGGGAGTTTTTATACCATTAGACTACTAGGCTATTGAGATAAGCAATAGCTATTTGTATGTGTGCTTGCTCGTATATGTTTCTTCCTCGAAGGTATTGGATACATGGCTATGTTGTATTTGATTGGTTATATTGGTTTGCATTATTATGTTGATCTTTCTTCATGTCCTTCTTTTGCAAATCTCTCCTTTCCCTACCTTCTTTTATTTATAATAACTAAACGTGCCACTCTGCTTTAGCAGACATGATTAATGATTCTTAAGAACACATAGTAAGTCAGAATTATGAAATCAATTTACTGTGTTGTTTGCCCCAATGGTCGATTGGTAAACATGGTAGGCTGATAAAATTGTTCTCTTTATTAAGAAGACCACTTTTTGTTCAGGACAAAACATAAGTGCATATTTTATAACACCTGCTATTAGGTTACCCAATAAAAGCAAGTTACATAGATTAGCTTGCCACTGAAGTTTTCTTGTTTTGTTGATTTGTTTTGCAATGAGTCATCCCGTAGCGTGTCAGTAAAATAAGCTGTGCAGAAAGCATAATCATGTGGAACTGTTAGTCTTGGACTGAGATGGCCGAGGATTGTTGCTCTAGGATGAGAAGGGGATAATTAAATCCAAGTTCTTTCCGTTTTTTTTGGATTATGATCAATGGTTTAACGTTAGGGTTTTCAATTGAATCAATCATGGGGAACTAGTTGGATAAATGTTTGTCGACTAGATGTGTAACTGTGGTTTGTAAGCAATGTGAAGGTCCTCAATGTTCGTTCCTTTATAACCTACTGCCAACGTCTTCCCCTTTTTTTAAATAAAATCAATGTCTTAATGTCTTTTGCTAAACATACGTATCCTTCTAGTATAAACAATTTTACTCAAAATACTATTAGATATTAAATGTGTGCATTTTTCTTAGTAGAGATTTAAACCTTGGTCCTTCTTGTTGTGGAAGACTTGCCCCAGACTCAACCTTAGTTTAATACAATCAATTTAAACGCATTTACACAAACAAACATGCTAATGCTAAATTGGAATCTGGAACAGGGTTGTAATGCCATTGGGGTAACTTGCCATTGATACACAGCATCTTCTTGACAGTGCATCTAATGTTAGGAGTGTTTATAAAGTTGATTTGACTTCATTTTATTTCGAAATCATTCCAAACCGTAACATATAATAAATTGTCAATAAGTTGGTTTCCTTTTGTTGGGATAATGGTTTGATTTTGGACAAATTAGTTCTTATTTTTTTTATATATAAAAGTTTAGTTAAATTCGACATTAATTCTCTATTAAAATTAGAGTACAACCTATGACTCAAAAAGCGTTTATAGAAAACTTATAAAATCGTTTATTAAAAGAGTATTCACAGTAAAACTTATATTGCTAAGTGGCAAATTAGTTCTTGTTATTTGGACCCTTTCCATTTAGGTTTATATTCTTTGGAAAACAGGAGAAATATGTGTTGGGCCTATATTCTACCTCTTAAGGGAAGTATTTTAATATAAGACAATACTTTTTACTAATAGAGATTAATCTGAGTAGTAAGCAGTTCAGTATTGTTTAAATAAGGTCTTGAGTTTGAACCTTAATGTATGCAGAAAATTCCTGTTGAGAGACTCACTCACCATAGCTAGGTGTGCGGCGTGGGTCAGATCCGGATATAGTCGGGGTAAAACTCTGGTGTACCGGGTGAGAGAAAAAAAGACAATACTTTCTGAGCAAGTTTTCTGACTTTCTAATTCAATACTGGCAAGCTTTAATTAGTAGACGCGATTAAAAAGGCAAGGATATCAATGTAATCAAAACAAAGTCATGCTTTGTGGCAAAACAAATCATGCTCAAACATCAACCAAAAATAAAATTGGGCCGCCAACAAAAAACAATTGGGCCAAACAGATATAAAGTCAATACCAAACCTAAATTTAAATATCAACAAAGTCACTACCTTTGTATAAAACAAAAACAAAGTCACTACATAAATCTAAATAAATAACCCATCGTCCGTATATTCAACTGATAAAAAGATAAGACATATAATTATTTAGAGTATATTCGATTCTTGTGGAGTACCACTTTATTGTGGTTCCAGTCACGGTATTTAGGAAGTCATTCTAACTCTTGAGTGTTTAGATTTACGCCTAAGAGTAATAGACAGCTTACCCTGTCTGATATTGGTATCGCTTAGTGGGAAGAGAGATTTTGCCCTATCCTTAGAGGGTGAGCCTGACCCATTTTCAAAAATTTTTATATAAAAAAACATAAATAAATAGAAAATAGACGGTGAACTACCTAAACTTTTGTGATTTAAAGAACAAAGGGGTCCATAAATTTTATATTAAACAAAAGAGGAGACTACGTCAATTTGTAGATACATAATTTTTTTAATATATGGGGAGAATTTGAATCTTTAACTTTTGTGGCTAAAATTGTGTTAATCTCCTTTTCTTTTTCCCATGTAGTAAAACTTTTGTAGCGGAACAAGACTTGAAATCTCTTAATAGGAAAAGTTAGAGAAATCTTGCAAAAAGTGGCAAAGGCAACTGTGAAGTCTGAGTATGTGGAAAAACAGCAAAACTTATCAGTATAGAATCAAGCTTTAAGAAAAGAACTCTACTTTCTGGCCATTTCAAATCAAAATCGCATGCACCATAATGCACATGCATAAGTGTTTTGATTTGGTAAGAACTGCATTTTTTTTGGTAATTTCTTTGCAATTTGGTTTGAGAATGATGAGAATGGGTTTTAATTATATAATCTTATATCGTGTAACTCTTGCCTTCCTAATATAGTAGTAAATTAGTATCATATATATTGCATAATTAACATAAAAAAACAAGAAAAGAAACTAATTTTGTAAATTGTACTCTAGTTAATGTGAGAGATACAAACCTTAATTAAAGTCAAAAAAGGTTTTAAAAAAAAAGGTTTTTACTTTGAGGGGAAGAAGATCGATGTTGTGACACTTTGATGTCATAAATGACATTCATTATTAAAATATTGAATCATCAAACACTTATAATTTATATATCAATCAACGTTAACATTCAAGAGACGAAGATCAGAATAACATCTTGCCAAATGCCGCCATCTTCTCTTAGTATATAAGTCATGATGATTTGATTAAGCCACATTGGAGAAAAAAAATATTTTTTTAATCTACTCTTCTCCTTTTAAAGTAAAGTAGAAGCATCTAAATTAGATTGAAAAATAAGGGTTAAACCATTTCATTTTATTATACTTTTAATAATTTTTAGTTTTTATTTTTACACTTTTTTATTATTTTTTGTTCCTATACTTTATATTGTTTAAAACATTAGTTTATATAATTTTATAAAAATTTCAATCTAAACTTAACAATAACTCATTAAAAGTATATTGATCAAAAGTAGATTTAACCTTATAGAAAATGTAACTTAAATGCATAACAGAAGACAAATAAATCGATTTTGACAATCCCACTTGCATGCTTAAGTAAATTAAGGATGATAAAATTGATTTTTGTGGCAAAAATTCAAATGTTAAAAAAATCAGATTTTATTGTAAAAAAATGATTTCTTCACTCAAAATTGAATTTACTAGTTAAAATCAATTTATTTGCCTTATGTCCCTCGTTTATGTTGCTTTTTGATGTAATTAAATCCATTTTATACTTATATACTTTTAATTAGTTTTAGCTTAGATCCTTCCTATATTAATGTCATATCAGTAAAATTAACACTATTAAATTTATATTTAAATCTTTATAAAATTATAAAGACTAATTCGATATAGAGTATAAAAAAAAGTATATAAGATACCCATTAAACGTATAGGGACATGAGGTGAGTTAAGATGGTGGCAATATTTAATAGTTTAGGTCCATGCATCTTGAGGATGGGGACAAATGCAATCACAAAATGTCCCCTAGAAAAGTATATCCTGACTTGTTATTTGATCCAATAGAGACCATATAGTAGTGATACGATAAAGGCAAATCATCACAAATTGATTATATTTTATTTATAATTAAAAAAGAAAGAAAAGAAAAGCAAATGGGATCACCAAAATGATTATATTCCTAGTTGACGTAGTGCCGATTCTGAATAGGTTAACTTCCACATTGTTTATTCGTTTAGAATATCAGCCTGGTTCCATGAACCTGAACTTTGTTTCATTTTTTTAATGAATCATTTTGGTTACTCTTAGATTTCCCTATCTTTAAGAATATCTCTTTATGGGTTGCTAGATCACATTCATAATTAAGATAATACAATTTACCTGATATATATATATATATATATATATGTGCAAATTAAAGATGGATTAGATAAAATTAGAATATAGTGTTTGAGAACCATTCAGTTATATATATAAACACAACTTTATTAGGAGAAATTAAAAAAAGTCACCCATTAAAAATTTTATTAATAATAAATATTCATATCAAAAGTTGTGTATATAAAAATTTATTAGATTATTCTTAGTGATAAAAAAGAAGAAGGACAGAATGTAACCCTGTATTTTGAATGTTTCTTTTAATTTATAGAACCAAAATTATAAATAAAAAATTATCAAGTCTTTTAATTCAAAGAATTCAAATTAGACACATTATTCCATTAAGTGTTTTTACTTAATTTAATATGATTTTAGTCTAATATAATTATTCTTTTCTATTTAAATTTATACGTCTATTTTCTTTTCAATTTTATATACTCTCTTTTTAGTCCTAATTAAATATTTGAATTAGATAACTAATTTATACAAATTTTTAAAAAAATAGTTAAGCTAGTAATTTATAAAAGAAGTGTATTAATTTACCTAAAACACATACAGCAACAACAACAACAACAACAACAAACCTTATCCTATTAAATGGGGTCGGCTACATGGATCATACGACGCCATTGTACTCTATCAAAAACTAAATCCTTAGATAGATTATTGACCAGTAGATCACATTCAATGACCTCTTTGAGCGTTCTCTTTGGCCTTTCTCTGCCCATTTTAACCGGTATCCATACTATTTGATCCACCATCTTCACCGACGCATCCCTTGGCCTTCTTAGTACGTGTCCAAACCACCTACGACGGTTCTCTACCATTTTCTCTTCAATAGGTGCCACTCCAACTCTTCCCCATATATGTTTATTACGAATCTTATCTTTTCTTGTATGCCCACATATCCATCTCAACATCCTCATCTCAGCTATCCTAACTTTATGCTCTTACTGTCCTTTTAAAACCCAGCATTCACTTCCATAAAGCATTGCTAGTCTTATAGCAGTGCGATAAAACTTTCCTTTTACTTTATCTGGTACTTTCCGATCACATATAACCCTAGTAGCCTTTCTCCATTTAAACCACCCGGCCTGAATTCTATGATTAACATCCTCCAAAATTTCACCGTCCTTCTGTATTATTAATCCCAAATATTTGAACTTATCTATTTGTGGAATAACTTGATTTCCCAATCTGACCTCCAAATTACTTTTAACTTGTCTCTTATCAAAATTACAATGCATATATTCAGTCTTACTTCTACTTAGACGAAAACCCTTTGACTCTAAAGTACTTCTCCATAACTCAAGTTTAAAATTAATCTCTTCTCTTGACTCCACCATAAGAACTATATCGTCCGTAAAAAGCATGCACTTAGGGATTTCTTCTTGAATAGGCTTAGTTAGAACATCCACTGCTAGATTAAATAAATAAGGACTCAAGGTTGATCCCTGATATAGACCAATCCTTATGGAAAAATCCTTTGTTTCGCCCCCAGACGTTCTTACAATAGTTGTTACCCCCTCATACATATCTTTTATTGCCTTGATATATGTCATACGTACACTTTTCTTTTCCAAAGCTTTCCAAAGCACCTCTCTTGGCACTCGATCATATGCTTTTTCTAAGTCAATGAAGACTATATGCAAGTCTCTTCTTTTAATCTAGTACCTTTCCATTAACCCCCTTAATAAATAAATCGCCTCTATTGTAGATCTACTTGGCATGAAATCACACTGATTCTCAGTAATATCAGTCTCTAATCTCAATATGTGTTCAATTACTTTTTTCCACAACTTCATAGTGTGACTCATAAGCTTTATCCCCCTGTAGTTTACACAATTTTGAGTATCCCCTTTATTTTTGTAAATAGGAACTAAAGTACTTTTCCTCCATTCATCCGGCATTTTCTTAGAACTTAATATCACATTAAAAAGTTTAGCAAGTCACACCACCCCTATTTCACCTAAACACTTCCAAACTTCAATAGGAATACCATCAGGTCTAACAGCTTTACCATTTTTCATTTTCTTAAGCGCCTCTTTAACCTCGCCAACACGGATCCTACGGTAAAATGCCAAATTTGGTTCAACTTCTCCTGTTAAATCCTCTAGCTCATAACTTGACCCTCCTCCCTCGTCGTTAAATAATTTATAAAAATAGGTCTCTCACCGTTCTTTAATATCACTATCTGCAACCAAAACATTGCCTTTTTCATCTTTAATACATCGTACTTGATCCAAATTCCTCGATTTTCTTTCCCTGTCTCTTGCAATCTTATAAATCTTTCATTCTCCCGATTTTATCCTTAACTCTTTATAAAATTCCTCAAACGCCTTAAAACGAGTTGCACTCACCACCTTCTTAGTGTCCTTCTTAGCTAAACGATACTTTTTTCAATTTTCGGTATTATTACATAAATGTATAGCTTTGAAACAGTTTCTCTTAGACTTAACTTTCGCTTGTACGTCCTCATTCCACCACCAAGTTTTTTTATCCTGTCGACCAAAACCTTTAGATTCTCCCAAAATTACTTTAGCAACCGCTCAGACCTTCTTAGCCATTTTCTTCTACATGATATTAGCATTTTCCTGCGCCCCCCAAATCCTTTCATTTAACATAGTTCTCTTAAAAGTTTCTCTCTTCTCCCCTTTTAGCTGCCACCACTTGACTCTTGTGTTTAAAACCAGTCGCCGCTTTTTCTTCTTACACTTAAGACGCACGTCAAGGACCATTAACCTATACTGGGTTGTCACTCCGTCCCCTGGAATCACTTTTCAATTTGTATAAAGTCTTCTGTCATGACTCCTTACCAAAAAAAATCAATCTGTAACCCGTGGACCCCACTCTTATATGTGATCAAGTGCTCCTCCCGCTTCTTAAAGCACGTGTTGACAATCTTAAGGTTGTAAGATAAAGAAAACTCAAGGATAGATTGCCCTTCATTATTAATTTATCCAAAACCAAAACCACCATGAGTCCCTGCATATTGCCCTGCTTCCTTACCAACATGACCATTAAGGTCCCCACCAATAAAAATCTTTTCAGTAAGTGGTATGCTTTGAATCAGCCCCTCCAAATCTTCCCAAAATTTTTCCTTAAGATGTATTTCTGTTCCCACTTAAGGTGCATAAGCACTAATAATGTTGATTGTATCCCTACTAACAATTATTCTTAAAGATATAATTCTATCATCAATCCTTTTAACATTCACCATATTCGTCTTCCACTCTTTATCCACAATGATACTAACACCATTCCTCGTACCTGTTTTACCTGTGTACCAAAATTTGAACTCATTGAATTCCTGAGATTTTTCTCTAACCCATTTAGTTTCCTGAAGGCACAAGATGTTAATCTTTCGCTTTACCATTTCGCCCACTACCTCCCACGCTTTTTCGGTCATAGTTCCAATATTCCAAGTATCAAATCTGATCTTTTTCTCCTGAACTAGCTTCTTTAGCCATCTCCATCCATAAGAGAGCGGTAGCCCTTGCTCATTTAACACTATATCCGGGCAATGATGCAGCGGCCCTTGCTCACTTCTCACTGTACTCGAGCCATACAGCGCGTTATTTACAGGCAACGACCTAGTATTAGCACAATTTCTTCGTATGTCTATGTTCATAAGATTCGACGAGTTTTACGTTGGCTGTCGGGGCCTAACACAACCATCCTCCTTTACCCGGGCTTGGTATCGGCTACATGCATAGGCGGAGTTACCTAAAACACATATTTTAATAATTTATATTGGAAACTATTCCAATAGCGGAAAATCCTATGTGCACTTAATAATGAGAGTTTCGAGAAAAAGAAACTATAAAATTTGAGGACAAAGGTGAAATTGAAACCTTATATTCCCTAACTACTTAACTAATGTGAGTAGATTAGTAAGATTAGATAAATTATTTAATTATAATAAATATAGCCTAATTTTCTTAAAATATCATTGCATAACATTGGATTATATATTTATTTATAGGTTAGATAAATTAGTTTTAAAAGATAGATTGAGTTTATATATATATTTAAAATAAAGACCAATAGGGATTACACCAAGTCTTTCTATTAAATTTTATATTTTACACTGAAAAAAATATTAGAAGATTATCAGTATTCTTGAGCGCGAGTTAGACGGGAGAAGATTTTGGAGTAAAGTGTGCAGTGTGGGTTTGAAAAAGAAATTAAAAGAGAGAAAACTGAAGATGTGATAGCTCAATCACCATTTTAATTAAATTCAAGAGTACATGTCAAGGTCCCACTAATGAAAATGAAGGGTTTGGTTCATGAACCCTTTTTATTTTCAGTCCAAATTATTCAATTCTTTGGTCTTAAAGTGTCTCACAACTTTATGTTTTGTGATTTGACTTACAAACACTTCATTCAATTCACAAAGGTGTACATCATGGCATGAAATTTTGGACTTTACCACCTTCCCCACAGTTTCACTTCAATTTTAATAGCTTTTATATTTCATATAGGGCCCATTTGAATAGGATTTTAGAAATGAGTTTATAAAGAAAAAAAATTTAGACATTTTATAGAAAATGGCTTTTGGAGAAGAGTTTATGAAAAAAAAGTGGTTTTGAATAAATGAGTATTTGGATAGTTATTTCTAGAAATACTTTTATTATTGATAAATTATGAAAAATGGTATGAGTATTAAATGAGGATAGATAAGAGATGAGATGAGAGAGGATAGATGGTGTAAGAAAAGAGATGAGAGATGGTGTAAGAAAAACTAGGAGAGATGAGAGAGGGTGTAAGAAAAAGTATGAGAGATGAGAGAGTATGTAAGAAAAAGTAAGATAGAGGAAAGATGTTGTAAGAAAAAGTATGGATAATATAGTAATTGGTTAGTTCATAAGTTCTTTTACTATTTCATAAACTACTCTAATCAGCTTATCTGAAACTTTGATTTTAAACCATGATTTGGTCCAAAAGCCCGTTTGGACAAATATGACTGTTTGTTTTAAAATTTATCCAAACTTAAGTTTTGCCTAAAATGAGTTATAAAACCGTAGTTTATGTTGCTTCCAAACAGGCCCATAATTATACTTGGCTAAGAAAAATGAGTTAGCCTCCTTACATTTATGTAGTCTAGTTTATCAAAATTTATATGTAGTATATCATTTTTATATTTTTTAAAATATAATCTAATAAAAATATTTTTTAATTATAAAAAATATAAAATTTGGATAATTTCTACATCTAGATATATTTTCAAAAAAATAAAATAAAAATTCAATCCTCATTCTTTACTCTTGTGAGTCTTCATCTAGATAATTATAATTCACCCTTTTCTCCCATTCCCTCTCTCCACTTGAGGGTATTTTAGTAAATTTATTTATTTTTTCTATTTTGTAAAAACTAAAAATAAATTTCTTTTTCATATTCTTAAATAAACATTTGTATTTGTTTATGGAAATAAACGTTTTATTCAAATATTCCATTTTCTATATTTCCATTCTCCACCTTTAATTTCTATAACCAAACAGCCCCTAAATTGTAGTCAAACTATTTAGAAATTCATAAAGGGACAAGTTTATGGCATCATGATCCATTATTTAGCTCATAATAATTTTGTGTTCACTTTCTTCAACTTTCTTATATCAAAAGGAAAAAAAAAGACACCATGATCTTTCCCTATGACATCAGAATTTTCCTTGATCCACTATTCCCTTGAGGGAAAAAATATTTTGGGATTTTTTGGTATGTTGTATAAAGGATTTTTTAATATATATATATATATATATATATATATATATATAACACTCATAGTATCATTTTATTTCTATTTAAAATTTAAATTTTTATTTAGCAATATATATATATATATATATATAAATGCTTCATTTTAATTAGCAAGTTCCTAAACTACCATCGGATTCTCAAAAACGAGATTATACGTACCCTTAGGATCATGCACTTTGCTTGTACTTAACAACGTTAAAGAAAATAACCGAATAACAAGTAATTACGAGTTTAATTAGTGTTGGAACTTGAATAACCAACAGAAGTCGATCTTGATCGAAAATAAAATAACATTTTTCTTGTCAAATATCTTCATTCCAGGATCGTCTGCTGGGAATATCTGCTCCTATTTTGTTAATACACTATATTTAACTTAAAATGAAAACTTAACTATGCATGCACCTGTACACGTGCGACCCATTAATAAAACGATAAAGCCAATATATATATATATATTAAGGGGAAATTATTTTTATTCATTACGTGATCTGCAATGAAATTCCCATAATTTTCTGTGCTAACATATATATATATATATGTATATATATATTATTTGATTAATTAATTAATTAATATATTATTTATTATCTAGTTGCTTGTTCTCCATGTGTAATCGCACCCTCGCCACGTACACTAACCTCATTTTAAATATACTCCCAATAAAATATACAATCACTTCTGAACAAGTAGGCATTATTTAAACTAACAACAATCTTCCTCACTAGATCTCGTACATGCACCTAGCTAGCATAGAGTTTCACATACGACAACCACCTTATATATATATATATATATATATATATATATATATGTATTCAATACAACCACCTTATATGTTTTGTTCATACGAATGTAGTATATTATATTCCTTAATATATATAACAATAAACAAATACAAACATGCAACCTCCCAAACACGCCCTCTTACAACACATCAAGCATTTGATTACTTACAATATATGAGTTCACCAACGATAAAGCGTTATGCATAAACGACGCAGTTTTGTACATACATAGATACATATATCGCCATCACTGAGATCTATTCCAATGATTTCCATGTTTTCTTTTAAGCTGATCCGCTATTATTACTTACTACATTTTCTTATCCTCGCTCTTGAAACTCTTATTTTTTCCTCTGATCCTTCTAGTAGGGACCTTTCTGATGAAGGTGATGCATAACGATGTCGTTGAGCATCCAGATATCGTCCATCGGGTCCCACTCAGAGAGTAAGCCAACGCTTCCTCCGATTGGCTGAGAAACATCAGTAGTGTTGTTCTTGTTGTTGTTGTTGCTGTCGTCGTCCAGTCTGAGGAAATATTCGATGGCTGACATTTGTTGGATGAGCTGAACGGCTTCGTTTTGGTTGCTGGGGACGAGGCACTGCTTCTTCTGGGGAGGTTCCAGGGGAGCCGAAGCTGGAGGAGGAGCTGGTGGGAAGTTGAGCTTGGCTTTGTCGCCACGGATGCTCTTGGCGGCTTGGTCATAGGCTCTGGCGGCTTCTTCGGCGGTTTTGAAGGTGCCGAGCCAGACTCTGACGCCCTTGTATGGGTCCCTTATCTCGGCGGCCCACTTGCCCCACGGCCTTTGCCGGATTCCTCTGTAAATGTTCTTGCGAGTCCTCCCTGCACCGCTTTTCTTCTTCTCGGATGACTTGTTGTTATTGTCATTTTTGTTATTATTCTCACGTGACACTGCTGCTTCAGGCAGGCCAAAAATGGGAAAAAGGTTTATCTAATATGAGGTAACAAACAAAAAATCTTATCTTTAAAGTAAAGCCGATGGCTATGTTTCAGAGACTGTACTTGCAGTGGGATTTTCATGAATCATAATTATATCTACTCAGAATTGATTGCAGATATCAAGTGCATCTTCGCTTAAATTTTCAAAAGAGATTACTTTTTCTCCCATGATTTTCTTTTCAATGAACAGGAGATCAACGTGAATAAGAGAGGCCAACAAAAAGAAAAACGCACGTCTCTTGGTAATAGATCTTATCAAATCTTTTGAATAATAACTGAGCTTTTTACTCCGTTTCTGTTCAGACTCCATTTTTTTTGTGTGCTTATTTTGTCAGTTTTATTTCATTTAGAGAGAGAAAAGGGAAGAGATACTTTCTCTCTCCCCTCTTTCTCTCTCTATATTCATACAAAGATACTCATAAATATCAACCACCAACCAAAAGAAAACAAATATATCAGCAGAAATATCAGGTTTTAAACCAAGATCGAGAAAAAGTAAGGTTATATATACACACAGGGAAAAAGAGGTTTTCATACAAACAGATCCGGGTTTTACTCGTATCTATAAACTCAAAACACATAAATACATAATTCTTTGACAGAAAAAAACAACTTACAATATTGAGATATATAGAATTTGAAGTAATTACCTGGGTTGGTTGGAATGGGAGAGAGTTTCTGATCATTGTTAGGGGAAGCAGCTGATGGCTTGTGGTGTTTGGAAGAAAGAGCAGCAGTGGTGGGATCGAATCCTAGGAGGTCGACGAAGGTTTGGAGGTTGGACCAGAGGTCGTTGGTGGTCGATCTCCGACCAGGTTTCTGAGGGACGAAGTCGGAGATGATGGCACCTCCACACATACTTCCAGATTCTTAATCTTTCAGAAAGAGACACACATACAAGAAACCACGCAGGGGGAAAAAGGAGCAAGTGAGAGACTGAGGAAGAAAAGGTGTAAAAGGGTGTGGATTTATAGGAGAGAGAGAGGGACGGCTTCGATAACACGACACAGTGCGGCCCATATGAGGGACAAACATTAAGACTGATCATCGGATGGTTGAGGTGGTTACATGGGACGGTGGAGATCGCAGGATAAGGGACGTGTGGTGGTGAAGGATGAGATAATCCAGCATTGTATCAATTATTTTGAAAAGCTGTTCATATCATATTTGAACATTATTAGTAACTCTTTTAAAGCCCGTGTTTAAAGGATTTAAATTTGTTAGGTTTAAGCAGTCAAAGCCAATTTCACAGAGACCATGTTGGTTGTTGCAAAAAATATTTTTTTTGGTATAAATTTTTTTAAAAAGGGGTTAGGCTCACTCACGATTCAAGGATAGGGTGAAATCTCATTTCTTCCTAAGCGATATTAATATTAGACAGGGCGAGCCGTCTATTATTTTTAAATATAAATTTAGATACCTAATAATTAGAATATCTTTTTAAATATTATAATTAGAACCATAATAAAATAATATTTTTTAAAATTTAAATATATTTTAAATAATTATATATTTCATTCTTTTATCAATTAAATTTATTGATAATCGATAAAAAAAAATTTGAAATAAAGGGGAAGGAAAGGCCCGTAAAAAGGGAACGGTAATTAAACGGCCCAGAAAAGAAGGGAGGATAGGAAAGGCGGAGGACACATGGAAAGGACTGCACTAATGGTTTGTTTGTAATGACCCCTTTAGTATCTCACCCTCGATTTCATATTAATTACCACTTTACCCAAAGGGTTAAGGTGATGGCTTAAAGATAATTTAGAATATAATTTCATATTTAAATTAGCTTTTAAAAAATATATTTTAGAAAAAATAGATTATAGATAATAAATTTTAAGAAAAATAGATTTTAAAAAAAATAATTTTAAAAATTAGAGATATTTAGATAATTAGTAATAGAATCATTTTTCTATAGATAATTATTAAAAAAAATATAAATTAATATGATAATTATATAAAGAATAAAATTAATTTTAAATTTTTTTATTTAAAGATTATAAAATAATACATATACATATGTATTTGAGTAAGGTAAAAATTTACAATTTTTATTTGAATTTTAATTTTTTCCCATTGAAAATTTTATTAGAGTTAACTAATCTAGATGACCGTCTAAAATTTTGAAAAATGGTAACTTTCATTGATAAATTTATATTTTCTCTAAAATTTAAAATAAGAAATTAAAATTTTAGATTTTAAATAATATTTATTTTTGCTTTTTTTAAATAAAATTTTAAATTATTAAAATAAACCTATACACACAAACTAAAGTAATGTGGCAGTCAAAAGTTATTGAGAGAGCAATTCTCACAAACTATAATTTTAAAGCATAAATTATGGTTTACTTTCTAAAATTAATTTTTTAAAAAATAATCTTATTTAGCACTTTTTTTTACAAAACCATAGATTTATGTTAAAATCTATTTTTAAAATTAATTGATTCCAAACACACTAAAAAATAATATTCATACCGCCTCCACAAAGAGCTATTGTAACAATATAGACTCAGATTCTATTAAAGTTAGTATAAAGAGTTTGTTTACATTGCGTTTATAGGTATGCCTGGCCTAAAAAATCTGTGTACATTTACAGAAATACCATATGCTACATACTTTACATTGTCCCCGCTTATTACAGTATAAATGAGTCGGTGTTAAAAACATTTTTTTTTACTAGTACTTAATTCATCTATTTTCAAACTTTTTAATATATTATAAAATTTATTGATTTTGAACTTTTTGTAAAATTATTATTTTATTCATCATATAGTATGAATGAGTGATTTAAGTATGAGGGACCGTGTAAATCATTTAAATTTAAAATTTAAAATTTCTAAGCATATTTTTTACTATAAACATTTATAAATATATTTCTATTTTTCTCAAAAAATTTATAATTTTACCGGCTTAAGCTGATGTTCACACACACACACACACACACACATATATATAAGTTTTAGATTAATCATTCTCATGTCATTTCTAGAGAAGTGGACGACACCGACATGACATTATATTAATTTCACAAACTTTTTTGATACCATTCTGACCAGCGTTAGGCTCTAAGCATGACACTATGTCCTAAAATTTAGGTTTAAATAAAATTAAAATTTTTTAAAATAAATAATTATATTTATTTAAAATAATTTTTGAATTAAACTATAATTTAAAATTAAAATTTTATATAAACTAGTCAAAGTAACTTATAAAATAGTAAAAGAGTTTATAGACTCACTAATTACTATATTACCTTTATTTTTTTTTACATTCTCTCTACTCTCTCATATATTTTCTACACCCTCTCTCCTTTTTTTTACACAATCTTTCTTCTCTCTTCTATACTATTTCTAAGTACTGATATTTTTCTAAGTACTGATACTAGAACTATAATAAAATTATACTCATTAAAGATCAAATATGCTTTAAATATTTTTTTTTATATAAAAATAATTTAGGTAGATTCTAGTAAATGACTAAGGTAAAATTCCAAAGCTCAACAAGTGCTAACTGAATATCAACAATACTTTTAGAGCATGAGTAAGCCCCTTCTATTATGGACTTCATGCAAAATAATAATGAGATTTGTGCAAATTCACATACCATTTTTCTAGTAAAGATCTGCAAATATCTCTTAATTAATAGCTTAAAGATTAATTTTAAGTAAATTTTATTTTTTCTAAGAAATCTTTTTTCCATTAACATTGCCTGGTTTAGTCAATTCTCATACAGATTTTTTTAATAATAAAGATTTCTCATACAGTTTTGAAGCAGTGGAAAGCTGTTAGGGCTCATATTGAAGAGGGCCAGGATATTAATAAGCTAGGAAAAAGGCCGACAATTTTGGTTATATTAAATGTGAAAAAAATATACATTAAATACTCTCAAAATTTTGCTTTCATATGAATAGGAATGCTTGATTTAATTATTTGATATAAATAACTGCTTAATGCTGACAGAAAGAAATAACGGATATATAAACTTCATTCGTGAGAAAACTAACAGAATGCCTTGAAGAAACATTCGGAGATGTCTGCCAAATAAACATATAAACAAACCCCTGATATGTTGGCAGGGAGAAAACCTTAATATGCTATGGCTTGGCTTGACTTGAGCCATAAATGAGAAGCAACTCAAGGTGAAACTAAATAACATATTCAAGAGCACTCGTGAAAAGCAATCCATTTTCATTTTCCATCTACATAAAAAAATGACAATAAAAGCCATGTCAAAGAGCACGACGAGGAAAAGAATGTCATTACATATATAGAAAACAATTTAGTAAGTATTAAATTCAAGTCAAATGCAATCCAAAAAAAATCAAGTTAAACGAGATTCCACGCACAAAAATAATGAGGGTGACAACCATAAAAACAATCCATTCATTGAAAGATAAACTTTACCATTAACCCTAAAAATCATGGCTAAGGGGTGAAAGGATGTGACTATTGACCATACATAGCAAGTAAAAAAATTAGAGCAGCCTAAAACAAAATGATTCTAGTCAGCCAGTTTTGTCAGCCGATGAATGGTACTTCTTGCAACCCTATTAACAGGATCAATCTTTAGAACAGTCCTCATGTCCTCCGCACCAAGCTTGTACTTTTCCATGCTCTCATACAAGAGAGCACGTTGCACCAATATGGATACATTTGTGTCATCGTTTTCTAGCACCTGCACAACATAACGCAAATCGAACAACTCACCCTCCAAACAAAAATGATAAGGATCATGAACTAAACACACATCCATCTCAAATAGGCACTAATAATATAGTACTCTTCCGATCATTAATATATGATATATTTAACTAATTTTATTAAATTAGAAGGAAAATGGTTAAGTTAGTTAATATGACATATTTTTTTTAAAATATGCTAACCATATCAATTAACTCATTCCCTTCCTCTCTTATTTGATTATTGTTGAAACAATATCACTAGGGTAATTTAGAAAAATATGATAAATATAAGAAATATATTTTATATTTAGAATCAAAATTAATGCTTGTAGGAGTAGAATGTATGAATTAGCCATCCCTATTAAATTTAAGAACTAAAAACACATGCTACCAAGAGCTTCAGCAAAAATGTTACATTCAATTAAAGTATGATACTTTAGTATATGTTACCCATTTTTTTGTTTTCTTTCTTTTCTTCCAAGCCATCATCAATATAATTAACTAATAGCTTAATACACTGTAGTAGTTTGCCCCAAGATCGAGGCACCGCATCTAGTTTAATTTGTCCAAAAACTAATCCAATCTTAACAATTATGACTACTATGTTCAATCTCTAATATACACTTGATAACCTCATTATCTATGGTTTGAATTTAAACTAAAAAAACAACTGTTTCAACATTCCAATCGTTAAGATATCAAAGTATACCTTTGTACAATCGGCCACCGCTTTTTTGTACTCTCCAACTTCTTTGTAACATGAGGCTCTGCATGACAACACCTCTGTCATACCAGCATTATCCTCTGTTTTCTCAAGAAGGATGGCAGCCCAAGATAGCCACTTAATAGCATCTGCAAATTGACCTTGCTTGTAATTGTCCATCCCTTTACCTTTTGCTGAAGAACCCGATAGTCCAGCAGGAGGAGGTGGAAGCCCTTCAAGCTCAGTGGTTGTACCGCCCCCATCATGTCCTCTTCCACCAAATTCAGAATCCAAACCCCAGTCATTAATGTCAGAAGAGGATTTTCCTCCAAATCCTTCTGAAGTCACAGTAGCACTTCCAGCCGAAGCTGAGGAAGATGAGAAAAACATGTCTATAGGGTCATCACCAGCAGATGTCTGCTTTGGATGATTCAAATTGGTAGATCCTCCTGTAAAACTGATATTATCTGCAGTAGAACTACTTGATGATGGGAATGTGGTAGATCTTGGTTTGGGAGCATTCTGGAAATCTCCAAAACCATCATCCTCTGCTTTATTATTTCTTGTGGCCATTCCAGCTGAATTAAGACTACCAGATGGTTTTGAACCAAATCCAGCCAAAGAGCTGAATTTTCCACTCCCAGGTGAACTACCACTATTCATACTTCGCATTGAAGGACCACCAAGATTTGGGCTCTTATTAGCGCTCGTACTAGTATTATTGTACCCAGAAGATCCCCAACTTCCACTACTTGTTGTCGTGTTACTGGTTTTGGGCAAAGCATCCGCCATATTTCCCATCGAAAAGGAGCTCTTGTTCGATGCAGTACTTGACGCCTTAGAAACAGGAATCGAATTTATAGGAGTATTACTGCTACTCTTAGAATTCTGTCCCATTGCAGAGCTCACCAAATCTCCAAAGAGATTAGGGTTTTTATTAACAACTCCGACGGTCGAACTAGAACCCGAAGGTTGTGTAGATCCCCAACTCTTGCCAAAGATATCGCCCACCATGGAAGTGGGTCCACCCGGCAATCCAGATTGATTCGCCAAATTCGGTGCAGGCTGGTGAGTCCATGATGGCTTGTTGGTTTGCCACGAGGCTCTGGGTTGGGCGGATGAATATGAAGAAGAAGAAGAGGAAGAAGAATATGGATGGGACGATTTCTGGTTTTTCTGATCGTTCAGAGATTTGGGTCGATTGGATCCGACCCCAAGATCAAAGTCGAAATTGAAGTTCTTCAGTGAGGCAGATGATGAACTCGTTTGATTGGGTTTGCCATAGTTCGAATTCATCCCTGAATTCTAGGTGGAAGATATTAAAAAGGCAAAAGCAGATCAGAAATGGAAAAACAAAGAATCCGCAACGATGGAGGATCCAAACACAGTGAGATTAACAAGTCTTATTCCTAACGGAGGGAGCAAAACAAGAGATGCAACGGAAGTTGATTTCAGAGAAGCTTCTCGACGAAATTATCTGTGAATCAGATGCCGCCAATTAATGCCCGGGGGCCCTGGCCACCGTTGGTTCACTTTATCTGCCCAAAAGCTCATACATGCACTTTTACTCAAAGTTAAATTTTGTATTGAATATAAACTTTTAATTTATTTTAAATATAATATTTTTTTAAAATTAATTTATGTAATATATAATATATTATTATATATAAATATTTTAATATATTTATTATAATTAACTAATTTATTTAATTTTTTAATTTATTTAAATTTAATAATAAAATTTTATATTAAAGATTTGAGATATTATTATTATAATTTGAAGAGAAGAAGAAGGATTATTATTATTATTAAACTTATTCTACTTTAAAATAAAGAATTTATTAAATTTTATTACTTTCCACTTGGCATGTTTAATATATTTTTAATTTTTATATAAAGCGAGCGAAAAATTTAACGGCACTAAGATTTTATTATTCACATTTCCATAACCTTGTGACGGATGACTAGACCACAGCCCAAATAAATTATAACGTCTCTCCACTTACGTAGAACCAAGTGGAAGTGGTTTCATCAAGTTCAATTTAATCTTTTCTTCTTCATTATCCTTTCCCTTCGTTTGGTATCCTTCCAAGTAGCCATTTCTCATTTCGTAAACCAACATTATTACCATCTCGTGTACCCAAAATCCATGCTATTCCCAAGTGACACCCAATTATCTTACGGCTGGAGAAATAATATTACCGCTTCCATTTTCAATTCCTCCATTCAAAGTATCATCGCGCCATTCAATCCAATCAAAATGGCAACATGAAAGTATGCGCAATGAACGATCAAGATTCAACGCTGCAAAAGATTTTTTTTTATAAAAAAAAAACGACACCATTTTCACGTATGGTTTAGATGGTATAGACTAGACCCTCCTCATGGCCCAGCCTCACTTCAAGGGTGAGAGAAAAGTACCTGGGGGCAATGGATTAAGCCAAGCGCAAACAATCTTCAGAGATAACTAACAATTGTGGTATCCTGAAGCTAATGAATGATATGTCCATAAGCCTTCCTTCTGCTTTTGCTAAAATCAAATTAGGGTTCTCAGATCAATAAGGGACAGTTTGTTAAGTCCCAATGCTGCATGTAGGCTAACAATGAAGCCAAGTTGAACTACCTGGTCTGCTTGGACCTCAGGGCTAATAGGTGATCATTTTTCACTGTCCTCTGGTTTATATTTTTCAGGCCAGGTTAGGGCATGCTTGCACATCTATGCTTGTGGCTACAAATTGGAGATTGAGCTATGCATTATGCATCAAAATTTCATCAAGCTCAAGCATTATTATTAAGGGGAGCAGAAGGCTTGGAACAATAATCAAGATAAGTGCAGTTTAACAACGGATTGAGGAGTAGCAGCTTCAAAATCACAAGTATAGGAAATCTGCAAGGATGGGTATATAAGATAGGCTCTACATTATGCACATTTTTAACAGAAGACACAGAGCATGTTGCAGAAGTAGTTCGTATGAGAAAGTAGGAGCAAGTTTAGATGCAAAAACATGTGCCTAATATGCACATAATTGTTTCAACTTTCAAGACTATCCAACAGAAAGTGACCTAAATCGCATGCCGAAACATAAATGGTAAGGAAAACAATGATTTTTTTTGTGCACAATTCAACATGTATGCATAGTTAGTCATAACGGTAGTTAATATCCTTATTAAACGAAGTTCAAGTGCAGCTCTAGCCAATTCACCAATAAGCAATGAAGATCATTAGAAAAATAAAATCTAAGGTCCTTAATTTGTTCCATCAGAAAAGTTGGTTTTAATATGTAGATGGTCTCAAGCTTCAAATTCTACTCCATCTCTCCACTACTTGAAGCTGAGTCATAGCTATTCATGGTCTCCGTCCCTGGTTTCTGTAGCTGTGCCTTAAAGTAGCCATATTGCCATCATCCCGTGGTCTACCCCGTTGTGGTCTTCCCTTGTACCTATCATTCTCACCTTCATCTGGTTTCTTGTTTTCAGACTTCTCAAACCTAAACTGTGGCCGAGGGATTACTTTCCCATCAACAAATAAATCACCTGAAATCCACACAAAATTGTTCATGACAACCAAAGTTAGCAAAAGAAAAGGAACTAAAAAAAAATTATGATAAAGTCATCCACTCACCTCCATAATCTTTGTTGCGAATATCCATATATGAATCCGGCAATACCCAAAGAACATTGGGTAACCCTGTTACAGCAGAAAATTTTCAAACAAATAAGCATATGTAGAATGAAACGCTTACAATAATGCTTTCAATCCTCATGTAGAGCTCAAAAATCATCAGAGTGACTGATAAGTGAGGCTCTAACCTCAAACTGATAACTCTTTCAATGATGAGATTGCAAACAATTATCCGGTAACACCATCAAAATTCATCAAACCAGCAAATTAGCATTCCCAACACAAGTAAAACATAAACGCACCACAACAACTCAAATAGGATAAATTCGTAAAGCAACCAAAAACTTCAGACAAAATTAAATATCAAAGTGAGGCGTACTTTTAACTTTTGTGGAGAGCTCTTCGGAAATCTCGGCACCAAAGCCAGTATAAGGAATATTAGCAACAGAGTATATTTTCTTTTTGGCTTCCTCCTCACTACAAGCAAACACTTCTCATCAGGAAAAAGAGAAGGAAAAAAAAAACCCATAGAAATCGAGTTATAATAAGTAAATCAATGAACAACGCAATGGCACCTTTACACCTTTAGAAAATAAATATCTCTTTCATACCAGGTTATAATATATAAGAACATAAAATATATATGAAAAATTACCTCTTGCAATTAGAGAATTAAGATTAAAATAAAATATTTATCAAACAAAAAATATTATCTAAAATAATTAGGCACAGTAATAACAATATTTTTAACCAGCATAAGTAAAAACCTTTAGAAAAGAGCTAAAATTTAGATTCACTCTAAACTCAAAAAAAAATTTCACTGTCAAATAAATTATTCTCCATTATTAATTTTTATTATAAAAAATTAATCTTAAATAAACTAAATCAATATCTTATTTATCTTATAACTATAAATTATACTTAAAAATATTTATTAATTATTATAATTAATATTTATATAATTTATAATAAATAATAAATATCTAACGCCAAAACCTTCGGCCAGGGTTTTGACATAGGTGTTTACCATTTCCTCCTCACAGGGTTTCGGGGATTTCGAAAAATCCATGATAGTAAGCCAGTGCTTCAAGTCGCAGCCCTGGAGAAGAGTGGTGTCCTTGGGCGCCGCACTCTTCTTGTTAGAAGCCTTAGAGTCCTTAGGGACATCAGAGTCCTCAGAATTGTCGTTAGCGGGCGATTCTTCCGATTCCCACACCAAAGTTTGGAAACGAATAGGCAATTTCAGGAAATGTGGAAGAAGCGGGTTTGCTTGGGGAGTACGGCAAATGCGATGCGAGAGCGAGAAGAAGCCATCGTAGAAAAAGAAGACGAAGACGAAGAAGAAGAAAGAGCTCGCAGGAGGGAAGAAGCTAAGGCGCGTCGCGCATGGACGAACGCCATTGTGAAGAACGCAAGATCAGAGAAGTGAGCCGAGGAATTTCAGGGAGGAAAATGGAAATGGGGGGCTACAACTACAATGCTCAGTGAAGAAGGGTTTTAGAATAATTGTCACTGCCCTTTTTTTTTTTTTTTAATTGTAATTTATTTTTAAAATACATGCAAAATTATTCCCAAAAAAAGTCATAAGAAAAAAAAAAGTGGAAAATGAACTGGATAGGGAAAAAATTATAGTAATAAATGTCTTATATTTAAATTTAAAACACGGTGATTTGGAAATCAGAAAACCCTAATGAAAGAGCTTCATGATCTGGCTCATGTTAATTGCTCATGTTAATTTAAACCACCCCAAAATTTAGATTAATTATTTCTTTACTTCTTATTTCTCCAGTGAAAATAGGGTAACGATTGACGTAAAATTATTTGTAATAAGAATTCAGGATTAGTTGAAAGGAATGAGGATGAGGACTCACGATGATGATGGTATGATATTTAATTACTAATCACATTTAATTCCATATAAAAATTAAAAAATATATGCAATCACGAAAACTTAATTAAACTATAAATATAAAGAGGGTATTAATTGTTTATTTTTTTTTTCATGCCCTTCACGTCTGATTTTATTTTAATTGAAAATATTTTTTCCCCAATATTTATTGAGTGTTCTTCTACTACTGTTTAAAAGACTCCGTATTAATTGCATTATACTAAAAATGCTACCTACTAATGAAGTTGGTTTCAACAATGCCAAAAACTTCCCTTCCTGCTTTCTTTTGACCTGAAACAAAAGCATGTGAAAGAAAGTAGTTTGACATTTATATAAATCAGACATTAATTTTCTTCATATATATATATATAGAGAGAGAGAGTACTCAGTGGCAGATGAAGAAATTCTTCAATAAATTTCTCAGAAATAATATTACAATTCCAGTTATATTTACACAAAGCCAATAACAGGCTGCCAGCAAATATAAAGAAAAATATATAAAAATTAAAAAATACCTAGTAAGTTAGACTCTATAAATACTCACTATAGTCTTAAATATATAATATCAATTATTATATAATTTAATATAGTTTTTATTATAAACTAGAATTTATATTTAAGATTAAATGGATGGAGTAATATATAGAAGAATTCTGCATGCTATAACAAGGGCTATAAACAATTGAACTACGACCTAACAAAGAGAGGAATAGGATTTCCTTGAGATTCTGTACACTTCTTCTCCCCCCTGTGAATATTCCAAGGATATATACTGGTAAAAAACTATTGACTTCAACCAACAGGATTTATGTTTAGTAAAATAGGCTAATCACTCATAATATAGTGAATTAAGGTTTAAATCTCTACTAAAAAAGATAGTTATATTTAGTGTATAATAATACTTTGAATATGATTGTCTCTAAGAGGATCATATGGATACTTAGCAAAAGAAAAAAAATAAAGAAAGAAAAAGAAACTACTAACTTCATTGTGTATTGCATTATATTTATAAGACTAACACACTAGTGTTGGATCAAAATCAAGCGATTGCTTTATTTGTGAGAATCTATGAGCAGGGAGGTGGAAATTGGGGGCCAAGATAGAGAGGTTTGACATTGATACATCTGGAGGTAGAAGGAGGTGGTTTTTGTGACTTGAGGTTTATGTTGTTTAGTTGAACATGGTCACATGGATATTGCCGACTACAACGTAAGTCCACTGCAATATCCGAAGGTGTTGTTCCTCTCACGTTCGAATATTGAATCCCACTCAGTTTCACAAGTGATGGCTGCATACACAGTAATTACGTTAATTAGCCGAAATGAAAATGAATCTTGTTTAGAGAGAAAAGATGATATGAATGAGACCTTCTTGGTGCATTTTGCAGGTTGACACTGGTATTCTTGGTCAATGACGATGGGGTTTGAAACGTTGTTCATAACAATGTCTTCGAATATTATCTGTGATGCTGCACCTGGATACTTATCTGGCCATGATTTGATTCTTAGTCCATTGGTTGTTCCCACCATTGTGCAGTTTAGCACACGAATGTTTTTCACTTCTATCTCATCCGCGTATTTCCCAAGGCTTCCAATGCTGTTATATCAGCCAAATTCAACACTCAATTACTTCACGATTCTTTTGACAAGGGATTACATATATACTCCTTATCCTATTTATAAAGAAGATAATAATTTTTTGTCCTAATTATAAGACATGTGTCATTGACTTTTGGATTAAGTTCCAATTTACCCTAAGGCTTTTTAGTTTTCAAGTAGGAGCCATGTGTATTTAGTATGTTTTTTAGATCAATATCATCCTAGAAGTGACAAAAAAAGAACAAAGTTAACCCTTACTCTTAAAAATATTAATGATCAACGTGAACATTCAATGTTAGCTTTTTAATAGTTATGACGATTTTACTCATTTTTAACACTTTTTAAACGTATTGATCTAAAGAAAACTTAATACTCACAGTAAGACTTCAATCAATAATTTTTTCTTATATAAGTTTCCCATATAGACAAAGTATGCATATTAAATTAATAGAGGAGAAGGTAGAAACTTGTTAAATTTTAGACAAAGTAAATGAGTTTTAAGGTTTTTTTTTTTGGATATTGGCAAAATATGCATATTGTAAGTAAATGAAGTAGTTTTGTGTACCTAAAACCATGTCCAGGGCCACATGTGACTTTGTTAATGGCCACACTGTTGACCCCTTGAATCATAGAGACACAATCATCTCCAGTTTGAATGAGACATTTGGATATTTTGACGTTGATGGAATGGCTCAAATGAATGCCATCTGTATTAGGGCTATCGTCTGGTGCAATGATCCTAAGGTTTCGGAGTCTGATGTTGGCAGAATTTGTGATGAAGAAGTGAAACCCCATTGCATTCACCGATGATATGCCTTGTATTAGTGCATCTGTCACATTGTTGAATTGAACACTCTTCATTCCCCCACAAAACACACCACAGAAAATCATCACTCAAACTGAATAATTGGGTATGATAATATTCAAATCTAAGAAGTACTTGATATAGAGATTTACACTGGGGAGTCTTTTGCATTGAGGGGAAGGGTCGTTTTCGCAATTGGTGTTGGCGGCCCACATGCCTTTACCTTGCCCATCGAAAGTGCCACTACCGATGAGCTTGATTCCTTTGAGGTCAGTGAAGATGAGCCATTCGCCGTTGACATATTCCGAGGGGTCTGTGGAAGCGAGAATGGTGCCGTCGACTTTGATTGTGATAGCTTGTGGTGGCTTGCATGGCCCAGCAAAGAACATGGCAGAAACATAGAATTTCCCAGGTGGAACATAAAGCCTCGCTTGTTGTGGCGAGTTACACACAGTTCTCCATGCTGTCATGAATGCCTGCACATACAAAACACATAAAAAGCATGCATGCAAATCTCATCCTATGAACATGTTTAAATTTATCCTATTAATGAACTAGAAGTAGGATTAGTTGAGAAGATATAAGATAAGGCAAACTAATTAATTAAATAAGAGGATCGGATTAATTAAATTAAATTGAATGAATAATTACCTGAGTGCAATCAGTGCGGCCATTGGGTTTGGCTTTAAAATCCAAGACGTTGATGATTTTTTCACCAGGAAGAAGTTTATCAACGGCTAAATTTTCACCCATGAACATATCAGGCCCAGAAACTGGCCTTTGTCTTGGTCTTGCATCCACACAATCACATAATAATGACAGCACTGTAAAACTTGTCAGAATTATATTTACAACAGAAAGAACTATCCCTGGAAACGCCATTATTAATTGCGTCTTCTTCTTGATTAATTTCTTTTCTTTCTGTATTTTTTGTGTTTTTCAAATTCAAGGCCTCCTAGGAGGCAAGAGATTAAACTGAGAAAATGATTCCTCTTTCTTTACCTCTTATTTTTATACCTTCAGATAGCTATTTCTGATTCCTTTACCCAAAAAACAAAGGGTTGTTTCTGGTGATTCTATTTCTTATTTTCGTTTACCTTAATTAATGATGCTATCTATTTACTTACTTCATCCCTTAAATTTAGGCTCCCTCAGCCTTCGCTACAACTACAAAGTGGCCTATTTTTTCTCCTTGAATATTAGGGTGTTTTGGATTAGTTTTTTGTTTAGAAGTGATTTTAGATAAATATATAAAATGAGCTTAACATAAAAATGCTTTTGAAATTATAACTTTGAGAGTTTTCCTAACATGCCCTAAATCTCTGAGGACCTGGATCTCATGCACATCCTTAAGGTATCTAAGGTGGACATCTTTTTACAACGTTTTGATAATCAGATCGGAACAGTTCAATTTTTTTAAGATGAAAAAATAAAATAGGAAAATTCATAAAATATTTTAAGTTTTCTAAATCTGATATAAATATGTGTTAAGTCAGAAATAAGTGAGAGTTATAGCAGTACTTTAATGTGATAAATCTTATGCATTAGACTTTTCTGAATTTTTGTTCAGTCCAGAAAAAAAAACTACTTTTCTGAATTTTTTGCTATAACAAAATGACCTTGGAATCTTCAAACGATCATATAACACAAAGGGGAATCACAATTAGAGATTAATATAGCAACCTAATTTTATTTGAAAATGAACAAATTGCTGAATTTTAATTAAAAACCTTTGGTTCTTTTATGTTAAACACGGGAATATAAGTTGCAAATTGTTCATATTTAAGCTTCAAGGGGTACACTTGGATTTGGTGAAAGCAGCATGGTGGGGTTGCTTTTCCACAGAAGCACAATCACGTTGCATTGCCATGTCGGATTGTAGTATTGGAGATGACAACGTTGCTGCAATCCTGAATCCGAATGGCTTCATTATTTAGGTTATCCGCAGGTGCAATGAGTTTCACTGATTTTATTGTGAGTTTTGAAGATTTCATCACGTTTATGTCCAATCCCATCGCATTCGCCGACGTTATGTTCTCTGCTACTGCCTCCTTCATGTTGTTGAATTGAAATCTTCTACCACATATACAAAACACACACACTTGTTATTATCGGATTATTTTGAGGTTGTTCGGAATAACTTAAAAAAAGTAGTGTTTTGTTTTTTTTTGCTTTACTTCGAGACAAAACCTCTCAATTCTCACGTGTTGATCTCATACAGTATCAAGAGTATGGAAACAATAGAAAAACTTACACTGGAGAGCCTAACACAGTCGGTGACAAGTTTGTAGTCACAATCGAAGGTGTTAGTCCACATGAGCCTGTCTTGGCCGTCGAAAGTGCCACTGTCGATCAGGTTAACGCCGATGATCCAATCGGCGTTGAAATAATTGGAAGGATCGGTGGAAGAGCCAAAATGGTGCCATCCACTTGAATAGTGATAGGACCAGGGGGGGTGCATGGCCCTGCAAAGAACATGGTCGATACCAGGAACTGCCCTTGTGGCACCACAAACCGCTCGCTCCTTTGAGTTTGACTTGCATGCTACTCTCCATGTGTGCAGGAATGCATACAATATTATTCATACTCATAATGTCTACTCACACGCGCACGTTAACATCTGAACCAGACAAAATAATATATTTACTCTAATATTTAATATAAGAGCCAGTTAAAATATTATATTTAATCTTAAATATAATATTCTAATATTATTTGTCTCACAAATTTATAATTTTTTTCTAAAGTATCCCTATTAATTTCATATATTAAGAAGTTTTCATTCAAGATAGTTATGATAAAAGATAATATTTTATAAAAAATAAATTATATTTGTTCAGAATAACTAATATTATTATTTTTTTTAATTTATCTAAATTAATTATTCAACTCTTATATTAAAAAAATGAGGTAATAATTAGATCTCATTTGTTATAAATTGAGCTGAAAATATTTGATGCCCTCTGAGACTTCATGTAAGTATAATCTAAAATTAGATGAGCAGCTACCACTTAATGATTTACACAAAGAAAAAGCAAAGAAATTAAAAGAAGCTGACTCTCTAGTTGTTGAATAATTTGCTTGTCAATTTTGGATATTCATATTAACGTTAATATAATCTTTTACTCCCTTAAATTCATCCAAATTTTAGTTTTGATCCCTCAAATTTTAAATTATAAGTTTTAATCTCTTATAATTAAACTGATTTAGCTTTTTATTAAATTATAAAGATAAATATTTTAAATGAAAGGAAATTTAATAGACCAAAAATTATGATTTAACACTTGAGATACCAAAACTAAAATAAAATAAGGATAAATTTGAGGGCAAAAAATTGTATATATTTAGCCTTCAAATTTTAAAAAAACACATCAATAATCCTGTAGCTTAATCACATATATAGTTTATCTCCAGGTTTGTGTAATTTACTATTTATTTTAAGAAAATCACCATGTTTAAACCGAAAGAGTTCAGTCAAATTTGAAAACATATCATAATATATATTTCTCTACTGATCAAGGTTCGATTATTTCAAGCCATAATCACTTTTGAAAACATTGAGTTTGTTTTCACTGCTATAATCACTTAAGAAAAGTAGATTTTCTATATAGATTATTTTTATATCAGATTAAGATTTGATATAAAAATTTATTTTTAACCAATTTAAAAAGTCTATTTTCTAACTGTGAAAGAAGAATGACACAAGTTTTGCCTTGAAAAACCCATTGCAACCTCAATAAAAACCCTAATTAATTAATGGTTGTTCTTGTACTTCTTTTATTTATTTATTTATTTGGTTTGGTGTTTACAAGTACAAAGGTTATGGGATGCTATTTCTATGAGTTTTATAGGTAATAGAATTTGTAACGAATTGTTATGAGTAATTCTATCTTTTTGTTCAACTTTAGCTCAGCTAAAATAACTGATGCTCTCTTTGCATTGACCATTTATTTTAACCTATTCCAATGTTCAATCTAAATAATTATCACAATAATTATTACCTGTAATAATCATACCATTTTCTTTGGGTAAAATAATAATACCATTTTTATTGAGCGATGAATAATATTGGGGTTTAGATCTCAAATACATTTCAATACCTAATAAGCATTCTCTCATCAATTCATAATAATACTATTTATTATTGAGAACTGAGGGAAAATGCTCTATTATAAATTTAATTATGAGAAGAACCTGATAAATTTTTATATGCATAAAATATCAATACTTTATAAATTTCGCATATACATAGTATCAATTCTCTATTTAGATCCTTCTCACCAAAGAATTTTGAATTGGGGACTTTCCCCTTTATTATTCTTTATAGGATCAACTTACTTTCTAGTAGTTTGAGATTTTATTACTTATTTTGGACAGTAAAATTTCAATAGGGGTCTTCTCTCCAACTTTCTCCTATTTATGACATCCGTGTAACCTCTCAAGAAATCTTCCAAATTGTAATTGAATAACATTCAGTAGCTTTTTAAGTCAATTTTGGGTAGGAATTATGTGGTGAGAAAACAACTTAATTGGAGATTATCAGTTGGCCCTACTTGGGAGAGCTTGAATTTGGGGGAGGTATTTGTGATTCTTAGCAAAACTTTTAAAAATAAGCTTAACAATAAGCTTGTACTACAAGTCCTATGCCAATTTAGCCTGTAAATAAATGATTAAATATCCAATTAAAATGGGTCAATCATTAACTCATCCAGAACCTTGTAAATTTGCCCAAACCAAACCGACCTGAAAGGACCAAAATAAGGTTTATTAAATAAATTTCTGATTTAAAAGTGAAATAATAACCTTGAAAAAATCATCTCTCAGCATCCAAAATAATTATATCTGCAAGTGCATTCCTTATTTCTAAGCCTACAAGCTGCCAAAGGTAAAATTTACAACTAAAAAGAGGAAGGAAAACTTGACAATCCTGTACAAAAAATCTTTGCTGTTTTATGTACAGCACCTGCAAAAATGGCCTCATATTTTCTTAAGGCTAATAATAATAACATTAATTAATTGCGTGCCAGCACATGAAGCCGGTCAGGGCGTTGTTGATCCACTCTTCCAACTACGCCATCGAACTGCCTTCGTTGCCTCTCACGGAGATATAACACAGTCAAAAGACATGCCAACAAAGTGAGAATTGTTGCATTCCCCTCCTCAAAAAGCACATTCTGTATCCATGCTTCTAATTTTGGGAAGACTTCTGGCAAAGAATCAATTATTTTAACCTGAATAAAAACAAACAATGCGTCAATAAGGATCTAAGTGGCGAATGATGAGAAGTTGGATCTGATATATGGCAAAAGCATCAACAAGAAAAGGCTGGTTGGCCACACAATGTAGTGTTGATTCATTCCCCACAAAATTCCCATCAAATCATGCAATCTGCCAAAAGACTCCGCTAAAATAACATGCCATAAATCCAATAATCTTGAAGAAAATAGAAATAAGTGAATATTCACCATATCCAAATCATTCTACACTGTTAATATTGTAAGATTCATTAGGATGGGGAAAATGCAGTTGCCTACATAGGCGGAGCCTCATCTAACATATCCATCATCATTTAAATAAATGCAAATTGCAATGACAGATTATCCTAGTTACTCCCCCATTGCAAAATTATAAGAAACAGGTAATAAGCTAGCAAGACAGTAAGCATTTATAGAACAAATCATAATGTCAAATTCCAGCTTTTGCTAGGATGTTTTCCAACTTGTGAATGGCAGAAACTCACCAAGAAACTCTCAGGATAATTCATACGTAACCACAAACTATAAAGTGCAAGGGTGACAGGCAGCTTCGCCGCAGGATCCTGTTCTAGAGCTTCATCATAGTAACGCTTTGCAAGATGAAGATCTAATGGAAGTCCTCGGCCATGTTCATGCATGTACCCGAGATTGAACATGGCTTGTGCATTGGATTGCAATTTGGCATGCATATAAGCCTCTGCAGCTCGTTCATAATCCCTGACAGTGCCCTGAAGGAAATATAGAAGCGCATGATAAAAAATGAAGGAAAGTGGGAGGGAGTACTAGTAACATGGCATAAACAAATTGTTGTAAGTATGCAATAACCACATACTCGACCATAGTAATATGCATCTCCGATCAGCAAAGCAGCATGTTCATTTCCCTGCTCAGAAGCCTGCCACCATAAAGAATGAGCACGCTGATGCCTCTCTGCATCTGTACAAAACCCAGATTCACCCACGCACATGCTACGATCCCCATATTTGTCAAGAATCCAGGCAGCATTACTTTGTGCAACCTCATAGCCCATCTCAGCCATTCTTGAATACAACATAAATGCTTTTCCAACATCACCTTTCAAGTATGATTCTAGAGCCCATCTGGACAAAGAACTCCAAGGACCCCTCTCCGCTACTAGTTTGTATATCATAGTAGCCTAAGAACAAGAAAAACTAAAACCATTAGCTGGTTTATATATTGGGTGATGTAATTCAAGAAACAAAAGCAAGAATGCAAATCAAAAGTGTATTCCAGGCTCCTATTCACAAATCTAGTTTCCTTAGCATCTTACAAATATTGCAATAAGTACATATGTAATATCTCATATGGTATTTAACCTAATAGGGGTTGTGTTGGAGAAGACAAGCGATGAAGCCCCATATAAGTTCTCTCACATCCAGACATACAAGTTACACAACCAATAAAGGCGAGGGCGTGCTTTCCCCATTATATTGTTGTCCCACCTACCAAGTCCCAACTCCTACAGACAATCTAAGTAGTTATCTATGAACATCATGATTTAAGGGAAATAATTGGCAAATTGCATGATCGCAGCAAAGAAAAAAAAAAGATAAAATCAATTAAACTATAATAATTATACAAACAGAGAAGAATCAGTAAATCATATGAAATAAAGAAAATATCAGGCAGGGAAACTACGTAGCACTTCGATAGATAATAGATTAAAGAAGTAAATAACTAACTTACCAATGGAATATTCTTCTTAAGCGCAACACCAGCATGGAACATCCTTGCCAGCTGGTAGAATGCCTTTGGCTGGCCACTGTTAGCAGCTAGAATAAAGTAGTTATATGACAACATCACATTTCTTTTTACCCCCATTCCTTTAAGGTACATGACACCAAGGTTATAGTGCCCACCAACCTCTTCATTCTCAACTGCCTTTTCAAAATATTCTTTTGCCTGTCATTTGCGCAACAAAGTGCTAAATAAACCATAGCTATACATATGATACTCAAAAGATTTTTAAAACAAAAAATAACTATACATAAGGGCGAAACGATACTAAGAACAAGAAGCAAAGCTGATATTCAAAGGCATGCCATATTCTACCCTAATTTATGTTAGTAGATTAAGAAATAACTACAGTAAGGATACATACCAGTTTTCACGGATTTCTTACCTTTAAGAAGAAATATAACTTACCAAAAATGAAAGACTTTTCTATAGCTATCAAGCCAGCCACCAAGTAGAAGCGAGAGAGAAAAGAATGTGTTTCTTAGTCAGAGAATAATAAATTAAGGGAAATCAACTGGCACGAGTTCAGATATGGCAAGCTACAGAGACCAAGGCTAACAAAGATATCATCTACCTATCAAAATATAGATTCAGAGAGCAAATATAATCTTACTTTTGTGTAATTCTTCTCCACTCCATAGCCTTTTACATACAAATACCCCATACCATTATAAGCAGAATATAATGGTTGTTTTGATGCAAGTTTGAACCATTCCATAGCTTTAGTGTAATTTCTTTCAACACCAGCTCCCCTAGCATAAATCTCTCCAAGAAGTTCCATCGACCTGGGCTCCCCCTTATCCACGGACTTTAAGAACCACGACAAGGCCTTGGCATGATCCCGCCTTAATCCTCTCAACCCAAAGTAGTAAAATAGCCCAATCTTGTACATGGCAGCAGCATTCCCTCTCTGTGCTTGATATTCCAGTATCTGAAAGTCATCATCGTCCTCCCCTCTTGATTTTCTCAGAGCTTCTTTGTTCTCCTCGGCTCCATTATGGAGCCTAACTTGGTCAATCACTGGGGAATCTTTTGAAATTAAAAAGCTATTTACAGCTGCTTCTGCTAATTCAGCGTAAAGCTTAACTGCGTTTTCAGACATCTGTCCAGACAAAATATTTCATCAAACAAAGAGAACGAGGAAAAACAAGACAGGTAGAAGAGGTTCCATTAACAGCAGTAAATAAAAAAACTACCTTATGTCCTGAAACAATTTACCTGACTGACATTTTTCTTTGTCCTGATGATTTAAAATTACTACAGCAAATAGGACTTTCTGATTAGAAACATCCCCCCTCCCCCCAAAAAAGAAACGCTTCCTTTCTCTCAACAGTAACCCAAAAAGACCAGGACTTCATCATAAAATAAAATGCAGTATCAATAGTTTTCGATATTTTACTCAAAAAAACTGAGTAACTTGGAAAATAAGCAGAAGCTGGAAAAGAGGAAAAGTATATGACAAAGGCCGTATAATTTGCAGCGATAAATCATTAAATCCAGACCAAGCATAACTCATAAAACTCCAGCTCCAATAAACGGGGAAAAAAACGCACACAAAACACACACACACACACACACACACACACACACACGATGCAAGTGGTAGTAAATTGCTCACATCTTGGCGTGTATATGCATAAGCCAAAGCCATCTTGGACTGCATATTACCCCCCTGGGCAGCAAAGTGATGATGCAGAAACGCCTTTGCTTTGCTCCTCTCTTTCATAATGCCCATCCCATTCAGAAACCCTAGCACTGACTGCGCGGCCGGATATCCAGACTCTGCGGCCGCTCCAATCTCTCCAGTAGCATCCTCCATCATCGTCACATCTCCTGAGCTAACCGCTGACATAATCTTTACAATGCCGGAGTAATAAAGCGCCTCAGGCTCTGTACCCGGTTCAGCGGTAGTGGCATCGGAATCTGGCTCGAAGATTGGGCGCCATGACCCCGGGTCGAGCTCCTCATCGGACTTGCGGGTGTCTGAATCGCCGAAGTTATCCCATTCGGCGTCGGAGTCAGAATCGGAAGGATTGTCGGATGACGTGAGGCCCTCTTTGATGTAGTCCTGAGAGAGAAGAAGGACGATGGGGCGGGCGACGAGGGAATGAGGAAAAAGAGAGAAAATGAGGAGAGAAAGGAAAAATTTGCAGGCTGGGGATCGTCGACGCATTGTTTGATAGAGAGAACGATGGACAAAGAATTCCCTGAACATCAGAATGGCCGTGATTCCTTCGCCGTGAAAATTTCTGAAAAATTAACGTGGAAGGGAGGTTGTCAACTGTGCTCGTCTAACAATCTGATAATAGTTAGTCAAAAGAAAAAGTGCAAACCCATGGAGAATCTCCTTCAGAATTCAGAGGAGCAGGTAGTACCGTAGTAGGAAATAAATATGCGGAAAAAAACGAGATAACTAATAATGATAATGATAATGCCGAGTGATCAGAACATCAAATGGATATTTAGTAGGGAAAATGACAACTCTAACCCCGTAAAAGAAACAATTGCATTTAAGTCACCAAAAAAAGAAACAATTGCATTTAAGGACTGAATTTTTTAACCAAAGGAGAGCCTGACCGATCCCTAGTAGCCACTAGACAGTAGTGCGCATCGCGGGACAAAGAAAACCATGCAATCCTCTACTATAAGTGCGATCTCTTCTAGGGGTTTTTATTTTTTCAAGCCCGAGGTCTGAAGCTCGATTCCACTAATCCTCTACTCGCCAGAAAGCTTATAATCTCAGTATTATAATCGAGGGCCTCCATCTCGTCTCTTCAATTTTGAAACTTTTTGTGGTTTCGCAATGACGCGAGTATACGGAACTGGAGTATACGATTTTCGTCGTCACAGAGTGGCTGAGTACCCGGTAGCTGAGAAAGTGGAGACCAAGCCTGGGGCTACACTTCCGAGCACTATTACCCTTTCGGAGATTCAACGGGATCGACTTACTAAGATTGCTGAGGCTAATTGGTTGAGAACAGGTGACTCTGCTCGGCCCAAGAATCCTTTTGATCCGGAATTGGTTAAGAAAATTTATGAGACTGAGTTGCTGGTTAAGGAGGGTCATAAACCCGTTCCACTACAAAGGGTTATGATTCTGGAGGTTAGTCAGTATTTGGAGAATTATTTGTGGCCTAATTTCGATCCAGAGACTGCCACTTTCGAGCACGTCATGTCCATGATACTTATGGTGAATGAGAAGGTATTTTGCTTCTTCCATAGCTTTTATTTGTGTTAACGTAGAATGTTAATTCCTTATAATGAGCAATCACACAGCATAGGCTGCTAAATGGAATAAAACACTTACTTGCTAATGTCGTAACGACAGTGGAACCAAATCATTAACTAAGTAGTTATAGTGGAACATGGCTGAGAAAAGGTTTGAGTTATATGGATTGAATGACAAATTATTAGTACAACTATTTATAGGACGGGAAACAAATCACTTGGGAGAATGTTTCTCCTTATGTTTGACCAACAAGGGAAGAAAATAAAGGGAATAAACTAAAAAAATAAAATCCTTAACTGCTGTACATCAATGCTTTATAATTGTGAAATTAATTGTTTTCAGCTCAGAATTAATTTGAAATTCTCTAGGGAGAAAAATGGGGTCTCCGTAGCTAATAAAAATGCTTGCACTGCTTGCAGTTCCGAGAGAATGTTGCAGCTTGGGTGAGCTTCCATGATCGGAAAGATATTTTCAAAGGATTTCTTGAGAAGGTTCTTAGGCTGAAGGAGGTTTGTATCCATATTTCCCTCCGGCATTATCATTTTAAGATTTAGTCTTGCATTACACAGAGGTGCAACTTTCAATTGTATGTCTTGGTTTGAGTGGGTTGCAAATGTACAGTATGGCTTGCTACTGACAAAATCCTCATCAGTCTTGACATCATTTTTCATTTGTCTACTTACACAGCATATCTTGGTGAAATATTTTCTGATTTAGGTGCATTAGTCTCATACATGATGACTTAGATTGGCTTCTTTTGTTAAGGTCGTCCATAATGTGTGGTTGTTCAATTTTTCTCGCCCTATTTTCTTTTATCAATTTGAAGTTTAATAATTGGCCTACTAACCACTAATCACTAAGATTGCCACCTTTGTTATGTACTGTATGGTGGACCTATTAAAAAACTAGGTATGGAGTTTAATCACTGAATTCTCACCCATGAAAGAGAGCGTAGAGACACAAACAAATAGGGAAATAAAGAGGTAACACTTTTATTGGAGACTTGAGGTCAATGATCTGAAACACACAATTCTATAATCAGTCTGTGTGGAGTGGACTATTCGCCCAATACACCAAATAATTATGTCTTGGATGGCTTTTGTTGTTCCATAATCTGCTAGTTATCTAATCTTCCTAAAATCAAGATACAGAAATTATATCTACTAAGTGGCCGTTTGGTATTATTTTCCCTTGGTTTTGCAGTGTATATGTGTCCTTGTAATCAGCGCCCAACGGTTTTTATTAATCTCTTTTTGTAGTTGTTTGTGGTATGGTAAAGAATATTTCCTTGACTTGGATTTTGAAATGTTTTTCCTTTGGCATTTGATGGTACTTTGATATGTGGAGACATTATACTGGATCTCACATTTCAAATTTAACTGTAGGGAAGAGAACTATTTATAGCAGAGAAGACCAATTACTTAGTTTTCATGATAAACATCTTTCAGGTATGCTGGCTTTGTACTTCATCCTTTTGTTAGGTCATACTCAAAACATTTATTTTATTTATTTTTATGTTTTGTTACCAATAACTTAACAAGCATGTTTGTTAATATCGCTAATACATTTTTATGTAATTGGGGTGTAGTTTTTATAATCTGAGGATTTTTTTCACTACTTTGGGACTATTGTGCTTTAACATAATCCTACTTTCAGCAATGTTTTGATGTTATGAAATAATATGGGGACATATACGCTGTTTTCATCTATTTGGGCCAAAGCTTTATTGTTCTGACAGAATATAGTTCGCTTCTGGTGCAGATAGTGAAATGAATATTACCAATTTAGTCCCTGCACTTTGCATTGATTTTTAAACAGGCCCCTATACTAATTTTTTGCCCCCAACACATTCCCTACATGTTCCAACATCTTTAGGGTTCAGCATTTGAATTATAAATCAATTTAAAAAAATACTCTTTACGTGGTCCATCCTCCATGTGTAAATACGACATTGATATAATGTTGGATGTGGCTGACTATTGTCTTCAGTGGCGGCTGTTTTCGAAATATTTTAAAACACAAGGTAAATATCATAATCTTGTTAATTGAAAACTGAAATCAATAATTAATACTATTTTACTTTTTTTAGTTTGAATGGTATTGTACTCATGGAGTTTCCTCTTCTCTATTTCAAGTTTTTATCAGCACTTAGCTTGACAATCAGAATAATAATTTCCCTAGTTCCAATCCCTTTACTATTTATGCTAAAATAATCCTAGCAAGCCAAGCAGGCCCTTAGATAAATCACTGTTGAAAACTGTTGCCAAAGCTTCCCTGTATGTTATAGCTTAGCCATTAACTTTGGATTGCAGAGTTTGGAAGATGAGGTTGTCAGCATGACAGTCTTGAGACTAGCAAGTTTGAAATCCTGGTACTGTTTATCTTATGGTCGTTTTCAGGTAAGATGAGACAAAAGTGTATTTTTATGGTGTTGCAATGCTACTTTTTTTCCCAATTATTGTTTTTGAAGGAGCATTGTGAATATAATTGTATACATGCTAATTGCATTCTTGGGGAATTGGCCTTCTCTTATGTAGACAGAGCTTTGTCTGAATCCAAGTCTGATCAAGAAGTGGAAAAGGATGGTAAGGAAGGAACCTCTGAAAGAAGGGAATTCTGATCCCTCAGCTACCGTTGAAGTGACATTCTTGAGAAATCTCATTGAAGAATTTGTGGAGGTTATATCTTGTCAAGAATTTGGATCATAGATACAATTTGTCCTTTATGTCAGTACATTGAAAATTAAGTTATAATCTAAGAATTGAACATAAATTCTTATATATTTTTTTTTATAGATACTGGATTCCCAGGTTTTCCCACAAAGACAGTTAGCTGTTGACAATGAAGTCGTTGATACTATGAATTTGGAGTCAGCTGATGATGCTTGTGTATTGTATTGTGAGAGGTTTATAGAATTTCTTATTGACCTCTTGAGTCAATTGCCTACAAGGAGGTATGCTAATATGATTGTCTCCATCCTCTTAAGCATCATGTCGTCTTGTTAATTTAACATTCCGATTACTTATTGTAAATTTATCATTTGGAAGGTGATATGATTTTTATGAAATCGATTCCATATTTAAAATCTCTTTATCATTTTGTCTTCCTTGCAACTATGGTTTTCCCTAAACATCAATTTGTTCTGCCTCTTGCTTCTGCTCTAGGTACTTGAGGCCTCTTGTGGCTGATGTAGCTGTTGTGGCCAAATGCCACTTGAGCACACTCTATAAGCATGAAAAGGGGAAACTTTTTGCTCAGTTGGTTGACCTATTACAATTCTATGAAGGATTTGAAATTAATGATCATACAGGAACACAGTTAACAGATCATGAGGTTCTTGAATCTCATTACAGTCATCTCCAATCGTTTCAGCTGCTTGCATTTAAAAGGATTGAGAAGGTATGCACTGAAAGAAGTCATTTACTCTGAATTAAAAATTTATTTTTTTTAAATATTCGTCTGGTGTGATTGAATTCAAATTTCGTTTTATTCTTCTTGCTTAATATCTGCTTCATTTGTTGTGGTGATTGCAGCTGCGAGAACTTGCATTGAGTAACATTGGTTCAATTCACAAGCGTGCGGATCTATCGAAGAAGCTATCTGTTCTTTCTCCTGAGGAGTTAAGGGATTTGGTTTGTTGCAAGGTGTGCAAATAATGAAGGAAAATTTTTATAATCTTCTTAATCATGAAATTTGATTCTTAATCATGACATTTGATCTTCTGTTATCTCCTATGATATTTGTGGAATTTTAGAGTTGGACTGATTGTTACTATATTTGTATGTGTATCTATTATCATTACTTTATTTTGAGTTTTATCTTCCTCCTGTGCTTTCTTTTCACGTTTTGCTCTTCTGATTTTCCCTGAATGATCCTTTTGTTGGTGAGAGGGTTTTGGCCTTGTTTAACTGCATTAAAATTGGGCTGATTTAGATTTTGGATGCATTGCAACGTTGTATTTCTGCCATGAACAATTAAGGGATACATCCATGTAATGCAGGTAGTCAGTCTTTATGCTCGAACATGAAACATGAACCTTCAGTTTTTGGTACATTTTTATTTCAGTATGAAAGCTTTCATTCTGTTAGGGTGTTTGATCCTAGAATCAGGAAGGGGAAAAGTTATCAGAGTGGTGTGTTTAAGATATTAAGGCCTTTTGTGAGCAGTGCCAGAGTTCTAAATAGGTCATGTGGACTGGTTCCACCAATTCATTTTGGATATATTGTGTAGCAGTATCGTGTATGTGATCCTTTTATTATTGGGCAAAAGAAAGATCCATGTGTTGAGTTTAATACAGCATATTTATGATCTTGACAGTTGCCTGTTTATGCAGCTTAAATTGGTCTCCCAAGAAGATCCTTGGTCACAGAGGGTTGATTTTCTAATTGAAGTGATGGTGTCATTCTTTGAGAAACAACAGTCACAAAAAGAAGCCATTAATTCTCTTCCACTATACCCAAATGAGCAGATTATGTGGGATGAAAGTGTTGTGCCAAACATAAATTACACTGGAGAAGGTTGTTTGGCTCTGCCAAAGCTTAACTTACAGTTCTTAACACTTCATGATTATCTCCTTCGAAATTTTAATCTCTTTAGACTTGAATCAACGTATGAAATACGTGAGGATATACAAGAAGCAGTTCCACATCTTCTTGCATATATTAATAATGAGGGAGAAACTGCTTTCCGTGGTTGGTCAAGAATGGCTGTACCAATCAAAGAGTTCAAGATCGCTGAAGTAAAGCAACCCAATATAGGAGAAGTCAAGCCATCTTCCGTGACCGCAGAAGTTACTTATAGCATTTCTAGCTATAGGGCGCAGATAAGATCAGAATGGGATGCCCTCAAAGAACATGATGTTTTGTTTTTACTTTCTATTCGCCCATCATTTGAGCCTCTTACTGCAGAAGAAGAAGTTAAAGCTAGTGTGCCACAGAGGCTTGGCCTTCAGTATGTTCGAGGATGTGAAATTATTGAGATTCGTGATGAGGAAGGAGCTCTCATGAATGATTTCACTGGAAAGATTAAACGTGATGAGTGGAAGCCACCAAAGGGGGAACTGAGAACCATAACTGTGGCTTTGGATACTGCTCAATACTACATGGACGTCAACAACATTGCAGAGAATGGGGCAGACGATGTTTATGGTACATTTAATATATTGATGAGGAGGAAGCCCAAAGAAAACAATTTCAAAGCCATCTTAGACTCAATAAGAGATCTGATGAATGAGTACTGTATTGTTCCTAAGTGGCTGGAAAACATATTTCTTGGTTATGGGGATCCTTCGGCAGCACAATGGACTAATATGCCTGATCTGTTGGAAACAGTAGATTTCAAAGATACCTTTTTAACCACTGATCACTTGATAGAAAGTTTTTCAGATTATGAGGTTGGTGTGGTTTGTATTTGGTTGAAGTTTATACAAATTTGTTTTTGAATGGACGTGATTTAAATTTTCTATGAATTATATATCAAATCAAGCACATGACTTAGTTCTTCCTTGGTACTATAGGTTTCTTTTGTCAATCCTGATGCCATGGAGAACTTGAATCCAAAGCCTCCTTTTCGGATCACACTTCCTCGAACTCTAAAAGGAAACAGCGGCACTCTCCCAGGAAATATAGTGTCTACTACCACTGATGTAGTGAATGATGGCAATAGGCTTGATGCTAGTCATCTGAAAGAAAAATTAATCGTTGAGACATATACTCCTCCTGATCCAGGCCCCTATCCCCAAGATCAGCCAAAACAGAATTCAGTTAGATTCACACCCACACAGGTGCTGTCAAGTCTTCTCAATTATAGAATATCACTTTTCATGAGCAACATTTTCCCTCTCACTTTGTCTTCCCCTGATGGCCATCTTGTATAAAAATATATGATGAAAAATCTATATTGGCCTGCAGGTGTCACTGAAACCTCTCTTAATTTTTGAATTTGATGTATTCAATTCTTTGTCAACTATATAATTTTAAGCAAACCAGACATGACCATATCTCACATTTAAATGCCTGTATATTAAGGGTACGTTAACATTCCTATTGAGCAGGTTGGTGCAATTATCTCCGGCATTCAACCTGGTTTAACAATGGTTGTGGGTCCACCTGGTACTGGAAAGACCGATACAGCTGTGCAAATTCTAAATGTCCTATATCATAATTGTCCTTCACAAAGAACCTTAATAATTACTCATTCAAATCAGGCGTTGAATGACCTGTTTGAAAAGATAATGCAGGTAAGGTTGTATTGCTTCTCTATGCGTATGTCTAAATTGTTTTACGAATCTGTTTTCTTTTTCTTCATCTGTTGATGCGATAGTTCTAACCTTGTAAATTTTACTTATTAAGACTTTCAGATATGCAAGGAGATTGGGCAACTCCTCTACACTAATTAGCATTAGTTTCTTAGGCCTTTTGTTTTTTCTTTTGTTCTTTATTTTCTGAGTTGAGGATGTCTTATCCTTTACCCTTTGCACTTTCTCCTCTTTCTTCTACATTTTTCCTTGATAAAAAACCTTAATATGTTACTCAATGCTGTTGAACATTTTAGACATGTTGAAGAAAACTTATTCAGTTTTAAGATGTTTGTCACGTTCGTCAGTTAAATTATAGCTCATGGAGTAGCTTTTTTGAAGAATTCAACTTCTGAGTTAGAATTAGTGTTCTCATGTTATGTTTTTATTGAAAAACCTTATAACAAACACCTAAAACCTGAGTTTTATCTGGGATCATTATGATGCTAGGAAATACAAAGTAATTGTAGACTTCTTTAGGTGTTATTGTTTTTGGTCTTTGCTTCAATGTATGTGCTTCTTTTTTTCCCTCTTAGAAATATGGATTAATAATAATTTATTGAGAAGTGTAAGTGTGCAAAGTCTGGAATGCTGTGGGTTTTACTTATTGCCTTCTGTTCACAAGTTTATTTATTTATTTGGTTTTTGCTGTGATATTTGATTTAGAGGGATGTGCCTGCACGTTATCTTCTTCGGCTTGGTCAAGGAGAACAAGAGCTAGCAACTGATCTTGATTTTAGCCGGCAAGGCCGTGTTAATGCAATGCTTGTCCGACGGTTAGAATTGCTGAGTGAAGTGGAAAAGTTGGCAAGATCTCTTCAATTGCCAGAGGATGTGGGCTATACTTGTGAAACTGCAGGTTACTTTTGGTTAATTCATGTATATTCACGCTGGGAGCAATTTCTTGCTGCCTGTGCTCAGAACAAGGATAAATCAAGCTTTGTTCAAGATCGCTTCCCCTTCAAAGAATTCTTTTCTGACACACCACGTCCAGTATTTACTGGTGAATCTTTTGAGAAAGACTTGAGGGCTGCTAAGGGTTGCTTTCAGCATCTGAAGACTATGTTCCAAGAACTTGAAGAGTGTCGAGCATTTGAATTACTGAAGTCAACAGCTGATAGGGCTAACTACCTAATGACCAAGCAGGCTAAGATTGTTGCCATGACTTGTACTCATGCGGCTCTAAAGAGGAAAGATTTCCTTCAATTAGGTTTTAAGTATGACAACCTGTTAATGGAAGAAAGTGCCCAGATTTTAGAGATTGAAACTTTTATTCCAATGTTACTCCAGAGACAGGAAGATGGTCATGCACGGCTTAAACGCTGCATCCTGATTGGTGATCATCACCAGTTGCCTCCTGTTGTGAAGAATATGGCTTTCCAAAAGTATAGCCACATGGATCAAAGCTTATTTACAAGATTTGTCCGTTTGGGAATTCCTTACATTGAGCTAAATGCCCAGGGAAGAGCAAGGCCAAGTATAGCTGAACTTTACAATTGGAGATACAGAGATTTGGGAGACCTTCCTTCTGTTGAGGAGGAAGCGATATTCCGTAGGGCAAATGCTGGATTTTCCTATGACTATCAGTTAGTGGATGTTCCTGATTACCTGGGTAAGGGTGAGACAACACCTTCTCCTTGGTTCTACCAAAATGAGGGAGAAGCTGAATATGTTGTCAGTGTCTATATATACATGCGTTTATTAGGATATCCAGCAAATAAGATATCGATTTTGACTACTTACAACGGTCAGAAACTTCTCATCCGTGATGTAGTAAACAGAAGATGTGTTCCATATGACTTCATTGGTCCTCCTAGTAAGGTATGCTACTCAGTCCCTTTTTCGTTATTTCGTATCAAACTGTGTCAGTTTGAGCTAGTTTCTTTGACAATGATGGCTTCAATTGTGAGTTTATAATTTCTGAAGATGACTTCAATATGCTTCGACAGTCAGAATTCACTTGGACAAATTCTAGTGTCGCGTGTCACACTGATCGATATCAACCAGATAATGAGGAAAATACAGAAAACCCAATAGCTATGAAAATACAGAGAAAACCTCTCAACAGTCCAACTGCAATAGCAAAATCACAGAAAATAGCAAGTTAGAAGAGGAAAATATGCAGAAAAATAGATGATGGTGCTAGGCCTTCAGAATCTAACCCCTAGCAAAATTATTTTATGTTTTTGTATGCCCTTATCCCACTTTTCTTTCATGATTTATTATAAGCCTTCTTCACGACAGGATTGCTTAGACCCACCCAGTCCAGAAGCAGTTTGGGTCTTGCCCAACTCTGTACCCAAAACCCATTACATTATTGAAGTCCTCTGTTTTCTTCCATTGGTAATTGGCAATTCTAGTCCTCTAACTAATATGGAAGATGACATCATTGGAACCTTCTTTGTGTATCAACACCATGATTCCAGTCTTTTCAACCAGTTCCATGTTGCTTTTGGCTTTATATTCAATAAGCGGGTGATGGAAACAAACTATAATTAGGAGGGTAAAAATCTGGGGTGGTAAAAATAAAATCAGCAGATGTTGAGTAATGGAACTTTAAATTTCTGTTTTAGTTATTATGAAAGTTGTATACTCTTGTTGCTATTGATTATATATGTTAAAAATTGACCTTATTAATCTTCGGTTTCTCTCATTAATGCCTTCAGATTACTACTGTTGATAAGTTTCAAGGTCAGCAAAATGATTTTATATTGCTGTCTCTTGTACGTACTCGATTTGTTGGTCACCTACGAGATGTAAGAAGATTGGTGGTTGCCATGTCTCGTGCTCGACTTGGTTTATATGTGTTTTGCCGCCGTTCTCTCTTTGAACAATGCTATGAGCTGCAGCCCACATTTCAGCTTCTGCTCAAGAGACCTGACAGACTTGCCCTGAATTTGAATGAGATTACATCATATACTGAACGACGTGTTGAAGATACTGGACCTATTCATCTTGTCAGTGGCATCGATGAGATGAGTACTATTATACAAGGACTATACCAGGTGTGCCTCATCTCATATTACCATATCGTCTCTTTTGGTCTGTAGCTTCTGGTAATGTTAACTAAATCTTAACTGATAAAGTTCAGACTTTTTTAATAAGGAAAAGACATTTTCTTGCAGTTGTTTGAGAATAAGTATAAAATTTTCATCAAGACTTAAATTTGAAAGAAAGATGTGAGCTGGACTGCATTCGATTCCTGCATCTGAGACCTACTAGTTTTTATATAGGGATGAAAATAGTAAAGCTTATTTTATCAAAAGAAAAAATAATACTTTCTAATATTTAATATAAGAGCTAATTGACTAATTTGAATATATTAAGGAAGCTAAATAAATCAATTAATTATAACTAATATAAAGGCTAGTTAATTAATTTGAATAGATTAAAGAGTATATAATATAAATTAATCTTGAGATTTTGATTAGATCATAATTAATTGATTTATTTAGTAATATTTTTTCAGTGTCCTGATTCCTTTTTGACCTAAGCACTTCATAACTTCCACAAAACTTGCCACTTTAGGCTCTAATAAATTCTTCAATACAGAACAAAAATTTCTGGAGTTATCGTTTTTTTTTAATGTTGTTTTATTTCAGGCACAGATGTTGAGACATCAGTATGAGCAAAATAATTTCCAGTTTAGTCACGCAGCACCTTCCTTGGATACAAACGAAGCGAAACATGAGCACCAGAATTCGGATGGCCATGGAGAGGAGAATAAGCCACTCGAAGATAACGCGGAAGATGTTTCAATGACTGATGGCCATGCAGCTGAAGATATACCCCCTGAAAGTAACACGAAAGATGTTCCAACGAGTGACGGCCATGTAACTGAAGACGTACCACCTGAAAGCAACCCAGAGGATGCTAATATGGCCGACAATGGCGATAGTAGTATGCCAAATGAAGCAGCTTCAACACTTGACAGCTAGGTTGGGAATCATATATTGTTGAAGGAGGAATCTCAGTAAATAAGTAGTTTTGCTCGATAAGTTTGAAACCAAGTTTTCCAGAACCATAAGAGCGCCAGCCCTCCTTGAATTAAACAATATAAGGGAACTTGAAGGTGTCATCTGTGACAAACAGTATTTATCCTACGGATCCATCCACAAACGAATGTGCCACCCATCATGTAACACAAATGTTATGTTTGTATGTAGATTTTGAGGATGATATTAACAACCTAAATGCTTTTTGTATCCTAAGCAAATATATGTAGCAACAATTCACTTGCATCCATTGCATGAAGCTTGCAAGTTTCAAAAGTGAAGGGGTTTCCACAAGACCAAATTACACACGAGATCAAATTTGATAATCTCTATGAACCTTATCTGTTAAATCCCCATTTAAGATACCCTAGTCGTTTGCAGCTTAGACAGTGAATAATTACCTGGTCAAATCGATTTCTCTTGCCCAATATTTAAGGAGATAAGTTGCTTAATGTGTTTAAAGGCTCCGAGGGAATATAATAAAGCAAGGATGGAGCAATTCGAAGTACAACAATTATACGCAGACAAGGTGTTTACCAATGTAAGAACCCCCAATGTTCCGCACATTAATATAATGTTCAAGAACTCGACTCAAAATTTACGAGATCATTCATTAAAATTATTAGAAACAAAAATAAAAAGACATTAGATATCATTACATGCCATCAAAATCCCTTTTTTGTGTTTTGTCTGAGGTTTTCAACGGTACGGTAGTAATAGCTAGCAATTGGCCCTACAATTTGATCGCCGATCGCCGGCCGTTGCTATGTCAGTTGAGCTCAAACTCTCACGTTCCAATCGTATCTATCGCCCTTCGGTAAAACTCAGACCGCGTTTTCTCTCTTTCTCTCTCTACGAGCAGTCCCAAAAGCGTTCTTCTTAATTGTAACTTTCAGGAAACTCTGGATGGCAAAATCATCGTAAAGACTCAGTCTGCAATTTCTCACAATGGAGTTCGTGTTACTATCAAAGGATCCGTCAACATGCAGGTGCCAACTGAATCCTTTGTTTTGTTTGGTTGCTCTGAAATCACAATAATATTGAACCGAAGAAGATATTGATCGTCTGTCATTCTTTTCTTCTTTTGTTGGATTTTTAAATGGCTTGGGTGATCATGCTGCCATGGTATTTTTTAAGGTTCGCGGAGGATCAGCTGGAGTTATTGAGTCGTACTATGGAGTTATTAAGCCAATCCCCATTGTGTAAGTATTAGCATTTTACTTGTGGTCGAGTTCCTTTATGAATAAACACAGTAGTGATTTTTTTTTTCCAAAAAGAAAAGAATAAAAATATAGTGGGGGAAGAAACTGTTTGAGATTGCTGTTCATTTCCCTGGAGTTTAGTAGCGCTCTAGTTATAAATCACAATTTTTATTAGTTTGCTTTACTGAAAGATTTGTGAAAACAATTACTCTTGTTTTTAGTACAGAAATATAGCAAAAAAAGATTTTTTTTAAATCATATTGGTGAAAAAGAACCTTTGAAGAAGGAGCTCTGAACCATTCAAAGGAGGAAACCCTCCTCCTGAAAAAGAAACTTTTGACCAAAATCTGCGCCATATTCTACCAGCCATTTTCAATCTTTTGATGAGGATCATACCTTCTGTTTATTTTAGTTGTGCATTTATGGAGAACCCATGGCATACTTAATAAAGCAACCTTCATTTGCTTTTCTGTGGGATCAAGTTGAGTTTGCTCATCATTCACTTGCATATTTTGCATGAGGGGAAAAATTTTCACGAGTTTGAAACATTTAAAACCTGTTCATGGTGAAATTGGTAAATGTGCTTTTCTCCGTCAATTTTATTCTGGACCTTGCTAAGTTCAGTTCATAAGGAAATTACCCAAGAAAAAGAAATAACCTAGAACTAGTTCCTTCTTGATGCTTTTGAAATTCTTTGAATTACATTAGAATAAGTACAAATAATATTTATTTCTGGCTTGTAATCAGGAAGAGGACCGTTGAAGTTGGTTCTTCTGGAAAGATTGGTCCAGGTACAACAGAGGTAGTGTACGAGTGGTGTATAAATGGAGATGATTCAATTCAAAGCAATTTTATTTGGAATAGTTACTTGAGTAGAATTCTTTTCTGGTATCCCTCCTTAATCTAAGTTGAAGCTTTCTTACTCATTTTTATCTATCCCATTACTTTGTTACTCTTTTCTCTCTTGAATTTGTCTTAACTCTTGATTGGAAGAATGGAATTCAATTGAAGGATATTGTTATATTAATAAAATCATTACAAGCGCCAAATGCGGTCACATATTTGCATATGCTACCTAGTTTTGTTAAACATGATTAACCATTGCACTAAACCAAGTGGAACCAAGTGTTTTAATTAGCAACTTCAGATGGTGTTCATAAGTGCACGCAGAAGTTGCTTCCCTAACTTGCACTCTTTACTTCGTTAATTTACTATGATACTTTAACAATTTTTAACATTCTACCTTTCAAGTGGGTTAACCGGGGTTGATGCATGCTATTGTTTTTAGATATAATTTCACCTCGTCATTTGACTTGTTTACTTATTTTATACTTATTGCGAATTTTGCAATCTCTAATTTGACAGATACCATTCTCAGTGATTCTTAGACAGCCTGGCAAGGATTTAGAACGATTCTATGAGACTTTCCATGGTTCAAATATCAATATTCAGGTAAGTTTTATACAATATGTGCTTTGTTGGTCAGTCATCTTTATATGAGATTGTTAGTTGCCGTTAGTTGTTTCTACTATTCTTTTACACCTCTTTTTGATATGCTGCAAATACATTTCTCTACATCCTATTTTATATATAATGTCCACATAATTTGAACTCATGGTGATTGATAACATTTTTAATAGTATATGGTCACTGCAGATATAACTCTTGGATACTTGCATAAATCTTTATCAACCACGATGGAATTCATTGTTGAAAGTGATAGAGGTATCATTTGGTTCTGTACACTTGTTTTTTCCTAAGTAGATCTATGAATGATCAAGCTACAAATTACTATTCTCTTTGTCATTAAATTTTCAGTTGATCTGCTACAACGTCCAATTTCTCCAGAAATGATCATCTTCTAGATTACCCAAGACACCCAAAGACCTGCTCTACTTCATGAATTAAAATCAGGTATGTAGCGCACTCGAATTTATTTTCTATGCAATCTCTCATCTGACTTTTAGATTATTGCAATTTGGAAGCATCAATTACAAAGGTCTTATGGCTTATGCAAAGTTATTACTGCATAGGTGGGTTTCGGGTGACTGGAAAAGTCTGTACTCAGTGCTCTCTATCGGATCCTATCAGTGGTGAGCTAACAATAGAAGCATCTGCAGTTCCAATTCAATCCATTGACCTTCACTTGTTTCGTGTTGAGTCCATTCTTGTTGGGGAGAAAATTGCAACTGAAACCACCCTGATTCAAATTACCCAGGCAAGAAACACTGAAAATGCACCGAGTATTTCAAATTAAGAAGTATTTTAATTCTCTTCTCGCATAGTTTTTTCCTTCTTATTTAGCAGATCGCAGATGGAGATATATGCCTTAATTTGACTCTTCCTATCCATGTAATACTTCCCCGTCTGTTGTCGTGTCCGACAATCTTAGCTGGGTTAGTCCTACACCCTTTATTATGTTTCATGAATATCTTCCACACGAAATTACTGGTGCTCTGCTTAGTATCAGTGCCACTGACAACACAACAATATGCTTCTGATTTAACCTGATGGTCTTGTGAACAGTGATATAGGCACAAGGAAAAGATTATATTTATATTATCTCCTTATATAACTGTTATCTCGCCTGAGACGATTCAAATCTGCCAACATGATCAGCTTTACTTGATTCCAAGTCTGGACCACATGGCCTCAAACTTTGTTATTAACTAAGTTGTCATCTCAGCGGAGAGAAAGAAATGTAATATACCCTAAAAAATTGGTAGAAATGTATGGTACTAAAAAGTTAATGATAATTTAAAAAGGGCATGCTTTGTTGTGTCTATCCTCTCCTTGTGTGACATAGAATCTATCTAAAACCACCAAGATTATCAACATAGAAGTCCTCAAACTTTGTTATTATTTTCATGCAGTCCATTCTTAATTGAGTTCAAAATCTCCATTGTTATAAGCTTCAAGTCAGAGTTTACTAAATCACAAACAAAGGTTGATCCTAGAACTTCAAGACTGTGGGTAAGTTCAATCCCATTTTCTTCCAATGGAAGACAAATTTGTCCTCTCTCTCTCTCTCACACACACACACACTCAGTCGGCAGCAACATGTTTGTGTTACAGAATTTATTGATTTATTTGAACTTTCAGCTGGCAATGGAAACGTTGGCACTTGAGCTAGTTCGGACGAAGTGAAATAATCTCTGGAGGAAGCCCGCAAGAGAGTGTAGCAGCAATATAATATGGTGTATGTGTACCTATTCCAGCTTCGTTTCTGGTGATCCGCCCATTTCTTGTTCACTTGTGCAATAATATTTCAGATTATGCCTGCTCATTGTTCGTCATAGGCAATCATTTAGCATACATTTATTTATCACAGCACTACAAATCACTTTTATTTAAACACAAAGCAAGCAGTTATTATTCTGGGAGACAGACATATTTATGCTGAAAATCTTTGTAGGCAGAGCAGGTCTCTAATGTCACTCCTAAAAGTACTACTTCACTCAACTGAAAACTCAAACAACATGGAATGCTGGTATTTCTGACCGGGTCGGACGACAACGGACGGGAAATTCGGCTGGTTTATGGCATTAGGGAACCCCTGTGTCTCCAAGCACAGTCCTGCATGTTTTTCATAAACAGCACCTTGTTTTCCAGAAACACCACTGACATAATTTCCAGTGTAGAATTGCATGCCAGGGGCATTTGTCCACAGGTTCAAAACCCTGGAACTTGAGGGATCCTTCACTTTTGCAGCATGTTTTAAACCTTCCTTCTCATCGCCGCCTCCAAGCACGTAATTGTGGTCGTATCCTATTCCAACCTGACCGATGGTGTCGCCGATCCTCTTCTCATATGTAAAATCAAATGGGGTATCCTTCACAGGCTTAATTTCACCAGTTGGTACAATATTTTCATCCACAGGAGTGATGTGATTAGCCCATATCTGAATTGAATGGTCAAGAATGCTCCCCGAGCTGTGGCCTGCAAAGTTCCAGTATGTATGCTGAGCTAAGTTAGCTATAGTGGGCTTGTCCTTTGGCACTCCTTCCATGTCAAGCCTCAGAGTTGTCTTAGAAGTAAGGGAATAAGTTGCAGTAACAGTAAGCTCCCCAGGATAACCTTGTATTTAAAAAAAAAAAAAAGGAGAAAAGGTTTATATATATGAGGAGATAGAAATCATAAAAGGAAAGATCAGAACGGTTAGAGAGTTACCTTCCTCTCCATCATGGCTTTCATACTTGAAAGTGATGGAAGGGGTTTCACCTTTCTTATACTCAATAACCTGCCACACCTTCTTATCAAACCCCACGTTGCCACCTAGAAACCAGAAGGAGGATGGAGATAAAAAAATGTGCAAAATTTAGAACATAAACACCATGAAATTATTATTTTAGAACCATAAATAGAATTGCCAGCCACTATTTCCTAGAAGATAAAGCAATGCTCATAACGCATCAAAGGATTTCCCTCTGTCATCATGAAAAAACTTTACTTCACGAGGCACTAGTATAACAACCAACTCTTGAGGTATGAAATTATGAATATGTAAGAGCTAAACAAGCAGAGACTCAAGATGATCAGAAAATAATACAGATGTCTCAACTTGCTTTGATTTAAATTATCAAAATCTAACCTTTTATGCCATAAGAAAAATGTTGGATTTGGAATCATAAGTAACCAATAACCACAAAGATATGATACTAATCGAATGTGCATAAGATGGCTAACTTTTTTGGTACCGTGAATCAAGATTTTTTCCATTTCCAAAAGAAAAAAAAAAAAGAAGTAAAAGAAAAGAACTTAATCTTGCCGCGTCACCTTTTATCAGTCACTCTATCTACAATTCCAAAATATGATCAGGTTAATTCCCTAAAAAATTTTGGGAAAGAATAGCAAAGACTAAACATATACCGAATTCTTACCATGGAGACTGTTTGGTGCCTTGTTGACAGGCAAAGCGTATTGAACCCCATCAAGTGTAAACTTCCCCTCTTTGATTCTGTTCGCAACCCGACCCACAATGCAGCCAAAATAAGGAGCAAGCCCTTTCTGATTGCGTCATGAATTTGTTAGAGGAGAAAGAACCCGAATAAAAGGCAAACAGAATATATTCGGCTCAACAAATTCTCAGAATCTATTATGAACCAATACTCCTTTTGTCCCCAATAAATAAAATCCTTATCAGAATTTATAGTGCTAGTGAGAAATCAATTACCGTAAGGTTGATTTGATAACGGGAAGAGATAAGTTTCTCCGATAATTCTTAATGCCTAACATTATCAGTAAAGATATAATAATCCAACAAAAAGTGAATCAAACTCAAGAAGGGTTTACGCAATTTTACCAGATATGGATCCACAGAGTCGAACCCGAGAACAACGTCAGACAAGGTTCCTTCAAAATCCAAACAGAAAGCCGCGTCAGGAACATTCATCGCAATAAAAATTGGAAGAAGAAAAAGAACAGAGGGAGCGAGATTGAATCACCATCTTTGCCAGGCACCGATAAGGAAGTGATCGTGCAGCCGACATTGGTGATGAGGACATGCAATGTCCCATTGTTGAGCTCAAAGAGCTCTGGTTTTTGGTTCTGATCTGCCATTGAGGAGCTGTGTGCGAGAGAGAGAGAATGGAAAGAGCCTCAGCGATTTAATTAATAATATGTGAAATCTCGAAACCGAAACGGACGCTATCTATAGATGTTAGACTATCTCCATTAATAATACTCTGTTTCCGGGCAATAAGAATAATAGTCTTTGAAATCCCAAGTAACCGATATTTACCACAAGATGTGATCCTAATCCAATGCACATAATTAAGATGATAGTCCGGTAAGTTCACCTAACGAAGTAACTTGATATATAATTATTTAAAGTATATTTAAATTTAAAAAAAATATTTTATTATAATTTTAATCGTGATATTTAAAAAAATATCATAATTTTTTAATATTTAGATTTATATCTGAGGGTAATAGACGACTCATAATACTTGATATTGATATCGTCTAAGAAAAAGAGAGACTTTACTCTACTCTTAAATCGTGGGTGGACCCAATCCCTTTCAAAAAATAACTTTACAAAAAAAAACATGACAATTTTTTGACACTCGAGAATCAAGATTTTTCATTTCCAAAAACAAGAGTGAAAAAGAAAAAGAACTTCATGACTTCTGTCCTACAATTTATTAGAATGACTTATATCCTCTTGAGTTTGTAGTGAGTTATATTTATGAACAATGTAAATTCATATAATTTAATTTTATAAATATATTGGTATTGATGACTAAAATTAAAATTTAATTAGATGGATGGCCTCATATGTTATACTTCTTCCGGTGAGTGAGTTGTAGGAGCTATAAATAACTAATTTATTGAGATTAAAATATGATTAAAAAATTATTTATAAAAAAAATTATTAATTTTTTTAAAATATATATTTCAATAATTTGTATTTGTGATTACTCTTTCGATTAAAAACTTGTGGTATGTGGAATCAATAGAAAAATTTTAAAAAATTATAAATTTAAAATTAAATAAATTTTTCTATTAATTTTTATATTTAGGTTGGAGGGAGTATTGTTTTTATCAACAATCCTCATGACTTATAATCCATGTGTCTTGTTTTAAGTTTTCATGGTATATAATCCATGATTAAAAAGTTACAATACTATCATATTTCTATATTATTTAAAAGTAAAAATTATATTTAAGTTCTATATAAGAAATTTAATTATATAAAAATTATAGAAAATCATTAAACAATTGTAAAGTTCTAGAAAATTTGAGATTAATTTTTTTAAATTATAAAATAATGGAATTAATTTTAAAAAAAAATATCTCTGTTATTATTTTTTATTATCTTTTTCTAAGAGTTGTCATTGCCATATTACTTTAGGTTGTTATGTTTTTGTTTGAATTGTTATTTTTTTTAATAGAATTATTATTTCTATTACTTGAGTTATCTTTTCCCAAGGCCAATTCTATCATTTTATAATTTGAAAAAAATTAATCGTAGATCATTTGAGACTTTACAATCGTTTGATAAATTTGCGGGGCTTTTTTGTAATTAGATTCCTTACATGGGAGTTAAATATAATTTTTTCTATTTAAAATTTATTATCATTATAGATTTATTGTCCAATCATCATGTCTAATTAATATATATTCATTATATTACATGTATTTTTTACCCTACATTATATGAAATTTGAGGGAGAAAATTATGTTAGTGTGATTTGTTATACGTTAAATATGTCAACATTTTATTTGTTGAATAAAAATATTATATTTGCAAAAATTAACGTTACTTGCTCCCTTTTCACACATACGTCAGTCCAAAATCATTCGAGTTAGAAACTAAAGTTTCGTCAACTTATTTGTCCTTTAATTTCAATATGCATCTTTATCATTTCAAATGTGCATGAACCTGCCATTTTATTTTGTGACGTATATACTAGATTTCAGCTATTTCAAAGTTCTTAATTAACTATAAAATATTAAATTAAAATTCTTGTAAAATTTAGATATCTAGAGAAAGAAAAATTGGAAACACTGTCCACAAGTATATATTTAAAAATTTTATTTTTTACAAGTATATATTTTTGTACATATAAAGCATAAGTAATATGAAAGATTTCACTACTAGTACTCAAATTTAAATACTTATTAACACTAAAATTTATAAACACGTATTTATGGGCAATTTATCCAATAATATTTGAGTGAAAAATAGAAAGTGAAAGTAATACCCCTTTATCAACAGACATTATACTTAGTAGAAAGACTTTTGACGGCTAAATACAAAGTTTTAAATTGTCTATATGAATAAAAAAAAAGTCTTTAAGAAAATTATCTTTAATTATATTCGACAATATTTGAATATAACTGAAATTGAATAGTTATATATATAGAAAAAGAAAATAATACTCATTTTGGTCTCCTAAACATGATTTAGGTATTTATATTATTAAAAAAATTACTTAAATTAATTAATTATTTATATATATAGCTTTACATTTAAAAAGAAAGTCACATCAGAGTATTTTATATTGATGTACATTTATCTATTTTTGAATGTATATTAATTTGTTTACGCCACGCAGAGGATTTGAATGGATAAATTACACTCTTATCCAATTCACACCGATGCACCTCTAACTTCTGACAATTCTAGTAATAACATTCAAAATGTTTACAATAATTAGATAAAATTACGAAGTCCGGAATCATGGGATCATATGTTTACTATATTATTCGAGTACTTTTGAAGATCTGGAGATGGTATACGTAGAATTAAGGTCAAATGCAATTAGTTGTCACAGTGCTGGAGATTTAAACAAAGCTGTAAAACTCAGCGGTCGGTACCACCAAAGCAAACCCAACGACGAACACAAAGGTTTTGTAATCTTATAATATTTGTCCGATTGATTTCTCTGTTGTGTTCTTATTGTCTTCCTCAATCTCTCCAAACTCCAAACCCTAATTCAATCTCTCCAAACTCCAAACCCTAATTATTTATCCCTTTAACCTTCGATTTATCCACACTTCATTACCTTCTGCCTCTTCCACTTTTATGCCTTTCACATATACTTGATCATATATAATTCACACCCCCACCACCCACTTTTATTGGGAACCCAAAATAAGGCCCCATATATAGAAGAAACAGAAAAAAGTGCATGACTTGGTAGTGAGGAAGTATTGAGAAATAATAATAATAATGGTGAGGCTTGCTAGAGAGGGAACGAACAAGAGCTTAGAGAGTTTGTTGGAGTTGAACCAGATTGAGACGACGAAGAAGAAGCTGAGAGCGCAGAAGTCGATTCCTGGGTATGGGTTGGAGTTCAATAATCTGTCGTATAGTTTGGTGAAGAAAGTGAAGAAAGATGGGGCTTGGGTGAAAAAAGAGGCTTATCTTCTTCATGATATATCTGGGCAAGGTATGAGAGGTGAAGTTATGGCCATCATGGGGCCTAGTGGTGCAGGTAAGTCCACTTTTCTTGATGCTTTGGCTGGTCGAATTGCTCAAGGCAGCTTGGAAGGATCTGTCAGAATTGATGGAAAACCAGTACGTCAACATATTTTAAACATATAAATGCATGCTCTTGGATTGAATTTTCTTGATTAGTCTAATAAAGGGCAAGTCTAAGTATGTGAGCTGAAGGCCACGGATTTAGAAATAGTTGGGCATGGGGTGTCATCAGTTGTGCCCCCGATGTGCAGCAAATTTCCTCCTTACCAAATATTTTTTTTTTCATGTTTCTTTAGACCATTAGAGTCTAGAGTGATATTTTGATATCTTACAGGTAAAAAATAGTTCAATTTTCAATTTTTATAATTTTTCAAAGATTTAATATCCCAAATCATTAAAAACTACAGCTCCTTCTTTTCTTTGAAGAGTATTAAAGCTATATATATTTGTCCTTCTTCAGACCCCCGTGAGACTTGTGTAATGGCTACCCTTTATCTAATAAGTTGATCGCATATTATTGACTAATATTGATGATTAATGATGATATGAGGTTTGTTGATGTGTTGTTGATCATGTCAGGTGACAACAAGTTACATGAAGATGGTGTCGTCTTATGTAATGCAAGATGATCGGCTGTTTCCTATGTTGACTGTTTTTGAGACATTCATGTTCGCAGCTGAGGTCAGGCTTCCTCCTTCTATTTCCAGAGAGGAAAAGAAGAAGAGGGTTTATGAGCTCCTTGATCAGCTTGGCTTGCAGGTATTCAAATTCACTCTTTCTGTCTCTCTCTCTCTCTAAATTTGTTAAAAACATCAATAAACTTGTAATTTAGTGATATTAAAGCCCTCTTATAAAGTTGGAGGTTACGGATTTTATTATGTTTATAATTTCATGCTGTTGGTATCTGCTCCTCTAAACCAAAAAGAAAAAATTGTTGAAAACTGAGTGCTTATATACAAAGGCCACCTGTTTTGGAATGATGAGGCAGAGTGCAACTCATACATATATTGGTGATGAGGGGACGAGAGGAGTGTCAGGAGGAGAAAGACGAAGGGTATCCATTGGCATAGACATAATCCATAAGCCATCACTTTTGTTTCTTGATGAATCAACCTCAGGTCTTGATTCCCCCAGTGCTTATAGTGTCGTCGAAAAGGTTAAGGACAATGCTCGAGCTGGAAGCATCGTCCTCATGACTATTCTTCAGCCTGCCTACAGAATCCAAATGCTCCTCGGCCGACTCACCATCCTCGCAAGGTATTCCCCTCTTGATCCTATAATATTAAGAAACATAAAAAAATGTGTTTTTTTGCCTTAAAATATCCTTCTAATTAATCATTTGTATAAGAAATGACTTCGTTGATAAAAAAAAGATCTCTTAAGTGACTGTTTGGATTAACTTTAGAATAGATTCTCAAAAAAAAGATTTTGAAAATAGAGATGTTTGGATGATTAGTAGTAGAATCACTTTTCATATTGGTAAATTACCAAAAATAGTATAATTTGATTAAAAGTATGAGAGAGAAAAAATGATAGAGAAGAGGGTGTAGAGAAGAAAGATGAGAGAGGAGAGAATGTGTAAGAAAAAGTAGGGGTAAGATAGTAATTGGATAGTCTATAAACTCTTTTACTATTCCAAAAATTAGTTTTAGTAGCTTATTAAAAATCATGTTTTAAACTATGATTTTGACTAAAATTACTTTTGAACAAATATGGCTATTTGTTTAAAATTTTTCAAAACCAAAGTTTTACCCAAAAGTGTTTACAAACCATGCAACTAAACACACACTAAGAGAGTTTAGAGAGATAAAATATATTGAAATTTTATATATAATTAAAATAAATATTTATTATTTTTTAATTTAAGAGTTAGTTGAATTTTTTTTATAAATTGAAAAAGTCAAATAAATTAATTAATTATAATTAATAAAAGAGTTAAGAGACTAATTTAGGTAAATTAAATAGTATATAATATTAATTAATCTTAAAGAGTTAAATTTAATCATAATTAATTAATTTATTTATTTTTTTCAAACAAACCTCCAATTTGAATCAACTTAGATGTAGTGACAGAGTGGAAATAGTAACTAGGTTCCATTGCTGACATTAGAGATAATTAAATGAGCAATGTTATGTGTGACGGGAAGATTGATATACATGGGAAAGCCGAGTGCAGTTGCAGATCATCTTTCTGGGTTTGGAAGACCAGTACCTGATGGAGAGAACAGCTTAGAGTATCTTTGACGAATCCCACGTTGGACTCGACCCACTTGTTCTCTATTATCGTGACGACTTGAAACCTGAACAATTAGCCAAGACATCAATTGTGAAAACATCAAGAACAATTTATAAAAAGAGCAACAATAATGCCCCGGATTCAAAGCAAATGATTAGCCTCAAAAGCCAAGGCTTCAAAGCTGGAACAACTACGCAGCCTGCATATTCTGCACAGTATAGTTATAACATTCATGGTGATCATGACGAAGATGACGACGACGACGATGACGGGGATTTCGATAACTCTCTTGAAAGGAGAAGCACCGTTCACACCCCTAGGGCTAATACCATGACTAGTGGTATTTATCCTCGTTTGGCTTCTCAGTTTTATAAGGATTTCTCTGCTAAAGATTTCTCTGTTTGGCTTTACCATGGTGTGGTCGGAACCCCTGGTCGTCCGTCACGGACTCCGGCGAGAACACCGGGTTTGACGCCGGCGAGAACACCGATGTCTGTAACAAGAAGCACCGTTTTCAACCAGTATTCGGCATCGGAGCCTTATCGTCGTCATCATCATCATCATCATCATCATCATGCCAAAACACCATCTATGATTAGTCCATCCATTGCCTTGGACTCATACGTAAGTTCTTACGAGGAATTCGACATTCAAGTACTTGATGAACCCAACGTGGGACCAAAGTACGCTAATCCATGGCTTCGTGAAGTTGCAGTGCTTTCATGGAGAACAGCTCTAAACGTGATTCGAACTCCAGAACTTTTCCTTTCTCGTGAGATTGTTCTAACTGTAATGGCTCTCGTTCTCTCCACCATCTTCAAAAACCTAAGCCACCCAATTTTCAAGGACATTAACAGAATTCTGAACTTCTACATCTTCTCTGTCTGTCTCGTCTTCTTCTCTTCAAACGACGCGGTTCCGTCCTTCATCCTCGAGAGATTCATCTTCATCAGAGAAACTTCCCACAACGCTTATCGTGCTTCTTCATACGTAATCTCTTCACTGATCGTTTATCTCCCTTTTTTCGCAGTTCAAGGCATCACTTTCGCTATCATAACCAAATTCATGCTTCAACTGAAAAGAAGTCTCTTCTATTTCTGGTGGATTCTTTATGCTTCCCTGATCACAACCAATGCTTATGTCATGCTAGTTAGTGCTCTTGTTCCTAGTTATATCACAGGTTACGCAGTGGTTATAGCTACACCGGCTTTGTTCTTTCTCACTTGTGGCTTCTTCCTCAAGAGAACTCAGATTCCTGTTTACTGGAAATGGCTTCATTATATTTCTGCGATTAGATATCCGTTTGAAGCTTTGTTGACTAATGAGTTTAAGAATGAACGGTGCTACACAGGGAGCTTATCGGAATTGTCTCCGGGGCCGTTGGGAGAAGTGAAGCAGAGTGAAGGACATGACCGGTCGAGTTGTCCGATCGGAGAAGATGTTTTGGCCACCATGGATATTCAGATAGAGAAGATTTGGTTTGATATAGTTATCCTTCTGACTTGGGGTGTTCTTTACAGGTTCTTCTTCTATTTGGTTTTGAGATTTAAAACTTGGGTTTAAAGAATTTCTAAACACACACTCAACTTGTATAAGATTACATGCAGAGCGCTTCCTAGATGCTAGAGATATATGAGCGTATATTTTAATTTTAACGGTCACACAAATAAGCAATTAGACAAAATAAATCTACATTTAGAGAAGGAAAAAATGGCAAGAAAAAAAATGATACAAAATCAATAGGCGTTACATGAAATAGAAGGAATTTTAGCTATTTAAATACAGGTATTGAGTTTAAACAGCTATTTATGGATACATGTAAAAACGACCTTCAGGTCAAATTAAACAATATTTAAATTTGATTATAACCTTATAAAACAATGAGACAGAAGATCCAACTTCACATGCAATATGGATACATATAATAAAATTTGAAACGCGACAGGGGACACAGCGTGTGGTGGTAAAACCACTAGATAATCTACCCATTACACTAGTAGGTAGGTAAAGTAGTTATATAATTATAGATTATAGACTTATTATTTCATATATACTTTTTATGTTTGAATTATTACTTTACTATTATAATTATAAAAGAATCATCGATAGATTGTTTCAAATTTTTAGTAATGTATTTGTTTTTGTTTTTTTTTGTGACCAGATGTATTTATTTAATTCATGAGAAGAGATATATTACTATTTATGTAGGCACATGTATTAGTTGATGAATATTTTTTGTCCTAAAGATTGTTCATGAATATTAATTGATGGTACTTATTATTGCTTTCAAATCCAAATTACCTGTTAATTATCCACGGAACAATATCTAATTTTTTTATAAAATGGAATAAATATTTGTGGGGTAGGTCTGCATTATTATAATAATCCTTCAAATTAAAGGAGGTTGAATATTGTTATTTTCACTTTCAACTCCGTTCTAAAATTGTCCTCTCATTTTCTCTCAGTCATTCGTGTTTTTCCGTTTGTTGGAAGAGTCCACAATCCAAAACTTTGAGGCAGACATTTCCAATTCTCTCTCTCTCTCTCAGTTCACACACCGTCTTTGGCCCGACGCAATTTTCAGTTTCAATTTCTTCATCTTCAATGTCGCTCTCCGCAGCGCTGCACCTATGCTAGGGCTGCACTCATTTCCTGAGCTTCTTCTGCGTGTTTCTCGATCACGCCCTTCCTCGCCATGGTCTTCAAGGGAAGGTTTTTCTCCTCCAAGAAATCTGACTCTTCAAGCCCTGGTGGGTCCTCCAATAATAGCCCGCGATCACTTGGTTCCAATTCATCCAGCAGATCCGAGAAGAAGAAGGTGAAATCAACTGCTAAAGAAGCCCAGATATTTAGTACCAGCAGTAGCGCTGTTGGCGGTAGCAGTGGTAGAGGGCTTGGTGTCGCTGCCGTGCGCCGGAAATTGCAAGTGAAGGATGGGATCAAGAAGGATGCCAATGGCAAGGAGAGTCAAATTCGAGCGGAGTCCCGTCTGACGTCGATGAGGCCAAGCTCAGGGGCGGAATTGGATTCGAGTTCGGAGTCTAAGTCAAAGAAAGCGACGGCGGTTGACGGAAAGGAATCTTCATCGTCCTCGGTTTCTCCAATTTTAGCATCCTCCCTTGGGTTGAACAGGATAAAGACTAGATCAGGACCGTTGCCACAGGAGAGTTTCTTTGGGTTTAGAAATGATAAGGAGTCCACTCTTGGTGCAAGTAACACTTCTAGACTTGGTGGTAATGCGAGATCAGGGTCAGCAAGTGAAGTAAAGAAGGAGTTGGTGAATCAGAGCAGAGTGAATAGTTCAAGCAGCGGAACTTGGCTTGATAATGGCATTAATTCTGATAATACTTCGACTTGGAGTGCTCCGTCCTGGGACCAAAGCCCTAATGTATCAGCGCGGCCTCGGCTACAGAACGGGGAATCATCTTCCGCAGCAGGTATGCAACTTCTTGTCCTGTGGCAGTTATGGCCCTTTTGCTTTTGTTGAACATTTCAATTCGGAAGTCAGTTATTAAGAGAAGGCCGCTTTTTTTTTGTTTTTTGTTAAATATTTTTCTAACACTTCAAATTGGTACGTTTTATGGATGTTTCATGCTAACATTAACTTCTCTTTACTTAGTGTTCTGGGCAACTTCTCTATAGATAGTTGCAAATAGCGGAGTAAATAATAATGTCCTTAAATAGGTAAACATTTTTTTCACAATGTGTAAACAAGTTTGGAGTTGAATCAAATTTAAAGTAAATCGTTTTTATTCCTTTTTTATGTTTGTTGATTTTCACATTTTGTTATTTATTAGTCTTTAAAGTATAGATAATACTAAAAATACCTAAGTTTTACTGCTGGTATATACATGAAAGATAAATTTCAATCGACATTGCATTTCTTGCTTTTTTGTAACTAATGATAAGTTATTGGCTTGGCCATGAGAAATAATAATTAGTTGATACTTGTCTTTTCATTTGTGCATAGGGGAACGATTTCCACATGGAGTAGATTAAGTTACAATGCTAATAAAAGAATTAGAATGAGAAGACAGACATATTTCTGAATTTAGCATTATCAAGAAAATCGCACCAATTAAAAAAATTTTAAAAATAAAGATGAGTGATCTGCAGTTCTGCATGACAATGGGGAATTGTACTCCGTAGATACCTGAATGATTTAGTAATTGTGTTTTGGCCACTGCTTCATGTGCATGTTAGAACAGCCTCTTGATATCTGTAGTCTATACTTCTCTTGATGGTCCAATGAGCACAAATGACAAAAATGACGAAATTGCAATACATCAATGCATCTGCGGTGTGGAGAAATGCAGAAAAAATGACCCACAATTTGGACTTGGAGAGAAGTTATTACTTGAATCCAAGTTAATGTAGTTCAAGAAACGTGCCTCAACGGACATTTATGCTATTTGAAAGGCTGCCTGTTGACTTGATTTTTGTGACATTAGGAGTTATGATGTTGACAACCCCATTTTTCTTTTTCAGTTTTTGGCTTGACTCATCATCTTCCTTATGAAGTATATTGTTACTCACAATTAAAGTGGTATTGCCATGGTGAAATTCCCAATCATGGAAATACCTTAAGAAGGAATCATAAAGTAGATTTTGACTTGATTTTAAACTGAATCTTGTCAAGACTGAATGATTTGGCTATTTGCTGCCACACAGATATGTCTTGGAAGAACACTTCAAACTTACCAAAACCTTCTCAAATGTACTGCTAGCAGCTTATACAATGCAAAGTGGTTGGCTATATAACCAATTTTCATTTCCCTGCATCGGTCTTTATTGAGCTTTTTTAATCATCGATTGTGGATTCCTATAGTTAACTGAGTGTTTATGCCCGTAGAGCCCGTAAGTTTTGCTTAATGCTTTGGTCCAAAGTTGGAGGTTTTTTTTTTGGGGGGGGGGCTAACTTGTAAATTTTATGGTAATTTTGTTATTTTCTCAGGATTACCTATGGTCTAATTTAAAGAGTGGTGCTGTCTGTTTCTATGTTTCTTTTACTGCTGCGACTGGTAAATAAATACTTAAATTTCTCTAAACGCTGCTTTTTGTTTATTGCTTTTAAACAGTTAGACAGGATTCATCACCATCTCAGTCTGGAGCCTTAACAAATGCAGATGTTTGCACTCCAGCGGTATATTATACATATTATTTACTTGATCCATCTTAGTTTTGGCTGCTGTGTCCTATAAGTTCCATTATTATGGATCAATATTTGTTTTTGGCAGACTTCATATGATTTTGAAAACCCCAAGGAATCTGAATCTCCTCGTTTCCAAGCTATATTACGGGTCACAAGTGCACCCAGAAAGAGGTTTCCTGGTGACATTAAGAGTTTTTCCCATGAATTGAATTCCAAAGGTGTCCGACCCTATCCATTTTGGAAGCCTCGAGGGTTAAATAACTTGGAGGTAATTGAGTCTGCATTTTTATGTTATTTAAAGGTGCTTTGTGGTTTGGGAAGCATATTGTGTTTTTTTGGGTAATCTTTTATTGTTGAATGCAGGGGGTCTTGGTTGCTATTCGGGCAAAATTTGATAAAGAAAAGGAAGAAGTGAACTCTGAACTTGCTATTTTTGCGGCAAACCTGGTTGTAGTTCTTGAAAAGAATGCAGATTCTCATCCTGAGTGGCAAGAGACAATAGAGGACTTACTGGTTTTGGCTAGGAGGTGTGCTATGACTACACCTGGGGAGTTTTGGCTTCAGTGTGAAGGCATAGTTCAGGAGTTGGATGATCGACGTCAAGAACTTCCTCCTGGGATGCTTAAGCAGCTTCACACCCGTATGCTTTTCATTCTTACGAGGTGTACTAGATTGTTGCAATTTCACAAAGAAAGTGGTTTGGCTGAGGATGAACACGTTTTTAATCTTCGACAATCTCGAGTCTTGCATTCTGCTGAAAAACGTATTCCTCCTGGCTTGGGAAGGGATGCAAAAAGTTCCAGTTCCGTGAAAGGCTCAAATCCCTCAGCAAAAAAATTTTATAGTCAGGAGCAGCGTATCTTAGATTGGAGAAAAGATGTAAAGCCAGAGAGTCTTTCACTTCCTGTCCATGATGATAGTTCAAAACTTGAGTCTCCTTCAGGGAGGGATCGGATGGCTTCTTGGAAGAAATTCCCATCTCCACCCGCAAAAAGTGCAAAGGAAACTGCTCAGTTGAAGGACCAAACCTATGGGAGAGTTGAATCTTCAAAACTTTCAAATAAAAGATCAAATTCTGATGTAGATCTATCTACTGCCAAGCCATCAGAGCATATTCCGGTCAATGACTCCCAGGAACATACTCTTAAGAACCAACAAAAAGTTTCTTGGGGCTACTGGGGAGATCAACAGAATATCAGTGAGGAGAGTTCAATAATTTGTCGTATATGTGAGGAGGAAGTCCCTACTTCCAGTGTTGAAGATCATTCTAGGATTTGCGCTATTGCTGATAGATGTGATCAGAAGGGTCTGGGTGTCAATGAGCGTCTTATCCGAGTTGCTGATACGCTAGAGAAGATGATAGAATTATGTACACAGAAAGATATCCAACAAGCAGTTGGAAGTCCTGATGTTGCAAAAGTGTCAAATTCAAGCATGACTGAAGAATCTGATGTTATCTCCCCAAAACTTAGTGATTGGTCTCGCAGAGGCTCAGAGGATATGCTAGATTGTTTCCCTGAAGCTGATAATTCGGCTTTTATGGACGACCTAAAGGCCTTGCCTCTTATATCATGTAAGACTCGTTTTGGTCCAAAGTCTGACCAAGGAATGACAACATCATCTGCTGGGAGCATGACTCCTAGGTCACCTTTACTGACACCAAAGATGAGTCATATTGACTTGCTCTTGGCAGGGAGGGGTGCTTATTCTGAACAAGATGATATTCCGCAGGTATGTCTATTTTGGCCCGTTTTCTTTAGTTTGTTCTTTTCTCTTTACTGTGGTTTTTCACATTCACTTCAGCATTTTCCTGTTATTTTATTCTCCATGTGTTCTTTTATTATGTTCGGTTATAAGCAACCTAATAATTGTAATAATGTCTAATTATACGCTTTGTTTGTCAAACTGTAAGTTCTGATATTTTAATATATTAGACACATGCCTAATATTTGCAAAAAGGTAAATTCTTCCCCATTTTAAAATATTGTTGGAAACATATTATATTTAAGCTTTTGCTGCAATTCAACTTTGCTTTTTTGTTTCACAGAATAGGGAATAGTCACAGTAATTGTATTTTTTATTTGGTTGATTTGTGACTTCTAGTCTGATTAAGACTAGGAGTGCTTCAACAAATTCTTTTCTACTTGAGGTATAGTATCAAAATAAAAACCACATTATAGTATTTTGTGGATGACATGAGTTGTAATGGTGTTTGCAGAACAAAATGTCTTAACTTGAGGAGATGAATTTTAACCTTATTTTTCTTGACCATTTAATTTCTTGAAGATAAAGTAGGGAGCAGAAGAATCCAAGTGATGAAGAAGGTGCATTTTAAAAATAAACTTGGGTAAGAGGGGACTAGTGAGGGATTAAGTAGGCTCCATGGGCATGCATGTAAGAAGCAATAGTATCCACTTAAGATGCATTTTAAATGTCTATGTTGATTAATTTGTATGCAAATGAATGCATTGCCAGTTTGACTTAGTATAGTTTTGTTACGTTTGGAATTTAATTGCTAAGCCAGCATTTTATTACTATACTAAATGTTGGAATGCACTTTAAAGAACTTTGTGTGATATTCCAGTGCACTCAACTATGAGTTCCTGCATAAGTCTGTTATTGATGGCGTGAAGCCACCTGTTTTTTTTTTTCTTTTGGTATATTGTAGATGAATGAACTTGCCGATATAGCACGATGTGTAGCAAATACACCTCTGGATGATGATCGCTCAATCTCATATTTATTATCTTGTCTTGATGATTTGAGGGTTGTTGTAGAGAGGAGAAAATTTGATGCACTCACTGTGGAGACCTTTGGAACTTGTGTTGAGAAGCTGATACGGTTGGTACTTTGCTGCTTCAATTTCTAGCATACATTTCTGTCATAAAGGAGCTCTTACTCTAAAGTAAACTTAGTACAATCAGTAATGGATTCTTAATGAATAATATTTAGGGTAAATTCTTAGTATGGATACTGGATATTAAGTGCCAAATGATATGGTCTCAACCGCATTATGTAATAGATTGACCTTGTTCTGAAACTGAATGCCGTATTCCATACTGATATAACAGTTTCTATGTCTTTATCTGTTCAGCATCTCTTTTTACCATTCATGGTTAGATTTTTTTTTATTTTTTGTTTTTTGTCTATAATATTTCTTACAGTATTCTGACTTGTGAAGACATATTTTATGCAAACTTCTTGTGAAAATTCTTTTTGTCGTTTGTTAGGGAGAAGTATTTGCAGCTTACTGAGATGGTTGAAGATGAAAAGATTGACCTAGCTAGCACTGTAATTGAAGAAGATGCTCCTTTAGAAGATGATATGGTCCGTAGCTTGAGAACAAGCCCAGTCCACTCTTCAAAGGACCGGACCACTATTGATGACTTTGAGATTATAAAACCTATCAGTCGTGGGGCATTTGGACGGGTTTTCTTGGCTAAAAAGAGAACAACAGGGGATCTTTTTGCTATAAAGGTCACTATACATATAATATTTCTCTTTTTCCTTATGAAGTCTTAATTTGTTTGTTACTGTATTTTACTGTATACTTCTGATTTGTTGTGCTTGTTGATCTGACAGTCATGAAATCTGTAACTCTTGAGAACCTATATCTTCCAAGTCTGTTTGGGTGTACTCATTTGTGTTGCCACAGACTATTTGTTTTATATTTTCTTATATATATATATATATTATAATATAAACATAATTATTTTTTGTGCGATTTTTATACAGAAGTTACCTGCAGCTGAAATATGTGGACTGTGAACAAAGCTTATCATCTGTATACATCATTGTTTATATGTTCTTCATTTCTCTCCTATGTTGAATGCGATTGCTTTATTTCTGATAACATCATAAGTTCTGAGTCTTTGGCTTTGACATGTATCAAACAGAATCACTATAGGCTTGCTGAAACCCTGAGGGGAGATAATGGAGAATATGAAGACAATTTTAGGGAAAATAGGAAATTATGGAAGACTTAATCTAGGGAGATGAAAAATATTGCCTAGGAACTTATGAAGACTTGAATGTTTTTATTTTTGGATTTCTTATTTGGCCAAACACATTTGATGTTACTGTGTTTTGAAATTATTTATATTTCCTGTTTTAAGCTTAATGATTTTGGTCTTACCATGTTATGCTATCTTGTAATAGGTTCTCAAGAAGGCAGACATGATCCGTAAGAATGCTGTGGAAAGTATATTAGCTGAACGGGATATCTTAATCACGGTGCGCAATCCTTTTGTGGTAAGTCTAGCTTGCTTATTATTTAATATTGCTTTCAGAAACTGTAATTGTATTCTAACATTGGGATAAACTGTATCAGGTTCGTTTCTTCTATTCTTTTACATGTAGTGAGAACCTGTACCTCGTTATGGAGTATCTTAATGGAGGGGATCTGTATTCATTATTAAGGAATTTAGGCTGCCTAAATGAGGAAGTTGCTCGTGTATATATTGCAGAAGTGGTAATTACTTACAACTCTCTCCCCCCTCCCTGTGTGTTGTAAGTAATATGTGTAAGTAATATGGAAAAACAATATTATATCTTATCCTCTGAAGATTAATTTTCTTTCTAATTGTAGGTCCTTGCACTAGAATATCTGCATTCGCTTCGTATAGTTCATCGTGACTTGAAGCCTGACAATTTGTTGATTGCACATGATGGTCATATTAAGGTAATCAAAGGATATGCTTTGATTCTTAATCTCTTCGGACAGATGCAAGTAGCCCTGCATTGTTAACAAAATAGTTTTATGATTTTTGTTTAAGTGATAGGACCCAAGGTGGCATGGGGATCCACCCTTAAAATATGCTGTCTAGGGGTAACAATCACTCTAACATACCCAGTTCCTCACATTGAGTAATATAGAATGGAAGAACTACAGTTTAAGATGTCAAAATTCTGCCGAACCACAACCTCTTAAAGGCAGACAACTTAGCAATTGTATCCTGTCATTTACTCTGGCTTCTCATTGGTCAAAATGTTCCATAGGTTAACAATAACAAGGAACACATTTTTGTGATAAGAACACTTTTGTGATATATTTGCTTTATATCTAACAGGTGGCCAAACGAAAAGCATCCCAGAATATATTTTTCTTTCTTGAAGAAGTTGATCATAAAAGCTTTCTCCCATCCTTGACCAGGGAAGAAAAGGATTAATGAACTTGAATATACTTAGTCAATCTCTAATAGTGGAATGAGTTAATAGAAATTTGAAATCTTTCCATTATGTTACCATCGATGGCCTTTGGCTTTAAACATTCATGCAAACTTGAGGTTCTACTGAACAAAATTTCACGCTTTGGCTTCTGTGCTCCCAACTTGATGAAAGGTCTTTTTTTGATGGGTCATGCAGTTAACGGACTTTGGGCTTTCGAAAGTTGGTCTCATCAATAGCACTGATGATTTGTCTGGTCCAGCAGTGACTGGGACATCTCTCCTTGGGGAGGATGAACCTCAGTTATCTACACCAGAACATCAAAGTGAAAGGAGGAAAAAACGTTCTGCTGTGGGTACACCTGATTATTTAGCACCAGAGATACTGTTGGGAACTGGACATGGTTTGTATAGCCCCTTTTTAATGTTTAAGGTGGTTTATTTTTCTTTTTCTTCCGTCTCTTAATTTAATGTTTGATCTTTTGCTGTTATTAGGGTAGAAATTATTTTCCTCGTTTTGAGAATTAGTTCTTAATAATGCTGGGAAGTGAGGATATTTAAGAGCTATCTTGTTCTTGACAGAATTAGTGTTTTCTTCACACTCACACACAGTGACTAGTGTGAAGCTTTTGATGTACTTTTCTTTGGGTATTGGTTATTACAAACATGACTATTAACAACATTTAGTACAAATTTTACAGGATATACTGCGGATTGGTGGTCTGTTGGTATCATTTTATTTGAATTGCTTGTTGGCATTCCACCTTTTAATGCAGAGCATCCTCAGGTTTTTACCCCAATTTCTTGTGCTATATATATGTTAATGGTCTTTTACTTCGTTCAAAATTGATGTTTGTTGTCTTTATTTTCTTTCTGCTTCTCTAGTCTAGGTACACACATATCCTTGGCATTTGTCATATTCACGTGACAATCTTTCAAATTAATCAATACACTTTAATTGTGCTCATTGTAAAAAAATAATGCAACAGAGTGACAGAATCTTATATTCTAAGTACTTTGTACAGTTGTTTTTCAAATAAATTCACTAAATATGTGGTTGGGCCGACTGATATATGTCTTGGAAATATGGATATTTAGTATAATATTATCTGATCATAGGTGAGAGATTATTGGGTATATTGATTATGTATCATAATGTTTTATTTTTCGTTGATTCTGCTCCTTATTTCTTGAGATCCTTGATTCACTCTTGTATATATCTCCGCGTAATCCCTTCTGTGAAATAATAAGATAGACTTCCTCTGTCCTACAAAAGGCAATGTCAATGATTATTTGTCATCTAATTGCCAATGGGGACCTAGCTGCTCGTTATTTTCTTACTCTTTTGTCTGTTTTGGGGGTGGGGGTTTTATTTTCCCTTGTTGGAGGTCAGTTGTGTCCAAGCAGTAGGAAGTATGTCAGACGCATATCAAGCAAAAAGCATAGTTCTTTGCCTCATGTGCATGGTCGTGTGTTAATCAATTCACTATATTATTGTTATTAGAATCAAAATGCTAACTAAGCACTCACTGACAGATGTGGCTGTTTCTATTGTAGACCATATTCGATAATATTCTTAATCGCAAGATCCCTTGGCCCCATGTTCCTGAAGAAATGAGTCCTGAAGCACAAGATCTTATTGATCGGTAATTGAATATGTCCTGTTCTTATTTAAATGTTCTTCCTATAGGGCTTGGAATTCTTTGTTTTGCCACTTTTGTACCCCAAAATTCATAATTAGTTACTTGTAGTTTTTTTTTTTAACAATATCTGACTGAGTAATTGCTGCTGCTTGATCATTCAAATCTTTTCTAACATATTCCGTATAGAAATCTTGGTTCAGTGTATTTTGATGTTTAAGAAAGCCAATGACAATTATTCCTCTTACATCCACTGCTGTCAAATGGTTTGTTTCAGTGGAATTCTATCATGGTTGTTGTCTTACTCAGTTTAGGTCCTTTTAGTTAAGTTTAGAGCTAGCTAGAAATTCTGCACTATCAATAGTCTTTCCATGAATATCAAAGTAGGTGTTACCATATGGAAAGCACTTAAATTTTGCCCATCACTGACAATGGACATCATAATTTGCTTTCTCTTGATGGTTTTTTCTTTGATCAGTGACCTAAGATGTTCAATTTTCAGATTATTAACTGAAGATCCTGGTCAGAGACTTGGAGCTGGAGGGGCGTCAGAGGTGATACTAAATTTTTTATATTATCATATGGATGCTTGTTTGCATTGTTTAAATATTTATGTTTTTTGTCATTGCTACAAATCCTAAGTAATAAAAGCTTAATGATTCAGGTAAAGCAACATGTTTTCTTCAAGGATATAAACTGGGACACTCTTGCCAGGCAAAAGGTGAGAGCTACTTTCTCTAAGTCATGAATGTAAATAGTATAGCCAGCACCTTATGTTGATTCATGTCCTGGTAGAACACCAAAAGACTCTTAATTTTTGCAGGCTGCATTTGTCCCTGCCTCTGAAAGTGCTCTAGATACCAGTTATTTCACAAGTCGCTATTCATGGAATACCACTGATGGCCTTGTGTATCCAGAAAGTGATGCTGAGTATTCTAGTGATGCAGATAGTTTAAGTGGCAGCAGTAGTTGCGTGAGCAATCGTCAAGATGAACTGGTACTGCATTTATGGGTATTGATAGATATATTGCTGTGGAATTAATTTATTGTGGGCTGACTCGCTTTGGGGAACATCTTTAAGCAGGGAGATGAATGGGGGGGTTTGGCCGAGTTTGAGTCAGCCTCATCTATCAATTACTCTTTTAGCAATTTCTCCTTTAAGGTATCTCCTCTCACTTTTGTTACATTCCAAATTTTATTTATTATTTCCACAAATAAGTAGAATTATCTATATTATGAATGATGCATAATCCGGTATGCTTGAATTCTTTTTTATCAGAATGACATATCTCATATGATGGCTTTTGTAGAAAGGCTGCTCTAACCTTTCTTGATCTTGAATTGGACAACCCAAAATTTTTGCCCTCTGCTTGTCTAGCATGTTAATATTTCGTTGCTTATGATTTATGCCAAGCTAGTTCATCCTTAATTTAACTTCATGTGCTAATGTTTCCATTTGGTTTTCAGAATCTCTCCCAGCTTGCATCTATCAACTATGATCTTCTCACCAAGGGATATAAAGACGACCCACCTACAAATTCTAGCACATAACCTTCATCTTCGCCTCATTCCAGAATTTGGTTTTCTGACATATGACCTGAGCCATTTTTGTGTGCAAATGCACCTTCTTGTTTGTAAGCTTTGTGCATGTATGATTCTGCAAAGCTTGCATAATTTCATTATATCTTTGCTACTGATGTATTTTGACAAACTAATTGTTTCTGAATTTGCAGAGACTTAAAGAGGCTCAAGCTGGTCGACGATGTGCTCTTTACTTATTAGGTAACAAATCAACACTGGGATTTGAACCTTAGGGTTTATGTTGTGAATGGATTGGGGACTGTAAAGTACTTTAAAATGCATACAAGTGTTGGTTGTTCACATTTCTCTGTGGTGGTGGGTTGCTATTGTTATTTTAGCCATGAGGAGACATCCTTTTCTCTGTTCAGGTTTAAGGGCACTGTAATTTTCTTTCAGAATTTTGAGATATAGTGAAGGCTTTTCTGATCCTCTCTCTTGCCCTCTGAGCATTTCACTTTACAATAGTTGATCTAAAGTGATTAACTTTCTGACTGGGATTGTAACTTTATGAGAGATCTCCATGAACTTTAGGGTTTTCCTGACCTCTGGGGACTGGAGATGATGACAATAATTTGCTCTCAAGCTTTTGCTTTTCAGGGTTTCTCAGCTCAGCCACTGTAATCTTCAAATTAAAAGTCAAGTAGACTTGTGCCTGCAAAAACAGGTTCATTCATTGAAGTAGCAGAAGTTGTAAAAGGACAACTGATTTTCATTCGCTCCATTCATATTTATAAGTTTCATTTAACTGATTTATAATAACCAAGAAAATTAGTTAGAACTGATTATATTTAAAATATTTAAATTATCTCATCTTTTAAAAAATACCTTATAATTAAATGTAAATTCTTGGTATTTTCTTAATTCATTATTTCCCCATAGCTACTCAGTGATATCCGTACCAAGAGCATTATTAAGAACAACTATTTAACAGCTGTGTGGATTTATCAATAGGACGAGTGGTAGTAATTTTTTGCCCTTTTTCAATTATCAACTCCAGTTATTGTAATTTTTGCAAGTGTTAATGTTTTATTGAGTAAAATTATAAATTATATGAATAGGGGTGAGTGATAGAAATTAAGCAAATCGTTGATGATACCATTATTAAAATCATAACATATGGTAAAAGTATAAGAAATTAGGAAGTAAACATAAACAATATTACCAAAGCAAATGAAGAAATATAATCTAAAATTCGATTTTCAGTCAAATTTTACACCCATCATACAAGCAAAATTTGTCAAAAAAATCAAAATTTTAAAAATACAGAAATATCATGAGTAGCATTAGACAGGAGATATTTTTTTTTTTTGTTGTGGGGGTGTCCATAATAGCCTTGGATTAATGTTAGTGGCTAATGACATGCCCCCACTCATAATAGCCTGGATTAATTTTACCACATGATTTGGATAAAATCAAAATTAATTAAATTATATATTATGTATGTAAGGTATGAGTATAATAATTTTTTGTATTTTTTAAAAATTTACATGATGCTTAATTAATATCTACATCAGCCCTAATTAACATACTATAACGGGGACTATTGGCTATTAAGGAGCTATAACCACCTAATAATAAAAGGAAAAAATTTGAAAAATACCTAATTAAAAAATTCAAGTAAACTATAGCCCCTGGAATTAATTTTTTCCCCATTTTTTAAGTTGAAAACATGTTAGAAGTTTTTAACTTAAGCTGTCAATCCTCTTACACGGATTGATATTTGAAACTTTCAGAACATAATGAAAACAACGGAAGTATGACAAGAAAGGATTTGTTTGACTTTATGCTTATTTATTTATTTATTATTGGGGACCCACGTTATTGACGCCAACCACATTTTAACTTTCTGATTGACATTCTTTGCCCTCTTCAAATGTCTTATCTTTAGATTTGAGCACAAAGTTCTGATTTTACTTTTTAAACAATAAATACGTGAATATCTCCTTTGATTAAGAGGGTTAATCCTTAATTTTGACGCTATTAAGAGTTACTTAAGACAATTTTAACAATTTGATAATTGTGCATGTTTGTAGTTTTAAAAAAAATTTTAACCTAAACCTTAATTTGAGAAAATTTTAAAATAAATAACCATATTTATTTAAAAGAACTTATAAGTCAAATTATGATTTAAAAGTATTATTTTGGATAAGTTACTAGGAATAGTTTCTAAAATAATAAACAAGCTTATGAACTATCCAATTACTATTTTATTCTTATTTTTTTCTACAATCTCTCATCTCTCCCCTCTATTCCGTTCGATGCCACTGTTCACCCTCACTGCCTTCCTCCTTTCTTGCTGTCTGACGGTATGCCTGTGGCTTCTGCCGTCATCGTCATCGTGGAAGCTCATCGAGAAGGAAACTATCCTCCCTCTGTCGAGCACCTCCTTCCTTCGCCATAAAACTAGATTGACGGAGATGGAATTGGAACAAACTCATGCACGGCAAAGGTGACAACAGATAAGGAGATGCGGTCACTAGATCTGAAGTCACTGTAAGAAGAATATGAACAGTGTGCGCTGGTCAGTGAAGAGGACTTAGTGATTTTTTTGATCCCCATATCTTTTTTAGCAATTTACTAATCACAAAAATCCTTCTGGTAATAACTATCCAAACACCCATTTATTCAGAACTATTTTTTTCTATAAACTCTTCTCTATAAGCCTTTTTTAAAAAGTTATTTAAAAGCTATTTTTTTCATAAGCTATTTTTCAAAAATCTATCTAAATATGCCTATTATCATGGTATTTTGCAGTTCTAAGTAGGAATGCTCTTTTCAAAAACAAAACGATTTATATGTATATTTGTTTTAAAGAAAGAAAATAAATCCAAATCCAAATATCTTACTCAGTTTATATGTATATATTACACAGCATACCTGAACCAAGTTTATTAAATAAAATAAAATAAAAGTAGTGTAGGTCTTCTCAGCTTAACAAGTTAATTATAGTATATTGTTGAAAATATTTTTGATCTACTTAAAATCCCATTCAGAAAACTGGACTTTAGTGGATGAAAATAATACACAAAGGAGATTGCAGCACAAAAAAGCAAAGGCAATAAATCTGATGTTTCTTGTGACCCAAGCAATACAGTGCTTTGACACTAATGCATGATGGAACTATAAGCTGTTTGATGATTTGACTACAAATTGTCTAAGAGGAAGTGAGTCATTTTGAACAAGTAGTGACCAATCAGATCATTTAAAAAACAAACAAAATAATATTGATGTCCAAAATAACTCATTTTTACTCCATAAATTAAGACAATCTTTATACATGAGATGATACTCCTCCATACAAAACTAAGGCTTGTTTGTTTGCACGGTTTCTGTCAAGTCCTCTGATAAAACACAAACAAGTAATTTCTCCAGAAAATCAATCACGTTAAGTTAAATTGTAAAAATGACATTTCTTAGTGCCATGTTTCTACCAGAGAACTTTGATTGATGCCCAAGTTTTGTTCTCATGAAAGACTCAGACCCAAAATCAGTGAGAAGATATATCATCGATCACATCAGGATTTTGGATGCAGTCTTAGTCGTGTTTCAACCTAGCCTCTCGTAACTCTTCAATAAGAAAGAAATGCACTGTATTTCCTTTCCATCCATGGGATCACAAAGCGGATAGAAGAGAGGGAGTTGTCTTTAGGGCTGTGCACAAAGCCCAGCCCAGTAAGCTTGCTTGAGCCCATAATAAAAATGTCATGCCTAACCCGATAAATATAGGGTAAGATTGGGTATTGGATTGCAAAATACAGCCCATACATTTTGCGGGCTGGACACCGGGCATAAGAGCTACCCAGCCTTGCCCTGTCCATGAGCACTCATTCTTTTATTTTTTTTTTTATTTTTTTCTCTATCTTAGAAGGGAGAATATAATAGCTACTAGTGATTAGAAAATAATTTTAGAAATATAAGTAATTAAGTAGGTAAGTTGTATCTTTTAATATTTATAACTATATTAATTTTTTCTTTTTTTTTCAACTTTGTTAATTATCATATGATTACATTACAAATTATAATTATTTATTTTATTTTTTTAAATACTTTATCTTTTTCAATATCAGGGAGATTGATACAAAGTTATAATTACAAATTACTTAAACTTCAACACTTATTTTTATATGTAATAGATCTCAAGATTTTAATTATTATCTTTGTTGCCTTATTCTTAGTGGATTATAGAGATTATTTAACTCTTGAAGACATATAAATATGATATTATTTTAGAAATTTATAATTGTAGATTTGTTTTACAACATGAGCATGGCATCACGACTTTGGGCATATCTAACCTGCCCATGCTCAGCCCAAAATTGTTAGAGCTTTTACCAGGTAGGGCCAGGTATCGGGTTGCAAAATGCAGCCCATGCTTTTTTTGGGCAAGACACTGGGCAGAGGGCTACCCTACCCAACCCTACCCATATACACCTCTAGTTGTGTTATGGGTTCCAAGAAGCACTAAAGAGCTTGTGCAGGTGCAATGAAACATCTGAACTCTTCTACTGGTTCTTGTATTTTATCAGAACATGGGGTAAAATTCTTGACGTCGACATGAACAGTAATGATGAGAAGCTATTTCTGGTGAGAGAACAACAATCAAAGCATTCATAAATCGATCAAAAAAATGGAGTCACCCAAGGCACCAACAGGCACAGCAGCAGAAGGGAATATGCAGTTAAAACTAGCTTGCCCAATCTGCTTTTTCCTCCCTCTGGCAGAGAATGAGAAATCATGCAGAAAAAGCAAAGGCGGGGAAGGAGAATATTGCTAAGTTCTTGACATTAAATTAAATTTTGTAGAGTCATGGTGAGCCTGATTAAATATTGCCATTCAATCGTAAGAAAACAAGTTTGAACATAAAACAGAGGCTCTCAAGAACGCCATATCAAGACAAAAATGTGACACTGGCAATGAAACAGAGACAAAATATATTTACTAAACCTATCACTTGTGCAGAACAACAACAGTAATCAGATCCAGCAACTTCTAATACAAACAAACAAACAATAAAGGGTCTTACCTTGTTTCAATTTAACAACATACCCTTAGAAACCATCTTATAAAGAAACTTCTCAGCCTCATCATCCTCTTTTTTATCAAGAAGATGTCCAATAATAGTTTCAAAAGTTATTATGTTCGGAATGTAGTCACTGTCTTCCATTTTATCAAGAAGGGCCTTTGCCTCATCAAACAAACCATCTTTACAAAGTCCTTTGATCATAATAGTATGGGACACAACATCCAGATAGTGACCTCCCATCAAAAGATACTGAAAGATCTCTCTCGCCTTATTTAGTCTTCCACCTTTGCACAAACCACCCATGAGAATATTGTAGGTGCAGACATTTGGGCGGATTTCCTCTTTGACAATATGATCAAATAATGCAATTGCACGATCAAGATCTTGCCTTTTGCATAATGCATGTAACAAGACATTATAAGTGATTATATCAGGAGGATAACCACTCCAACGCATCTCATCAAGAAGACCACGAACCAATGAGATTCTTCCTCCTTTGCAAAAGCCATCAATAAGAGAATTATAACTTGTAGTGTTGGGAACCAAATTTCTCGTACGCATTTTCTTAAAGAGATATATGGCCTCATCCAATCTTTTATTCTTACAATATCCATCAATCAAAATATTATAACTAAAAACATCCGGTCTTAAACCACTTTTAATCATCCTATTAAATACTTCCTTTGCTTCCTGTAAATTATTGATCATACAATATCCATTCATTAAGCTGTTAAAGGAAATATCAGTAGGCTTTTGACCGATCTTCATGATTTTAGCAAACACAGCTTGAGCTTCTATGATCCTTCCATCCTTACAGAATGCATCCACCAATATAGTAAGGGTGATCACATTCAGGTTGATGCCTCTTTGGAGCATATCATTGAGCAACTGACTAACTTCTCTCCATTGATGAATTTTACAGAATCCATCAATCAAGGAAGTGTATGTGACCGTGTTGGGGAATGTTCCCTGGTCAATCATTTCTGAAAACAAACCAAACGCCTCATCTATAAATCCATCTTTAGAAAGCCCATCGATGACAGTGGTATACATAACTACATTAGGCTTCATTCCAAGTGTCGACAGCTTCTGGAGTAATTTGACCGCAGATGTTGTTTTCCCCGTTTTACATAATCCATTAATTATTGTTCCGTAACTAACTTCATCTAAAAAAAATCCTTTTGCAATTAGCCCATCATGAAAATCCAATGCATCCCCAACCATGTTATTGATACAGAGTCCCTTCAATAGTGTAGTCAAAGTTATAGTATTCGGTTGAAAACCCATCTTCAAAATCTTCCCCAATAAAGAGAAAGCAGAATCCAACTGACCCACGTGGCAGTAACAGTTGATCAAAATGTTTAGGAAAACCAAACATGGAATGAAACCCTTGAATTCCACCTGAGAAGACAGTGAAATAGCAGTGGGATACTGCTTCATCTTGGCAATGGCTCCTAAAGTTTTGGTAATCTCGAATAGGGAGGGAGGGGGACGCTTACGGAGCATGCGATTGAATGAATCAACGACATCTGGGATGTCGTTTGGATTTGGAGAAGGGGTATGAATGAAGAGCTTGAGAATGAAGGGAGAAGAAGATGAAGGAGTAAAGAGGGGAAACTGAACGAGGACATACCTTGTAGCTGTAGAGAACATCTTCACAGAGCAAAACGGCATTTCGGCGATAGACCGTCTGAACGCGGAAAGATGAATCATGGGCAACAACTGAATAACAATAATCGAATTCTTGTTAACATCACCCCTTTTTCAGTTATATTGTTAAAACATGGCCAAAATACCATAAAATAGCTCTTCAATTCGAAAATTTAAAAAAGACTAATATATATCATAAGTATTAATTTATCTTTTTAAATTTACAAAAAAGAAGATAAAATTTTAAGAAAGACATGTTGTAATGGGGTTAAAATTTTTTATAATAATTTTAACTACTTTATACTCTTTAATAACTTAATTATAAATAAATAAATATCAATTATTACTTGTATAATGGTATTGAAAAATTTTATAATAATTTTGACTATTTTAATATTTTAACAATTTAGTTAAAAATAAATATTTAACTCAATTACTATTCGTTTAATATAATTGATAATTTTTATAATAATTTTAATTTAACTTAATAAATATATTTATTATTCTCTTTAATAATTTTGTTACAAATAAATAATTATATCAATTGATACTTGTGTAATATGATTAACAAATTTTATAATAATTTTGACCATTTTAATGAAAATATTTACTATTATCTTTAACAATTTAGTTAGAAATAAGTATTTAGGTTAATTATTACTCTGATTGACAATTTTTATAATAATTTGATCACTTTAATAATATATTTACTACTCTCTTTAATAATTTAGTTATAAATAAGTATTTATGTCAATTACTACTTAGAATGGGATTGACAAATTTTATAATAATTTTAACTACTTTAGTAATATATTTACTATTCTATTTAATAATTTAATTATAAATAAATATTTAGGTCAATTATTACACGTGTAATATAATTGATAATTTTTGTAATGATTTTGATCACATTAATGAAGTTATTTTGTCAAAATCATTACCAAAACTATCAATCTCATTCTATATGCTCGTTTGGATAGGATTTTAGAAACGAGTTTATGAAGGAAAAAAAAAAAAAGCTTTTAGACAACTTATAGAAAAAGGTTTTTGGAGAAAAATTTATGAAAAAAAGTGATTTTGAATAAATAAATGTTTAGATAGTTATTTCAAAAGTACTTTTGTTATTGATAAATTACGAAAAAGGGTATAAGTATTAAATGAGGAGAGATAAGATATGAGAGGAGAGAGGGTGTAAGAAAGAAAAGAGAGAGAAAGTAGGAGAGATGAGAGAGGGTGTAAGAAAAAGTATGAGATATAGTGTAAGAAAAAATAAGGGTAATATAGTAATCAGTTAGTTCATAAGCTCTTTTACTGTTCCATAAGCTGCTCTGACCAGCTTATCTGAAACATTAATTTTAAATCATGATTTAGTCTAAAAACACGTTTGAACAAATATAGCTATTTTTTCTAAACTAAAATTTTGGCCCAAAAGCTCTTTAAAAACCACATTTCTATGGTTTCCAAATAAGCTCTATAAATAGTAATTAACTCAAATATTTACTTATAATTAAATTATTAAAAATAATAAATATATTTTTAGAGTAATCAAAACTATTATAAAAATTATTAATTATATTCTTAATATAAATAGTAATTAAATCAAATATTTATTTATAATTAAATTATTAAATAAAATACTAAATATTTTCACTGACATACACAAGGTAAACCTACTTTCAACAACTTAATGGGATTGATAAGGAAATGCTTGCGTTAAACACCTCTCTCTCTCTCTCTCTCTCTCTCTCCCCCCTCCCCTACACCAACTCCTCAATCCTTCGCTCATCAATTAGAATCTCATCGTTCCACCAACTACTTGGATTTAAGTTTATTGAATATATTTCTACGGAACTTCCTTCCGTGGCTCAAATAGAAATAACCCTAAGGCTTTGTTTGTTTAGAGGGTTTTAGAAAGGAGGGGAGAAGAGGGGAGAGAAAAATATATTTAGTTAAAAAAAATAAATTTTTTGTCATTTAGTACTCCCCTCCCCTCCCTCATTTTCCCTCCAAAAGTAGGAGTTTTTAGAAGGGAGAGAAATTTTTCTACTTTTATGACCAAATTACCCTTCATGTTTATTTAATATTCCAATTGTACCCTTCAACTTTTTTTATTTTCACACCCAATTTTTTTTAATTGTTAAAATTTAATAATAATAATAAATTATTTATATATTATATTAAAATATATAATAATTATACAATTAATAAAAAATAATGTTAAAATTTTATCATATTTTTTAATTTTTTAAATTTTATTATATATATAAATGAGATAAAAAAATTTAAGATTTATAAATTAAAAAAATAATAATTTTGATATTAATATTATAAATAAAGAGTAAATAAATTTAAATAAAGAGATAATAGTATATTTGTTAATTTCTAATTAACTCCTCTTCCTTTCTGAACTAAATAAAAAATATTATTAATTAATCTCTCTTATTTTTTTTTACTCTCTTTTAAATTAATCTAACATATTCTTTCCTTAACTAAACTAAACTAAGCCTAAAAGGAAACTTGTTTCCTCTACATCTCCACGTCTCGCTTTCCCTATTCTTTCCCCCTTTTTCCTTTTATTTTCATTAGACTTTAGTCAAGTGATGCGTGAAGAATGGGGTGGCTGGTGGAGGGAGGAGAGGGAGAGTTGAAGGGAGAGAGAAGATCAAGGGAACGAGGGAGGACATGGATATAATTTCTCAAAATTTGCAAATCCTCATTTAATATCTTTTGGTTTCTCCGAAAACTACCCTTTTAAAAGTCGTTATTTACTTTGTGTGTGAAAATTTTAAAATAAATAATTATATTTATTTTAAATAAATTATATTAAACTATAATTTAAAACTATAATTTTAAATAAACTGATCAAAATAACTTTTAAAATACTAAAAAAGTTTATAAACTATTCAATTACTATTTTACTCTTAATTTTTATATACCCTCTATCTTTTGTTCTCTATCTTTTCTATTATCTTTACTCCCTCCTCTCTCTTTTATCTTTTCAACTATCTCTCATCTCTTCTCTCTCTTATATCTTTTCTACTTTATCCTTTTTATCTTATATTTTTTCTACCCCCTTTTCTCTCTCTTTTTTATCATCTATCATCTATCATACTTTTAATAAAATTATATCCTTTTTAGTATTTTTTTCAATTATAAAAATTCTTTTGGTAATAACTATACAAACACTTATTTATCCAAAATTACTTTTTTTATAAACTTTTTTCTAAAAGTTATTTTTTAAAAAATTACAAAAAAAATCTCTTTTTTAATAAACTTTTTTTTAAAATCTATTCAAACACATGTATGAACTGATTTGTCCTTGTGAAATTAGACCCACTTATTTATACGTTTGGAATTTAAATGGTATTTATCATAAATTTTCCCTAAAACATGCCTTCCTTTTATTATGTTAACTAAAGAAATAATCATTGTAATTTTAAAATTTATATACACTTCAGCTAAAATTTTAAATTATATTACGTTCTTATTTTCAAAAAATTATTTTCTATATTCACTAATTAATCATAAATTTTAATATGTTTTAGGTTTTTGGGTTTCCATTCGTATTCATTTAATAATTTTTACAGATGAAATATATAAGTCGGTTAAAAATAATAGAGAGAAAGACAAAAAAACGTCTATTTGAATTTTAAAAGGATAAATTGGGCCTCTGAATATTGAAAAGGACAAATTGGGTAGGAGGCATAATCTGTCATTTACAAATTTATATGCAAAGACCAAATTACCCCTCATTTTCCCAATGTTTTGACAATACGATTTACAAGTTTGCCAATGATATTTATAACTCTGACAATGATATTTGTAACCCCTATGATAATATTTATAACTTTGACAATAGTATTTACAATTTTGACAATGGTGTTTGTAATTTTGCTAATGGTATTTGTAACTCCCATAGTGGTATTTGCAATTTCAACAATGCTATTAGTAACTCCTACAATAGAGAAGAAGCAACTTTGAAAATACAATTTACAATTTTACTAATGGTATTTACAACTCTGACAATAGTATTTGTAACTGGGAGAAATCCAATTTTGGCAATTGGGAGAAACACTGTAGCTTCTTTGACAATACGATTTATAACTTTGTCAATGATATTTATAACTCTGACAATTGTATTTATAACTGGGAGAAATCCAATTTTGACAATTGGGAGAAACACTGTAGCTGATACTATAACTTCTTTGACAATACGATTTATAACTTTGCCAATGATATTTATAACTCTGACAATGATATTTGTAACTGGGAGAAATCAATTTTGGCAATTGGGAGAAACACTGTAGCTTCTTTGATAATACGATTTACAACTTTTCCAATGAGATTTGTAACTTGATCAATGAGATTCTTCACCCACGTGAACTGTTCAATTGCTCATAAATAAAAACAAAACGGGGTCCTTCTTCAATGGTGTAATGTTCGTAATGAAGCCTTCATTTTTTCAAATTATCGTGGTCAAGATTTTCTCTGCACCACAATCTACATTTATAAGATTATCTAGATTTACTGCTCTACCACACCTTGTCACCTTGGCCTAGTGTGGATAGCGGATCATCACCATTTACCTACACTACAGTTTTGATCCACTTGGGGGTAGGTTCCCCTTCAACCTAAAAAAAGTGCAGAAACTCTAGATTTCCCCGATATTGGGGTAAACCCTACTATCGGGTATTCGTATCTCACTATCAACTGAACCGTTTAATTGCTCATTGATGAAAAGAAAATGGGTCCTTCTTCAATGGTGTAGAGGGGTAAACTAGCTCACCTCATTGTTTTGGGCTGACACATTATCATCCTGCAAAGCGTATCTTAGTACCTATAGTGCGGTTTTGATTCATTTGGGTAGGTTCCCCTTCAAGTTCAAAAAAGTGCAAAAACTCTATATTTCCCCGATGGAGAGGTAAATCCCATTATCGGGTATACATATCTCACTATTGAAATTATTCACCCACGTGAACCGTTCAATTGCTCATGAATAAAAATAAAACGGGGTCCTTCTTCAATGGTGTAGTTTCAGCTATAGTGTCATTTCTTTAATATAGCAAGAAGATATAGTGTCAGCTACAATGTTTCTCCCAATTGCAAATACCATTGTCAGAGTTATAAATACCATTGACAAAGTTGTAAATCGTATTGTCAAATCAGCTACAGTGTTTCTCCCAGTTGCTAAAATTGAATTTCTCCCAGTTGCAAATATCATTGTCAGAGTTGTAAATAACATTGGCAAAGTTGTAAATCGTATTGTCAAAGAAGCTACAGTGTTTCTTCCAATTGTCAAAATTAGATTTCTCCCAGTTGCAAATATCATTGTTAGAGTTGTAAATATCATTGGCAAAGTTGTAAATCGTATGGTCAAAGTTGTTTCTTCTCTATTATAGGAGTTACAAATACCATTGCGAGAGTTGCAAATATCATTGTTGAAATTGCAAATACCACTATAGGAGTTATAAATACCATTGACAAAGTTACAAACACCATTGTCAAAGCTACAAATACTATTGTCAAAGTTACAAACACCATTGTCAAAATTATAAATATTATTGTCAAAGTTATAAATATTATTATAGGAGTTACAAATATCATTGTCAGGGTTGTAAATATCATTGGCAAACTTGTAAATCGTATTCCCAAAACATTGAAAAAGTGAAGGGTAATTTCGTCTTTGCACACAAATTTGTAAATGACAAATTGGGCCTGTTGCCCAATCTGTCATTTTTAATATTCAGAAGCCCAATTTGTTCTTTTGAAATTCAAATGGGTTTTTTTTTGTCTTTTTTCCTTTTTTAAATTTATCAACTTCTTTCCAAATTACCCCTACTGATATTCTCTTAACGATAATTAAGTAAAAGAATGAGAGAGTTAAGGAAGATGATTATAATACTTTAAGAAAAATATATTAAAATAACTAATTTAATTAATTTTTTAAATTTAATTAAATTAGTTAAATAAATTATATATTTTAAAACTGAAGGTTGTATAGCATAGCAAACTTTTAGCTATTGCGTTAATGGGAAGCTTCTTCCAAGAGTTGGAGATCTTGCCTCACAAAAATTAGCAGTCTTTGCTATCATGTCCACTCAAACAAGTGATTCACAAGAAGAACCACACAAAGTAACTTAGCAACGTAAGGCATATACATACAAGTCAGTCCTAGAGGACCTCATCACCTTGCTTCATTTTAAGGACAAGCCCTTAGAAAGCATCTTATGAAGAAGTTCCTCCGCCTTATCGTCCTCATTTTTATCAAGAAGATGTCCAAAAATAGTTTTAAAAGTTACTATGTTAGGAAGAAAGCCATTGTCTTCCATTTTATCAAGGAGGGCCTTTACCTCATCAAACAAACCCCTTTTACAAAGTCCTTTGATCATAACATTATAGGACACAACATTTAGATGGTGACCTTCCATCAAAAGATACTGAAAAATCTCTCTCGCCTTATTTAGTCTCCCACCTTCGCACAAACCATCCATAAGAATATTGTATATGTGTTCAGTAGGTCGAATTCCTTCTCTAAAAATATATTCAAATAATGCAATTGTGCGATCAAGATCCTGCCTTTTGCATAATGCACGTAACAAGACAGTACAAGTGATCATATTTGGAGGATGACCGCTCTGATGCTGATGCATCTTATCAAGAAGATCATGAACAACTGACATTCTTCCTCCTTTGCACAAGCCATCAATTAGAGTATTATAACTTGCCGTGTTGGGAACCAAATTCCTCAAACGCATTTTCTTAAAGAGATATATGACATTGTCCAAGCTTTTGTTCTTACAATATCTATCAATCAAAATATTATAACTAAAAATATCTAGTCTTAAACCACTTTTAATCATCCTATTAAATACTTCCTTTGCTTCTTGTACATTATTGATCATACAATAGCCATGCATTAAGCTATTAAATGAAAAATTAGTAGGTTTTTTACCTATCTTTGTGATTTTAGCAAACACAGTTTGAGCTTCTATAAATTTTCCATCTTTACAGAATACATCAACCAATATAGTAAGGGAGATCGCTTCCAATTTGATACCTCTTTGGAGCATATCACTAAGCAACTGGCTAACTTCTCTCCATGAATGAATTTTGAAGAATCTATAAATTAAAGAAGTGTGTGTGACTATATTGGGGAATAGTTTCTGGTCAATCATTTATGAAAGCAAACCAAACGCGTCACAACAAGTCCATCCTTACAAAGCCTATCGATCACAGTAGCATATATAAAATTCATTAGGTTTCATACCAAGTCTTGGCTGCTTTCGGAGAAATTTAACGGCAGATGTTGTTTTCCCTATTTTACATAATCCATTAATTATTGTTCCACAACTAACTTCATCTAAAAAAAATCCTTTTGCAATTAGCTCATCATGAAAATCCAATGCCTCCCCAACCATGTTATTGATACAGAGTCCCTTCAGTAGTGTAGTGAAAGTTAGAGTATCCGGTTGAAAACCCATCTTAAAAATCTTCCCCAATACAGAGAAAGCAGAATTCATCTGACCCACATGGCAGTAACAGTTGATCAAAATGTTTAGGAAAACCAAACATGGAGTGAAACCCTTCAACTCCACTTGGGAAGAAAGTGAAATAGCAGCGGGATACTGCTTCATCTTGACAATGGCTCCTAAAGTTTTGGTAATTTCGAATTTGGAGGGAGAGGGACGCTTACCGAGCATGCGATTGAATGAATCAACGACATCTGCAACGCCATTTGGATTTGGAGAATGGGAATGAAGGAAGAACTTGAGATGGAGGGTATGAGGTAAAGTAAGAAGGAAGCGAGAAGAAGATGATGAAGTAAAGAGGGGAAATTGAAGGAAGACATACTTTTTAGCTTTAGAAGACAACATCTTCACAGATTTTCCAACAGAGGAAATGAGATCTCGGCAAGAGACGACTGTTTTGGGGATATAGAACGCAAAAGGCTCCTGATACGGTTCGTTTTAGACATTAGCGTACTTCATCTCCTCTGAATTATTCAACCTCCTTTCCTCTTTTGTCCGAAAACCTTAAGAATTTCGATTATGGAGATTGGAGCATGCGCTTGAACAGTGGAGATAATGGAAGCGCCAGAAACTTGTACGTTAAGAACAGCATCTTCACTTCCCCTTTTGTCTTCCCTTCACTTTCCTTGTGATCCTTTTTATACTGAACACTTGTTATTAAGTCACTTTTTTTTTTCTATTTTTACATGTCCATGTCAACATGGCTGACACATTTTTGTTGCCACCTCAGCCTATACAGTCAGCACATATGTAACCATGTTAGTGACTTACACAAATTTAACACCATTATGAACTGAGGATTTTAAACTGAATAAATTTGAGAAACCAAAATTAAGAAATTCACATTTTAGAAAATAAAATTAAAATGAAAAACAAAGTACAACAACTAACATGGAGAAATGAACTTCAACTAAAATCAAAAATCATAGTATAATATAGACATTTTTTATTTAAGTATAATAATGTTTTGGAATTCATATGCAGTAATTAATTTTAAATTGATACCCGTTGAGGGTAGTTTTTTTTTTTTTTGGTAACATGATAATAATTTATTATTGTTATGAATTACAAAATCTATCTATTTTTAATTATCTTGAAAAATCTAATCATGAAACCTAATTATTTTTTGAGGTAAATTCAATCGGTAGTCCCCTCACTTATAGGTAAGTTTACATAACCCTAACTAGGTTACATTGGCCATTCATTTTTATTTATATTTTCAACCATATTCCTTGATTTTGAGTATTCTAATTCAACTTGAATTTGGATTTAATAAAATTTAATTTATCATTTTAATAAATAGTTAACAGTATGTTTTTTATTCATTAATCTTTTTGCATGTTCTTATTTAAATTTAAATTTTTATAATTTTAAATTATAGATATTAGTCCTAACTAATTATTTGATAGGGTAATGGTTAATGATCATATTTAAAGTTATCTCATTATATTGAATGAAAGAATAAATTGAATGTCTACATAGAGAAAAAATATTCATATGTTCTTTGAGCTGCCTCCCACACTCTAAACTAATTAAGCATTTGAAGCAACAATTACAAAGACAATTAGCTAGCACAACTTTAATTAATCTTTCTATAAATTCTCTAACTAGCTTCATATTATTTATTATCCGTTATATAAGAATGGTGTGATAATTAATTATTTAATTCCTATATTAAAAGACTCAAATCGAATTCTAATAAACTAACTTATGTATTTCTGTGCTATATATAGTCAATAACTTGAACTGCTGCTTCTTCGATCTTCTTCTCCACAAGTAGCACTGCTTCCATATCCATCTTCTTGTTGTCTGTAAATCAATTCATCCAATGCCTCCTTCATCCACGCATGTGGGCAAATCTCTTTGGCTTCACTCACACTCATCTACATTCAAAATTAATTAATTTTTCTTTTTGTTTGCAACCATTTATGATGATATTGTGACACATATTGAAAAATATTAATTAATCCAAAGAATCTATGTATGTCACATAAATTCTCCAGAGGAATTATTATAAAGTTCCAAAAAGTATCTAATTATCAAAAAATTCCAATCAACATAAATTTATTTTCAGTCTCTACAATATAAACTTATTATTATTAACTTTTCAGTTATAATTAAAACTTTTAACTAATTAAGTCCTCATATAAAACCTCATTGTAATTTTTTCAAAACTCTGTCAAGAAACATTATTCATGAAACACAACTACTCATAGGAGTTGGCGTGAAATGTTTTTCTTAAATTTTTTCTATTAATACTCTCTCATCATAATAATTAAAAATTTACACAAATATTATTAGAGAGATAAAATTACATTTATTTATATTAATTATAATTAATTTATTTAGTTTGTATAACTTATTAATTAAACTAATTAAGTAACATAAAAGATATGAATAGGCAAACAGTGCTTGTTTGAGATCACCAACGAACACCTTAAAAACACTCATTTATATAAAATAAGGTAAAATTATTATCACATGTTAACCTCGTACAATACAAAAGCAGTTAAAATAAGCGAACCAAAACAAGCACGTGAATCGGATACAGACTTACCCACATTCGTTTACGAATGTTCTTCTCAGGCCAATCCTCGAGCTGCTTAGTTACGAGCAAAGGGAACATATGTCCCTCATGCACAACGCTTTGTCGTTTACTCTTATAACGCCATTTCCCTAACATGCTCTGCACACAAACAACACACAACATCTCACTAAGTGCCTGTTTGGCACTGCAGTTTAAAAATTACTGTTGGAAAAACCTTAATTTGAGAAAATTTTAAATAAATAGTCATTTTTATCTAAAAGTAATTTTGGACAAAACCATGGTTTAAAACTATAATTTTAAATAAACTACTGGAAATAACTTTTGAAATAGTAAAAGAATTTATGTACTATCCAATTATTATCTTACCCCTACTTTTTCTTATACCCTCTCTCTCCTCTCTCATTTCTCATCTCTCTTCTTCATCATATCTCATATTTCTTCTCTCTTCTCTATACTCTCTCCTCTCTCCTATTTCTTCTCTACCCTCTCTCATATCTCTTACTTTTAACCAAATCATACACTTTTTAGTAATTTAATAATATGAAAAGGGATTCCACTATTAATCATCCAAATATTTCTATTTTCAAAATCTATTTTTCCCAAAATCTAATCTCCAAAATCCATTCTCCAAAAATTAATTCAAACAGGCCCTAAGACAATAATTTGATTTGTTTAGATCTTTGGCAAACAAGAAAAGAATAAATGAAGTATTTAAAATTCTCTTTAGTAAGTCACGAGTGTAAGATACTGAATATCAATCTTACACCTATATTCTGATTTTTTTTCCATATCAGTGTGTGTTTCAAATACGTACAAATATATGAATATAAAATAATTATCGGTTCTCAATATATAACTTAATTTAGAGAGTTAATTTTGATATTCTTAAATTTATCCATTTTTTTTTAAATTAACCCATCGATACTCTATCAACAATAGTCAAATAAGAGAGAGGGGGAGAAAATTAAGGAAGATAGTCATGATATTTTAAATATATATATATATTATATTAACTTAACTAATTTTTTTAATATAATCAAATTAATTAAATATATTTTATATTTAAAATCAGAAAATTATTATTTAATTTAATTTGAAACAAGTCACGAAGGCTGTTTCTACAAAAGCGCAAACGATCCAATATGAATAGACAATTTAAAAAAACTAGTGATACTGGTATTAGTGTTATGTATGCACGTATTGAATAATCATACCTATAAAAAGCTAAGGAAAAAAGATGTTATCGTTTAAAACACTACCTTAGGACTTAGGTCTTAAATAAGACAGCTAAACAATAAATTTATTTTAGTCATAATATATAATATATAATATATAATATATAATATATAATATATAGAACCTCCATCTATCGTGTTGCCTCTTAAATTTATATTTTTTTTTAAATATCTCTTTATTGATTACACAGACATAAGGGGGTTTTCAACATGTATAGTTACAATGCACACAATTCTAAAAATAATATTAGAGAAAAACTAATACATAATTATTATAAATAATTAATTTAATTTATTTTTTAATATCTACAAATTAATTATATATAGCTCATATGTTTAGTAACAGAGTGGGAGTGAGTAAGAGAAGGGAAAAATGAAGATACTAACTTGGACGCGACCCTCAATGCCAGCTTCCTCTAGGGTCTCTCTTAAAGCTGCTTGTTCCATGGATTCATCCATCTCCCAACCGCCCTGAACCAAAACAAGAGTCAATATCAATATTAATATAAAATATACAATTTATAAGAGAACCCATGCTATATATATATATATATATATATATATATATATATAATAATTAATTAAATAAATAAATAAATTAAATACCTTAGGGAACTGCATTCCATGGCCATTCTGAGCACTAATCATAAGAACCTCCAACTCGCTCTTATGCCTTCCATCAACATTATTGTTACTCTTGTATCTGAATGGAATGCATCTGCCAATTTTCAAATTTACACAAATTATGGAGCCATATAGAAGTGATGTAAATACGTATATACACACTATATCTTTTTTAATATAATATTTAGTTAATTTTTTTTATAAACTAAATAAATAAATTAATTATAATTAATATTATAGTGTTTAATTTGGATAAATTAAATAGTTTATGATATGAATTTATGTTGAAATATTAGATTTAGTAATAATTAATTGATATATTTAATTTTTTTAATTTACTAAAAAAATCAATCAGGTCTTATATTAAAAAATATAGAATATATAAAATAAAATTTATGAACAGTCCAAGCCACTTCATATATATATATATATATATATATATATGTATGTATGTATGTATGTATGTATGAAGCTAAGGCAACGAGACTTTTAACAATTGAGAAAATCTAAAATATATGTATGACAACTTCTTCAGGGGCTTTATTTGGATCATCCGAGAAAAGATAGAAAGGGCAAATTTAAAATCAAAAACTGAAATATGAAAGAGGAAGAGGATGAAGAGAGCAAGCGCACACGACCGTACCCCACAACTTGGCGACAACCACCTTCATCGTATCGCTGTAAATCCCTACCAGTACGAGACGTCAAGCGCACCACTTTCCTGGGCCTTTGCAAGAAACCATCGCCTGCAACTTTTCTCGAGAAAATATAGTAAAAGAATAATCTCCATGCCACTATAACATTCCTTGAAAGAAACAGACCCATCACGCCTTCTGTAATTTGATTCCTTCTCCTTCGCCCTCAACAACACATATACCAGCGATCGAGGCAAGCAAACCATATATATACATATATATATGACACAGAAGCAACCTACGAGCTCTCCTCTCTCGCATGTGTCTCGATTCTCTCTCTCTTTGTGTGTGTATATATATGTATATGTATATGTATATGTATATGTATTTATGGGTGTGGTGGTATAAGTGGTCCCACGCAGGAATCAAATGAAACGTAAGAAGTTAAACTTGCGATCGGAATTCTGAAATCAACTTGGGAGGGAATGTACGTGGTGGAGAAAAGAACGACGTATAAAATGGATGAAGCAAAGAAAGAAACGACTGTGGAAGAAACGAAGAAGTCAAAATTAAAATTGAATTTGAAAAGCAAAATAATAATAAAAATAATAGGAGGAGGAGTTTAGGAAAGAGAGAATGGAATCAAGATTATGGATAGAGATAAAGAAATTAAATAAATAAATAAAATAGAAAAGAATAAGTTAGGAGAGACGGAGTCAGAGTGGAAAGGAAAGGATTCCTGTCAACACCGACACGCTTTTGAGGATTCGATTGAAGAACAAGTTGGTGATACAAACGTGGTTGTGAGATTTCCAGGTTGTTTCTTCAACCAAACTATCTCATTTAAAAAAATAAATAAATTCTAGGTCAACTGGTCATATACAATACTTGCCATATTATTTGGATTCAACCTATGAATAATATATATATATATATATATATATATTATGCGTAGGCTGGGACTTCAGAATGAGTTCCAAACTTATGACAATTTTGACTTCCTATCAATTATTATAAAGTTTATATTTTATATTAATTAACGATGATCGTTTAATCAAGTTAACAAGAATATTAGTATATTTTTAATTAGTATAAAATTAATGAGTAAGGAAGACAAAACTATTTCCACGTTGCCATGATAAAATATTATAACACACGTGTTTTCTCATATATATTGTATAGGATTTGAAAAATATCAATAATATAGGTTATTATATATGAACTAATATTAATATATATTATTTTTTTCTCATGTGTTTCATCATGATTATAATTATAAGTACAAAACTTGACCAAAAAAAACAATCGAATCGCCCTAAAGTTCCTCTTTGTGGTAGCCTGGTTGGTAAGACCAAATTTTAAAAAACGAAACGTGAAATTTTTTTCTATGGGAAAGGTACACCGTACACAGTTAGTACTTTAATTTGATATAATATTTAATTTTATAAAATACTTTTACAGTAATCTAACACATAACACAGTAAACAAAAGATACTGACATTTAAAATTTTAAATATTAACAAAATATTCTCAATTGTTAATATATTAAGTTTAGTTTTAAAAAGTAACTATGTTTGTCACACACAAATTATTTGAGACTAATGGTGTTAGAGTTAAATAATTAAAAGAATTTATAAATTTAAAGGATCAAATTAAAATTTTATATAAAGTTAGAAGAAAAAATATCCTTTTTTTTCATATATTTATGTTACTACACATTTCCTATTTCAACCATTAATTTTATTTGATTAGAATAAATTATAATTTATACAGATGTGGTAGTTCAATTTTTTTTCTTCAATTTTACCCTTTCTTAATTACAAAAAGCTGTTGGCGTACTTTTAATTTATAGACAACACCTTCCTGTGATCATTAATTCCAGTGAAGGATAAAATTATAAAGTCACGTATTTTTCTACAAATTTAAGGATGTCAACTATCACTCTTTAAGAATTGTGAAATTAGTTAATTTTGCCTTATAATTCGAATTGGATGGAGCACATATATATAGGTAGGTTTTCTATAGTACTCCATCTAGTTTCAAATATTGGTAATTTTTAATTAACTAATTCAAGCATATAAAAATAAAATCATTAAAAAGATTAAATTTATCATAAAATTTAAATAATCTCTAATAACTCTTATTAACTATATTAAACTTAAATATTATATTAATTTCTACTCTGTCACTATCTTTATCAAATATGAGCATATGTGAAAGAAAAATACTTAATAATACTTCTTAAAACCATCAAATACTTGGTAAAAAGGATTAAGGGCGCTTTCTAGAACATGTCCTATAAAATAGAGAGAATTTAGGTGTGTCAAAACTAAAAGCGTTGTAAGAGGTCTCAATTTCTAGCATGGAATTATGGGTGTGAGGTGAAACCTTAGACCTAGACCCAAACTGGGGTCAACTATATCAAGAAATGAAAAGTTCATGAGATTCAAAACCTTAGACCCACTTTGAAAAGGATTCAAGTCTTGTGAAACACTGAATTTAGGTGATGTGAATCCCTCTTATTGAGTTTTTATATTTCATGATTCTGTTTTCCTTCCTTTTTTTTAATTTAATTTAATTTGGTCACCGTCATTCATGATCCATGCTTCCCCCTCCCCCCACCTACTTGCATGAACCATGATTTCATTATTCTTCTTGGTCCAACATAACTGCCATATATTATATAATTGTTTTAGAAGGTCACAAAGGCACTCACTTAGAAAATTATTACATGGGTGATAGGCGTGGATCACAGGGGGGTCTTGCTCATATTATTGCAACTACTCTAGTTATTATTAAGCACCAATGGATTTCCTTAAGACTTTGGATGACCTTTGAAGGATTTGAACTCATACCCATTGGTGAGATAAGAGTTCTTATTTGAATCTTTTAACCCTTTTGTGCCAAATTTACATCAGCATTTAAATAGATTTTAATTTTTGCAGAAACAATGAATAATTACTTCATGCTTTATGAGGCTTAGTAGTAGGAAATGGCTTACAAATGCAAGGTGTAATACAGGTTAGACAGGAATAAGTGGGTTTGAAACCGTCGTTTAGCATTCGGTTCAGCCCGTTCTGGTTAGTGTTATTTCTTTATTGGATTGTTTTTATTCGGACTGAGTTAAGACCAGGTCACCCAGATTATCAAATTTTATCAGCATGCCTATTTCATAGATTTTAATTTTAGTAGAAACATTGAATAGTTTCTTCATATATTTTCATTCTAGAAGGAACATTGAATAATTGCTTCTGTTTGACAACAAGAAAGACACATTATTATGCTTCATCTATTTTAAAATGATTGTTTCTTTTTTTAAAAAAAAAATCCTCTATATTTTAATATGCATTATTCCAACGGGTTCAGATTCAAAGTATGAACTCATATTATTGTTGGATTTTTATGAGAAGTTGGAAGTTTCAAATTCCTCTTTTCCAGTTTTTTCCCTTCAGTCAGTCAGACCGCTGTATCTTATGAAATTAATGAATAGAGACACTGATGTTGTTAATTTCTTCGTCAAGGGCTAACAGAGACAAAGTACGTGGAATAATTATATTCAAGAAATCTTTTTGGCAATTATACTTTTGAAGTAATCTCATGGTCAACGGTCAAGTGCTTGATTCTGATTACCCCTTCAAAGGTAGATTCAAATCATGGGGCATGAAACATGAACTTAATTAGTAAGTACTAAACTAAAGCAATTGGTCATTCATCACACAAAAGAGTGGCCTAGAAATGATGACGTTGCCGTCTTGAGAAGTAATAAATGGATTAATCTTTGGAATTGGAAATTTTCAGTCACTTCAATAAATTTTAAACAACATATGAGAGCTTGCTCTTGTTAATGCTTAATTGCCAGTGTCCAAAATGAATCTCCTGGATGGTTCAAATTTTCTTATATTTTATTTTTAATATATACAATATATAAAATTAATATAATATTTTAATTACTTTTTTTAAGAATGAAATTTTAAATTGAAAAAGCAGAGAAAAAAATAAATCCAGGCCTAATCTGATCTCTCTCTTGCATGGTAATCAGATATTTAATATTATTGAATCAAATTCGAGCATTTGTCAGAAACTCGAATAGAAATAGCTCTTCGGTTGGCTCCTATGATTTTGCAGTTTTATTTTCCTTGGTTTTGGCCTCTGAATTAGCTTGCATCTCAAGCAGCTTCTGTTGTTCCTCATCACTCTCCTGTGCAGTGACTTGTTTTGGAGCCTTTGGTTTGCTTGTTGATTGCTGGTAGAAAATCCCACCAAGCATACAAATCAAAAGTCCCACCGTACCCACCCAAGTTGAATGCTTGTCCCATACTACTAAATTAATCACAACAGTCAACAGCTTGTTCACTATGCCGAGAACGGTAAATCCCGTCGCGGAAATTGCCCGGCGGCAGGAAAATCCAAAGAAAGAGATGGACAGACCAAACAGACAAGACAATCCCACGGGCAAAACCACTTGGAAAGAGTACCAATCGGACTCATCCGATAATTCGTGCTTGATCTTCTTCAACTCGCCCATTATTAGGAGTTCCAATGGGAAAAGTAGAAGAGCCTCAAGATTGTTGTACAGCACAAGACCCCATGTGTTCAAACCAATGGTCATAACAACATGCTTTATGTAAACAAAATCTATGGTCATGCTAACCAAGTAAGCCAGAGCCCAACTATAAGCCATAAATGTGAACTGGTAGTCAGTCAACACATAGAGCACACTTCCTACAAATATGGTACCTAATGATAGCCATGTCTTAAGGGATGGCCATGGCTGGTGCAAGAAGAGTGTCTCCCCTACTGCGACAAAAATGGGAACAGCAGATCGAAATACAATGAAAGTGTCCACGTTGGCATGGAGGAGTAGCTCGCTGTTGGTGAAAAGAGATAAGTAGAAGATGATAGCTGCGGGTAGAAACCGCCACATGGTCAATAGGTCCAGAGAGTCATGCTCAATGAACTTGAACCGTCCGCAAATGAAAACACCAGCCGCACTGGTGAAGTACTGGAGGGCAGTTAGTGCCCCCGGATAAGGAAATCTCATGACAGCCCATTTGTTGATGATCGAGAGCAAAGATGCAGATAAGCAATATCCAGCAGCAACACCGTATACTGAAAATTGTCTGATGAATGCACTGTACCAATTTCCCTGGGTATCGCCACTAGAGGGCAAGGGTGCATCGGTACCTTTCTTGACCTCGGGATTAGAAGGGTCTTCCACATCATTAGCTTTAGACATCTGAATAAATCTAAACCTATATCAGTACAACCTTCATAATCTTTTGATGCAAGTGTTCATAGTTTACTGAATAGAACTCAAATGCAACCCAATATAGAGGGGGGGAGAGAGAGAAATTCTCAAAACCTCCCTAAAATCGTATGTGCCTTCAAATGAATTTCATCCAACCAGAAACTGAAAATTTTATAAGCTCTTTACCCTAAATATATACTATTTTTCCAAGAAACAGCAATAACCAGTATACTAGACATTACAATTACCAATAAATAATTTTGGCGTATATCATACAAGATGTTGAAAGAAATGGCTCAGTAAAAGAAAACAATTCAATCAAGGCCAGGTTTTATCAACTATTAATCACATATCCTGTAATGTGATACAACAAAATATGGTGAGCCACCCAAAACACACAATGAGTGACAATAATGAAATATTTATAAAGGAATAGGCACTAGAATAGTTGGAAAATATCCAGGACTTTGCTAGTCGAGTAGTCTGCACAAGGTATGGCCCTTAGGAAGTGCTGATATTTGCCAATGAAAAACAGGTTAAATGACACAAAGCGTTGATTGACGAGTAAAGGATGCACATTTGAGGCAGGGACCCCATTGGGAGCCCTATTTTACATTATTTTCCACTTCCAGTGCTCAGTTTCTCCAATGCAAACTCTACTTTCAAACCTAAATTAACACCATTGCCTTTTGTTTATGTACAATTCCTCTCAGTAGCACAGTAAGAATCTCCTATTAGCATTTGAAAAAAGTTTTAAAATACACGCTTATGACTGAGCAACTTGGTAGAAATGATTAATGACCCTTTTCCTTCACTACCATGGAGACATAACAGAGATGAATGACTTAATGATAGTCAGAATGATGCCAATTTTTAAACCCGCATTAAAGATTACCGCTCTTTTTAGCAAAATTGATACGATATAAAACGGAAATTGAAAGAAATTCGATTGAATTTCAAACTCATTACAAATTTCAAAGCACTCGGTGCCAACCGACAGAGAGAAGGGACATTGGGGAGGAAAAGGGGATTGGATGGGGAATCACAAGTCCATGTGCTGCTAAGATTTAAGAAAACCATAGCAGAAAAAGGCCAGTGATGGGAAACGCATGATAGCACTAATTGGCAAAATCAATAAAGCGAATCGAAGATAGAAAATGAATGAGTGAATCAAGAACAGAGTGATATTGCATGTAGAATGCAAAGCGAGAGAAGTATCGAGCAAACCTCAAGAATTAGAATCCCCAGAAACGTTGCTAAAAACCTTGAGATCCAAGGGAGGAGAGAAGGATCTGCGGTGCTTGATACTCGGAGCAGCTAGCGGGCAAATAGGAACTTGGCCAAAGGCTCAATAGGAGTTTTATAAAAAAAAAAAAAAAAACAAGGAGGAGGAGGAGGGGGAGGAGGCGGCGAGCTCAAGAACCTAATTGTCACTTCTTTTTAACACAAAAACTTGTGCTCCGACACTATGCCTAGTTATTACAATTATTTATTAATTAACTATGCATAGTTAATTGAGAATTTTAAAAGTCATTCCAAGGATACAATTAAAAATAACAACATCAAGCTCACAAATTATAAAATCAACATCAATTGACATTATCATTACCAAAACAAAATATAAAAGTTAGGGGAAAATACTCATAAGTGCTATTTAAGAAAATTAAGTATAAAAAGATCTTCCGAACTTCATTTAATATTAATATATTTTATGAAATCTAATATTTACACAACCTTTTAGAAAATAAAAGATTTCTCCTGTGCGATTGGATGGGGAGAGGTAAAAAATGACATAACCCTAAAATATAGCCAAGACTCTTGTGTTGCCAAAATATCGGATCTATAATTAAAAATTTAAAATATTATATAATCACTTAATAAGATTATTAATTATTATCATGAGACTCAATCATTTAAAAATTAAAAATAGTATTATTTATTATAATTTATAGATAAAAGAATTGAAAGTATTAAAATGAATTGAGCTATATCTATTTTTAACTGAATTAAATATTATAAGAGTTTAAAAGTATAGTTGATAATTTTTTTAAAAATTATAACAGTGTAAAATTTAAGGTTTTTGGCTAAAAGTTTAAACTTTTTACTTTGGTAATTTTTTTTAGAAGGGGATTGAGATCATCTATTATCTAAATATAGGGTGAAGTTTTCTTTCCTCTTATGTGATATTAATATTGCTCAGTCATCAACTATTCTCAAACATAAACCTAGATACCTAATAATTAGGATGTCTCTCCGAATGTCATAATTAGAATAACAATAAAATAATACTCCTAAAAAATTAATACATTTTAAATAGTATATATCTTATTTATTCGTCAGCTAAAACTATAAACAATAAGTTCAAAAGTTTAAAGTTTTTTTAGTTACCTACCTGATTTACCAGAGTTTTGTCTTGATTACATTCAGATTCGACCCGCATTATGCACTTGGTTATAGTATGTGAGTCTCCTAACAGGGATTGTCTCTATAAATCAAGGCTCAAACTTAAGATCTCGTTTAAATGATATCGAATCACTTACTATTCAGACTAATCCCGCTGGTTCAAAAGTTTAAGGTTGAGTACGAATAATGGTGTGCCCAAAGTGATGTTTGGCCCATAATAAAACAATTCTCATATCATTTTGTTTTCTTGCCCGATAAAGGAATTACTTGGGCCTATAGTATATAGGTCCTACATACTCTAGCAATATAGGCCTGTCAAAAGCCCAGAATGGTTCACTTACATTAGTTATTTTCATTTAGTTTAATGTCTTTTTGGTAGGAGATGGAGACTGAAATTACTTAAATTTTTTTTTATAATAAATAAAAAATTTTAATGGATGAGTTAACTGAGCAAGTAAACGACAAAATATTTATTATTTAAAGTATCTTAAATTTGTATTTAAGAATTCAGTTATTGAACAAGCGAAACTATTTAGTTATATCTCATAAATCTTTAGTCATATCTTACCTTTTAAATAGGATATCTACAATTTATTTTTAATAAGTATAAATATTCTTTAGCTATGCTTAACCTATTAAAATATATATAAATATTTTTTATTTTATATATAATTAAATATATATTCATGATCTAGTTTTTTAAACAAATTTAAAATAACAATAAATATCTCAAAGGATTTTTTAATAATTTTCTTTACAAGATATTAATAAAATATAAAAACAAATTATATATAATGATGAATTACTACGAGATTCCAAATAATTAAATTATAAAAAAAATTAAATAGTATAAATTTATTTTTAATTATTGCATTAATAGCTTTTCAACTGTTATTAATTTATTAGGACTTTTGAATAATTAAGTCACTTATTTAATACCTTATAATAATTTTTCTATATTATGGCCAACAATGTTCAATATTTCTAGACTTGGAGGTTTATTTATCAAGAAATATTTATATACTATAAGATTATTACCTCATCTTAATTTTGTCAAATCAAAATACAATAACTCAACATATTTTAATCTTAATTAATCATAATTTATATAAAATAATTTACATTTTATTTTATTTTTTAAAAAAAATAAACTACTTAATTGAGTTTATATGAGGTTTTATTTTTTTAAAATTAAAATTTTTATTTTTTAAATAAAATTAATCATAATTTTTTTAATAAATCATCAATTAAGTTATTATATTTTAATTGAATATAATTTAAATAATATAACATTCTTAAAATGTGTAAATATTTTTCTCATTTGTCCCGTGCCGCCGTGTTTCTAGTCAAATATATATACATATATATAGTATTCGTTCTCGCCCTTATATCCTTTCTGTATCCGAAGATAAGCCCTTGGGCCCAAGCAATATTGATGCAGAACACGAAGATCCACAATGCTAAGGAGTGCGTTCCAACTCAGGGTTTAACGGATAAAAAAATAAAAAATAAATAAGATATATAACTATTTAAAATATATTCGATCTATAAAAAATATTACTTTATTGTAATTATAGTCACGACTCTTAGCATATTTTCTAACTATTAGGTGTTTAAGTTTACGTCTGAGAATAATAGACGGTCCACTCTACCCGATATTAGTATCACTTAAAAAAAAGTCAAACGATTTATACAAATTTCATTACACTGGTAAAGAGGCATACAAGTAAACTTTCAAATTCCACTTTTGTATGCCCCCTCTCTATTTAATATACGAATTAATTGATGAGTTAATCTTAATCTTAAATATAAGATATATTCTTTATATTCATTATTTTTTTCTAAATTATCTCAAAAAAAATAAAGTAAGAAAATAAGGGAAGGAGTTAAAAAAGATGATTTAAATATTTTTAAAAAATATATTATATTAATTAATTTAAGTAATTTTTTTAATTTAATTTAATTAATAAAATAAGTCATCTATCAAGGATGGGATCAATAACAACCTTAAAACTGGTCAATAACACCAAATTTGAGGTAATTATGATTCCCAAGCATCCATCCAATGAATAATGGTTGGGCCTATAAGCCCATAACTTACTGGACTTGAGGCCCAATCCATGGAAGAGCACTATCAAGTGTCTTTCTTCCTCTCCATTCCATAAGCCTGCTAGTGACATACTCATCTTCTAAGGGTTTGTTTGGATTGGTGCTAGTAAAAATAACTTTTATTTTATCTAACATTTACAAACAAAAATTGAGATAAAAGTTAATTAGTATAATATAATCTATATCTAAATGAACTTTTATACACATAGATCATTGGATACATATACATAGATCCATAGATCCATGCTTCAATAGGATTTCTTAATGGATAAGAAGGTACTTTAGCAAAGCATAATGTTTGCCCCCAAAGTCAAACTCTCATCACACCAGTCTCCCTATATAAGATCCAAAGGCAGCAAGCACGAAAATGGCCCCGATCTAGAGTGTTATATCCTAGAAGTAGAATAGCTAACTTTTAAATCTAGAATAGCATGAAATGTTATTATATGAACACAAACAAACAAGATTGGAATTATAGTGATGACTAATGAGTGGGATATATATATATAGAGAGAGAGAGGACATATCTATATAGGATTGGAGAGAGAGAGAGAGAGAGGGGGTGGAGAGACTATTTTTCTTTGGTGAAAGTAAAGTAGTAATTTGAAGTTGGATAAAAATGAACGGATAAAGGGCAAATCCCAGTAAAATGGAGATTCCCATGATGACAATCTTTTGCTTCTTGATGTAGTGAAAAAGAAGAAGCAGTCAATAATTTAGAGCCTCATTCATTGAAAACCCTTCAAAAGCTCATATATCGTACATATTTATATATGCACACACACATTTGTGGCCCATGACAAGCATCTTTCATAGCCCATTCCAACGCATTCCTCCCCTTTCCCACATCCTTTGGTTATATTAAAAAAAATATATATTAAATTAATTAATATATAATATTTTTTAATACTAAGATAATTATTAGTATAATTTAGTAAAAAAATAAATATAAAAAAAATCTTATATTTGAGATAAAAATTAACTTCTCAATTAAATTATATAATAAGAAAAAAAAATTAAGAAGCTGAATCTTATGGTATTTTATAAAATTAATGGACTAAATTAAAATCTTGCATGTATACAATTAGAGAATTAAATGTGTAATATTAAATCGATTTTTTTAATGTAAAATTAGGGAAATTTTAAATCAAATTGAACATATAACTTTAGGAATTAAATGCATGTTGTTCCTAGCTAATATTAATGATAGATGAAGTAAGTACTTCACTTGTAAGAATAGTTAGGCATGGAAAAGTATATGAAACCAATTAATAATAAATAGTGTGAGATATTTTGGGGATGCACGCACATGGGGATGGATATAAACTGTGTAGCTGAATAATGTGCTGAGAACTTTATCTTTTTTCATTAAAAAAGTGAAAATATAATCATTTTATGTCGTGTATTTTGGTGACCATGTTACAGTGATGGAAATGGAAATGAACAAGGAAGAAACCGGAAATGAACAGTTTTCTGTTTTGGCCTTTTTAGTTGGAGAAAGAGAGAGATTTGGAAAAGAAAGAAGACAAGGAAAGGAAAGCAGGGCCATTCATCAACAGCAAATGTACTAACAAAGCCTTCCCGTTGCTCGAGAAACTTGTGAAGTGTTGCTTTCGTTCTTCAAAACAAGGGACCTCCAAACAGAACCCACAAAATAAATCTAAATAATAATAAAATTAAGGCCATTTATTTTCTCTTCTCTTCTTTTCTTTTGTTATTTAATCAAGGTATATCTCTTTTAATACTATACTTAGAGTGTAAAATATTTTTATTTTTTTTTTACAAATGGATATCCCATAATTCAAACTCGTGTTTTTTTGTATAGGCGTGAGATCACTTATCATCTTTAATCAATGAGTAGATTTTTGATAAAATTAAGGCCATTTCTATCCCTTTATTCAATTGATAGATGATCTTTTAACCTATTTCACAAGAAAAATCAACTTATTTCTCCTTATAATTTTTATTCGATTGTTATTCAATTTATAGACTTTAACTTACTACAACTTAATTTCTATAATTTTGAGTGTATTATAACCCAGTCCTTAAACTTTGACTTAATACAATTCAATTCATATAATTTAACAATTTAAAATATTAGTTCCTATGTCCCCTTATAATTTTGATTTGATTATAATTTGACTCAGACTTTAACTTAGTACAACTTAATTTCTATAATTTTGAGTCTATTATAACTGAACCCTTAAACTTTGACTTAATGTAATTCAATTCATATAATTTAACAATTTAAAATATTGGTCTCTATATTTTAAAAAATAAATTTATATTACATCTCATAAAATTTATAAATTAAAATTTTAAACAGTCAAAACTATATAATTGAGTTAAAATTTAAAAATTAAGTTTTAATTGACTTAAAACTATAAACTAGTCAAAATTTAAGTACTAGGGGTCAAAACTATAGGATAATGAACTTCACAATTGCGTAAATTATTTTCTGCAATTTATATATTCAAAATGAGAGTTAATTATTTGTTTTTCAATCCGTCCCTAACATACATAATCTCATAAATTCATAAAATATTTTACAAAACTCATGTCCTTCTTTGTTCTATTTTACTAATTATTTACCACTATATAGTATTAATATCCAATATTATATCAAGTCTTAATTAGAAATAAATATATATCATATAGAACATATACATGAGAAAGTTAGTACAATTATGTTGAGAAATGGTTATGAATGCATGAGAACACGTTTGCATGAAAGGGTCGTTCCATTCAATTAGTTTCTCCAAAAAGAGAGACCATCTCATGTGAATGACCTCATCGTATCCCTCAACAGTTTCAGACTCCACACAGTGTACCACATATATAGAATAATGTCAATCATTTTTTGTATTATTATCAAGCGTACATATATAATAGATATATTTATATACTGGACAGTAATATCATCACTGGTTTATCTGCTATATAATGCAAAGCTGGGTTGAAGCACTGTATAACTGGTCATCATCAGAAATATATGGTTCAGATCTCAGAGAGAGAGAGAGAGAAATATGAGTGGTGAGAAAAGAGAAGAATATCCGGCATTTGATGAGAAAGAGGAAGAAGAAGAAGGAGAAGAGAAAGATCATGAGATCCTCAAGAGCAGAATCTCTAACCATCCACTCTATGACCTTCTCGTTCAACAACACCTCAATTGTTTGAAGGTATTAATAATTCTTCATCTCTCTCAAAGCTCTCAAGCTAGATTCTTCTCACGTTAAAATGGCACAAAAACCTAATAAACCAGTTCAAGATTTACTGTCATGCATGCTTCACAAAGCGATTTCATGGTCGATCTCTTGCTTGTATGTAAAAGGCACTCTTAATTATTTTCTTTTACGTTTGAACCTTGCAGCTATATATATAGAAATCTTGAACTGGTTGAATTAGCTTAATAATAGTGTTTGTGTTGTTGAGGTGGGTGAGATTTGCAACTTGGAGAAAGTGAAGAAGAAGGAAGATAGAGAGAAGAAAGCAATGAAGAAGCAAAACCTGGGCATGCTTAGTCATTCAGAGCTCGATCACTTCATGGTAATTAATTAATTAATTAATGCTTTAGAATCTCAGGGGGATGAGTAATTAATTAATGTACTGAAAAAAGTAACTTGTTTATTTAATTAATCATATATATAATAAACAGAAGCCTAGCTAACTAGCTTACATGTTTGAAGACTGTCTGGCTCTCTGATATGATAAGTCATTATTAATTTATCTTCTGCATCGTTAAATATATATGTGATAGTTATACTTGAAAGTCACAAATTAAAGCTAGGTTATATGACTAGGGTTACTAGCTTATTATTAGCTTCTTTTACGAATCCTATCACTATCTCTCCTCGGCGATTATATATATATATATATATATATATATATATATTATGAAGGGACTTTAATTTATTAATTTCATGTATAGCTCCTCCAGTTGAAAAGAAAAATGATATTGTCGTTAATTGAATGATATCAGTGATCCATTATCCTGATATTTGATTTTAGTATAATACACATACACACTCACCCCATTATGATTACTCAGCTCATCTGAAGATTTAGTACCAAACTGCCAAATCAACAATGGAGAATTTTGATTAATTTTTTTTTGTATGGAATAATTAATATATATATATATAGGAAGCATATTGTATGGCACTAGGGACGCTGAAAGAAGCAATGGAGGAGCCTCAAACAGAATCACTGGCTTTCATCAAGAACATGCATTCTCAGCTCAGAGACCTCACTGATGGATTAACCCTCTCTTCTTCTTCTTCTTCATCGTCTTCGTCTCACTCCAACTTCCAAACACGTCCTTGATAGCATCTAAATCCTTTCTAGTTGTATGTGTAGCTAGCTAGCTATCTCATTTCTGCAAGTATATATATATATGAATCATACACTAGAGTCTGTATCCCTCTTCAGTTAATGAACAAGTATTTAGGAAATGTTTGGGTGTCCATTTTAGGGGTCCCAAAATGGACATCCAAACACATACTTAACCTACTTGATTTAGAGCTGTGGGGTAAGTCAAAACACACCTTCTATCTCTATTGCTGATGAATGACTCTGCATGGCTACAATCCAACCTTCTTCATGTATGTCCTCTTCCTCATCACCTCACTTAAGTATTATTTAGTTCCTTTTCTCGAAGCTACTTATTATTAAGTAATCAATGTATTATTATCTTCTACTCCTTATATTATATCATTAGCTTCTACAGCTCTATTATTCTTGTGTCACTGAAATGTCATGTGTTATATTTATAAATCCATCTCATATATGTATCTGTTGAGCTTATGATATGTTTTTTAGTTGAAAATTCACTCGAGGTTCTTCTTGAGTCTAATATCACACCTAACATGATCTAGTGGGATTTCTAAACGTAAATTTAAGACAAACTATTGCGATTTTGTTAGTATCCTCCACTGACCGAAGTGAAAATTAAAGTCCTTCCTAATTGACATAGAGAGTATCACAATGAGTGTTGTATTCCTCTATTCTAAATGAGTGTTGTAATTTTTTATATATGCATTATCATATTATTTAATAAAATCAGTCTAATAAATTTGTTTAGAAAATCTAATCATGGGATAGGTTGCAAAAATCAATGAGATTTCGTCACACAAAATGTTGCTTAAATACATGTGTGATTCATAAGATAGGTTTTTTTTGGTTAACTATAATTATCTTCTTACTCGAAATAATTTTATTTAAAATATTATTATATATTAAATATAAGTACTTGGGATTCTACAGGGCTGTGCAAAATGCCCATAACCCGGTCCGTTCGCCTGAACTTGCAAAAAATTGCCTAACACGGTCCAAGAAAGTTGCCCAAAATATATTTGGGTGGAGTTAGGTCAGGCCAAGTGTCAAGCAAGGTAGAGCATTAGGTAAGGTATATTGCCCTACCCATTTGGCCCAGCCTTATATATATATATATATATATATTATTTTTTTATTTTTTCTTAGAGTCTTATTTCTTTTCTTAACTTATTTTATTTATAATTTTACACTTTTTACTTTAGCTGACAACTCTCATTACTTATTTTTAAAGTATTGAACATAACTCTTATATTTACGAAGATACTAAAATTGCTCAAATAATTTACTTGTCAAGCATTCGATTATTGGTATTACAATAACGCTACAAATATTCTACTCTACATATTTCAATCTTTTTTTTATATATGCAATGAACTTCAATATTTTAATTAATATCTTTTTGTTACCTTATTCTTAGTGGATTATTGATATTATTTAACTCTTGAAGACATAAATATGATATTATTTTATAAGTTCATGATTATAAATTTTTTCTTATAATATGAGTAGGACATCACGATTTGAGTATATCCAGCCTGCCTATGTCAAACCCGCCTATACCCAACCTAAAATATTTAAAGATTTTATCGGGCAAAGTTAAGTATCGAGCTGTAAAATATAACTCATATATTTTTTGGGTAGCGCATCAGCTAAGAAGATTACCTTACCTAACTCTACCTATGTATAACTTTATATTCTAATACGCGTATTGAATCCTTAGTTATAGGTCTCTTGGAATTCGCAAGAGGATTTAACCATAAATTCTATAAGGACGTGGCACAAGGAATTATTATTTGGGCCTCCCCGCTGGTCCAATAGGATCATTTTGGGCTGACCATTGAGCCCAAAACAAATATTGGCCTAAAAATTTTGGTAGCTTAAATTTTGGATTGAAAATTAACGAGAGTTGACACATATAGTAAAAAATATATTTATATTTTATAATAATATGAGTTTAATTTTTGTTGTCATCGTGAGGGCTCTTTTGATAGGCGATCATGTAAGCCTCTTGTAAGTATTCTCTAAATATTGGAGCTGTATTTTGACTTTATTCAGAGACTAATATCGAACCCACATAAATTGTTTTTTGTACTAAAAAGAAAAGTTAGCTTGAATTAAAAAAAATGATAATTCAATTAAATTAATAAACATTATACTGTCATTTCTTTGCTTTTGCTGGAGCTAAAATTTAGTTAATTTATAAACTTATAAGGGACAGGGTGATATACAAATGTCGTCTTTGTTTAATCATTCACAAGTCAAATCAAGTATAATAATATTAAAATTCCATCATAAAGTAAATAAATCACAATCAGTCAAGCTCAATGTTAGATAACCAAAAACATTTGTTTGCTTTGCTCAAATCACCTTAAGAGCCTTTTTTGTGTGTGTGTGTGTGGGAGGCATGGGCAGGGATTTGGGTCCCTTAATTAAGGCTCTCTCCATTAAATCTTAATTAAAAAGTATAAGTATTAATTATTATTTTAATCTTTAATATATAATTTAATTTAAGAATTAATTTAATTTTAAATATAAGATATATTTTTTATTTTTTAAATTACTATTATATTAAGGCCGGAGGATTATTAAATTGTGATATAATGATGTTGATGTGAGAGTTATAATTTTATTTTTTAAAAAATAAATAAATTTTTGCTATTTCAATGTCATTACATAATAATCTAATTATTAATTAATATTTTTTAATTGAAGCTCAACTTGGGATCTAAATCCACTTGGTGCCCTCCAAAGTCCAAACACAGCCTCGTCCCAGGCTGAAGGTTCTGATTGATATTAATAAAAAAAAAGAACATAATTCTTATTATGTTGCATAAAATTAGTATCTCAATACATAATATTGATTATATATATTATTTAATACCAATATTTTATTTAAAGTCATAAGATACATTGTCATTTTGAAACAAAATTTTCTATAAAACTTGGAATTTAGTTATTTTGGAGTACAAAATAATTAGGAAATATGAGGAATATGCTAATTCAACCAAAACTTGTAGTGGTAGTGAAACTAGAAATTTAAATTAGAGGGATGAACTTTTAATAATTATTTTTATCAGATAAATAAATAAACTAATAAATTTTATACATGATAGTTAAGGGAATAAAAAAAAAATTCTGGCCGACGTGAGGGGTGACCACCCCTGCTCCTACCGTAGCTCCGCCATGACTCTATTTGTATTTATTTTTATTTTTAAATCAGTAAATATCATTTTCTCTCAGGGAATTAGGGCTGGTCATATTATTATACGGATAGGCAATAATCAAACACGCCATTCATTAAATAAAAAAAATAATTGGAAAAATGATTTATATACCCATTTGGCAAATATAAATATACGTATTTAATCCATTGTACTGGTACACATTGATATTGATAAAGAAAATAAATTAAACGAGTGTTATAAGTCGTACGCACGCTGATGTGGATGCAGGGAAGTGGCAAGGCATTAGGACATGTTTGGCAACATTTAGTATTTGCCCTTCCCTTTGCCCGTTTCCTAGACGATTCCCCAAACGATATTCATCTTATTCCTAATCACGTGGGACCCGCATTCCCCCTTCATTCATTCGTTCGTTCGTTCGTTCGTTTATTTATTTATTTTCTGTTTCAACTTAAAAATAGGGAATTTTTTACCAAAATATCATTTGAAATTCTAAATCCTACACTAAACTAGAATTTTAAAATATTAGTGTTTTTATAATTTTATCCCTAACTCAACAAAAAAAAACTTCAATCACCCTCCTTATAGAGTGGGAGGTGGGATTTGATACCCACCTATATATTTATTAATATATAAAAAAAATTATATATATAGAATAATACCTATCAAAGTAAAATGCATTGTTTTACTGAATTTACTACACTACCAGCGTCATTTATTTACAATTCTTCCATAAATTTCACCATAATTTTCTAATGTTTGCACCATGTGCTTTGTATCATCGTCATTATATTCTTATTTTCTTTAATTATATTTTTCCCTTTTATTAAAAAAAATTACAACAACTTTTTTAAAATTCCAAGACCGGGTCACGTGAACGCTTTTACTGGTTTCACTAAAAAAAATGTAATATCATTTATTTACTTATTGAATATCACTATATTTTTTAAAATTCTTACTATATTTATATATATATAATATTTCTTCAATATAACTCTATATGATTTTTCAAAGAAACAGAAATATGACACCAAAACATGAAAATAGAGGGATGAGTGTGCATACTATTTTTTTTTTTTTTTGCCAATCTTTAAATTAAAGTCAAACAAGCCAAGTTTATGATAAATGCACGGATTATTGGTACCTCTTCAATTTGATTATTTTAAATACTAATATAATCAAATAAAGATATTTTGGGCTGAGAAAATTATAATAAAGATATATGCATATAAAATTGTATTCACAATTAAAATTTCCTAATAACATCGAATCAATATCTTTATATCTACAGAAAGAATTTGAATGTTTGTATCCCAAGAGTTTACAAAGAATATATTGAAACTAAGATCAAGGACCTAATGACCCGATTTTAAAATCTAATATACGAGTCGGATTTTGGGTTATTATTGTTGACATATAAACGGATGGGTCAAGAGCTGAGACGCTGTCCACCTCTCACTTGATTCCTTCTTCAGGCAGAACTCCATGAAACTCCGAAACTGGTCGGACGCACTCTTCGGCAAGGTTGGTGGATCGTTGAAACAAATAGCACCCATCAATTCGGCCCATTCGGGTCTCTGACCCACTGGTAGGAGTGGAAAATGACCTACGTAGAGTTCGAATAACGTGACCCCCAAGCTCCATATATCAGCCTCAAACCCGTTATAATTCCCGCCATTTTTATGCGGATCGAACCGTTCGGGGCTCATGTACGCGCATGTACCAACGAATGAATTGCACGCTTCCAAGGTACGAGACATGACCTTGCTGACTCCGAAATCACAGATCTTCACTTCCATATTCCTATTCACTAGAAGATTCGAGGGCTTGATGTCACGGTGGATGATCTTGTTAGCGTGGAGATAGCTCAGCCCGGTGAGAACTTGACGGGCAACCGCTGCGAGTTGAGATTCAGATAAGGTGCCGTTGTTCTTCATCAGCGTGTCCAACGTTCCCAAGTCCATGTACTCTAGCAAAATTCCTATATCGCCGGAAGGCGTCTCGAAGAAACCATGGAACTGAACTACGTTTGGTGAGTCCATTCGTCGGAGGATGTCTATCTCTCGCCGGACCTGACGGAAAATCATGGGGTCGGAACTTCCATGGATGACCTTCAGAGCGTGGATAGCAGAAGTTCTCTTGTGGCGAACTTTGTAGACGGTGCCACCATTCCCGTGGCCAAGAACTTGAAGCTTTTCGACGTCGTCTGGAGTGAGGCCTGTGGCGCAGGAAGGGGAGACGGTGGGGATAGAGAAGCAAGGGGAGGGCTCTGGCAGCCTGAGGCAGAGGTTGGGACGCCAGCGTTGACGTGCAACGTCAGCCATTTTTTGTGAAGACGTTAAGGTGAAGTGAGGGAGTGGGAGAAGAGTGATGAGTCTAAGGGTTTTTTTTTTTGGCACTGTAAGATGAGATCCTTCATCCTTTATATACTTAACGGCTTATTAAATTTAAATTCAGAAGTATTAATTTCTAATCTTTCAGATTAGAGTTTGACTAAATTTATAACATGCAGTTCTATTGTAATTTATCTTCTAATTAATCAGATCATGATCAATTACAAATCTTGATGAATCTATTTGAGATAAACTGATATTTTCGTTTTAAATTTCAAATCGATATTATATTGCGCTTCACATATTTTATCAAATTTTATATCTTGTAAAAAAAGTCCAACTTGTATCAAATTTTATATTTTATATAGAATCTAAAAATTAAAGCTTAATTTATTACTTATCCAATTTTTCATAATTTTAAATTTTAATTTATTCAATATTAAATGTTGTTAGTTCTTATGAATTATGATCGATGTAGTTTAGCATGGAAATAATTGGAAATTTGGAATATAGGGATTGAGTAGTTGGTCTTATGTATATCTTTGAAAGAGATAATGCCGAAATATATATTTTTATATTTTTTTTTTAGATAACTGAAATTTTAATCTATAAAGTTGTTTTTTAATTTAATATATAAACTGAATTTTTTTGTTCTTTTCATAAATTTTAATTTCTAATCATTTATATTAAAGATTTGTTTTCGAGATAGATTTGAGTTTATCTTCATAACATGGAGATAATTGAAATATATCTTCTAATCAGATCGATCCATTACAAATAATTATATTTTTATTTGTGAGAAACTGATATTTTCGTTCTAAATTTAAATCCATATTGCACTTCAAATATTTTGTATGAAATTACATATACATCACAATATTTATATCTGGTAAAAAATGTAACTCGCTGAGATTTTATATTTGTATAAACCTTAAATCTATTAAGTTTAATTCTCCAATCCAATTATAGCACATGAATTTTTTTAATAATAAAAATTTACAGATAAAATTTTAAAATTATGTTAGACAACTTAATGAATATAATGTAAACCAACGTAAATTTTATCCTTTATATTTTATATTTTATATTTTTGACAGAGATCACACTAACAAATATATTTATATATTTATTTGAGAGGAATTGAAATTTCAATCTAAAATTGTTTTTTTGTTCAATAAGTGAATGATTTTTCAAATTTATTGGGACAGAAGTTTTATTTGTTTGCTTGGTTTATTTTTTCCATCGATTTTATTGGAGCTATCAAGTTAATAATTAGTTAATAAATAGTAGTATGATATGATTTATTATAAATTTTATATTATACTTCAAATATTTGGTAGGAAAACTAGAATTTACTCTCCTTGCAATACACAAAATAGTACATACACATGAATATGATATTCTAATTATTCATATGTAAATGATATATTTTATAGATTTAAGATAATATTTCTCCCCACTAATAACTAAATTTGGTATTATAAAATTAAGAAAAATATTAATTGATAATTGATATTATTCAGTGTGTTTGGATCCTGTCACAACTTAGGTTCTGCCAAAATTTAAATTTTGAAAAATTTTAAAATAAATAATTATATTTATTTAAAATGGTTTTTGGGTTAAACAAATATTTTAAATAAACTAGTAAGAATAACTTATAGAACAGTAAAAGAGCTTATAGATTAATTAATTACTATATTATCCATACTTTTTCTTACACCCTCTCTTATCTCTCATCTTATCTCTCATATATTTAATAATTATACACTTTCTCATAATTTATCAATAATAAAAGTATTTTTAAAAATAACTATATAAAAACTCATTTATTCAAAATCATTTTTTTAACAAGCCCTTCTCTTTTTAAAAGTTACCTCAAAAGCTATTTTCTAAAATCTTATCTAAATGAGCATATAATTTTAATTTATTTCATAATTTATTAAGGTGTATTTTCAATCTTTCAATAGTAACCTTGTTAATTTCATTAACGATTTCTTTTTCAAATAATTAATTTTCTTTTTCAAAATTTAATTTAAATAATTTTAAAATGGATAATAATCCTTTTAGTCCTCTAGGTTTGCTAACGTTATCAATTTAAGTTCTAAAGTTTCTTAATCTTGTGTAATTAATTCTTATGCTTTGAAAACATATAATTTTAAAACACATTATTTGTGGATAAAACTTTATGGACCACATAGATAGAAATTAAACTTCAAGAACCAAATGGATAAGTCAAACAAATTTTGATAGGCCGAAAGTTTCGTTATCTTTTTAAAAAAAGTTCTAAATCTCATGCTGGAAGACGTCTATTATATATACATACGTATATAACTTAAGAACTGAACATATATTTTGTTTTTTCAATGCTGAGTGCATGGGAACAAGCACTAGTTGTAAAAATAGCCCACAAAATTGAACAGTACCTTCTCACAATCTAGGTTATATTTTAAGTTCATACAAGATGTTCTTAGATTAACCAAATAGATTTTACCTCCCCCAATAAAATATTTTTTCATATACAATCTATTTCAAACTCAAGAAGATATTATATTTAAAAGATCTAACTATCTATCAAACATATGCTAAACTTTGTTAGTCACACTTTAAGCCTTCTTTTTTACTTGTAAAATTTTTGCAAATGGGGCAACCCCTTACCCAAAAAATACATGGCTTACATTTTATAACCTGATACTCAGCCTGCTCGATAAAAGTCCTAACTATTTTAGATTGGGCTTGAGTAGCCTGGGCATGCCCAAGTCATAATACCCTGCTCATATTATGAAAAAAATTTACAATTATAAACTTATAAAATAATACTATATTCATATGTCTTTAAGAATTAAATAATATACATAATTTATTAAGAATAAGACAATAAAAAGATATTAATTAAAGTTTTAAAATCTATAGCAAATAAAAATAATATTGAAGTTTAAATAATTTATAATTGTAACTTTGTATCAATCTCTCTAAAATTAATAAAGATGAAGCATTTGAAAAAAATATATGACTGTTACCATAGTTTAAAAAAAATAAAGAAAGAAATCAATTTAGTTATAAATTTTAAATGATACAATTACTTATTTGACTACTCATATTTATAAAATTATCCTTTAATCACTAGTATCCATCATATTTGTTCTATGTAAAATAATATAATTTACAAATTTTGATATTTACAAAAATAATTAACTGGGCAGGGTAGCAACCCTTGCCCGATGCCCGGCCCGGATATTAGCCCTGTCAAAAATTATTCATTTTACATTGAATCACTTTTTATCAGGTTAGACAAGACATATTTGATACTGGCTCAGGCGGGCTTTAGGCTTCTTGCACAACCCTAAGTTACGCTCACTCACATGGCAAAATATTCCTTCTTTTTAGACAATACTAATATTAGATAGAATGATCTGTCTATTACTCTCAAGCATAAACCGTCTATTACCCTCAAGTATAAATTTAGATACCAAAAAACTAAAAATGTTATAATCAAATACATTTCAAATAATCAGATATCCCATCCTTCCCTATTTGAACCCACGATACACTTTAAGCCTTTTAATATGAATTGCAATACACTGATGAACAGAACATATCGTTCGCGAGAGCCTCAATCGTCGCCCCAATCACCTATTCCGAGTATAGACACAAGGGCAGGGAACATGACCTGTGGATAACAGGGTATACAGCTTAATCTCCACATGCAAACAACGTCTTACGCCCCTATAGTAAACACAATTTCGCAGTCCGATTCAATAAGACTGATTCGGAAAGGGCAACACACCCAAATTACACAAGCACAAACTGCTACGTTGTACAGATTTGTAGATGCTAAGACAACCTCAGTAAAAAGTGAAAAATAGACTCACTATATACAGATCCATTAGTGTAACGATATTTGGATCTTAAAACCATAGTTAATTTTAATAATACTAGCGAGGTGTTCGGTACCAACTTTGCCATGGTGGAGATTGCAGAGCTCAGTTCAAGACAAAGTGGTACCTCGGGTCCACAAAGCTCTCGACATCCCAAAGAAAAGAACCGAAAGTTACAGCCTCCAAAACAAGGCTCTTCAAACCACCAAAACTAATTTTTATGTTCTCATCTTTCGAAGAATCAATTGCCCCCTCAGGTGTTATCACTATTTCAGGTCTTCCAAACAATGCCTCTGTGTGCTTCTCAATGATGCTTACCGCCTCTTTCGATCTTATTGTTGCATATCTCTGAAGGGTCTCACCATCAAAGGACATCACATAGTTACGCAACCTCGATAGCTTTATGCCATAGCTAAATCCCTCAGAACCGACACCACCTGCAGGCCAGGTAGAGACTTCAGGATGGGGTATAGCTTGAGAAGAATCCTCTCCATTACTTGGTCTTCTATCGTCCATGACAACTTGCTGTTCACCAGTCTCTTCTGCTGATGGGGGAAGAATTTTCATTGTCTTCTCCAACTGGAACCTTTGGTCAACCCGCTTAAGAAAGTACCCATACATCACTGATGCAGCATAAACTTGTCCAACCCTGAGTCTGCTGATTTGAACCACAGAACCTGCGTCATCAATTCGGTTACCCAAAATGAGAGCTAAGTGGTTTCTGATCATCTCATAGGCCTCAGGTGAGTGAAACCACTCAAATTTACTATCTTCAATTGGCCATGAATCAACTCGACCAGAAGAATCTGGAGTTATGGAAGGTATCAGAGAAACATTGGCATCCATGAACTTCTGCACCACCAATGCATACAAAATCTCTTCTAGAGCTTTTTTCTTTCATTAGCCTTAACCTCGGCAATTCTCCTGGAAATGTTGAAAAGACAATAAAACGGTCAACAAATTCCATAACAATTGCCCCACACCCTCTTTTTCTTTAAAAAAAAATCCTACTCTGTAACTACAATTCGATGAAACTGAGCTTGTCACTTGCTATGGTCATTTTAATATTTGTGATAAAGAATAATCAATTTCAAATTCCATACAAGTCAGTCAATACAATTTTTTTTTTGGCTTCAACACTATTATTCATCAAAAATCAATTTTTTTGGAAGATGGAGTGTGGAAATTGCTTATGAATCATTTCATCAGTTCTGAAATGCACATCGAAGTCCAATCTAGCTATAAGATGATTTAAAGAAACATCAATAATTCCCTCATCAGACTTATCAACATGAGTCAAATGACTCATGCATAACTAACTTTTTATGTTCATCTGAATTATGGACCAGTATATAAGAAGACCTCTAAATACGACCAATGAAAGCACGATTAATCAATAAGCAAGAATTTAATTTCTTAAATTAATTAGCCAACTGAAGAAAAGATGTGAAGATAAAGCACAAAATAGCCGCATCATCAAGAATTGAACAAACCTATATAAAACTAAGTCAGTGCCTGAGGCAGAAGGCTCTTCCACATTTTCTTTATCAGCATCACGGTCAGTTTGGAGCTGCTCAAGCTGTTGCTCTACTGCAGCAGGCACAAGATGCGGATGACTAATCAATATCTGGGAAAGAAACTGTCCAATCGGAGACTCAAGCTGAAGAGGAGCAATTTTGGTGTTTGACTCTGATGATTCTGGAGATAGAGATGAAGCCTTAACTACTAAACCTCTTCTACTTCTAACAGCAAGTCTCTTATGACCATGCTTGGGGATGGACACAGAACTGCATAGCTGACAAACATGAATAATAAGGAAAAACACCCTTAAAACCACAAAAGAGGTAGAAAACCGATTTCATACCTTACTGGAAGCAAACCGCGCGAAGGCATGCCGGTTAGGAGCCAATATGGTCGATCTTCCAAGGCAAATCATCGGCTTCGACGGAGCAGCCGATGATCTGACGACATTAAATGCCGCCGCTTCCATTTGAAGCCCTGCTAGGCCAGAATTGTTGAATTAACAGGAAAAAAAAACAATAAAAAACTAGCCAAACAAACAGAACCACTTGTGAATCAAGACGAATCGTGCCTGGAAGGCAATAGCAGGCATCCGATGGTATGAAATGCAAAAACACTAGAGAGAGAAAATTGAGGTGGTATAATCTTGCAAGTATGAAACGAAGAAGTTGGCTCTGGGGATATGTAATGAATATCGTTGACGGCCGCTGGGTAGAAACCTGCAAGCGCGTGCTCCAGTTTATTTATGCAAAACGTGATCTTGAGTCAACTGGGCGCACCAACGGAAGTCGACAAATGTGTCAAATGACACATTTGCCCCAATGAAATATGTACGCAGCAGTCTCGACTACATTTTTTTAAAAAAAGCAATTCTCATGCAAAATAATAATTAAATACTAAAAAATATTTTCAAATTTTATTTGATATCAACATGACTCTAAAAATTTAATATTTACAAGTTAAATTTTTATATTTATGACTTATCAGTTGAATTAAGTTATTTATAAATTAAATTTAACAATTTAAAGTTTATAAATTAAATTCTCATATTTACAAATCAAATATCTAAATATTAAATCTCTTAGAATTTAGTATTAAATAAAATTCAATGAATCTATATATTTTTATTTTTTATTTATATCTATGAGTAATTTTTCCTTTTTTGTTAATTTTCCTCAATAAATACTGTACACACAGTTCCATATATGTATTAAGGTTTTGGTCTGAATATATAATTATATGAATAAATATAATCATCAATGTATTAAGTATTAACTAATGAAGTAGAATTATTTTTACATCTTATTATTATAAATAAAATTAAAAATTTTACCTTAAATGTACTAATTTAGGTTATATGTGTGGTCAGTTTTTGTTTCTTAAACAAATAATTTAAGATTCGATTATCAACATTTTATACATGAAAAAAATTAGTGGGAAATGATATACTATTTATCTTTATTACTTCTAAAGAAATTATTAAAATTTAGGTTTGGAAAAAGTACCCCAGAGGAGGGGGCAAATAAGTAAATTGGGAAGAGGAAGATTTTTGAACGGGCACGAAGGTAGATAGACTCTAATTCGGGAGCCCTCTACATTGGAAACTGAACCCGGATATAGGGTATGTTTAGATAATCTTTTTAAAAGTGGATTTATAAAAAAAAAAAGACTTGAGCAGCTTTTAAAAAAAATTAAAGAAAAATTTATAAAAAAATAATTTTAAATAATTAAGTATTTGAATAATTATTTTTAAAAATATTTTTATTATTAAAAAATTATGAAAAATAGTATTAATATTAAATGAGAAGAGATGAGAGGAGATAGGGTATAAAAAAAATACGAAAGAGGAGAGAGTATAAAAAAATATAAGAGTAATATAGTAATTTGTTAATTCATAAACTATTTTACAGTTCCATAAATTACTCTAATTAATTTATCAGAAATTTTAATTTTAAATTATAATTTAATCTAAAAATTTATTTAAATAAATATAATTATTTATTTTAAAAATTTTTAAAACTTAAATTTTACCCAAATCTCTTAATCTAAACACACACATAGACTTATTATTAAAATAATACTAAATTTTAAAACTCAAAATTAATTAATTTATTATACTTTATAAATTATTTATTTAAAATAAATAATAATATATTTTTACAGTAATGTTTTATTTAAAATTTTTAAATTTAATTAGTATTTTTAAGAAAATTTCCTATTGTTATAACTATTTTTTAAACGAAAACTTTATTTATTAAGAAATTCAAGAGAGAAAAATAAAATCCATATAGCGAAATGTGGTGACCAGTTGGTCAGTCACGTATCAGTGGGGGATTTTCCTATATCACTTTCCTCCTTCTTACTCGGTTTACGTGTCCTAATCTCTGCCGAACGTGTATCTCTCTATCTTGTGGTTCCTATTTTATTAAAGACAAATTGGTCCTTTTTTATTGGAGAAATAATAAAATAAAAACATTTTACATGAGTCTGACTGTCTGAGCACTTTTTTTGTGTGATAATTCTTACGTACGTGGGGAAAAATAGTCCTCCCAAGTTTTTAAAATAAAAGGACTGAAAGATGATCTCTATAATGTTTTTTTTTTACAAAAAAAAAAAAAAGGTAAGAGAAAGAGAGGACGAAAACCAATATTTGTCTGTCTTGCATTTGGTAAGGAGAGGCCTATTTGAGAAAAATCCACTATGGTTGAAGCTATATATCTCATTAACAATGAGCTCTTCAAAGATCGGTTTTTTAATAGTTGGATAAGATAAGAGAAATTCATTACTACCCTAATGCAGAATCAGCCTGTTACCTTCAACCATATGTTAAGAGGAGGGAAAAGTGTTGCAAATTTATTGGCGTGCCAAATACACTAATTAGATACTATTTTTTTTTTATATATAGGAGATTTTTAAAAAAAATATTGAGCTTATTGTTGAGATGGTAAAATGGGTTCACTTGCCAAAAATAGGTCAGTCCCATTTTAGAAGCAAGCTACAAAATACCAGCCCAAACCCACCCGTTTTAGGGACAGGCTAGCCCGCGACTTGCCCTTTGTTTTTAATTTTTAATATTTTTAAAAAATTATTTATACATTTTTAGAATACTAATAAATTTTTTAATATTATATTAGTATAATTAAAAAATAGTTAATATTATACTTTTAAAAATTTCTATTTTTTATAAAATAAATAAATTTTATAACTATAAATCTAAATAAACATTAATATAATATTAATTAATTATAATATATCAACACATATTAATAAATAAATAATTATAGTTACTAGTATTTAATAATAAAAGTATTCAAAATAATATTTAGATAAAATAAATAATAATTGTTTTTAATTTTTAATATTTTTAAAAAATTATTTATAAATTTTTAGAATACTAATAAATTTTTTAATATTATATTAGTATAATTAAAAAATAGTTAATATTATACTTTTAAAAATTTCTATTTTTTATAAAAAAAATAAATTTTATAACTATAAATCTAAATAAACATTAACATAATATTAATTAATTATAATATATCAACACATATTAATAAATAAATAATTATAGTTACTAGTATTCAATAATAAAAATATTTAAAATAATATTTAGATAAAATAAATAATAATATTAATAATTTATAAAAAAATTTAGCCTATTTAAAAATAGGCTAACTCACCAATCTCAACCTATCTCAAATCAGGCTAACAAAACTCGCCCCATTTTTTCAACTCCATGCTAAAATTGTTTACGTGATATTCCTCCAGCCAAGTATAATAGAAGCATATGTCCTTAGATGGAAGTGTAATATCACCCCTTCAATGGTCAAATATAAGCCCCTATGATCAACACAAATCATATAAATCGAAGTTTTTTTTTTTTTGGGTCAAATTAACAGAAAATTCAATCACAATTTTCTGTTTATTTTAAAACATTTTTTTTTATAAAATCCCATTAAAACTTAGTTAAAGCACAAGTCTTGAACCACTTAAATTAATCAAAATTTTCAGTAATTTCTCTACGTACTAGTTTTATTAAATTAAATGATACCACATGGGAATTATGATGACAATCATTAAATTGTTTTACATAATAAAAGTATTAGTTTTGCCTTCCAATATCAATATTTAGGACAAAAAAAAAATAGTAATATTAGTATCCGTTAGTACTTGTGTCTGACAACTGATCAAGGATCGGCAATTAATCCACCGAAGGCGGCCCAATCCCTAACACTTCACCGAGCTTCGGTGGTGCTCGCTTGACTCTACGCCATCGGTGCAATGTGGCGGAAACCTCACCATTCTAACATCTGATTCACACATTTAGAAGAAGGAAAGCGAATTTCTGATCAATCCCTTGAATCTACATATTCAGTGACCATGAAGTTTCGTTACGCTATGGTGTGTTCTTCGAACCAGAACCGAAGCATGGAAGCTCACTCCCTCCTCAAAAGGCAGGGCTTCGATGTGTGTTCTTACGGAACTGGTGCTCACGTTAAGCTCCCTGGGCCCTCCCTTAGAGAACCCAATGTCTATGATTTTGGAACTCCCTACAAGCAGATGTTCGACGATCTTCGCAGAAAAGACCAAGAACTGTATCCTCCTTCTTTTTCAACTATTTTCCTACCCGTCTTTGTTTTTTCATTCACTTTTGTCTTCTTTGTTCGGCCAACACGATAACAGAACTCTGCATATCTCATTGTTCGGGCTAGTATACTTACATTGATTGATGTGTTCGAATTTTCATAAAATGAATTCACTTCTGTAATTTGTGGTTTTTGCATTCATAAATTGTAGAAGTGTTGATACGGGATGGTTTACCGAGCAAACAGGAAACAATAATTCTTCTCCCTTTTTTAGCTCCAGCTGTTCTGCTTTAGGGATAATTTTGGTGGAGCAAGAGCTTTTCTGCATTTGTTAGTAAACTTTACATGGATATATGGTTGCCTTGCACGCTATGTCTTAAAGTGTCTAAAATGTCAATAGTGTAAGATACGGAATTAACACACACGTTGTTGTTCATTATTCCTGCATTAGCATCAACTGCACTTCAATTCTTGCTCATTGTACTATTAAGGTTGAACCTTAATGAGAGTGCAGCTACAAGCGAAATGGAATTTTGCCAATGCTTAAAAGGAATTCAACAGTAAAATTGGCACCTCAGCGATGGCAAGACAATGCTGCTGATGGATCCTTTGACATCGTTTTTACATTTGAAGAAAAAGTTTTTGATATGGTTGTTGAAGGTTCATAATTTTTCCCAAGTTTCATTCTTTTTGCTCTAGGTCCATTCTAAAGATAATGCATGTGGTTGCTTCCCTGGAAAAACAAGGGTTATCCTTGGATCAAATTTTATAATGGGTTAAATTATAATGAAGTTAAAAATTGGTTCTAGGTGGACTTTGATTTTACAGGAAATGACTCTCTTGCCTAACTGTGAGTCATTTTCATTTTGAAAAGCACTCAGCAAGTAAAAGCTCTTATAACAAAAGTAAGAATGCTTTGAGGTGTCATGTATGGAGTTATGTCTTGCTTTTTGTATTGGCCATGTTACTTTCTATAATATCTTACGAAGTATTACAACATAAAACCTATTTGTCAGTATAACCTTAAAGATGAGACCATAGATAATTGACAGTTGTATAAAAACGGTGTGTAGTTTTTAGTATTATCAATTTCAAATAGATTCAGAGCTTAATGGAATGTTGCTAATAATTATTGTTCTGTGAGTAATGTTGTTTTACAAAATTTGAAATCATCCTTTGTTCATTACTAGTTATATAAATGCACAGATGTGCATATTCATCTTCTATGCCAAATGTCCTCTCTATAATGCATGGGACAAGAAGTTCATTCCACTTCTGCTTATTCTGTTTAATATCTCTATACTATTTTGTTTCAACTTTTTTTTAAAAGAATATGTAAAGTTTATTAATCTAGATAGCATTGCATGGCTGAACATCTCGAAGGCATCTCACTTTGTAGATAAAGCAGGGAAGATAAATGATAATTCTCTCATTCCTCTATTATAATACAAATTTATAGTTATGGTCCCTCTAGATATTTTATCATCTCTATAAAGTCTCTGTCATAAAAAGAATTTTGGGAGAGATATTTTGTGGGCTTTGTATGTTAAACTAATCGAGAGAACAATAATGATGTTTGTTTGGAACCAAGAATTTGCAAGGTGATTGCATATATAATTTATTTTTTACCTTTTCTTTATTCTCGTTTAAAACAGGACTGCAATGCATCAAAGTGGGATTCTGTGTTTAATATGGTTTCTTACTGCAATAGTTGCGAGAATAGCTTTATGGATACATTGTTTGTTGTGTTAGAAAATTTCCTTAGAGACATGGTGATTGAAAAGACCATATCGAGTCCTATGGTCTTGAGCGTAGATCTGAGTCTGACTGTTCTGTAAAACTCTGCAGATCTCCACAACAGAGACCATGTTCTGATGAAAACTGCGTTGATTATAAACTTGGAGGTGAAAGATAACCACGAGGAGGCTGCCCTTGGAGCAAGGCTTACTTTAGACCTTTGCCAGAATGTCTGTTTCATTCATGCTATTATATCTTCCCATTGTACTCATGGTATCCCTACACTATTAGCTGACTTCCTATGATATATCTTTGCACAGATTGAAGCAGTTGAATCATGGGAGGAGTCCATTGATGACATTGTTGCCGCTTTCGAGAAACAACACCGGCGAAAGCTGTTGTACAGCGTCTCCTTCTACTAAAGAACGATCCAAAGTAGGTCATCTCGTTCTCATTGTTGCCCTTATAAAATTTTGTCGTATCCTGGGAACCGTCTCTCTGCATAGTTAAGGCGGCGTACATCTATTCAAATGTACTCCCCCTAATACAAGCTGCCATTTAGTTTATTTTAGGGAGAATTGAGAATCAAGGTATTAAAAATTAGACTGATGATTAAAATGGTCTAGTTAGTGAGTCAGTTTAGGGTCAACTTGGTTTTAATTATAATTAAAATAATATAATTTAACTAAAAATATTATATTTAACTATAAATATTTATATTTTTAATTAATTTTAGATTGTACTTGTATGAGATTGGAGTGCTTGCATGGAAAACAAATCATATCCTATTTTTAATATGGTTATCTGTCTATTATTATTTTTTATTATTCTCATCAATGTCAACAAGAATATATTCATGTGTCCGTCTTCCTGTCCACGAAAAAGAAAGTAAAAAATAAAAAATAAAAAATGGCTTGGTCTCCTAATTTTATAATTGACTATTATTCTCGTGATTTTTCACCCTTGAATGGTTGTTTTTGTTTAAACATAAGTTCTATTTTATCCAATAGTAAAAAAGTAAACTTTTTCATTTTGTCCCATTTTTTTTTAAATAAATTGAATATACCCACAACAATTTCTCATTGACTCTGGATTAGGTGAAGTTGGGTCAGTCTGGCCAAATTGGATATGCGATGTTTTTCTTTCTTTATTTTTTTTTATAAGAGAGGGCAAGAAGTAAATAAAATTAAAAAAATTTAATCATATATACTCTGAAGCTATTGAGTGCTACAACTATGAAGGACACATGTTAAATATAATATATCTAGAAAGATCATTTTTTTGCTAGCATATTTAAAGGACACATGTCAAATATAATAAATTTAAAAAGATTTTTTACATCTTATTCACAAATTGTATTCCTGAATCCTTTATCCCAAGTAGTCTAGAGTCCTTAGAAAATAACTCATTCCTTTTATTCAGCTGTATTATAGATTCTAATAAAAAGGGAAAACTCATATAACTACTTACTATTATAGTCTCTAATTATTTCTCCACACTAAGTTTTATTATTGGATAAAGTCATGACACTATCAATATTAATTTTAACCCAGTCTATAGGTGACGGTTGACATCTTAGATTATGTGTGAAGGACAAATATCTCAAATTAGCATAATCAAGAACTTGAACATATTTCCTCTAAGTTTGTGAAATAACAATCTCTAGATGCTTCGTTGTGTGGCACATTGATTAAAGACAATCATATTTATTTAAAATAATGATTTAAAAGTGAGTGGTCTAATAAGTCACGATTGCAATTATATAATCTAATTAAATATATAAAAATTTGTCTATAATTATGAAAAAACTAATATTTAAAATAAAAAAATATCAATTTATAAATAAATAAATAAAACAGTTTTGTATAGCTTGAACATAATTCAACAAAAAAAATATTAAAATATAAATTTAATGGATCGTTATTTCTTTTCTTTTTAAACTCAATGACATCGTTTCATGTTGAAGAGAGAAAAATATGTAAAATCCCATCTGATTAACCATGTCGCACTGTGTTAATCTTAGATTAACCAAGTTGATCCCATGTCACACGTAATCCATTTCAAGTGATTGCCCAAAAAATACCCGGAACACACGCACACGCACACGCACATATGCACATACATGATTTGGCAGGAATGGGAGTTGTGAAAGTAAGGTCCATACCAAATTGCATAACTGCGGGTGATTTTTCTTTTCACCTTTTGCTTTGGAAATTTCTTGTGGCATCATCATCAGTTATTTCTTAGGATTTTTTTTTCCCACAGGAAACGGTCAAACACAAGAAACTTGTTAATAATCTTAGGACTTGGATTTTCACTAAATATTTTTTCCCCATCTTCCCTTTCATTGACATAATATTCGTGGCGAGGTGAGTACGTGTGTACGGCCTATAGTTAGATCTCTGAAGATTTTGCTGAAAGATAAATTGTAAATAACTAAATATATATTTAGAATCTTGTAAATATGAAAGTCTCAATGGCAAATCATGAGTAACATATAATTTAAATATTTTATTTACCACCAAAATTTTTATATTTGCAATTGTGTGATATATTTGTAATTTATTTCTTGATAAAACTTTTAGAATCTAACTATTATTAAATTAATTTTAAAAAGCCATTGTTATTCATTTTATTTTACATGGTGAAAATTTTTCATTATGTTTTATTTATTAAAATGGTGTGTGACCAATAAAGTTTGACAAAACTAGTAAATGAATGTGGTTCTTTAAACATGATATTTTATGTTTGAATCACGTCGTTATGGGTATATTTAGTTTGGAGGATTAGTATCTAAATTTGTTTTTAGTAGAAATTAGATATAATCTCTTAACTGATAATTTAAGAGACTGATCCTCCGGAGTTGTATAGATTACTAAAATATATTTTATTTCTCTCAACAAAATATTTTTTTATATATATACAGTCTAGTTCAAACTTATGATATCATATTTAAGGGATCTAGTTATATATTAGTTATGCTAAATTTTGTTGGTGTATGCATATGTTGATGATTGTTTTTCATGCATAAAATTAGACAATTTTTTTAACCACTGTGCATAAAGTCTAAAGTAAATACAAATGATGCTATTGATAATTTATAAATAGTTTAATTTGTTATAAATTTTTATTTTATATTAAAATATGTAGTATATGGTATTCTCTCCATATTGTTGTTGATTGAATTGTTATGTAAAGAGGAAAACCTTTTTACGCCATAAATCTTAAGAAGATGGTAGATCTTGTATTTAAGATAAGATTTCGTATAATATATTATATGGGCATGTAAGAAAAATGATTAGTGTCATTAATCCGCCCCACACTTATAATAATACGAAAAGCTACCAACTAATGGGTACTGCTTAGCAATTCTTCTTTGAAGCTTGGATTTGAATTTCTTTCAAATCTTCAACGGTCAATATTCAAATCCTCCCTCCTTAACAAACATCTCCCTCTTGAAATCTTCTTCGCCTCTCTGTTTTGAATCTATTTCGTCCCACCAACATTCATCACATATAAATTCCTCACCCCCACAAAACAAAACCAATTTCAACTTCACATTCTCAATCTTTGCATTATTTGTTCTCCTTCCCTTCTCTCAGATTTCTTCTCTTTTAATCTTCACAAATGGTGCTGAGATGAAATCCAAGAAAGAACAAAAGAACAGAAAGCTCAATCTGGAGCTTGTTATTCCAAACCATTTCATTTGTCCTGTTTCTCTTGATTTGATGAAAGATCCCATCACGTTATCATCTGGAATCACCTACGATCGTGCGAGCATCGAAAGGTGGTTCGAAGATAGGAATTTCACGTGCCCTGTAACGAATCAGATTCTCTCGAGCTTCGATCTCGTTCCTAATCACTCGCTTAGGGTTATGATTCAGGATTGGTGCGTTGAGAATCGAGGATTTGGGATAGAGAGAATTCCGACTCCCAGAGTGCCTGTTTCTCCAACCCAAGTCGAAGAGATTCTTCTTCATCTTAAGGCCTCGGTGTCGCGTTTGGATTGGTATGGTTTTCTAAAGGTGTGCAGATAATCAAGGAATGGAGTTCTGAGAGCGAGAGAAACAGAAGGTGTATTGTGGACAATGGTACTCCTAGTTTATTAGCCTCTGCATTTCGTGAATTCGCGAATGATTCCGTTGAGGAAAATGTGAGTTTGCTGGAGGATATTCTGAATGCCCTAAATTTGATGCTTCCGCTCCAATTCGAATCCCAGAAAATTTTGCAATCTTCAGATGCCTTGCTTTGCTTGGTTTGGTTCTTGAAGAATCAAGATCTTTCCAGAAAACAAAATGCCATTGTTGCTTTGAGAGAGATCCTTTCTTCTCGTGATGAAGAGACTTTTGAGACCGTGGCAGAAATCGAAGGGACCATTGAGCTATTAGCGGAGTTCATCAACAAGAGAATTAACCCAACAATCACGAAAGCTTCAATGGGGATTGTTTATTACTTGGTTTCATCTTCTTATCCATCAATTGAGAAGGTGAAGCTGGAATTTGTTGGCCTTGGTTTGATCTCTTCACTTCTGCAGATCCCGCAGACAAGAGCCTATCTGAGAAGGCTTTAGGTGTTTTTGATTCACTCTGTGACTGTCAAAAAGGAAGAGAAAAGGCTTTCAGTAATGCTCTAACAGTTCCTGTGTTGGTGAAGAAGATTTTGAGGGTTTCGGCTTTGGCAACAGATCACTGTGTCTCTGCTATTTGGAAGTTAAGCAGATATGGATCTAAAGATGATGATGATGAAGAAGATGAAGCAGAAGAACCTCTGATTGAAGCACTTCAAGTTGGTGCGATTCAGAAGCTGTTGGTGGTGTTGCAGGTTGGTTGTGGTGATGAGACGAAGGAGAAAACAACAAAGCTTCTGAAACTGTTGAATCCTTATAGGGCCGGCTTGGAATGCATAGACTCAGATTTCAAGAATATCAAGGGGTCATTTTGAAGCTCAAATTCTTAGAGATTTTGGTGAACATGAAATTATTTCCTTAGAATTAGTAAAAGATAGGGTTAGAAGAATCCATACATAGAGAGGTAAGAGTTGATAGGAGATTCATTTTGTACATTGCAGTCAAATTAAGATCATACTTACAATAGTTTCTGCGTGGTTTGTGATTTTATGCAGACCATGTTAGATATTTATTATTTATTATGATCTATTTAGATATTAATTAGGATAATTAATAAATATTTCTGAGTGTGGCCCGTAGTCATTGGGCCCAGTCCAGGAGGGTTATTGACTCAGTTTATTTAAGGTTAATTTCCTGATGGTGGAAATTAACAACACAATTCATTTGAGTGTGAGATCTCATTTTCTGAGTCCAGAGCGAAACCTATTCTCAGCTCGCTTTTGAAGGTTCCCCACTGGTGACGGCTAATAACAAGTTGCCATCACTGTGCCTAATCACCAGTTGGAAGAACCTGTTGTTTATCTGACAGTGTTCTCTTTTGACAGGTATCTCATTTGATTCCAATTCTCCTCAGATCAATCAAGTTAATGGCAAGAGGTAACTTTAAGTCTTCCGCTGCATCTCATATAAGTTTATATTTGAGTATGATATAATCTGGACTGATTATAGTACTTTAGAGATCTTTATTTCCTAACATGTGGTATCAGAGCCTTGTTTAAGATCATCTTGCCTTACTTATGATCATTTTGTTCTCATAAATAACAATATGAGATGAATATGGGATCAGGAATTTGTTTTATTCTTTAATTCTTTAACCATTTTTTAATTTTCTTTCCTCCACTGTCCCATGACGGTGAGAGAGTTCTGTGAATCGGTGTGAGAGAGCGAGAGAGAGAACAGGTTACCACCGTTGCTGAGAGGTTGCTGAAGATAGCCGTGGGAGTCACCGGTTGGGGTCTCCACGTTAAGCTGCAGTGAAAAACACCCCAGAAAAGCCCTGTGAAGAGTCGCCGGCGTCGCCTTCCTCGGTGAAAGTCGCGGCTACTGCAGGTCTGCTAGATCACCGTAGACTCACCAGAAAGTGGTCGTAAGAGCAATCGTGCAGGTCGCCGTTGGAACCACTGCCCAAGGAGCTCCAGATCGCCGGGCGTTGTCTGCTGAAAGGTTCCCGTCGGCGACTGCTCGGGCTGGGGTCTCGCGGCGCGCCTGGTTTCTGTCGGGTCACGGCTGTGATTCGGGTTAGGTTAACCCGACTCACTGTTAGGGCAACCCGCAACGGCGCGTTTCATTTCTGACTAAAACGCGCCGTTTCATTTAATTGAATTTAAAAAAAAAAAATTTGCAGCGTTCTGGGCTGCTGATTTGGGCCGACGGAAATTATAATTTTTTTTTTGGGCTCACTGCTGGGCCATTTTGTTTTCAGGCCGAAAAAAAAAAGGGTTTCTGGGCTTCTTGCGTTTTGGGCCTTCAGTTTTGGATTTTGGTCAGTTTTTTTTTTCAGAAAATGATTTTTGGGCCTGATTTTGAGTTTTGGTTTCTGGAAATTATTTTGGGCCCTATTTTTGGACTTTTGTGTATGGGCCACTTGGTTTTATTTCCAAAAAATTATTTTTAGCCAATTAAGTTGATTTTTCAGAAAATCTTTTAATTACTATTTTATGCACTGTAAATGTTTAAAATTAATTTCTTTATTATTTTAATTTTGGAAAAAGGTATTTACAAATTTTAATTTTTATGTTATTTAATTGCCTATTTTGTTTTTAATTTCTCCCAGGGCAATTAAATTAACAGTTTAATTTTGTAAAAATCTTTTGAGTTGAAATTAATTGTTAGACATTTTTGGGTGCATGAAATAGTGGAAGAATTTTAATATTAATTTATTAAATGCTCCATTTTGTTGTGCATATTTGGATTTATATGCACGTTATTGATATTTGTGATGAGCATGCAGTTTTGTGAGGAGTAGCCACAGCATCCTCATTTATTTGTGTTGCGTGCATTAATTAATCACATATAGATTTAAAATATCAATGATAATTAAATGTATAGTTGTGATTTATCTTTGCCCACAGGTAGATATCTCATAATTGTACATTTAATTAGGGGAGAATTAATTTCTCAATTAAATTGTGCATATTTGGATTTTCAATGCACGTGAATGATATTTGTGATTAGCGTGCAATTCCTTGAGGAGTAGCCACAACATCCTTGTTTATTGAATCTGTTGCATGCATTTATTAATCACATCTGGATTGAAAATATCATTTGTAATTAAATGTATAGCTATGATTTATCTTTGCCCACAGGTGGATATCTCATAATTGTACATTTAATTAGGGTGGGATAGAATGGCCTCGTTGTTTTCTAATTAGCCCACAGGCATTGGGAAATTACGAATGCGTTCTAATTCTACCATTTGAGATAAATACCTGGTTATGCTAATGTCTTTGCCCACAGGTAGATATTAGTGATACGTATTTATACTGCTTGCATGCTACATTTGAGCTAAGCATGCATACATGGCACAGTGACTTGTGATTGCTTCAAATTATTAATGTGAGCTTATTTTGTGTTTGTCTGTTCTCATTTTGCAGATCCAATTGCTGCTCCCAGGATTATGGCTGATGTAAGCAACAAAACAATCTTAGATGGTAGCATTAACTATGCTGACTGGAGAGATGATGTTTTGCTGCAGCTTGGTTTCTTGGACTTGGATTATGCCTTGAGGTTCGATAAACCTCCTAGACCTGATGATGCCTCCGATGATAGAGAGGCAAAGGAAAGGTATAATATGTGGGAGCAGAGTAACCGCTTGTCTCTTCTGCTTATACAACAAAGGATCACTAGGAGCATTAGGGGTGCAGTCCCTAAGTGCGACACAGCCAAAGGATACTTGGAAGCCTTGGATAAGCAATTCAAGCCGACAGACAAGCAGATGGGTGGTGCCATCATGTCTGAACTATGCACTATGAGGCTTACAGGTATTGGCAGTGTGAGGCGACAAATTATGGAAATGAAAGGTATGCTTTCATCGTGTGTTACTTTTGAGTCTAACTTTTCTAGCGTTAATGATGACACTTGGTGGATTGACACTGGTTCGATGATCCACATTTCGACTACCATGCAGGGCTTTCTGTCAAGCAGGTCTCCACATCCCAATGAGGAATCTGTCCTTTCAGGCAGTGGGAGAGGAGATCCTATGAAAGCTGTTGGAACCTTTCGCATTCATCTTTCAAATCAAAATGTTTTGGAACTCTATGATGTTTTCTATATTCCCTCTTACAAGAGGAATTTGATTTCTATGTCAAAGCTCATTCCATTTGATTATCATCTAGTTCTTTCTAAGAAACGTATGACTTTGACAAAGAATTCAGTTTTGATTGCGAATTTGGTTATGATTGATGGCTTGTTCAAGATTGTTTCTGATTCGCCTCAATCTCTTTCTGTTACGCATGGTACTAAGAGAAGTGTCATCGATGAGAATTCTTATAGCCTGTGGCATAGGAGATTGGGTCATATCTCCGTTGACAGAATCAAAAGGTTAAATAAAGAAGGAATTCTTCCATCTTTAAACCATTCGGAGTTTGATTCTTGTGTGGACTGCATAAAGGGAAAGCAAACCAATAAGTCACATAAAGGGGCTAGAAGAAGTTCTGAGTTGCTAGAAATTGTACACACGGATATTTGTTGCCCTGATTTGACTGCGCATGGTCGAAAGTACTTTATCACCTTCATTGATGATCACTCACGATACATGTATGTCTACATGCTTTATAATAAAAGTGAAGCATTAGATGCTTTCAAGGATTATAAAGTAGAAGTAGAAAAACAGATTGGGAAACCAATCAAGATTGTGAGATCAGACCGTGGTGGTGAGTATTATGGCAGATACACTAGTGAAGGACAAGCAGCAGGTCCATTTGCTGAATTTCTTCGAGAGCAAGGTATAGTGGCTCAATACACTATGCCTGGATCACCTGATATGAATGGTGTAGCTGAGAGAAGAAATAGGACCTTGCTGGACATGGTTAGGAGCATGATGAGTAGCTCCAAACTGCCATCTTCTCTGTGGAAGGAAGCACTCAAGACAGCCACATATATATTGAACAGGGTTCCAACAAAGGTAGTGTCCAAGACACCCTTTGAAATCTGGAAAGGATGGAAACCCAGTTTAAATCATTTCAAGATATGGGGTTGTCCTGCGGAAGTAAGAGTGTATAATCCACAGGAGAAGAAGTTGGATCCTAAGACCATCAGAGCTTACTTTGTAGGCTATGCGGAGAGGTCTAAGGGTTATAAGTTTTATTGTCCTCCACCTTCTACAAGGTTTGTAGAGTCTAGGAATGCCAAATTTCTTGAGCATGATGTGATTAGTGGGAGTGATTGTCTATCAGATAATCACATAGAGCGAACCACTGATATCATTCATGAGGAGATGTCAATAGTCAATGTTTATCCCACTGTTGAGATTGACATTGAACATGACGTGGACCCTGTGGCTCAAGTTGACGGTGCTGAACAAAATGGACACATACCTGATGGCCAACCTATCACACAAGTGGAACCACCACAAGCTGTGATAGAGGATGTCATTGTTCAGCAACCTGGTTCAACCCAAGAGGTTGAATTGAGGAGGTCAACTAGAGAGAGAAGATCGGCATTACCTGATGACTATGTAGTGTATTCTGCTGAGGTTGACTGTGATGTAAGTGTTGAGAATGATCCTTTGTCGTTTACTCAGGCTGTGAGGAGTGTGAACTCCAAGTTGTGGCATGATGCTATGATTGATGAAATGAATTCCATGGCAAACAACCATGTTTGGGAACTTGTAGAGTTGCCTAGTGGGTCTAAGGCCATTGGCTGTAAATGGGTTTACAAAACCAAGAGAGACTCACAAGGTAACATCGATAGGTACAAGGCTAGGTTGGTTGCAAAGGGATTCACTCAAGTGGAAGGAATCGATTACAGTGAAACATTTTCACCTGTATCCAAGAAAGATTCATTCCGAATCATCATGGCGTTGGTTGCCCATTTTGATCTGGAGTTGCACCAGATGGATGTTAAGACTGCTTTCCTCAATGGTGAACTGGAGGAAGAAGTCTACATGAAACAGCCTGAGGGTTTTGTTGCAGAAGGTAAAGATCAATTGGTGTGCAAGCTGAAGAAATCAATATATGGTTTGAAACAGGCTTCACGGCAGTGGTACTTGAAGTTCCATGAAGTGATCACGTCATTTGGTTTCGTTGAGAACATCATGGATAATTGTATATACCACAAGGCTAGTGGGAGTAAAATCATATTCTTGATTTTGTATGTGGATGACATATTACTTGCTACCAATGATCTGGGACTATTACGTGAGGTGAAACAGTTTCTGTTCAAGAGCTTTGACATGAAAGACATGGGTGAGGCTTCTTATGTCATTGGCATAAAGATCCATAGAGATAGAACCCAATGTCTTGTAGGCTTATCTCAAGAGGCTTACGTTGTCAAAATTCTTGAACGATTCAGGATGCAGAACTGTTCATCTAACGTGGCTCCTATTGAAAAAGGAGACAAGTTTAGTCTAAGTCAATGTCCTGAAATCGAGCTTGATAGGAAACAGATGGAAAGGGTCCCATATGCCTCAGCGGTAGGAAGCTTGATGTATGCGCAGGTTTGTACAAGACCTGACATCGCTTTTGCTGTGGGTATGTTGGGAAGATTCCAAAGTAATCCTGGGGAAGCACATTGGACAGCTGCAAAGAAGGTGTTTAGGTACCTGCAAGGCACTAAACACTACATGCTCACATACAGGAGAACAGACAGTTTGGACGTGATTCGATACTCAGATTCAGATCTTGGAGGATGCGTAGACTCCAACAAGTCTACATCTGGCTACATCTTCCTATTGGCAGAAGGAGCTATATCGTGGAGAAGCGCTAAGCAAACTCAAACAGCTCCTTCTACCGGTGATGCTGAGTACATTGCGTGTTTTGAAGCAAGTTCACAAGCTATTTGGATAAGGAATTTCATTGCTGGGCTTAAGATTGTGGATTCAGTCTCTAAGCCAATCAGAATGTACTGTGATAACACAGCTGCGGTGGCCATAGCGAACAACAAAAGGAATAAAAGTCGCAGCAAGTTTGTTGAACTTAAGTTCCTTTGCTTGAGAGAGAGGGTTCAAGATGGCCAAGTTTCAGTTGAACGTATCAGTACATTGGACATGTTGGCTGATCCTTTGACGAAAGGATTGAAGCCGAATATCTTTGTCACACATGTACCTCATATGGGACTTCGTCATACTTTTGATTAGTGGAGGTATGAGCAATAAAATTATATTTTGTGGTTTATCATTTCAATTTGTGATTGTATACATTTGTGTTATTGAATTGATAAACATTGAGACAGGAACCTATGAACATTGAGTTCATGTATATTGTGATACCCATTATGTGATGGTGCTACATGTAATACTTGGAAGGTAATACCCGATAAAAGGGGACTTATCGCCTTGATTCTTGTAGCGCGACATCAGTTTACCTGGACAGGGTGATGACATTGAGTATACGGGCCAAGTGGGAGAATGTTAGATATTTATTATTTATTATGACCTATTTAGATATTAATTAGAATAATTAATAAATATTTCTGAGTGTGGCCCGTAGTCATTGGGCCCAGTCCAGGAGGGTTATTGACTCAGTTTATTTAAGGTTAATTTCCTGATGGTGGAAATTAACAACACAATTCATTTGAGTGTGAGATCTCATTTTCTGAGTTCAGAGCGAAACCTATTCTCAGCTCGCTTTTGAAGGTTCTCCACTGGTGACGGCTAATAACAAGTTGCCATCACTGTGCCTAATCACCAGTTGGAAGAACCTGTTGTTTATCTGACAGTGTTCTCTTTTGACAGGTATCTCATTTGATTCCAGTTCTCCTCAGATCAATCAAGTTAATGGCAAGAGGTAACTTTAAGTCTTCCGCTGCATCTCATATAAGTTTATATTTGAGTATGATATAATCTGGACTGATTATAGTACTTTAGAGATCTTTATTTCCTAACAGACCACACTCTTGTACCTATGATAAGTATGAAAGAAATTTTTTATTCTAAATATAAAAGAGTTATTAATACTTATTTTTTAATTTTATTCTTATTTAAAAGAGATAGGAAAAAATATAAGATTATATAGTATTAAATATCTTGATCTTATTTTTCATATGCATTTAATATACTAAGATAAAATATAAAAAATATACTAATTCTAATTATAAAATCTAATTAATTTTTTTTATATAGATATAAAAATATAAATAAATTAATTAATTATAATTAAATTTAATATTTTTTAATAAATTTATATTTTATAATATTTAGTCTAGTTAAATTAATTAACTATTTTTTTTATTAATTATAATTAATTCTTATTTATAAAAAAATTAATTAGATCTTTTAGATTAATGGTAGTACTATATTTAGTATAGAAGGGAATAGATCATACATGACATCCATTAATCCTATCGCTCAAATAAGATAAGAAAAAGATTATAGCATGATTTTTAAAAAATTTAACTATAATGACATGCATAAAAAAATGTTACATTCTTATAATAAAATTGATTTTAGAAAAGCAGTGATTCAAGGTATATATCGTCGCCAAAGGGCGAATAGTACCCTTCCGTTCATACACAGTCGTCTAGAGCCGTGATCTCATTTCCCCCAGTGAAGATGTTGTCTTCTACAGCAACAAGGTATGCCTTCCTTCAATTTCCCCTCTTTACTCCTTCATCTTCTTCTCCCTTCCTCCTCAAGTTCTTCATTCATTCTCGTTCTCCAAATCCAAACGACATCCCAGATGTCGTTGATTCATTCAATTGCATGCTCCGTAAGCATCCCCCTCCCTCCATATTCGAAATTAACAAAACTTTAGGAGCCATTGTCAAGATGAAGCAGTATCCCACTGCTATTTCACTTTCTTCTCGGGTGGAGTTCAAGGGTTTCACTCCATGTTTGGTTTTTCTAAGCATTTTGATCAACTGTTACTGCCACGTGGGTCAGTTGGATTCTGCTTTCTCTTTATTGGGGAAGATTTTTAAGATGGGTTTTCAACCGAATACTATAACTTTGACTACACTATTGAAGGGACTCTGTATCAATAACATGGTTGGGGACGCTTTGGATTTTCATGATGAGCTAATTGCAAAAGGATTTTTTTTAGATGAAGTTAGTTACGGCGCATTAATTAATGGATTATGTAAAACGGGGAAAGCAACACCTGCAGTCAAATTACTCCGGAAGCTGTCGACACTTGGAATGAAGCCTAATGTAGTTATGTACAGCACAGTGATCGATGGTCTTTGTAAAGATGGATTTGTAGGTGAGGCGCTTGGTTTGTTTTCAGATATGATTGACCAGGGAATATTCCCCAATACGCTCACATACACTTCTTTGATTGATGAATTCTGCAAAATTAATCAATGGAGAGAAGTTAGTCTGTTGCTGAATGATATGCTCCAAAGAGGCATCAACCTGGACGTGATCACCCTTAATATATTGGTGGATGCATTCTGTAAGGATGGAAGGATCATAGAAGCTCAAGCTGTGTTTGCTAAAATCATGAAGATGGGTCAAAAGCCTAGTGATGTTTCCTTTAACAACTTAATGAATGGATATTGTATGATCAATAATGTACAGGAAGCAAAGGAAGTATTTAATAGGATGATTCAAAGTGGTTTAAGACCGGATGTTTTTAGTTATACTATATTGATTGATGGATATTGTAAGAATAAAAGATTGGATGAGGCCATATATCTCTTCAAGAAAATGCGTTCGAGAAATTTGGTTCCCAACATGGCAAGTTATAATTCTCTTATTAATGGCTTGTGCAAAGGAGGAAGAATCTAATATTGGTTCGTGATCTTCTTGATGAGATGCGTCAGAGTGGTCATCCTCCGAATCTAATCACCTATAATGTCTTGTTACATGCATTATGCAAAAGGCGGGATCTTGATCGAGCGATTGCATTATTTGAATATATTGTCAGAGAAGGAATTCCACCTACTGCCCGTACCTACAATATTCTTATGGATGGTTTGTGCACAGGTGGAAGACTAAATAAGGCCAGAGAAATTTTTCAGTATCTTTTGATGAAAGGTCACCATCGAAATGTTGTGTCCCATACTATTATGATAAAAGAACTTTGTAAAGAGGGTTTGTTTGATGAGGCAAAGGCCCTCCTTGATAAAATGGAAGACAATGACTGCAGTCCAAACATAATAACTTTTAAAACTATTATTGGACGTCTTCTTGATAAAAAAGAGGATGATATGGCTGAGAAGTTTCTTTATAAGATGGTTTCTAAGGGTATGCTGTTAAATTGAAACAAGGTAAGAGCCTCTATTGTTTATATGTTTGTATTAGAAGTTGCTGGACCTGATTACTGTTGATGTTCTGCTCAAGTGATAGGTTTAGTAAATATATTTTGTATCTGTTTCATTGCCAATGTCACATTTTTGTCTTGATATGGCGTTGTGCTTTCTTCTTTATTGGCTCAATACTAATTTGATTTATGTTGAAAGATATGTAAATTTACGTTGTCTATGTTCCATATTATCATCCTTTATAATCAGCTTGAGAGCCTCTGTTTTATGTTCAAACTTATTTTCTGTCGATTGAATGGCAATATTTAATCAGGCTCACCATGACTCTACAAAATTTAATTTAATGTTAAGAACTTAGCAATATTCTCCTTCCCCGCCTTTGCTTTTTCTACATTATTTCTCATTCCCTGCCATAGGGAAGGAAAAGCAGATTGGACAAGCTAGTTTTAACTGCATATTCCCTTCTGCTGCTGTGCCTGGTGGTGCCTAGGGGGACTCCATTTTTTCGATCGATTTACGAATTCTTCGATTGTTCACTCACCAGAAATAGCTTCTCATCATTGCTAATCATGTCGACGTCAACAATTTCTACATATCAAGAGAAGATCTGAAGCCAGCGGTAAAGGTTAACACAAATTTCTAATGTCAAGTCACGTATATTTGACTGACACAACACTGCTGCTTTGCTATGTGCAAGCGTGCTGTTACAAACTACAGTTATAATGGACAAAGCTCAAATATTTGAAATCAAATCATGACCCTCAACATTATGCCAATCTTTCTTGATACAGAGACAACTAGGTGATGTTTCCTAGGGTTAGTGAAACAACAATGGAAAGGAGAGATGAAAAACAATTTTCCACAGTGAACGTAAATCAAGGAGATTGTTTAAGATAACTCGACCATCTGCAAAATATACCTTCTGTGTTGCTATAAAGGAATGCTTATCAAGTCGCAAAACCTTGCAAAATTCACACTCTCGTATAGTTGAAGATTGAGGTATATCACAAAGAAAAGAAACCGCGGCAAAGAAACAGCAGTTTTGCAAACACTATGTACACTTCGTTATCAACATCTTCTGTCCTCATCGCAACATATAAAGATGATGTAATGCTATCAGGCACAACTTACAACTTAAGAAATAACATATTGCTATCTGGGGTGGCACTTTACACCGATTTCCCTAAAAGAAGCAAATTGATCAAAGGAGAAATAATTTAGCAATCGACATTAAGAATACTTTTTTTTGCTTGTATTGATTTAACACAACTTCCTTGTTCGGATTGAATATTTCAATACATGCATGAGTGGAATTGCAGATTGAACATTTATCAAAACTCTGAATCAAATTTACTCAAATGTCTACGGTGAGTAAAATATTCTGGTATGTTCTTCATCTTCTATGACATTATCTTTTAAACCATGTGCAGTACAGCAGTTAAAGCTGCATATAAAGGGCAGTTCTGATGTTTTTCTCTGGCTCTACATTATCAATGTCTTATCCAAACTGTAGATATTGGAGGCGACCGTTGCTTTTAATGAAAATGCACAAGGTACAAAAATAAGTGAACTCAGGTTTGAAGGTGTTTTCATATCCTTAAAACTGTTGACAAATTCATGCCAAATGTCTTTCCTTTCCAGTGTCTATCATGCACAACTCAAGCAGAAACACGTTATGATGCAAGAATCAAGAGCTGGAAATTTGGATATATTACGAACTACTTAAACCAAGTGAGCATGAGAGTGACTATAAAGTGCACCTTTGCAAATAAATGCCAAAGAAATGTTCAGATAAATATTGAAATGGGTAACTAGAAATTCATACCAGCTCACCATCGCATACAAGGTAAAATTGATTGGCTACATTTCCTTCCTCCATAATCACTAGGAAAAACTCTTCATGGACTCTGATTGCCTAGCCAGAATTTTAATTAGAAATTTCTGCTAAAAACCGGACAAGCTTCTATACTGTTTCTGTTGTGTGCAACCTAATGTGATATATCAAATAACGGTAGCGCTAAGTGAGGACACAAACTGACATGAAAGACAAAAATGACATTCTATTTAAAACATTGATCTGGTTTAAATGCAGTGTTAGGAAGCGTTGGGTCACAAAGCATGTTTTCTTGGTGCCCTAACACCAACCCCCACACCCCCTCCCAAAAATGTGTTTTCTAATAAAAGAAATCAATATTATTCTCGAGGATATCTCAACATATTTTATCTGCAGTGGGCTTTTTGTATAGTTTCATAATAATGGAGAGGGTTGTGTAATTTGAGCATCTTCCAAGAGAAGGGAGAGCAATTTACTCAAAAAATATGTTTACAAATTCTGAAACCATTTCCACAGTCAATAAGTTTTTTTGGAAAATACCAGTAGGCATAAGCTCAACCAAAATTAAGGAAAACATGACAAACTAACATCAAATAATTGCAGCAAATTTCACTGTTACAAAAACCTTTGCAAGAATAGTGGGTGGAATATCACCTCAGTGTAACTGCGATCATCCTGTAAGCACAAATGGCAGTTTATCGCTTTAGTTAATAATATCAGAGGCATTTTATCCCTAAAACTCTCTGTTTCAGACCCTCTCACAATCAATGCTGTCATATTACCAAGAAGGTAGGCTCTGAGAATCATATCAAAGGAGACATAAACCATGACAAATATCATTTCGCTGACATTGACCGCATGAATGTCTCCATAGCCTGTAGAATGATAAAATAATGCATCGGAACACATATTACAACAACAAAAGTTAGGCCATCTCAGTATTTGATGAAGGAGTGTTAGATTCAACTCTGAGCGAGGGTATGTACCTAAATAATGAATAAACATACATTATTGACTGAAAGGAATAATATGTTGTTGGGAGATATGCCTTTACGCTATCAATATCTTTCACTAAATAAAAAATATTTTAATAAGTATTCAAATTATATGCTTAAAATTACAATAATCTAGCTTTTTCTTTTTAAAAATCTATATTCTAATTTAATTTTTAATATTATTAAGAATTTTTTTATTAAAGATTCTAATATACTATATTGCCTATGATATTTTTTAATATTCCAATGTTACCTCTATATACTAAATATATTAATCTATTTAATTTTAATCTTTAATATAAGAATTAATTAATTAATTTAAACAGACTAATGAATATATAATATGAATTCATTTTCAATAGTTGAATTTTATTATAATTAATCTATTTATTTATTTTAATCTATCTAAAAAAAGTTATATTAATTATTGGAGGATTGTTTAACATGATAAGTGGATATATATATAATGATATGTATTATGTCTCTTATAATTATAATTATAAAATTAATGAGATGGAATATTAAATTTTTTTTCATGTTTTATAATTTTCTAATTTTTGAGAGTGATCAAAGATCTTTAAAAACATATTGCACTGTATATTGTGAAGGTTTTTTTTTCCATGTTTTTATATTTATATTTATGATTAAAATAAAATGATACAAAATTATACTCCGCTCCTTAATATATTATATAATTAGATGGTTGATTTTAATATTAAATATAAAATATATTTTTTATATTTATTAATTTTTTTAAATTATATATATTAATATTTCCTTAATAATAATCAAATAAAAGAGAAAATGAGGGAGTTAATAAATATAATTAGGATATTTTAAAAAAAATATATCATATTAATTACTTTAACTAATTTCTTTAATACAATAAAATTAGTTAAATATGTTATATATTAAATATTAGAAGAGTATAATATCTAGGATAGGAGTGAATAGATCATATATGACATACATTAATTTTATTTTAGAAATAAGAAAAAAAAATTATAGCATGATCTTTTGGAAAGGGAAAATTTGGGGGAAAATCTCTCGTTAAAACTATAAATGTATTCAACGGCGACTCTTTTTTCCCTCCATAATTTTTCCTTGTAAAAATGACATCAGTAAATAATGTTACGTTGCGATAATACAATTACTTTTAATAAAACGGGGGTTGAAGATATATGTCGTCGGCCAAAGAGGGAAGAGACTCTTCTCCCTTTCATACACAGTCGTCTCTAGCCCTGATCTCATTTCCCACTGTGAAGATGTTGTCTCCTACAGCAACAAGGTATGCCTTCCTTCAATTTCCCCTCTTTACTACTTCATCTTCTTCTCGCTTCCTTATCCCTTTACCTCAAATCCTCCATCTCAAGTTCTTCCTTCATTCCCATTCTCCAAATCCAAACGACATCGCAGATGTCGTTGATTCATTCAATCGCCTGCTCCGTAGCCGTCCCCCTCCCTCCATAGTCGAAATTAACAAAACTTTAGGAGCCCTTGTCAAGATGAAGCAGTATCCCACTGCTATTTCACTGTCTTCTCAGGTGGATTTGAAGGGTTTCACTCCATCTTTAGTATTCCTGAGCATTTTGATCAACTGTTACTGCCATGTGGGTCAGATGAATTCTGCTTTCTCTGCATTGGGGAAGATTTTGAAGATGGGTTTTCAACCGAATACTATAACTTTGACTACACTATTGAAGGGACTCTGTATCAATAACATGGTTGGGGGCGCTTTGGATTTTCATGATGAGCTAATTACAAAAGGGTTTTTCTTGAATGAAGTTAGTTACAGCACATTAATCAATGGATTATGTAAAATGGGGAAAACCAGATCTGCTGTTAAATTTCTCCGAAAGCTGCCAAGACTTGCAATAAAGCCTAACGTAGTTATGTATAACACTGTCATCGACGGGCTTTGTAAAGATAGATTTGTAGGTGAGGCGCTTGGTTTGTTTTCAGAAATGATTGACCGGGGAATATTCCCCAACAGGGTCACATACACTTCTTTGATTGATGGATTCTGCAAAATTCATCAATGGAGAGAAGTTAATCGGTTGCTCAATGATATGCTCCAAAGAGGCATCAACCTAAATGTGATCACCCTTACTATATTGGTAGATGCATTCTGTAAGGATGGAAGGATCATAGAAGCTCAAGCTGTGTTTGCTAAAATCATGAAGATCGGTCAAAAGCCTACGGATGTTTCCTTTAACAGCTTGATGAAGGGATATTGTATGATCAGTAATGTACAGGAAGCAAAGGAAGTATTTAATAGGATGATTAAAAGTGGTTTAAGACCGGATGTTTTTAGTTATACTATATTGATTGATGGATATTGTAAGAATAAAAGATTGGATGAGGCCATATATCTCTTCAAGAAAATGCGTTCGAGAAATTTGGTTCCCAACATGGCAAGTTATAATTCTCTTATTAATGGCTTGTGCAAAGGAGGAAGAATCTCATTGGTTCGTGATCTTCTTGATGAGATGCGTCAGAGTGGTCATCCTCCGAATATAATCACTTACAATGTCTTGTTACATGCATTGTGCAAAAGGAAGGATCTTGATCGAGCAGTTGCATTATTTGAACATATTGTCAGAGAAGGAATTCGACCTACTGAATATACCTATTGTATTCTCATGGATGGCTTGTGCACAGGCGGAAGACTAAATAAGGCAAAAGAAATTTTTCAGTATCTTTTGATAAAAGGTCACTATCTAAATGTTGTGTCCTATACTATTATGATCAAAGGACTTTGTAAAGAGGGTTTGTTTGATGAAGCAAAGGTCCTCCTTGATAAAATGGAAGACAATGGCTTTCTTCTTGACATAGTAACTTTTAAAACTATTTTTGGACATCTTCTTGATAAAAATGAGGACGATAAGGCGGAGGAACTTCTTCATAAGATGGTTTCTAAGGGCTTGACCTTAAGATGAAGCAAGGTGAGGTCCTCTAGTACTGACGTATGTTATACTTGTATTAGTTTCCAAATTCCATGATATAATTGGATAGTGCTTGTCTATTTCTTCTAAAAGTGTTGGGACTTTGATTACTGTTGAATGTCGATGTTTTGTTCAAGTCACATGTTTAATGAACTCATTTTGCCTCTGTGCAGTTGCCATTGTTTAAGTTTTTTTAACTTAACTTTGTTCTGTACTTTGATCTTAGTAATCCGGGTATAGCACAAGGGGCGTTAGCGGTACGAATGTTCTGACTCCCGGTAATCGAATGGGTGGTAGTTGGGTTGGCTTCATGCCATTGTCGGGGAAGCTCTTACAGTTTTCGAATTGCCATTGTTTAATTTTTTTTAACTTAACTTTGTTCTGTACTTTGTTACATAATGTTTGATTAAACATTTTGATTGCATCTCTTGTAGCTTATGCATTGGCGCCTCAGATTGCTAAGGTAGAGTTTTTTATGCCATTCTTTCAGTTGGAAATGTTTTTATTCAATGGAACATTACTTTTCACTATACTGAAGAACAAGAACAAGAACAAGAACATGGCTTGTATGTATATACCGTATGTTGCCAAGTTTGATGTTGTTCAATTTACTTGTATGTATACTCTGCGATGATTTGAAACAAAGCAAATCTCATTTGTGCTTTATATGTAGGACATAACATGTTTTGAGGGCTTCTGCAATTATACCATAGGGGAGACAAAATTTAACTATTAATTATTTAAAATCATTTAGATAATATCTTGTTAGGATATATGAAAATCTTTTAATCTTTCAATATCCAAAGGGATAATATCTTTAATTAAATCAAAAATATTTTAGTAAGTGTTCAAATTAGATGCTTACAAGTTAGGATTGTGTTTCAACTTAATCAAAATTATAATAACCTAGCTTTTGCTTTTAAAACCTATATTTTAATTTAATTTTTAATATTGTTAAGAATTTTTTACTAGAAATTCTAATATATTTAATTTAATTAAAGGAAATTATGTTAAAAAAATTAAAATTATTAACTTATTTTCATAAGCTACAATCTAGTTATCAACTTTTTGCTTTCTCCAATTTAAGGAATTTTAAATTATTATGAACATATATAAATAAATATTTAAAAATATTATATTAAAATTAATAAAAAAAATCTTAATTCATTACGGTTTTTCCACATGATATTGTTTTTAACCAACCTATACATTTCATCTTTAAAAATTATTAAATGAATAAGTATGGAAACCAAAAAACTAAAACGTATTAAAATATATGTTAAAATATATAAAACACCTCTAAATTTTATGTAAGTTTATATAACTTCTCTAATTTTTAAAATTTTAATTTAAAGATATTTTATTTTTAATTATTAAGACACAGCAATTAAAATTACTATCAAAATTAATAATTTTTTAATGTCATAATTTTTATATTTTTTATTATATATCACTTTATTTAAAACATAATATTTAACTTGACATATAATTTTAATTTTTTAATAAAATATTTAAATAATACTTTACATTTGTTATATAATTTAAAATATTTTTAGACATTAAAAAATATAAAATATTTATTTGACCTATTTAAATAAAAAATATAAACTATTTAAAATTATATATAAATTTTAAAGTGTTATTTTTAAATGATATAGTATATAATAAAAAATATAAAAGTTATGATATGATAAAAATTATTAACTTAAATGGTAAATGTTTATTAATTAAAATATAAAATATTGTAGACTTTAATTCAAATTTTAAAAAATTAGAAAAATTATGTGCAACTGATATAAAGTTCACATAAATTTTATGTATTTAAGCTTAAAATATAGTATTAATTAGTAAATATAGAAAATAAATTTTTGAAAATAAAAACGTCTATATTATATAATTTAAAATTTTAGCTGAAGTTTATATAAATTTTAAAAGTACAATGATTATTTCTTTAATTAACATAATAAAAGGAAGGCATGTTTTAATAATATAAATGCAAAAAAGGGGGGGGGGTATTAATAAGAATTCAATTAATGTTATTCAGTTGTTGCCCAAGATTCCTCTTTCCGAGTTCGGACAGTCATCTATCGCCGAAATTTCGTTTTGCTCTGTGAAGATGTTCTCTACAGCTACAAGGTATGTCTTGCTTCAATTTCCCCTCTTTATTCCATCTTCTTCTCCCTTCCTTCTCAAGTTCTTCATTCATTCCCGTTCTCCAAATCCAAACGACATCCTAGATGTCGTTGATTCATTCAATAGCTGCTCCGTAAGCATCCCCCTCCCTCCTATTCGAAATTAACAAAACTTTAGGAGCCATTGCCAAGATGAAGCAGTATCCCACTGCTATTTCACTTTGTTCTCATAGAGTTGAATGGTATCACTCCATCTTTACTCCATTTTGATAAACTGTTACTGCCATGTGGGTCAGATGAATTCTGCTTTCTCTGCATTGGGGAACATTTTCAAGGTGGGTTTCCAACCGAATACTATAACTTGCACTACACTATTGAGGGGAACTTTGTATCAATAACATGGTTGGGGATGCATTAAATTTTCATGATAAGCTAATTGTAAAAGGATTTTTTTAAAATGAAGTTAGTTGCATTAATTAATAGATTATGTAAAATGGAAAAAAATCAAATCTACCGTTAAATTTCTCCAAAAGCTGCCGAGACTTGCAATAAAATTTAACGTACTTATGTATAACACTTTTATCGATGAGCTTTGTAAAGATAAGATGTTTGGTTTGTTTTAGAGGTATGCATAGGTAAAATTAATTAGAATAATCTCTTACTTAGTGTCTTACTCAAAATAGGTATAGACTATATTTTATAGTTTGATATCTAGTTTTATCCGGTAAAAATTTTAACAATTTTGTGTTAGGCATACCTAAATCGTGATACTATGCTCATATTGTGAAAAAAAATCTACAATTTTAAATTTATAAAATAATATCATATTTATATGCCTTCAAAAGTTAAATAATATTAATAATTCACTAAAAATAAGGTAACAAAGATAATAATTAAAATCTTGAGATCCATTGTATATAAAAAATAAGATTTGAAGTTTAAGTAGTTTGTAATTGTAACTTTGTATCAATCTCTCTAATATTGATAAAGATAAAACATCTAAAAAATAAAATAAATAATTATAATTTGTAATGTAATCATATGATAATTAATAAAGTAAAAAAAAAAAGAAAATATTAGTATAATTATAAATATTAAAATATACAACTTACTTACTTAACTATTCATAAATTTTAAATTACCTTCTAATCATCAGTAATTATCATATTCTCCCTTCTAAAATAGAGAAAAAATAAAAAAAAGAAGAAGGGGTGCTCATGGGCAGGGTAAGACAGCCCCCATATCTAGTGCCTAACTCAAAAAATACATGGGCTATATTTTGTAACCTGATACCCAGTCAATTCTATATTTATTGAGCTAAATAGAGCATTTTTATTGTAGATTCGGGTAGGTATATTGGGATATGGGTTTTGTGCATATTCCTAATTTGTTTTTAGAAATAAATTATTGAGAAATATTCCCCAGGTCACATGCACTCCTATGATTGATAGATTCTCTTTAAACCTTAAAGGTTGTTTCTCACTAGCAACTATAATACTTGTCGAAATCATTAAATATCAATATTATATAAAAATAGAAACTATTTAAATTAATAGTAAAATAAAATGCATAAATACTCTTGTAGGAAATTGTATACACATACATATTAACCGGAGTGACAAGTAACGAATTAAATTATGGGTATGTTTAGATATATTTTAGAAAAAAAATTATAAAAAAAAATTATAACAGCTTTTGTATAAACTTTATTAGAAAATAGTTTATAAAAAATATTTTTAAATATACAAGTATTTGGATAGTTATTATCCAAAAAACCTTGTGTGATTGGTAAATTATTTAAAAGGATATAAGATAAAAAAATTAATTATCTATTAGCTCAGTCCCATCAACCTTAATGTCACTCTGACTTCATCTTCTTTCCTCTTCTTTTTTGTTAAACGGTCGACAGACGAAGATGATAGAGATAACAAGCACCACTAGGTTGATAATATTAAATAATTCAAAGAAACTAAACCCAAGAGGATGGTTGACAAAGATGAGGATAACAGAGGGAGGGGAGTCTCCATTATCTCCTGACGATGACCATGACTACTATAGAGAATCCTCCTTCCTCCTATCAGTATAAATGGTGACAAAGAGAAGATAATGTTAGAGAGAGAGAAGGGAAGAGAAGATAAAGAAAAAAGAGAAAATGTTAAAAAACATAAAAAGAAAATATTAATTAGACAATGTATAAATTCTTCTAATATTTTAAAAATTATTTTCAATAATTTATTTAAAATTATATTTTAGTCTATATATTTTTGTAGATAGATAAAAATATTTTTTTAATTTTTTTAAACTAAGTTTAAATTCATCAAATATTTTTTTGAGAAAATTAATTAACAAAACAACAAGAAAAAAGTCATTAAAAATTGAAAAATCATGTAACGATTCTCTTTCTCTCTCTCTTCTTGTAGCCAAGTTCATTAAGGGTCTATTTGGATTTAGCTTCTGAGAATCAATTTTAGACAAAATCTCAGTTTGAAAAAATTTGAAACAAATATTAATTTTTATCTAGAATTAATTTTGGCCAAAACCTCGATTTGAAACCATGGTTTACCAAACAACCATTTTTGTCTATAATTGATTTTGGGCAAAACCTCGATTTGAAACCATGGTTTTGAATAAGCTACTGAAAATAGATTTTGGAACTGTAAAAGAGCTTATAGATTATCCAATTACTATTTTACCCCTACTTTTTTCTTATATTCTCTCTCTTCTCTCTCCTCTCTCCTCTTCACACTATCTCCTCTTTCCTCTCTCATCTCTCCTATTTTCTATCATCTTTCATCTCTCATACTTTAATCAAATCATACCCTTTTTGATAATTTATTAATATAAAAAGTGATTCTACTGCTAATCATCCAAACATCTCTATTTTCAAAATCTATTCTTTCCAGAATCTATTCTCTATAATCTATTCTTCCTAAAATATATTCTTCCCAGAATCTATTCTGCAAAAGCTAATTCAAACGAGCTCTAAGATATATTCCAAATGTACTTTTTTCTTGTAATAAATAAATAAATATATACCTTTTAAATCAGCTTTTGGCCTTAATCTATATGGCTGAGATTTTGGAACAAAAGAATAATTTTTTCCATAACTTTTATTGTTGTGTTATTTGACAAAAATGTTCTTGAAAGCATGAAGTTCACCTTCTAATTAAGTATGAAACATATTAAGAGATGAGATGGTTTTTCCAAGGAATTTGTGCTTACGTATTTGACTTGATTTTTTTTAACAAGTTTTTAAGTTTGTACTCTATTTTCTCACTCATCATTATCAATTGGCAAATTTCTTGGAGACAGTCTATTCTATGCCTTGGTTCTATTTTCTTACTTCTTCTATTACCTCTTTGACATTTATCATATATATGAATATATATTTTTTAAACAAATTTATATCAAATTCCTTATATCTATTTCATCAATTTTTCTAATATCATTTTGACATATATTTTATTATTTTTAATATTTTTATTTAATTCAAATTTACATGAAAAAAATAATATACCTGGCAAAATGTGATTATGGAACTTAATATAATGGATATAAAGAATTTGATGTGAGTATAGTCTAAAATTTTATTATATTATACAACTAATAAATATAAACAAAATTAATCAAAATAAATATAATTATACCTCTTTAATTTAATTACTCTAAAAATCACAAATTTCTGAGTAAAAAAATAATAAATAAACACCAAGGTACATTTTTTAGTTTCATTTTAGTTATATGTTATTTACACTTTGATGAAACTCTTCGTCTTGATTCCCTAAATAGACTTATTTGAATTTCAATCCTCCAAAATCTTTCTTCCGCCCGAGAGGCCACGTATAATTCTTTTCAATTTGAGTCAGTTTTTTGTTTGAGAAATATTGAGTTCTTGAAATTTTTCCTTCCAAACCAATTCATGAGAGGATCCCACGTGGTTCCCATAGAAAAAGCACCTTTTCCATTGTTTTTTTTTCCATTTATTATTACACATAAAAACTAAAAGGATATTTAAAGAAAAAGCACATTTAAATCCCATATAAAAAATCTAATTACAAAAAAATCTCACAAATTCATCAATTGACTATAAAATCTCATGAGACTTAGAATTAATTTTTTTTAAATTATAAAATGATAGAATTATACTTAAAAAATAATTTAAACAATAGAAATAATAACTCTCAGAAAAAGAAATAACAATTGAGGGGTAAAAATAATAACTAAGATAATTTTTTAAGGATAATTTTATCATTTTACAATTTAAAAAAAAAATCTTAAATCCTATAAGACTTCACAATTATTTGATAATTTATCATAATTTCTTTATATGCGACTTAAATCCAATTTTCTCTTGAATAAATCCTTTTCTTATCATTACACAAAGGTAACTGTCAATTGTCTTCATCAATAACATGATATCAGCTTGCTTCTATTTTAAGCTTAACAAAGCAAGCATAATTTCATAAGAACAATTGGAACTGCCATGACAAAATTATTTAGATAAACGACAAAATATTTACAACAAACATAATGTTAAGGAACAATTCATTGACTCGTACAAAATGTAGGATCTGGGAACAGAGCTCAAGCAAGCAACAGTTTAATAAATTCATATTGGGGAAAAAGCTTTCCTTAGTCAACCCTTAGTAGAATATATTTGCTAAACTGTTACCAAATCTCCATACCTTAAGCCAACTAAAGGAAGCTTCCTTCACACCATCAAAATACAACCAGGTTGCTCCCAAAAGAAAACGCGGTCCCCTGCTTGACCTACGCTGTCACCGGCTTTACTCCAATCTTGATTGGTGCAGGAAATGGTTGTCACAAACCCAATGAAAAAGAGGGATGATACCCTAGAAGAATAATCTTATATTGTGGAGAAGATTCCGGTTATCCCTTTTCAGCAGAACCACCAAAACAAACAAAAACCCTAAACAGTACATGAAACATGCGAAATTACAGCATGTTAGTAAGAACAAGGAGAAAGACAGGTGCTACTCATAGAACCAAACATGACCTTAATGCCATTATGATGTAGGAATGTGGAAGTGCTCCTTTCCATATCATCTCTAAAATAGATCATGAAAAGCAGCCGAAGTAGTGACTCTTCCCTCAATGAGAAACCAAATCCAATTAACAGGTCAATGACATTGTTATAATGCATCAAGATGATATGGGTTCGTAAGGGTATGATAACCATGGATGCTTAAGGGCCTCGATAGCAGAAGGCCGCTTCTTTGGGTTAACCTCAAGCAAATAAGCAACAAAGTCAATGAAGCCTTGGTCTCCCATTGGCAATCTATGCCTCAAAGATGTCTTCTTGGGAATCAGGTATTCTAACCTGTTGGTTTCCTGTACAAGGCAGTAACTTCACTGTGTAATTATCTCTAGTAAAATGAAAATGAAAAATGTAATAGGATTTAAATAAATAAATAAAAGGATCTAGTTTTGATAGAGCGAACCCACAATGGGGACTGGTTTTAGAAAGGGAGACAAAGGAGGAGACTAGTATGAAAGAGAGAGAGAGAGAGAGAGAAACTGATGAAGCACAGAGAAATCGATTTTCTATTAATAAAAAAGTCATCGCCATGTGTCCCGCTTCAGATAATTGGATGCCTCTAATGGTTAATATTAAATGATTGCAACCTGCATTAAATTTCTATGAATTCAGGGGATCCGTTTTGCAAAACCAACGGTTGAAATAAGACCTTTAGTCCAGGCCAGATGCCAAACGTCTAATACATGATGCATGATGCATTCATTTACAATAAAAAACAAAGAAAAGAAAAGAAAAGAAAAGAAAAGAAAGAAAGAAAAAATAATAAACATAAGCAGATTGCTGGCCAGTCCATTTTGTTTACAAGGTAAACTGAAAAAGCATTTCTAACCTGATTCCGTTCGTAAAGCATATGATTTTTGGTGAAGTACTTAAATGTATCCCTCCCTTTTGTAAACATACTTTGATCAATTGGACCGATGATGCCAATCACCCGAGCAAGTAATGTTGCAGGTGAATCATTTTGAAAGAGGACCTGCATAAACAATATCAACATCAAATCACTGCACGAACATAGAAAGACTTTTATGACAGTGCCATTCTTGTTAATCACAATGGCATCCTTCATGGACCAACGTGAATTTTCAGCAACCATGAAGACCACTAACCAAAGGAAACTAACAAATCCCAAAGCTAAAACACTATTAAATTATTCAGAGTCACGCGGTGGGATCAAGTCATTGCAATGTGCAGAGGAGCTAGCTAATCTAAGTTTAATTAACACAGAGACTTAAGTTTCTATAAGAAATGATTATAAAGGAAACATAATATCCTTGCTTAGAAAGGCTTAACTACTGACTTTAACTTCAGGAAAACTTACTTTGGAACTGAGGGAATGGATAACATTTTAGACCTTTATCAAGGACTCAAGTGCTTAACCTTGGGTGAGAAATTTGATGGCTTTAGATAAATCATTGTTAATGAAAAATTCGAACAGTATATTAAACCCCGCCATTTCGAAGTGCATTGGCCACATATTATACTTACGATGCCAGTACAAAGTTCTGCCAAAATGCAGCCAAGTGACCAGATATCAATCTTCTTGTCATACGGAAGTCCCAATATAACTTCAGGAGCGCGATAGGACCTGGACTGGACATATGAGCAAAGGTGATCAGTCTCATAACAACTGCTCCCAAGATCAATGACCTTCACCTCACATCTACTATAGCTTTTCACCAAAATATTCTCTGGCTTCAGGTCACAATGTATAAGTCCAAGGCTGTGCAAAAACTGCAGTGCTTCCAAACACTGAATTGCAATTGACTGCACAAATAAATTCAGAAGAGTTTCAATGATGGGAGATAAGATGAAAATAAGACATCGTGATTCATGAAGTAGATGGAACACGACAAACCTGCAATCTTGGCATTGTGAAGTATACTTCACCCCCTGACTCTCTATTAAATTTATGAAACTCATATAAGTTGGCTTTAAGTAGTTCACATACAATTAGCAAATGTTCCTACAGAATAACAGGAAAAAGAACGAGTGTCAATCAGCTGATAAAAGAAAAGGTCAAACTATCAATAACAAAGGGAATCGGTAAATAAATAAAATCATGCATATAAGACTAGCATTGACGGCAGATGGCCAACAGTAATTTTCCCACCAAAACATCATAGCCTAGGTAATTACTAGCCCCCATAATATGACTGAATCTATTTTGAACTTAAACACCAGTGTTGATGCTTTATGGCTGTATCAGATTCTGAAATTCATAAAGCACCAATACTTAAAGAATAGATAAACACACATATGAAATAGCAATTAACCGCAAGTAAAAACTTAATAGTACAAAAAAAGCATATTCAACAATTACTTACTCGATAATAAAAATAATCATACAATCGAAGAATGTGGTACTTGTCTGCAGGATCATGTTTATTTACATACTTGAGAAGCTTAATCTCGTCAAGGCTTTGATCAAAGAATTCCTTGTTGTTCTTTATTATTTTGACACAAACATCCATGCCTGTATGCAAGTCATGAGCCTGTATGGCTTTGCTGAACGCAGCAGATCCCAGATACTCGGTAACATGATAGCGCCCAGCTATTACAGAATTTAAAACAACATGGAAATTCTTGTCCTCCTCAAAGCCAGTTCTGAGCACCAAAACAAGGGTCCAGAAAAATTATAGAAGAAAAAGAAACAAGAAATATCAAAGTTCATTGAAGCCTTCTGACACATGACATTAGATATCTATATACCTTTCCAATGGAGCGGAGAATCTCACTATTTCAAGTTTCAACAATATCTTTAAAGGAATTATCATGACAAACATTTCTATGGTATATTGTCTCAATACATATGTTTTTGATTTTTTTTGTTGATGTTACAAAGAATAAAACATAATTAACAATTACCAAATGAAGCAAATTTAGGAATTTAAAACAACCATAAACCAATCCACGGCATAGGAATACTCATATGACCAAGTATGGAATCAACTTAAAGTGATGGTGACTTTAATAAGAAAAAGAAGATAAAAAAACTTCAAACATACTAATTTCTTCAAGGAATTTATAGATATGTGAAAAACTAGAGTGGGCTTGTGCATTTACTTAGAGCCCAATATGAGCCACACTATTGCCCTACACTTTTTATATTTTATATTGATAGTAGAGATTATTTGTGGATATGTATATCTTGACTTTAAAAGAACTTTGAACCATGCTTAGTAACCTATAGCTCAGATCAGCATAAATATGAAAACATGCCTGTTTTTCCTATGCACAATCTTTAAATTGAAGGTTTCAAACTCCTCTTCCTGGGCCTTTATTTGCCTTAATTGCTCTTGAACAGCAGCAGCATCTTCATCCTCCAGCAATGTCCCTAAATCTTCTTCCCCTGCAATGTCAACTTGTTCATCTTCTTCTAGCCTGACCTGTGTTTTTTCAGTATATCCATAATTTGAGGCTGTCGTTGGACAAGAGTTAGTGGATCTTATTTCATTAGCATTATTCTCATCCCTTAAACTTTTAATGGGTGAAGAATCAATGCTTTTCTGCTTCCAAGATGTGAGGATGTCATCAGATCTCACAAATGCATTAAGATAGTCATCATTTTCATCAGCATTGCTGTTATTTGACCATAGGGGTTTACTGCAACCAGCGTGGATTATCTGGACATCTTTTGGTGATTGGGGATATGAGAAGCTTCCATCAGAATGACCATTAATCTGCAAGAATGCGCTTTTATCATCACCAGTGACGTACTTACCTAACTCACTCTTGCCATTTTTCTTCTTATTTTTGTTCAATTTATTAAAGGACTTTTTATCCGAATCATGTTGAGAGTGTCTGGAACGATCAAGTCCTACATCACAATCACAGAGATATTCTAAGTTCCCTTCACTGCTACCACCAACCAAACTTCCACGAACTTCATTGCAAATGTCTGCAGCATCATTGTTGATCCCCACCCCAATTGACCTAACTGAACCATGCTGATAATCATCATTGCGTATACCCACAAGTTGTGATATTTCCCTGCTATTCAGAGCGTGCCCATCTCCTAGCAAGACCAATTCATTTGTCTGAGGGTCAAAGCCCTGCCAGACAGGTTTTGCATGCATTAGATTCAGCTCTTCATCCATCAATTGTCCATCATACCGAACCATTAATCCATTCTCTTTAGTGCTTCCATACATTTCAGTTATCGTCAAACCAATTGAATCATCTGACGTTATGACTGGTTCAACATTCCTTTGTTGAACATACTGTTCTCCAGAGAAGTAAGAATCTTCACCAAAAGATTGATAATAATCTTCGTCTCTGACTGCACCTCTGTCTGGAGGATCTCGAACACTTTCATGCCCAGTTGCCTTTTCATTGTCACTCGGATAATCAATTTCATGTGCCAAAAACCAGGGCTCATCCTCAATAGGTTGTCTCATGTAGCCAACATCGTCGTCGTCATCATATTCATCAGAGTCCCAATATTCATTAAAATAGTCAACAGATTCACCCAATCCATGACCAACTGTGGCAAAACCAGATACAAGATCCGATGTATCCTCTGTAATCCCTTGATTTACAGATAGCCAACTGTCCCCTGCAGCTCTCCTCATTCCTGAAGCACAAATGTGAAAGTAAAAGCTAGTCCTTAGAACAAAGAGATCAAGCAAATAATGTAGCGTGCATAATTGATACAATAATAAGGAATAAATGTACAGTGCAGAAGCTACTTCTTAGCAGGAATTAAATTAAGTTTGATACACTCAGAAATTTGACCAGATTTAAGATCAGTTATAGATGGAAGGCACAACATGTCAAGATGTTTCACTGTATTTCGTATCATTTTTCATTCGAAATAGTTTGTCATTTTTTATTTTATTATAGATTGGTTAATAAGGCCGGAACCAAGAACCAATCTTGCTAATAGCTTTCTGTCACTATTGAAAATCTGTTAGTGCATGATCGGTAGATAAGGAGGGGGAATGGAATTGATTTACCGTATGACTTTGTTTGGCAAGAAACAAACTCATTGTGCTGAAACTCCCATATTTTCTAGGAATCAAGCTCCCTTCATACACTACATCCTTGTTCACTTGATGCATTGAGTTGTACTAACAAAATTTTAAATTTGTATAATAGCTGGCATTTAAAAAAATTTGGACAAAATATTGTCATTTTTTATTAAGAGAATTTTAATTAATGCACCAAATTAAAATGAAGGATAAATAATAAACAAAAAGGACTAATAACACCAAGGTCTCAAGTTTAGGAAGAGGCCAAACTCTCGTTGAGACTTGAGAACACCAAATAACCTATCTATCAACAGGACCAATGAGCACTACTAATAATTTAGACACCAATTAAAGACAGCTGATTGAAATACAAAGAATATTTGTGAGAATATGTAATACAGTATATGATGAAGAAATTATTACTCATTATGATATGCAAAGAATATTTGTGAGAATATGTAAGGCAGTATATGATGAAGAAATTATTATTCGTTACGATTTAGGATATAAATAAAAATTCATACCTGCTCTCAAGCTTGTGCCGCTTTGAATTTGTTCTAGCTGATTAAATTAGGGTTACATTTGTAATAAAAAAATTGTGGTAACTTGGAGTTTATTATCATTAAGGATTTCAATAAAGATGTTTTGAATTAGGGACATGCATCATATGCCATCATCTTATTTTACAGTAGAGTTTATCATTATTTTAAAAGGGCCAATAGTCCCGAACCATAATCCAATTAAACATCATAATACTAGAAAATTTATCATAATTTCTTCTTCACAAACTGCGTTTGCTTGATGCCATTGATAATATTTATCTATAACCTAACCTGCAAGGTTAATTTCTTGTCCAACTGGCACATCCAAATATGATTGTAAATTGTCGTCACCAACAGCAATTTTTGAAGCAGGTTCATCCTGCTCAAATTTCTCCTCCCAATTAACAGCCAAGAGCTTGTCGTCTGACTTGAGATTAACAGAAGGAAGCCTTGGTAACTCCTCCTTTTGATTCTCAGGTGCAACAGGAAAATTTAAGCTGCCAATAGTCTTCTGTTCTGAACTGCCTTGTAAATCAACTACATAAATAGCTCTCCCTACTTCATCCACCTGCATTTTTATTTCTGTCCTTCTTCCCTCTATTCTTTCAGAGAAAGATGCACCATCATATCTTGTAGGTATGTCTCCCTTAGAGAGGGGGAAAACAGCCTTGACTGAACAATCATTCCGCAGGTCTGAAGATGAAATTCCATTCTCATCCTTTCTTGACCAGAAATCATCTGCAAAGTTCTCTTTAAAAGACGAGTTTTTCAATTTCAGTTGGCAATCATGTTCCCTAGGTTCTTTGGTTTGCTCACCACCATATCTTTGTTCCACAGAGGCTCTACTATTACTTCCAGGCCATGAGAACTGTTTCTCAGCAGTTGCAGAATTTTCCTCTCCAGATTTTGCATTATTGCTGGCCATATAATGAGCTTCACTTGTTTGATGTTTCGATTGCTGAGAAACCAGGGCCTTTGAAGTATTATTGGCGCTACTACCGCCATTTTGGTAAGGCTCCAAAGGACCATTGCCAGAATTTAACTTCCTTGAGTATAGATCAAGCATCCTGTCCTCTGAACTCTTGGGGAAAATGAAGTATTTCTCACTTGCCCCAACCACTTCATTAGACTTTTTCCATTCCCCAATAGAAGTAGTAGTTTTACTTTTGCTTTCTGTAGCATTTCCACCAGTTCCACACTCTATTTCCTTCACAATCAGTTCTTTAGAAACTTCGACATTGTCATGAGAAACCATTCCTTGATTGTCTACCACAGGTTTCCCCTTATCCTTTTCTGACTCATGTGAGGCCTTTTCTTCCACGTTAAGCTTCTCAAGGAAGCCATTTAAGTCATGAAGATTATTGAGTTCACTCAGAAGAGCCGCCTCAGCTTTTGTGAACCGATTCCTCCTTAGAAAGTCCAAAATTATTCCAACTGAGTTTGTGTCTGCCATTTTCAAGCACTGCAGCAAACAAAAGTCAAACCAGGATTACGCAGACACCAAAACTAAAAGCTCATTCCAAATAACGATGAAGAAGCAATACAAACAATCTCACCACACCACTATTTATTGATACATTTGAACACATAAAAGGACGAAGAAAAGGGAAAATGTCGGAAATAATCGAGTCATTCTGGCTGAAGGAAGTTCAAAAGCTTACCTCGTCTTAGGTATTACCAAAATGGCGACATTTTGTCCCCTTGTATCCTAATCAAACGGAAAATTAAAAAAAAAAAAAAGAATCAGAACTTCACATGCCAGTTTCATTTATAAATAAAATTTTCGGCAATCAACAACATCAAATTATCTAATTGTTTCTTGAAAATGACGGAACCTATGTTCAAAACTAGGCCAAAAACAGGTGCCGGCCAAACTCTTTTAGAGTTAAAACTAAAAATCGCCTTTCCGGCATCGATCCAACGCCAATGCAGAAATGGAAACTCGCAAATCGCCCAAACGCCAATTCAAGCAGCATAGCTTTTTTCCATTCCTTCACCTCTCAACTAGACCCCGAAGGTTTCGCAAAGTAGAATTTACATTTCCACGATAGGCCCATTCTTCAAGAAAGCGGGAACAAAAAACTCCATGGAAAATGGAAGAAAATCAAGATCTAGCATTAGGTAGAAGAGGCGAAGAAGAGAGACATTCGGGTTCGAAAATGATCGTCCAGATAAATATTTTGGAAAAAAAATTGATTCAAAAGAAAAAATGAAGGAAAAACACAAACACGCGGAAGGAGGAGGAAGAAAGAGGGAAAACACACACCTTCTGGTGGGAATGGAGGGAGTGAGATTGTCGCTGCGTGCTTGCTTGTAAAGGCTTTTTAGGGTAGGGTCGCGTTGCTCAGTTCTTCCCCGTTAAGCTCTACTGAAATTGGGGTGGCAGACCGAAGCTCGCACAAAGCTTATGACATGCTTCGTGATATATGTCGTTGAAGTAATGACCTCATTTCAAGTTGATCTATTGAAATTTTTGTTTTGCCAACGGTCAATGGGAAATAAATAGAGGTAGAGGCTAAACAATAAAATAATTATATATACACTCACCCGCACGCATGTACAGCAGCAAATTGCAATAGGATCCGATGCTTTCGATTGTCGTATGATTACTGGCATAAGCCTGCCAGATTATCTACTCCTGTGCATGACATAGGGCTAGATTTTGATCCACACATATATACATGTATCAAAAAATTGACTAATTAAAAATATAAAAATATTGTAGCAATTTTTAAATTCATCCTTTTTATTTTTTATAACCTTTTTTGGATTACTCATTATCTTTTTCTATATCTTATTATCATCAGATACTTAAATAATTACAATTTGATATCGGGTTTTTTTAATAAAGTGATATTTGAATCTTAATTTTTTTATGTTATAATTTAGTTGGTAAAGTATTATTAGATTAAATTTATCCTTAATAATAAAAAATTCCTTATAAATTTATTATTTAAAAAATAATTAAATACTCAAATATTTAATTATGTATAATTCATCTTTAATAAATATAACTCTTCTTTATATGTATATAATATATTTTTAATTATATATAAATATTTTGTGTTTTATATATGATTAAAAATAAGTTACATTGCATACAACTCTACCAAAATTTGCAAGCACTGAATCCTTAAGCAAAATGTAATTTTGGTCAATAAATTTTGTAAAATGATAAAATAGAAAAATAAATTTTATTCGTACATTTCTAAGTTGATTATGGGCCTGTTTGGATAGGATTTTAAAAACGGGTTTATAAAAAAAAAGAACTTTTGAACAACTTATAGAAAATGGTTTTTGGAGAAGAGATTATAAAAAACAAGTGGTTTTAAATAGATGAGTGTTTGGATAGTTATTTCTAAAAGTACTTTTATTATTGGTAAATTACGAAAAAGGGTATGAGTATTAAATGAGGAGAGATAAGAGATGAGAGGAGAGAGGGTGTAAGAAAGAAAAGAGAGAAAAAGTAGGAGAGATGAGAGAGGGTGTAAGAAAAAATAGGAGAAATAGTGTAAGAAAAAATAAAGGTAATATAATAATTGGTTAATTCATAAGTAGTTTACTGTTTCATAAGCTACTCTGACTAACTTATCTAAAACCTTAATTTTAAATAATAATTTAATTTAAAAAATCTATTTAAATAAATATAATTATTTATTTTAAAATTTTATCACATGAAAGATTTTGTTTAAAACCTTAGTTTTACAAAAATCAAACAGTCAGTACGGGGAAAATTACCCCTTTCCCGTTCTCGTTCATGGTTCCCGAGGGATCCGCACTGGTATCGAAACCGCCAGTCCTGACCATTGCCAGCCAACAAGCCTACAAATCGATGGATCAGTGTCGCAGAACTCAGTTTCCGAGCATGTATTTGCATTATCCACGTTGTTTTTGAATGAGATGCACGGCAAAAACAGAGTCCATGTCTAAGGTGAAGCATCGAACTACACAAGAAGTCTCCTTCTGTTCCCCTGGAACAGTTTCTGTTGTTTAGTGTTAAAGACAATGATCCCAGCAACCATTTGCTCCCATTGCTCAAGGTTGGGATTGGACCCACCCAACATTGACTCTACCTTTTGGCTAGCTTGACTATTTTTGTCTTTAAATAAAATAATCTGACTCATTTTAGCAATTTTCCAATTCGCTCATGATTTCACAAACTTCTTCTTCTTCTTCTTCTTCCACTTCCTCGTTGACTGACCCCCTTAATTTGTTTTGCCGCCTCCACTCAGACCTCTTCCATATATTCCATCGTCTCTATGTCTGTGTGCATCTTCTCTGAGGGAACGGAGGTGAAGAATGGGGAAAGTGGTGGCCGTACTGTTTATCGTCTTCATCGCTCTTTGTGGTATTATCAAAGTGAAAGCGGATGCGTCGGATCATCGTTACAAAGAAGGAGATATGGTCCCCTTCTATGTTTCAAAGGTTGGGCCATTTAGGAATCCCAGGTAACTAAATTTCCACTTGCTGCCCAACACCAGTTCTTTCTCGTTTCGAGGTTTTCGATTTTATATCGAGAAGTGAATTCTTCATCGTTTCACTGTCTTTTGAGGCCTTTGCTAAGCTACTTTGCTGCCTGAGGCAGAACTCATGGGGCATGTATCCCGGAGCTCTTGGCTGAACTTGGATGTGATGAAATGACTTGTGTGATGAGCAAATTGATGTATCTTAGTCTTCACTCTGCAACTGTTAAGGCTCTGATATTTAATGTGTTCCGATTTCTGGATCATTGGTAAACGCTTGATAATGGATCAACCTATTAAAATTATTTAAAAATTTGACACTGGTTGGTTTTTGTGTGTGTTGCTCTTGTGGACAGGAAGGTTAATCATGTTGAACAGTTAATTAGTAGTTGTAGTAACGTCATGCATAATTTATTCATCTATAATGTAAAAACTCTTTCTTTTCAGTGAAAGTTATCGCTATTATGATCTCCCATTCTGTAAACCAGGTTGGTCTCAGTCTTTTATCATTCATCCTTTTTTAATTCACTATTAATCTTTGTGAATACAATTATTTCTTCATTTGATCTTGATTGCAGATCATGTGGAAGAAAAGAAGGAATATCTTGGTGAAGTATTAATTGGAGAACGATTATTTAGTGCTTCTTATCATCTTGAATTCCGGCGGGATAAACATTCCGAAGTACTTTGCAAAAAGACGCTCAAGAAGGAAGAAGTGGCCAAGTTTCGATCTGTTGTTCAGAAGGGCTACTACTTTGAAATGTATTATGATGACTTGCCTATCTGGGGTGTCATAGGAGATGTTCATCAGGAAGGAAAAGACCCAAGTCACAAGAAGTTCTACTTGTACAACCGTATTCACTTTGACATCTTCTATAACAAGGACCGCGTTATTGAAATCGGTCTGCTTTCAAAGATAGAAACTTTTGTAGACCTTACAGGGGATAAAGAAATTGATGTAGAATTTCTGTATTCTGCAAAATGGAAAGAGATTGACACTCCATTTGAGAAGCGGAGGAAAAATTACTATCTCCCTTTTTCATCATCCCATTGGTTCTCAATCATAAATTCATGTGGGCCAATTCTCCTCCTAACTAGGTTTCTTGCAACTATTATGTTGTGGGTCCTCAAGAATGATTTTGTCAAGTAAGAGCCATTCCAATTTCTTCATTTTCTAGGGTCAACCTGCTGAGCTAAAATGTAAATGTTACACTTGAGATTGTCTTCAAAATAGGTATGCCCATGATGAGGAATCTGCCGAGGGCGAGGAAGAGACTGGTTGGAAGAATCTCCATGGAGATGTATTTTGGTTTCCCAAGTATAAGTCTCTATTTGCAGCTGCCCTTGGATCTGGTACCCAACTGTTTTTTCTGTAAGTTTCCTCTTGAGCTCTGACCCTCTCTGTGTTCTTTATTGTTCTGTCTTAAAGTTGTATTTATGCATACTATGCAGCACAATGTTCACATTTATTTTAGCGTTTTTTGGTGTATTCTATCCATACAATCCAGGGGCTCTATTCACAGCACTTGTTGTCATATATGCATTAACTTCAGGAGTTGCTGGCTACACTGCAACCACGTTTTATTGTCAGCTAGAGGGAACAAACTGGGTATGCACATGAGTTTTTTCTTCAACGAACTTGTTTGGATTAGCGTTTATAAATCTGACTTGTGTCCTAACTAACTTCTATAAATTAAAGTTTGGGTAAAAGTTAATTAGTGTAATATAATTCATATTGAATAGCTTTTTATAAAAAAAGTCAGTTTGATATAAATTTGTTTGAATAATATATTGAAAAATCAGTTTCAAAAAATTTAAATATAAAGAAAAGCCAAAAGTTATGAGCCAAAAAATTGATTTAGCTTTAAAGTGGCTTTTGGCCAAAAGCTAGTTGTTTCAAACAAAATGCCAAACATCATTTTCCTGCCTCAATTACCTTTTTTATTCAAAGTTTGCTTTTCATGACCAAAATGCAATGCCAAACAAGCTCTTTACACTGATCATTGCATACTTTTCCTTGTTGGTGACAGTTTAGGAACCTACTATTGACTGGGTGCCTTTTCTCTGGACCTCTATTTCTCACATTTTGCTTTCTGAATACTGTTGCCATTGCTTACAACACCACTGTTGCCCTTCCATTTGGCAAAGTTATGGTGATAGTTCTCATATGGACTCTTGTAGCATTGCCTTTACTTGTGTTGGGTGGGGTTGTTGCGAAGAAGAACAAGGCAGAATTCCGAGCTCCTTGCCGCACGACTAATATTCCAAGAGAGATTCCACCCGTGCCATGATATCGCAAAGCAATTTCTCAGGTGTTTTCACCATTCTCTTGATTGTGACTGCTGCTATTAGTGTGGCACTGACCTACCTCCAGCTGGCTGCTGAGGACTATGAGTGGTGTTGGAGGTAAGAAGTTACTGTCTCATTACTTTTCAATGCTAAGTTAAGTCTTTGAATTGATGGCTAAATGATTGTTGCTTAGTTGTTTAACTTACTTTTCTATGCATTTTTTTTTATATTTGTTACACTGATTAGACAGAAATGCCATCTGTACGTAGAACAGCCTAATAGATTATTTCAACTAAATATTTCTCTAGACATTTTAACATTCACTATCATTTTATTTTTATCTAGAGGTCATAAGTTTAAATCTTAAAAGTAGTTTCTTTATTTACAGAGTAATGCTATATATATTTATATATATATATATATATATATTCCTCACCAAAACTTATCTAGTGGAAGACTTAGGCCGCTCTTAACTTTTATATTATTTAAGTCTCAATTGTTAAAATTCTCACTTAAATTGAGTAACATTACAAGGAATTTCACGAGACTTGTTAAAGAGAAATTTATTATAGATTTACTGGGTTTGACTTGTGTTATGTTTTGGTGCAGATCATTTATGTATGGTGGATCAGCAGGCATATATATATATATGTATGCCTATTGTTTGTACTACTACGTTGCCCGCTCTAATATGTCTGGATTTCTGCAGATATCATTTTCCTTTGGATACAATGCTTGTATCTGCTATGGTTTTTTCTTGATGCTTGGAATTGTTGGATTTCATGCAGCTTTGCTCTTCGTCCGTCACGTGTATGGATCCATTAAGTGTGACTAGGCGTCTTGTTGTTTGGAAATATTAAAACGTCTAAAATTATATTCTTGAAAAGTACAAATGACAATCTCAATTATAATTTGTACCCTATTTAAGTTATTATTATATACCTCTCAATTGTAATTACTTCAATTATTATTTATTTCTTATAAAATTATCATTAATCTATACTAACTTATCATTTATATATAAAGATAATTTAGTAATTATATAAATTGAATTTATTACCTTAAATCTCTTGAAATTATTAAATTATTTGATAAATTTATGGGATTTTTTAGTAATAATTTTTTTCCATGAAACCCCTTACTAATTCTCTCTAATAAAAAACATTGCACCAATAAAAAATTTGATACTAATTATTTTTTTAAAACAAATTATAAACTAAAATTGTTTTCTAACTTTAGACAGAATTATTCAACTAACTATCAATATTGTCAAATATAAATATTACTAGAGCATAACCGTTGCCACATTTTTAAAACATTCACGAGAAAATTACGCCCAATTAATAGTTAAAAATATTAATTACATCTACGGGAAAACTTTTAAGTCAAAATTGTCCTTTTAAGTCAATAGTACGTTGACATAGATATTGGTATTTTTTTTTATTTTTTTTGATTGCCCACCCGATTCACCAGAGCTTTGCCCCGACTACATCCGGATCCGACCCGCGTCGCGCACCTGGCTATGGTGGGTGAGTCTCCCAACAGGAATTTTCTGCATATGTCAAGGCTCAAACTCGAGACCTCACTTAAGTAATACCGAGCCGCTTACTATTCGGATCAATCTCCGTTGGTACATAGATATTGGTATTAAATAAGTCAAATTCCGTCCAAGTAGACATCGTGGTCTCGTTACGGTGACCCAGTTAGCCCAAAAATGTGACCCGACCCGATAGTTGGATTTTGACATTTTCACGGGAGTTGGGGTGGGGGTACGGGGTAAGTTCTACACTGCTAGCTTCGGCTACTCTGGGGAGCAGATGGCTTCTGCCATTTCTCTGCCTCCGAACCTCTCCGTCGCCTTCCTTTCCTCCTCTTCCAAGCTCTCTTCTCCTGTAAACTTCTTCGCTTTCTCATTATTCTCTTCAACATTTCGTATTTGTAAAGTATGATGTAATCAAAGTAACATCTTAATCACACATTAAATTTGTTGTTATTCTGAAGATTTGTGTTTTGCCTGCGCGTATTAATAATGTTCGGGGGTTGAAAATTTGTGCTCAAGCTGCAATTTCGAGCGATAGGCCAGGTGGCTGTCTTTTTTTTATTGTTCTTTTTTTTTTTTTTGCCCCTCCTTCAATATCATTTTGAGGTGTTACGGTAACTGGTCAAGTTTACAGGCGCATATGATCCGGAGCTCCGCGCAGTGCTTGAACTCGCAACGGACTCCGAGCTGTATGAGCTTGAAACAATCCTTTTTGGCACAAGGTGGGTAAAATCTTCTGGAAATGTGAAAATTATGTTTTAATTCCTTGCAGAGTAATGTATCGGGTCAGGATTTACGTAATTCTAAGTGTCTGAATAGTGATGAATGTTTTCCTTTTTACGTGTATCAGCTACTTCAGCCCTTTGCTAAAATCAATCCCGACTAGAACTGAGTTTGACCGGGCAATGATTGGAGTGGACCTTCAAGAACGAGATGAATATATAGCTACACTTGAGTCGCGATTTTTATTTCTTGCTGCTGATGCCAGGTCTACGTTAAGGTTATTGATTGCATTTTTTTTTTAACTCTGCCAAATCTTTAGCTAAGAATTAATCGTATAGCATTGATGTTGTTACCTAGCTTACGAAGGAATACTTAGTGGCGTTATTATTGGATTTTTTTTTCCAAATTAGTTGCATATATTGTTGAATACTTGATCTGGGTAAATTTTTAAGGTTGATTAATACTTCGTAGGGGTTGGAGGCCATCTTATAGAAATGTTTTGCTCGAAGTGAGGAAAAGATTAAACATCCCTTGCTCAAGCAAATTGTCCACTGAAGACCTTGAAGTGGAAATTTTCCTCCACTTATTGCAGGATAACTCAAGGTACAAGTCTTTCAACCCAAGCTATGTATGAAGTTTTTTGGGGGGATTAAATGGCACTCAGTTTATTTTGTCCCCCACACTTTTCTCTTGTAAATTTATGACCAATGACAAGCGTCTTTTTATTGGAATGCTGGCACTCTTCTCCTAGTCTCCTTTGTTCCTTGCATAAGACGAGGACATATTTAACTTTATGATGGGACATGTGAGTTTCTTGTGATGAACGTTAAGATAGTCTGGTAATTAAAGTTGCCAGGATTAGCCAATTCATTTTGACACTTGATGTGAGACTATTCAAATCAAGTTTGCTTAGATGGTTTTCTGCACCAGCATTATGCTTTCCATTTTATGATGATACTATCAAGAAGCGGTTTATCTTTCCTGATAACTATATGTTTGCTATGATTCATTGGATACACCTTTATTTCCTCTTTTACTTGAACAGTAATGATCTAAATCTTGCATGTTTCTGTAGTGAAAAAACAGAAACTTCTGCCGACTTATTGGATCTTGGCACGGCATCTAATGTTCAGGGGGGGCAACTTAGACAACGGAAAGCACAAGTTCTTGCAGCTGTAAAAGTAGGTGCGGGAGAGTTTCAGTCAGTGATTTTAAAGGTATCCTAAACGGTTCATAAGGATACTTCCTATGGATTTTTTTTTTAATTCATAATGATTTGATTTAGTTTAAGGTAATATATCTCTTCTAATTCTTTATTTTCTCTTGTCCTCTTAAGGGTGGTGGTATATTTACATTCACAAAAATATATCAATTGGTAAGAGAATGGTATCTTTCTTTTATCATTATCTTAAATGAGTCTCCAATAGAAAGCCTTTGGTCTTTGGTTTCTTTTGATGACTAGATGATATCTTGTAGTTAGCAAGAAAATTATCTGGGAAAGTTCTTCTAGAAGCTGCTAACTACCAGATTAAGAAAGAGTTAATGAAGAAGGTATGTATTGGTAGGGACTGGGGTTTGATAACCTGAAAACCTGTTTCTTCTGATCATTGACATGCACTCTGTTCTCCATGATTTCCAGGGTGGACAGTTAGCTGTTGTTAATCTAGAATCTAGGGCAGCCTTGCTTGCAGCAAAACAGGTGACAGACATTGGCCACTTATTTGTTTAAAAACTAAAGCTTTATGATTGATTCATAGGCATAAATTTTAGCGATCATTGAATGAATCTATTAATATATTATTATAATTATTACAATGCATTACATTTAAAAGGCCTAGACCTAAAATATTTGAACATGTATCCTGTATAATTGCTTTTCCTAATTATCTCGTTGTAATACTTTGAAACTTCGCATTTTTCTTCACTTTTTTTTTTTTTTTGTGATAATATTTTACTTCACTTTTATAACCAAACTAAACACATTTCCATGTCTTGCACAGAATCTCATGCAAGCTTTATTGTTTATGAATTATAAATAATACGTCGTATTATAAATTTTATATTGATATATTCATGATATGCAACTCCCTGGTTCAGCCCGTTTTAATATACATTTCTGAAATAGCTGAAGCATGATGCTATTACTGGAATTCTTTTAATCTCTTCTGCGTGCATAGATTTGGTGTAAAAATGAAGTAGTATTCAATTTTTGAATTTTAAACCATTCTTTCTTTCTCATCTGAACTTGGAACTTTTCCAGGGTTTTCTTGGCGCTGCATCGAGATATGTGGGCATCAGAAGCGTGATGACACTACTTGGACCTGTGTATCTTCTTCACCTCATCTCACAACTCAAATTTCTTGAAGCTATTTATATTTGTTATAACTTTTCCTTCCTGATTTTCCTTTTAAATTTAAATTAATATTACAGAATAAAATTTGGAAAACTCTTCTATATGATGAAAGTTGTGGTTAATAATGAAATATCTATGCGCACATACTGTCATCAACTTCACCGTTCTCTTACATTCTGAGGTGGAGTAATCTCTTCAAGAGGGATTTATTAGAACTTCTCAGTCATTAACGGCTTCCTTAGCTGGAGAAAGGTTATTGTCTCAGAAATTTGTATGAATTCTGTTTTTGGACGCCTTTTTCTTCCTCTCTTATTAACCTTGTATAACAATGAAAGATGAGATTTTAATTGCCGCAGATCTGAGGAATAATTTTACTTTATGAGCTAGTGATCAGAGCTGTGGGGAATAAATAATATACTTCCCTGTACATTGATAATCACATCGCTATGGATGGACTGAATGATTAGATTTCTTTCACCTCTGCTTTCAGATTTTGGTATTTCTACAAGGCACATTTAGTGCTAGGTGTTGTTGATAATTTTACGTCTAATGTTAAACTGTGCAGGCTTTGGGGAACCTTTCTTGCAGATCTTGTCATTCAAATGCTTGGAACTGATTATGCTAGAATCTTGCGAGCAATTTATGCTCTGGCACAGGTAATATTTATGCTCCTGTTCTTCCGTTTTAGGCTAGTAAATTCACCAGATCCCAGTTCAGCCACCCTGCCCACCTTAATACAATTGTTGTGCTTAACCTTGATTTTATTCGGTAAACGTCAGATTAATGCTTAAGCATCAGAGAACGAGATATAACATAACATCTGTTCACTGTTCGGTGTTCAATACGATCATAATGCATCTCATACTATAGTGCTTATGATGCATTGAGAGCCTATTCTTTATATTATTTTATGGTTATTTTGATACCGTTAGTGATGTGCCTCTATTGAGTTTCATCTAGGTTTATACAATTAATCTTTTGATAAATGACATAATTTAATGGGGCATGTACGGTGTATTGTGTTATGCTTACAATCATTTGCCTAAAGTATTAGTTTTTTCCCTAAATATCCTTTGTGACCTTCTCTAACTAACTAGACAACCTCCTCTAATTAATAAATTATGAAATTTTAAAGGTATAGCTAACTTTAATTAAATTCTTTAATTCATGAAAAATTGTTAGTAGGTCCTTGTAATCTACTTAGTGCCTGTTTAGATGTAGCTTTTAGGAATTAATTATGGCTAAAACCCCGGTTTGGAAAAATCTGAAACAAACATCAATTTTTGTCCAGAATTGATTTTGGCTAAAACCTCGGTTTGGAAAAATTTGAGCCAAACAGCTATTTTTGTCCAGAATTGATTTTGGGCAAAACCTCGGTTTGAAACCATGGTTTTGAATAAGCTACTGAAAATAGATTTTAGAACTGTAAAAGAGCTTATAGATTATTCAATTACTATTTTACCCTTACTTTTTTCTTATACTCTCTCTCCTCTCTCCTCTCTCCTCTCTCCTCTCTCCTCTTCACACTCTCTCCTCTTTTCTCTCTCTTCTCTATACTCTCTTCTCTCTCCTATTTCTTCTCTCTCCTCTCTCCTTTCTCCTATTTATTCTCTACCCTCTCTCATCTCTCATACTTTATCAAATCATACCCTTTTTGGTAATTTATTAATATAAAAAGTAATTCTACTACTAATCATCTAAACATCTCTATTTTCAAAATCTATTCTTCCCAAAATCTATTTTTCTCAAAATCTATTCTCCAGAATCTATTCTTCCCAAAATCTATTCTTCCCAAAATCTATTCTTCAGAATCTATTCTTCCCATAATCTATTCTCCAAAAGCTAATTCAAACACACCCTTAGTTTTTGTGTGAGTTTGGATTAGCTTACTTTAAGTGATTTTGTACTGTACCAAGTAAATCTATTGTAACCAAACGGCATCAAACTTTTTCTAACTTGGTTGCTTTTGATTCAGATTCGAGTTACCCGAACATATAAGCTCCCGTCTGATACTTTTGAAGAGTAGCATGCATAAGCTCATTACTGTTAGAGACTCCATTGGATTTTGGGCCTGAAGGGATTGCATGTTCTAGTGTGCTGAACAGTTTCATAATTGAGAGAAAAACGTTGTAAATAAAATATATATTTGTCTTTTTGTAAATATACAAAACTTTTATTTATTTGGTTGTGGTTGGAGAAGATAATTCGAAGCCCAAGCAACTAAACGATTTTGTAGTTCATAGTATTTTGCTTTCCTTTCATGATTCAGCCGAAACTTCATTTGGCAAACATCACAAATTATGGTAAGTGTTTGAGTTTTTTTTATATATATATTAAATATCTTCAAATTTTATTTTAAGGAGTCGTTATATAAATTCAAATGAGGCGATAAATTCCAAGAGCAAAATTAGTCTTTTTTAGAACTGTTCTGAAATTTCATTTAAATAGCTATACAAAATAAAATTTTGAAACGTAATTTTAAAATGAAATAAAAATAAAATATGAAATAATAATAATAATAACAAAAATCAATTTCCTTAACTAGAAATATAACCAATGGCCATAATGGATATTTAGGCTACATACTAGTTATTATTATACAAGGAAAAAAGGCAAAAAGAAAAATAGTACATAAAAATTGAAGAGTTCTAATAAATACAATCAATTTAAATCTATTCACATACAAATACGGCAATGTTAAGTTTTAAGCATGAAACCCCATCCAAACATAACAAATAGCATTAGTATTGGGATAACTTGTTGTTGATAAAATAATGTTCTAATATTTTTTTATAAAAAAAATTAGGTAGATATCGACTTTCCATTAAAGTTATGAAACATCCCTAAAATTTAAAAAGTACTTATAAATACTTATAAAATTGTCTACAAAAAGAGTCTTCAACAGTAAAAATTGAAATCATTTTATTATAAAATATGAGTTCATTCTTTATTATATGGGTTAACTCTCATATGTAAAAATATTCTAAATAATTGTGAATGTATTGTCAAATAATATTTGTTAAACATCTTAGGCTCTTAGCAATGGCACGGGTATAACTGAAAGTAACCCCAATAAAAATGCGCAACTAAAATTATTTCTTTCTGTGGGGGGCAGCGATTGTGACATGCATAGAGATTACGATATATATATATATATATATATATATATATATATATATATATATAAAGTGAAGGTGAAGGCAGAAACCAAACAAATGAAAAGAAACGGACTGTATCTCATAACAAAAATAAATTCAATTCTTATTATTATAATAAAAATTTTACTAGGTAATCTTATAAATTACCTGTAAATACTCTGTAAATTCTGAGTTTATATTCTAATCTTAGTAAGAAACTGATATTAAATATATCTAAATGTTTTAATTAAAAAAAAGTGTGATGAATTGGAAACTAATCAAATAGTGCGTTCCATTTCATTCTCTTCCTCCTTCTTTGATGCTGACTCCTCCCAAATCACTCTAAAATTATATATATTCATATTATTACAACGCCTCAAACTTAATTCAAACACAATCATTTTAAAAGATACTTAAAAAACGAAAAGGAAAATGAACAACTATCGAACCTGTTGCCACTACAATGTTATTACTCTTCTACACGTTCTCGAAAATGTGCATCTAAACTACCTCTTGTCCTACTCATACTTTCTCTAACCATAAATAATTTTATCATTTAATTAATTTAATTAGATTAAAAAAATTAATTAATATAAAATATTTTTTAAAATATTACAATCATCTTTCTTAACTCTCTCACTCTCTCTCTTATATGATTATTATTGAGTAAATATCAATAGGGTTAATTTAAAAAATAAATTAATAAATATAAAAATAAGTCTTATATTTAGAATTAATATTAACTTTATACTTGGGCTATATATTAAAGATTGTAAGAGTGTGTGTGTGTGTGTGTATATAATAGTATTCATCTTAATTTGGCATGAGGAATTGGGATGGGGGGAGGAGGGGAGTGAAAATTTTTCTGTGTTAGACTATAAAAAAAATTGAAAAATTGAGATTATAAAATTTTAATAAAGAGAAGAGGTAGAATATAAGGTAAGAAAAATTAATTTAAAAAATTTAACCAGACCTCTTTAAATGTTTAAATTCTAATCCTCTCCCGTCCCTTCCAAATCTTGATAAAAGTTTGATTTCATTTTAAAGAGCATTTAAGAATAATTAAATTTTGGATAGAATAAGCAAATATAAGATCCTATAAGTAGATTAATTAGTAAAAATATTAATAATTAGAATGATCAAGTATATTATAGTTTTGATCGAGACGTATTGTATTCTTTATTAGATAGAGAAGATTCAGATGATCTGGTGGTTCAATCAGTACACATCAATTTGAAATTCTTTGTAATTATAAAAAGTGACTTTAGAATAATGCGCACACACCAGCAGTCAAGAAAATGGAGGACATACAAAGAAGATAGTGGTTGAATGAGGAGAAAAAGTGGGTCGATCAGTCATGTAAATAATAATCAATAAACAGAAATCATATCAGCTGTAATTTCTAAAATTAAAATTAAAATTATTTATTGGATAGAATTAAAATCTCTCTCAAAGCACTTGGGTGAAGGCAACAAACTTATCAGAAATATAATCATACAAGAGAGAACAGTCTACATATAACTCATTATAAGAGAGGATCCAATGTTCTATTTTTGTTTTTGACCCCATAGCTTCTTCTCATAGAGAATCTGATTTGGACTTTAACTACTCAACCAATACCATATTTACACGTTATACACACACACACATATGTATGTATGTATGTATGTATGTATGTATGTATGTATGTATGTATGTATGTATGTATGTATGTATGTATGTATGTATGTATGTATGTATGTATGTATGTATGTATGTATGTATGTATGTATGTATGTATGTATGTATGTATGTATGTATGTATGTATGTAAACTATTTTGAAGATTATCCAATGGTGCAGTTAAGTTAAAGGTTTGTTTGTGTTGTGTTTAGAAAAGGTGGTGCATATAAATCTGCAAACTAAGGCAGTGCCATGAGTGAAAGGTGAGTCTCATCTTCTTATTTCGACTGTTTATGCAAAACGAATATGGCTTTTCTGATTTTTACTAGTTACTTAATTAATTTAAATATATTAATAAAAAATTATATAAATTATTTATAACAAATGTTATATAATTTTCCTAACATACCCCAGTATAACAATAGATTATATATCAGTTTATAAGTTAAATAAGTTAATTTAAAAAAATAATAAATATAAGAGATTAAATATATTGATCGATGTCTTATATTTAAAATTAAAAATAATTTTTTAATTAAATTTTATATTTAAGATTAAAAGAATATTTGTATTGAATTGAATATTATATATATATAATATGAACATTATATTTTGTTTTTATATTTATATGAGCACACATTGAGCTTTGCTTTTGTAAAAGGAAGAGAGACTTTTTGATATTTTAGATTTGATGCTTTGACTTTTTGGTCTTTCACAAGCAAACTGCTCTCTTTTTGGATCTAAAGATAGGCCTTTCCTCACTCACATGCTTTGTTTTCTCCACTCATCACTCTTCAACTTTGCTTCTCAACATTAAATTCATAGCTATTAAAGTTAATAGTTATATCCATTGGTCCGAGTAATTGTAGAAAATATCTTTAGATGAGTTATTTTTAATTAGCAATAATAATATTTGAATATAGTCTAATATAATATTCATATAAAAAAATAGTTATACTGATTTAGAGATGTTATATCCTTACTTAAGTCACAAAACTTATAAACGCGTCCCTCTTATAAGGTGTAGAAACTAATTTTTGTACCATTAAAAAAATATTCACAATTAGTAAGCAAATTATACTCCCTGATTTTTAATATAAGATCTATTTAATGAATTTGATTAAATTAAATAAGTTAGTTAATATAGTATAATTTTTTTAAAATATCATAATCTTCTTCCTTATTAATTCACTTCCCTCCTCTCTTATTTGATTATTATTGAGTGAATATCAACAGGATAATTTAAAAAAATTTAATAAATATAGAAAATAAATCTTATATTTAAAACTAATATTAACTACTCAATTAAGTCATATATTAAACATCGTAATATTAATTATAAAATAAAGGATGCCTCTGTCCTCCAATTCGATGATTAGGGTTTGTGGGCCGCACTTTTTTCTCACAAGTTGTGTCACTTTAATTACCATATCATACCAAGATTTCTGCAAATAATAATAAATAAAGAGAAAAAGTGATCAATTAATTCATGCATGGTCCCTTCGATCCTTCCTTACAAAGCATATGTCAATTCGTTGGGGGAAAAAAAACCTTTTGTGTTGTAATTAACGCTTTTTTCTTTGTTATCTCTCTCTCACACTCTTTTCCTTCTTTCTTTCTTTTGTGTGTGACATGTTACCATTTTTGACTTCTTTTTGGTCACTTTTTATTTGTTTTACTTTAGGTGGCATGGAAATTTCACATTGTCATCTGACAACATTGGCGTAAATTCATAAGTTATGTGTTCCCTAATCCTTGTCATCATAAATACTCAAAATTAATTCAATAGTACACATCACACACAATTATTCTCTTATTTATTATATATGATTCTTAAATTGTAATTAATTAAGTTGTAATTATCATCATTTAATAACATCAATCCTCCATGATTTGGTAGTAATTGGAGAGCCTTTTGATGAATAATGATGATTTGATGAAGTTGTGGGTGAGAATAAGCCCATAGTTTTGGGGTGTTTTATCTTTCATGTGAGAGAAAAAGATACACACACATAGGCATGGAGGCTAGAGAAATTTTACTTTAGCGGAAGAGACTAATTTTTTATAATGTAAAAAATTAATTAAAATTTAAATTTTTATTAGCAGACTGACATATATTCAGTATTTAATAATATATCGAATATAATTGTATTCAAGAGGATGATATCTATGCCTCATATGAGTGTGGAGGCACATGGAGACTATAAAATGAGATGTCATCTTCCAATAAAAGAAAAGGAGAATACATTACAAGCAAAAAGATGTAAAGAGAAAAAGGTTGAAAAGAAGAGGAGAGGAGAAATAAAGGCAAAGAATTGAACAGCCCACGCTCCTATGTCTTTCTTCTAAGCAATATATAATGTTACTTCCAAACACTCTCTTTCATATCTTTCTTTCCTTTCATTTGTCTTTAATATTCTTATTAGATTGAAACAACTCAATGTGGATTCATTCAACTCATTTAATCCCTCGCTTGTCTTTTTTACATAATGGTTAGTGACACATATAGAGAATAATGAGAGGATTGAAAGGGATATCATCTTTTTTATTATTATTACAAACTAATTAAATACATTTATCTGGAATCCAATGCTACTTAATCAAATTCAAGGATTGCCAAGTTTCATTTATATAATTTTCTTCCCTTACAAAATTCAGCATAGATATATGTTAGACCTTTTTTTATGTTTATTTATGTTGGATTCTATATTATCACATCATATTCGAGTATTATTTAACACTGTTATCTAATTGACAGATATCTGATTTGAGTTCTAGTTCTTCCTCAGAACAACCAAGCTAATGGCAAAAAGTATCTTTAAGTCTTCCGCTGTATCTCATATAGATTTTAAACTTATATATGTCATAATCTAGATAGATTATATTGTGTACGAGATGCTTATATTCTAACATATTTATGTTGGATTCTATATTAACACATCATATCCGAGTATTATTAGGATTAGTTAGAGTTAATTCTATCAACATGATTTTTTTTTATTTACAATATTTTGAACTTTTGAGTTGTTAAAAAAATAAGTTCTTCTCCTTTCCATTGAATCATTAATTGCTGGTAAATATATTTTTTTTGTTGATACAAGTCCATACAAAATGGTCAAGATTTAGGAAGATCACTTTTACCTGCCTTCCTTACCCATAAGGATGGACTTTAATTCTATTCATTAAGTAATTAATATAAAGTTATATATATTTGGTTTGATCAGGCTTTCAAGTAGACAAAAACCAACCAGATCTAGTTGGAAAGGTTACAAGTGGGGAAAGCTTTGGAAACAAGTGAACAAATTAACATTTCCAAAGAATTCTTTTGATCTGATTGATTGATGTCTCTTTCTATTTGGCATATCTCCATTAAGATTAGATCATTCGTTCATATGCATTCAATTACATTAAGCTCTCTTTCTATGTTCATATAGTTACTTCTATCATTTTTTATAATTATCTAGTACTATATATATATATAATCAATTTTCAGTTGTATTGCATATTTCAAATGAAAAGAAGCTCTTGTAACATTACTAATTTTTTTATTGAAATATAATATTTTCAAATAATTACTTCTATGATCTGGTAAATTAACTAATTAATAAAGAAATAAAAGAAAATAGAAACAATTCATACATGGACTCCTGTCTATATATGTGTGTCAATGAATATATAAATTAATTAGCTGGTAATTTTAATGAGAATCCGTGCACATATAATATTAAAAAGGAAAATAAATAAATAAATGAATGGAGAAAACAATTAAAAGGACATATATATATATACCCAACACGAAGCCCCTCCATAAAACCTTGTCATGGAGAATGTGATGCAATGATGATGATTCAGATATGCATGTCTGTCTCTTCTAAACTTATTTATACTTACTTCATTATTGAGATATGTTTAGGTAACATGTGTTTATTATTCTTTGCTTAATTTAATATACTATATGAGTTTTATTTATATTAAATTTGTGATAATTCATATATATGGACAGTTCTATAATATATTTATGAAAATATAGGTGAAAATTCATTGTTTAAAAATTTTAATTAGTCAAAAGAAAATTAAAGAAACTGAGTTCATGCATTGGTATATATTTTATGTATAAATTTCTCATAATTTTCTGTATATAAAAATATATCAGGTCTTTAATTCTGATTAATAAAATTTTTAAATAGATATCTTACACTGATTTTTGGTATATTATTATATAAGTCATTGAAATAATATTATTTTAAAACTAAAATAATTAAATGACATGATGTGGCAACAAGCGACAAATTAGATGATAAAATTATTTTTACAAGAATCTTTGAAACAATGTTATCTAAGAAAGTGATAGAGACATGGATTAATATTGGGATTTGCACAAAGGAAAAAAGACAGAGGAGAGAGTAGTGGTCATTATTTATTTTCTAAGTATATGTTTGCCTTTGTATTTCAAACAAGAAAGATGAAACAAATAAAGGTAGGAAGGAAGTGGATGTAAGCATTAGAGATTTGGCAACTTGAGAAGACATAATGGCTTCAAATCAGCACAACCATCCACTAATAAAACAATGATATAATACACACACCAAAGTTCAAAACAATATATATATATATGTCATTAATAATTAATTAAATAAATAATATATGTGGGGAAATTAAAAACAGGCCATTAAATTATTAATTAATAATGGACCCCTCTTGGAGACAAAGACAATTTAAGAATATAATGCCTTGAAAATGATCTCACCCCTTTTCAATCAAATTAATTCATTAATTGTCAAGTACCCCACCAATATTTATTAATTTCTACCCATTCATTTTTTTTTATGGTGATTAGTATCTTTCACCTAGCTTGATAATGACACTTCAAACAGAAATCAAGCGAGGAAGAAAGAAAACATATACATGTAATCAAAAGGTAAAATCTAAATTAAATAATAATAATAATTAATTAATCAAGTTCAGACATATGCATGCATGCATGTCTACCTTCTCTGTTATATCACACACACACACACACACACACATATATGGAAATGCTTATTTCAAACAAATGGGGGTTAAATTGAGTGGAAGAGACTCTATTCTCTTTAAATTAAATAATATTAAATTTTGATCTTGAAGGGGAAAAAACCTGTTTGAGAGATCTACCATCAATTGAATTAATAATACTTAAATAATCCAACTGAGTAATATTTAATACTAAGATAATTACATAATAATAAATAATAATTTTGACATGATCTCTTTGTAATTCTTTTTCTTATATTCAATTTTGAAATCTTTTAACATTTAAAATTAGTTTAGATTATTTAAAATTAATGTTTATATTCTAACATTTTGTAATTATTATTCTCCAAAATGATTATTAAAACATATTCTCACCTATCACCTCGATAGTACCTATTAAAAGAAAAATATAAAAAATTAACAAGAATGAAATTTAAACTATATAGATCAAATTTAAATAGTACAATTAATGCAAACAATGAAAAGATTTTTTTAAAAAAACAATTATTATTAACTGTATAAATCCTCTTCGTTACTACTTACTGAGCACACCTAAATCTCCACTATCCCAATACCAATAACAGGAATCAAAATATAATGGTGCCTCTGAAACTATTTTTTTTTTTTTTTATGTAAATCTCTTTCACCAACGTTGATAATTGGACATTTTATTAATACGCAGTAAATTTGAAATCCTAATTAAAGAAGTGTTAAATACCTGATCACTCAATAACCCAATTATCCACATTATATTAGCAAGTCAATTATTGAATAATTCAACATTGGTTTTTGGTTTCCTAGGGTTATCTATATCAAGTTAGACGATTAGTCTCTGAGAAATTATAATATATATATATATATATATATATATGTGTATGTATATGTATAGGATATGATTGGACTAAATAGTCTTTCTCATCTAAACATGTCTTTTAATATTTAATATATCTGTCTTTCCTAATTAATTGAAGTTATTATAACGAGTTAATACGGATTAATGGTGGACCGAATAATCATGACATTATGATCGACCAATCAATTCAATTTAATAATTAATAAAGTGTTTCGCTTCTTTCTTTCTTTTTTTCAGTTTTCTTCTGAAATGAAGTTTGATGATCCCAGGCATAATTAAATTGAACAATGATTAGTTAGTTATAAATGATATGTTAAAGCGTATATCAATTCATGTGTCTATTCTATTCTAGTCAGTTTGAATAAAAATTTAAAAATTAGTTTATAAAAAAAAGTTTTTAAATAATTTTTAAAAAAGATTTTTAGAAAAAAAATTATAAAAAACATGATTTTGAATAAATGAGTGTTTAGATAGTTATTTTCAGAAATATTTTTATTATTAGTAAATTATAAAAAAAATATGATTATTAAATATAGGAGAGGAAAGAGATGAGAGAGGGTGTATAAGAGAGAGAATAGAGGGTGTAAAAAAAGTATGAGTAATATAGTAATTAATTAATTCATAAGCTCTTTTACTATTCCATAAACTAGTCTGACTAACTTATCTGAAATTTTAGTTTTAAATCATGATTTAATTTAAAAGCTTTTTTAACAAATATACCTATTTATTTTAAAAAAATTAAATTTTAACAAAATTTAAATTTAGGAAACCAAACACACAGTCTATATGAAATCAGACGTATATTCCATGTCTGAATTGAATCATCGGAAAACGTGCGGATCCTATATTTCTTGGTAAGAAAAATATACATAGAAAATTCCACCAACAAAAATACAAATTGAATATTCTGATAATGATTCTAATTTCACGTCAATTTCTTATTTCAGGTTCTAATTCCTATGTCAATATATAAATTAAACTAAAATTGCAATTGGTTTTGTTGCATAAATAAATCATATATATAACTTTCAATTTAAAAAAAAAACAATTGGTGATTGAAAATAAAATTCGATTATTCTTTTAAATTTTATATTCAATCACTTTTGAAGAATAAATGGGTAGTATATATATTAATCTCTATCATATTGAGCCAAGTATGTGTAAATATATAATATTAATATAAATATTTAATCACATACGAACATAACATATAGAAACATGCATTATAATATCAGTTTATGGTTTTATGAACAATATAATTTCATATAAATATTAATATTTTCTATTGATATAATAATAATTTTAAAAGTGGAGATTTTGGCCATTCAAAGCACAAAGTTTTGAATTCATGATATGTAGAAAAACGCCTCTAAAAAAAGATGTATTTAAAAGGGAAAGGAATTTTATTTATTTAAAAACGAGATCGAATTCATGAATGTGGAAAATACTTCTGAAAGATAATTGTTTTTAATTAGATCCACAATATCTGAGTTTGACTGTCATATAATAATATGAAGGAAAAAAACACTAATTTTTTAAAGAGGGTTAATTGTGTTGGAGGAAAACAAGGAGGCGATGGTGACAGCTGTAGAGCAGTCGGCCAGTAAAGGAGGGGACCACCCCCGGTGTAGGCGGAAACTGCCCATTTGCGGCTAATTACGTGGCAGTCAGCTATTGGTTTCTGTCACTTCTTCCCTTCTGATGTGACTTACCTCTTCTAAGATCACTTTGATATTACTTAATTAATCTTAAAATAAAAAGAAAAATAATGTTTTAGTTAATGTAATTTTAAGTAGGTTGTAATTGAGTTTTTAAATTTTAATAATTAGATAAAATTTAATATTTATAATTTTGATTCAATTAAAATTTAGTCTCTAAATCTTAGCTTATATAATTTTTAACAATTTAAAACTTTAATTTTTAAACTTAATAAAAATATATAACTATTTTATTTTTTAAATTATAAAATTAATATTTTAAATAGTTAAATTATAAAAATTATCAAGTCAACATTTAGAAGTTAAGTTGCAACTACAACCAAATTAAAATAAAATGATTAATTTTTTCTATTAAGAAATAGTGAGAACTAGGGAGAAGGCCTTAGAAAAAAATAATATTTATTAAGAAAGACCTTAAAAATATCATTATTTAAAATAATTAAAATTAAAATAAAAATTTATAATTATTAAATTATCTTTGGCTAAACTCTTACATTTTCACCCACTAATCCCAATGATTTAACAATTAGTCATCAATCGAAGGTCTTTCTCATTAAACTATTTTTTATGGATTTAAATTGATTCAATAATAGTAATCATTGAAATAAAATAAATTGTATTTCTTAACGCACATGGTATTGTGTAGATTTTGGTGCAAAAAGCAAAGCTATGAAAGATATGTCTTAACTCTAGGGAGTCATTGGTACCCATTTTGTCTAAAATTTTTCAATTAAAAAAAGAAGAGAAATTAAGTATTATCGGTTTATTGATTTGTCATTGGTAAGAGAAATATTTTATAACTCTGGATTTCAAGTCAGACTACAGTATTATCGGTTTATTGATAAGGTCGTAACTCATTTAGTCACGCTTTGCTAAAAAGAAACTCATTTAATTTGTTCATGAAGGGTGAGAATATTTAACCCTAAATATATACACACGTAAGGATCATATACATATATATATATAGAGGGGGAGAGAGACCCCATTTCAATTTATGGTAAATTGTCGATTAAGAATTTAAGGTTACGATACAATAATTAAAAAGGATTATAATTATTTTTTTAGTAAATATTTTATGAGCAAAATGTTTTATCGTTAATTGGAACAGATTCATGAAATTTTTTTAAAGTTGAAACTTTCCTTTTGGCCAAATTATAAAGTTGATGCATATATATATATACATATACTGAAATTATAAGATAATATATATATAGAGAGAGAGATCTAGCTAAATATATAAGTAATAATAATTAATAAATATTGGTCTAATTGATATGAACTGACTTATAAAATCATTAGTTTAGATATTACTATTGATGTAAATACCTTAATATAAGTAGATATATAAGTATTTTTATAAATGTTATTTTTTATTCTTAAATAAAAGAAGATACGAGAAGTATAATTTAATTAATTAAGGAAATGGAAATGAAAATGGAAAAGGGAAATTGGATTGAAAGAGAAACAAAGATTATGGGAAGAGCAAGTTCATGCGATCAAAGGTGGTGATGTCGGAAACACACTCTACACTCTCACGTGTGATGTTTCCCATGTCTCCCTTCGTTCACTTTGCTATCTCTCTCAACACAAATATACCCATCTATTTATATTAAATTCTCGGTATATCTTTTTTCTTATTTAAATTTCTATATTTCATGTACCCTTAATTTCCTCGCATTATATATTTTTGTTTTTTCTCATAATTTTGAAGGAGAGTGCGGGCGCGCGCGCAAACACACATATATATATATCATACCCTAGAAACAACAGAGACATAATTATAATGGTTGTAGAAGCTTCACCATTTACAAGCTATAAACAATCTTCAGTTCTATATGCATACATGTGTGCAGTTTTTATTTGTTTTAGCTAATATTGTATGGTGATTTATTATCTTTTTTTTAATAATATATATGAATGAACATGATACACAGACATATAAAAGATCCCGAGGATCATGCAAAAAATCTTATTAAAATGTAAGGAATATATAACAGTACAATTGCAGCATATATATATATATAAGAGTGAGAATAATTCAAAATGAGCATGATGAAAGATATAACGATGGAATATATCCAAGTTTGATATGTGGTATGGAACAAATCTACAAATACAAACAAACACATACAAGACAAATAGGGATGGAATATATATCAAAACACAACAATTAATATATATATATATATAGAGAGAGAGAGAGAGAGCCCTAATCCATTTTTCAAATAAATAAAAGGAAAATTTTCTTTTTCTTTTTATAAATATTTATATTCATTTTTCAGAATATGTCCCACACGTACCCATTTTTCAGAATAAGGAAAATCCAAAAATGTTTTTGTGAGTTTAATAAAAATATATTAAATATTATATAGAGCCTTTGGGAACGTATGTATATAGTACGAGTTATTTTTTTAATAATGGTAATTTGCAATTGTTGATTGTTGATTATCACATGTCAAATTTATATATTGCTCACTTTGTAGCCGATAATTCTTTTTGTTTGGAATTAAAAAACCAGGCATGAAGTTTTTATTTAATAAAATGAATATTTTAATTGAAATGAATTTACTTGAATAATCTCTTTTTCAAAGCTTAATAGAGTTGGTAAAAATAATTAACTGTTACATTTACTTGGATTTTAATGATATTATATGCATTATTATTGCTTGCTGCATCTTTGATAATTAATAATCCTTCAAACCATGATCCATTAATAGATTAATCCTTATTAATACTCTAACCAATTAAACTTCAATAATTAATTAGCTGATTCGTAATGAGTAATTGTTCATAGTTTACTTTTGTTCAATCCAACATTAATTATGGAAAATATTAGTTTTGAACGTCACAAGAGAGGATTATATATATAATGCATGCATGGATAAGCCAATTCTCAAAAGAAGAAATCACACAAAGATATATAATTATTAATTGGCATGCATGCAACCATCTGAATACGAATTAAGGAATATTTTCTTATATTTAAATTAAATTAGTGATTATTAATCATTAATGACTGCTTTGGAAAAGTGATTGATTGGCAAAGTGAAATTGCATAAATAGCAAATTCATTTAATGAATTATTTTAATTAATTCAGATAATAATTATATATCAAAGTTAAATTGTAAAAATGATAGAAAAATATATTTCAAAAAGTTTTTAAAATTGTTATTTACATGATAATTCCTTATTGTCAGTATATATGTGTGTATATACGTAATTTTTAGAGAAAATAAAAAAAATACTACTCTTATAAAATAAATAACAACATATTTTTATAATAATTCATAATTTAGTATTTTAAAATTCAAGTGGTATATTTTTAAAAATTTTCTTAATATTTAAGTGAGTCTCTATTGTACACTCTCTTCAACTTCAAAATAAATTAACACAGTTTGTTATATATTTTATATTCTCACTAATTCTATTTATAAGTAACTTTAATATTTTTTATTATAACTAAGAAAAAATTTAAAACTCATTAGCTCTATAAAAAATTAAAAAATTTCTTACTTTACTCATGTTAAATACCTTCTTAAAAAACTTTCATACTTTTCTACGTCAACATTATTAAATAAGAGTAAAAAAAGAAAAATTATAATAAATGATCTATATAGTACCTTAATAAAGAGTTAAATCGTTCTTCCAGATGTCTAATAGATAAGATGGGATGTAGTATTAATGATAAAATCCTAAATTATGTTGTTGTTATTAATCTAAAAAGCATACAACGTTAATGGGTCGTCATACCTACGGAATGGAAAAGTCAGAGACCGTGATATGTCTGTTTAGAGCATAGAATAGCAAATCTGTACTTAATTAATGAATGAATGATCAAGTTGGTGTTGAACTCAAAACAGGTTTAATTAATTAATTATTATTCTTAAGATTTTGGATTGACTGGGATAATCATGATTGTTGGATTCTCCACCACATGCCTTTCCCTTGGAAATCCCTTTCCGAAATGTTCCAATCCCTTCATCATCTTTATTTATTATAAATATTTTGCTTGTTTTGATTTAAATATTTTTGTTCCTTACCTAAATTTAAATATTTCATTGTGTTTTGCACAAATAAGATATCCGTTGAAATGATAAGAAGTTATACAAATTTATCAATGAATTGGTTGGGTTATTCTGTAGTATTATTTAGTAATATTTTGAGGGTAGAGGAATGATAAATATGGATAATACATGACAAATATTTTTTTTGTATTAAAAAAAATTAGATAAAAAATATTTTGATTGGAGAACATTAAATTTTGATATTAGTTAGAAATTAAGTGTTACATTATATTAATATGTACTATTTGTGTCATATGATTTTTTTTCTAAAGCTGCGTTTAGGTTTTTTTATTAATATTGGGGTGAGTGGGGTTGGAAAATTTTTTGAAATGAGAGGGGAAGTATTTATTTTTTGAAAATTATATAAAATTCGATTCTTCACTGAAATAATTATTTTTACATTTAAAAAAAATATAAGATTATTAACAGTACTTATTATTGTCTAATTGTCATAATATATATATATTAAATGCATTGTACTACCCGGGTACACGGCTTCGAATCTTGTTTATATCTTAAAATTGACCTCATATATTTTTATATTTTATATTGGATTTATTATAGGCAAATACAGCCATGGATAATTTCTTACATACTAATTAAAGATCTTTCGATATAAATTAGACTGGATTACACTTTTATAATTTTTAAATTAAATAGGTTTAAGAAGTAAAAGGATATATTTATTTTTATATATATGCATGTTCCAATAAATTGTATAATTGTGTGACTTTTTGATATATATAATTGTATAATTGTATAATTTCGATCATCGTTTTTCTGTGTGACTTTTTGTTCTTAATAATTATTATTATTATTATTGTCATTTTTGTTTGGTCAATGGTCATATATACATAGCATATATTTAAACAAAGTAACTCTAAAAACGGGTCCCTACTGCTTTTGATCTGGAAAGTTCACTTTTTTTTAAAAAAAACAAAAATGAGATTTTAATTCAGAGTGCTGATTTAGATCAGTTCGAGAGAGGATTTCTTTTTAAAAAAAAAAACAGAGACTAATTTTAGACTATTTAAATTAAATTTTAACAATGTAAAATTTTTAATACGAAAAATATTAAAATAAAAATGATTAAATCTATATCTTTTATTATGTCATTAACACAAATACTACTATAACATTTCAAATATAATCAATATTATTATATTAAGATAAAAGAAATAATTAAAGTGAATTATGCATCCTTAACTCATTAATTAGTAAAATTACTCTCCGTCAAGTAATGACTAATATTATATATATATATATATTTGAGTATTAAAAGTATTATTATGTCATGCGTATAGGGTCTATCGCTTAATTTAGAGGAAAAAAACATAGAAAAAGTAACAGATAATTAATCTTTTAACCTTTTTTTTTCCTACTCAAAAGATCATATGTGAGATAAAGAACAAAAGCAGGTTAATGTTTAAAAAACAAGTATAAAGAACAAAAGCAGGTTAATGTTTAAAAAACAAGTAAACCTGAGTCAATAAATTATAACTACAAACTTATAAATTAGTAAATGATTGAAAATACATTTTATAAATTTAAGCGATTAAACTAAAACTTAATATAAATTTATAGGATTAAGCATATATTTTAATTTATGTTCAAGCAATTTTTTTTTAGGAAAATGGATCATTGGTGCTTAATTTGTATTCAGAGTTTGTCTTTAATATAAATAAGTGTATGTGTGTAAAATTGATAGTTGAATAGTATTTATTTACAAAATTTACACATGTGTAAATATTTTTATGAAGAAACTAGTATAATCTCTATATCAATTTCTTATATATAAATCACATTACGAGTTGTAAGTAAATTAAGGAAAAATCAAATACTATTTAAATTTTAAAATTTTAAATAATTTTTTTATAAAAATATTTTTTTATTTGTTTATCAAATATGTTAAACAATTATTAAAATATAGGAACTAAAACTAATTTAAAATTTTAAAATTTAAGCAATATTTTTGTGAGCTTTTTTTCTAGAATTAATGTATTATTTTTAATTTTTATATAAAGTAGTGGAAATTAAAATATGCGTGGAGCTAATAATTAAATATAATATTTTTACTTTGTCAAAATTATAAAATGGAGCTGATCTGATTTGTGATACGTGCCAATGAATAGTTTTGCACTGACTGGAAAGATTTCAAAGGTAAAATAATGATGAAGACTGTCGTACAGTAAATATCTAGGGGCTTTCAAAATAATATTGACAAGATTACGAACCTCACCTGCAAAAGACAATGTTGCATTTTTTTTCTTTTTAACCCCCAAAAATATAAAAATTAAAAGGAAGGTGCTTTGACGAGAATACCCTTGAGGGTGACTTTACATCTTCATTATAACCTTTAGAAAAAAGCTGACTCTACTGAAATTAATTGGAGCTTCTGCACTGTGATCCCCAAAGCATGGGGTACTACTATGCTCTATGCTCTATGCTCTCCAATAATGATATTAGCCCCACCATATAAAGAGACCACCAGGCATTCTCATTAAGTGTAATCATGCTATGTATTTCAAAATCTATCTATTATATATATATATATATATATATATATATATATTTAAAAAAAAGGTTAAGAGTTGGGTATAAAAAAATTATTATAAGATTCTAAAGAATAAAATAAAAAAAATCATAACAAACAAACGATCATGTTTCAATATTAAAAATAATAATATATCTATATTATTTATTTGTTATAAAAAATTTTAATGACTAATTACATAATTTTCTTTTTTTAGAATTCATTCAAAAATTAAATAAGCTTTAAAGAGTAGTATAATGAGATAATCACATTGGCGGTGGATTTGAATTTTACATTTATTTTAACAACTAAATTAGGGTATTGAGAGCTCAATAAGGTTAAACAAGAAATAATTTTGAAGCAAAAATGGATTTTAATTCTTATTTTACTAAACAACTATTAATGAATATTGGTCTATATTTAATAAATGGATTATATATTGCTAAGATTACATGCATGGATGTCACTAATTTATTTTTGAATTGTATGAAATTAAAATTCCTTAAATAAATTTAGTATATATACTACTCATCTGGTCATAAATATAAGACCTAATCGGCGAATTGATATTGGTCCTAAATATAATATATATTTCTCAAATTTACTATAATATTTTTAAATTACCCCTATCGATACTTTCTCAACAACAATTAAATAATAGAATGAGGGGGGTTAAAGAAGATGATTAGGGTATTTTTTAAAAAAATATGATATAATAACTAAATTAATTAACTTTTATAATTTAATAAAATTAATTAAATAAATTCTATATTTAGGATAGGAGGAATAATTTATTTTAAGTAGCCAAAGTAAGCGGTTAGCAGAGATTTAGAGCTCAAAATCTCCTATAAAAATGTTAATTAGCACTAATATAAAATTCTTGGAATTTGAGTCCTCTACAAGTCTAGCTACATTTAGAGAAGTGAATATATATATATATATATATATATATATGCGTACACAAAAAGAAAATTAGAGGGTAAGAGAAAGAGGAGAGACAATATAATGAGGATGCAGATTTATAAATCTCCCAAATCTTGTGGTATTTTTTATTTAAAAAAATATGATAATATTGCAATAGATATGGTATTTGTTATGTATTATTGATTGGTTCTTATTTGTGAATAAAGATCACAAATGACAACTGTGATGGATATAGCATATCGCATTTAGGCCCTGGTGGGAGAAATAATTCACCCAAAAAAATCTGTGTGTGTGAGAGAGAGAGAGAGAGAAGAAGAAGAAGCTTACGTGTGTATAGATGGGGTATTTATGCATGCAAATCAGAAAGTTTTTTACTGTGCAATGAAATAATGATAGGGTTTTGTTTCTTTGTGGGGATATCAAATATGTATGTTTTTTTCTTCTTTTATTTATTTAATTTAATTTTTTCTGGAGCCCATTAGAGAGCAGCTTGTGGGGATCAAGTCTCTCGAGCTTTGGGGATTGGTCTCTGTATGTGTCCCTCTCTCTTATGGAAAAGTTTCTTGGCCAAGTGAGACCTATTTAGAGACATGAGCCGCTCAAGAAGAAGATGAGGCTCATTCAAATTAAGGAATAGAGAGAGAAAGAGAGAAACATAAAAAAGAAGAAGAAGAAGACGAGGACCACTACCACCACCACGATGACTATGATGATGATGAACTACAAAAGCTGAAACATCTCTCTTCTTCAAAAGAAAAGCTGAAAATTCGACACCGACCCAAACAAAAGTGTCAAAATTAGCTCCCTTTTAGAGGTCTACCCTATACCCTAGCCTTTCTTCTTCTACTCCACTATCATCGTCACCACCTTCTTCTTCTCTCTCTCCCTCACAGAAATCACAGTACGGTTATTGTATATCATGTTAGCCAATAACTCTCTCTCTTCAGCTCCTATTTCTGAGACCTTTCCTTGCGGAGATAATAATGGCGGTATCACCACGAATAAAAGAAAGAGAAGACCCGCAGGAACTCCAGGTAATATATATATACAGAATTCGTATACTGTTAATTGATTTTGTGTAAGGAATTGGAATGAATTGATCGGAGATAATTGAATTGGTTGCGCTGTGCAGATCCGGATGCGGAGGTGGTGTCGCTCTCTCCGAAGACGTTACTGGAATCGGACCGGTACGTATGTGAGATCTGTAATCAGGGGTTTCAGAGGGACCAGAACTTGCAGATGCACCGGCGGAGGCACAAGGTGCCGTGGAAGTTGCTGAAGAGGGAGACGCCGGCGGCGAGGAAGCGCGTGTTCGTTTGCCCGGAGCCGACGTGCTTGCACCACGACCCGTGCCACGCCCTGGGCGATCTCGTCGGAATAAAGAAACACTTCAGAAGAAAACACAGTAACCACAAACAATGGGTCTGTGAACGCTGCTCTAAAGGCTACGCAGTTCAATCTGATTACAAAGCTCATCTTAAAACCTGTGGTACCAGAGGCCACTCTTGCGATTGCGGTCGCGTCTTCTCCAGGTTCCTTCAATCATTCTTACACATATATAGATCTATATAGATATATCGATCTCTTTGTTTAATTTGATCCATTTCATCAGCTGGTTTGAAATCTTATGATCACAATCGAATTTGGTTTTGACTTAAAAAAAAAAGGAATTTATATATATGTATATGTATTAACAGAAAAGTGTTAACATTTGACCGATGGAACCTTAATCTAAGATTTTGAAGGGGAAAAAGAACTGTTCATTGGCAGTTATAAGTATATTTGAACACATTTCCCGAAGCTCAGTGTTTTTTCGCTGGTCGCATTATGACTCCTGTTTGTTTTGACTCATGAAAATTTTTATTCTTTCAGTACTATTAATATCAACTCTGAGTTGAAGAAGATGAGAATTGAGATTAAAATTAATTAATTGAGATGATGAGTTCTTCTTCTTGTCCTTTTTTTTTTATGTAGTGGAAACTCATTTCACATTTGAAAAAAAAAAACAGTGGACACGGTCGGCTTTTTTGGAAGAAGCAGCTTTTGCATAATCACTTACTTTTTCTTTTTTCTTCTGAAACTCCGTAACCCTCTTCATGTAATAATATCCCTCCATTGTCGTACTTGCATGTCTCATTATCCTCATCCACAACCAAGAAAAAAAAAGTTGTTGATCATCGTTTTTTTTATTTGTATAGGGTGGAGAGCTTTATTGAACACCAAGATGCTTGTAACATGGGGCGGCTCCGGTCGTCGGAAACACAGGCGCTACAGCGGCAGACACAGACGGCGTGCTTGTCCCGAACGGCTTCGAGCCCGAGTCCGTCTAGCGAAACCAATTTCAATATCGGTCCGAACTGGAATAATAACGGTCTTGTTGTATTGCCTAAGCCGGCGAGTGAACCGTTATTGTTGAAACCTACCATTGCTGCTGCTGCTACCCCTACAACGGTTGCTCATCATCTTCATTATGAAACCTCATCCAACAACAAGAACAAGTATAAACTGTGTCCGAACTTGGATCTTCGTCTCTCTACCTCTAGTTCGATTATTCCCATTGATACTTCAACAACAACACCTAAGAGAGATGAAACCCGATCATCAAACCACTTTCGGATTTCGATTTGCGACAAAAATATTGAATCCAATACCTGCTTCAATATTAATCATAATCGCAGGAATTCACCCAAGGAGAGCTGTAACAGCAGCGATAAACCACAAGGTGATCTTTTTTAAGTTAAAGCTATCTGTCAGAAGTCTTCTTTAAGACTAAAGCTTATATATATATATATATATATATTCTATATATGATTGAATTTTCAAATTAGTCCCTATCTTTACCACAATTAATGAAAAACCAAAAAGAGTTTGAACTTTTAAGTGTTAAAGAAGGCATGTATAAATTCGCCTACTTTTAGTTGAATTATCTCTAAACTTTCCCATTATTGCATGATGAACAATCAATATAACGTTTCAGAAACCTCATAGTTTTCAGTTGAGCTAGCTAATCTCTCAGGTTTTTTCTGATATATATATATATATATAGTGAAGTGAATAAGAAGATGATTAATGTGTGACAGGTAGTAATGAAGCTGGGATGATGAGGCTCGTTCATCATGAAGAGGAAGCACGTGAGCAGTTAAGGTTAGCCATGGCGGAGAAGGCATATGCAGAGGAAGCAAGAAAGCAAGCGAAACGGCAGATAGAAGTTGCAGAGAAGGAATTTGCTAATGCAAAGAGAATCAGACAAGAAGCACAAGCTGAACTTGACAAAGCTTACGCCGTTAAAGAACATGCCATTAAACAGATCAACTCCCTCATGCTTCAAATCACTTGTCATGCTTGTAAACGACAGTTCGGAGCCCAAACGATGCCAATAATGTCGACGGTTCCTCCGCCGGCGGCGGACGAGAACTCATTGGTAGTAAGTTACATGTCGTCTGCTCTAACAACTGAAGGTGGTGAAGAAGAGAACTACAATAATAATAATGAGAAATATGATGGGAAAAATAGTATCTCTTTATCATCTCTCTAGCTAGCTAGTTTATTTTCTCTCTATATATTTTCAAGGTGTCTTCAATTTTCTTGGTTCTAAAATATATTATTTGTGAAATAATGAATGGGTATAAGTACCGAGTGACAGGTGATTATGTGAGTGGGGATGATTTTATATATAGTGGGGGAAAAGAGTGTTATTATAATTTGTAACTTTTCCAGTTTGTGCCATGCTATTTTTGTTTAATGAATTAAATTTGGTTTATAAATACTAGCCCATCATTAAAACAAAGGTTTTCTTATTGTGGGTAATTAAATCAGTCTTCTTTCTCTTGCTCCTTTGTTTTTTCTTCCATCCTTTTTGGGTAAATTAGATAGATTGTGTAGTGTATTTTACAAACTCTTAGAGAAGAGGATTAATTTCCTATGTTTTTGTTTATATTTTTAATTGACGACAATAAGAGCGACTAAATACTGTAATTTATATTTTAATGATAGAATCGATTAGAAGGAAAATGATAAGGAAAAAAATTAAAAAAAAATCCTGAAACAAGTTAAGGAAACAAATCAAATTAACAGGCTAAAGCCTATCAAAACATAGAGTGTTTGTTTATATTTGCCTATGATAAACACATGTTCACGTAAATTTAAGACAAAATTCTTCTCATATATTTATTTTATAAATCGTAAAATTATGATTAAAAAGACAGATTGGAATTTCAGAAAAATCAATTCAAACAAGCATTTTGAGTTGAAACTGTCCAATATGTTGAGAGAGGGGGGAATTTGGATGAGGAGGAGGGATAAATGAATGATGATGGGGTCAGATATAGTTTTGGGAGTTTGGAAGGAAGCGTTTGGAGTATCTGAAGAGAGTGTGGTTGGAGAGGAAGGAGGTCAGGTCGTAGTAAAAGAGAGCATTCAAGATATACTGACAATTTCAATCAGAGAAAAAGCCTACAAACAATCAATATGAGAGAGAAGGAGCAGGGGAGGGGAGGGGAGGACTCCTTCATTGCTTTTCCCCCCATTTGAATTAGAACGATTGACTTAACCAAGTAAGGTTATAGAAGGACGTCCTGACAATAACGGAGAGCTTTTATATCACTGATCTATAACTCAACAAAGTCATTGGCACTACATTATACTCCACTTATCCTAAGGTTGGAGCTACTCTCTCTTATCCCTATTGTATGGTTTATTTTAAAGAGATTATTTAATCATTAATATAAGTCATTTGAAGAGTCACAAAATATTTAATAATATATTTTAATTATAAATATAAAATTTTAATTTACTTTATCTCTTTAATTTATAAATTTTCTAGCGAGCTATCTTTGTTATTAGCTGTAAATAGTAAAAGGAGTTTTTATAAATAGGATAATGATTGAAGAGAATATTTTAAAAAAATAAACTCACATTTATTACAAATAAATAATTAAATTAATTTTTTTAATATCAATAAATTAATGTTATACTAATATTTAGATATCAAGGGGTCAAGGATTGAAAAACGTACATAATACGGATTTCGTATAATTTTTGGAGCAGAAGATGTATAACATTTACCAGTCTTTCCTAGCTCCCTTCACTACTATATTATAAGTAAGAACATGAATTAGATTCAATTGCTTTTATGGTTTCTTGCTGATTTCTAGGGAAAAACCAAACATGCATTTAGATTTTATAATTTAATGACATAAAAATTCGGATCTGCTTAGTATTAATTAGTACCTCTCGCTTTCATTTTGTTAAAAAAAAAAAAGAAAAGGATCTTAACTTAATTCAGTGAATAATTTGCAAGGAGTGGACGTTATGAGAGTTTTTATAGCAAGGCATAAGGTGAATTATGGGAACATTAATGACTCCAAAATTTAAAGTAGGAGGGAAAAGTATTAATGAGAGTGGGTGTGTGGGTTAATGAAAATTGAATGTCAATGAAGAGATAGAAAGAAGAATGCATGTTTTTCAGTGCCAAAATAGTGAAAGGTTTTTTGTTGTTGTTGTTAATGTTAACCGTGAATGAATGAGTTTGTGAGAGAGAATCAGCCGTCCTTCTCAGTGCCTGAGTCTGAGAGAGAACAGGGAAATACGAACATTCATCATTCATTCATGTGTCCCTCTCTCTTCTCTCTTCTCTCTCTCTCTGCATCAGAATCAGAGCCAAGGAGAGTAAGTGGTGGGAGCAGAGTCTGCAACTAAAGCAGACACAGACACAGACACAGACACACACGCAGCATCTTTCCCAAATATTCAGACACCATTAAAAGCCTTTCCCCAGTCAAGCACTTTTCTTTTCCTGCCGTGTTCAGTCACGAAACCCCCTACTCTCTCTGGTTTTTCTTTTAAAAAAAAAAATTCAAATTTTGACACTCTTCAGATATGCTGATGGTAATTACGGTAATATTCCTTCTAATCCTTTTCATATGACATCTTATTATATAAGTAACCAATTTATCTATCTATCTATATATTTGATTATTGGTAGAATATAATAATATTATGTGATAGATGCAATTAATCACATATATTGTAAGATCAATATTCATAATTTAATCTCATTCATTTATTTGTTGGGTTTTTTAGCTATTGATTATATTCAATATTTGGTAAAATCTATTTTGGCAAAAAATATATACAAAAAAATTGAACTTTTTATGAATACGTCATAGTTTTTTAAAGGAACATATTTGATTCATATCATTTTTATTCTTGTATTTTTAAATTATTATTGTTTTTTTGGGAAAAAAAGTACAGATGATAAATATTAGAATAAGAGTTATCCAATGAATTTGCATCTAAAATATACCCACCTCCATAAGCATATGTTAATTATATATAGAAAAAAAATTTGGGCCCCCAATGAGTTCAATCCTAGATACCGTACCGTAGAAGTAGGCCTGGCAAAGATCCATTGTAGTTGGATTTTTATGTAATTGAACCTGTCAACGTTGAATCAACTTCTTTAATATGTCCGGACAAAATTCTAATAAATTGAGTAGATAATAAAAAAATATTTTTTTAATATATCAAATCCATAGATCTTTACTCAGTTATTATGAAAACATAGAGAAATTTTATAAAGTTCAAGATGAAAATTTAATTACTGAATCAAGTGCTGCAACTTTATCAAGTTGGCAACCTCCTCTGAGGGGATAGATCAAAATTAATGTGGATGAATGGAAGCTGAGTAATGGGTTATATATAAAGGATTTAAATTGGCATGGGATCTAGGTTTTAAGAATATTATTCTTAAATTTGATTCTAAGAATGCAATTGATATGCTGGACAAAGAGAATAATGATATATGTAATTTGTTAGTTCTACAGATATAAAGTCTATGACAAATTTTATGGGAATGAAGCTCTAACATATTCCTAGAATTCAAAATAAAATTGAAGATATTCTAGCTAAAGAAAGTTTCACTACCACAGGAATATTATACTCATATCCTCCAACTTTAGATAATCTTATTCTTAGCAATTGTTTGGGATCTAATCCCCTTCAGACTTAGATTTCTTTGTATCGGGCGTTTAGCCCTCTCTTATATATAAAAAAACTTTTGTAACATGTATTTAAGGAGATATCCTAATTTTTGAGTTTCTAAATTTACACTTAAATGTAATTAATAGCCCATTATGTCTAACATTAATATCTCTTAAGAGGAAATAAGACTTCTCTCTACAATAAGCTTAACCCTATTCTAAAAATTATTTATATAAAAAAAATCTTCTTAACATAAACCTCTTACTAAAGATGTTGGCCAAAAAAAGAAAAAAAAACAGATGTCCGCCAAATCACCTACCACATCATCCAAGAAATCATAGTCATCAATCCCATCATATGCAACATCCCATGCCACCTCATCAAATCTGCCACATCATTGTCCCAGTCACCCGCCACATTATGTGCCACCTCACCAATCTACCCATCACCATCCAAGTCACCCGCCACATCACACTCCACATCGTCGATTCTGCCCATGTCCTAGTCACCCGCCACATCATGTGTGACATCGTGGAATCCGCCCGGTCATTATTATCCTGCAACATCTTCGTCCTTTGCTGGTCTAATGATGGGGATAATGCTCTTGATATACGCAACTGTGGTTGTTTCGTACTTATTTTTTTAGGGGGCTTAGATTATTGACATTATTGACCGCAAAGTCAAGGAAATCCGAAGAAATTGCTGTTTCTGTGTTGTTTATCCTTGATCATAAGAAACTTCTTCCTTGATTTGATATTTGAAGAAGACAAGCAAGATACTAATTAGTGAGAAACAAATCAAGATGGCCATGAATGTCTCGTCTTCAGCAATTAAAAGGTGTCTGGATATTGTCTATGACAACAAACTCTTCCTCAGCAGCAGATGCAAGGTCAAGTCTTGTTCTGTTCTGTTTGCCCAGTCATTCATCATTTATATATAATATAACAACAAAATGTCTTATTCCACCTACATATATAATCCGCAGATGCATCAAACTCTTGTGCCTAGGCTTGAAACGTAAAATTCACAGCACAGTAATTGATGGAGAACAAATTCACTATAGAACTTGTAAATCTAGTATCCATGGTTTCTACAAAGCCAGCTGGAAGATGCTCTACAAAAATTCTTCAGCAGTGTTTAAATCTACCAAGATTTCAGACTTAACTTCTTCTGGTAATGGGGCTGATGGCCCTGCCTTTGAGTAAAAGTTTGCCAATGATCTGATCGCTTTCTCCAGCTCAACGTATGATTCCTGCATCTAACCCATGCAAAGCACAATCATATATTTGTAACAAAATGCAAGCACACGCATGATAGTCAAAGCATTTAATTTTCATTACATGTCAATCAAGAAAATTTCTTAACAATCCTCTGTAAGCAAAAAGTTTGGTAAACTAAGCTAATTATGAATAAGAAGCATGTAATTGTTTAAGACCTTAAGAGTTCTAGTATGTTCATGAATACGTACCTCTTGAACAACAGCTTTTTGCCCCTTCCAATTGCTCAAATCCTCCCGAATTGATTCCTTTGCCGCGTCGGCAGTCCTTCTGAATTTGGTAATATCATTAGGATCTTCATTTAAAGAATCACGTAGTGTTTTCACTACTTCTCTTGCTGATTTTAAGTAAGCCTTTGGCAACACCTTCCCAGACTTAGTTTTTTCATTAGGATCAAATACTGATTTGACGGCATCTATAAATCCCTTATCCTCTTCTTTTTGTGCAGTTTCCTTCTCTTCTGCCTATGCCAGAAAAGGTTATAATACTGTGACAGTAACCAATGAAGTTCCGGCACTCACTAAAGCATGCCTCCGACTTGATGAAGCTTTGGAGGAGGGTACTGCTGTATTAGACATGGATTGCAGTTTATCTGTTATATTGCAGAAGCCGTCAAGAAAGAAAAGCTGCTGATACCGGGAATATCAAAATCAGAACCATATCTTGTCACTTTACTATATGGCCATTAAGCAGAAGATGCAATTGTCAAAATGCTAAGGCATGGTTTTTTGAATATATGATGATTCAAAGGCATGGTTTCAATAAAGTTTTTGATATGCATCTGGACGAACAACAGCAATGCATCATTATTACATAACTATATATGTAGGCATAGCAAAAGTGGATTTGAATTAAAGTATAACTAACATGCTTGCATGGAACCTGGATTGTCTTAAATGAATAAATGATTGCACTAAGTGGAGTCAATTGATTTCAGCCGATGATTTAATCCTTCCATCTACAATATGCCACACATCTTTTTAAAAGAAAATTAAAACCCCAAAAAGTTCAAAAGGGTGCATTTATACATGTTTATTTTATATCCTTATTTTGATTCATTTTCCTCTGAATTCAACATTTTCATTTAACTCTTTCCTCCAGATTCATTCAAGAAGACATTTGCTACAGATTGAAGTTCAAAATGGGGTCTTATTTTCTTAAAAAAGAAATGGTTGGCTACTTGGCTGTTAACAAGAGATTAAATCAACAGCTGAAACCATTTGACTGCACCTAAATATGAGAAAATAGTAACTAGCAGTAAAAATTGTACATGCTTTATGCAATAACAATAGCTATTAATTCTACTTTTTTACTACAGTTTCTTTTTTCAGTTATGGTAATATTGTAAACTTAAAGAGGAAGAAAAATGCAATGAAAGGAATTTAAGATGACTAAAATGATAACGAGACAACAATCAAATTATAGAGAAAAAAGGAAAAGCATGATCGGTTATATGTATTACATACCCTTACTCTCCAATCTTTCGACTCCTTTGCTTGTATGGGTACTTAGAAAGAAGCACATATTTGTTGCAAGAAGAGTGGCCATTCTCTTATAAGAACCTCAACGATGCTGAGTTGCATTCAGTTACTGCCCAATGCGGCTGGAGACTTTCTTCAATCTTACAGGTAAAATACGGCACTTCGCCTTCATAACAAGGATGCAGTCACAATTTTTTTCCCTCACCTTAATTTTACAATCCCTTCATAGAGTAAGTCACTCAAGCTTCAATATTTCTTCAAGACTAGGCGGTAGTTGAGAATAATTTAACATACACATGTCAAGGGGTCAAATAATTCACTCAAAAAATAAGAAAGACATTATTCCAGCAAGTCTACATGAATTACAATACTGCAACTTCACTCATAACGTGATAAGTGCTAGGCAGATTACAATCACTCGTCAGAAAATTCTGGCAAAAAATACCAAAAAATGAAAAAGAAAAAGAAAACATAAATTCATGCTAGAAGACGGCGAGAAAGAAGCGCGTATGAATCGCAAGCAACACGAAAAAACCCATTCAGAACTCAGGAGCAAAAGCGGCAAATTTGGAGGCGAAACTATGCGATTACCTGCGACGAACGAAATAATGGATTACTGAAGAGTGAAGACGAAAGCGAGAGACCAAGACGATAGTGTAGATCAGTGGAGTGAGAGGGAGACAACGAGAGTGAGTGAGGAGAGCGAAGGAATGATGGCCGTGCGACTGCGGAGTCAATGTGTGGAGCTTAAAATCAAGAGATTGCAAAATCTGATGAGGTTGTGTCAACGTGTGGTTGTTGCATATTGTGTGTGTTTGGTTAAGGGTAAATGGAGGTTTTAAAAGGCTGTTTTATTTTAATTTGATAAAATTTTAAAATAAATAATTATATTATTTTAGAAAATTTTTTGAATTAGATGATATTAATATCAAAATTTTCAAAAACTATTGATAATAATATTTATAATATAATAATTAAATAATTTATAAATTATTTAATTATTATTTTATTTATATTTTTTTCTCGCATTTTTTATGTTCTTTTTTATCTATTTTTTCTTCTCTCATATTTTATTTTCTCTCCTCTCTTTTCTATTTCATATTTTCTCCCCACCATCATTTCTTTTATTTTTTCTCTTATATTTTTAATAAATTATATACTTTTTTAATAATTTTTTAATAATAATTTCCTTTAGTAATAATTAATCTAAATAATTATTTATTTATAACTATATTTTTTTTATAATTTTTAGAAACTATTTTTTAAAAGTTTTTAAATTTTTTTATAAAATATTTTCTAAAACTCTATCTAAATGAACTCATTATCGTGGGCTGGGCGGGTATTAGAAAGGATTATACTTATATGTTTACATCGAGTTGTGTACAGTTTTCATGTGTGTAAGTTAAATAAAGATTAATCTATTCGAGAATTAATATCTAGTTAACAATTAAAAAATATTACCAGAAATTTACTACAAAAAAAATAAATAAAAATATTTAAAGAATAGAATTGAGATTAAAAAAATTGACAAAATATATACAAATCAAAGAAATGGATCTAATTTTTTTCTTGTTAAGAAATATAAAAAGGAATTATAATGGGTATATTGTTGATATGTAAAGCTTGGATCTCAAATTTATTAGCATTTTTGTATGAAAAAATTTAGCTAAATTGAGTTATGTGCTCTTTAAAAGTAGGGTATGCGTGATATTGATAGTGAGATTTGAATCTAATCTCACAATGAGTAAATAATTAGACTAAATGGTATAGTTCAACTAGTTGAATCATCGCTCTTACTCATCAGCAGTTCAATTTGGATCAAGAAAATAATTTTCATAATTGATTCAAGGTAGATCGAAGTTGAGTTACCATTGAGCGAAAATCTGGAATTAGAAAGCGAGGCAAATACAATTTTTCACAACCCGAGTTAATTTTTGGTCTCAAAAAAATGCTAAACAAAATAAAAAATACCCATATTGTATGTGTGTTCAACGGATAAAATATAAAATAATAAGATATACGATTATTTAAAATTTATTTAATTTCTAAAGAGTATCACTTTATTATAGTTATAATTACGGGCTTAGAGAGGTATCATAGCTCCTAGGTGTCTAAATTTATGTCAGAGAATAATAGACCGTTACACGATATTGATATTATCTAAGAGGAATAGAGACTTCGTTCTACTATTAAATTGTGAGTAAGCCTAACTCCTTTTTTAAAATTTTGTAATAAAAATAAATAAAAAAAATAAAAAAACTATAATAAAAAGTTGATCATATAAAAAAAATCATGTATTTTAATATTATTATGTTCACAGTTATACTTATAATAAAGTACCTCCTGAACTTTACTAAAAAATATTAAATTTTGTTAACTGGGTCTTGTCAGTTACAGATTTTGGTATGGGGGTTGTTTGAACTCTGTGTGGGTCATTTCTCATTTCTCCCTCTTGGGCCACCTTGGTGTGTGTCATTTGTTTTCGGCAAATAACCCGTATCCATTCAAAATAACCCGCATATCCAACTCGTATATATCACATTTACCACGTGGTCCTTCAACATGCAATTTGGGGAATCATTCTCTTTATGAAGATTAATTCAAGCTCTGCCTCGAGATTCATATTTATGCTATTAGGACATTTCGTGAATAAGATTTTGATTGTGTTGTATGTATGTACGTACGTACGTATGTGTATATAGTTTGTTCAGTTAGTGTTTATAAAAACAAAATTAAATCATTACTAAATACTAATAGTTAAGGCATTTGTCTATCTATCTATATTCTATATTGCAGTTTGTTTAATTAGTGTTTAGAAAAACAAAATTAAATTATTACTAAATACTAATAATTCGGGCATTTATTGTTATAAGTTTGACTTGTCAACCTTTAAATTTGAATTATTACAAATTAAAAATATAACACTAAATTAATTAAACATATTTTTTTTTAGCTTTTTCTAACTTAAAAGTTGAAATCTAGTCACTTCATAATAAATGTTCGTCGTTTCTAATAATTTTATCTATCTTAATCCAATGATGTATAGATTTAGATTTGACTTAAATAAGATATATATAGATATAGATACTATTTAAGTCATCCACCGTATAATATATAAAATATAAATTAAAGGATAAATTTAGGATCATTCCCTTATACTAATTAAGTCTAATTCTTCAATTAAATTTTGCTAAATGTGATTTTTGTTGTTAACTATGGTCAAATAGAATTTTAAAATTTTATTTATGTGAATTTTTATTATTAAGAAAACTCACATGCTATAATTTTGATTGGAGAATTGAATTTATGAATATAAGTAAATGATCAAATATAAAATCTTATGCAAGTAGCATTTCTTTTACCAGATATAAATATTGTGATATATATATATATATATTCCAATTATCTGCATGCTATAGAGTTAATGTCAATTCTATCTCAAAAAATAATCTTTAATCTAGAAGATTATAAATGATAATCTCTGGATACAATAAATTTAAACTGTCAAGTATTTAAGGATCTCATGAAAAAATGAAGAAGAAGAAGCAGCAGCTCAAACTCATCATCCCTCTTCTCCCACTCCCTTCACTTCACCTTAATGTCTTTTTTAAAATAGCTGATGTTGTACGTCAACGTCGGCGTCCCAACCTCTGCCTCAGGCTGCCGGTGCCCTCCCCTTGCTTCTCCATCCCCACAATTTCCCCTTCCTTCTCCACATACGTCACTCCTAACTACGTTGAAAAGCTTCAAGTTCTTGGCCATGGAAATAGTGGCACCGTCTACAAGGTTTGCCACAAGCGAATTTCTGCTATCCACGCTCTAAAGGTCGTGCATGGCAGTTTCGACTCAATGGTTTTCTGTCAGGTCTAGCGAGAGATAGACATTCTCCGATGGACAAACTAGCTAAATGTAGTACAGTTCCATAGTTTCTTCGAGGGCGACGTAGGGGTTTTGCTAGAGTACATGGAATTGGGAGTGTTGGACACGTTGCTGAAGAACAATGGCGCCTTATCTGAATCTCAACTCACCACGGTGGCGCATCAAGTTCTCACTGGGCTGAGCTATCTCTATGCCAACAAGATTGTCCACGGTGATATCAAACCCTCAAATCTTCTGGTAAATCATAATATGGAAGTGAAGAACAGCGATTTCAGAGTCAGCAAAGTCTTGTCTCGGTTGTTGGAAGTGTAGCGCGTACATGAGCCCGGAACGGGTTGACTCGAATAGCTATGGCGGGAATTATAACGGGTTTGCCGCTGATACATGGAGTTTGGGTGCCACGTTGTTCGAACTATATGTGGGTCATATTCCACTTCTACCGGTGGGTCAGAGACCCGAATAAGCCAAATTGATATGTGCTATTTGTTTCAACGATCCACCAACCTTGCCGGAGGGTGTGTCTGACGAGTTTCAGAGTTTTTATGGAGTGCTGCTTGAAGATGGAATCAAGTGATCGGTGGACAGTGTCTCAGCTTTTGGCTCACCCGTTTCTATGTGAACATTAACCCCGAAATCCAATTCTTGTATTCAAGATATTATTAGGTCATTTGATTTTTGTTTCAGAATATATCATTTGTAAACTCTATTTTAGTGTTTTTAAAGAATGAATAATAAATTCATGAATTAGTAAAACTCTCTCATAGTATATCAGGTACTATAAGGCTAGTAGTGAGCAAGATGTCCATAATCCAGTGTACTCGACTGTAACTTGATGTCATTTTAACCGTTTAAACCCTTCTAAAATAAGCCCATAATAAGCGGGCTTAAATGAGTTCAAACAGTAAAATATATGGGGGCTATGGGCTGACCATCGAGCAGCCCATATCCCGCCCATATATTTTTTTATTAATTTATTATATTTTTTTATTACATTATATTTATTTAAATTTATTTTTATTAGATACTAATATATTTTTTTAAATTTGTTCTGTAGAGGTAAAAGGAACTCCGTCTATAACCATCACAAGTGAATATGATGTGCATAATGCATAATCATAATCAAATTGAATAATAAAGACTATAAATGATTATATTACGTGAGTATTGTGGACTATGTGGTTATAAATTTATAGTTATTATTATAGTGTTTTATTTTCTAATTTTAAGATAAATGATAATATCATGTGTGTACTACTGTTATTTTATTTTCATTGTTATTATAACTTCAAATGAGTTTAAATAGAAAACTATTTTTATCTTTAATAAATAGGTTATCTATGCCAGTTACAACTCAAATGAGTTTAGCCCATCCCATTTAATACGGGCTTAAACAGGTTGATGCATTAGCATAGGCTAACTCGTGCCTAAAAAAAATAAATAGGCGCGATACGGGTTGACTATCGGGTTAACCCATTTCACCCGTTGCTCAACCTTATTTCGATCAACTTTACTTGTAAAGATGTAGTGAGAGGCTCTAGCTGGGCATTAAATGTAAGTAACTCTTCAAACGGATATTTGAATCCATTCTTCTTCTTAAACTCTATATTTTCTTTTATTTTGATAAAGGGCGGTAGAACTACTAATGAGAGTTGATCTAATAAAAAAGTTAAGTTATTCACAATGTTGTAAATTTAAGTTTAAATTTTTGTACTATTATTTAGTATTTAAGAATGTCTCAAAATAAAAATGTTGTCAATAAAAAATACATATTCTGCAGAAAAAAATTAAAGGGCTAGTGTTATAGTTTGGAAATTAAGATGTGGTGCATAAATTATCCAATTTTGCCTCTCTATATATATACATAATATTTTTTTTATTAAAAAATATTTAAAAAGGGATTAGACTCATCCACAATCTAAGAGTAAGGTGAAATCTCATTTTCTCATAGACGATATTAATATTAGGTAGGGTGAGCTATCTATTATTCTTATGCATAAATTTAGATGCCTCCACAATTGTCATGATTAAAATTATAATAAAATAATATTTTGTACAAATTAAATATATTTAAAATAGCTATATATTTTATCCATTATTAGTTGTATATACACATCATATTAGAATCTGCAATTTAGGATTAGGAGTCTCAGAATGGTGTTGTGAGCAGAATGAAGTGGACAGGAAGAAATAGAGCCCAATACAAGGGGAGCGTGGACCTGACCTCATCAAGTTACTGACCTCGACCGGAATATCATTTAAAATATATTTAATTTTTAAAAAATATTTTTTATTATAATTTTAATTATAATATTTAAAAAAATATTCTATTTCTAGATACTTAAATTTATATCTGAAAATAATAGATAACTCACTTTACTTAATATTATATCAATTAATAAAAAAAGATATTTCATCCAGCTTTTAGATAGTAGATAAGTCTAATATTTTTTTAAAAAATTTTTGTATAAAAAAAAGTTGTTGTCCTCTCTATTATCTAAAAATTATACTAATTTTTAATATTAATATTACTATATTTATCAATCCTTTTTATATTTCATATGTTATTTTTAAATTGTAATTTTTTTTTGGGTTTCTAAGTTCAATTTTTGGCACCAAACCGTCATAAATTATAAATTACTTTTATTTTACTCATCTTATAAAAATATGTTATTAAATTTACGAAACGAGATTTCAGAACCCACCTCGTGAAAAAAAAGAAAAAATAGTTCGCTTCGAAACTTGAGTCTTTGAAAGTTGGGAGTCGGCCAAATTTTGAATTTAAAATTTAAATAAAATAAATATTTAAATAATTTATTTATGTTTGATTAGAAAATCATAAATGCATTTAAGATTAGAATTTAAGATGGCGTGTAGGCGTTTTCCTTTGCTTTCTTCTTTCTCCCACCGTAGACGGCAAGAACCCTAACTAGAGGTACTGTTTTCTCTAGCTGCTTGAAGATGGTATACTGATCTTCTTTCTTTTAATGTAAATATGCGTTCTCTTGCCCTCGAATTTTTTGTTATTCCCGCCCCTTTTCGGTTTTTATCTATTCTTCTTTGATCAGAGATCTAATCTGAATGCATTTTTCTCTGTTCTGTCTTGTTAGTGAACTCAGATCAAAACTCACAAGTTCAAATTTTGTAGAATAAGATTTTTCCTCTATACATTTATGTGCTCTCTCTAATTTGAGTGGAAGTAAAGTTTGGTTTGCGGGTACCCGGATGCATTGATTTTTTTTGCCCTGTTTTCTTTAGTCACATTGAATTTATTTTTCTTTTTGTTGCTGTAGGCTTGCTTGGAGAACCCAATGACTTGTTTTATTGTCTGAAACTTTGAGAAGAACTACTTTGTTGTCCTGCATTAGTCATTTCTTTCTTGTTCTAATGGAGGGGGATAATGGCCTTGACATACGAAATTGGGGTTACTATGAACCCACGACTTCCTTTAAGAATCATCTGGGACTCCAGCTTGTGTCGTCCATGCCTGAAAAACCCATGCTTGGAGGGCGCAATGCTCCAGTTTTGTCTGGAAACAATGTGGCATTTCACCATAGGACCATTGGGATGCCACAAGCAACTTACCCTATCGATTACATGAGGGAAGCTTGGATTAGTCAAAGAGAGAAGTTTTTGAACACGATTCCAACGAACCCAACAAACTATGCTGCTGTTATTCCAGGGACATCTTCCGCCCATCACATGCAGTTGGTTCAACCGCCTGACTTGACGAAGGAAGAAAGACTGGTGGAAGAGGCGCCTGTTGGGAAGATCAATGGCACTAGTAAGAAAAGGCAGGGTCCACCCAAAGTACCCAAATCTCCCAAGGCAAAAAAGCCCAAGAGAGGACCTCGTGCACTGAAGGATGAGAATACTCTTTCAGTTCAACGAGCAAGGTCTGCAAAGAAAACTACTGAAGTTGTGATAAATGGGATCGATATGGATATCTCGAGTATTCCTATTCCAGTTTGTTCATGCACTGGGACGCCTCAACAGTGTTACAGATGGGGTTCTGGTGGGTGGCAATCTGCTTGTTGCACGACAAACATGTCAATCTATCCATTGCCTATGAGTACGAAGCGGCGTGGCGCTAGGATAGCTGGGAGAAAAATGAGTATAGGAGCATTTAAGAAAGTCTTAGAGAAACTTGCAGCTGAGGGTTATAACTTCTCTAATCCGATCGATTTGAAGACTTATTGGGCAAAACATGGCACTAACAAGTTTGTCACTATCAGGTAGATTCGTAGATGTGTGCTATATGGCACATGTGGTCTCTTATTCCAGTCAGCATGTTGATCATGTATATATTTGTATTTGGCTTGAGATAGAGGCATTTTAGATTATTTGTAGTACAAGAATTTCCAAAGTCATGCTACATTTCCTTTTAAATATCTTGTTTTGTTTAGTTCTTTGGATTTAATTCATGGGAATTCAATCTTGTGGTTGTTGGTCCTGATCCGAAAGTATCTGATCCAGAAACAGAAGATGAGACCTTATTAAATTTTATTTGGCAAGAAGGTTTTATCTGTCCTTAAACTGTTTGTGGTGAATGAATGCTTCTTCCAAATATGCTCCTTTTTCTGTATCAGTTTTGGCAAAACATGAAAATATAGTTTTGAGCGTTATCGATGTGGCAAAGAGGGAGGGGTTAGGGTTTCTATGTTGAAATTGAGGTTAGAATCTTATGTTCTGCCTATGGAATAACAACTTTTTATGTGGAACATTAATTTATTAATTCAGTGGTTGCTTGGGTGTTGTGCAGTACATCTAGAACTGTGTTCTTGTTTCGATTTGTTTTAAGGAAAAATAATAGTGAATAATAGAGATTGACTCGGTGATAATGTTTTCCATGGAAATCAGGATTGGATAGGATAGCAAGCTAAAGAAACAAAATAGTTCTCGAGTGCAAGAGAATAAATGTAGATGCAAGCTTAATGGAAGAGGCTTCGGCTGTGTAAACACATGGGTCTTTGTGACCTAATATACCCATATCAAAAAATACTATAGGCATAAGCTACCATGTAGATAGCAACTTGCTAAACTTTAATAGCTAAACATTAAGCCCCCAAGAAAACATTATTTATTTTTGTATAAAAATTTTTAAGAAATTGTTGGGATCACTCATGATCTGAAGTCTTCTTTCCTCCTAGGTAATATCAATATTGAGTACGGTGAGCTGTCAATTACCCTTATATGTAAATTTGGATATTCAGGTTAGGATAATTTTTAAAGTATCGCAACTGGAATTATAATAAAATAATATTCTTTAGAATTGAACATGCTTTAAAGAGTCATATTTCACCTCATTGTGAATTGAACCTATTTATAATAGATCTCAAGAAAATATTATAATGTTTGAATAGACCTTCTACATACTCTAAGTGCAAGCCCATTTACATTTACTGCCAATAACGATAGAGGAACCAGATTCTCATTGGCCTTGTGCTCTTTGCGAAACCTCAATCAGAATATCCCTGGGTTTCAATGGGTTTATATATGGTCCATTCATAATTCACATTCATGAATGGTTTAATTTCTCTATAAAGGGAAGGGAAATGCTTGTAAGAATATATGTGGCAAAAAATGAAGTGACTTTTTAGGCATGAATTAAAGCAATCTTCTCCTAAGCAATGTTGGCTTTAGGGGTTTGCATGGGCATGACAGCTCATTGCCCACAAAAAATATAGGTTATATTTTACAATCCGATGCCCAACTCTATTCGGTAAAAATCCTAACTATTTTTGGCTGAGTATGGGCAGGTTGAGTATGCCTAAATCGTGATGTCTTACTCATATTGTGAGAAAAAATCTGCAATCATAAACTTATAAAATAATATTATATTTATGTGTTCAAGAGTTAAATAATATACATAATCCATTAATAATAAGGTAATAAAAAGATAATTGAAATATTAAAATCTATTGCATATATATAAAAAAGATTAAAATATGTAGGGGTCAGATATTTATAGTGTTATTACAATACAAATAATTAAATACTTGGCAAGTAAAGCATATGAGCAATTTTGGTATCTAAATAAATATAAAAGTTATGTTTAATACTTTAAAGATGAGTAAGAAAAATTGTATAAAATATGTAAAATTATAAATACAATAAGTTAAGAAAAAGATAAGACTATAATAAAAAAGTAAAAAAATAATATATATATATATATATATATATATATAGAGCTGAGCCAAATAGACAGATAATATATCTTGTCTAGTATTCTACTTTGCCCAATATTTGGCCTGGTCTAACCCTATCTAAATATATTTTAGGCAATATTTTTTAAATTGGGCTGAATTTTTTTTATGGGTTCAAACGGGTTGATTGGGCTATGAACATTGTGTACACCGCTAGTAGGCTTTAACAATGTGATAGCCAAATCATTTTGACATATCCTGGTAAGTTCAATTCCTGTTTTGTAAATCTGTGCGTGCTGACTTTTATATGGACTTGTCAGTGTTATCAACAAAAATGTTTTCGTTAGTACCATTTTCTATATTTAATATAAAAATTAATTAATTAATTTAAATAGATTAATAAAATTAAATAAATAAATTAATTATAAATAAATTTAAATATTAAAAATAAATTTATATTATATATTTTATAATTCTACTCAAGTATTAAGCATAGGAGGAATGTTCAATAACAAAACATATTGAGAACTTAACTACATTGCGACTTTTATCTGCCAATACTTTGGTGGACAATGAGGAGTGTCAGTGGTGTCATACAAATTATTCCTGACCAGTTCTTATTTAGCAAGTTATTTATTTTATGGGTGAAAATGTTTTTTTTTCAAATGAAAATTTGTTTGGTGGTCGGCATTCTGGAGATGCATTGTTTTCTTTAACGGCAAGTAAATAATAAGTTTAGAATGCAATAATTAGTTGAGAGCAAATCTCTTGTTGGAGAAGCCATCAATTCTGTGGAAGTTTATTGGTGATTTTGGATAAAGGCTTCTTTCTGAATTTATTATGACCCACCCAACCAGGCAATCTTTAAATTGGATTGTTTAAATAAAGAACTGAATGATCCAATTTTTTTTTTCATAAAATTTTTAATAATATTTTTTTTTATTTTGATAGATGTAAAATGTAAAATGAACATAACATTTTGACTTTTTCACAAAATATTTTAACCGTCAATTTTTAAAAATAATTTTAACTTAAGAAATTGAAAATGAGAAACTTCATATTTAAATGGGAAAATCCTTGGAAAATACATTTAAAATTCTAAAATTCTAAGAAGGTATATGTAAAATAATATATAAAAAGATAGATTGATTATAAGTACCAATATAGAATTTAAAATTTAGGAGAAAATACTAAACTACCTCTAAAAGTTTTTTGGTGGCAATGTGATTATAATATGATATTTATTATTTATGTAATGATATTGACAATATTTATAATGATTTTAATAATCTCCGTTATAACATTTATTACTTTCTAACAATTTAGTTATAAATAATTAGGTCAAATTTTATATTATTGATTACTCATATAACAAAATTAATAATTTTGATAATAATTTTAACTACATTTGTTACGATATTTATTACTTTCTTTACAACTTAGTTATAAATAATTGAATTAGATTTTGTATTATTGATTAATTGTGTAATTGAATTGATAATTTTTATTATGATTTTAATTACATTCGTGACGATATTTACTACTATATTTAATAATTTAGTTACAAATAATTTAGTCTCATTTTGTTATTGGTTATTATAATATTTATTATTCTCTTTAATAATTTAATTATAAATAATGAGGTCAAATTTCTTGTTATTGATTGCTTATGCAACAAAATTGGCAATTTTTATAATTATTTTAACTATTTTTGTTACAAAATTTATTATTCTCTTCAATAATTTGGGGTTCCATTTTTTCCCCAAATTTTAAAATCCTAATTTGATACTTATGATTAATCTATCCTTTTATATATTAGAATACCCTTTTTAAAATTTTAGAATTTAAAAGGTATTTTTTGGGAATTTCTCCAATTTAAATTTAAACCATCTAATTCCAAAATGCCATGTGAATAGAGAAAAACTTGTGCATCACCGCCTATTTACAGGAAAAGAAAATATGAAGCCGGGATACTTCTGAAAGCACGCTTCAACGAATCAAATTAGTAAAGCACCACACAGGAAAAAGGAATAGAGTACTGTTCAGAGTTTCTCTTGATTTTTGGCGTGCAAAGGAGGAAATTAATTAATCAATGGAAGAATACAACAGAGTTACATCCAAAAAGGACTACTGTTCAGACTTCAGGGTCTTTTTTTTTTCCCCAAAAGAAACTGAAGCTATCATTAAAACAAAGAGGTACAAAAATACAAGGAAAGAGAAAATCTATGACCTTTCATCATCTTCCACCTCCCTACTGTGAAGTGGAAGTTGATCACAGGTGCAAAAAATGACATCTAAGTCATGGGCCAGTTTTGCTAACCTTTCACAGCCTACAAAATGTATTCCTTATACATAAATTTTAGTGTTATGCTCCAATACTATCAATAAGCTTCCTAGGTTCTTCTATAACATCTCAATAAGAATGATCCCTAATATATTCTCGAGCCAAAAAGTTCAAGGCATGAGAACTCTTAGGAATGATTTCAACTTTGTCTATTCCTTTAAAAGGCAGCCCAATATATGAGACTTCTATCAAGTAGAGTTTAGGGAAGAATATGTATACGTAGCCTTATCTCTATAAGATGAGAGATTATTTGAATCTGTGAAAGATGTGACTTTCAGGTCATGTAATAGCAACCTTACGGCTATCTCGAGGCTCATCCTCTAACTTTGTGTATTCCTCTATTCGAGCAAATTTCCAGACCTTTACTAATTCCTTTTTCGGTTACAGTTGGTAGGCACACCCCAAATTTGCAGCAAAAACTCAACACCCACTCATCGTTATTGCTTTTGATAATCCCAACACAAGCACTTTCAACTCTTGAGTTGATTGAACCATCAACCTGCAATCCGAAGATGTCTCCGCACTGGTTGGAGCTCTATCCTCTTCTTTAGCAACCCTGCTCCAGCAGCCTGATCACAGCCTTTAAACTCAATATTAACCGCTAGAGCACTGGAAGAGCACAAGATTAAAATAATTTTTTTACTATGAATTGATCACAACTTGTTCCAAAACATAAATACGCCATTAAAATAAGTATGAAGTCAAAACTAAAGTATCTGACCTTGTTTAATAATTTAAGACGACCTCTGACTTTGACAATCATATGCAGAAGGATTTTTATTAGCCTCGTCATGCTCCAGTTTTTTCCTAACACAATTTGAACATCATTTTTTTTATTAGCCTCGTCATGTTCCTTAAAATTTTATTTGTGCCCGTACTCCAAACTAAGTTCTTCAGGCATCATTTTTCTTGGTTGTAAAACAACATATTGAACTTTTTACCTGGCTACATTATATTTTGCAAGGGATTATCATTGTCATGAATAAAAACTGAGAAACAAAATCAGAAACAGAAAATAAAGAAGGAAGAAGTCATGTTAAAACAATTAAAAAAAATCAATGCTAACATACACAATCAAAATTGAAATAAATTTAAAAAGCATGGCTTGAACAAAACTCCTTCAGCATCATTTACACCATTGAATAATCCTACAATTTTAAACAGAAAGAAAAGCATTTCCAAACTACTAAAGGAAAATTTTAACATTTGAAGAAGCACGACATAAATTAGGACTATAATATCTGACCTTGTTTTATCCTTTTCGTAAACCACTGTCGATCATTTCGTGAATAAGCTCCCCTGCCTTATCATTCTCACTTATTTTCAGAAGAGCTAGAATAAGCGTTCCATATGTTCTTGAATCAGGGAGGCAGCCAATCTCTTTCATTTTTGGAAGCAAAGCCATAGCTTCATCAAGTAAGCCTTCTATACAAAGGCCATTGATCATAATGTTATAAGTGCAGACATCTAAACGATGGCCTTTGATTAAAAGGTACTTAAAAATCTCTCGTGCATCATTTAGTCTACGACCTTTACTCAAACCATCAATAAGTATATTGTACGTGTACACAGTAGGCCAAATTCCTTGGTCAACAGCTTCCTTGATTAACGCAATCCCTTTGTCAATATTCTGACTTTTGCAAAATCCATCTAACATAATATTATAAGTGATTATGTCAGGAGCATGCCCACTATTATGCATCTCAAGAAAAAGATCTCGTGCATATGACATTCTCCCTAACTTGCACGAGCCATCAATAAGAGAATTATAAGTTACAACATTGGGAACCATGTTTTTGCGATGCATTTCTTTAAACAAATCTAAAGCTTCATCAACCATTTCAATCTTACATAATCCATTAATCAAGATATTGTAACTAAATACATCAGGTTTCAACCCTCTTTGGACCATCCTATTGAATACTTCCTTTGACTCATTAATATTATTCACCAAACAATACCCATCCATTAAAGCATTGAAAGTTACAACATCAGGCCTCCCATCACATTTCATCATTCTAGCAAACACAGCTTGGGCCTCAGTGATTCTTCTTTCTTTACAAAATGCATCAACCAATATATTATAGACATAAATATTTGGTTTTATGTCCTTCAATATCATTTCATAAAGCAACTGAGTAGCCTCCTGCCATTGCCCCATGCTATAGAAACCATGGATTAGAGAACTATAAGTGACAATATTTGGAAAAATTCCATGATCACTCATTTGAAAACACAAATCCCGTGCTTCAGTTATACGTCCCTCTTTGGTAAGGCCATCAATGATTGTATTGTAGATAACTACATCAGGTTTAATTCGCCGATCCTTCATCTTCTGAAGTAACTTAATGGCGGACCTCGTTTTCCCACTTTTACACAACCCATTTAATAAGATGGCATAACTAACCTCATCTAATTGAAATCCTTTCTCCATTAGCTCATCACAGAAGTGTAATGCTTTCTCAACCTCGTTATTAAAACAGAGTCCTTTCAATAGTGCAGTCAAAGTTATGGTATTCGGTTGAAGACCCATCTTCAGAATCTTCCCCAATATTGAGAAAGCCGAATACATATGACCTATATGGCAGTAACAATTGATCAAGATGCTCAGTGTAAATAAACAAGGTGTAAATCCCTTCAACTCTACTTGTGCATACAGTGAGATAGCAGTGCGATAATGTTTAGCCTTGGCAATTGATCCCAAAAGCTTATTAATTTGGATAATGGAGGGTGGGGGACGCATATGAAGCAACCGATGAAATGAAGCGACAGCATCGTCTATGTTATTCGCAATAGGGGTTCGGCTATGAGTATGAAACTTGAGATCGATGGAGTAAGGTAAAGAGAAAAGGACGGAAGAGAGAAGAAAGTGAGGAAATTTGGGGAAGGCATACCTTGTAGATGCACATAACATGTTAATCTGAACAATGAGTTCCACAAACAATGGCTTACAAGAAGTTTCTTCCACCGGCAAACGCAGGAACCTAGGCCCTCATGAAACAGAGCAAAATATAACCCTACTGAGTGCGCCGAACTTCAAGTTTCCCCTTCCTCTTCCTCCACCTTCTTTCTTAATGCCAATCTTATGGCAAATCTTATTAGATATTTTCATTCTTCTGTGATTATAATTTTTTTTTGGTAAAACTTCTGTGATTACAATTTATAACAACCGTGACGCCCGGGTGATACAATTTTTTGTTAAACAAATTATTTTTACAAACATTGAAAATCAATTAATATTATTATCAAGTGTTACTAATTGACTAATTGCATATAATTTGTAAACAAGTAGATATGATATACTTTAATCAAATTCATTCAATAATATTATATGAAATAATAATCTTCTAGAATATCATAGTTTAATAAATACTCTATTATAACATATAAATATAATTGTTCAAATTAAAAAAATAATCCCTTAAATAAATTTAAAAAAACTTCCCAATAAATAACATTTGAAATTGTATGATTAGAATTTCCATTCTTGTCAAGAATTCCTAAAAATATTTATTTAATAATTTGTTGAAAAAGTAATTTTGTATCCAACAAAGATATTCCCACATTATTTTGATTAAAATCACATTATGATCCAATTTAATGGATTCCCAAACATGCACTTCGTGTACTTTGAGATAATACATATGAAATTTGAGCTACTACTGTTTATGAATACTTTTATGTATAAGTAGTGAGACTTTTTATAAACTTTATGCGGCATACTAGCATATTAATAAACTGAGAATATTGCGTTGGGACTTTGTAACTCTGACACCAAACATTTCTTTTACAGCCTTCTTAAGCATGAGGCTCAATGTGAGCAAGGGCCCTGAAATACATAATGTAGAGCAAATCCTAGCAAGTATTTAGCAGTGCATAACACTCAGCAGCAACAACAACAAATTAGGCCACATTTGAGATGGAGATATCTGTATCTTGGGAAATCATATTCTCATTCCATGATTTTAAACGTAACAGCAAAAACTCCTCCATTTTTATGTTTCCTTCAGCAACATCTCCAGCTCCAGATAATGGGATTCAAAAGGAACCTTGGCTTCCATCCAACAACTGCAGCAGAAATCCTCGCCATCAAATCAGGTTTGCAAGTGTTTAAGCATCATTCAGGGATTGATGAAACCAGGGACCTTATCTGCTCTCACTGGGATGTGGAAATTACATCTGCCCACAGAGAAACAATACGCTGCTGAAAATGAAAAGTATGATTTGATCTTGGTGCCTGGATTATACCTTCTGGCAGTCTGAGGCTATTTATGGAAGACAAGCATCGAAATCGAATGCTTAGACTATGTCACTTTTGGTGATTCTCTAGTTTTTCCATTTCTTTTCTTTTCTCCAACCATGAGCTCGCCACATGTATTCCAAAAAAGATCTCCAGATAAATGGCCTCATATCAGGAGCAAACACAACAAAAATCAAAATAAATCTTTCACTTGAACTGATCCAAAGCCTCTTTTACAACAGAAAGGTTGTTGTGCAGTGCAAATTTATGAGCCTAAAAGGAACAATCATATGCCAACCATTTATATAGCTATGAAATCATAACTTAAGTATTTCACCTTGCTTTATAATCTGAGAAGGCTTTTAGAATCCTATGGCATATTCCTGTATTTAACAAGGGGAGTATTCCAAAATTTAACAGAAAAACTAAAAACAAAAACACCTAAAGTCCTTTACTTTCTCACAATTTAGGTGGTACGGATAAAAAATCCGCATACTGCATTGTAAGGTGTGCCTCTAATGAGCAAACAGTGAACAGGAAAATCAGAAAGTATTACAGTTTTGCAAATCAACTCAGAAGTTAAGCCCATTCAAATTTGGGACATACAAATTTCCTATAGTTATAAATGTAATGAATTGAGAGAGAGGGAGGGGAAGAGAGAGAGAATTATAGGGCCACTCCCTGACAGAATCATATTCTAACATATAATGATTTACTACTTCATCAATCATAAGTACTAGCATTGGAGATCCAAAAACTCAAGAAAGAATCAGAAGTTTATGAAAGTTAACCCCGCCTTCTCTTGAAAACATAAGGCGGACTCTAGGATTTTTTGGTAAATAGCAAGTTCATTAATTAAATACGGAGCTTACAAACTGGAGGCATCCTTCTAACGAAGGATTAGGGCATGTTTGGATTAACTTTTGGAGAATAGATTATAGGAAGAATAGATTTTGAAAATAGAGATGTTTGGATGATTAGTAGTAGAATCACTTTTCATATTAGTAAATTACTAAAAAATGTATGATTTGATTAAAAGTAGGAGAGAGGAGAGCGGGTAGAGAAGAAAGAGGAGAAAAGAGATAGGATGGAAAAGAGAAATGAGAGATCAGAGAAAGTGTAAAAAAAAATAGGGGTAATATAGTAATTGGATAGTCCATAAGTTTTTTTATTATTCCAAAAACTAGTTTCAGTAGCTTATTCAAAACTATGGTTTTAAACTATAATTTTTGGCCAAAATCACTTCTAGACAAATATGGCTGTTTGTTTTAAATTTTCCTAAATTAAGATTTTGCCCAAAAGGACTTTTCAAACCATGGTGCCAAACACACAATTAGAAAGGCTGCCATTATTGAAAGTAGGAATATAAACATTAATAAAAAACTTTCCTGCATAAGCAATGTCGCTGTTGAGTGGATCTTTGGTGCAGTTCCCAGTGAAGATCGTCAGATCAATGGCGTAAGTAGTTTTTTTTTCCCAGTAGCATCGGACAAATAGAATACATCCTGAGTGCAGTGGTGGGATATGCAGAAATGATCCATTTAAGAGCTATTCTTAGAACAGCTTTAATGCCGCTGCCAGCAATCCTGGGGAGCTTGAGACACCACTTGAAATGGCTGATGAGAATTTTGCCTTGCAAGGCTTGAATCAAGATAAAGGAAGCGTGTTTTTTTTTTATATGGATTCTTAAGGTCCAATCTTGAGATGAAGCTGAGATGTTTGGCAGACTTCATTTTGGTCTGATGGGAGGAGGATTGAAGAGCAAAACATGGGTGGAGATGCAATTGATGGCATATGAGATAGAATTACAAAGATGAGATGGAGACTTTGGCCACTTTTATGAAGTATCTCACTTCTTTTCTTCCGCAGACTATGAAGAATGATAGCGATAGCTTTGAGAAGGTTGACATTTGAGGTAGAAAGAAGTAATATCATTTCCCTGAGCCACGAAAAAATGTCATCAGCGCCAGGTTCATCAGAGCACAATGAGAGAAGAGCAAATCAAATGACTCTAGCAAAGCTGCATTGAAGAAAGACATGATTAAGAGAATCTGGGGCATTACAGCTGAAGACGCATGAAGAATTGTTGGAGAGATGGTGAGAGATTAAAATATCTCCCGCTGGTAGGCATTTGTTAATTCACTTCCATGCAAAAAGAAGAAATTTTGGGTAAGTTTGAGTTTCCAGAGCAGATTCCAGGTTTGATCATGGGGTCCATAATCATTACAAAGCAGAGAAAAGGCAACCTAAGTTGAAAATTGCCCGCTGGAATGCTTGTTCCAAATTTTCTGATCATTTTCCTGAAAAATAGAGGAAGGAGAAGCGAAAAACTTTTTGGCAGTGGTCTTGTGAGAAGAGTGAATGAACAAAAAAATATGTGTACTTATCAGTTCATCAACATAAACAACTATTTCAAAACTGTTGCAGCAAATATAACGTCTATCAATAAGATACAAACTCCTAAAACTTTATATATGCTAGTACTACAAAATAAATTCAATGTAAAATAACATAATGAACTTTTTACATGGTCCATAATATTCTGAAAAGGGATTGACAGTTTAGATTATGAAATCCAAGAACAAATTATTTTAGATACAACTTTAATAAAATATTAGTTCATGAGCAACAACTGAGATGCGCATTAGAGTTAAAAAATTAACAAAGAAATGAACCACAAAGGAAGAAGAAGCAAAGTCATGTTAAGACTTAACAACAACAACAACAAGCCTTATCCCATTAAATGAGGTCGACCAAATAGATCATACGACACCATTGTGCTCTATCAAAAACTAAATCCTTGGATAGGTTATTGACCAGGAGATCTCGCTCAATGATCTCGTTGAGCATTTTCATTGGCCTTCCTCTACTCCTTTTAACCGGAATCTATACTGTTTGATCCACCTTCCTCACAGGCACATCTCTTGGCCTTCTTTGAACCGTCTTAGAGAACCACCTAAGATGGTTCTCTACTATTTTTTCTTCAATAGGTGCTACTCCAACTCTTCCTCATATTTATTCATTACGAATTTTATCTTTTCTTATATGCCCACACATCTATCTCAACATCCTTATCTCAGCTACCCCAACTTTATGCTCTTGCTGTCCTTTTAAAACCCAACATTTACTTCCATAAAGCATTGCTGGTCGTATAGCAGTGCGATAAAACTTTCCTTTTGCTTTATCTGATACTTTCTAATCACACATAACCCCAGTAGCCTTTTTCTATTTAAACCACCCAACCTGAATTCTATGATTAACATCCTCCAAAATTTCACCGTCCTTATGTATAATTGATCCCAAATATTTGAACTTATCTATTTGTGGAATAACTTGATCTCCCAATCTGAACTCCAAGTTACTTCTAATTTGCCTCTTATCAAAATTACAATGCATATATTCAATCTTACTTCTACTCAGATGAAATCCTTCGACTCTAAAGTACTTCTCCATAACTCAAGTTTAAAATTAATTTTTTCTTTTGACTCCGCCATAAGAACTATATCATCCGCAAAAAACATGCACTTAGGAATTTCTTCTTCAATAGGCTTAATTAGGACTTAAGGATGATCCCTGATGTAGACCAATCCTTATGGGAAAATCCTTTGTTTCATCCCCAGACGTTTTTACAGTAGTTGTTATCACATACATATGTTTTATTGCCTTGATATATGCCATGCGCACACCTTTCTTTTCTAAAATTTTTCAAAGCACCTCCCTTGACACTCGATCATATGCTTTTTCTAAATCAATGAAGACCATATGCAAGTCTCTTCTTTTAGTCCGGTACCTTTCCATTAACCCCCTTAATAAATGAATCGCCTCTATTGTAAACCTACCCAGCATGAAACCACATTGATTCTCAGTAATATCAGTCTCTAATCTCAACCTGTGTTCAATTACATTTTCCCACAACTTCATAGTGTGACTCATAAGCTTTATCCCTCTGTAGTTTGCACAATTTTAAGTATCCCCTTTATTTTTGTAAATAGGAACTAAAATACTTTTCCTCTATGCATCGGTCATTTTCTTAGAACTTAAGATCACATTAAAAAGTTTAGCAAGCCACACCACCTCCACTTCGCCTAAATACTTCCAAACTTTAATAGGAATACCGTCAGGTCCAACAGTTTTACTATTTTCCATTTTCTTAAACGCCTCTTTAACCTCGCCAACACGGATCTTACGGTAAAAAGCCAAATTTGGTTCAACTTCTCGTGTTAAATCCCCTAACTCATGACTTGACCCTCCTCCTCTCGTCATTAAACAATTTGTAAAAATAGATCTCCCACCTTCTTTAATATCACTATCTACAACCAAAACCTTGACTTCTTCATCCTTAATACATCGTATTTGGTCCAAGCACAAATAAACAATGGGAACAAACACAAATTCCACATGGATATATTAAACATGCCTTGAACAATACTTCTTCAGCACCATTCAAGACGTCGGATAGTCGAACAATTTTAACCAAAAAGAAACAAGCATTTGCTAACTATTAAATGAAATTTTTGAGATGTGCACGAGTATAAGAAAGTTAAAACTGGAGTATCTAACCTTGTTTATCGTTATAGAAGACCACCACTAATCATTTCATGAAGAAACTTTTCAGCCTCATCATTCTCTCTTTTTTCCAAAAGAGCTTGCATAAGTATATTGCATGTAATTTTATCAGGGTGACAGCCATTCTCTTTCATTTCTGGGAGAAATGCCATAGCTTCATCAACCAAGCCTTCTCTACAAAGGCCATTGATCATAATGTTATAAGTGCAGACATTTAAAAGACGGCCTTTCATTGAAAGGTACTGAAAAATCTCTTGTGCAGTATTTAGTTTACCACTTTTACACAAACCATCAAGAAGTATACTGTATGTGTATGCACTAGGCCAAATTCCTCTGCCAACACCTTTCTTGATCATTGCAACCCCCATGTCAAGATTCTGGGTTTTGCAAAATGCATCTAATAAAATATTATAGGTGATTATATCAGGAGTATGACCATGGTAAAGCATCTCAATAAAAAGATCTTGCGCAGCTTGCATTCTCCCTAATTTAGACAAACCATCAATAAGAGAACTGTAAGTTACTTTATGGGAAAAATGCTTTTGCGACGCATTTCTTCAAAGAAATCCATAGCTTCATCAACCATTTTAACCTTACATAATCCAGCGATCAAGATACCATAACAAACTACATTAGGAGTCCAACCACCTTGAACCACCTTATTGAATACTTCCTTTGTCTCGTCAATTTTATTCATCAAACAATAGCCCTTCATTAAACTATTATAAGTTACAATGTCAGGTCTCTCTCACCATATTTCATCATCTTGCCAAACACAATTTGGCCTTCTATGATTCTTCATTCTCTACAAAATGCATAAACCAATATATTATAAGTACAAACATCAAATTTTATGTCTTTCGATGCCATCTCATGGACTACTTGTGTAGCTTCTTGCCATTTGCCCATGCTTAAGAAACCATGAACAAGAGAGTTGCAAGTGATGATATTTAGCAAAACCCCACGGTCAATCATTTGAAAACACAAATCATACGCCTCTTTTACATCTCCATCTTTACAAAGGCCATCAATGATTGCATTATACACGAATAAACTAGGCTTAGCTACCTGTCTCTCCATCTGTTTGAGCAATTTGATGGCGCACCTTGTTCTCCCAGTTTTGTGTAACCTAAAGATCAAGGTCCCATAACTTATTTCGTCCAACTGAAATCCTTTCGCCCTTAGTATTTCATAGAATTCCAGCGCTTCATCAATCTTTTTCCTAATACAGAGTCCTTTCATTAGGGACGTCATAGTTATGGTATCTGGTTGAATACCCATCTTGAAAATCTTCCCCAATACTGAAAAAGCCGAATGCATCTGACCCATCTGGCAGTAGCAATCCATCAAGATGTTCAGGGTAACTAAATCAGGTGTGAATGACAGGAGATCCACATTTGCGAAAAGTGAGATAGCAGTGCGATAATTGTTAGTCTTGGCAATCGATCCTAAAAGCTTATTAATTTGAATTATGGAAGGTGGGGGTTGCATACGGAGCAACTGAAAAAATGAAAGGACGGCCTCGTCGATGTTATTTGCATTTAGGGCTTGAGAACGAGGAGAGAAATGGAGATGGAGGGAATTAGAGCAAGAGAGAAAGAAACAAGAGGAAGAAGACGGGAGAAAGTGAGGAAGTTTGGAGAATGCATACCCTGTAGCTGTGCGCAACATGTTTAGCTCAGCTGAGAAAACGGCAGATTTGCACTGTGCCTTTGAAGATAGTTCCAACCAGATCCCGGGGAAGCTAGCTCGGGGAAATAAAGCATCTGAGAATTTTAGGTCTGGTTAAAGGGCAATTTTCTCTTTCAATTTTACGTAAAATTTATTTTACCTTTTTAATCATAATAAAAAGAGCTTGGTATTGAAATTTTAAATATTGATAAAATATTATAAAATACTGATATATTAAATTATATTTTTTAAAATAACAATTATTAACAAGAAAAAATTATTATTTGAAACTAATGGTATTAGTATTAAAAGATTGAAAAAAAAAACTTTAGAAAATTAAACATCAAACTAAAATTTTGCATAAAATTAGAGAACCGAATATTTTTTTTTCATTTTTATTTTTAATTAAAAATTACCATTAGATAAAAGTCAAGATTATATAACGAATTTCTAATATCAATTCTGTTAATTTGCTTGAGTAACACCTAATAATAAGTATTTAGTTATTTATAAATCATATAAATTTTTTTAAAAAAATCCATAGCTTTGTCAACTATTTTAATCTTACATAATCCATTAAATGATAGCTATTCATATAGGGTGTATTTGGATTAGCTTTTAGAGAATAAATTTTGGGAAGAATAGATTTTAGAGAACAGATTTTGAAAGAATAGATTTTGGGAAAAAAATAATTTTAAAAATTGGAAATGTTTGGATGATTAGTAGCATAATCACTTTTTTATAGACAATTTAAAAAGACATAAACTAATATGATAATTATATAAAGAATAAATTTAATTTTAAATTTTTTTATTTAAATGATTATAAAATAATACATATATATATGTATTTGAGTAAGGTAAAAATTTATAATATTCACCTAAATTTTAATTTTTTTCTCACTGAAAACTTTATTAAAGTTAACCAATCTAAATGACCGTTGAAAAATATAGAAGATGGTAATTTTTATTGACAAATTCATCTTTTCCTCAAAATTTTAAAATAAGAAATTAAAATTTTAGATTTTAAATAGTATTTGTTTTTACCTTTTTTAATAAAATTTAAATTATTAATAAAAATGTATTGTAGCTTGATGACAAAAGTAAAGTGTATTTAGATTGTACTAAAATCATGATTTTATCCTCAAAACTATGGTTTCAATGCAAGAATCGATCTTTCATGTTTTATTATTGTTTGGAAAAAAATAAAGAAAACCATAATTATACTCTAAAATCGATTTTATAACCTATATATCAAATACACACTAAAACAACATGAGTTATAACATCATGCCTCTTACCCAAATGTAAATAACATTTTTTGACCACACAATGTAAATAACTTTTGCTTACCCGTAATGCATCAATAATATTGTTTATTGGAGCCTACTAACAATTCAATAAATATACCCATTACAATCAATTAACAATTAAGTTTAAATAGAGTCAAGTAAATAGATCGCTATTATATTTTATCAATAAGATAATAATTAAATTTTTAAATATATTATTAACTAAAAAACTTGCTAAATAACTCTATTAAATCTATTAAATGTTATCTTTAGCTCCACTTTTTTTTCCTGGGACTCCACAGAACATTAAGTATCCTCCCTAAACTGTTCCTACTGTACAATAATTCCACCGATTAGCAAGGTGGTAATAAAGTTATGCGGTAATAGGGGAGTTACTGTCCCAATTCTCCAAACAGAAAAACAAGAGTACATAGTTCCCAGCTCCATACACTGCCCTGCATTAACTTGCTGAAGAGCAGTTAAATCATTTGTATCTCTGAGATCCCAAGGTTAGAGGCCGAATCCGATGAACCGAAGGAAAAATTTTCCTATGTTTACAAGGCTGACAATTCTACTTCTTGAAAGCATGGTCGGTATGCTACAAAGGTGCTGTCAATTGAGTAGGAACCAGTATTAAAACAAGTGATTCCTGTGTACTTGAACGCTTTTTGCTCTCTTCCATCTCCCAAAATTATCTGCATCAGAGGATAACAACAATGAGACAAACATCTACTCACTTTCCAGTATTTGAATTAAATGGAAATGATCTAAAGTTCTTGCAGATCATCCAGTTTATATACCACAAGTGCCTTGTTTGGGCAAAAAGAAGAAAATTACCAAATGTCAATATTTACAAATAAAATAAACATTATGTTCCTTTCAATTTGGAGCACTAGAGGCACCTGTAAATTTCCTCTCGAATAGTAAGTTTTATACACGACATTCCGAAGAATTTGGAGTGCAATGAGGGTTTTTTTTTATTGTTCACCCGGTACAGTGGAATTTTATCTCAACTATATCCAGATCTAACCCGTGTCATGCACTTAGTTATGGTAGATGAGTCTTCCAATAAGAATTTTCTGCATACGCTAAAACTCAAATTCGAGATGTTGATTAAACAATACCGAACCGTTTACTATTCAGATCAATACTGGAGTGTAATGAATTAAATATGTAAATTATCTACTGAGAGTCAGATAAAGGTATAGATGCGAAGTGTGGGTTTATCATCTACCCATCGCTAAATTCATTTTTCAGCAGACTGCAAATTGCAATTTCATTGAGGGTAAGAAAAATACAAGTAAATACATGGGAAATTCTAGCATTTAATGCTCACAAGTTCATGATAGTTAGCAATCCACTTCCCGAAAGGGCATCCCTAGAAATTTGAAGATAACATCAAGTTAGTTCGCCAAGCAACATTTGATACCGTTAAACAAGACTGAACTATTAGTACCGTATGTGGAGTTGGATAAAGATATAGACAGTGATCGTAGTTCTAGATGATGGGTTGTACTGTTAGAGGCAATGGACAGAGATGACTCTGATGGGTTATGGTAGCAACAAGCTGCAATATAAATTCAAAATCCTGTGGTTAGTGGATGCTATCCAAAAAATCAGTTTAATTTATTAATTAATGAAAAAAAAATGGCAGCAAACGCTCAGTAAAGGAATAAATTACATGCTGGAAGGGATCGTCAGTTTCTTCCATAGAGGGTGGCATTAAACATGATCGGCGCATTCTATACAGCAAATCCTGGCGGAAAAATAAAATTTCTTGAGTGTAAAATTTGATCCTGCGGCCACAAAATTCTTATGCAGTAAGAACAATCAAACACGCCATCAGCTCCTACAGCAAGCACAAACACGCAAAGCTGCATAAGACATCATAAAATCTTATTAAACATTAACCTGCAAGGATTTCTTGAAAATATGGCGTTGGGAACGTGATTCTGGAGCTCCTCAGTTAAATATTTTGGCAGAGCACATCTAGGTAGAACTGTTGAAGGACCTGAAGGAGAGGGCATAGTGATATGATGCAAGGAAAAGGAAGCAAGAGATAACTATTACAAATGAAATCAAATACCAGGATCATCAGGACCCGGAATGAACAAAAATCGACTTTTCTCTATTAGCCGTGGATGGGAGGCAATCATTTGCCCTAGCTTACCAAACTGCAACCTGCAGGTTGGTGTATATGACAAGTGTTATTCTCACAATAAATTAGCAGTTTTTATATAATCAGTTATGCCAAAGTAGTTAGAACTAAATGTTCTGAGTACTAGAGCAATTCTACTGCAACATGGTTATGTCATTCTAATTTGCTGCTTTTCTTATCATTATCATAGCTCACGTGAACAAGATCAACCCAAAGTTGCACTCACCGGAGGCTTGAGTAAGAATGAAAAGAAAGGTTGCATGGATGAGAAGTTTCCCATGAAAACAAATAAAGGACTACTTCCACACTCTCAAAACCATCCAGTGCAGTCTGCAGCTTTCCCATAGCCTTCTCTACGGAGAAACAGCGTCAAGATTACATCAAGCCACTTCTAAAAAGGAAGGTGATAAAGGAGGAAAAAGTAAAGAGAAGATATTGGAGATTCCAATCACCTCATCACTGTCAAGCCAGATATCAGACAGTATAACGAACATGTCATTGACTGCTCTCTTTTCCATCTCTGCTAGTCTGATCTATTGAAATGGTATACGACAAGTACAAATTCATTGGTGAATCTAACAGATACTAGGCAAAACATTAGGAAAGGAATAAATATCAGGTGACAGGTTAAGGTGTCTTCAGGATACGGTTTTCTCTTTGGTAAAAGTGCCACCTCCAAAAAAGTCATGGCCCCCACTTAATTTTACTGACTTATCTCTGTCCTCCAATGGGGGGAATCCACATGTTAGACCTGATAAAAAAGGGGAAAATGTCCATAATTCAAAACTCAAAATGACAAAATCAATGACTTCTTCAAGGAAAAGCAAGACGGTGCAAATGCAATCATGATTAAATGAACTTGAACAAAACTGAACATATTGATTACTTTTGTATAAGAATAAATCAAGATGAAGTTGTTTACTTAGCAAACTAGCAGCCTTTGAAATCATCAATAGCCGAGCATATACATGGAATGCCAACATATAGTTTTCCACGTAGAATCATAATAATATTAATAATTGCATGCAGTTCTAACTATTATGCACCGTCTAACTAACCATCTCCCTATTCATCATGCTAGTTCTACTCTTAACACTTGAACTCCGCCAATGATGGAGCCCCACTCCCGAGTTGATATTAGATCACAGAGAATAATCCAGAGTGTATGCCTAATGGATTAAGCCACAAACGTGATGAAAATGGAAAGGAACTAACCTAAATAACACAAACAGAAACATAAAACCACCTATAGCATTCAAGAGGCTTGAAACTCTCCCACATACCACTCACGTCATCTTAGCCCTCCACTAAACCTTCTCAAAATATACACAGCAAACAGCCCTTCTCTCTCTTAGATCTCACACACTCCAAATGACTTAACCTTGTCCAATTGGATAATGACCCATTAGCTATGGATCCAACACGCATCCATTATTTCAACCTTATTTTTTAAGGGCATGCCCTACAGTTGTACTAGGAAGAGATACTATGAAGGGCAGCCAGAAGCTGTACAGGATCTGTAGTGGTTCTTCACCTTAAATACATTTGAGCACTGAATAAAAGCATATAAAAAAACAAATAATTGTTTTATCAAATATCGTGAAATAAAGGATAAATAAAGCTGCCGTAGAAAAGGAGAAGTTAACAACCTGAAAAACACCCCCCCCCCAGCATTCACCTCTGCCACAATTATGGTGTTCTCTGTAAAGAACACCGCAGTTATCTTGTATCGATTGTCAAAGAAACTATTACTGCTACAGCTACACAATACTTTTAGTGGAGTATTGAATTGTCGTACAAGTTTCAGTGTAAGTAAAGATTAAAGATTATGAATACCCACAATTCCATTTTCATTACCTTGCACCAAAATTCTCCAATCACTTACAAACTAACAAGACAAACTACAATCATTCTTTGGATCGACCGATATAAAGCAGGTTATCAGATGTTATTGTTCCTCATCCAAGTCAGTTAAGAGTCAAGCACTAGAGACTAACAAGAATTGAATTGGAAAGGAATAGAAAAGAAAACGACATGAAAAGAAAAGTGACTAGGAGAGTGAGAATGACCCACATGTTCTTATTTTAAAAATTAACAAAAGGAGATACGATAAAATTTGAGTAATATCTGCAAATGTAAACTAGACATTACAAAACGGAAAAATAAAAAGAGCCATTTCCTCCCTTTGTAACAGATGGAGCATTTATGCAACAGTTTAATTCACTGAAGTAGGATGTTTAAACTATCAATTGTACTATTTTGCTCCCAAGAGTTCGTTTGGTATGGGGGTTTGGGAGGAAGGGGAGAGATTTTGCTTCTCTCCTATTATTTATTTGGTTCATTAAAATATTTAGGAAGGGAAAGAATATTTTTTTAAATTTTCCCCTACCTCCCCAACTTTACCTCCTCTCTAAAATTGGAGGAATTTAGAGAAGAGATGCGATATTATTATTTTATAATATTAATATATCTATAATTTTTTTAATATTCTAATATTATTTTTATATTATATTTTATTAAAATATTCTATAAAATAATATAAGGTAAATTTATCTATATAAAAATATTTTCGTACTCCTCCTTTCTTAAATCAAACAAAATAATATAGAAATTCATCCCTTCCCCTTTCTTAATGTTAATTTAGGGTGTGTTTGGGTCAATGGAGAAGAAATAAGGGGAAGGATTTTAATAAAGAAAAAGATAGAGGAAGGGAAGAAGAGCAATTTTATTATTACCTTATTTAAATTAAGGCTAAGAGAGAAGAGGGGATAGATTTTCATATTACCTTATTTAATTTAAAAAAGAGAGAGAGAAAAAATATTTTTATATAAATAAATTTATCTTATATTATTTTATAGAATATTTTAATAAAATATAATATAGAAATAATAAAAAAATTATAAATATATTAATATTATAAAATAATAATATCACATCCCATATCACTCTCAGATAACAAAAGGATATAGCAGCAGACAAATTGATTTCAACCGAAGCAGTTAGGTCTTCTAAATAAAAATGCCCATCCTCCAGCTGTGATATCACTCCCATGATCCATCTTCTACTTGTTTGCCCAACCAGAGATTGGATGGGAGATATCTGCCAAACACAGCATTGCATTTTAAGATCATATTTATTTTAAACAATCACTGAAAGCTATAACCAGTTGGTGCATCGAGTAGTACCTCACAGCTTCCAAAATGCGAACACTTAGAATCAAAAGCCGGCTTTGCAAAATGCTGATCACGAGAGAGCCTCTGGAACAGTAACAGAAATCTGTCCCTGTACAGAGCCGCTTTTGCCGAAGCTTCACCATGGATAGGTAAGCTGCTTGTATGCCTGGAATTGAAGACGAGTCACAAGACATTAGAGCATTCGCATAAACTTTGACTTACGATATACAAGTCTTGTCGCAATACCACCTCCTCCTATGGTATTGCATTTTTAGTCTTAGAATTGAATATTTTAAAGATCCCTGTATGAATAAATTTTGGATAAAATTAACTTTTGTTGCTCTAGATTAATCTCTCCTTCCTTTTTCTTGGGTCTCTCTCTCACAAGGACGTTGTTGCGGCTTCAACTAGTTGGGTGAGAAGAACGCTGCTTTCTGTGACATCGCTCGGTCATTATTGCTGTCAGTCTTTATCGCTGTCGGTCTACATTACTCGGTCTTTATCGCTCAGTGAGAAGTACTCTGTTCACTTGCTTTTAGGTATTAGCTTCTGTATGGGTTGCGATTGGAGCACGATAATGGACTCCACTCATTTTACCCTCTTTAAGTTTAAATAGGATTTTGTGATTTCTTTAATATGATTTTGGAGTATAATTAGAGTAGTACTCTGTTCATTTGCTCTGGGTTCTGTGTTTTTCGTTTGTTAAGCATTATGGTTTCTGATATAATTTTGTCAATATGGTAATAAATCGATTTACTCTCTCAATGGTATTTTTGTGAACAACCAAGGCATTTTGTGCAGTAGAATAATGTAATATACACAACCGTAGAACTGATTCACTCCCTTGTTGTGCATCATAGTTTCTGTGAACAACTATAAAACTGATTCACTCCTTTGTTGTGCATTTTGTGAACAACCAAGGCACAATCTAATGTGCCGTAAAGTAATTGTGTAGCACGATCTCATACAGAAAAATAGCACAATTACTCTGCTACATATTGTGTAGCATTATCTCATGGCGATCTTTTAATTTATTTTAACTACTTTTTATGTTTTGATTTAGCTAAAAACTTAGAGAATACTTATACTTGTATATAGTTATAATTAGTTGCACATTTATGGCACTATTTGAAGAAAAGAAAGAACTGTTACATTTGTTGCTTTTGTGGACTATCATGGCTGAGGTAGTGCGAGGTTTTATATATCAATGTATGACCATCGTAGTAAGAAAATGATAAATAAGGCACATTCTTTACAAGATGGATTTTGTTGCTAAAAGATATTATTTGAAGAGACTAGTATATGACAGTGATGTAGTATGTTACAACCTATTTAGAATGAATAGGAGAACATTTGATAAGTTGTGTTGTATGCTAAGGAATATAGGTGGTCTTAGACATAGTAAGAATATACTTTTAGATTGAGTAAGTTGCAATATTTTTACACTTTAGCATATAATGTGAATAATAGAGTAATACAATACAACTTTAGTAGATCTGGAGAAACTATTAGTAGATATTTCAATATTGTACTTAATAGCATGATGAGACTTAGAGATATGTTGTGGAAGAAACCAGAGCCTATGTCATGACAAGTGGAAGGGGTTCAAGGTAGATATATATGTCATCTATTCATTATTAATTTTTAATAGTATGTGAAAATTTCTTAATTGTTAAACTCGTATATATATTTTCTTTGCAACAGCAATGTTTAGGTGCATTGGACAGAACTCATATTAAGTTGAGAGTTCCTTCCTTAGACAAAGTTAGATACCAGAATATAAAAGAAGAGATCACGACAAATGTATTAGGCATTTGCTCATAAGATGGGAACTTCATATATGTTCTGCCTGGATAAGAAAGATCTACAGTAGATGGTCGAGTTCTTTGCCTAATAGACTAAGAGTTCTACAAGGCAACTATTATTTAATTGTGCTAGGTACACTAATTGTGAGGGGTTTTTTGTACTATACAGAGGATAATATATCATTTTAAGTAAATAGAGAGAGAGGAGACGTCCTAAAAGTGTGAGAGAGTAAGATATTCTTCAGCAAAAAATGTGATTGAGAGCATCAACAGATTTCCCCTCCTATTCCTGCCCTGTACAGAAAGCATAACAGATTCATTCCTTCCTCCTCGCTAGATAGGACTTTGGACAAATCATTCATTCCTCCTTTCTTCTTCCTCACTTTCACATGTATTCCAACAATGGGTTCTCAAACCTGCGAAAACTGTACCAGTTGACAGCCTTGCCTTGGAATCCACCATCCACAAAACAATATTTTTCAACCTGTGAATAGAACAATTACACTACAACTTAGTCAAGCTTAGTGCTAGTAGTAATTAAACAGCCTAGAAAAATAGAAAAAAAATCATAGCTCAAATCCACATTGCCTCGCTGACGAATCCACACAGGTCGAACAAAGCCTTGCTGACGGACCCCACTGCTAGTGACATTGACGGAAACACTTGCTAATTGAGAATTCCCATACAGTCGAATCGCCACCTCGCAGACGGAGAATTCCTATACAGGTCAATGCTCAATTTGATTACATCTTCACTGCTAAGAACTTCTTACCGTTTTCTGCTCTGGTGGTTGAGATGGAAGGTCAGTCAGCAAAATTTTCAGCAGAGTTCTCTTCGCCATTATTATAAAATGGATGAGGAAGGAGAATGAGAAGATGAAGAGATGTACAGAAGGGAAACGACGAAGGAGAAAAGGACGAGGAAAAGGTACAGACGTTGGTTGAATCCGATGGGAGAAAAAGACGAGGGGTGTTTGTGTCTTTATATAATTCATGGCTGATTAAAAAGTAAATATGATATAATCATTCCTACTAATTATTACTATATACCAAACATCATTTTAAAAGCCCACTTACACTCCTAATGGTATGGAACCAAATGATGTTCTCCTAAGGTTTTCGGCCCAATGGCTCTACTGTCTCCTGCATTCTTCCTGCCATAGGACAATTGGAGGACTTGGTAATGGGCACCCAAGTTCTTGGTTATGTGAACAAACAGGGCATTGGATCAGACAAATTTGTAGTCAGTGCACTTATTGACATGTATGGAAGATGTGTCTGTGCATTAGAGATGTCACAGGTGTTTGATGAATCTGATCAAATGGAAATACGTTCATGCAATGCTTTTCTTACAGGGTTGTCACGTAATGGTCTTGTTGACACTGCATTGGAGGTCTTCCGGCCACTCCAAGCCCAACGAATGGTATTGAATGTTGTGACATGGATATCAATGATAGCAAGTTGTTCCCAGAATGGGAAAGACTTGGAAGCTTCGGAGTTCTTTAGAGAGATGCAAGATGAAGGCTTGGAGCCTAACTCTATAACAAACCCAAGCTTGATTCTTGCTTGTGGAAATATTGCAGCATTGATGCACGGAAAGGCAATCCATTGCTGCTCTATCAGAAAGGGAATAGTTGACGATGTATACGTAGGTAGTGCTTTGATAGATATGTATGCGAAGTGTGGAAGGATCAAATTATCTCAGGCGTTGTTTTGACAGAATGCAAACCAGAAATTTGGTTTCTTGGAACGCAACAATGAGAGGATATGCTATGCTTGGAAATGCTAGGGAAACGATAGAGATGTTTCATATGATGGAGCAGAGTGACCAGACACCTGACATTATTACCTTCGTTTGTCTGTTATCTGCCTGCAGCCAAAATGGCTTAACAGAAAAAGGATGGCGTTATTTTACCAGCATGTCCACAGAACACGGCATTGAAGCCAAATTGGAGCATTATGCATCCATGGTGACACTGCCAAGTCGTGTAGAAAAACTTGAAGAAGCTTATTTTCTTATCTAGAAAATGCCATTTCAACCCGATGCATGTATTTGGGGAGCCTTGTTAAGTTCTTGTAGAGTTCACCATAACCTGAGTTTAGGCGAGATTGCTGCGAAGAAGCTTTTCGAGTTGGAACCAGACAATCCTGTGAGCTATATCCTTCTGTCCAATATCTATGCTTCAAAGCGTATGTGGGGTGAAGTAAATAGAATACGCCGGTGTGATGAATATGTGGGATTGAGAAAAAACCCGGGTTGTAGTTGGATCGAGGTAGGACGTAGAGTTCATATGCTTCTTGCTGGGGACAGATCACATCCACAAATGGGACTGATCCTGGAAAAGTTGGATAAATTGAGTATTGAAATGAATAAGTTTGGTTACTATCCTGATCCTAATAATGTGAAAGATGTTGAGGAGCAAGATAAGGCACAGATATTGTGTGGGCATAGTGAGAAGTTGGCTGCAGTACTAGTGTTATTGAACACGAGTCCTGGGCAACCTCTTCCAGTGATTAAGAACCTGAGAATCTGTGATGAGGCCTTGCTGTTATAAAATTCATATCCAGCTTGAACAAAGAGAAATTATGTCAGAGATACAGATCGTTTTCATCATTTCAAAGATGGTGTTTGCTCTTGTGGAGAATATTGGTGAATTTCTTTTGGTTCATTATGTGCCATTGGTTGCTTCGGCAGATCAACAAAGAGAAAGTCTGAAATACATTAACCATGATGCCTTGTGCTAACGAGTAGTATCTTTAGAACAAGGATTTGTGTATCATATTTTTGTTACTTTATAAAACTCTAAATTCTTTCCAATTTTTAGTACTTGCCTTATTTGGCTAGAATATGGGAACTTATACAAGAATCAAAATATCCAAGATATATTATACTTCGAATATAATTATTCAACAATGATTGTATTTTTAATTAATTTTTAATCTAGGAATTGAAGAGGAAAATTTTAGTCCAAAATCATTTTTTCACTATGTTTTCTTTTATATAAAATGTTATTCTATATTTTTATTTTATTGCATTTGGGCAATCAATAGGCCTAGCGTTAATTATTAGGGGAAACTAGGAAAAAGTTCTCAATTAAAATTTTTATTGGTGAAAAGAATCTGATAAAGTTTTATACACTCAGAATATTAGTACTATATAAATTTTGTATACATAAAGTAGTGGTACTTTAATTTAGATCTTTATCATAAATAAAATTTTCAATGGGGAATTTTTCCCAATTTTCCCTTATGATTATTAAGTACTTACCTAAGTTTAATTAAGCACCAAAGTATCAAGAAATTTAAACAACTTTATTTATTAAAATTTATCATATTGCAAGGTTCACAAATTAAAGGACGATGTCACAGAAATAGCCAAAAAGTTCTATGTTTCCAACTACTTAAAAACTGAAACACATGCTGACACACTCACACTTGGGTGTTTCTCAAGTCTTCCCAGAAATTAAAATGCCTTTAATGGAATGAACACATTCCATTTTCTTGATGGCTTTATATGAAGCTAGAAATCATAGTAATAAAATAAAACTTGCAATAAATTACAATTCACAAAATCGCATAAGAAACTACACACAGAAACCCTTTTTTTCTCAGTCAGCTGAGTTAGTCGCTGTCATATCAACCCACGAAAATGCCAAAGCTCTCTGGTGATCTCATCCAAAAGTCCATTAAGAAGATACTTTTCCATGTTTCTTACAGCTTCATATTTCTCAATAAAGGCAAATGTATCATCATTCCAACCCAATTCCCACATACAGTCAATATCTGGATCCGTATTGTAAACATCATTTTCTAGCATTTTAGGAAGGTAGTCCTCAATTTCAACCTGGGAAAACTTGCTTCTTCCATAGAATGTTAGCTTCTCTATGTCTTCATTCAGCTGCCTAACCAAGTCATCTAAGGATCTAATTCTAATGGTACTGATTGATGATACCTTTGAGCAAGGATGAACTTTGAACTCTCGCCGTATCCCTTTTCGTTTCATGACTTCATATCCACAATCTAACATGAGTTTGCAGTTTAAGTCTTGATTATCCCTACCACCACTACCAATGGAATTGCTAAATGGCATGTCAAATCTGTAAAGTGTTTCTGCAGTGTTGAGGAATAGCTGGCTCTTGATCAAGTTCCACTTGAGGCTGTTTTCACTTTCTGTGAGAGGTTTTGGACTTTTACCAGAAACTTTCTGGCCTTGCACTTGTAAGTGAGAGTTAATGTTCATTCTGTCTTCATGCCCTCCTGTGATATTGAAAACGTTAACTAAAATCTATAAATTTGTGGTGACAAAAGAAATGTCAATGTTATGAGACCAAAAAAGTAGTAAATAAATGAGAAACACCATCTCTAGATTTCATCTACCTATGAGTATAGTAGTTGATGAACAGAAAGAGAAAACAATACTACTTTTAGTCCTTAATATAAAAGTTAAATACTCTTCAAATTCTAAATATAGGATTTAATTGAGGAGTTAATTTTAATCATAAATATAAGATATATTTTCCATATTTATGTATTTTTTTCCAAATTAATTCTATTGACAATCTCTCAACAATAATCAAGTAAAAGAGGAAGGGAGAAAATTAAAAAAGATAATTATGATGTTTTAAAAAAATATGACATATTAAATAATTTAATTAACTTTATTAATCTAATCAAATTAGTTAAATAATTCTTATATTAAGAACTAAATGAGTAACTAATTTGAGGATATTAAAGAAGTTTATTAGATTAATTATTTGTAATAAATGGGTGCTGATTTTCCCAAAATACCCTTGTTAATCATGTCTATTGAAACAACCCCTTGTTAGAGCCCCATAACATAAACGTGCAATCAATGGACACTTTCAGGAGAAAATTATAAATTCTAGAAATAAAATGATTGAGGTCTTATATTTAGAACCAAAGTGAATCATTTGTCTAGCTCTTATATTAAAGATATGAGATAGTGTTTAGTGGATGTTATGGAAAGTATCATGACCTTATGGAATATGATTGAAGATAGTGAATGACAGCTAACCCAAGATTATTGCCATTCCTTAACATACCATACCATATAACTGGAGGTACTGTGATATTCATGAAAAAGAAGTTGCGCTGAAATTCAGAGTTGTACTTACCATTTATGGTGTATGGTGTAATTTGGCCAGACTCCAATCCTTCATCTGCTGTCACAAGAGCAGCTCGATCTTGTGAATCTCTGATTGTCACTGACTTCACACCTTGATGCTGCAAAATATCCAACAAGGATTTGGAAGAAAGTTTATCAGTGCTTGAGTTATATATATATTTGTGTGTGTGTATTTGCTTTGCTCCCATGAGACAATTAAAGCTTACCAAATAGTTAGAAATTAAAGCTTCTGGTTCTTGTGAGCTTTGAAGCTCATCACCATCATGATTATACAATGTAGGAGGAATTCCATCTTTATTATGTCGTTGGCATCTCACTTCCGATGATTCTTGTGAGCTAATGATGCATTTGTCTGCATCTTTGGATGTGCACATCCTTTCTCGCTCGGCTTCCTTCGAGAGTTTGAACTTGTCAGATGTTCTTTGTATCAAGTGTTGCATAATGGGACTATGCTGCTTTATTTGTTTGGTGATTTGGAGCATTTTTCCTGGCATATCATTTTTATGCTTTCTATTATTCTTTACCTTCTTGTCAGCTAATTTGTGAACACTTTTTTCAACCATCATTTTCAGGATGCCCTGCTTTCCCTTAACTTGATCTCTTGGAGTGAAAAGTTGAATTGACTCCTTATTCATCATCTCTTTGATCTGCATATTTAAGCCATTGGAGACTTCATCTCTAACTGGATTATCATAGTAACTAATCGAAGACCTGTCCGAATTCATGGCACCAGAATTTTCTGCTAAATTGTGCTCAAGTAATCCTCTTTGTCGTCTTGCCTTTAACTTTTGATTTTCACTCAACTGGGGCCACTGTCCTTTATTATGTTTCTCTTCCTGAGGCCCATACTTCAAGCCCAAGCTTGACTCTTGAATTCCAAGATGATTCTGAGAAATTTTTTTATTCCCTAAGATGTGCATATTTGTGTGCCTCTTTTCATATTGATGAATACTTCCATCGGATTCCTTTTGTTCCTGCAATAAAGATTTAACTTCTGATCTTCCATGAACTTGTTCCATCTGATTCAGCATATTATCTAGAACTAGATCATTGGTTCTGTCTTTTCCTGTGCCTTTCTGTTCTCTGTTATTTGCATGAACCTGTCTTCTTCCTTTCTCCTGAACCCCTATTCGACTTTCTCTGATAAAATTGACTCTCACAAGACTGCCATTTTGCTTGTCTCTTTTCATGCTGCTCCTATCTGAGCCTTGTAATGCTCTTATTCCATTATCAACAACCACCTCAGATTTCGCCTTCCGCGTATTCAAATTTTTATCGGCACCGAGCTCCTTATGCTGCGTTGCAGGCATGGTAGTGGCTTCTATCACTTTTTGCTTTTTCTGGGGTAACAAATTCTCTGTTTGTCTGTTCTTCAGTTCCATCTTCTTCTCACTTCCTTTTGAAGTATGCTTGAATGCCATACCTTCCAATTTTGCAGAACTTGAATCCTTCCATTGGGTGGATTTCCCTTCAACTTTCCCTGGAAGATTATCCAAACCCATCAATTGGGCTATTACATTTGGTATCTTACTCATGTCTGAAGCAGATTGCACTGAGGCCAACTGATTACTTTGTTTAGAAACAGCATTGAAACTCTTCATATTAGAGACATCGCTACTTGATCGCTTGTGATGAGGAAGTAATTTCGATGTGTTGACATCTTTCTTTTCGTTATTTAGTTTCTTGCCTTTGGAGTAATTTGTCTGCATGAGACTTGTGTTTTGATTCCCTTGAAGGTTTTGATAATGTTTAGAGCGCTTGTCAAAGGAGAAAACTGGTGGTGCCAGTTGCTTTTGCTCTGAAGTGTTGTTTTCTTCTTCTTCTTCTTCTTCTTCATCATCCTCCAACAATATGATCCGATTTTTCTTCTGTGACGTAATGATGAACTCTGAATTTTTCTGCTGGTTTACTATGATTCTGAGGGACTCCTCCAAATTTATAGCACCTTGCAATAATTCCTTTGCAAATTCTATTGATTGTCTATCTATGGTGAGACCATTGGAGTTGGAGGCGCTTAATATCTGGTTTAATTTCTGTGCACCTTTGTATATCTCATTAATCTGCACGGGAGAAAGAGCAGGGAACTGATTAGTTGCAGCTAATTCTCGACCCGAATTGCCTCGCCGTTCGATCTTGCCAAAGCTCAATGTTCCTCTTTTAAGCTGGCTAAAGAAACTCATGATCGAACTAGTGAAAGAATCAGTTCTTCTTAGTTTCCCTCCTCCATTCTCAAAGGGAAAAGCCAGGGCTAAGGACATATCATCACCAGTTTGGTCCAATCTCTGACCTCTCCCATATGGAACAATCTGATTTGAAACTTCACCAGCTTTTGTTGATCTATGGCTTCTGCTAGACCTATTTGTATTCGGCATGTTTCCAGTTCTGGAACTAAACTGCAGCAAATGAACAAATGTGAGTAACAGATTTTCATGATACTTTTGTTTTGATGGATACAGAAAGTACTCATAACTTACACTTTCACTTCCTTTATAACTGCTCCTGGATCCCCTTTGTGTTTTCTTGGAATAAGCATATGCATCTGTATGAGCATGTTTGGCACAATTAGATCACATGGAAAATATTTGTCTAGATGAACTGTGGGATGTCATATTTTAAATAATTTTGCGCTATACGAGGTAAATATATAAGAGGATTTTTGCTCAGATTGCTTAAAAATCATTTTTTTTTAAGTGCTTTGGGGTTCCTAAACAAGCACTTAGTTTTCTAAGTCTGAAGTTGAAGCTGGTTATAAATTTATGAATTTTGATTGTCTACAGGAAATAAATTATTTCCTAAGGTGACATGGAAAGATAAAAAGAAGAGTTTAAAAAAACAAAAGTGAATCTTATATATATTCTCATCTTTTTGTATCACTCTCTCTTACCATATTATGGGATTATATTATTACAAAGGATCCAAAGTCATAAGGTTTAGCTCTGTTTTACTTGGGTTTTATTGGAAATTCTTTTTAAGAATTTGAATCTAAGGTGCATTGATTTTGTCTTGATTTAAATACAATAAACTTTCTTGCTGGGTAGCTGGATGAGGATACCTGAACTGTTGAACTTTGTTTCTTGATGATATTAAAAATTACAGGAAAAAAAATTCCTAAAACTTAAAAATATATGAAGACAAAAAGAAGGAAGTAATCCCCATCTGGGGACAAGAAAATCTGGAATCATTCTTAATAAGTAAATGATATCAACATATCTGATGTTCTAAATGTTGATTTCCAAATTCCAAGGAAGTTCCTCAGATAGAGAACTTTAGTTTTCTAAATACTTTTAACAGATGGGGAAAACCTCAAGAGATTTATATTTGTAAATTTCCATACTACAAGTCTCATGCTCATATGTTTCATATGTAGATTAGAATACTCATTTGTCTGTTTTTTTTTCTGCCTGAATAGAACGCATTGCATCAACACAGGTCTAAATGAAGAGTGATACACAATTCTATTTCAGCTTCATTGGGCAAAAGAAGTATTTCACAGACTCAAAAAGGATGAAAGAATGAAGAATTGAAAGTGAGAAGCAGCAGAATGAACTTACCTACAGGAGGCTGTTTTGATTGGCTTGACTTCTGCGATGAATTCATTCGTTCTTTCCTTACACGCAAATCATCGAGCAGCTTCTGTGCAAAATCTGATCTCTTAGCCATCTTCTTCTTATTATTCTTTCTGCTTGAAACTAGAGTTGTTTCACTGTGACACTGCAACAAGCTTTGTGATATGGAAGAATATTGGATTGTTGTTACATTACAATGTGTGTGGCTTACTTTTTTCAGGTACAAAAAAGAAGGGAATGTTGTGCTTCTTTAATGGGTAAGAGGGTGCTATCAGAGTTGGGTGAAGTGTTGATTCTGTCATCAAGAAGCAAATACATTGGGGTGAGATCTCTGTGTGTTTGAAAATCTTGTGTATCTTAAAATTCTATAATGATATAAATTCTTTTTCTCAAATGAGTGAGAATGTATTCTTTCATCCAATTGCAAGGAGAAGAAGGAAAAGGGAGTGGATGCCTCTTTTTCAAGGTCTCAAATGGATAGCCCCTAAATAAGAGACTCATTTAATTAATTCAAAAGTTTAATAATAACTGAGGAGTTAACAATAATAAATTTCAGTGATACAGTTACTCGATTTTAATTTGGGTATAGTAATTCTTAAATCTAAATTAGTAGATATTACCAATGATGGAGCCGCGTTTGGGTGAGAAAGCTGAACCTCCTGATCTGAATTACCTCTATTGGCTTGAGGTTCTGACTCCGCCATTGAGTAATACCAAATACTTGCTGAGTGTTAAATTTCTGCTATATGTTTGTATTGAGAGATTTTTGTAAGTGATGAGAATTTATTTTCGACGCATATACTTGGCTTGTGTTTTTCTCATCAATACCAAATGGTTGGCATAAAAAAGATCTAAATCAAAATTAATGGGAAAAGTGAATTTGTGTGACAAGAAATTGGGGTGTGTGTGTGTGTGTCTGTGAAAGTGATGGCTATGAATTGCTATGAGTCTCAGTCATTGAGTGCGTGGATGTGGGTGTAAGGATCTAACTTTTATTGTAATGCAAGCAACGCCTCAGACTTGAAGGGCAGCTTCTTCCCTAAGCTTTTCCTTCTTTTCCCCCTCTTTCTCAATATATTCCAGTATTCCCTCAAAAAAAATATTCCTTAGCCCTCATCTTCCACTCATCAAAGCCTTGCTGGCCCTTAGCTTCTTGAACTGCAATTCTTCAAGAATTTATAATCCCATACAGAGAAACAGAAATATATATATATATATATATATATATATATATATATATTGCAGATTTTTTTTGTTTCATTAAAATATACTCCTAATAGAGACAAGTTGTTACATATAAGGGACTAGATCAAAGCTGTTGTATATAAAATCAATAACATAATAGAGTGTAATTATGTATGGGGTTTCATCTGCATACTCTCGTCATTTTCTCTTTTCTCAGTGTTTGCGCATATGCACTTTGTGTGTATGAATTTAACGACTATAAATCCAATGATTTCACACACACACACACACACATATGTATTCCTATCTTTTTGTTATTATAAAAAGTTTAGATGGATTTGACACATATCTCCTACCAAGATCAGGGTATAGCCTTAGGGTTTAAAAAATACTTATAAGGGACTTATGAAATCGCTTACTAAAAGAATCCCACGTTATTAATGGGAATCGAACTCATATCCTTATAGGATACGGGATCGTTCTTTACTATATATATTTCTATCTAATTCTCAGCATACTCCTCTTATCCTAAAGTTCATTTAAGAGTTTTTAATTTAGATATAAATATAATATCTAATTTTCTCTGTTTATCTTCCATATTAAATTTTTTTTTCTCATAATATTTCTAATTATTATGCGCATTAAAATTTAACCATTAAATGTTTTGACAAAAAAGTTTAATCATTAAATGGTAAGGCTATTTAGAAGAGTGTTATTTTAAAGTTTTAATTTCCCTACTATTATTGCAAATAATAATTAGTTTATCTATATTTTAGTGACTATTTAGAAACCCCACAATCAATTTAAAAAAAAGTTGTTCATACAATCTCGAAAATAAAAAAACTCCTCTACTGTACTTACTTTGTATAATGTAAAATTAATTAAAAGTATATTGTCTCTTCCAACATCCAAACTAACCGTCGTGGGCATATGTGGTACCTCGAATTTGGTGGAGGAGATTCTTTTTTGAAAAAAAAATGCAAAAATTTAATAAAGTTTTGTGGAAAATATGATTTGATTGCTAGCCTCACAAGTTAAGAGTCAATTGAAGCTTTGAACATTTCATGCTTTAGTCACAAGAAAATGTTATTAAAATAAGTCCCAAGTTAGTGTGTGTGTGTGTGTGTGTGTGTGTGTGTGTGTGTGGGATTTTATTCAATTTTTAAAAAATAAAAATAAAAACAGTATTTTTTGTTTAATTTCCAATATACAAGTGAAGGAGAAAGCGAAGCAACACATTGCAATAGAAAAATATATAAAATTCACTTACTTTGGTATTTATTTTTATGTTTCTATTATCTTTAATACACTTATTTACTTGATACAGGAAATTTGAATTCAAGATGGATGATTTTATCAGTTTTAAATTAAAAACAAAATCATACAACTTGTACTTATTCTACAGCTCACATAAATCTTCAGAAAAAAATCTTGTGGGGCTATAGTTCAGAATCTAGTTTTGTGTGTCTTTATTATCATAAACCAATGAGGTTTCACCATTAGGGTGAGTTTTTTTCTCTCCCTACGAGAGAGGCGTCTGTGATAGTATTAAATTGAGTGTTTCTGTAACATGTGCATTGTGATTAGAGTCAGAGGGGCAGTGATACTAAATCTGTTTCTCATGAGGTTGGGTTTTGGGTGTGTTCTTTCTTTTCTTGGAGATTGGCGGTGGGAGGTGTGGGTTGCGAGGATGAATCACGACCAGACTTCTTCCTCTGGTCATCGAAAGGCGATTCCCCTGGAACGTAATGCTCTGTCACATTCGGGGGGTGCTCTAACTGGGTGAGTTGAAGCTCAGAAGGAGTTCCATCGGTGCACGATTTTGAACGATGGTTCAGAAGGGTGGAATCTGGTTGGGGAGGTTGAAATTCTGGATATCGCCAGGAATGTGTTTGTTTTTCAATTCTTTGAACGCAGCGATTATCTAAGGGTTCTTCGAAGTTAGCTTTGATGATATGTCCGTGGGCGATTCGGTCATATCTAGTGAATCTTCGACTATGGGATGATGATATGGTGTATAAGGAAGTTAGCTTTGATAAATTTCCTATATGAATGATATGAACGCCATTATATTGGGTGCCTCTGTGGGGCATGTGGTCATGGTGGAAAATCCTCTAAAGAACCAGAGGATGGTCAGGAATTTTCTCTGAGCTCGTGTTTTGATCAATCTTAAATCTCCCTTGATCACTGAATTCTAGGTACCAGAGATAACAAGGATGATTTATGTAGAGTATGAAAGGCTACGTAGTTTCTGTTAGCGTTGTGGATTATTTGGGTATGAGCAGAGTCTATGTTCTCTATAGGAGAATGTAGTAGAGGAAGATGTTTCCTATGAAGAGTTGGTTTTTCCGGTGGAGGCTAGCTGGAGTGAAGCAGGGATGAAGAAGAATACGGTGGCGCGGATACTGCATTACCCTAGGTTGCTTGAGCCTGACATTCAGCTACAGGATGATGGACGTTCATACCATCAAGGTGGGGATAACGGATGTGGCAGGCAGCCCGCACTCGCACCGAAAACAAGTCCACAGGGCAAAGGGACGGCTGGTAGGAATATAGATAAGGGTTTATTCAAAAAAATATATATTTCATTATCCTTCACTTACTAAAGTCATTATATAATTTTAAAATTAAAAGAGTATTTATAAAAAAATTTATAAAATTATCTATAAAAGAGTTTTTAAAATAATAGTAAAAATCAAACTAACATATTTATGATATATAAATCTGTTCTTTATTATATATGTTTAACTCTAGTTAATCAAAAGAATTTTTTTTCTTACAAAAATTTTTAAAAATGGGTTAGATTCACCTATAATTTAAAGGTAGTGTGAAGTCTACTTTTCTCCTAAATGATACCAATATCGAGTAAGACGAGCTATCTATTACCCTCAGATATAAATTTAGGCACCTAAGAGTTAGAATGTCTCTCTAAACGTCATGACTAGAACCATAATAAAGTGATATTTTCTAGAGATCAAACACACTCTAAATGATCATATGTCTCATCCCATCACCAGTTAAACCTACCAATGAATTTTTTTTTAGCTGTCCACCCAATTTATTGAAATTTTACCCTTATTACATCTGGATCCAACTCGCGTTATGCATTTAGTTATAGTGAGTAAGTCTCCCAACGGAAATTTTCTCCATACGTCAAAGATCAAACTTAATATATTATTTAAACAATAACGAGTTACTTACTATCCAGATCAACAAAGTTGGTACCTACTAACGAATTGAATTTAAGCAAAGAGAATACTAAGAATGGTAGATTAGGCCGGCTCCTATGGCGATTAGGTCTGCTATGAGACATATTTACAGCCCAAAACCCAAAGTGAAGCAAGCCCACAAATTCTCCCAAGACCAAATGCTCTTAGATTGAAGTGAAGGAAGAGGGGAGACGAAGAGGGTACCTAATTCCACTGGTTGTTGATGGTGACACAGTTTCTACGGCCATTATTACGTATTCCCCTACATCGCCGGTGTCTGAAGTAATTGGAAGACTGGGCGGAGTGAAATTGAAGAGAAATCCACGTCATTGATTCACCATGCAAGTCTAAACGTCACAAAAATGGGGTGGCCAACATTGATGTTGCTTGGGAAAGTGAGATTGAGAGGAAGGTATCCCAGAACAAGAGGAACGTCAAGAGGACGAAACAACAAATTCGACATAAGTTGGTTTCGTCTTCTACACCTATTTCTGCTTCTATGATGGGCATGGACTCTTTTGACATTAGGAATAGTTTGGAACTTAGTGCGGGCGTGAGTGCTAACCTACAACAGCCCTCCAATTGCCATGAGGACCCTTTCGGGCAACTGCCGGGGCATTGGGGTAGCCCTGACAATAAAGAACCTCGAGGAGGCATGTAGATAGAATAAGCCCCACTTGGTCTTCCTTATGGAAACCAAGCAAAAAGAGAAAAATGTGAAAAAACAAATTAGACGTCGATGGGGTTTTGATGAAGAATGGACAGTGGATCCAGGGGGGCTCAGTGAGGGTATCGCTCTTTGGTGGAACGAAACTATTATCGTTGATATTTTGCACTCTTCGCGTAATAGTATCCATGCTGCGGGTCATTCTGACTCTATGCCTGTCCCCAACTATATCACTCGTGTATATGGTTCTCGAAAGGAGAATGGAAAAAAAAAAAAAAGTGTGTGAGAAGTTACTTGATATTTCTTGTGGAATTGAAGGGACTTGGATGTGTATGGGGAATAGATTTGATGACCTCACAAAACAAGCAGAGAAGTGGGGAGAGGGGAGAAAACCAAGGGCTGTGAGGAAGATCTTGAATTTCCAAAAACATATTTCTGATTGCTACTTGTTTGATATGGGATTTCAGGGAGCTAATCACACTTGGGGCAACAAAAGGCTTAATGAGGCACATGTTAAAGAGAGGCTTGATAGAGTATTAGCAAATGTAGAATTTAAATTCTCTTTTCCCAAAGCCCAAGTCTTCCACCTGGAACCAATTGGATTCGATCATTATATGCTTTATTTGGATTTATGCTATTCTAGTGTTAGAACCCCTCATGGTTTTAAACTTGAATTATCCTGGATGAACCATGCTGATTAATATCGAGGCCTTTATATCAAGACTAGATAGTTGTCGCAAAATGTTAGTGTGTTGGAGTAATAATATCTTCCCTAACTGTAACAAGCTTTATCAGTAAGCTGAAAGAGCAGCTTGCTAGTTGTTTGGAGGGAGAGTTCTCAGAAGATAAACTGTTGATAAGTAAGAAAATTTCTGCAGAAATAGAAAAGGCTTGGGATCGGGAAGAATCATACGGGAAACAACGCTCTCAAGTTGATTGGCTGAGGAAAGGAGACCGTAACCTAAGTTTTTTCATATAGTTACTGTTCAAAGACGCCGTAAGAATATTGTTTTGAGACTTAAGAAGGAGCATGGGATATGGGTGGAGGATGAAGCAGGAATTTCTGATTGTATTAGCAGCTACTTCTCGACCTTGTTTACTGACTCTGAACCGGGAGATTTCTCTGCAGCTCTGGAGTATGTGGAATGTAAAATTGATGAAACTGATACCAATTTACTTGTTCCTCCTGTGACAGAAAGTGAAATCAAAGGACAGTCCATAAATTAGCATTAGCAGGATCGAAAGCCCCAGGCCCGGACCGGTTTCATGGAACATTTTATCAAGGCACTTAGGGTACTGTGAAGCGGCAGATCATTGATATGGTGGAGTTTTTTAATGGTAATGATAATTTGTCTAAGATCAATAACACGTATATCGTGTTAATTCCAAAAATTGATAAAGCTGAAATAGTCTCTCAATTCCAACCCACTGGGTTATGTAATTTCTCCTATAAGATACTATCTAAGCTGCTTGCAAATCGATTGAAGATGCTGCTAGATAAATGTATCTCAACTACTCATGGAGCTCTTGTACCAGGCCGTCTTATCTAAGAAAACATCATCATTGCTCATGTGGTGTTCCATAATCTTAAAAGGAAGGTTAGTGGGGGTAAATTTGAGTTTGCACTAAAAATGGACATGAGCAAGGCTTATGACCTTATTGAGTGGGACTTCCTAAAGGCTCTGATCTGTGATCGTTGGGTGAATCTAGTTATGGTATGTGTCTCCTCAGTCCATCTAAATATATGTCTTTCAGGGAGAACAATATGCTCTTTCTCACCAGTTAGAGGATACCGACAAGGGGGATCCTATTTCCCCTTACCTCTTCATACGACAATATGATTTTACATGTTGGAAAAGGAAATAGATTGTAGAAAATTGCCGGGAATCAAACTCTCCAATGAGGGTCTCATCCTATCGCATACTTTTTGTAGACGATGCCTTACTCTTCACTAGTGCTAAAGCTGAGAATTGCAGTCGATTAGCTCAATTACTAGATATGTACTGCACAAGCTAACCTGAACAAATCAGGATTGATTTTTTCTACGAATACCCCTGCTGAAACCAGTGAGCGAGTCAACTACTAGGAATTCCTATCTCTAACAATCCTGGGAAGTATTTGGGTATCCCAAATATGTGGGGCAAAACTAAACAACAGGCTCTTGCGTATGCTAAAAAAAGGGTAGGGAAAAAGGTTAGGGCTGGAGGCGGAATTCATTATCCTTTGCAGGGCGAGAGATCACGATTAAGGCCGTGATTAATGCTATTCCTCTTTATCCAATGACTTGCTTTAAGATTCCGATAAAAGCTTGCAAGGATTTGGATCGCCTAGTATCAAATTTTTGGTGGGGTAACAGTGGTGTTGATGACAGTATACACTGGAAAAGCTGGACTCATATGAAACTACCAAAGAGATGGAGGAGGTTTGGGATATAGATACTTTGAAACCTTTAATGATTCCCTGCTTGCAAAGACAGCCTGGAGACTCACCGAAGATGAAAGTTCTCTCTGGTACAAGGTGCTGAAAGGGATCTATTTACCTTCTACTACCTTCATGATGGCTGAGAAAGGGGACAAGGCGTCATGGATTTGGTCGAGTATTCTGACAGGGAGACAAATGTAGAAGCCGAACTGTCAATGGCTTATTGGAGACGGTAAATCCATTAATGTAGTGATTACTGGATCCCAGGCTTGCCAGGTAATTCCCTCAAGAACCATCTAAGTGTTGATTTTACTACCAAGTCGACTCCTGCGTTTAGAATTTGGAAATAATAATATTTAGTATCATCATATATGAGTTTTTTAGACGCACTTTTTGAGAAAAAGACATATGGGGAGTTAAAAAATAATAAATCGGAATTTTTCTTACTTTTATTTTAATTCTTAATTAGTTTACCCATAAGAATTTCTCACTCAATTCTGTATGAGCATTGTTTTTCAGAGATTATGAAATAAAGGTATGAGCACATTAAACATACATTATACGAGTATTTTATTCTTACTAATTGTGATATTTCTAGGTAAATTTAAATCTATTATATTTTCCTACATTATTCATAATTTAATGATAATTAAATTGCGCAACACCATTATTTATTTATTTATTTCTACAATGTCATTAATTTGTTATTTCATTATCAGAATGTAATGTGCAAATATTGCAAAGTCTAAAAATATATGCTTATGCCATCGACATAATGAAATAATATATTAATTAATGATATGAGGATTACCTATACAAAATTAAAAATTAAGGGCTTCTTATAGGCCAAAATGGGATATTTGAATAAGAATCTTTGATAAAATTCTGGCTTTTGTGATTTAAAAGAAGAAACAAAGTGATGTTCCATTTTGGTTTTGTCAAGATTAGAGTTAGGCAAGTCGTCTTTTGTGAAGATTGGATCAAACGTGTTTAGGTTTTATGCCCAACCCAAATTATTAGGAACATATTAGGATTATGTCTCGCAATCAAAATATAATTAATTGTTATACCAAAAAATATATATAATTAATTGTGATATTTCTATTTAACTTGGAATTTAATTTCTCTAAATTTTATTAAATCAATTATTCAATGTTCTATCAATTTAGATTTTATATATTTATTCTTTTAACAAAGATGGAAAAAATACAGTTTGAATCAATTTGAACAGCATAAATTAATTTAACCAACAAAATTTTACTCAAAATTAGAGCAAGTATTATGCATTTGTTTGGAGTTCAAAATAAATAAATTGTAGTGTTTAGAGCCCATGAATAATCATTGATCAATCTATTTTACTGTATATTGTTATATTAAAAATGGAAAATTATTTTCTAATTACTACTACAAAAAATTAAAAATGAAGAAATCCTCACACTTCAACATTTGGGTTTTAATTAAGAATTGTGTTAGGCATATGTGGCACGTGATGTTGATTGAATGACACGTGTTTAGGTTTTATGCCCAACTAAAAAAACAAAAAAAAAGAACAAAAACTAGAGGCCACAATTCACTCTTAGGATCATGCGACTCATAATCCAACCTTAATCTTCTTAGAGATCTTATATATATAATATACACACCCAACTAGATTTTATTCTTGGTAAACTAGTATCCACTATAATTATACATATGGCATATCAGTATCATGATGTTTTTTTTTTACTTTTAACACTCTTAATATTATTTTATAATTACATTTAATATCTTAATCTTTATTATAATTTATAATCTTAAATATACTATAAATAATATTAGGGTACTCAGAATACTAAAAAAACTATCAGGATATTGAATATAGTATAAATATGATTAGGATGCTGAACACAACTATAAAATAATATCATGTTATTAGATATTATTTTTTCCTTTTATTTTATAATATAAGTAAAGTATATATTATTTTCTATTGCAAATCACCAGAGCAAATATTTATTGGTATTGATTTTGTATGTGAACATCCAAATAATTTCTAACTACTTTTTTAATTAAAATTATAGGTACTAAAGCCTTAAGATTACAATCCAAATTAAATGTATGACTCTTTATTTACAGAAGATTTATATATTACTAGATTATAAGATTATTGACAATTTCTAATAATTTCAAATGCCATGGAAACTTATTATATATATATATATACGAAAATTGTTTTAAGTAAATCTACCAGATCAACCGATGTTGATTCTAGTAGATGTCATAGTTATTTAATCACAGTAATGCTCAATTAGTGAGAGAGTTATTCTTGGGTAATAAGATAGTGCTTTTATGTTATTTTATAATATCAAATTTCTGATTTCAGGTAAAAAGGTAAGTTTATACAAATATTTAGGTAAAAAAATTTGAGCATAAAATTCATGCTAAAAATAACTCAAATCTAAATATGAGATGTCATCTTCTTCCTTAATTATTAATAAATCCAATCAATGTTTCAAATTATGTGTGAATATATATATATATATATATATATATTAGAGAGACATATGCTCATGTGATTCCTTTCAAAGCAAATGAATTTTTTGATGGGAAAATAAAAAAAATAAAAAATAATGTCTGTTATGAGGTTTGGAGATTTTAGATTCTTCAGCAAAAAGAATCACAAGTCACTAACTTTTCCAGAAATGTTAAGGAAAATTTGTGGCTCACAAATATTTGAGGTTTTAATAATTGGGTTTAGGGTTTGCATTAATGGCAAGCAAGCCCTAATTTATTAGGTCTATCACGCAACTATTAATTATTTATTTGGCAAAATAAATCCTGAAGGCAAGCAATGGAATTAAAAGTAACCAAAGTTATCTTTTTATTAGAATAATCTTTTTAAATGTTATCTTTTATGAAGGAAAGCAACCAAAGTTGGCATGAAAGCTTTATTAGTTGCTTACAAGTGGGAAAAGACAAAAGGGAATTGAAAATTATAACCTTTTTTGCCATTATTTTATTACTTAATTTTGTCATTGAACTACTTGCATATTTTTTTATTTAATTCTTTTATTGGATTAATTAGAATGAAAGCTGCTAATCCTCTAAAACACTATGTTATGTATAATGCAAAAGAACACGATATTGGATATATATTAATTGTTCCATAAATCTAGTGAAATTAAAAATTTATGATTTTCTTATTTGATGAAAATGATAAAAAAAATATGTTTTCATAATAAAAAAGTATATTAAATATTCCTTTGTGCAGGATGCCTACTTTTTTACATGAAAGAGGAAATAGAATATACTTTAACCATAAAATATTCAAGAAAAATGTATAAGAAGAAGGCAGTATTTTAAAAAAAAAAAAAGCATGAAAATTAATGTATGAACAAATCAAAAACAGTGTCGGGGATTTATTGAAATAATTAATTAGATGAAAAGGGGGGTTAAAAGGGGAACAAGGGGGGGGGGAGGGGGAGGAAGTGGTGAGGTGGCCAAAAAAGCGTAAGGTGGGGACCACCATAGATGATCACACCCACAAGTCCCACCAACTTGGCCTGTGCCCGTCTCTATCTAATCTCTCCCGTGTTTTTAGTGGCCATAGACATTTCTAGATTTTTTTCCTCATATTTATGTTATTACACAATAAATTTGTCTATTTCAAGTTAGGATCGGCCTTCATATGATACATAATATAAATATTAAAACAATAAAATATTAATAATAATATAAAAAAAACTATGTAATGTATAAACGGTACTTTATTTCAATTTTAGAGTGACAACTAATTTTATTGTATAATAATACATGAATTTTATATCTATATTATCGGTTTTTTAGGTGAAAGGCATATGGATTAGATTTGTGAATTGGTAAGAGGGTCAATAATCTATTTACTCAAGTTTTAAACGGGAAATTAAGTTAAATTTTACATTTTTTTAAGTAAAAATATATAGTAACTTATCAAATTTATATTTTGTTAGATTTTTTTATAGTTATCTACTAATTTAATGATGAGTCCGGTTTTTATTATCTTGTATAAACAAGTTATACTTTACTTTTTATTGCTGATTTATTGATGTTAATTTTATATGATGGAAATCCTTTAAAAAATTATTTATGCTATAATTACCTTTATCTTTAAGTTTTATATATCTTTTTAGAAAAATAGTACTAAATATCTAGATTATATTTTTCATATACAGCCAATATACTAATTTTATTTATAGTACAATTTTACCCGTAATATTTTTAATCTTATACAATTCTCGATAATTAAAAAATAAGATTATAGTTAAAATTATACTAAATTAAAAAGATTGTGAGTAAAATTATATCAATTTAAAAAAATTATACGTAAAATTATATTACAAATAAAATTAAAATATTAACTGTATATAAAAAATAAAATTAATATATTATTAATTATTTTATCTTATATTTATTTTTTGCCAACTATAGGTTTTATATATCTAAAGATAATAATATAAAATTTATATTATTTATATTTTGTAAAGCTCCGCACGGTAGGATTTATTTTTTAAAATAATACACTATTTACATAATTATATGGGAGAAAGATAAAAAAAGTCTATTTGAATTTTAAAATGATAAATTAGGCTTCTGAATATTGAAAATGACAGATTGGATAGGAGACTCAATCTGTCATTTATAAATTTATGTGCAAATACCAAATTATCCTCCACTTTCTCAATATTTTGACAATACGATTTACAATTTTGTCAATGATATTTACAACTCTGACAATGATATTTGCAACTTCTATAATAATCTTTGTAACTTTGACAATAATATTTATAATTTTGATAATAATGTTTGTAGCTTTGACAATAGTATTTGTAACTTTGACAATAGTATTTGCAACTTTGTCAATGGTATTTATAACTCCCATAGTGGTATTTATAATTTCAACAATGATATTTGTAACTTCCACAATAGAGAATAAGCAACTTTATTAATGGGATTAACAACTTTACCAATGTTATTTACAACTCCCACAATAGTATTTGCAACTTTGCTAATAATATTAACAAGTTTATCAATTATATTTATAACTCCTAGTATTTGTCACTTTTACAATAGGATTTTCAATTTTACCAATGATATTTGTAACTCTCGCAATGATATTTATAACTCTCATAATAGAGAAGAAGCAATGTTATTTATCATAATTTAAACTATTGACTGACTGATATTCTGACTTAGTTAATCACTTTTCAATATTTAATTTTTATAAAGTTCCCTTAAAGAATGAGATTTACAACAGTATTTTATTGTTCAATTTGGCTAATAGTATTTGCAACTCTCCTAATGAAATTTACAACTTTATTAATAGGATTTATAACTTTTCTTAGGGGATTTGCAACTTCACCAAATAGGTTTGTAACTTCACTTACAAGACTTACAACTTCTTATAATGGGATTTGCAACTTCACTTAGTCGAAACTATAGTGTCAGCTACAGTATTTCTCCTAATTGCTAAAATTGGATTTCTCCCAGTTATAAATATTATTGTCAGAGTTGTAAATACCATTGGTAAAGTTGTAAATTATATTATCAAACTTGTAAATACTATTAGAAAAGTAATAGGTAATTTGATTTTTACATATAAATTTATAAATAATAGATTGAGCCTCCTAACTAATCTGTTATTTTTAATATCCAGAAACTCAATTTATCTTTTTAAAATTTAAATGAGACTTTTTATCTTTGTCCCTAATTACATTGATCTTGAGCTGCATGTTTGGTGGTAAAATTTAAATTAAATAATTTCAAATTTCTGTTATTCAGATAAGGTAGAAAAGATTGTGACTAAAAATACAAAAGTTTATTGGCTTTGATTTTCAACTTTATTTTTAAATATTTAAATCATATGATTTAAATAAAAATTAACAAAACTTATAGAAAATGTATAAATTATGTGTTGGGTCCTCCTTTTTTGGTGTTGACGCGCTTGGAAGCAGATAATTTAGTTTATTAATTAATGTTTATTAAAATAGTATGGTTGATAAATAAGATTAGATACAGAGACTAATGGAGTTATCAAAGGGCCAAAAATACAATCCTGTGAAAGTTCCAGACGCAGGCAAGCAATTGAATCACACTTCACCCGGCTCTTTTTTTTTTTTTCTTTTTTTTTTTACAAAAAAGAAATTGAACGCCAAATATTTATCTCAAACGAAAAACAAATTGCAATATAATGAGTACTTGCAAAATTAGTAGTTACTTCATTCTCTAGAAGACTCTATTAATTATTTTGTATAAAATTAAATAAATTAGTTAAATATTAAAATATCTTATAACTTTTTATAGTTGCCTTATTTATTCTGTATATATTTGGTTCTATACATTTATATTAAATTTTATTTTAATATTTAAATTTATTAATTATATTTTTAGTCATTTCAACTTTATAGTGTTACTTCATTGTCAAAATGTTGACTTGACGAAATTAAAATAATAATTATATAATTAAACGCTAATAATAAAATTAAAATATTATATTTAAAAAATTAAAATTAAAATATTTTTTATCAGCATTTTATTATATATTTATCATTTTAAATTTATTGAGTTAGTATTTTTTTAATTTAATTAATTATGTTAAATTTAAAGAATTTAGAGTAATTTTTTAAAACTAATAGATTAAAATAAAATTTAATATAAACATAAAAGATCAAACTTATATTTTAGCATGCCCATAATATATATTATAATATTATATATATATAAATTGCTTATGAACCAAATTATCATATTAATAATAGTTGATTCATGCATTATTGAAATCCCTATCCTGAATATATATATATATATATATACACATGTGTGTGTGTATGAGTTGGGCAGATATCATTGGACCAACCCTTTTGGTGGCAATAGTAGCACCCACCCTACTCAAACCCTATAGGCGGCGTGCTGAGTTGTCATCCACCAAGATCCCCTCTTCCTTTCAGTCTCCCAAACGACATTTAACTAAACTTACTAATTATTAACTGACTTCATTATATATGCTATTATTATCTCCTTTCTTAAAATGCATGTTTGGTATATTGAAAGTAAAATTTTATATTTTTTTATTTAGTATAATAAAAATTATTTTTATTTTTAATTTTACTTTTTAATATTTTATATTATTTGGAGTATATTTAGGACAATATAAGTGATAATAAAAAATAAAAATAAAAATAGAATATTTCACTTTATTTATTTAATACAATTAAAATTACTTACACTTTCACTTTTAATATTTTTAATCATTTTAATTTTATAAAAAAAATTAAGAAATAATATAATAAAAATAAAAATAAAATATTTTAGATTATTTTATCCTAATTTATAAAATTCATAGACAACTTTAACTCTTTTTAAGTTATAAAAAAATATTTTAGACAATTTTATCCCAAGTTATAAAAAATATACATTAATTATATAATAATTTTTATCATATAAAATAATATTTTAAAACTCATTTATAGCTTAATTATATCTCCGCTTTTATTTCTATAAGATACTCTTTCATCCTACCAAATGTACAGTTTAGTTCTATAAAAAAATTGAAAATAAGATAATAGAAATAGAAGTGAAATATTTTATATTATTTTACCATAAATTATAAAATTTTAAAACAACTTTAACCCTTTTCAAGTTATGAAAGAATATTTTGTACTATTTTACCTTGAGTTATAAAAAAATTTATATCAATTATATATATATTTTTATTAAACTAAATAAATTTTTAAAATTTATTTTTAAACTAACTCTATTTCTACTTCTACTTCTATAAAAAAAAATTCTATCCTACCAAATATTTAAGTTTTATATTTTTTTTTCCTTTTATTCCAAAAATATCAAGACAAGTATCTTATAATAATTTATTATCCTTTTATTATTGATTAATTTAAATTTAAAAATTATTAAAATATATTATCAACACAAAATTAGGATAATTTTTTATGGACAAAATTTAAGATAATTTTCTGTACAATTTTTTGTATTAATGTCCATCAATGTCTTAAAATTTTTACATCAGTATAAAGTATAAAATCAATAACTAAATTATTATATTTATAACTTATAAAGTAGTATAGTTTACATTTAATTTTAGGATTAAAGTTACATCCAATTGCTCATATATGTATATATATATTAGTTCTATTTCTTCAATCAAATTTTATCACAGATTTTTTTATAATAAAAATTCAAATAGGTATAATTTCAAGATTCTATTAAATTATCATTAATAATAAAAATCATTGAGAAGATTTGATTAGATAAATACATCTCTCAACCTAAAAAAATATTTATACACTTATTATTGCGTTATCTAAACTATATCTAATTAAATATAATAATTCAATCGACAACTCATAAAAAATTAACGATTTATTTTATTTTAAAATATAATAAATATTTTAATTTAAAAAAATAAAAATAGGTATAAACCAAATTAAGAGGTTTTATTTTAGAAAATAAAATAAAATGTGAATATTTTAAACGAGTCAATAACTAATTAAAATTAAAATATATTAAATTATTATATTTTAATGAAATAGATTTAAGATAAAATGATACTTTATACATAAATATTTTTCATAAACCTAATCACCTCATGGATATAAGTAAATGAAGCTAATTTTTTTCCTACATTTTATGTAATAATGTTTTTCAGACAAGCAGAGCTGGGTAACTCAAACGACGAACAGGCGCGTGAAGTTAAAAAATATTGTTTTAAGTAAAAAAGAAACAAAAATATCTCTTTAATTTTTATATAAAATCTTCTCAAATTATCTGCCCAGTTCTCATGCGTTCGACAAAATAAAACGACACTTCCGAAAAACATTGTCAGAAAATAAAAACGATTAACATACGACCGCCACGTGTCCTGGGTCCCAGGAAGGTCTCAGCCACAAGCCTCTCTCCTCTTCTCGAACCCTCCCTTGAGATTTTTATTTTTCCCCAAAAATATTTTCTCCTGCCTAGCGTGGCAGTCCCACATTTTTTTCCCACAATTTTTTATTATTTTTTCTCACTTTATTTTATAGCTCTCCCGTTTAACTCTCCTCTTCCTCCTTCTTCCCTGTTCTTACCTTCTCTCTATTTCCTCGTTCTTTGCTCGTTTAATCTTCTTGACATTACTTCGTTTCTCTGGCTGTTTTGAACATTCTCGAGAAAGTATATATTTTCCCGTGAATCGAAATAGTGGAAAATTTTGTTTGTCCAGCATAATCCGAGGTATAACTATCTCACTTTTATGTTTCTCAGCTCAAGCCTTGTTCCGCTTCTGTTTTACACATTTCTGGGAAGAAAATTGGAGATTTGACATTGAGAATCCAAATCTGGTCGATCTGATTTATGCAATTAAAGTCCGAGCTGTTTTGTTTGTTTTGAGCTGTGGATACAGAAAGAAACTGAGTTTGTCTGTGTTGCTCTGTGATTTTGTTCGATTGAATCTGTTATTTTTGAATTCGTGGTTTAATTGATGGCAACTATATGTTGTAGGCTGCTGGTTTTGCTCTCTATTACGGTTAGAGTGTTTTCTCCGGCAGGACTTACTCTGATTTTGCTCCAATGGAAATGCAGGTACACAAAGAACAGTTCGAACTGGACTTTTTTAATTGACCGTTCTTGTTTTCTTTTTCTCTGGTTGCCTGCATAGTTGTGTCTTTTAGAACAAGGGCCTAATGCTAATCGATTTTTCATTTTTCATTTTAATTACTACTATTATGCCTTTAAGAACAATCAAATGGATCATAGAATTTATGCTTCAATCATTCTGATTATGCTTCTGACTTATGGAAACAAATTAGCTTGCATAGACCAGAAGTTCCGAGTGGATATATTCGTTTTCATCTTCGCTCTAAAATTACATGCTGAAATTTTATCGCGGCTAACTGTTTCCGTGTATGTAATGACTAAAAGAGCTTCCTTCTATTTAAGGTGACCTACAGGTCTGCTTGGACTGGCTTTAGTTACATTCGAATGGATAAACTACTTGGCTAAGATTGACTATAAGGAGTATAATTCAGTACAATGTACAATTCATTTATCTAAATTCTAACTTCCAGTTCCATTGTTAGTTCTTTTAATTATATGGGAAAATGATCTGTAAGTAATTTCCCATATATTTCCATAAAATTTGGAGGCAAAGTTGGACAACATATCGTATTGATCCTTCAGGGATGCAAGGGGAAACTTGATTTGAATCTTTCACAGGCTACATATAGTATCTTTTTTATATCAATTAGGTTTTATCTGTCTTGCGTTCACTTGTCATGATGCCTTTTTTCCTGGATAAATGAATATTTCAAGAAGAACTCATCCATTGACTCCTTTCTTCCCAAAAGAGAAATATATGTCTCCTATAAACTGAGTGATTTTCAAGTGTGCATCAATTTCATTAATCACTTAATAATTATCATTCCATACTTTTTTTTTCCTTTCTCTTATTGGGAGCAGTTAAAATAACTCATCTGTTATTGTGGATGCAGGACCAAATAGAAGGTACAAAGTTGAACAGCTCTGGCAATGCTAGTAATAACCATTCCAACAATGGCACAAAATATGAAGAAGTTGCCCTGTTGAAGGATCAAACTCCTAATGGATACAACCATACTCCTAAGGTTGTTTTACTTTTTCCAGCTTCCCATATTGAGTAACTCTTTCCCTTTTGTGAGACAATATGGCTTGAAGAACTTGTTTCTTATAATTTGATATCACTTATTTATATTTGTTACAGGTGAGGAAACCGTATACCATTTCCAAGCAAAGAGAAAAGTGGACAGAGGAAGAGCATCAGAAGTTCCTAGAAGCTTTGAAATTGTATGGTCGTGGTTGGCGGCAAATTGAAGGTTCTTAGTCTATGCTGATTTAAGCACAGTGATCTAAAATAAATATTTCACGTCTGGTTAAGATAGATGAAGCCATTCTTAACTTCATGCAGAACACATAGGTACAAAGACTGCAGTTCAGATTCGAAGCCATGCCCAGAAGTTCTTCTCTAAGGTCAATATTTAAATTTCAGTAAAGATCTGATACTATCAGAATGTTGGCTTGGACAGTCTCTAAAATCTAGATCTGATCTTTCTGACGAAGGACATGATTTTGATCATTTACCACTTAAAAGCTCTAAAAATTTGATTGATGTTCTAATCTACTTCAGATTTCTCATGAATTAAATCCCTAACTGGCTCTAGGTTGCTCGGGAATCTGATGGCACTGCTGAATGTTCTATAAAACCAAGTGATATACCTCCTCCTCGGCCAAAGAGGAAACCTCTACATCCATATCCCCGTAAATCAGTTGATTCCGGCAAACACCTATCCATAGCAAATGAATCGGAAAGATCTCCATCCCCAAACCTGGCTGTTGCAGAGAAAGACACCCATTCTCCGACCTCTGTGCTCTCTGCATTTAATTCAGAAGTATTTGGGTCAGCATCTCCAGAGCAGCCTAACAGATGTCAATCACCTAATTCTTGTGCCACTGACGTTCACTCATCCTACTCATCACTATCACTCGTTGAAAAGGAAAACAATTGCATGACATTCGACTCATCTGTGGAGGAAGAGAAAGGATCTCTTACTTCACTCTCTTTATCTGCTGGTTTGAGCTTACCTGTGTTCTCAACGGTATGATGAGCTTCATGTTCTTTCAAGAATTAACTAGTGTCATATGATGGAGTTTGTAAAGTTCTTATTCTGGATAATGTTTTGACTGATTACCAAATTATCTGTTGTTATTCCAGAAGTCTGAGTTGAGCTCCATGGATACTGAATCTTCTGTTGAAGATGCTACCAACGTGGCCCACGTTACAAGTTTTAAGCTGTTTGGAAGAGCTGTTCAGATGGTACATAATCGGAAGTCCCTTGATGTAGATGGGGAGAATATCAAGGCAATTGCAAGCAAGTCTGATTATGTTGAGAACGAAAAGCTTGGCCAAACATGGCCATCCAGCCAACTAGATTCACAATTATCACTAGGTATGTGTAGTAGTACTACAACCCTTGAGGGATCTGTGGCAAATTGCTGACAGCACCGGAAAGAGAACCCGCACATTGGGAACCTGCACCTGATGAAACTTTGTCACGGTGGAATATGTTCCAAAGTCTTCCGTTTTGTTTAACATTCATCCATGTAACCAAATTCTAAATCCTAAACCTATTCGCCCCTCTTTGAAAGACATGATGACAGAAGGAAACTTCCTGTACTGGTTCGAATGCCGAAACTGTTTGTGAAATGGGAAATGGAGACAGGAACACAGAATCTGATGATTCTCAAAGCCGAACACACAGAATCTGATGATTCTCAAAGCCGAGCACAGAATCTGATGATTCTCAAAGCCAATTGTCTCATCAGGAGGGAGAAAATGTACCCTGTAGAGGAGTCTTCAAGAGGTTTTGTACCAGATAAAACATGTTTAGCCAAGAGAGATTCAAATTAAACTTTTGTTGCATTGGAAAGGAAGAAGGCGTAACGAGCTAGGGTATGCCTATAGCTTACAGGTGTTTTACTTATTAGAGGTCCAGTTTTGGCCTGAAAATTTGCGCAAGTCCTGGAGGAACTAATTTGATTAGGTGAGATCTAATTGAGAAACTTCTTATTGACCATTCTTCTTTTAAAATATCTCCAGCAGTGTAGCAGCCACATGCTATGTATAATTTCGACCTTAGCATATCTTATTGTACTCATAAAATGCTAAAATGCCACCTCAGGAAATTGGACACCTGGATTCGTTTCTCTATTGCATTTTGTTTGGCATTTTTTGGACTAATACGTAATGGATTTCAGGTACATAACCGACTTCCCTTTGGTATATATGTACATGTGTATCCATCAAAATACTGTTAAGCAAATTCAACCCCAACCCTCAATGAAGAACTAAATCCTTTCTTCAATTGCCTTTCATTGAAAATATGTAATTAATCCCAAAATAAAGTCACCAGTACAAGAGTGAGACAAAAATCTATAATGAATCATCTTTGGCTATGTCTGGAGGCACAGTCTCACATTCATTTTTCTCGTTTCCTATGCAACGCTCTATAGCTAGTTTGGTTAATTACTTGTTGGTGTTCTAGTTAAAAAGGAATTTGATCTGACAATAGGAAAAACCGATGATATTATTGTTGTCGTATATATATGTTCAAATTCCTTCCCAAAAAAAAAAAAAAGATCAAATTGCTTGCTGATTTTGGAAGACTAGTTTTGAAAAAGTGAAATGATGTGAAATTGAATATTTGAAGTTCACTTGTTTTATTTTCTTTCTTTCTTTCTATATTTTTCTCTCTTGGAATGTATAACACATCATCAATTTATAATTACATAGCTAAGTTCCTAAATGCCATGATTGGTTGGCAATAAGGTGTTTACTGTATCAGTAGTTTGTCTAATAAGATTAACCTAAATACAGCAATTGATAAATATCCAACGTTGTTTCCTTGTATTAAACTCGAGAGTATATATAGATAATGGTTAATTATGGTGGCTCTTTATTTATTATGGGTTTGCTGGCATGGAATCTTGAGTTCTATAGACCAAGACGGACAAACAATTAATGTCGACACGTTTAAGAATTGGGATATTGGATCATAAGCTAGAAGAGGAATAGAAGCTTTGTCCCAATACATCATGGTATATAACTATATATTAGTCAATTAACAAAAGAGAAGAATATAGTTTTGCTGTATATATAGATATAGCAGATAAATAAAACAATGTGCTCTTTTAGAAAGCTTTCTTGAACTGATCTGGATACAAGCCTAATCAACAAGTTGCTCCCGTGGAAGTAAAAAAATTAGGTGAAGTATGAGGTGTTGATGAGAAAGAGAGAATATTGAAACCTATTGGAATGATAAGTGTTTTTTTGGTAGAATTCATAAGGTATCTTTTACTTAAGAGTTAAAGACTAATCATCTTAACATAAATATATCATTGAGGTGAATTTCTTCTCTCATGATAAAGTCTTTTACTTGTTAGGTTTTTAATATATACCAAATAAGCATGTGTTTAAAAGAGAGAGGTGATTTGGTTGAATAGATTCATTATTTCTTAGGTAAATTCAAAATTCAAAATAATAGAAAAAAACTCTAAAAAATTGGTAAATAGCAAATAAAGATTTTGTGTTGTTAATACTATATCTATTGTTGTTAATAAATTTGATTTAAAATTTATCAACTTTTAGAGTTTTTTCTGTATTTTTTTTTTGAAAAATAAACCTATAGTAAGAGAGTAAAGAGTTATTTCCCATTAAAGCTTGGCATTAAGACTAGATGGCTATTTTGATGTGTGTGTCAAAATATGATACTATTGAATGCCATAGAATTCTTTCAAAGTATTTAACCAAAAGAGCAGCTACATGTTGGGCAAAAATGAAAAATAATAATAATAACAATTAGATCATGATTAATAACTTCCTCTCTAAAAAAAAAGCTTCCTATTTTCTATTCAAAATTTCTGAGTAAATTTGCAATCAGCATATCCCAAGTCATGCTTTAAGTTTAAAACAAGAGTTCGTTTGATCAATTAGAATCAACAAAAATAAATTACAAATCCATTTTCATAATTTAAATTTTAAACCGTATACATAGAAAACTTATTTCACTACAAAGAATATAAATATTAAATAAAAATTTATATGGTGGTTTTACCAAAAATAGTACAATAAATACATAATGTAATAAATAAATAAATTCATGTGGGGATAACTACTTCTAATTTAACGTGGCAATTTTTAAATTTGATGTCGAAATATTGGGTATTATCTTCTAGTATTGAATATATAACGTAATTAAGAAATTAATTTTAATTTAAAATATAAAAAATATTTTTTTTTATTTTTTTAAAATTATTTTTATCAATAATTACAGAAAAAAAAGGAAGAGTTACTAAAAATAATTAATATATTTTAAAAAAAATATATCATATTAAATAATTTAACTAGATTTTTTAATTTAATCAAATTAATTAATTAAATTATATATTAAAAAGAACATTTGATTTTATAAAAAAAATATAACAAACAAATGAAGTCAATTTTTCTTTTTTAAAAAAGTATCTCTATACTTATATGTATTCAAACCTTATATTTCATATCTAGACAGCCACAACTCCTTCTCCTAAAATTAATGTGGCTGTTAGTAGTACCTCTATCTCCCTTTCTCGTATTCTAGTATCTCTTGGAACCAGATGCATAGTCCACGCATCCATAAATCAAAACCTCGATTGGATCCAACGCCATCCATGTAGCTGCAAACAATAGAAACGGTGCGTTTGGAGGGGAAGTTGCGTTCAATTGCCCAAACTGGTAAATGCACTTGGGATTTGGGAAGATAAACCCTTGAATCCTTCTTTCCTGCATCTCCTTCGATTCGAAGCTGTCTGAGTTCGCCGTGCTCGTGCCTCATTTGCTTAGCCATGCACTATCTCCACCTTTTGCGTCCAGTTTCAAGGTATGCATTCCCCAAAATTGCTCACTTTATTCCACCTTCTTCGTCTCTTATGCTTCCCTCTTCCTACTGTTCCCTCATTCCCAAGTTCTCTGCTCATTCCCAAAGCTCAACTGCAATCAACGTCGATGACAGCGTCGCTTCATCCAATCGCTTACTCCATATGCGTCCCCCACCTTCCATCATCCAAATTAACATGCATTTAGGATCAATTGCCAAGACTAAACAATATCGAATTGCTATCTCATTGTTTGAACAAGCGCAGTTCAAGGGATTTACACCTTCTTTAGTTACACTGAACGTCTTGATCTATTGTTACTGCCATGTTGGTCAGATGAATTCTGCTTTCTCTATATTTGGAAGGATTCTTAAGATGGATGTTCAACCAAATACGATAACCTTGACTACTTTATTTAAAGGACTCCGTATTAGTAACAAGGTTGGGGAAGCACTAGACTTTTATGATGACTTGACGGCTACAGGATTTCAATTTAATGAATTGAGTTGTGGGAACTTGATCAATGGACTGTGTAAAATAGGGAAAATAAGATCTATGGTAAAATTAGTTCAAATTATGGAGAGGAAGGGAATTAAATCTAATGTAGTCACATATAACACTATCATCGATGGCCTTTGCAAACTTGGACATGTCGTTTAGGCTCATCAGTTGTGTTTAATAATGATTGACTATAGGGTATTCACAAGAAGAGTCGGGACCAAGACACCTTTGTGTTTTGTCACGAGAATGGATATGGGACGTATTTTATGTCCCGTGTCCCATTTCATCTTGAGTCAAAATTAGGACAGATTCAGGACAGGATTGATAATTCCTAAACAAAAAAATGTATTCACATTTAACATCCATCTTATCATAATAAACATCAATAATCACAAATAACAATAATTGGATGGAAAAATTGCAGAAAAAAATATTGAAGAAAAGGCAAGCAAGAAAGACGCATACTAGCAGCTGCTACTCATTCACCAGAGCTCTTGTCATAATTCGGTTTGAGGACAATCTTCCATGTTTCGGGTTGAGAAGCTCAGACACTACGGCAACAATTCTTGTGCATCTGACGTTGGAAGTGTGGAGATGATTCTCAAGAATATTTTCTCCAACTCTACATTCAATGCTTTGTAAGGTGACATTGGTGAAATTGTCTTTGCATACCACTAGAACAGGAAGCCAATCTTCCACAAGCTTCCTGCTTACCTGAACACAACATTCAGAAGAGGACATTAGCATTCTAACGCACTCACAAATGTAGAGTTTTAGTTCACTCGGATGTCTAAACTGACAATAGCATATGTGAGAATGCTATTGTGAAAAGAGAAACAATGATTCACAATATTCCTCCAATGCACCGAAAGTATATGTTAATACAAGTCTTAACTCATGAGAATATGAAAATATTTTAATTCCACAATAAAACTAGATCACAGATACTTCCTTAAGCCTGTATTTTTTCTCAAAGATGTAGAAGTCTAGAAGACATCTTTTTTTTGTGAAGGTTGAGGTATAAAGCAATCCCTGATCTTCAAGCATTCATCTCCCTCGTGTCGACCCAATTTAGCTTAGGTGATGAATAACATCTTGTAACAACTAAGTTAATGTGACTCAACTAAGTTGTACTACTTCGGATACAAAGCCCATAATTACTATATAAAGAACAAAACAAAAGTCTGAAACAACAAATATAATTCATCACATAGAATAAAATCATATATGACAAGCGTTGACATCTCTCATCCTCTAATTGTAACAGAATTTTTCACAGTCTACAATTCAAAGAAATGGAACCAAATAAAATCAGAAGTGATAACAATGCAAAAGGAGTATAGGAAATATAGTAGCTATAGAGTATCTTTTAGTAGAATTAATTATATAATTATTATAGAATAATCTTAAAATAATTTCTTAACTTAATACTTGTTCCTTAATAAAAGGCCTATTAAACTAATTTTAGTTAGATTAAGCAAGTTTTTAATATAATATTCACTGTAATCCTAAATATAAAAGGTAAATAGAGAGTATGTTTTGATTATAAATATAAGATTCCAATTCACTCCGTCTTTCAAAATTATAATTTTCTTGTCAAAGTATTCATATACAATTGCACATATTAAATGTTTCTATTAATGACAGTTCAAATGCACGCAAATTTTAGGTAAATTAACAAATAATTATTATAAATAACTAATTTATTTAATTTACTCATTAGTTAAGTAGATCTTATATTAAGGATTGAAGGTAGTATATATATTTTTTTAAATACTATAGTCATCCTCCTTAATTTTATATCATTCTCTTACTTAATTATTATTGGGAGAATATCAATAAGTATAATTTTTTTAAAAAAATTAATAAATATAAAAAATATGATTTATATTTAATGTTAATATTAATTCATTAATTGTCAATTCATTAATTATGTTTTATATTAAGGATAGAAGGAATATTAGGTAAAAATAATGTATAATCATTGAGGATGCGTCATTAAGGAAAATGTTAATTTTTATTCTAAAATTATTTTCTAAAATAACATATTTTAAATGAATGTAATTATACAATACTCTTTTGATTCCCATCCCAAATAGGCACCGGAGCCATACATGCCACTTGTCAGCACGCAGGTCGTAACGGCATTTTCATTTGGGAATAATATGATATCATAGGATTATTGTTATAATTAATTCTTTTTTTTTAATTATTTGTGGGCAAAACCGAAAACACAATCGAGGCTCTTAAGGGCCACTCGTGTGACCCGCCCTTGGTGTCACTGGCACCCTGACACACCCACGCCCTGGGGCCCCATACGTACCTGATACGTCAGCATAGCCACGTCATATCCAGGTAGGACAGTAAGCCAATTAAATCCTCTTAACAAGCCGAGTCATCGACCACGTGCAATGCTGCAGAAGCTCATTTGGGGTGTGTTTGGATTAGCTTTTGGAGAATAGATTCTGGGGAGAATAGATTCTGGGGAATAGATTCTGGGAGAATAGATTCTGGAAAGAATAGATTTTAGGAAGAATAGATTATGGAGAATAGATTTTGGGAAGAATAGATTATGAGAAGAATAGATTTTGCAAATAGAGATGTTTGGATGATTAATAGTAGAATCACTTTTTATATTAATAAATTACTAAAAAGGGTATGATTTGATTAAAGTATGAGAGAGGAGAGAGAGAGGAGAGAGGAGAGAGAGAGGAGAGAGGAGAGAGAGGAGAGAGGAGAGAGAGAGAGAGAGAGGAGAGAGGATAGAGAGAGAGGAGAGAGAGGAGAGAGGAGAGAGGAGAGAGAGAGGAGAGAGAGGGGAGAGAGGAGAGAGGAGAGAGAGAGGAGAGAGAGGGGAGAGAGGAGAGAGGAGAGAGAGAGGATAGAGAGAGAGGAGAGGGGAGAGGGGAGAGAGAGAGGAGAGAGGAGAGAGGAGAGAGAGAGAGAGGAGAGAGAGAGGATAGAGAGAGGAGAGAGGAGAGAGAGAGGAGAGAGAGGGGAGAGAGGAGAGAGAGGAGAGAGGAGAGAGAGAGAGGAGAGAGGAGAGAGAGTATAAGAAAAAAGTAGGGGTAAAATAGTAATTAGATAATCTATAAGCTCTTTTCCAGTTCCAAAATCTATTGAAAAATAGCTTCTTCAAAACCATGGTTTCAAACCGAGGTTTTGCCCAAAATCAATTTTGGACAAAAATGGCTGTTTGGCAAAAAAAGTTACAAACCGAGGTTTTGGCCCAAAATCAATTCTGGACAAAAATTGATGTTTGTGTGAAATTTTTTTAAACCGAAGTTTTGGCCAAAATTGATTCCCAGAAGTGGTTGCCAAACAGGCACTTGCTGTGGACACCACCCACATGCCAAAAGGCAACTTGCTCAAGAAGAAAAGTATCGAGGCGACTTGCTCAACAAGAAGAGTATCGAGGAAGGAAGGAGGTGATAGGGACAGAGTAGTAATTCTAAAGGACCTATATATATGTGTGGGTGGGATATGTATATAACCCACTAGCGTATTTCTTACCACTGATTCTCTCGGTCCTTGAATTTGTTCTCAATTTCTCTCTCATTCTGCTCAGTGTGCATGACTGCGAAACAGAGTGGGAGTGGTGGTCCGGGGCTGCGTTTTTCTTAACGTACTATAGCGTCTTCCGCATTTTGCTCTTCTTCTGCACTACTTGCTGTAGCCAGCCTTTGCGGATTTTCCGATACCTAGAGGAAACGGTTGTTTTTGTCTGCTGGTAATCTCGCTCTCTGGTTTTAGGGTTCTGGTTACTTACTTTTTGTTCTGTTGTGTTTTCTCTGTCGAAGTTCGGATTATACTGGATGCGATTGTGCTCTTTCCGAGTCTTGTTAAGATGATTTTTTTGTCTGTTTGTAGGGTTGAGTTTTTGTTTTGTATTCTCTCTTTGGTTTCATCAGTCTATCTATTGTATCTATTGGCTATGGTTGACGTTTTTGTGACTTGTTAGTGACTCTGGGTCCTATCTAACCCGGATTCTGATGATTTCGGCTTCTTGCATTTTGACTGTATGTGCTCCGGTTTTTGGATTTTCCGATTATTTTATTTTTTGAGATGCCAATGCTGGTTAGGTTTCCGATCCTGGGCCTCTTGTAGATTTGTGAGTTTTGAGTGATTATTATTGATTGTTCTGTTGTTTTCTTCCGGTGGAAAGTAATGCTAAGGTTGCTTTATTATTCGGTTAAATTTTGGTTGACATGTGTTGCTCATGGCCCATGGATTGGTGGTTCTTGTGTTAGAAGTTTTGGTCAGTTTTTATGGAAAACATTTTTCTGCTTTTCTGAGGCCTGAAGTTTCTATCTTGAAAATACTCTTTGTTTGGGACACATGCTTCTTGTGTTTTAATTAGAACTTTGACCGTATTTTCTGTTTCCATTAATGCGATATGTTGTTGCGGACAGGTTGGATTTATTTGTTGTGTCTACTAGCTCATTTATATATCCTTTTCCCAAATAGTAGATCTTAGTGTGGTTTAAAATTTTTTCATCCACATGTTCTTACCTGTTAATGTTTTATGTTTATTCATAGTACAGTAATAGCGTATTAGTCTATGACTGAAGTGGTCGCTGCTGCATTATCTTTTTTCTTTATTTATTTTTTATATCTAGAATTCCATAACTGAAAAGTGGTAAATGCTTTTCCTCATGGTGCTTGCATGAAAAGTTCACTAAGGGCATTGGTGGAAATAAGTTCTGGTTTTCCAGTTGGGGCCTGTCTGTTTGTCCCATTTTTTGTTATATGATTAACTTGTTTAATGCATATCAAGGCGTGTGCTATTTTGTCTTTAAGTTGTTCTAAGAATTTCCTGATGTTTTCTTTGTTTGTAGTGCTCATCATGGTAAGGAAAAGGGGAACTGAAGCACCTAGTGGAGGTGAAAGCTCTGAGACTCAGGAGAGTGGGGGCATTAGTCGAGGACCTCAACACCATGTTGAAAGAAGTGCTCCACCCACACATCAGGCAACAGGAGGGGGAGGATCCCAAGGAGGTAGAGGTTGGGGTCCTCAAGGAGGACGGGGAGGTTATAGCGGGGGCCGTGGTCGTGGGATACCCCAACAGCAGTATGGTGCTGCCCCTGAATATCAAGGAAGGGGAAGGGGAAGGGGAGGGTACTCTCAGCAGTTGGGTCGTGGACGTGGTGGTGGGGGCAATGGCAGTGGCCGTGGTAGTGGACCTTCTTATGGTGGCTCATCTGGACCTCAAGCTCCCGAACTGCACCAAGCTACCCCTGTTCCACATCATGCTGGGGTGACTACTCAATTCTCAACGTCTGAGGCTAGTGCTTCTTCCCAACAGTTTGATCCCTCTCAAGTGGAACAACAAATGGGGCAGATGACTATTCATTCAGAGTCTGTTTCTCCTGGCCCACCCTCAAGTAAATCAGTGAGGTTTCCCCTTAGGCCTGGAAAGGGTAGCTATGGCACCAAGTGTGTTGTTAAGGCTAACCACTTCTTTGCAGAGTTACCTAATAAAGATTTGCACCAGTATGATGTAAGTCACTCTTCTCTAGCTTGGAATAAACAATTTTGTTTTGTCACTCCTTTTTATGAATTGCTAATATGTTTTTCTTGATGAGATTTAGGTCACTATCACTCCAGAAGTGACATCAAGGGGTGTAAACCGTGCTGTTATGGAGCAGCTGGTGAGGCTTTATCGAGAGTCTCATTTGGGTAAGAGACTTCCCGTGTATGATGGGCGCAAGAGCCTTTACACTGCTGGTCCTCTTCCTTTCCTTTCAAAGAATTTTGAAATCGCTCTCCTTGACGAAGATGATGGATCGGGAGGGCCAAGGTACATATGCATATTACTAAAAATTTTCTTTATTTAAAATCCATAGTTCATTATGTAATACTGTTTTGTTTATGTTTTATCATAGAAGAGAGAGGAACTTCAGAGTTGTGATAAAATTGGCTGTCCGGGTAGATCTACATCCTCTAGGACTCTTCCTGCAGGGAAGGCAGACTGATGCTCCTCAAGAAGCTCTTCAGATTCTTGACATCGTACTGCGTGAACTACCTACCTCTAGGTACTTGAACTGTGGATATGTGTTTTGTATTCATAGTAGAGTCAGTAAATATTAGTTTATCTTGATCTTGTTGGATGCTAATTGTTATTTTTTGTCCTTGTAGGTATTGTCCTGTGGGGAGATCATTTTATTCACCAGATCTGGGTAGAAGGCAACCATTAGGTGATGGTTTGGAAAGTTGGCGTGGCTTCTATCAAAGTATTCGTCCTACTCAAATGGGATTATCTCTAAATATTGGTAAGTATTATCATATGATTTATTTAATTATTGAAATATTTAATATGTAGATGTCATCTCACCTCTATATTTATTTCAGTTATATTGTTAAGTTTTTTATGATTTTAGTTATAATTTATGCAGTTGGAAAATGTTAATAATAATGATGTGGAAATTATTAAGAAAGCATATACAATATTTGTTTTTTTTTCCTTTTGTAAATTAAGTCATGTGTCAAATTAATTAGTTTATTTAATGAGATGGTCTGATGTTTTACTAATGGATGTGCAGATATGTCCTCAAGTGCATTTTTTGAACCTTTGCCTGTAATAGAATTTGTTACCAAGTTGCTCAATCGGGATGTCACCGCCCGCCCATTGTCTGATGCAGATCGTGTAATGGTTAGTTTTCATATCCTATAGTACTGCTTGTGCTTGTGCTTGTGTTGTGTTATTATTCACTTTGCCAAAGTTACTTCCTTGGGAAGCTCAATATGTATATATTTCTTGAACTGTTCCAAAGAGTCGTGTTTTTCTGAGGCAATTTTTTCCTATTCCAAGGAATGTGACTTTGACTTTAATTTTGGAACCAACAGATAAAGAAAGCTCTTCGGGGTGTCAAAGTTGAAGTGACACACCGTGGAAATATGAGAAGAAGATATCGCATCTCTGGTCTGACTTCACAGACAACCCGAGAGCTAACGTGAGTATTAGCCCTTGCGTGTATAGTTCTCTTAGCAATATGAATAAAATCTTCTGTTTACATATTTTGGCCTCTCAATTTCAGGTTTCCCGTTGATGCAAGTGGAACACTGAAGTCTGTTGTTGAGTATTTTTCGGAAACATATGGATTTGTCATTCAACATACCCAATGGCCTTGCTTGCAAGGGGGCAGTGCGCAGAGACCAAACTATTTACCAATGGAGGTAACGTCCGTACAAATCCTGAGCTATGTGTTAGTGGAAGTGCATGGTAATATCTTGTTCTGAATTTAGGTTTGTAAGATAGTAGAAGGTCAAAGGTACTCAAAGAGATTGAATGATAAGCAGATTACTGCTTTGCTCAAAGTCACATGCCAGCGTCCTGTTGAAAGGGAGCTTGATATTATGCAGGTCAGCAGATGATTTCCTCGATCCATGTTATAGATTCATAAATTTTGGATATGCATATAACTTAGTATTGTTTTGAATTTCATTAAGTACATGTTGCTGCATGCTGTGCAGGAATTTATATAAGGTTATTCATATTTTTTTAATTGGGTATATTCTCTGTATTTCTGCTCTCACAGACTTTAAGGGTGTTGTTGATTCCGCTTTGGTTTGTATGTGCTTTAATTTCTTCACTGCATTGGTATAATGCAAGAAATTTATAATTCTGTGGTTTAATTGCCCTTGGTTGTTTCGTTCATACGGCAGTATTTAATGTTGTTTTGAAATTTGATTACATGTCAAGTACTTTTCTAGCGTTATTTTGACGTGGATGCCAAATACGGTGTAATGAACATTGATTGGACATTATTTGTGCCTTCTCTAAAATGAGCATTATTATCCCTGTTCAGACAGTTCATCATAATGCTTACCGTGATGATCCTTATGCTGAAGAGTTTGGGATTAAAGTCAATGAAAAGATGGCTCAAGTTGAAGCTCGCATTCTTCCTGCACCTCGGGTATTTCCTTCTTAATCTCATTTTACTACTGACCTTTGTTCACTTTGAACTCATTAATATCAGTTTTTCTTTTCTTCTTTTTTTAATGAAATTAAATTTCTTTTGCCGCAGCTTAAATATCATGATACAGGTAGAGAAAGGGATTGTCTACCTCAAGTTGGCCAATGGAATATGATGAATAAGGTACCCTTCTCCTTTTTAATTTGGTAAACTTGTGCATCTTCATTGAAGGTTCCTTGATCACTGTCTTTTTCACGCATACAATCTGTGATGTATATTAAATTAAGCTAATTATGATTAATTATAATTATTTAATGAAGGATATTGCGGGCATAATAGGTTATTTGATTGTAAATTGATGATGCATATTTCTTTATTGAATGTTCAGAGTTGTCCTTGACAATGAGTTCTAAAATAACTTGCTGTGTGTGATTTGATATAAATTGATTCAGAAAATGGTCAATGGTGGGACAGTCAACCACTGGATCTGCATCAACTTTTCCAGAAATGTTCAAGATAGTGTTGCAAGTGGGTTTTGTTATGAACTTGCTCAAATGTGTTGTATATCTGGCATGGTATGTGGATATTACCTATTACCTTTCTGCATCTCAGTCGTTGTTCATGCAAGATTATTTACTTTAGATTTTGGAATACTTGATCCATTTGATGATGTCTATTCAGGCATTCAATTCTGAGCCAGTGCTTCCCGCACTTAGTGGCCGTCCTGATTTGGTGGATAAGGTTCTCAAAATTCGGTATCATGATGCAAAAACCAAACTGATGGGGAAGGAGCTTGATCTTCTGATTGCTATTTTGCCTGATAAAAATGGTTCTCTTTATGGTAATGATGTTTTCCATTACATCTTTCCTTATTGTCTCTTCCTGTAAACTTACGATCAGCCGTATACACTAATTTCTTCTGCAGGTGACCTGAAACGTATATGTGAGACAGATCTAGGGGTTGCTTCTCAGTGCTGTTTGACTAAGCATGTCTATAAAATGAGCAAGCAGTATCTTGCAAATGTTGCCTTGAAAATTAATGCAAAAGTAGGTGGGAGGAACACAGTGCTTGTTGATGCACTTTCACGGCGTATACCTCTAGTTAGCGACCGACCAACAATTATTTTTGGCGCTGATGTTACTCATCCACATCCTGGAGAGGATTCAAGTCCATCCATAGCAGCTGTATGTTGAGGTTACATCTAGGTTTAATGATCTGTCTAGTCTTTATTTGCTTTCAGACTCAACTTACATGGAAATCTTTTTGTTTTCTTTTTGGGTTGACTATTAGGTTGTGGCCTCTCAAGATTGGCCTGAAATCACAAAGTATGCTGGTTTGGTGCGTGCTCAAGCACATAGACAGGAGCTCATTGAAGACCTCTTTGAAAAATGGCAGGATCCTGTCAGGGGAACAGTAACTGGTGGAATGATTAAGTACTCCATCTCTCTTCACTCTCTTGTTTGTGGTCTTGGGGCGCACATGCTATGTCTGTTATCTCTTTTGAGAAAAAAAAAATTGGGGCTGGAATTTATTTAATGGATCCACTCGTATTTGTTTGATTTTTCTGCAGGGAGCTTCTTATATCTTTCCGGAGGGCCACTGGGCACAAGCCGCAGCGCATTATATTTTACAGGTAGCATTACATTTATCAATCCTGAAGGCACATTTATTTTTTGCCCCCTTGATTCTGAATTATAAACCTTTCCGCAGGGATGGTGTGAGTGAGGGGCAGTTCTCTCAAGTTTTACTGTCTGAACTTGATGCTATCCGCAAGGTTTGTTTTGTTTTTATCTTTTTTATGTTGTCTTGTGTAATATTTTTGAATCTTCTGTATGTCCTTAACATGGTTTATTTTCCCTGTTGCTTTCCTGACAGGCTTGTGAGTCCCTAGAACCTAATTATCAGCCTCCTGTCACATTTGTGGTGGTTCAGAAGCGCCATCATACTAGACTCTTTGCCAGCAACCATCGTGACAGGAGTTCTGTTGACCGGAGCGGGAACATATTGCCTGGTATTTTATATGTTTTGTTAACTTCTGGTACATGATAACATTTGTTTACTGGTTTGATCAATATGATAAAAGACACTATCTGGCAATCTTACAGGCACTGTTGTAGACTCTAAGATTTGTCATCCTACTGAGTTCGACTTTTATCTCTGTAGCCATGCTGGGATTCAGGTGAAGTATTTTCGTCTTTATTTTAGTATGAATTGATTTGCTATTAGCACAGTGATGCTAAACTACGTTCATGTCCAACTTGTCACAGGGAACAAGCCGTCCAGCTCATTACCACGTGTTATGGGATGAAAACAATTTTACAGCTGATACACTGCAAACATTGACAAACAACCTTTGTTACACGTAATATGAACTTCCCTTGATTTTTTTTGTCTGTTGTGTGATCTTTCCTTTTTGTTGCCCCTTTGACATATTTGTATGGTTTCTGCAGTTATGCTAGATGCACTCGTTCTGTTTCAATTGGTGAGTACGGATGGAATAGCTATTGTTTGAATAACTCATTTGTTGCTTGATTATATCGGAGTTGATAAATTTCGTTGTGTAGTGCCGCCTGCATATTATGCTCATTTGGCTGCTTTCCGAGCTCGATTTTATATGGAACCTGATACGTCAGAGAGTGAATCCATGACCAGTGGTGGTGCTGCTGCCCGTGGAGTTGGTGCAGTGCGGAGCACTCGACCGTCTGGTGGTGGTGCTACCGTTAGGCCTCTTCCAGCGCTTAAGGAGAATGTCAAGAGGGTTATGTTCTATTGTTAGGATTAATCTCGTGTTTTATTTTGGTACATTATGTATTGTCTAATCATATTTGCAAAACTTGTTATTACTCCTCGGTGTTGGGCTGTGTGTTCCTTATTGGAAGATGTTGTCAAATGACTGTGTTGATGTTTTGATGAATTGGCTTGCTTTGTGTGGCTTTATGGCAGATTTACAGATATGGGGATTTTAGTTTAAGAGGTTATTTTGCCGTAGGCCGTGTTTTGCTGTAATTTTGATCGATTAACAAACCCTTTGTTTTAAATCCAAACAAAAAAAAAAGAACTGTTACATGGTGGTTGTATTTGTGGTCAAATTTTAGTCAACTGATATGACCAAATTATTGACATAATATTCAAACGCTATTTACTAGACCTTGTACTGTTTTCCTTATGATAAAAAATTTAGGATATCTGGCATTTTATTAGGGTTGGTTCTTTTAATTGGAATTGTAAAATATTCGAAATATTTCTCGGAGATTTTAAAGAGAAAAGAATAGTGTATTATTCATATTTGGATATTGCGGCTAATAAAATCGTACAGTTTATATTAAAATTGATCATTTTGTAAGGATAATCATGCATTCTCAAATCCACGGAAGGGTGAAAAAAAAAGGTTGCTGGATTTATTTTAGGCAAGAAAAAGAAGGAAGAGGGGTGGGTTGGTGTTTTTGGGGGGGGGGGGAGAGAGAGGGCTAGAATCTGTGGTCTTTTCTAGCTGTTCCCTTTATGTAAAAGACAGCAACAATTTATTTATTAATAGTAATAGTATATTTTAAACTTCATTTTTCGAACTTCATGATCATGACTGCTCTTTAATTCATCACTATTTCTATTTTGTTCTCGGAATATCAATATCATTATTAATTATATGTCCTTTCAAAAATTCCAAAAGATATTTAGTAGGGTTAAGGTGTATATTTACTTTAAAAAAATTTATTCTGGACCGTTGGTTATTTGAAATTGTTCTCCAAAGTTTTTAAATTATAATAATATTATTCTAATTATTAAACAAAATTAAATTTAACTGTTAATTGACTAATTATAACATGCCATGTGATATTCACATCATCACTGATTTTAGATTAAGATATAAATTTATTTTAAAAATTTTACTCAAAGGTATTAGATATCCATATATTTTTTTTAATATTGCCTAAGCCATTATTAAAATTTAGTTTGATTGGTCGTTTAACTAAATATACAGAGTTAATCATTCCATATGCCATTTACTTTATTTCTTTAGAAGTCAAATTTATAAATAAAAAAATATTATAAAAATGCATTCTTCCAAACTCTACTTTTAATAAATTATTATTCTCGAAAAACTATACTTTATTTTGGTATATTTTTTGACTATAAGTATAGCAAAAAAATCTAGAAGATAACATATGCAAGGAGACGATAATTCTTAAAAAACGTGAATGATGGGATCAAATTTTATAATAATTACATGTATATATTAACATAAGAAGATAATATATGAGATTATTGTATGTTATTTTTTTAAGAGGTTGTTAGAATATAATTTGCTAAGATTAATACTTTAATAACAATAGATTTTGGAGACAAGCATATTTTTTAATTTTTTCCTTGTTTATAAATGACTTATGAAAGAAAAGAAGCAGATGACATATATACTAATCAGTTTAACATATTTGGTCAATGTGACATTGAACCAATTTTTCTTTTTTAGATACACAATGCTCTTAAATAAAAACTTTTCTGACCAATTTATATTTTAACCCAAATTAAAAGATGTCATAGATGCTACATAATATGTTACATCAATGTATTGGTCAATGTGACATGCTACATCAACATTGCTCTAAAAAAAATTTTAGGATACTCAGCACTTCTCAGTAAAAAGTTTTAAAATAAATTTACACTTTAACTCTATTCAATAACCAATAATTAGTTGTTGTTCATAAAATTTTATTCAACATATTTTGTGAATTCATGTTTTAGAAAAAAAATTCTATTTTGGTCAAATATATATATTTAATATTTGTTATATTGTCTATAAATATAATTTATATATTTGAAGATAATTGACGGCTCACCCTACCTGATATTGGTATTGTCTAAAAAGAAATAAGACTTTATCCTATACTTAAATTGTGGGTAAACCAACCTCTTTTTAAAAAATTTTGTACTAAAAAATAAAAAATAAAGTTTAAAATATTTTGCTCAATATATATATATATATATTTATAATTTAATAATATTTTTCTCTTTTCGTTCTTAATACGGCAAACAAAAATTCTTTTCAAGAATTCGAAGAGCTATATCTCTTCCTTTATTAAATTAAATATATTATATAGGAGCATGTGTGAGTATATATATAGATATAACCTTGATGAGCTTCAGTATATATAATCTGATTAAATAGATACAAGAGAGCGTAGAGAAAATCAATGGCGGAGAAGAAAGTGATGGTGGTAGCCATGGATGAGAATGAGCACAGCTCTTATGCTTTAGAATGGACTCTGGAAACCTTCTTCACACCTTTCCATTCTTCTTCTTCTCCCTTCCGCCTTGTCATCCTCTACGCTCGCCCCTGCGCTCCCCTCCCCATCAGCGTTGCCGGACCTGGTAGGCCCGCAACCGATATATACTATTCTGCCCGACCCGGTCCGGATTAGATCTTCTTGCATCCCTACATAATTTTTTTCTACACACACACAAAAAGTTTTGATTATATATATATATATATATATTCACGAGACTCATATTTGTTTGTTAAATTAAATGATGATATTATTTTGTGGGAAGGATTTGTAGACGTGCTGCCCACTCTGGAACTGCAGATGAAGATGGTTTCAGATCAAATTAATGAAAAGGCTAAGCAGTTGTGTGCTGATAAATTGGTAAGTTCTTTTTTATTTAATTATATATATACACACACACTATTGTGTGAAAATAATAATTAAGAGAATTTAATATAAATAATGTGAAAGATGGAAGACGTGGAGGTAGAAGTGACTGAAGGGGATGCCAGGAATGTGTTGTGTGACGCTGTGGAGAGACACCATGCTTCCGTCTTGGTTGTTGGTAGCCATGGCTATGGCAAACTCAAAAGGTTCCCTTTTATTTTTTATTTTATTCATAATAAAAGGCATTAATTAATTTCATAAAATTAATTAGGTCTAACTTGATTGAGTTTTTCTGCAGAACGTTTCTGGGGAGTGTGAGTGATTATTGTGCTCATAATGCTAAATGCTCAGTCATGATTGTGAAGAGGCCCAAGTCCAAGCATTAAAGTCGCTTTATTATTATTATTATAATACAAACTTATATTTCTATTTATATTTACTTCTTAAATTTACATGGGAGGGTTCCTGTATTTATTATATGTAAAAAATTTACACTGTCAGTTTATTTCATATTTTGTATGTTTTTATGAGTGACCCTTCTCAGTTTGTGTTGACTACAAAGTCATTTTGCAAGACCTTCCCTTTTAGTTTTATGTTGCATTTTTTTAATAAAAGGTTAAATTCGTGTTAAATGCAAGTTGTCATTAGATTTTCACCGTTTACGGTCACATTCAACTCGTAATTAATCATACCAAACTTGTCATTAGAGCTCGGGGGGCTGGCTGCCGGAGCTCCAGCCTCCCATCCTTCTGCTGTCGGAGTGTCGGCATCCTGCAACCGAAGCACAGATGTTGACGGCCGAAGCTCTGGCCTCCACTAAAAAAATTTGACGGCCGAAGCAAATTCTTGGTCGTCACCAAATAATTAGGAAAATTAAATTAAAAACTCTACGTCCTCCTCCGTCTCCGAACCGCGAAGCCATTTCCCTGTAACACTTGCAGTACACGATCTTACCTATCAACTTCTGACTCTTACCTTCTCCATAGAGACAGCCCGAGGAAACTTCTCTCCCCTTCGCCGTCAACATATCCGCCGACGGTAACATATTCTTTCACCTTAGCAAGCGTGTGAGTCTCTTCCCTGTGCAGCTGGGGGATGTAAATCAGCACTTTTGTCAATTGTATTTACCAAGTTGCCAAAAAAACTGTAGAAATCTGAGGGAAAGCTCTGAGTTTTTATCAATGGTATTTGTTAGAACATAATATTTACAGAATAATTGTAATTATTAGGAGTAGATATTCATTCATAAATGTGAAATGATTCTCTGTATCATTGAGATTTACCCTAATCTCATATAAAGGAAAAGTCTGGCCTCACGATTTCTATTGAGGCTCATCAGAACTAATTTATTTTTTCTGGAATAGCAACCCACAGTAAGAACTAATTTCTTAATACCGCATTCGTAAAAGCGCTCTAAATCTCGAGAGGATAGTGACTCAACCTCTTAATACGGCTTCTTTGCGAGAATTCGAGGAGCTATATATCTCTCTGCCTTCGCTAAATATATATTATAGAAGTGTGCACGTGTGTGTGGATATATATATATATATATATTATATAACCTTGATGAGTTTCATTATATATAATCTGATTAAATAGATACAAGAGAGCGTAGAGAAAATCAATGGCGGAGAAGAAAGTGATGGTGGTAGCCATGGATGAGAATGAGCACAGCTCTTATGCTTTGGAATGCTTCTTCACACCTTTCCATTCTTCTTCTTCTTCTTCTTCTTCTTCTCCCTTCCGCCTTGTCATCCTCTACGCTGCTCCCGTCGCTCCGCTCCCCGTCAACGTTGCCGACCCCTGTAGTCCGGCTGCAACTCTGGTATATACTATTCTGACCAAGCCGATCCGGACTAGATCTTTTTGCATCCCTAAATTTTTATATCCCACACAAAAGAAAATTATAATTGTTGTATATACGCATGATACTCATATTTGTTTGTTAGATTAAATGACAATATTATTTTTGTGGGAAGGATTCGGTGATGTGCTGGAAAGGCTAAAAAGTTGTGTGCCGATAAATCGGTAATTTTTTAAAATTTAATTATATATATTATTTTGTGAAATTAATTGGTGTTGATACAATATTTAATTTATTTAATTTATTCTTATTTTAATTTTGATCCCCAAAAATTTTTTGACTAAAATATTTATCCCACTTGATTGTCTATACCTCCATTTTTCTTTTAATTATATATAGTTTTAATTTTGAAGGATTATGGTAATATTACTATAAAATGCTTAGCTATGCGATCTCACACCAAGAGATCTTTTCTTTTCTTTTTTTGTTATAAAAATTTTTAGAAAGAGATTGAGCTTACTCACAATCTAAAAGTAAGGTGAAATCTCTCTTTCTCTTGGGCTATACCAATATCGGGTAGGGCAAACTATTTATTACTCTTAGGCATAAATATAAACACATAAGAATTATGATATATCCCCAAATGTCGTGACTGGAACTATAACATAGTAGTACTCTTTAGGAATCAAACATGTTCTAAATAGTCATATATTTTACTTTTTTGCCAATTGAACCTACAGTACCACGTTAAGAGATCTGTTTTTTTTTTGTTATAAAAATTTTTAGAAAGGGGTTGGACTCACCCACAATTCAAGAGTAGGGCGAAATTTCTCTCCTAAGCGATATCAATGTTGAGCAGAGCAAACTGTCTATTACTTTTAGACATAAATCTAAATACCTAAAAATTAAGATATCTTTCTAAATATTATAATTAAAATTATAATAAAATAGTATTTTTTATACATAATTAAGAGACGCTGTTTGTGGGATAAATGTCGAGCCTTACTTGCCTAAGCCCCATTTCTTTCCAAAATTACTGGGTCGGGCCTCTTTATCCGAAAACCCGATAAACGATAAAAGGTTATGATTAATAGGTCTCTTAACACTTCGAGCAGCAATCGCTAGGTTTTTGGCGGAGACGAGAAAGGAGCACTGAGCGCAGCTCCAATGGCTCAGGCGCAGCCAGTTGAACAAGTCCAGTGCTTCGGCCGTAAGAAGACCGCCGTCGCTGTGACTCATTGCAAGCGTGGCCGTGGACTCATCAAGATCAATGGCACTCCGATTGAACTTGTGCAGCCGGAGATTCTCCGATTCAAAGCCTTCGAACCCATCCTCCTGCTCGGAAAACACCGTTTCGCCGGCGTAGACATGCGTATCAGAGTCAAGGGCGGTGGTCACACCTCTCAGATATACGCTATTCGCCAAAGTATAGCCAAAGCCCTCGTTGCTTTTTACCAGAAGTACGTGGATGAGCAGAGTAAGAAGGAGATCAAGGATATTCTTGTTAGGTACGATCGAACTCTGCTGGTCGCTGACCCTAGGCGGTGCGAGCCCAAGAAATTCGGTGGTCGTGGTGCTCGTGCCAGGTTCCAGAAATCTTACCGTTGAAATCGTTTTGCTGAAGATCTTGCCTATACGGTTTTTGCTACATTATATTAGAGTCATTGGTTCATGTTCTATGCCGTGGAAAACTTTTCATATCAACTTGTAGGTCTTTCGTTGTTGGCATTTTCGTTTATGAACCAGTGCGGCACTTTTATTCATCTAACTTTATAATCCGAATTCAATACGTATCAGGAATCGTTTTGCCCTTCAGAAATTCGATGTCTGGATTTAGCTGCTTTCATTGTTGTCACCTTGACAAACCTTGTTTTGATTCTTACTGGCTCTTTCTGAATTTTTATGGAACTCAACTGTCGTCATGTGGACTATTTGATATTAGGTAATTAGCAATTATCAGTCAAACCCTTTACTATTTAGTTACTGTTTAATTAACCTGAAATAGATTGAGGTTACAGTTTATCGACTTAATATGCAATTTGTTGAGATGAATAGGGAACAAATCATCAACGATGAGCTAGGCTGATTCTATGAAAGACTCAATTAAGATATGCTTTGTTAGGCTATAGTAATTTTTCAAATTGAATTGTTAATTGCTGATGCTTGCCGCGGCGAGCAATATGAATTTCTTTTTAAAATCGGTGTTTATGACGTTAATAAAAACAACCTTCGATTTTACGTTAAGTTAAAACAACACTACTGTTCGTGTTCCAAACAACATTATTATTTATTTATTAAAATTAAAGCAACGGTACGTCGTTTTCTAATGAATTAGGGGTTATCCATGTTTTTTGAACAAATTTAATTTAACATAAAATAGTTTAAGTGTTCAACATAGTTACAGCAAATTACATTTATTTTTTCTCTATACGTGTAGGATAAGGAAACATTGTGCATGCCTTTTTTTTTTGGTATACAGTAGTGGATGCCTTTTATTTTATTTTTTTTGATACAAATTTTTTTGGAAAGGGGTTGAACTCACCACGATCTAAGGGCAGGGTGAAGTCTCCCTTCCTCTTAGGTGATACCAATGTCGGGTAGGGCGAGCCGTCTATTATCCTCAGGCGTAAACCTAGATACTCAAGAGTTAGGATGCCTCCTCAAGCGCCGTGACTGGAACTACAATAAAGTGGTACTATCCAGGATTCGAACACGTTCTAAATGGTCGCATGTCTTACCCATTCACCAATTGAATCCACGGACGATGGGTAGTGGATGCTTTTTTTTTTGTTACATTAGTGGATACCTTTTATGATCATAATGTTGTCTCTCTCAAGTTTTTGGGCCGTTAGCCCTCGGATGTTCTAAGCTTTCTTATGACCTCATCATTATCTGGATGGGGAAAGAGAATTGGTGGAAAGAGAATAGAGAGAAAGAGACCAACAAAGTTGAGCACTAACATAATATCCTAACTTCAAATCAGACTGAACATATAAAAAAAGAGTTTGTCAAGATAAATAATTTATTTTAGTGATATCTATATATTAAAATGATTAATATCTAAATTATTGACTAGAGAATATCGTTTGCTTTTTAAAAAAAAGAAATAGAGGGAAGATAATTGGAGAGTGAAATTTTCTCTCTCTCCATATTTCTAAATATAAGAGAAACAAAAGGGGGAAAATATGTGATATTGTGGGCTGTAATTTTCCAAATCATATTTATTATACAAAATGGTCTTTTGCTTTCGGCCCTACTCAAGAAGGGTCATAGGTCCTTAAATTTGTTAACGAACAAAAATCTTAGTCATAAAATTATATCTAATCATAAGACTATTGATACAGAATTGATATCAAATTTATTTAAATTTTTATATATTAAAAAAAATTATTAACAAACAACTTCGTTATATCTATTCAATAAAAATTTTAAACAAATGGAGTCTAAATGTGGCTTATCATTATACATTCCATGGATACATTCTGTTTTCCAAGTGATGGCTTAGTAGAGCTATTGATATTCTTGTTATAGCTCCATAATTAATTAAGGATTAAGTTAAAAATTTGTCTTAAATTTTTTTTCCTAAGCAATGTTGTCCTAAAAGTTTTTCTGAGTTCAACGATGTTCTAAAAGTAACATTGCTCCATTTTAATATTTCTGAAGTAATTTTATATCTAAAAACTCTTCTGAAGTAATATTGCTCGTAAATAAAAAAAAATTAAAATAAATTTACTCTTTAACCCATAAATCAATAAAGAAATACAGCGACATCACCGATTAAAAATCATTCATGTCATTGGAGAGGTCTTTCTTGTCGTAAAACAGCATGAGACAGATCTTTCATTTCCCCCCCTCTGGTTTATTAACGCTATCCTCTGGAATCTATACGTGTTTAATGATGAATATTGCATATCTGTAGCATAAACAGATATGCAGCACTGTATATTTTTTCCATCAAATGGTGGTACCATAATTATCATTGATTCGGATCTTTTAGTCAATAACATATCTAAAAATTTCATTTTTGATAAAGTATAATGACGTTGTATGATCTATATAGCTGATCTAATTTAATGGGATAAGACTTATTCTTTGTTTTTATTGGTGGTACCATAATTTGGATTATGACAAATGAAAAAAACATAGAAACCAAGAGAACTTAAACAACTCAATATATATGGATACAAATAGGCAGCCAGCCCTTAGTATGAGGGGAAAGAGTTTTGAACTTTTAAGCAAGAAGTCTTAATTCATTTTATATAAATATAAAAAATATTTTTAAAAGAGTTATTTTTAATTAGAATTGACTAAGATTGAATTTAATCTAATTAAATACTTATAAGGAAGGCAGTGCACAACATATTTGTAGACAAATAAAAATATTTATAATAAGATTTTTTTTTTGGCAACAATATAAAATTAAATCTGATGGTAAGAAAAACTTGAGGCAACGAAATAAAATCATATTGTATATTTGATATTTATGAATAAAATTATATAATTACTTTCTCTAGTAATTAATATAAGAGTTAATTATCTTTTTAAACAGATTAAAAAAATTAAATAAATTAATTAATTATGAATAAATCTAACCTAATAAAATAAATATATATTATATATTTATTAATTTATCTAAATTAATTAATTAATTAACTTTTATATTAGTTACAATTAACTTTAATCTATCTAAAATTTAACTAACTCTTATATTAAAGACTGAATGCAGTAATAATTAATATTACCTTTGATCTTAATTATAAGAGTAAGTTAATTTTTTATATATATATTTAAAAAATTAAATAAATCAATTAATTATAATTAATATAAATATTAATTAACTAATTTAGATATATGAGAGAGTATATAATATAAATTTATTTTTAGAGATTAAATTTAATTATAATTAATTTATTTATTTAAAATTTTGATCACCTAAAAAACTCGAATTGCTCTTGTAATTATGAATGGAGAAAGTACTAATTATCAATAACAGTAAGATGAGGGGCTACTTTGCAAAGAGCGATAAATAAGAGGGATAGTGTTCGAATTGCTCTTGTAATTATGAATGGAGAAAGTACTAATTATCAATAACAGGAAGATGAGGGGCTTCTTTGCAAAGAGCGATAGTGTTCTTGTCATCGAAATAGCTCAGGCTTTTCCGATTTCAACAAGAAGCTTCAGAATAAGCGGAGAAGCAAAATCCTCGTAGACGCGAACAATCTCAAGAGATTAGCGTACTATAGTATGTCGAATCCGTACGAAAGAGTGAAAGGAGGGAGATTGAGCTTTAAAGGCGGAACCCTCGCCACGCGTAGCAAAACCATCGACAAGAAGAAGAAGAAGAAGAACAAGCACAACGACGGTCCCGCCGACGCTGAAATCGACCCTTCGATCCTCGAGAACCAGGAGGAGGCCTTCGACTCCGACGGAGGAGGAGGAGGAGGAGGGTCAGCAGAGACCTACACGATCGACGCCGCCAAGAAGATGAAGTACGAGGAGCTGTTCCCGGTTGAGGCCAAGAAGTTTGGCTACCAGCCCAAGACCAACTTCAAGTCCATCGAGGATGCCCTAGATGATCGCGTCAAGAAGAAAGCTGATCGTTATTGTAAATAACTGTTGTCCCTTCAGTGTTCTGTCCATCTTCAAAATCTTGCTCCCCTTTTGTTCAGGTTCGTTTCGTCATGTTGATTTCTGTTTTTCTGATGTTTATATTAAGAAGACAGTTAATCTGTTCTTCCTCTAATTTAATTATGCTTGGGTTTATTTACGTTAGGGTTGTGGAATGTTTTGATACGAATAATTCCCTGCAGAAATGAAGGATAATAGAAATGCCTTCAAAGCATATTAAGGGTATATGTCGGGGGAATAACGCTGTTATAACGTAATTAATCACTGGTGATTTTATGGAAGAGACATTTTTCTTAGGGATTAGGAGTTAGGTATTTTTATGAAAGAAAGAAATTTTGTTAACTAGGGCAATGGCTTTCTGTGCAATTCCTTCTTAAGACAAGGTGTGGCAAAAATATTACAAGAGTGTAGGTCAGGTGCTATTTATGTGCTGGATTGCTGGGCAATGAAAAGTAGATGCTTACTTCAATATTAATTTGTGCATATTTGGGGCATGATTGCACTTGGTCTTCTGAGCTTGAATAGTGTAGGCATACGGTTTCGTTTTCTTATAACTTGCAACTTTGCTCAGGAACCTCATATGTAAAACATCTTAAGATTGTGGGGGCTTCTGTAGCTCTTGGGAGTTGGGAGTCATTTATTGGTTGGTGAATCTTGTAAGTTAAAATTATGGATGATTATTTCTCTTTCCTTTGTTACGAATAAATCGTTTAGCAATAACAGCAGGCCTTATGAGTTTTGATGTTCTGTTGACCTAATTATCCTGTTAGGTTTTAGTTAAGGAAAGAATTAGGATGTGCTAAGCTGCATAGGAGTCAGAGTACTCTTCCTATTATAGGCGTTATGCTGAGCATTGGAAATCTTGAAACCTTTCTCATCTACCAATCAATCACTGATGAAAATAAAGAGCAGGGTGGTTTGGGGGCATTATGAGTTTAGCATGTCTTAATATTTATTGAACATCAATATTTGTTGGATTTTTTGATGGTTGACAAAAGGATTTGTGCGCAACTTCACAGATATTCTCACTTTTCTCTTCACCAACTATTCACTGAGGAAAAGTATAGACCAAGAGCAAGATGTTCCCCCGCCCCCTTTCTTTTTTTTTCTTTCTTTAACCTTTTTTTTGGGTGGGGAGTTTAAATATGGCTAGTTCAGGAAATTAACTCTGCGTCTGTACAAGTTTTAATCTTTACCTATTACCGATGCACAGTGCTTGAAGTGGACTATGAATATCCATATGGTCACTGGTGATTCTTTTTAGCTAATCTTCTGAGCTAATTTGAGAGATAGGGAAAAAGAAGGCTTAGGACAAGGGGCTGCTTTGTGGAGCATCGCTTTAAACTAGGTTTAGAGGTCAAAACTTGTGCTCTTTGGGGTCTGTTGCATCCTTAGGCTAGTCACTTGTGCATATCATAAGTTGGATGGATGGTAATATTAAATATTTATATGGCATAACTAATGTTATGTAACTACAGATTACAAGATAATGTCAATAGTAATAATAACATTCACTGGTTATCCACCTCGAATTACAGACTCTAGATTGAGTGGTTCACAGTCTAGGCTCTCTCATTTGACATGTATGGGTGAGAGCTTTGAGCTTTGCAGAAAATTAGTTTTGACTGCATTTGCATTTTGCGAGACTACATTTTGGTTTATACCATGTGCATTTATTTGTTCATTTTCTTGAGATGTTAGATATGGCAGAATATTGTCACTTTTGGTCGTCTGGTTAACGTACGAGTATTATTTGTTTGCAGGCGTTGGTGCGTTGTTGGAGCAGTTGAGCGTGCAACTAAGTTCTGGTCCTGCTGAAGTTGTCACTGAAGTGGTTGATTGATATTCTGCATTCAAATTGTGATGAACTATTGTGTTGTAATACTAGTCTTAGACCCTTCAGTAACAGATGACAGGCTAGGTTTCTTTTGCCAAATTTAGAATTTTGAATGACGCATCTTCTCCCCTATTATGTAATTTAGCAATCTTCAAGGATTAAAAATTTAACTAGTTCTCTTTAGCGGCGCGACTACGAAAGAAAACTTGCCTTACTATTATTATTCAATCATTATAATTGTCATAGATACTCAGATTGAAATTGTCGTTGTTATCTTTATGATCGAACTAGCATGCCAATTATAAAAGCAAATTTACACACACACAAAAAAACCACGCCTCTATTCTCACTTCGGCCAAATTCCATTCCATTTCGTTCCTAAGTGCTATTACACTATTAATAGAAAGAAAATAAATTGAAGTGTAATGACAGTACTAACATAAGATACTCAAGTTGTTATATTTCTATGCACATCCATATCACGATATATGTGCCATTTTTTGTATCTCTGTTCTCCATCTAAAACTGGCCTTAGTCTTGGAGCATTTGTGCGACTTCAACAACAGCATCCCATTACTTCACACATTTTCCGCAGCATCCATAACACAAAAGAAAAAAGGATTTGAAGAATATTAGAAATGGCAGAGCCAAAAAGCAAAGAATAAGAGAGAAAATCTTACAATAGAAGCAGATTGCATTGAAGATTTGCACGGTTCCTATGTCTCAATTCACTAACTTGAGAACCACATATGTAGCATTTTGCAAACTTGTTATCATTTGCAGAGACTTGAGTCCTGTCTGTTGTTTCAGTTGTGGTGGCTCCAGGATTGTATGAAGGAGGCAGAGACAGACGAGAGTCAACACAAATAGATTCCCTACCCATTCCGCAGGACCTTGATGCTTTAGATAGTTAGAAAAACCTCCCTTCAAGGTGTACAAATTCCGAAAGCCCTTCTTTCTAAAATATGTACCGAGCCAATTAATCAGTATTAGCAACATGAGAGAAACAGAATGAATTTTGCAGTTTTGTTTGGATTTAGAGGGGTAGGCATTAACAACATAAGATTAATGAAATGTGGTTACACACTCACGACCTTCTACTTATAGGAGCTTTCAAGCCATTAAGATACAAAGCCATTGGCGAATATATCACATTTCTAACCAATACATTTCAGTTTCATTAGTCAACTATTTCCTTTCATAAGGAGGACAGAATGATCATGTGCCATGCAAGCAGGTGGAGTGACCCCACCTGTGTGTGACAGTGTGTGTGTGTGTTTCTCTCTCTCTGTGTCACCCCCACCCCCCACCCCCATTCATCCGCCCCACTACATTGACAAAACCAGATTTTGAAGAGCCAAAGGTTGGAAGTGTAGCAGTAGGTGAGCTTCATATAATAGATCAGGGTTGCATCTTAAACACACAGTCACATCCTCAGCCAGATATCTCATTCATTCTTATAACTTCAAACCCCGAAAGGTTCAAGCAGAGTTACTCAATACCCAGAAGCATGTGATGAGTCACTATCTTGCTAATTTATAGTTTCGCAAATTTTTTTGCTAATGGTTAATTTTTGTGGTTGTTCAATGGATACATTGTAGAGAGTTGTCGTATTGTCTGTGTTGAAAACAGACCACATATATGACAGTCTAGGAAGTGATGATGCCATAAGATCTATTAGAAGTCTATAATGGAAGTATTTTTTGTCATCTTGAGACAAAGTGGGAACAAATTACATTAGGATTTACCTCAATATTGTAGAATATACATCACAACGAATCCCTCCAGTGCAGTGCATCACTATATTCGTTTTTTCTTTATCTACATTTCCTAAAGGATCTGAAGCAGCCACCTACATTGGAAGAAACAAACAACCATCAATGGAAAGATCAGTTTCCAAAACTTCTTTTTCAGTTGCCGATGATATGCTTTATTAGGAACAAGCATCATGATAAATTCCAAGTATATGTTATGGACATATCAAATAATGACCCTAACTCTTCCTCGGACAAACCAAATGAAGTGCTTCTAAAGCAGTCCACATTAGGTCGCAAAGCACCACGAAAAATGTCCAATATCCCACTCAACCTGAATACTAAGAGTATGCAAATAGATCTCCCGAAATGTTAACTAAGAGTGGGAACAAAAACTATGATGGATATGAGCCATGGAACTGCCTTAGGATCAGATTTATATAAAAAAGTTCATCCATTGGCAAAATGAAAGATTGCGAATTGTCAATTAGCAAGAATATGATGAGATGAACCAACAGTTTGAAGAAAGAACATTTAAATAGAATTATTTTTTTGCAAATTCAGGTAAACAAAATAGAGCTAGTATTACTTTCGAAGAACAGAAATATTACCATTTCTCATATCCAATAGAATGTAATTGGTGTCAGGACACTCTTCTGAAGCAAGATCAGTCCTATTCATTGCTTCCAATCTATTTCTCCATTCTGATGGCACTAAAGGTGTTGCTCGCATTGAAGGATCAAGAAGAGGAAGATGTGATATGCTACCTTCCAACTGTAGGACAAATAAAAGTTAGAGAGATTGTTTCATTCTAAGTTAAGAACAACTCTTCAACTTACATTATAAAGACAATAAATGTGGAGGATACAGAAACTAGCTACAAAGCTACAGCTCAGAGAGATCTTAATTACTACATGATAAGTAGTTTCTATGAAGTATTGCATGACAAAGAAAATATAGATAAGGGACTGTAAAGTACTATCCACTGTAACTAGCTCCTGTATGCATGATAAGATGTTATGACATAATACTCCAAGCACTAACACATATGGCTTGCCTGTACAAGTGAAGGCTTATACCGCAGCTTCAATCTCGGGAAGGCATGCCCTTTTACTGATGGAGAAATCTGAACCAGGATATCAGAAAATCTGTCATCCTGTCTTAACCATTCAACATAGGCCAGAGCATCTTATGATGGTCCACTACACTGCATACAGACAGTAATATAATGTTTAGACTCTGAAACACCAAAATTGACAGGTAATTGCTCGAGGGAAGTTAACTTTTATTTGGATTAGAACCTCTCTGTTAAGCAGCAAGATATAATAGAATCAAAATGCATAAAATAAGACTTCACTAACCTGAGTATTTATACCTTGTTCATTCAAGTAAATTCTGCCATTTATGTCAAGACCCTGTCAATAGACTAAAAATTTATACCTGAGAGGAAAATGTGGAGATTCTAATAACTCCAAAAGTGCCACGTTAACAAATAACCACTAGTGATTGCTAGAGTATGCACGTATCAATAGACGCATGCATGAATAGTAAGATGAAACTCTTAATGGCCCTAATGAACCCAAAGAAAGATTGAAAATGAGGTGGAACCTTCATGAAAGCCAGGTGCTTAGCAACTTCTGCTTCCGGGTCATCGATAAACACGAAATGGTAAACATTCACAACCACGAAATCACCGTCCAAAGCTTCTGAAGTAGCATTGCACTGGCTAGAAGTGGAACTACCAGCTCTGCCATAATTGTCATAAGTCTTCTTCACCAAGCTGGGTTGTGAAATGAACACAAACCATTTTCGATGGCGGAAAGAGACAGAAGAAAATGTTTTCAAATTGAGAAGGTGCTTTTGGAAAGGAACGCAATCTCTGTTGGAGAACGTAGCGGTAACTTTAGTAGTGACTGCACCGAAGGTAACCTCACAGAACACCCTCATCCTCAGGGGGAAGGGAACTCTTGGGGGGTCAATGTCTCATAATTTATTTATTTATTTATTTTTGTTAAAGGTCTCATAATTGAAGATGAAATTTAAAGAATGAGTTGAATCAGGTGCGGGCAAGGCCTACCGTATGAACCTGGCCCAGCACTGATGGAAGAAGTAGAACCACTGGATCTGGGGCTTTGAAACTGCGAGCCCAATTCTACTAATACAATATTCGGTTGAGCCCAAAACCTATTATAGTAGCCCAATTATTGAATGAAGGAATAACCAGTTCTGTTAATACCCACGTGGGCATCGTTCGCAGGTCTAGCTAAAAAATAATTAAGATATATAATTATTTAGAATATATTCGATACTTAGGAAGCACCATTTTATTATAGTTTCAATCGTGGCATTTAGAGAGTTATCCTAACCCTTGGGTGCTTATATTTATATCTGAGGGTAATTGATGACTCGCCTTACCTGATATTGGTATCGCCTAGGAGGAAGAGAGATTTCATTCTTCCTTTGGATCGTGAGTAAGCTCAACCCCTTTCTAAAAAATTTTGTAACAAAAGAATACCCATGTGAATTTAGTTAGTAAAAGGGTGAGACATACGACTATTTGAAGCGCTTTCGATCCTTAGAAAATATCACTTTATTGTGATTCTATTCGCGACGCTTGGAGAGACATCCTACCTCCTGGGTATTTAGATTTACGCCTGGGGGTAATTGACGGCTCGCCCTGCCCGACATTAATATCGCCTAGGAGGAAAGGAGACTTCGCCCTACTCTTAAATTATATGAGTCTAATCCATTTTTTAAAAATTCTTGTATAAAAAAAAACCAGTTCTATTAATAAAAAAGCCTCTACCAAAAAAAACAAAAAAAAAAACTTCAAAGACTTTTTGTTATTATATATTTGAAAAAGATTCTTTTGATGAGTTCATAATAAAACTTTTTATTTTTTTAAAATATGATCATTTCTCAACTTGGTTCCTAAAATGTTTTTTCTAATTCGGTCAAATTTTTACATGAAATGACAATCGCTAGTGTAAAATAAGTTGAATGAAAAGCTTTGACAGCATCCATTAAGAAAAATGGAAAGAATAAAATAAGATATGGGTAAACGTTAAGAGTTCAAATCATCTCAATATTATTTAAAAAACAAATTTTAATTCACCCAAAAAGATGTTGCATTTGTTACGTAGCACATTGTTTCGTCGCTTAAAAATCTTGAAGTCCATGCGAATTTGAATTTGAACAATTTTATAATTTTATCCACAAAATAATTTTGAAGGAGCATTAATCACCCTAAAAACAAAGAATCCTCACACAAATCTTGTTTCCAAATATAATCCCAAGCATCCAATAGTTTTAATTGGCCATTTCTCATATTCCTATTCCCTATCCTAGTCTCCTTGAAAACTTCAACCACAGTATAAAAAGTGAAAATAATTTGTATCATGTGAAAAATACCGTAGTTTTTTTGGTTTAGAATCACTGAACTACAGTTTCCAAGCAAGAAAAACTAGCCAATTAAGTGAACTAGAACTTGTACCAATTTTGGTCCCTCGACAACATTTTGAGGCCAAAATGATTTTTTGTCATGCACCTTTCTATTATAACACATATAGTTCCCCACATTACTAAACGGTTAGCGTCCATCACAGTGTAGATTCAACTACTCCTGTTGGGTCTCATAACGGCATTTTACCTTTTCTCCTTCTAGAAGCTTCTCCACAGCATCTGAAGGAAGGCCAATCATCTCTAATGTCTTCTCCCACACTTCATATGATGTTTGAATGTTATGTGCTTCTTCTGATGGGTTTGTTGGACGGCAGTCTTGAGAGAGATAGGCACAAACTGGCCATTCATCTGCTTTCAACATTTCACAGTACTCTGGAACTTGGGGATCTGTGGCCGCGAACAGCGTGCTCCTAGAACCTGCATTGGTGGTGGAAAATCAAAATTAGGTCATCAGAAATTTGTTCAGACATGCTTTTAGAAGAATGTTTCACGGCCTATTGGTAGGAGTAGGGATCAAGTTTTTGTAACATATTACATGGACATTGATTCATATTAGGATTGTTATAAAGGATGAAATGTTTAGAACCATTAGGGCAGCAAAGGGCGTAAGAAACCAAAAACAAGCCAACCACGTAAAAAACCTATCCTCAAGTCCCTCTCAGCATTCAGCAATTCAAGATTGTTCAGCATATGTAGCATGTAGGAACACGAACTAACCTTCTTGAGCGTTAAAGATGAAATATGGTATCAAATGATAAGCAGCCTGAACAAATTTGGAAAGATCCCTTGCCTGCATGACATAAAGTTGAAAGTGTAAGAGATACAGAAGGTTTATTAAGTAAACCATAAATTAAGGGAGGAGTCAACTATTGAACCAAACAAAAAAGATGGATTAAATTGAGCCTGTTTGGATTAGTTCAAGATTGCGAATGCACTGTAGCAATTACGGACTTCTTGTAACAAGTTTATGCAAGAGATTGTACTTGACCCAAATGATAATTTCTAAATCAAGCCATCAGCATCATATTCAACTGAAATATTAGTTACTATGTTCCCTTATATCACTCAAACTTCCGTGAGAATACTGTAATACTTAAGGCATAATGACATATAACCTGTTAGAAACGGATTGAAGAATTAGTTACCATACTCTCCAACAAAAAAAAACCATTTTTTCTTGTCTCCGGATTGTTTCCAGAAGGTATAGTGGGAGAATTATATAATTAAAGAAGACTCACAACATTGGTGTGGACAATTCCAGGTGACACGCACACTACACTGATGCCAGATTCAGCAGGGAGTCGCTTTGTAAGAACACTACTAAACATGACCTGCAATCAAAAGGTCAACTCCTGTACCAATCACAGCTTAAAGATGGAAGTTAAAGTAATTTCACTTTCACATGAGTTTACATCATTAACAAGCTAAAATCAACTTTGGAAGCTAAAATAAATAAGCATGACTTTTGAAAATAGAAAAAAGGAGAACCACGGGGAAAATCAAAGCACAATGTTATGCCAACTCTAGTATCAAATTCATTCCATCAAAAACCAGCCAACAGAAAGCATTACAATTTTAAAAAGTTATCAAGAACAATGCATGATCAGGAGAAATGCATGATCATATAACCTCAGTGGAGGCTAAGCAAGCTAGCACTATAGAGAGATTGAAACAGAAGGACGATACAAGGAATTGGATTCATGAATGGTTCCCATCAGTATTTTTTCTTTAAATCTCACAGCATGCCAACTTGAGGTTCACAATCTCCATACCATTTAATCAGCAATGTTACCCATTCTTTAAGCTTTTATTGATCTATGTCAGAACAAAGCAACAAAGAGATCATGGCATTAACTCGTTCTTTCCATCCAACTTGTCTACATATGAATTTCGAAACCACATAGGAAAAATGATAGGGTCTCCTTCAACGTTTTTTTTTGTTTTGGAGGAAAAATGTTGAGGTTAATCTATCTCACCCCCAATGCTTCTGACATTGACGTTAAAGTATTGGTAATTAAAGGCTAAAAAGAAGAATGAAATGGACTTGTACCAATAGAAAAATAAGTAATTAGGCTTCATCACACTTGCAGTTTAAATGAAATAAGACAATAGTGATATTTATTTAAATGAACTAAAATAGTAACAAACAGCAAACTGGGCTACTCAACCATTTATTATAAATAGAATCAGAAAGCTAAAAGAGATTTCAATATTTTATCCTCTGAGATTCGGCTCTGAAGTCTAAGGGCAGTGAATAAAATAAAATAAAAAATAAGCCGTATGAATATGATTGGTAAGCTAATCCACATATATAATTGGTTTTATGCCTTCGTTAATATGCAAACCACCATCTAACTGTACAGTTCAGTGAGCAATAACGTCACATTTTTTAGACACAAAGTTAAATTGAATGTTCCGTATTCAAAAAATACAAATATCCAAAAGGTATACCAGGTAGGTTTCAAAATAATTTTTTTTATTGAAAAAGAAAAGAAATAAAATGTTCAAATATGCTTCTCCGCCTTTGCCATCAAAAGTTCAAAATATGGAAGGTTAAGTGCACCTGTGCCAGCTTGCTGTTAGAATACCCCCACATACTCGTAAATTTCCTTTTACCAGAAGTGAAATTCATGTCATCAGGGTCAACAAAGCCAACATGATGCATCTATAAAAAAGGAAAATGGACAGAGCACTCAATAATATTTATTAGGGTGAAAAAAGAAATAAACAGAATAACATCAGACTAGTAAAGAGCCCTGGAAACTAAGTCATTGAACAGTATAAACAGAACAACATCAGACTAGTAGAGAATTTTGGGTATATACCAAATGTAAAATAACAAGCTCCGTGTTACACTGGTCTCTAACATGTTTTCTTTCCCAAAAAACATCTGACTTTTAGTACTTGAAAATGTGAATTAATATAAAGTCAGATTTTGTATAATATTTTTATAACTAAAAAAATCACAGTGAAGAAAAACATCTGCAAGTTTGTGGAGCTTTATGGAAAAGAATAGTATGCCCTGGTGAAAAGGAAAACAAATAAATAGAAAAATATTTCTCCTTTTGTTTCATCTTTGGACACTCAAAATGAAGCTTTAGTGTCTTTAACTTTACTGAATGAAGCTCAACACATATTTAGCCCAAAAAGTCTATACTACAAGTTAGAAGAGTATTTGATCAAGCAAGTTTCATAAAATGTTGGTGTTCAGAGAAACATTTCATTGGATTTTTCCAGCTAAACCAATGATCTGTAAATTATATTCTCCATAGAAATAGTTGAGACTGAGGATATGATGATCTAGCATTTTCTTGTTCCAAATCAAATTAGAAAAGAATTAAAAATTAAAAAAAAAAAACTCTAAAAGGAAATAACACATAACAATCATTTTCAAAATAGTCTGTTCAGATAATAGCACAATAAAGTTTATTTTGAAGTTATGCAGGAATCAAAGCTAATAAATGATACTGTTCAATTTATTAAACAAACAACAACTACTAAAAGCTCTAGCAACCCAATTAAAAATATTAGAAGAAACAGTTAGGTGCTTAATCACACCTCGGGTATGCAAGTTAAATTTAAATAGTAAGGGACTTACAATGGAATTCAAATTAACAATTCGACTTGGAGAACCCCTAATAAGGGATGGCAAAAGAAGAACAGAAAGCAAAGCTGGGGCTAGATGATTAACTTGCAAGTGTTCTTCATAACCATCTTTTGAAAATTTTTGGGGCTCTGAATAAGAAAATATATGAATGAGTGGGTCAGTTTTAGAGATATACAGTGATAATCAATCCAAAAGTACCAATAATTAAATTAAGCCTATCACTGTATCACACAAAAACTTGCTAAAAATAATTGTCACAGCATGTGATTTCAAGAACTACAGTTAAGTATTCAATGTCTCAATATAGAAAATGAAGAGCCGATAATTGAAGATGATTCTAAGTTCAAAGCAATAGGAATATGAAATCGCCAATAAAATTCAGCACCATATTTATTAAATCAGAAATATTGACCTCCAATGGAGAAAATTCCAGCATTATTAATGAGAACATGTAACGGTCCAGAGCGTGCATTCCATGTATCAGCAAACCTCACAACAGAATCCAATGAGAGAAGATCAACCTCCATCACCTTGAGAAGCCACAAGTAGGTATCAATCAAACAACAAAAGAATTTAACAACTATAATTATACTATGAAATATGCATCTCAGCCAAGCTGACGAGCATATGATCATCTAATTATAAATTTTAGAACAAGAGGTAAAGTTTGATTACGATCAGTTGCCAAGAGTAAGCTGACCAATAAGGCTAACATATATAACTTTTCATACACCATACAGAATTTAGCAAACCTTGCTCATAAATAGAAGTTTAAAGTCCCTAATGATCATTTAAGTTACCTCAATATTGAGAGGAAGGCCCATCCCTGACCATTCATTCTGCCACGCCTGTATCAACTCTTGAGCCACCTTCGGCTTCCTCACTGCCATAATGACATGGGCCCCGGACTGAGCTAACTGCCTGCATGATAAAAGAATAATAAAAGCCCCAGTTCATCAATCTCCCCTTTGATATAAACGAAAAGGCGGCACCCATAAATTAAATAAATAGCTACGTGGGCTCTGCTTAACTGCCTTGCAAATGTAGGTCTAGGAAAAACAAATAAGTAAATATGTTCCATCTATTATTAGTAAGGATCTCCCTTAACAAAGGTTCCTCGGAAGTGTCCACAACTCTATAATTACACAACCACAAAAATCCCAGTCTTATTTATTAATCGATTTTCACAAATCTCCTAGCTAACTAAGGACAAGCAGAAAGCCGAAATGATTTTTAGTTAATTGCAGTTTCAGTACATTTTCACTCAGTCTCCTTCCAGCTAATTCGGTTCATTTCCTCCCAGTTTGCTTGTAAAGGAAAATGAGAAGAAGAATTAGCAAATAAAGAAGGCAAACCTGGCGATTTCGAGGCCTATGCCACTAGTGGATCCGGTGACAATGCAAGTGAGGTCATTAATGGGAGGAAGAGGCATGGGGTTTTGCAAGTGACTAGCCATTATTCTCTGAAATAGCATTTCGTAAACCAAAAAGAACCAACCTCTGAGCCACTCAATCCAACCCAACCCCTGCTTCTTCTTCTCGTCCTTGTTCTTGTTCTTGGCTGCCTCGGTGGAAGACGACGTCGTCGCTGCCATCTGAAGCAAAACCCTCCTCTTTCTCTGGCGCTCTCAGTTTCTCTGGTACGATCGTATCGGAAATCTGTCTTTTGGAGAGAAAGCATCTGAGCATCAAATACTATTGCGCTTTGTATTACCGCCTTCTTGTTTGAGTTACCTGCCCAGTGTCGACTGTCTAGAGGCGTAGAGGCTGTTGAGTGAAGTCGAGCTTAATTTTGGTTAAAAAAAAACAAAAAAACAAATGTAGTATTAAAACCCTAAGTCTTAAACAACCTCTTTTGATTGGACTACAAAAACCTTTTTTGAGTTTAAAAAGATTTCAGTCTACTTCAATAATTCGAGTGTACTGGATTAAGTATGGTTTGTACGTCAATGTTTCAAATTATCTATTTATTTTTATTAATATATTTTTTATTTAAATATTATTTTTTTATAGTTGTATTTCTGTAATTTATATTAATAAATTAATTGTATTTTAAATGTAAATATTTTTTATATTTATTTATTTTTAAATTATTTTTATTGATATCCATAAACGAGCGTTCGCACGAGTGCATGGGAAGTGCCTCTACAGGATATCATTGCAATTCTAACTAAAAAGTGTCAGGCCGTTAACTCCGCCCTCTCTTGCATACACACGACACATCCTTTAAGGCGGGAAGAGATTCATATGCTCGACGCATTTCTGCGCAGTTCAACAGAGAATACACGCTGCTTCGGTAAGCATTTTTACTCTGTTATTTCCTCCACAAATCTTGCTACTTAATCCAAAACGTCGCTTCAGTTTCCTATCATTTTTAGTCATGGTCTAGTTTACCTATCTTCATCTCAGCACCATCTGCGTTTTAATTTCGATATAGTTTGAGCAAAGCATTCTCAACTCGGAAATGTTTCATTAGCGATCAATTCAGAGCTTCGCCTGTCATTTTAGTAGCAGGATTTGTTATCAGGATTGAGTTAAACTCTGCTAATCTGACTATATCTTTAATCGGTTCATTTACGTACACGTTTTTCTTTGTTCGATTAGAAGGAAAAATGCAAGGAGTGAGACCAGGCTGGGCTGGTAAGGCTCTCGTTGTTATAATAATCACTTCGATCTTTTTCCGATGCGTCTGTGCATCCAACCACTCCGTCGGCGGACCTTCCGGTTGGGACCTCCGTTCGAATCTCCAATTGTGGTCTGCGGCGACCACTTTTCTTGTTGGTGACAATCTAGGTGCACTTTCTTTTGCTCTCTACTCATCGTAATAAATAAGTACTTATCTTCTTTGATCGCAAAACTGATTAATTAGTCTGAATTCGTTATTATAAATCTAGACATAGCAGTAAATTAACAAGTTAATCAGACTAATCAAGTTTATCAGAAGGACAGAATTAATGTGGCTTCTGTGTCGTGCTTCTTTCTATTCTTTTTCTTTCATTCTATTTCTTGGCAACTACAGAGTGCGCCGTGCAGTGCAGCAATCTTGAACAGAGTGACTGAAACGGTTTTATTCTCTAAATTTTGTAAATAAATGTTGATGAAGTGCGATTCGAGGATAGAATGGAATGGGCCAAATACTCGAGAAAAATGTATAAATAAGAAGTAATACCCACAACGAAGTCTAACTACATGTCTGCATTTTCAATGTGACTTGACAGTGTTCACATACACGCCGAACCACGACGTGGTGGAAGTTAGACAGCTTGGTTATGACACCTGTGTAATCTCCAACGCCATCGGCACCTACGATGATGGAGAGACTGTAATTCAACTCACTGAACCAGGAATTAGGCACTTCGTCTGTGGCCGATCAGGGCACTGTCAACAAGGACTCAAACTACAGGTCCAAGTTATTGCACCGCCCAACGATGGAACTAATATTGGTGGTCGTAGTCCACGACCCAGGCTCCCGCCAAGGAGACCTCCTCCTTCGCCTCGAAGATCTCATCCTCCAACTTCTCCTCCTCCACCTTCTCCTCTGCCATATCCTCCTCCTGCTGCTGTACCTGCTGTACATGTACCTGCACCTGCTTCTGGTGTTGAAAACGTCAAGGTGGATACGCCAGGGCTGTTCCAAGGACTGGTGGCGCTGGTAGTGCTTTACTCTCTTACACTCGCGCTGATTTGATTTTCACCATTTGGCGATCCTCGTTTTGATCTGAGATGAAGTGCTTCGCAAGACCCTTATAGATAGACACATGCTTCTTATATCGTGCTGCTAACATGTTTGTGATTTGGCTCTGTAGAAGTTCCTATCTTACAAACTTTAAGTACATTTTAAGGTAAAATCTCTATCTTACAAGGTCGGAAGAGTATATAGTGATGATATATGTCTCATATTCTAGTGATCATGAAATCCTGTCTTTGAATAAGAATTGTGACAGTTTTTCACTCTTAAAGGGTGTTATCAGACATCTAAGTGTGATCATTTTACAAAATAGACCAATGGGGCCGGTTCTATTTTTTTGGATGTAAGCAGCAGATATTTTTGGATTCAAAGGACCTTAATTTGCTTTCATTTTCTACAACCTCAGGTGTCCTGAACAAGATGGACAAAACTAATAGTGAAGTTTGAGGTGTCTAGTTTGCTTGAGCTCTTGATTGGAAAATGGGCTCCAGCCTGGTTAAGCTTAATTAGGCCTGAAATCTTGACCACCCAAAGTTTCTTAGTAAGTTCAACTATCTGTCCAGAAAGCACAAAATGTAGTAGCAAGGATGGCTTTAGGTAAGCCCAAACTGGTTCTTCAGTATTCCAAGTGGGACACCAAGTGGATGCACTAGATGATATTGATAAGAATCATTGCCCCGATTAAATAATTACGGGGGGCCTTTAGCCTATTTTTCAAGTTGAGTTTTCTGTTATGAGAAACCAAATTTGAATTAATCTGCCTCTCAGTCTTATCCTATTCCTTTCCCCCTTTACAGATAACATAACATTATTTAGTATTTTGATGTTTCCAAGAGGTAGTATGCCCCATTGGGAGCTCCATAGGGGGGAATTGGATCCCACGAAAAACATTGTTTATGGCACAGTCTCACCTGATATTTAGATCTGATCTTACATGCTACAGCAAAACTTCAGTCCCAAAGAAATACGATGGAAAGGCTGGAAGAGAAACTTCATGTCCTCCGGGGGGAAGAGAAAACAATCGTTTTCTTTTTGTTGTTGACATAATTATGGCCCTAAACTATCCTTTATGTAGACAACTCATGCTGATGAGAAAACCCCAACTTCCTCATTGACTTTGCATTCATGTCTAAGTGCTATCAAATGATAAAAGAATGCTTAATTAGTTGCTAAACTATACATGACTTTTTTCCCAAGTACAATTTTCCAGACCCAATAACTGAAGAAGTAAAAGAAAATAAAAAAGAAAGAGAAGGTGGATGTTGTGCAAGTTGAGAGATTTGTCCGAGTTTAGAAAGAAATCAAAGGAACAAGAAAGGATGCAATTTGCAGTTGATTGAGGGGTTGTTCTGTCTGATTTCTTGTTTTGAGTGAAAAGGTTCCCTAGCTGTGATCCATTAATAAAGAATCAAATATAGAGAAAGGTCCTAATTATTTATAAGAGGTTCTGTAGGTGCAGGGTATGTCCTAGGCCCACTCATTACACGTAGTTGCGATACAAAGGGGGGCTCTTTTGTTTCAGTTACTATTCACGGGCACGCACAGTTACAACTTGCTTCCATACATGTAGATCATGATCCTACCCAGGTGATTCAAGCCACACCATTTTTTCCAAATTATAGAAGCTAGTTTGGTCTTAGCGCCTCCCTTTTAATAAAATTTTAGAAAAAAAAATTAAATAACTTTTAAAAAAGAATTTTTAAAAAAGAGTTTATGAAAGAAAGTAATTTGAAATAAATAATTATTTATATAGTTATTTCTAAAAATATTTTTATTATTGATAAATTATAAAAAAAATATATAATTATTAAATATATGAAAGATGAGAGAAGGTGTAGAAGAAAGATGAGAGAGGGTGTAAGAAAAAATAAAAATAATATAGTAATTGGTTAATTATAAACTCTTTTACTATTCCATAAATTACTCTGATCAGTTTATCTAAAACCTTAATTTTAAATTATAGTTTGATCTAAAAGTTCTTTTGAATAAATATAGTTGTTTATTTTAAATTTTCTAAAAATCTAGATTTTACCAAAACTTAAGTTTAAAACTTAGGTTTTGGTTAAAACAAAACACCCACTTAATTATAAATATCATATCTCAATTAATTTTATTTTTAATATTTATAAGTTTTTTTTAAAATAAATTACTTAATTTATAAATTAACATATGATCTAATATATTTTAAGAATATTATATTATATTTACTATAGTTAAAGAATTTAAATGACTTTTTTAATATATTTAAATTAATTAAATAATTTTTAAATTAAAGATTGAAATAATATAATTTGGTAATAAACTGTGTCATTTATCATAAGCGTATGGGATAGAAATCTAAAATCTAATTAGAGACTACGCATAGCATAACCAGATTCATGTATATATATAACGGTTTAGCATTTACGTTTCTTTTTATAAATCACATCTAAATTATCATCAACATCAATTAATATATCTATAAAAACTATTATAACAAGTCATTTATAAGTTATGAATAGTTCATTTACCACATAACTCTGAGTAAACGTGGTTCTAGTGATTTGGACAAGATAACTAAGCTAGTTGAAACCAAAATGTAGAAATGAAGTTTGGAAGCAATGATGTGACAGAGTTGAAGGCACAACTCCTTCGTACGCCCTACTTTGAATCTATGCATGCTTGTTCATTGCACTTTAACATCACTCATTCTCCACTCAATATGTCTCAGCGCAACGCAGTTTGTAGTTGGAAGTAGAGTTATTGGAGATTATTTAGGAAGTTTGATTATTGAATTTATAAAGTTCATGTAGTATAATTAAAGTGAAGTAGTAGGCTCTTTTAAAATTAACTTCACACATAAGAATTAAGACAATTATTTTTTAATATAATATTAAAAATATTATTAATGTGTTATTAATTCTAGACAAATATATTTTATTATTATTTTAGATATAGATATTTCTTGAGCTATCATAAAAAATAAAAATATAACATATAGATAGAAATCGTAACATATTGATAAATGCTCTTATAAAATAGTTTTTTTTATCCTTTATATTTGAGACACTTTATTGAAGATGAGTGTTAGATAAAAAATCTCCTTATAATTTAGTTTTTTTTTTGTTTATTTTCACGTTTACCCTCGTTAAAAAAAATAAATCATTCTCTCTCAATTGAACGGATCATCTCTACCCAGTGGCCAGTGCTGGGGTTCACACCTCAACTACACTACAGGAATCTTTATTTTTTTTATAAAAAAATTTAAATAAATTTAATATCAATTTCTTAGCAGAGTATAACTTTAAAATTTAAAAAATACTTACAATAAATTTATAAGATCGTTTATTAAAAAAAATATGATAATAATAATAATTAAACTCATATTCTTATAAAATAAGAATATATTATTTAACATTTTAGTTAAACCTGTCAAGATGATAATCTATTAAGCCTATATATTAAGATATATAGAGAAACCTTTGAATGATAAAGTCTACAGATTTCTTACTCAAGTCGTCTGAATTTCCCATGCAAAAGCACTGCCCCCGTGCAGTCCCAGGTACAGTGACTATTCTAGAAATCAAAAGCCTGAAAATTCGAATACGATGCCATGTTTGGTCTCATTCAGTAAGAGAAGCTAAAGAAATGTTTTGGACAACGGATTACAGAGAGGCTAATTAACTCATCAAGATGACTACTTGCTTGTTTGATTTGTTTTTAATAAGCACACGTTCATAACAAAATTGCTCCAGTTACACTTACCTCTTAAACCGTCATATTGGGTTTCAAATCACCATTCCCAACACGTACTACGTCGAAACAAACTAGACAAGAAGAAGAAGAAGAAACAAGAAGTTGTGATGGGCTCGAAAACGTCATTATTGCTAGCGAATCTGCTCGCTTGGTGAACAAAATTATTCTGGGTTATCGTGTTACTTACTCGGGGTCCATTCCAAAATGATATTCAAGAAATTAGGTTAGTTTTAGATTTGACGCGAGACATTAAAAACATTTATATAATTATACGATCTCTAATAGTATTGGATTTAAATATTACCAGGATTTGAACTTAATTTAACCATAGTGCATGTTTTGACAATTGTAAAACTATAATTTTTTAAGCGTTTTTGGCTTAAAATTTAATTTAATTTTTTTTAAATAAATAATTATATTTATTTTAAAAATAAATGAGACTAAATTATAATTTAAAATTAAAATTTTTAATAAACTACTAAGACTAGCTTCTAAAGTAGTAAAAGAGATTATAGATTATTTAAATATTATTTTACTTTTATTTTTTCTTACATCATTTCTCCTCTATTTTATTTTTTATCCACTCTCTCTCCTATCTCCTATCACTTTTCTTTTATCTACTCATTTTCATCTCTTATATCTCTTTTATTTTTTCTACTATATCTCATTTCTCATATTTTTAATAAAAATATATTTTTTAATTATAAAAATCTTTTTAGTAATAACTATCTAAATATTTATTTATTCAGAACTATTTTTTTTTATAATTTTTTTAAAAAAAATTCTAAAAACTGCTTAAAAAAATTTATAATCTTTTTTTTAATTTTTATCCAAATATGCCTATGGTCATTTATTTATTTAAGAAAAAGAAAGAAACATATGCTGTGAGTTTAGATGATCTCTTGGCTTCAAAGTTCTATGAGAAAAAAAAAAACCATGTGGTATAGCAATTCCTGCCGATGGAGGAAAGCAACGGTGAACATAAGAGAGAAACTGCCAAATCAAATAATGTGTATGTGGAATTAGATATACAGATAAGGATACCCTTATTCAAAAGTTTTTGTTTGGTAGTTGAAGTTTCATAATTATTAAACTCAAGTTGTTGTTACTGTACTCTCTACCATTCGTCTTCTGCCACGTGTTTAAACCCCAATGCTTCCACAATTTTAAAGATATTTTAGATTATACATTTAAAGAAACCTTAAAACTCACGGAATTAGGTTATTCAAAAACACTTATTTATATGGTGGCAAAAAGAAAAGCTTATTTATATAAATAAGAGTTATATATAACTCAATATCTTATTCTTATTTTTTTAATCTTATTTATAGTATAATTTTACCCATAATCTTTTTAATTTTATACAATTTTATCCATAATATTTTTAATTTTATATAATTTTTAGTATTTGAGAAATATAATTATGTATAAAATTGTACTAAATAAAAAAGATTGTAGGTGAAAGTGTATTGAATTAAAAAAATTATGTATAAAATTATACTATAAATAGAATTAAGATAATAAATATATATAATAAATAAGACTATAATATTGAGTAACATATATCTCTATATAAATAAATCAAACATGTATTTTACAATATGATTCACTTTTTAATAAAGGATTATGTTTAACGGTATTGTCACTTTTAAGGAATTAATGCAATAAGAGTGATAGAAAAAAATGTTTTCTGAAGTGATATTCTCATTAACAAAAGCGTAAAAGAGCTTAAAGCAGACGTAAGATAAACAATATATTTAATATAGAATTTGTATGCATAGAAAGATTCCGCATGAGTAATGCCAATCTGGTACATAGATTACAGGACAAGAATATACTAGTGATATTTCTACTGAAAACATAGATTTGGCAATGCAGTGAGAAAATAGAACTAAAACTGAAACACAAACCCAGAATATGTGCCTCTAAACTTATAAAAGACTCTCAAATTTGGTCAATTTTTCAGGGGGGAAGAAAGATTAACCACACTAATTATCAATTAATTATTAATTAATTAATTAATTAGAAACTCCATTGACCAGTTCCATGAAACGCTGGTAAGATTCAAGTCTCTGCAATCTCATTTGATGATTGAAGTTCTTGATGAAAGCTTCGGCTCTCTTGTACAATTCTTCTGGACTCATCGATTTCTCCCTCCTCAACGAGGCCGCATTGTTGAAAGTTTCTGACTTTCTCAATTCCTTCTTAGCCCAAGCCGCCGGATCGCCGTCGTCGTGGTCATCTTCGTCATCCTCTGCTTTAACATCTCCTTGGATTAACAATGGCTCTGCTTTTCTGATCGTCGCCATCCCAGTGTCACTCTTCTTAAGCACCGGCGTCACCGTCTTCCCCTGCCCCTCCATGATCGCCCTCCACCTCCCATCAAGCGAGTCATCAGAATCCGGCGATAATTCATTGCTTACGTTCTTTTCCGGTGATGGGTCAACCGGACACAAAACAGTGTCTTTAACAACCTTTGTTTCTTCGCCCTCATCGTCGTCTTCTTTTTCTTCATTCGGTTGACTGCTTTGGTTTTCTGGCACGGATTGGTGGGTGGCGTCTGAAACATCGTGTTCTGTAATGGCGGCGGAGATCGTTGTGTGCTTGGGATCATCGGGTGGAGAATCAGAATAAGGTAAGCTTTTGTGGTTGAAGTTGGAAGAAGCAACAATGGTGATAATGATGAAGTTGACGATCACGTAAACAAAAGGCGGCGAAAGTAAGGTTCTTGCAGAAAACCAAAGACGAGGAACGATGGAGGCGACGAGGTTAAATGTAAATGGGATTACAGCCACTTTCAACAAAACTAGAGTGGATAAAACCCCCATGGACATAAGAACAAGCTTCGATGCCCATATAGCTGTTTCAAATCTGTTCGATTTCAACAAAGATGGGTTCGCAAAAAGATCCATCGTTTGAAAAGAGGATTCAAATGGGTAAACAAAAAGCAGGAACTTTCCTGGAAAATTCAGACGAATGAATCTTGGGTCTACTTCAAAACTAAGTTCTATTCAGCTGTCAAAGAGATCCAACATTACCAACAGTGAATTCTTAAAAGACGTCCGAAAAGGAAAGATTATGAGATGAATGAAATGAGGAAGAAGATGAAGAATGGATGGATGGATGGATCCAGAAATAGAAACAGGGAGGAATGGGGGAGCAGAAAGAGAAGGGGATGAGAAAGATTGGGATTTGAGAGGAAGCTATAAAATTTGAGTACAGAGAAGAGAGAGCTTTACAGCTTGGGTGTAATAGGAACACACACAACTTTTTGAGGAGTTTAATCTACAAAGCTGGAAAACCCAAAAAAAAAAAAACAGAAAAGCATAATGAGGGAGTAGTGTGGTGTGGCGTGGTGTGGGAATAGTACAGACTAGAGATGAGAGAGGTAATATGAAGAGCATTTAAATGTGCAAAAAATAGTATAATACTGTGAGGTAGGCACCAGGCAGGCAGGCAGGCAGGCTTGATGAATTTCCCACCGTTGGATGCTCCAAAACAGTTCAATTTATCTCGGCCTCTCGTTTTGAAAAAAGGAAAAAAATTAAAGACGTACTCCCTCCGTGACAATATCTTACAAACTATTTCACATCAACTGAAAAATATTAATTATAAAATATATTTATTTTATTTTTATTAAAAAAATAATTTTTAAATATGTATTTATTATATATCATATCTTTTTTTTTATAAAAGGTAAAGGTAGAAAACAATTATTAATTACCCAATCAACCTTCTTTATTTAAAACTAAAATTTATTTTTAAAATATTTCTTATATATTAGATTAGAGAGAGTAGTCTTTTGAGTTTTAACTCATTCTCAGCGTGAGTTAAGTCTAGCATAAATAGATAGTTTTATCTCATTCTCAACGCGATTAATTAATATTTAAATTTTTATTAAAAAAATATTTATATTTAATATACAACAATAATAATTATTCACAAAATAATCCATATTAAGTATTTCATTTGGACCAATAATGGGCTAGCACCTCACAAAGTGATTAGCTAATATTTAAATTTACACTAAGAGTAATAAACATATTTTATGTGTGATAGTATCTTAAATAAAATTGTTTACATTAAGAGAAATAATTATATTTAACAAAAAAAAATCTCACAATATTCACAACAAAAAAATATTTAATTATCTTTCCTTTTGGATAGACCCTGAAAGGAGAAAGAAGGCTAGAATGCCCATAGTCATATATTATTAAATTCATCCAACTTGAGAGTTCAGTACCTATTTTAGGAACATTCGATGCCAAAGTCATTGTATGGATAAGTTGTCAATCCTAAATTGAACTATATAAGTATTATTAGAATTAATCTTTATTTATATATATTTAAACTGAATATTTTATAATTAAATAATCAAAATCATTTTCAGTAGAATGTGAACTGCTTCATATCTCATGATTATGATAGTGCTCATTTGTTTTTTTTAATTATCTCCCTCTAAATGTATAATTTTTGTTTAAATGCACTATATTTTCACTGCCGGCTGTTTTAATGCTATATATACCACCACAAAAGAATAATCATCCACAACTAATTCTGTCTTGTTTATTCTTTATACTAAAAAATAATTCTCCATTAATTTGCCATCCTATTTTAATTTCAATATTAAATTTTGCATGATTTGGATTTAAATTGGTTTATTCATAACATGAGAATTCTTGTTGACCTTTTTGTAGTTCAGAATCGTGCTAGAAGTTATTAAATATGGTGTGATAGTTTTTAAAATAATAATTAAAAGAAATCTTACACATGGATCTAACTCTAAGGAATAAGAGCTATGAAAGGGCATTCCAACCTTTTCACATTTAATAATTATAAAATCCCCATTGAGTAAAAATGTGTATGTATGAGCTTGCTTCTTCCCCTTTTTTTGGTAGGAAACAAAAAATAATGGATAGCTTAATACTATTTTTGAACATAATTATAAATATTAATTGATTTTTTAGATAAATTAAAAAAGATAAATAAATTAATTGATTATAAATAATAAAAAAATTAATTTATTAATTTAAATAAATTAAAAAATATATAATATAAATTTATATTGAGGAGGAGTTGAATTTAATTATAATTAGTTAATTTATTTTATTTATTTAAAAATTAATTAATTTTTATAATTAAGATAAAAAAAATAATATTAGGTGTTCCAAAAAACCTGCATCGTGTTGCTTTGTAGCTAAAGTGTAGATTGCTAGATGTGTATCTATGGTCCACAATTCTATTTATTGCTTTGCTCTTTTTTCATTAAAATTACATCTTTGTCTCAAAAAGTCTCTGGGTTTATTAGACGTCATCTACCCTGCCCCCTTTGTCCTTTTCCCCACCTTTATTATTGAATATTTTTTTCTTCTCCTGGTAATGTGTAACATAAGGGTTATATTTTGAAGAAAATTTGATAGAAGCATATTCCTCCAACCTGTGCTTTTTGTTGTACCAAGGAAAAAAGAAAATTAAAAAACTGAGATAAGAATGAGGGAATCTTCAATTGTATCGATCTTTGGTTAAGACTATTTTTTTTATATAATTTTTTTAAATAAAATTATTTTTATCTACAATTTAAAAGTAGGATATTTTCTTAAATATTTTAACTAGAACTATAATAAAGTAGTACCCTTTAGAGATCGAATATATTTTAAATAATCATATATTTTATCTCTTTTACCAATTAAATTTATAAATTATAGATAAATTCATCTCAATTGAGCTTTGATTGAGCCTCTTTGTTATGTATCTATAAGTTTAGTCTAATTAAAGTTGACTCTAAGTCACCCCTTATAATTTATTGTGTCAAAAAATATTTCATTAGCATTCCTGCTCAATCCTCTTACTCGTCGGCTATCACTTGGCATAAGATATTGATTTAATTGATGTTTTTATTTTATTAGTGTAAGGCGTAATTTAAGTTTATGAAAATTTTAAAATAAATTAGTATATTTATTTAAATAAATTTTTAGATTAAACTATGATTTAAAACTAAAATTTTAGATAAACTGGTTAAAATAGTTTATAGAATAGTAAAAGAGCTTATAAACTAACCAATTACTATATTATTTATACTTTTTCTTATACCCTATTTCCACCATCTCTCTTATTTTTTTTACACCCTCTATCTTTTCTTTTCTTATACCCTCTATCCCCTCTCTTCTCTTTTCTTATATTTTATCTCTTCTCATTTAATACTCATACACTTTTTCGTAATTTACCAATAATAAAAGTACTTATAAAAATAACTATTTAAATACGTATTTAGTTAAAATTACTTTTTTTTTCATAAGCTTTTCTCTAAAAGACTTTTTTTATAAGCTGCCAAAATTTTTTTTTTCATAAACTCATTTCTAAAATCTTATCCAAACACACACTAAATACCATATTATACTTTATTTTCTTAATTTTTTAAAATTTTATATGATTATTCTAACTATATATGTTACTTGTAAAATTGGTAGTTATTTAATATAATTTTGTCTTATATAAAAAAGATATTAATTTACATATCATGATCTAAGGATGGAGTTACAGATTTATTATTTTAAAAAATAAACAATTTTTTTTATCTCAACACCAGTGGATCACAATATAATGGTTAATATCCTTTAATTAATTAACCAAATTCATCATTTTATCTCATATTTTGCGCCCAATAAAGATACGTAGTTAGGCCATTATTATTACTTCCTCCATTCTTATTATTTAATTGTCCTTATTTGAATTTTTATTTTGCCATTAAATATGTCATATTTCAAAATTTAAAGTATAATTATCACTTGTTTTTAATAATACCCATGTTCACTTGTATTACATTAAATGTAGAGTAAATTTAAAAAAAAAACTTACATATTACATAAATTTTGTTTTTCTTTAATCTACGTGAATTTTTTATGAGGACAAATAAATAAAAATAAAAGGAAAATAATTTTAATTAGAAAATAGAGAAATATTATATTATTAGAGATATCTTCATAAAGATCATATTAAACATTGATAGAAGTTTGCAATATGTTTTATACTTCTTTACTTGATAACGAAATATATATTCTCATAATTTATTGCTTATATTTGATAACAAAACAAGTATTTAAAAAAAAATTATTTAGGTTTATTTGGGAATTGTTGATTAATATGGCATTCATGGTTGGTTGTCGTTTAGTGGAGGAATGGGGTCTGTGTGTTGTTTCCCAGGGAACATCCACCTGCCCGCCCTCCCAATCCCACTTTATCTTAAATAATACACTTTCTTTTTTTAGTATTTTTGGATATTTTTAATATTCTCCAATTATTTTCTCCTCTCTTTTTTGACCCCCAAAAAAAAAAGACTTGGATGAATTGAGCACTTGAGATGAGAGCGTCTCCCCAAAAACACCCAAATAAAAGGCATTTAATAGTTTTAATTTTCTAAAGAATATTTAATATTTTTATTTTATATATATCTATATTTAATGAGAGTAACACCAAAAACACCCAAATAAAAGGCATTTAATAGTTTTAATTTTCTAAAGAATATTTAATATTTTTATTTTATATATGTCTATATTCAATGAGAATAACGAAAGATTAATATAATATTAAAATTTAATATAATCTATAAGAGTAATATAAAAAATTTATTGAATTTTACAATAAATTTAATGATTTTAATTGAAATATAAATTAGTTAAAAATAACTTATATTTTAGATATATAAGAGAACATAGACGATTAATTATTTATTAAAAATTTAGTGAGTTTAATATTTCAATCTTAAGATATTTGTTGATAATAGGAAACACATTTTCCTTTTGTTGCGTCTAAATCGCAAAATCATATCCTCCACCGTCAAAATACAACAACCTCGTTAAATAGTATAAAATTTGTAACAAGTTGTATTAGTTATTATGACTTCTATGCAATTCTTCAATGTATTCAATAATAAATAAAATGATATTTTGGTCAAAATTGGACTTATATGATAATTATATTGAAGAAAAATGAATAATTATTGAAAAGCTAATTAACTTGCGGGGTGTTATTATTACGAAGAAGAGGTTGACGTGAGGGATAGATCTCTGCATGAATCATATCGCAAAGCACCAGAATGAGATCCATATCCATCTCATCAATAGCGACACCATTTTGATCTTCTTTCTTTCTTTAATGACATCATTATCATCATTATTACCCTTCTTAATTTATAAACATACGAGTTGAATAATTAATTTATAAAAATTAAATAATTATTTTAAAATATATCATTTGATCATCTGAGTGAAAACTACATTCTGATAAAAATAGGAATAATTTAAAACAAATTAAAATAGGATTGAGTTTAATTTTTATATGTCCTTCTTGCTTTTGTTATCAATTAAACTCAAATTTAATAATTAGTCATAAATAGTTCTGGTTAATTGTATGTACTTACATCCATTGAAGGCAGATCATATCACTCACCATTCAATTGTAGACTTTGTTCATCATTGAGTTAGAGAATATTGATTAATATTGAAAGTTAAGCCTTTTTTATATATTTTTTTCACAGTCTTCCAAATAATAATATTATTTTCTGTATTAATTCCTTTGATTCTTCATATTTCTGTCTCATTCTGTTCAAAATTAACAATATTGTGTGGCAAACATCTTTTTGCATCTTAATTAAAACTTTTTATTTATACTTTTTTGAATGAAATTGAATGACAATATACTAACCTTCTAAAAAAAATATGGATGGTTGTTATTATAACTCCCTTAATATGGTATATTAATTCACATAATTTAAAGTCATGAATGTGATTAACATGAAAATTTTCTATTTAAATATGAGCAAAATCAAAACTTTATTCTATTTTTAGACAAAATTAATAACATAATCATCTCTCATTAGTTCTAGTAAAATACTCAGAAGTCTCTTATAATATAAATTGGAGGGAGTACACTCATAATTAATTAAAGAAGATTATGTATAAAGATATTATCAAATTTTATTGGTTAAATGATTAATACAAATTGAAGAAATGGCTTATTAATTAAAAAAAGAAAGATGAAGAAAGAGACAAGAACAAGAAATTTTATGTTGTTTGTTGAATTGAGGATTACTATGAGAAGGGGGTGTGTTTAGCAATCTTGTCCTTTGACATTTGGAAGAAGATAATGAATTTTCCTTGAAATTATGTGGAGATTTCTGTTCATTCTATCATGTTTTGTCTCCCAATTTAGTAATGCTTCCCATGAACTGTCATTTGTCAATTACCTAAAACCCTATCAACCCCCATTAATTATTTAAAGCCATAATATCCCATTCTCACATTTTATTTTTTTCCCTCCACTTTCAAATATTTTTGTGACTTCTATATGCCCCTAAAATTATGATACTTATATAATAATAAGTTACTATAACAATATTTAATGAAAAAAATATATAATTTTCATAGAGTTTGATGAGAAATATTTTGTTTTAAAAGAATAAAATATATTTGGTCATGTTAACATGAGAAATTGCTGGATTAATAGGACTGTGTTTGGATTTATGTGGAGGGTCAAACAAAGATTTGCATGTTCCCTATAAGAATGACTTCATTTTCAAATTTCAACTAGGCAGACATGTTACATCTTTAGCACTACTGCTATATATAAGGCCAAGTCTCAAGTGCGGCTACCAATTTGGATGGAATTATTTATTTGTTTTTTTCTTCCCATTTTTTATTTATAGTTATTCATTCCTCATAATCATTGAAGCTGGTGTCCCTTTCAGAAAACGAGTTTGTCTTTTTGAGATTTCTTCAACATTCATCCACTTGAAGGCAAACTTATACACACACACACACACCTTCACTCCCACAAAAAACAACACTGCTTGGTTTAATTTAGTCTTGACTCAAAGAAATTTAGTTTTAATTTTGGGATAATAAATTAGTAATTTGAGCAAATTAAAGCATATTAATTGATTGATTGAATGAATGGTGTTGAAGGAAATATTTTAAATGTTTTGGGTGGGAAAAAGATGGATATATCTAAAGCCAAATAAGAAGGAAAAGTAATCATTTGGGAATCTATCTTATATATGTAGTATCTTTAGTGGACGTGCTTTTATTAAAATGTTCTTGATGGTTAAGTTCTAAAAAAATTATTTAAAAATTTTATTGATAAAAAAAATTGTGTTCAAATAATGATACTAGCTACATATAAATTCTTTAAAATATTAATAATTTCTTGTGTATAAAAATATAATTAGTATTAATTAAAGATTTGAAAAGTTGGCATTTTTAAGAATCTATATATGGACTTTTTGGAGGGTGGGTTTCAATCTAACCCTATAGCTTCAAAGTGTGTAGGGTTATTATGTATGATGCGTTTGATGAGGGAAAGTGAGGGAGCACAACAGTGAAAGCAAAAGAAGGGAAATGGGTGTAATGAATTGAATGGTGGAAAGGGGGCCGCACGCCATTCAACACATCGTTTGTCCCCTCCAACAACACTCAATTGCCCTTTTGAAATGCAAACTAACCATGTAGAATCGTTCGGATCAATTTTAACACTCTTTTTACTAGAGTTTAACAAGTAAAATGGTAAAAATATATAATTATTTATAATATATTTAATTTTTAAAAAATATTATTTTGTTATAGTTTAAATTATGATATTTGAAAAGACATACTAACTATTGAGTATCTAAATTTACACTTAAGGGTAATAGACAATCTGCCCTACCTGATATTGATATCGTTTAGGAGAAAGAGAAATTTCACTCTACCTTTAGATCGTGAGTGAATCTAATCATTTTTTAAAAATTTTTATAAAAAAAAAATTTAACAGTCATCAAATTTGCTTTATATATTACCTTGAGTAAAAGATTAGTTAAAAATTAGTTATTTATTGATTTCTTAAAATATTTTTTAAAATTATTTACATTAAAAATTATTTCTTTAATAGAAAAGTCTTTTAATATATGTGATCAATATAAAGAATTTAAAAAATAATTATAAATTATAAAAAATTTAAAATTTAAAATTAAAATAAATTTTTCTCTAACTATTATATTTATTATAGGAAGGGATGTATGTGTATGTGTGTATTAATAACATGGTTGGTTCCAATTAAATGGGAATTCATATATTCTTAACCAATAGATTTGCCATATATCAGTAACCATTAAAACCAACTAAGTTCATAGTAGCTTGACTCATTAAGCTAAAAGGTAAAAGATTGAAACAAAGTTAACAATAAACAAATAAATAAAAAAGAATGTATTTTGTGAGCACAATGTCTTAAAAAAAGATTTAATTATTAATTTTTTTAAAATAATATAAATTTATTATTAATTTTTATACTAAAATTTATTATTATTAACTCTTCTGTTATTATTAAAGTTTTTGAATAATTAAATTATTTATTTAGAATCTTAGTAATTCCCTCTAGTCTCACTTGTGATTATTATTAGTAGTGGCAACAAACCTATTGCCACCCCCTAAAGAATGTGACCACCTTCCATATATTGTCTCTCTCTCTCTCTATATATATATATGTCTCCATCCCATAAACATCAGATAGGATCATAAGATCATTAACCAATCTAAATTATTCGGTTTATTGTTCATTTTATATAGCCTCTCTCTCCTTCCATTTCATTTTAAGTCAAAGCTAAATTCACCCAAAATTTTATACCCATATAAAATACTATGAGACAAGCAATTTGTTTTTACATATTCAGACATTTTTGTGCCAACAAATTTATGCAAGTTAAGAGGAAAGAGCAATCAATCATTATTATTGACCCTCCTAATTTTGCCTAACCCTTTTCCTAATCAATCCTCACTTTTCAACTTCTAAGCTCAAATTAAGACTCTCTCTCTCTCATTAATTATCATATTTCAAAATATTTTTTTTTGAGAAATACTTAGTGCCATATCATCTTAACTCTATCTAATCAAAATATAATAATTAAGTTGATGACTCTTATAAAAAAAAATTCATGATTTATTTTATTTTTAAGAAAAATAAATATTTTAATTTAGAAAAAAATAAAAACTCATATGAACCAAGATTAAAATAAAATAAAATATAATATAAATTATTTTAGATGAATCATCAGCTAATTAAAATTAAAATGTATTAAATTTTAATTAGATAAAATTTAGATGATGGAGTGTGGAATATGCAAATATTTCTCTATCTTGTTCTTCTTCTTTTTTACATTAATTTAGTCCTGAGAATATTCCCCTCCATACATAAATAAATTGCACTTTAGCAACAAACATGTATGATTTGGGGTGGGTTTGTGAAGAATAACTTGGTTACCTAATTATATTCTCAATTCAACATATTTTTTAAAAAAGAAATTATTAAATTGCTTCTTTCTAATATGTCACTTTCATCATGAACACATGTCATTACTGGAAAGGGTTGGTGTTGGGTGTACTATACCCATTGGATTTATTGCTAAATTTTAATGGGAAAGGCCAATGTCTGGGTTCGAAGTTCAAACCGCAACACATTTTTTAGACTCCAAAAAATTATCTTGTAAACTATTTAAATTGAAGAATTGACTGGAGATATCTTCTGAATTTCAAACAAAATTCCAATAATGATTATTTTTTTAAAAAAAGGAAGTAAGCAAGTGTGTGTAGGGGGGATGTTCTTGCTAATTATAAGGATTTTGAATTTTGGATCAGCTAAAACATCCTTATCAACAAATTGCATGAGACAAGAAATAAAGGATATTATCAATTAGAAGTGATTTTGCATCCAATGGATCCTCAAATCTGCACATGATATTGTCGGTTTCGATGTCAATTGTTGATATTTCATTATATTTATGTGTGTGTGTTATTCTATCATCCATCTATTCCTTAATATAATGGACGATTTCCCAAAAAAAAAAGAAGAAGCATATTTTGATCTTAGTTTCCCGGGAAAATGCTCGGAAACATCAATCCTCACAACATTTTGGTCCTACAATCTCCTCATATACAATGGACTGTGTATGTGTGTATGATTTTGGTAGGCTTTGTGAATTATTGTTTGATGGGCAGCACTTATCCCTACACGCGAACCGATGATTGTCACTTTGTTTTAATTTTTTAAAACATTACTTGAAGTCATCCTTATTTATAAATATACAAGTTGGTTTCGCATTTCAAACATCGCTCGAACACATATATTCCCTCTAATTTTTCCGAGAATAATGCATGCAATAGAGGTTCAAGGCAAAAAGACAATGAAATGTTTTAACTACGCTAGTACTTGGCACTATGCCAATTGACAATAATTGTTTACGCTTAAAATAATAAAAAAATATGGAGAGGTTCTATAGCGCTAAAATCCGAATGAACTATAAAGAAATTAGGCTGCCATTCTACATTAATGAAGGCTATAATGGCTGGTTCCCGTTTAGTTATAAAATTAAACTAAGATCTAACAAACTAGGAAACTGGAATACATAATAATATAAAGAGGAGCTTTTGGTTGGCGCAGAGCCAACAGCACATTGATATTTTTATTGGGAAACGTAATGATTGCAACGGATTAGATTAAAAGAAAGATATTGCAACGAAGTGATTCCTCGGATAATATGGCATGGAGTTAATATATATATTGAAAATTACTACGAAAGTCGGGATGGTAATTGTAAAGGTTTAATATGTGTGTGTGTGTGTGTGTGTGTGTGTGTGTGTGTGTACCAGTAATCACTAGTAATAAGATGATTTGGGTAAGAGGCAGGCTTGAAAGGCAAAGGCAAGTGGATATACCATTCCCTGGGCCTCCTTTCGCTCAACAATGTAAATCCCAAATTGGATAGAATTTAAGGGGGAACAAAACAGTACGGTCCAATCCAATAATAATAGCATGATCCACACAGTACTTTATTTCAATACCCATCACATAACATGAAAGCAAGATTCAACATAAATACACCCATTACACTAGACTAAGTGCCAGAACTAGGCTGAGGCTTCGGAAACATTCTGAGTCCACCATGGAACCTCCTGCAACATAAGTAGCGTTAAGATAACAGGCAGCCGACTGACCTCAGTCAAAAACAACTACACTCCTTTTAACAGTCTAAAATCATTTCTTACAACGCTAAATCTAACTACATACTTCCATACAATATCACAAAGTAACAAAAGACAATGAACAAAAGAAAAACATACCTCTTGGCAGATTAATCCAACTGAGTATTTTCCCCTTCATCAATGCTATGCACAATCACAGAGACAGATTGGCGCAACCGATTCTAAAATGCAGAAAAAAATTGTATTTAAATCACAAAAAAGATAAGTAGGCTCGTCCTACTCTCAAATCACAATGGAATAAAAAATAACCAATAGGCACTAGAACGAGAGAAAAATGTCAAAAAGACAATGGGTAAACGCAACAAGGACCAACCTTTGATGATATCAGGTTCCCTTTCTGATGCAAGCCCAATTTGATGCTCTCCTTTCGGAGTGGAAACAGAGTACAATGAACCTTCAAAATGACAGCGTCGATAAAGATATGTTAAAGACAGAAAGAAATGGTAAATATAGGTTGAAAATAAAAAAGGCACAGAATTTTATTACCTGATTTTCTTGGTGAGGATGGTGGCAACCGTTGGTGTTGCCCACAAGTGGGTGCACAAGACTGTGGAACAGAGTAGCTTGGATATGAGAGGAGCATGAAGAAGGCAGAGCATTTGGAAATTACAAAATTGTTATTCAAACAAAAGGAAAAGTTGTAACCAAAATGTTTTGTGCAACAACTTTGAAGTACAAGTCTAAGATAATGACAAATAAAAAGGATAATATTATATACCTTGATTGAGAATCAAATTTTCCATGCAATACCACAGGAGGAAGAGTCCAAGCAGTCGCAGCATGTGCGACCCCTTCACATACTGGTGCAGGTATTTTCACCTCCATCTCCTGCACCAGTAATGGGAAGTAATTCATTGATTGCTATTCAGAATCATCATACAGATTTTCATCATCAGAAAAGTCATCAAATGTCCTCATATCAAGCTGGTAGCGCAGAATCCCCCCTATACCACCAAAACCCCTGCAAAACTGTGAGCCCTCTTGTGATTTATTAGTGACAAACTCAAGAGAGCAGCCAAACCGTCTGTACTCATTGGCAAACCACTCCAAGAGAGACATCTTTTCCTGAACCTCATATTCAGCATTTCCAGAATCCCGAAAATTGTCCTGGTTGGCTTCTTGTTCCTTGTTGAAATGTTTTATAACAACTTCACCGCTAGTGCTGTGTTTCAGGACATATCTATTTATATCCAGACTTTCCCAGACAATAAGTATCTCAACTGCACCCATCTCCAGCGCTTTAAGAGTATCATCAACCCCAAAAACATACTTGCCAGTATCCTGACTAATCTCCTCAAAGTATTTTCCAATCAAGCGCTTCTCCTGGATAAACTTCACATTGGCCAGAATTTCTGATGACAGTTCAATAGCCTGATTGAAGCCGTTCTCCCCTCCGTAAGACACATCAACAACATTAAGTATTTTTGCCTGAAGTCGAGGGTCAAACATATCTGACTGGCTAAGCTCAGTTTTGAAGTCTGCTGAACCAGCAAGAATTAATCCTGAAACATTGGGCTGACTGGTAGCAGGATTAATATAAAACTGTGTAGCAAGCTCGGCAGTCTTCCTCACATAGTTATGACGCTTCTCCATCCGAAGACGGGCAAATCGTAGGGCTGACTGACCTCCTCTACCATGCTTCTTTGGCAGATCCACACTAAATTTATGAAGCACCTCTCTTGTATTGCCACTTAAGGTACCAAAAAGTGTGCCATTACCATCCATGACTATGAAACCAAACTTGTCATCAGATTCCAGAAGCTCATTGAGAGCTTCTGTATGAAACTTGTTGTCACAAAGATAGAGAGATGCATTGATAGGTCTAAATGGCTCAAAATCGATAGTCACCTTCTTCTCCTTTCCATCTTCTGTGACAATTGTCCCAGTATACAGAACAAGCCCATTTGGAGGAACCCTGTTATAAAGCTTAAGCCTCTGCTGAGCAGAAGTGATAGCACCAAGCACAGACTGCCTATTCACTCTGCTTTTTATGTTTGACGCAGTTCCAAACTCATCACCAAGCATCTTGGTGACACGAGATATCTGATCACGTGGAGGCATGATAAGAGAAATCATGCTTGTCCCATTTCCTCGAGCAGCCTCCAAGGCTTTGATCAATTTCTTGATCTTCCACACCTCAATGTTCTTATCGGTATCATGAGCATCGGCCATTTTCGAACAATCAGAATTTATAAACCTATTATGGAATAAAAGGAAATAATTAATCCACATCAATACAGCTTATGCCTAGTAAAAACACCAACAATAAAAATCATAAATTACTGAGCATAATGAAAACATATCACGTCATCAATTAAACCATCCAAAACTCACTATCGAAACATTAACTGTTAAAATTCCAAATGAAATAGTTCAATACAAAAACTCATGAAGGCTCCACTACATACTCGCCCAAAAACTAAAATAATTAGTCAAGATGGAAAGAAATCTCCCTCACAAATCAAATAATAAAAAAAATGTAGCTACCAAAACACTAATGGCTGAGAATCCAGGGTAAGCGAAACGAATCGTTTAATGCATTAAACCCATGCAATTAAGTTAAGAAAACAATAAAAATATTTTAAAAAAGAAATGAATCGTACAACTGTAAAACGTCAGAACCTGCTTACGAGTGCGGATCGGAACAAATAGATGAAAAATCGAATGGGTTTTTTCCTGATACATAAATTTGGCACAATTTGAAAGAAAATCACCCTATAAGAAGGCAGTTGCTATTCTAAATAAAGTGGCCCAACGCAGAAACACATGAAATCAAATAAACTAACATTAAAACAGAAGAAACATATTTCGACTTTAGTGCATGATCAGAGCAGCTAAAATTCAAAACAAAAATAAAAGTAAATAAAAATTCTCCGGAAAACCGAAACAACATGGAAGTCTCAAAATGAAACGACTCAGCAGAAAACTCATGCAATCATGTGAACAAAGAATCGGCGAATCGGAAAACATAAGAATCTTAATGGAATTGCAAAGCATGATCCAATGATCGGAGTGAGAGGCGGGAGTGTTAGAGGAAGAACAAAATTATGCAGCAAAGAAAGACAGAAATTGCACCTGTACACCAGCGAAGCATCAAACCAAAACAGAAAATTCAAAAAGAAAAAAGAATCGGCTAATACCAAAAACAAAAGAAACCAGATGATCAGAAAGCATGATCGGCAAACAGGTCAAATATGGAGAGAAAAAGATAAGAGAAAGGAAGAAGATACCGTAGAGCGGAGAGAGCGAGTGACGAAGCGGCGAGATACAAAAGAAGCGTTCTGTGCCCTAGCACGAAATTCGCCTTACTCAAAAGAACGATTTTATCTTTGATATGTGAAGGCTCCATCTATACAAATGTGGCTGCCAGTCAAGCACGATTGGTACGGCGTTATGGCTGTGCCAAACGGGATTTATCGACGGCCATTTGTCTCCTTCTGGAAATTACAATTTAGCCCCTGTTGAGGGTTAACCCTCCTGAACTTCCTGAACTTTTTGGTCATTTGGTCCTCGGGGATTCACAAAAATAGTTAGCGTAGTTAAGGTTTTTACGGGAAGGATTGATTTATATAGAATTTTAAAAAAATATATAAAAAAATAAATAATTTTAAAAAAAATTGGAGAAAGAAATTATAAAAAAAAATAATTTTGAATAAATGAATATTTAGATAGTTATTACTAAAAATATTTTTTTAATTAAAAAATTACTCAAAATGATATGATTTTATTAAAAATAAGAGAGAGGAGAGGGGAGAAAGGAAAGAGGGTAAAGAAGAGTGAATAAAAAAGAGAGAAGAGAAAGAGTGAAGAATAAAGAATAGAAAATAAAGAGTAAAAAGTAGAGATAAGATATTATAGAGAGGAGAGATATGGTAAAAAAAGTAAAAATAAAATAGTAATTGAGTAGTTTATAAATTTTTTTATTATTTTAATAATTACTCCTATTCATTTATCAGAAAATATAGTTTTAAACTATAATTTAATCTAAAAATATTTTTAAATAAATATGTTATTTGTTTTAAAAAATAAATAAATTATGGTTTAGATTTTCTAAACACACACAATATATGTATATTATATATATTTCCATATTTTGTGTAATCTTCTGCAAATATTTTATTTATTCAATTTTTATAAATTTTGGAAAAAATATCAATGTCAGTGTCCATCAAGAAGTAAACTGAATAAAGGGTGGGTGAAAGAGAAGGCGAATTTCTCGACGCAAATGTGAAAAGACAAAGATGCATTGAATCCATAGGATTGGCGTCTCTTCTTTTCTTCCTTCCTCTACTCACATTCTCATCTTTGACATAACCCCAAATAAACATATTCAACAAGAGATGCCACGTGTTCACAAGCATCACACTGCTCATAGGCTTCCTTTTTTGTGATGATCAATTCTCATACTCTAAGCATATCAGATGCTTGATGATCAGAAGGCTCCCACACAAGTCAAAGGAACATATTCCATCCACACAATTCTCCCTCACTTTTATTATACTCCCTCATTTCTAATTATAATTATAAAAATTAGATAAAATATTTAATTTAATCTTATTATAAATTTAAATTTATTTTATCTCATAAAATTATAATTTTATTCTCAAAATATTCATACATGATTACATATATTAAAGAATTTTATTAAAGATAGTTTAAAATGTACATGATTAAATAAAATATTTTAAAAAAATTAACAAACAATTATTACAAATAACTAATTTGTTTAATCTACCTAAATTAATTAAGTATATCTTATATTAAAAATAGAAAATAACATTTATTTTCAAGACTTATTACACATTAAAGAAATAAAATGAATATTAAAAAAATAATGATATTTACTATAATACTTTAATCCTTCTAAAAATATTATTTTATTCAAAGAATAAAATAGAAAGCAATTTTTTCCTTGACAAGACATGCCATGAAACGCAGGGAGCAGTAGCTCTCTTTTTTTCAAAAAATAAAAAATAATAATCACTATTCACGGGCTTATAAACTAATTATCAGTTATAACATATAAAAGGTTAGGGTAAAAGAAGACATAAATGAAAGAGGATGAGAAAAAAAACATAGACAAGAAAAGAATTCATGAAAGCTTAATTATCTTATCAAATCAATTTGTTTTTTAAAATTAAAATAGAAATGAATCATTATTTAACAATTAAAATTAATAATATTATCAGTATAAATAAAATTATACTATTTTAAATATTTTAATTATAAAATTATACTATAAATTATTTTAGAATACTAGATATAATTGAAAAAATATTTTAAATTATAAATTATTTTAAAATATTAAAATAAACTATAAATTATTTTAAAATACTAAAGGGCACTAGAAAATTCATAGTGCACTTTAACTCATAAAGATACATAAAAAAATGGCTTAGAAACTATTATAAAATTTTAAATACTTCTACCAACTAAATAGTTCATCAGTATTTTTTTCACAACCGGTTTAGGCGAGTTTGAACCAGATACTGGTTTTTACCCCAAATCTGGTCTCAGTTCGCCGGGTTTCCTGGTCAAACCAGGTCGGCTTTTTCTTGCTTGGGTTTCACATTGGAAACTCCTTTTTCAAAGACAAACATGGATTCATAATACACAACTATCAATGTAGTAAACATCAAATAAAGAAGACTAGTCACGTTTAAACCATCAGTTTGATTTCCCTATATGCGACGCTCAAATTCCTCAGAGAGAAAACTGTACTTACAATCCGAGAACATTAAGGAACCCAAGAAGGTAAAAAACAAATGTCGAATCCCGCTGTGTGCATATTCAAACTAACGGCAAAATTGAAAATGATATGTAACAGGCACATGCAATCTCTTATTAGAAAAAGCACAGCTACAAGAGAACTCAATTTTGTAGAGTTTAACGACAATTCTTGTTTTCCCAAATTCCATGGTTGGGAGTGTAGGATGCCATGACTAAATCTGCAAGACACTGGATCAATTTCACATGAAATCATAATCATCCATGTCATCGTACCGGTTAACGACCAAATCATCATCAGGTTTGTCAACGTGAAGCTGTTTTTTCTTGGCACCTGCAAAAGGCATAAGAATTTTGAATAGGCCATGAAAAAAGACTGAAAAAGTAAATCAATATACTATATTAACGCTAATATACATACCTGTCTTCTTTTTGCCAGCATTGGCTTCTTTCTCTGCTTTTATCTTTTCATTTGCAATTGCAGTGATTGAAGATGCAAGTTCTTTTGCATCAGCTCCTTTCAATGAAGCCATTGATAATCTCATCACTGACTTCAATAAAGTACCGTAATGATAACTTTTCTGCATTACATCAATAGGGAAATTAGGATGCCCCTCCAACAAAAGTATTTTATGAGGAAATGTGGGAAGTGATGTGAAAAGATAATTTCTGATATGAACTAGTGAAGAGAAAACAGAGATTTAGGGATTTGAGAGAGAAAGATAGGATCAGAGAAGACAAGAATTAGGGAGTCAAGAAGAGAAGAGAGACGGGGGAATATAAGAGAACACAGGGCAATTCTGAGTAATACATTCCATCATCAATATGAATCTGACACATAGAGCTCATAGGCTATTTACAGAATCCTATCTAATCCCCATCGGCTACTTCGTGCCAAAGCAAACACTAATCTAATTGTAATTCTTATGTACCACAGTAATTCCTTATCTTAACCACCCTAACAGCTAGTTATTAACTAAAATATAAACATTTATTATGACGATACATCAGGAAGATTGATATTTTGGGGGGAGGAGGGGGAGGCTGAGATAAAACTTGTTGACTCACCTCGAAAGGACGGAGCTTATGTGAGATGAGCTCTGCATATTCCAAGAAATCATTCTCGGATTTGGGAATAAAATTGTCAAGATTCTTTTCATCACCTCTTGCACCAAACAATTCTCTGGTGGACTTGTAATCCGCTTCCTCAACCAACCTGTGATAGAAGGAAAAGTTAAATTAGAAACAGTGTAGATTTTATAAATACAGCTTTCAAAAACAGGTTCCATCATTTAAGAGCAGCAGCCACAGAGCCCATTAAGAATAATAATATTCAGCAGATCATTATCACAGTCAATGTTCAGTGAGCAATTTAAATGTCAACAGTTTGATTCTTGCCATTGCCCAATGCTCATAATTAAAAATTAAAGTTTAAGCATAATTCATGCTTCAAACCCCAAGAATTTTCACCTGAAGGGGCATATTAGAAAATAGATGTTATGACAAAACTATTAATGAACCTTCACTCAATGGTTTCATTTAGTAGTAAGTTGCTCTTGACAGTTTAAAACTTCATTACTCAATGTTTCATTTTATTTTACTGCTAATTGGTGGAATCGTATATCATCTGGATAAAAAAATAGTGGATTAAAAAGATTACCCCTAATATTTCAACCTCCAACCTATATTTTGGGAACCCATTCAAGTTAAACTTACCCAAACAACCAGGGGCCTATCTCCATGTACAATGTACATGTTGTTGGCATTTCTTTTCTTTTTTCTGTAATAGACTAGCATATGTAAATGCTATGATGACTATATTCTTTGTTCCCAAAACAAGGCATCTATAACATCATACCTTTGTTGGCGAAGCTTTTCAGCCACAGGATCCAAAATTTCTTCCTTTACTGGTTCTACGTTTTTCCCCTTTTTAACGCTAGCTTTCTCAGAAGCCTTCTTAGAATCCTTCTCAGTAGATTTCACAGCAGTTGCTGCTGGTGCCACCGGTGCCTGACAGATGTTAAACCAAAAGAAGGGGGGTCAGTAACTAAGCAAACAGACCATCATTTGTAAATAGAGGCCAAATCACTTCATTGGAGTAATAAACTAGCAATTTACTCAACTTTATCATATCATCATATTTTAGAACTATATACTCTATTTTATTAAAATCTAGATAGAAAAATCAAGGAACACCATGTAACAGAGAAGGTTGAGGAATGATATGTTAGTGTACTATCTTAAGCAATAAGAGTAAAATATCAACTTTTGTATTGCAATACTAAAGAAGCATGCATATCAGAAGCTGCTAGAATAAGTCCAAAAAGTGAGCCATATCCACCTTTTAAAAGACTGATGCGTGATGAATGAGCTACACTACTGTCATCAATAATTTATATATAGTCATACCGGGGCAGGTTCAGGTTCAGGTTCATCTTCATCTTCCCATGAATCCTTCACATTATTTTCATCTACGTCTTCATCATCCCATTTACTTTTAGATTGCTCCTTTGAAAGAAGAGGTGGAATGTGCTCTTCCTCTGAAATAACTGAATCTTTGTCAGATTGAAAAACAATATATAAACAACAGAAGAAACACAATACACATGGGTCAAATTATTATTATATTTTGAGAAAATACGGCTTGTTATAGTCTTCCTCAGCTAACAGTAAAGATTCTATAGCAGTCTCTTGCCAACACAAGTGACTAGGATGATCAATGTTTGTTTCAAAATTCACAGTACTATAACATTTAAAGGGGCAACATTGTTCTCAAACTTAGCATGTCAGGCTAATTCAAAGTTGTATATGCTCTTACATCCGAGCAAACTTTTTAGAAAAAGAAAAAAAAAATATCATACCATCAAACAACAATAGGACATTTTAACCAATGAAGTAATGAACATGAAAGTTGATCATATCCCATTCTACTTAAAGTCTAATTCAATCTAGAAGAAATCCTTTGAATATCCCATTCACTTCACTGCCTCGACAATTTTTATGTTACAAGTGAGCCCTGGGAAATATTTTATTTGTATAAAATGTAACAACTCTATAAATGATTTTTCTAGAGGAAGCCAATTAAAGAACTGTAACTTAGAAGCAACTTACTAGGCTTTTCACTCTCCAAACCTATACTAGATCAATGATTAGCAGTAGCTATTCTGGTTTCATCTATAAACAATGAGAGGTACATCCAAACAAATCAAATATCCTAGTGACCGACGATATTAGAAGATTGTCTGGAGAATATTCAAGTACATAAACAAAAATAAAAGAGCAATCAAAATGAACTGCGTATCATGAAACTTAAAAGCATTTACTAAAAATATATAGGAGAAACATTACCCCAATCCTCCATGTGGTTGTGTTGCCTTTGTCAATAAAAGAGATCAATATCTGGAAGCAAAATGCTTTGTATCAGACTCAGTAAGTAATTAATGGAAATATAAAGACATGCTATAAAGAAAAAGAAGAAACTAGATTAGCCATAAAACTCTTAAAACTTCTGAGGAATCCGTGACATGACAGTTTAATTAAGCGCTTCAACAAATTATGCAGTAGGTCCTTAAAGAAAAATATTCAATAGTTACACAGAAGACTAATGTTACAATAACTCTAAATAAAGGCATACTATAAAACTAATAAACCCTGCGGATGCCCTAACTAGTAAACAAGAATTACTTATTGTTGAGAGGCACTAACCAAGAGAACTAGAGCTACAGACTACAGTCAGTGAGTGACACGGTCAACTAACGAGCAAAAGCAGAGATTAACCTCTCAATACTATAATCACTTAGGATCCAAGTCCAATACAAGGAGAGGCAGTCGTCAGCAGGCAGCACCGTCAGCCGCAGCGTCAAGGGTCAGTGTATTATGTGGATGCCCGAATCAAGAACTACCTATTCACAAGAAGAACGATTCTTCGTCAGAAAGAAAACAATTTTCAGACCAACTCCTAAGTTTCAGCCCTTCGGCCTAAATAAAGCCGATTCCAATACCGACAAGTTCCACAACTCTCTAGAGAAAAATACCCAGAAAATTTCTCGAACAAATCAATCTCCTGTCGTAAAAACCATGAAATCTAAATTAGATGGAAATTAGAAGAAGATAAAAGATACCTGATGGTCGCCGACGAATGAACCCTAATCGGATGGCGGATGATGTTCGGGTTAAATTAAGATTTATGTTCCCGGATGAAAGGTTAGGGCACAATGTCGATTGAGGGCAGAGCTGAAGCTCTTTCGATTAAATTGGATTTGGTCGGTAACGCTGCCTTAACTCAGCCGCCGTCCACACAGAATTTGTACAAGGGAAAAAGGCGAAATGGAAAATGAAAGAAGCCGAATTTAAGCTTCTTTATTGGTAAGAAAAAATTAAGGGAGAAGATAAAAAAAAAAATCTATTTAAATTTTAAAAATATAAATTTAAATTTTTAATATTAAAAATAATAGATTAATTAAAAAATTTAATCTGATATTTATAAATTTATGTGTAAAGATTAAATTAGTTTTCACTTTCTCAATAATATTTGTAAGTTTAACAATACGATTTATAACTTTATCAATAGTATTTATAACTCTGATAATGATATTTATAACTCTTATAATAATATTTATAATTTTGATAATAATATTTATAACTTTGACAATAGTATTTATAATTTTGATAATGATATTTATAAATCCTATAGTGGTATTTGCAATTTTAACAATGATATTTGTAACTTCTGCAATGGTATTTGTAACTCCCACAAAAAAGAATAAACAACTTTGCCAATGAGATTAATAATATTGACACTAATATTTGTAACTCATACAATAAAATTTGTAACTTTGTCAATGATATTTATAACTCCCGCAATGATATTTGTAACTCCCACAACAGAAAAGAAGCAACTTTGCTAATAGTATTTACAACTCTCACAATTATATTTATAACTTTGTCAATAGTATTTGCAAGTTTGTCAATGTTATTTGTAAAACTTTGCCAATAGTATTTTAAACTCCTACAATATTATTTGCAACTCCTAACACGGAGAAAAAACAACTTTGACAAAGGAATTAACAACTTTACCAATAGTATTTGTAACTTTAACAATAGTATTTGTAATTTTGTTAATAGTATTTGTGACTCCCATAATAGAGAAGAAGCAACTTTGCCAATGAGATTAACAACTTTTTCAATATTATTTGCAACTCCCACAATAGTATTTGCAATTTTGTCAATAGTATTTGTAAGTTTATCAATTATATTTATAACTCCTATTAGTATTTGACACTTTTACAATGGGATTTTTAACTTTACTAATGATATTTGTAACTCCTACAATGATATTTATAACTCCCACAATATAGAAGAAGCAATGATATTTATAATAACTTTAACTATTGACTGACTGATATTCTGACTTAGTTAATCACTTTTTAATATTCAATTTTTATAAAGTTCCCTTAAAGAATGAGATTTGCAACAGTATTTTAATATTCAACTTGGCTAATAGTATTTACAACTCTCCTAATAGGATTTACAACTTTATCAATAAGATTTATAATTTTTCCTATAGGATTTGCAACTTCACCAAATGGGTTTATAACTTCAACTTGGCTAATAGTATTTACAACTCTCATAATAGAATTTATAACTTTATCAATAGGATTTATAATTTTTTCTATAGGATTTACAATTTCACTAAATGGGTTTATAACTTCGCCTAGTTGAAACTACAGTGTCAGCTACAGTTTTTCTCCTAATTGTCAAAATTAGATTTCTCCTTATTACAAATATCATTGTCAGAGTTATAAATACTATTGGTAAAATTATAAATCGTATTGTCAAACTTACAAATACCATTGAGAAAGTAAAAACTAATTTAATCTTTACACACAAATTTACAAATTTATCATTTTTAATATTAAAAAATCAGATTTATTCTTTTAAAATTTAAATAGATTTTTTTATCTTTCTTCCAAAAATTAAAATATAATTCCCTATAATTGTATTCTATTTTTAACGAGGTTCTTATACTTTTATTACCATATCATTATGATTTCCTATAAATTTATTTATTTTATGATTTTTGCCAACTTTTTCCTTTTATTAACATATCCTTATGATTCCCTACAATTTTTTTATTATTTTTGCCAGCTTTCTTTCCTTTTATTACCCTATCGTTATAGTTTATTCAAGTATATGAATGAGTTGTTATAATGATAATTTGTTAATTGATTACTGTAGTAGTTGATTGATAAGTTCGTGTCTATAATATATCTAAATTAATTTTATTACATAGATTTAAATAAAATCCAAATCAACCAAATCATATTATACATTTTATTGAGAAATACTTCTACGCAATAAAAATATAACAATTTAATATATTTTAATTATAATTGAGTTATTCATCTAAAACAACTTAATTTATTTTTTTAAAAAAATAAACCCCTTAATTTAATTTATGTGAGTTTTTATTTTTAAATAAAAAATAAAATAAATCTTAATTTTTTAAATAAATTATCAACTAAATTATTATATTTTAATTAAATATAATTTAAATGACATAATATTTGTAGAGTTTGTAAATATTTTTCTATTTTATATAGATGTAAGTAGAAGTAGATGGTTATAGACATAATATTTTATATTGATAATAAATAAATTTGAACCTTCATAAACAAATGAATAGATAAATTTTATATTATTATTTTATTTTTAAAAATTCTCTTTTTCATTTTGTATAGTATGACATTTCACATGTTATGTTTAATTAGCAACTTCATCTGTTCTAATTAATAGATTATGAGCTAAGGATTAAAGCATATAAACTAAAAAAATGTATAAACACTAAAAAAAGAAAAAAATAATTATAAAAACGAGATTAAAAATCAGAAAAAAATACCACCATTGCGAATTTAGGGGGAAAATAGTAAAAACCAAAATTATTATAAGTTTTTTAAAAAGCTAAATTTTAGCCAATATAGTATGTATTTGGATAGATTTTTAGAAAAGGATTTATAGAAAAAAAGGATTTTTGAGTAGCTTTTAGAAAATGGCTTTTAATGAAGAGTTTATGGGGGAAAAATGGTTGTAGATAAATGAGTGTTTAAATATTTATTACCAAAATAACTTTTATAATTGAAAAATTACTAAAAATTGTATGATTTTATTAAAAGTATAAGATATAGTGAAAAAGATAAAGGATAGAGGATAGAGGGTGAAGAAGAGTAAATAGAGAGGAGAGGGGAGAGATTGTGGAAAAAAAATATAAGAGATGATAGATGAGAGATAGTGTAAAAAAATAAAGGTAGAATAGTAATTGAGTAGTTAATAAACTCTTTTATTATTATAAAAATTATTCCTATCAACTTATCTAAAACTATAATTTTAAATTATAATTTAGTTTAAAAATATATTTAAATAAATATAACTGTTTATTTTAAAAAAAACAAATTAAAATTTAAGTTAATTTTTTTAAAACTATATTTTGGTTTTTAAACACACAGCCTATGTTAATTAATTCACGGTAGAAACCGTGGAATGATTCGTTAGAACTGTTTGCATTAACTGATTCTTATTATGATTTCTTAAAATTATAGGGAATAATCTGTAAGGAGGGTTTGCATTCTTTTTCTCATTATTTTTCTTGAAATCCTTTTTTATTTTTATCAATAAATTTCAAATGAATTTAATTTATCATTCTGAGAACTCCTTCAATTTTTTTTGAAGGTGTTACTCGTCTGGCAAAATAAAATCTTCATTTTCTTTGAAATAAATTATTATTTAATTTTTTAAAATTAAGTCAGGTATTTCAGCTAGAATGAGTTGATCATACATATTAATTTTTATTTAACTATCCGTTATTGTCCAATGCTTTTCTTTGGCCAGCTATTAAATAAACCCTTTCTACAATAGAATATGATTTTTCAGTTGTTATCTCTGTTCTAATTTTAAAATATAAAATCAGTATGTTAAATGATTAAAATTTAAATATATTTTATCATAATTTTATTGATAAGTCAACATTAAATTGGCTAGGTTAGCACATTAAAAGACTAAAAATATATTTTATAAATTTAAATAATTAAATTAAAATTTGATATAAATTTAAAGGATTAAATGTATTCTTTAATCATTTTTATTTTAGCATCTTCCATGTGATCCAATTGAATTCTCACCGTTATTATCTCTTCCTTATTAAGTAATTAATTCCTCGTTTACACAATTCTTTTCTCCAATGGCAATCCTAGCATCAGCTGAACTTAGCCATGAAGTAGTGGTAATATCATATTTTCTTTGACCATTTAAAAAAGTATGCCACTGCCATGTATGTTTTGATTATGAAATTAAATTAAACATTTGTGTTTTACAAGAATATAATAGGCTTGGCGAAATTGTTTGGGGTTAGATTACGGATTAATCATTGACGAAATAAATATTTAATAATCTTATTTAGTTAAGTTAAATAATATTAAATTAATATCTGTCAATAAAGTCAATTTAACAAATAAGTAACCAAATTTGAACTGATCACGCCTAAATCGATCCAACATTATCTTATATTATTAATTAAGATATCATGAGTGGCTGTATATAATATCTCTTTCAGTATCCCAATTTCATACAATCTTGTGTGAGATCTCTCTCTTGGTCATCTATGGAGGACCTTCCTGAGGAATTAAAACTGGAAATCCTTGTACGCTTGCCTGTCAAATCCCTGGTCTGTATGAAGGGTGTGTCCAAGTCATGGCACTCAAGAATCTCAAACCCTAATTTCGCCAAGTTATTGCATAATCTTCAACTATCAAAAAATTATTATTCCCAACACCCCAATCGAATCCTCCTCACAACTTCTCCTCAACTGAGATCCATAGACATTAACGCATCCCTTTACGATGATTCTAATACTTTAAACCTCGATTTTCCCCTTCTTGAACCAGACACAACAGATGATGTTCATATCATGGGTTCTTGTCGAGGGATCGTGTTGCTCCAGACAAAACAAGATCTTTTTCTGTGGAATCCTGTAACCGGTGCTTACAAACAGATCCCACTCCCTCCCCAATGGAGATGTATAACTCCGTTTGTGTTTTGTTATCATGAGTCTATTGACGACTACTTCATCGGTGTCTCATACTGTCTCAATGAACCAGCTATAGGAAGAAGACTTGAGGAGTTCTTCTCAGTTCTCTCTCTGGGAACCAATTCCTGGGAAAAACTTGATCTCAATGACTATCATAGAATACGGTTTCCAAGCCTTGGTACAATCTTTAACGGTGCTATTTGTTTCATAGCTGATACTCGTACGTTATCACATATTTCACCACGTCTTATTGCATTTGACATAACAACAAAGGATTTACAAATAGTAGCTCCCCCGACTGTTAGAGACTTAATGTATTATTCAGAATTGGGGGTACATGAAGGTTGCCTTGCTTTAGCGTGTGAAACACACCGTGAAATACAAGTATGGTTGATGAGAGAATATGGAGTGAAGTCATCTTGGACTAAGTTGATCTCTATATCTTATCACCCGAGTAGTATTGGCTATATTGGTTACCTTCAGCCGGTGGTATTCTTCAAAGAAGGTGATGATCATGAACTTTTTGCAACTTATTATGATAAGAAAGATGGTAGCAAAGGATTATCAAAATGGAATTATAAAAGAAAACTGCTAGAACATCGTACATATGGTCCTACTCTACGCCAGAGAGATTCATCTATGGTACCTTGGAGGTGTGCATTTGCATATACGGAAACTTTACTTCCCCTCCCTTGATCAGGTACTTATTCTTCTTCTTCTCCCATTCAACTTATAACTTGAGTATATATTATTAACGACACATGAAACCTAGTAGTTTTGGAAAATACCATGAAAGATACTGTCACGGAAAGTTTTATTTCTAGTACGTAGCAGTTCCATGCGAATAAAAGAATTAATGCAAATATAGAATACCAATGGTGGAATCATGTGCTAATATCATCCTTTCATAGGAAAATCCAATATTATTATTATACTAATAAGTCCCTATTTTATTATAATTTTACATATCAAATTCAAAGGATCTAAAGGAGTAGAGAGCTATGATGGAAGTTGGAGCATCAACGAGGGAGTTTTTCATATATTCCTATCCCCTTTTGCTTAGGCTTTGATTTATATGCGTAGTTAGGATTGAGATATTGCATTTGAAATTAATGCTGTTTGAGATATAGGGATTGAGACTATTTGATTTGAGCTCTTGGATTGTAGTGCAATGTTGAATACTTTTTAATTAATTTCTTTAATTAATTAATCATAGTTCTTATCAATCTTCACTTGATTTGATAAATTTCTTTATTTTTGTCCATTTTAATTTGTTTAACTAAGTTTTAGTTGAGCGCTAAGAGACTAATTAATTAAGCACATCATATACCCTCCACAAACCTCATGAACTAAATTGCCACTCCTCCCTCATAGCATGTCATTGAATTAAATTGATGTGATAATTTACTAAAACACTTCCCTCCGGTTATAGACATTTTCAATTCAATTAGGGTTAAATTTTAATAATAAAAGTAAAATCTTAATTCAATTTTTTTATATTTATGATTTTAAACTAACTTACTTAATTTATAAAATTTAATAATACAAATAAATATAAATATTTTAAGAAGATAATGTCTCGTGTATTATAATTAAGTAATTTATTTAATCTATTTAAATTAAATAAACAACTGATATCTTCAGTTTGGATGGATAGAAAAATATAGAGGAATGTTTATTTAGGGTAGTGACATGATGGAAGAGTGTGATGGTATTTTAATTATTGAGATGTTTGTTCTTTTTTTTTCCTACTTCTTTTCTTTAGTACATCTAAATCCAAATAGTTGGGATAGTTATAAAATTCCTTCTCTAATATAAATAATATTAATTATTTAAACTTATTTTTATATAAAATATAAATAAAAATAATATTATAAATAAATTTATTTTATTTTGAAAGAGTTAACCATAGTAGAAATTTTTTTACTAAAATTTAAAAATAAACATACCATAATTATAAAAGACTTTTCTTAATCGATAATTAACACTATAAAAAATTACCAATCCAACACTCATATGGTTAATAGAGTTTAACTTATTTTAAAAATGATATCCCTGATAGAAAATAGTAAAATTCATGAAATTGTACTATAATGGATATAAAAATTTTATATAATTTTCGCACGTAAAACCATATTAGAAATAATTCAACCCCACTAACATGATTAAAGGATTAAAACCCCCATTTAACTTCATAAAAGTTACCAATTCGAATTTTCTCGAGTAACGTACTTAAGTGAATAACGCCAATGCCCACAACGTTAGCAACATTTCCAAATAACACTCATAATATAGTAAATAGCCTCTGGGGGTTCATAATGCACATGCATAATCTTAAAAGACTCTAGCCTCTTACCAGCACATATTATTTAGTACGATAAAAAAAATAGAAAATTATCAGAGTATAAAAAAAGGTATGAATAAAAGTAGGCCCTATAGTATCAATATACATCTACTCAACGCATAAATATAAAAGGGGATGTTATACAGTTCAACTAGCACAACTATGCCTCCTACACCTTCCCGTTCGAACCAACAATTAAACTAACTCCTGAAAAATGTTAATAAAAATAAGGTGAGACAAAAGCCTCAATAACAATTAATTATACTCATCATACATATTAATATGTACTTGTGAGGTATCAAGTGAGACAGTTTATAAAGTACAACATGTAGAAAATAACATATCATCATATTGTAATCAAATGGATAAACCACCAAAGTTTTTCCCAACAATCCAATTGAACCGCCTTATTCCTGTCGATGGAATCCATAAGCTAGTGATAACTACTACATGACTGGCCACCTAAAAAGCTAATCGGTAAAGTAATATAGACTAATCAAAATCTACAAAGCACATGATCAGACCATGAGTTCATTCCCTTTTGATAAACAGGTGGGGGTGTCCTATTCCCTCAGTAAACAGGTGGGGCAAGTCTCTCGATAAACAGGTGGGACAAAAGCTAACCATCCAGCTTTAATTGAGGCTATACCATATAGTAGAAATATAACCCCCTCATTACCAATCCTCAATATATAATTCTCAAGATAATAACGTTAATAAAAATCTCAATCTTGATAATCAATAGCATCAATAAATATCACTATAGAATTTTTTTCAAGATGATAATTTTCTTCAAATGACAATAACATGTATAACAAATTTTTGCTCTCAATTCAACTTTATAAATTAACTTCAAGTCTCACAATACCATTTTTTATAAAGTCATCAATAAAAATTTCCCAATATAATCATATAAATATCAATAGATTTATATATATCAAATCACTCATAAATATCACATTAGCACATACAATGAGTAGAAAGTGGTTACCTCTTGTCAAAACAATGAATAATTATCACAAGTCAAGTGGCCCCGTTTATAATAATATCAATCACAAATATGATGCTCTACTAGGAGTTACTCCATTACTTCAATGGTAATATACAAAATCACCACACTATCACTATATTACTTATTAATACCATGAGATTATTCTAAAGCTACTATAGAATCTTAGAGTTTATTCCAAAAATATAAATAGGATTTTGGAAATGGGCTGTTGAAAAAATGAATTTTTGGACAATTTATAGAAAATGACTTTTGGATAAGAGTTTATGAAAAAGATTAGTTTTAAATAAATGAGTATTTAGATAGTTATTTCTAAAAGTACTTTTATTATTGGTAAATTATGAAAAATAGTATAAGCATTAAATGATGAGAGATAAGAGATGAGAGGAGAAAGAAGAGATGTTGTAAGAAAAAATAGTAAAGAGGAGAGAATGTGTAAAAAAAAGAAGGGCTAATATAGTAATTAGTTAGTTCATAAACTCTTTTACTATTCCATACGTTACTTTAATCGGTTTATTTGAAATTTTAATTTTAAACTATAGTTTGGTCTAAAAACCTATTTGAACAAATATAACTGTTTATTTTAAAATTTATCTAAATCTATATTTTATTTAATTTTTTTTATAAAACTACGGTTTGAATAGATTTTAAATAGGCCCTATATATACATATTATAATATAATAAGTTTATTTTTTATTTATTTTATTAAAAAATAGAAGGATAAAGTGGAAAGATGAGCTTAGATTTTATTATATACACGAAGAAAGTATAGTTAGATGACAAGATGTGTATGATTGATGAAAGTATATCTATCTATATATTAATAATTGAAAAATTATATTAGAAGAGAGAGAAAAAATATATAGTTTACATTGAGTTGATAAAAGATCTATCTATATATATTTTGAAAAAAATAACATATATATCTAACTAAACCTATCTATTTATATATAAATATATATGTCAGTCTATCTATAGAAAAGTATGTAGATTTAATTGTAGGCTTTTAAATAAAGTTTTATTCTTTTTTATTATTTTTTATATGTTGATTGTGACAAGTGAAGAAAAGTGTATCACAAAATTTAAAATTTATATTTAAATTTAAAAATAAATTTTAATATATTCATGACTAATAACATCTATCAAATAATAAATTTTAAAATAATAATAATAAAATAATTTAAATATTATAATTTTATTGAAACTAATAAAAATATTAAATTATAATAATTTTAATTATTTAATATTTTGAGATATTGATAAATAATATTTTAAATTAAAAAATTAAGATGTTACAATAATAATATTTTTTTCTCAATTTTTTTATTTCTATTTTTTCTTATTTTATTGTCACAATTTAGATAAAATTTTAATAATTATTTTGGATATTTTTATCTCCGTTTTCTCTCCTCCTATTTTTTTTGTGCCAATTTAGTATAAAATTTTAATAATTATTTTGGATATTTTAGCCATGGCATTTTGATCCAATGATACTAAATGCCTCCTTAAATCTTTCATAAATATCAGATAGTGAGTTCAACTCTTTATAAATATGACGGATGTGTCAGTTTTATTTAAGAAGATAAAAACCACATTTAACAATTGCAACTCACAATAAATATTTATAAGATAGCAAGAGGAAAAAGGAACACATTCGCACAAAAAAATAGTGGAGGTTGAGGCATTTTATTATAATCTAATTACGGTTGGAAAAACCCTATAATGAATTTAAAAAAATTATTATATTTTACGGGATAAAATTCCTTTTATATATTTAAATTATATAATATACAATTATTTAAAATAAACTAATCTAACATACGAATATACAATTCAGATGGCTAAGTTTTATTGGGATTTTAAATAAAATTATTTAAAATAATTTTGTGTTGTATAAATAAAATATGTAAATAAAAAAGTTTTATCTAGTAAAATATAAAAAATGTTTTATTGAGCTGCAAAACAACCCACTCAATTTGATAAGACACTACTAGGTCACGACCCTCTAACTCTAGGCTGTAGGCTCTACCCCTATATCATTTATTATTTGTTAAAAATAAAATAAAAAGACAGAAATTATTGGTTTTCTTTCTCTCATGTTTCCCTTCTTTTTATTTATTATTTGCGTGATTGGATTTATTTTAAATTTAAATTTTAAAAATTTCTCATCTAAATTTTAATTTATTTTTTTAAATAAATAATTATATCTATTTAAAAATTTAAAATTAAATTACAATTTAAAATTAAAATTTTAAATAAACTATTAAAATTAATTTTTTTAACAATAAAATAACTTATATATTATTTAATTATTATTTTATTTTTATTTTTTTACTATTTATTCTCTTTTCTCACCCTCTCTAAACACGAATGAATAGTCAATAAACAGTATATAATAAATAATTAATATTTTTTTTATTTTATATTATTTTTAATAATTTATTAATTATAAATTTTTTTTAATAATAATTATTTAAATATTTATTTATTTAAAATTATTTTTTTAATAAACTCTCCTCTAAAAATTATTCATAAGCATTTTTGTCATAAATCATTTTTAAAAACTTATCTAAATCGGCCTTATGTTTGTTAGAGTGAAAATTAGAGTAGAAAAGTTATAGTAAAAGTGAAAGTTAATTTTTTTTACTTCTTTCATTTAATATTATGAAAGTTATTTTTATTTTTAATATTTTAGTTATTTTAATTCTATTAAAAAAATTATGAATTAATATGATATAAGTAGAAGTAAAATTTTTAAATAATTTTATCTCAGTTATAAAAAAATATACATCAGCTTCATATTTATTTTTATCCTATTAAATAAATTTTTAACTTAATTTTATTTTTATTTCTATTTTTACTTCTAAGAAAAAAATTTCCATAACACCAAACAATATCCTTAATATTTTTCTCCATCTAAACAGGGAGAATTTAATGAGCATTGATTCAGAGAAGGAGGGAAAATTGAAGATTCAAATCGCTATGCCTTGAGGGACATTGACAAATGAGAAAATTAAAGGGCCGTTCAATTTTCCTTTTGGTCAAAAAAAGACCGTTGAATTTAAAAAACATTAAAAAACAAATAAATTACGAATTTATTTTAATTAAATTTGGGACAATGCTATAATATAATAAAAGCAGTCACTTGCTACATCCCCATTCACCATCACGTCAATTCATAATTTCCTATGCTGCAAAATGCTTCCCTTTTTCCCGCCGGTGTTCTTCCTTTTTTGAATTTGAACTGTGAGAGAAAGGGACTATTTTGATTAAAAATATTTGAAGATAAGATTCAAATCTTATTTGAAAAAAAAAGTGTTCATCTGTTTTTTTTAATAACCTTCCACATTTTTCTATATTTTATTATTATATATCAAACTAACTAATTAATCCAGATAAAAATTTTATGATAAAGATGTTTTTCTTTAAATATTTTTTTTAAGAAAGTGAAATTCAACATAATTTGTTTATTTTATAATCTTATGCAATGCTTGATCAAATTATCTTGGGTTAAAAGGTATTTATATATTTAGTATATGATAATATTTTAAATATGGGAAAAAAATAAAAGACAAGGAGAGCCTTTCTTTCTTTCTTTTTCTTCCCTCCTTTTCAAAATTATAGTGTTGACTCTTGAGTGGTGTGACTATGACTAAAATAATTTAATTTTTAATTTTTAGAAAAAAATTATAATCTCGTTTCATAGAAAACGATACAAAAGTTGACTAAATCAATAAAAATAAAAAAACAATTCAAAAAGCTCACACAAAATATTACAAAGGTTTACATAACAAAACCAACTATTCAATCCATACGATAAATAGATAAGATATATAATTATTTAGAATATATTTAATTATTAAAAATATTATTTTATATAACTTTAGTTATGATATTTGAAAATATATCATAATTTTTAGGTACCTAAGTTTATACTTGAGGATAATTGATAACTTGTTCTACTTGATATTAGTATTACCTATATAAAAAAGAAATTTTACTCTCTTCTTATATCGTAGGTGAGTCTAATTATTTTTTAAAAATTTAAATAGCAAAAAGAAAGTGATTCAAAAAAAAAAATTATGTAAGGATTATTTTGTCTAAAATTATATAAATAAATATTTTTAAAATATTTAATCATAATTTCAAATAAGTACTAAAAGATATGTCCGCTTTTAATATTTGTCTATACTGCAGATAAGATTATTTGTGATTTAGTAAAAAATAAAAAGCCTTTTAAAATGTGATTCTCCCCCTCTTGTAATCTCGTTCTTAATTTTTTAAAATTTTAAAAATAAATTTTATATTTTTGAAAAATATTAATTATCCCCGAGATTATCCATATTAAAAGTGAAAGGTATTTAGAGGTTACAAGTGAGGGAGATTTTATGAATCAAAGGCATCCATCGATGTTCTATAGATCACCTTATAACTCCTTCTATCTCTGATTAAAAATTGATTTATTATATTCTTAATTATAACTCTCAATCTTAAAATTTTAAGAGTAATTAATTATTTTAGCAATACTCTTTATAATAAATGATCCAAGTCATTCATCTTATTTAATAATTTTTTAATTGTCCACTCAATTTATTAAAATTTCACCCGTATTATATTTTATTTTTTTTATTTAATAAAATTAGACTTTCTAATAACGAACATCTACCTGAAGGTAAATTTTTAATCATATGTATTTAGAAAAAATGGGGCTTATGATTAAAAACGAAAATATCATATACTATAAACTTCTAAAAAGTAGCTTGTGTAAAGATTAACGAGCCATGTATAGAACTTGGATTAGCCAGTCTGGTTTTATAATTTTTTTATGCCATTTTTCAATCAAAATGGTGTCATTTGTAAATTAAAAAATAAAAACAAAAATTTAAATATAATTCATATTAATTATTCAAATTTTGACATGACGTTCAAATATAAATCTTGATTTACTCTTTAATTTAAAATAAAATAATGATAGAGCTAGAATAAGACCCAATAACCCACCCTAATAATAGACCTAAATAACGAAGGACGAGTGACCTTAATGATAGAGGAGGATGACAACTAGAGAGTAGCCCATTGATCCAATGGAGACCAATAGGACTATAGGAGGAGAGAGAATAAAGTGAGAAAAATATTATCAAGCAGTCAATAAATTATTTTACTATTATAAAAGTTATTTCTATAAATTTATTTAAAATTATAATTTTAAATCTTAATTTGATCTATAAATCATTTTAGATAAATATAATTATTTGTTTTAAATTTTTTTTAAACTAAAATTTAAATTAGAAGCCTCTTTAAAATTAAAATTTTAAAGTTTATCAAATACATACTAAATTGTAGCATAACTTATATACATAAAAAGAGAAGAAATAAGTACAATATATATATATATATATATATATTTTAAATATACTTTTATTTATTTTATAGTAGTTAAATGAGATAAAATAATAATAATAAATAAAATGATAGAAAAAAATATTCATAAGAAAGATGATTTTAAAAAAATAAAAATATTTATTACAGGTAGAGCATATAGAAAGAACATTTATTATTCTAACCAACCTAAAACAATTTTTATAAAAAAGATAAGTTAATATAAAAATAATAATTTTATAAATCGAGAGACTATTTATCTATAATTTTATTTTATTTTTATTTTTAACTAATTATATATCTATCATCATTTTTCATTCTCCCTCATAATTGATTACACCATGTCTCACTTATTTTCTTTTCTCAGTCATTTTTTTATAATTAATTGACTACGCGTCTTTCTCATCCTTTTAGTATATATTTAGAAAATTTTTAAATTTAAATTTTAAATTTAAATTTAGATAAAATCTAAATTTTTAAAAAAATAATTATATTTATTTAAATTTTTTTTTATATCATACTATAGTTTAAAATTAATATTTTAGATAAATTAGTCAGAGTAATTTATAGACTAATTAATTAATATATTATCTCCACATTTTCTTACATACTCTCTATTCTACTTTTTCTTACATCATTTTTCCTCTCTTTTTATTTTTTATACTATCTCTCATCTCTTTTCATTTAATACTTATACATTTTTTATAATTTATTAATAATAAAAATATTTTTAAAAATAATTATCTAAATATTTATTCATTTAAAATTATTTTTTTATAAATTTTTATCTATTTTTTTTTTAAATTATCTAATTTTTTTATAAATTAATTTTTAAAATTTTATCCAAACGGAGCTTTAATCCCTATTTCTAAAGCGCCGTCCCCTCGAATACCGGTCCGAGTTTTCGAAGTCGGTTGAAATCCCTTCTACCCTTCCTCTCCCCAAGTCACTTTGCGATTCTGATCGTAACGTTCTTGTCAGCCAAAACGTCATAAACTAACCATGGCCTTTCGGGTTTCCACTTCTTAACTGGTTATTCTTACGCTTGCTTCATGGTAGATTTGACGGTGTTCATCAGTGAAAGGAATCTGTTTGGTTAGTGTTAAGTGAAGGTACTCTTTCAGTAATCATTTTCTTTACATAGTTTTGAAATCAATTTGACGAAGGCAACTCAATCTTGGTTTGGCTCGCAGACAAAGGAAAGAAGATAGTTTGGGAATTTAAGGTCGTAACCCCTGCTCCAGCGGAAGTTTAATCTCTCCATCTCTTGTAATATTTTCTTCAGCGTTTTCTCATGTTTTTGATCTATTGTTTGAACTCTGTTTTGTAAGCTGCCTTGTTATAAACTAGAAACTGGGTTTTCCTTTCCATTTTTTCCTGTTTAAATGCTTTCCATGTGACTTCTGGCAATCTCTTCCCTTCAAATATGTAGGTTCTGTTTGGTTCGCAAGAAAGAGTGGGAAAACATATGAATGTTGTGTTAAAGTAGTTGAATATCGAACTTTTTCTTTCATTTTCCTTTTCGATTCTCTAACACAAAGAGGCGAAGTCCCTGTTTGGTAGACAAGAAAGATTATAAGAGAAGAGTTGCTTTCTCTCTTTCTTTCTTTCTTTCTTTCTGCTTTTTGCCCTTTTTTTTCTCCTTCAAGGACGTTTCACGATGCTCTGTTTTGTATCCGCTTGTTTTGCTATTCATATTGTGGCTAGTTGGATATTTATTGTCTTTTCGTTACCTCATATTTAACATCTTCATCTTTGCATTTTAAATGCCACTCATGTTTCTTCTTCATTTTACGCCTTGCCAATTATAAATTGCTTTTTATATGTAGTATAAAATGGGCATTAACTAAATCTGCTATAATTTTCTCTGCAAATTTTAGGAAAGGAAGCTTCATGAGTTACTGTACAACGACAACTTAAATATTTTATCTCGTCTTCCAGTGTGGAGATCTTGCTTGGCTTCAAGTGTATTTCTAAGAAGCTATATCACTTTATCTCAGCTAATCGCTCCTTCAGTATAGCCCAGCTAGAGAAGATGGAGTTAGTCGTACCCGGCTTCATGTTTCAGGAGAAAATGTGGACCGATGAAGATCTTGAATGCAAGGGTTATATGAACATTCCTGTTTTTGAACATGATCATGATAATGACAATGGAAGACCAAAATCTCTAGTTCAGCGCGATATGTTTAGTTTCCTTCCGGAAAATGTTGTCGTGTTGTCTTCATGCAATGGTCTAATCTGTTGTCGTAGTTGTGGCTTCGCGACTTCCCCTACAAAAACAACCTTTTATATTTGCAATCCAGCAAACAAACAATGGATTTCTTTTGATTGTCCTGATTTTAACAGATTTGGAAGTTTTGCATTGGCTTTTGACCCTTACAAAGACCCCACAGACATCTCTACCAAATTCAACTTGGTAAGAGTGAAGCAAGATGTAGCAGTGAGTGATGAAGACGAGGTACAGTACCACACATATTTTGACACATATTCGTCAGGAACAAAATCATGGAAAAGTTCAAAAGTCAATTGCCTTTATGATTATGAGGTAATGGAGGATGTCCCAGGAATTTACATTGAGGGGGTCTTATATTGGCGGGCTCATATTGATGACACCCTCACTTTTGATGACACTGATAACATCCTCACTTTTGATGTTGAGAAGGAGTCACCTTTGGTAATTTCACCACCAACTTCATCCTCAGGATTCAAAGTCACATGTATTGGAGAATGGAAGGAGATTCTTCACTATGTAATGATAACAGAACATGGTCTTCATGTGTGGTATCTTGAAGATTATAATAAAGCGAAATGGGAACAGAAGGTTTGGAAATCCTTGGAAGAGATTGGATGTGGGAATTCCAAGTTCAATGACAATATGAAGAAGCTCATCTTGGAAAGTATAGATTTAGATGCAAACATGGGGATAAGCCTTTTGGGTTTCAAAGATGGGGTACTGTTGATGAATCTGCATGATGATGTCTACTTTTACAATATTGAGAAGAACATGGCGGTTGAAGCTTGCAAACACCAAGACCTGAGTCCTGAGCGTCTTCCTTGTTTAGTGCTTCCCTATCTCATGAGCCCTGTGTCTTTAGGATGATCATTGGTGGTTTACTTTCTTTCTCTTTTGCAAACTTTTGTTTTTTCTGCCACCCTCTCTTTTGCTAACTGATGTGTCAAATATATCAGAGTTTTGTAACATGTTAGATGTTACCAATAGAATCAGGATTTTGGAGGATGGGATTCAATGCTTATGGGAAAAAAATGCGACTCACTTGACCTATAGTTTTGGCGACATTTTTGTTTGAAAAGCCTCAAGATTTGTAGGATGTGATTCAATGCTCATGGTATTATAGACTAGTTTGTTGGAAAAGCCTCTCAAGATTTGTAATATTTTTTAACTTTTTACGCAAGTAAAACGGCAGGGTTGTGATGTTTTCATTTTATGAGATTAGTATAGAAGTGATTCATGTAGATAAAAAATGGACTAGTATCTATTTATGATTTCAACAATCTCTGTATGAGAAGAAGGTAATGAAAAGGATAAAGGAGAAATATTTTCCTCATGAACCCTCGTTAAAAGGTCAAAAACCAAATGTTGATGAGGTCAAGTGAGATAAAATATTTATTAAAATACTACATTCAAAATTTAAAATCGTTTAGACAAAAAAATTAGTTTAAAATTATGAGAAAATTGTTAAGAATAAGAATGAATTTAGCTTAATTCTTCTTGTCATATTAGTTTAACATATATTACTTCGTATTCCAATCATAATTATAAAAATTAATTAATTTTTTAAATATATTAAAAAATTAAATTAATTAATTATAAATAATATAAATGTTAGGTGATATAAATTGATAAGTATATAATATAAATTTATTTTAAGTAGTTATATTTAGTTATAATCAATAAATTTATATAATTTATATAATTAATTTAAAAAATTAACTAGCCTTGTTATAATAATAATTAGTATCAAATGATGGAGTATACATGAATATTTTTTTAATAAAAAAAAAAGCAAAAATGGTCTGTAGGGTGAACGATTTTCTTACATTGAAATTGAAAGAAAGAAAAAAGGAACTTTGGATCTTGGATAAATGATGGGATGATGGCCGACTCTGACATAGTGTGTTGCAGTTAATTTCTCCCTTCTTGTTTTTTTTTCTCGTTTTGCAAAGCTTGTTAGTCATTCCCTACTCCTTATATAAATAATAAAATATTTATATTAATTATATATAAAATTAAAAGAAGAGGAAGGCAGTGAAAATCCACTCATCATTTGTTATAATATATGCTATATATTACTTTTTTCTGTTTAATAGAGATTTTTTAAATACTATTTTTATTAAAATATTTTTATAATCAAATATAAATATTTATGTGCATTTTTTGTAAAATTATTATTTTTATATTATTATCGATCTGATTTTAGTTCCACCTTAGTCTTATTCGTTGTCTCAACTGGTTCAATTTTTAGTATATTAGTTCATTCAACTTTAAAGTGTAACCTATACAAAAAATGATCCATTCATAAAATTGTAGCTTAAAAAAGGGACCCATCAATGGAAGCAAAATTGGAGCTTATAAATTTAAAAGAGAAAATTGCTAAGATGTTTCAAATAAAATGCTTTATCATCAAAAAGTCTTAATAATAAATAAGTAGTATAAATTTATTGTAATTTTTTATATTGAAATTTGTTATTATTTATGGAGAATTTTTGATAATTAAATTTTTTATTGAAGATTTAATAGTAATTCTCCCAATTTTAAAATCTAGTATTGCAAACTATTTGAATTGTTTTATCTATTTAAATTTATTTATATATTTTAATTATTTAATATTATAATAACATTGTTATGAAATATGAAATCTCAACTAGATATGCTAAATCTCAAGTCTCAACCCTCTTTCTTTTTCTTTCCGCATTTTGTCAAAATGCCATTTTATCGCCTTCTTCTTTCCTTCTTTTCCTTTTCGTCAGAAGCCCTCTTAGAAGTTAGAGCGCGTTTTGGAACTTCAAAAATAATCCTTACCACCAACTCCAACACCTTGGGGTCAAAGGTGACAAGTGTATGATAAATCTAGTCAAAAAGATTAATTTTTTATAATATAATTTTAAAAAATATCTATATTTTTTTTATTTATAAAATTTTTAGAAAGTGGTTAGGTTCACCTACGATCCAGGGACAGGGCAAAGTCTCCCTTCCTCCTAGGCGATACTAATATCAGGTAAGGCGAGTTGTTTATTACCCTTAAACGTAAACCGAGGCACCCAAGAGTTAGGATACCTCCCCAAATACCGCGGCTGGAATTACAATAAAGTGATACTCCCCAGGATTTAAACACGCTCCAAATGATTACATGTTTCACCTCTTTACCAGTTAAACCTACAGACAATGGGTAAAAATATCTATATTTAATACTTATAAAAAAAATACTCAAATTGTTATTTTTTCTGCCCCTAATTATTATTCCTTCCTCTAGAAATCGTCATTCTTATTGTTTGAATTTTTTTTCCTAAGGGCAATTTTGATATTGTATAATTCAAAAAATTAATCTCAATTATTGTGAGACTTTATAGTTATTTGATAATTTTCTAAAACTTCTCTATAATTAGATTTTTTACATAGAACTTAAATACAATTTTTCCTACTACTATCCCCAAAATACTTATTATAGAGAAGAGTCTATATCTATAGTCAAAGAAATAATCCTAATTATATGCCTCATTGCTCAGCTTGTTCGGATTAACAAAAATCAAGAAGCATACTCATTGTCTGTAGGTTTAACTGACAAAAGAGTGAGACATATGATTATTTAGAGCGTATTTGATCCCTTAGAAGTACCACTTTGTTGTAATTCTAGTCGCGACACTTAAGGAAGTATCTTAATTCCTAGAAGCCTAGATTTACGCTTGAGGATAATAGATGATTCGCCCTGTCTAATATTGATATCGCCTAAGAAGAAGGGAAACTTCACCCTGACTTTATATCGTGGATAAGTCCAACCTCTTTCTAAAAATTTTTATAACAAGAAAAAAAACAAAAAGCATGTGAAGTTCACGTACTTCTAAGAGCAAGCTTCAGAATGCACGCAGGTTTGTTAGACTAAAAATGGAGGCTTTAAATAAAGTGATAATATGATATTTTGGTGAAAACAGAAAAGGCCACAAGTTTTGTTAATGTAGCTTTGAAAATGGAGATATCTAGTTTCATACATTTAGAGAAGAATATCATAAAAGAAAGGGTACGCGTTCTGCACCCAGCCAAAATATTATCAATATCAATAGTATATATGAAAACTTATTGCCTACGGAAAAAAGGAGGAGGAGAAGTTCCAGCCATTATTTCAAACTCAACAAGTCAACATACTGTTTAATCAATCAACAATCATGGTCAACTGAAACATCACAGCGAAAGTAAATCTCTCTTCTTAACTATATTAATTTTGGCTGTGTGTGTGTATGTTGTTTTTTTACCCCATTAGACTTATGGACAGGACAGCTAAAGCTTCAATCACAAGAATGCATGAGAAGCTGACTATAAAACTCACTCAAAGGAGGAAAGGGCAAGCGATTCTTTCTCTCATAACTTTTCTTATCAGCCAAACAAAAACTTAAACCTTTTCTGATACAATATTCCTGCACTTTTCACTCTCCCTTGCGATTCAAACAGACCCTTGCATTTGAAAACCATGAAAGCTCCAAGGAATTATTACAAAAGGCATTTGAAGGGAAGAGAAAGAAATGGAAAACCAAAATCATGGAAGCCAGATGAGAATGCTGTTTAGAGAACAGAAGTTATCCAGAAACATTGACAAGTTTTACACAAGTTTGAAATACAATACAAAAGCACATATGTTATAATAAAAATATCAAAATGTAGTCAGATATGAGTTCAAATTGGAAAGTAAATTGTGTAAAATGCAAAAATTCCCTCTTCTTAAGAAATGTTATCCCTTCCCTCAATTCTTACACACAAGACTTGAAAGGGTACCATACCAACCTCAGCTTAAGGAAGAATTCCATAGTTTTGGCAAATTAGGACAGCTGAGTTAAGTTTGATTGCTCATTTATGGCACAATCCAAAAGAAAGTGGGGTCAACTTGGACATAATAATTCAGAGCAAATTGAAATCAGGCAACACAACTGAAATTGCTTATGCAAACCTCCAAAATAAGAAAGAAAAGAAAAAGAAAAGAAAAGAAATGCTGCTTCTTGTTCAAAGGACTTCAATGTTTCCTTCTACTTCCCCAAAATATTACAATGATAGATTAAATCCAACATAGGAGACAGTAAAGACTCAGGTCTAAAACTATCCTAACAGTAAGAATATCCGAAACCAGATCGTTTGTTTATCATGAAATATGTGATATCCTAATCAAATAGGTCATCAGAAAACAGAATCAAAAGATTCCAATTCTCAACACTCACTGATTAAAGTAAGAACTTCATATGGCTTCATTTGGCAGAGGTTTCCTGAGGTGTTTTGGCGACAATAGAGAGGGCGTGCAATCCAGACTGAAGCTCATCGGCGAGCAAATCGTAGACCATACGGTGCCGTTTCACGAGACTCTGGCCATCGAATTTGGGCGAGACGATCTTCAGGTTGAAATGAGTCTCCTCGCCGGAGGTTCCTTTCATGGCTGCATGACCCGCATGCTGGTACGACACGTCTTCTACCTCCAAAACTGTGGTTTCCAGTGCTGACTGTAACTTCGTCTTTATCCTATTCGCCCTTGATAGCACCATGTTCGCTCCTCTGGAAGCCATAACCTTTATGGAGAAGTCGAGAAGAGAAAAATAAAATATCAACAGGTATTTCGTGCAAATTTTGAGAAGATGAAAGTGCGAAATCGAATGGAAATTGGGGAGTGAAGATTCGGAGGAGCGCCAGAGGGATTTAGGTTTGGTGAGATGAAGAAAACAAAATTCAATGTCTAAAATTTGGGAAAATGACATTAATGCGGTGAACGTGGATCGAACACGTGACCTTCAGATCTTCAGTCTGACGCTCTCCCAACTGAGCTATCCCCGCAAGTTGAAATTTAATGTTTTCAGTCAAATTTACTCAAAACAAATTCCATAAGAGAGTATTTAATTTAAATATGTCAAAATACTCAAAACTATATATTTATTTAAAATTTAAATATTGAAAAATTTAAGAATAATAAATAGATATTAAAAAAATTTATTGTGTGAGTGCGAGCTATTGATTCAATGTTGATGCCCTTGTTTACTAACAATCAATATTTAGGTTATCTTAAATAACACACTAAAGAGAAATTATTTTAACCTTCATGCTTTTTAAAATTTTCAAATATCATGATAAAACTTGACAGATTTTTATTACAAAGAACTTATTCACCATGAGCTTTTTTTTTTATTCTGATTGGATAAGAGTTTGACAGATTTTTTTTTATTACTATGAAGCTAAATGGGAACTCAAGTTTTGGAAGACATTGAAAGGGAGAATCCCAAGTTCTTCTGCAATTTGAAGAAACATGTTTTGAGAAAAGAAGGCTTACACCAAAACCCCATGGATGGATCCTTTAAGCTTCAAGGATGGAGTGTTGTTGATGAAGGTGTGTGTTGGTGTCTACTTTTATGACATAGAGAAGAATTTGATGGTAGAAGCTTACAGTTTTCTGGACCTGAGCACTAATTCCTTGCCCTGTCCCATTGTGCGCCCTTACTCCATGAGTTTGGTGCCTTTATAAGCTAAGCGAAGAAATGTTTCTCTTCAACTCTTTCAACTTTCATTGTCTGTTCTTTTTATAATTTTCGAACATTCATGATAAGTTCTGGAAATCAGTGGAAGAGATTGAAGAGGAGAATTCTAAGTTGTTCTGCAATTTGAAGCATTCGGTTTTGCAAAGAGCAGGTATGCTTAGAAAGCCATGGATGGATCCTTCAAGTTTCAAGGATGCAGTTTTGTTGACTATGTTTTCAGGGAGAAAGAGTGATAATATTTTTCTCAATCCACATTCATTTCACCTAGTTTTTGTGTGCTATATTCTAATCTTCACGTAACTTTGTCTTTTATCATCAAAATGATGGGTTTCAGTATTTGAACCCTAAACATAATAGTCTTCTTGTTATTGTTTTCCCGTGCAGACCAACTTCGATAGCCATCTTGCTCTGCCTTTTATGAGAAACTTGCTCTTTCTGAATATAAATATATGAAAAATAATAATAATAAAAAACTGTTGATATGTTATCAGATTAATTAGTTTTTTTTCTAATGTTATTATGTTAATATATTTATTTTACAGATTGATAATTATACATTCTAATTACTTGTCTTGATTTAATTATGATAAATACGATTATGTAAGTCGAGACAATTTTTTTCACATGCTTATTTTATAAATCTTAAAATTACGATTAAAAAATTAGATGAAGATTTCAAATCACTAATTCAAATGAGCATTGTTCTTTCATTGGTAATATTTTTCCTTTTCATATATTTTGAGCTATTGCATTTTTGAATTATCATGATACTGCTAAATGATGGTGTTTTCTTTGTTATATCCTTATCCGTGAATACTGAGCATAAACAGAATTATTCTCTTATGGACATTTTATGTTTATATTGATATATATATATATATATATATATATATATATGCATGTATGTATATAAAGCGATTCTTAATATATTTTTCATATTAAATTAAATTTATTTCCAAATTTTAGAGAGAAAGACATTTGTTAGCTAGCTAAATTTTAGACTTAGAAATACTTTTTAAAATAAAATATTATAAAAAAATTTAATCAAATATATAGAAATAATTTTTTTAGTATAAAATTTTTTAAAAAAGGGTTGGAGTCACTCACGTTCTAAAGATAAGATGAAGTCTCTCTTCCTCATTGGCGATACTAATATCGGGTAGGAAAATGTCTATTATTTTCAGACATAAATCTAAGTACATAAGAGTTAAAATATTTCTCTAAATATCGTAATTATAACTATAATAAAATAATATTTTTTAAAAATTAAATGTATTTCAAATGATGTTATATTTTATCCTTTTCATTAGCTAAATCTACATATCGATGGGTAAATATGGGTCTGTTTGGCAAATTGCCAAACTTAGGTTTGACTCAAAATCTATGTTTGGAGAAATTTTAAGCCAAACAATCATATTTGTTCAAATGAGTTTTTGGACTAAATCATAATTTTAAACCAATGTTTTAGATAAGATGGTTAGAGTAACTTATGGAACAGTAAACTACTTATGAACTAACCAATTACTATATTACCCATACTTTTTCTTACACCCTCTCTCTTCTCTCCTACTTTTTCTCTATTTTATTTCTTACACTCTCTCTCCTCTCTCTTCTCAACTTTTATCTCTCCTCATTTAATACCCATATCATTTTTCATAATTTACCCATAATAAAAGTACTTCTGAAAATAACTATCCAAACACTCATTTATTTAAATTTTTTTTTTCATAACATCTTTTTAAAATCTTTTTTTTATAAGCCAATATTGTTTATAAGTCGTTTTTAAAATTTTATTTAAACACACATTATATAAAAATACTAATTAAAGGTGTTGCCGCGTTGGGCTGGGTCCATCCTGTGGCAAATACCTTACTAAAAAACAACTCCTTTATCTATGATACTTTTCTTAAGGTAATTTTTGGACACACACACACACACACACACTCTTAAAAGTATTTTCAACAGCTTTATCAAAACAAAATCTTTTCAACAATAACAATAATATTACACTACCTATGTTTCTAAATAAATAATATATTTATTTTAATTCTAAATATAATATTTTATTTTTTTATTTTTTAAATTTATATTTTTTTAAAATATTCTTATTAATGTGGATAATAAAAAAGTTTCACTAAGAAATAGTAAAAAAAATTATATTATAGTATATAGTTACTGGTATTTCCCCATATAAGTTGCAAAGTATTATTCCCCTGATGACTTGTGTCAACAAATTATAATATGCTAGAAAGTTCTAGATCCATATATTTATTAAAAATTAGAGTAAATAATCTAATACGTCCATAATAATCAGCCCAATGTCAAATATACTTGCGTTTTCCACGGAGGCTAGAGTAACTATACTATTTATAATTTATGTGCCTTGATAATGATTGATGAAAAAATGATTTTAAAATGATATTTGAGGAGTTTTCTAGAATTTTAATTATTATTTTAGTTGAACAACAAATTTTTAAAAATGAATCAAGATTTTGGTGGAAATTATTGGTTTTTTTTTTGACGAGAATATGCATCCCCATCATCACCAAAGTAATGACCTGCGTCTTTTTTGTAGTATCCATTTTATTTTTTTTTAAATATTACAGTACAATATTTTTTATTAACGTTCACAATATTTAATGGCCACTTATCTGTTACTCTCATTGGTGGCGCGTGGCCATCCAATGATCAAACCGAGAACCAGCTTCGGCCCAGTGTCGCCCCCTTTTGCTTGAATAATTTAATAATAGGTAATGAGAATTAACAGTTATAATAAAAAAAACTTATATTTTATAAATTATCAAATTTAATTATTATTATTATTATAATAATTTTTTAATAGATAATTTTATAAATTTTTAATAAATATTTTCTAAATTTTAGAGTTATATTTTAGTTTTAATAGAGGATCGTGCTGAATTTATCTAAATTTTTTATATAAAATAATCAGTTAATAACTATTATTTATTAAATATATAGAATTAACTAAATATAGACTTCATGTAATGCAGGAAAAAAATGATTTTATGTCCAGATAACTTGATTTTATTTTAATTGAGGATATTTTTATTTTTATTTTTTTTTTAAATTTTCTTCACAAAAACTCTCCACAATTTATTAATATAGAGTTGATTTAATAATATAAAATTTTATTTATCTTTTTAGATTTAAATTTTAATTTTTAAAAAATATATTCGTGCTATGAGGTGCATCAAGAACTCTGAAACTAAATAGTTAAATACTGATTTAATTTAATAAATTTAAATAAGAATTTATAAAAAAATCATTTAAATTACACTGTAGATAGTTATGTCTGGAGACGGAAGAAGTGGAATTGTCAAATAACCCAGTCACCGCCTAGTCGCCCACCTACCAATAGTGGCGCGTGAAAATCGGCGCGTGCGACTAGTTAGCTATCCCTCCACTACCCACCGTGGGTTTTATGTTCACATTTTGCCACAAGCTATCCATCGCTTAAGCTACGGTCTTTCTCTCATCTTTCTTCCTCTCTACACGGGTAATATGTCTTCTGCCGGCGGCGGCGGCGGAGGGAACGGTGGCGGCGGGGTTACCTACAGCGGTTCTTCTCAACTCTATTTTTGCCACCAGTGCAACGCCACCGTATCCATTACACCTTCATCATCCGGTGATCTTGTTTGTCCCAATTGCAACGGCGGCTTCATTGAGGAAGTCGATAATCCAAGCCCTAATTTTACTAATCCCTTCTTTTCGTTTACCTCTGAGTTTGGCAGCGGCGGCAGCCGGGATGACGGCTTCCCTCTAGTATTCTCTACCACTTCCACCGGCGGTGGTAGTGGTGCTGGTGGACCGATTTTCGATGATCTTTCTACTCTTTTTGGTGGTGGACCTAATCCATCGTCTCCGTTCGGAGAAACTGATGCGTTCAACCCTTTTGTGTTTCTTCAGAACTATCTTCAAACCCTGAGAGCTGGCGGTGCTAATGTTCAATTTGTGATAGAGAACTCTGGAGACCCTAGTGGAACCTTCCGTCTTCCCACGAATCTCAATTTTGGTGACTATTTTTTTGGACCTGGCCTCGAGCAATTGATTCAACAGCTTGCGGAGAACGATCCTAACCGACATGGGACGCCCCCAGCTTCGAAATCTGCCATTGAGGGCCTCCCTACTATTAAGATTTCAGAAGAGTTGCTGGCTTCGGATTCATCGCAGTGTGCCATTTGTAAAGATACATTTGAGCTCGGGGAAGAGGTGAAGCAGATGCCCTGTAAACATATCTATCATTCAGATTGCATTTTGCCTTGGTTGGAATTGCATAATTCTTGCCCCGTTTGCCGGTACGAGTTACCAACTGATGATCCTGACTATGAGCAACGAACTCGTGGGACTTCTACCCAGGTGAATCAAAACCAATCTGCAGGGAGAGGTGGGTCCGCTGGTTCTTCTGAAGGCGGTAATAGTGGCAGTGGCGGTAATGGTGCCAGCGGTGGCGGCGGCAGGGAAGCATCTGGAGAAGACTCACCGAGAGAACGCAGGTTTAGGGTTTCTTTGCCTTGGCCTTTTAGGCAATTGGCTTCCATAGCCGAGACTAGCAGTACCGGGAATGCCAACCTCAGCGAAAATAATAGTGAGGAATCAAATTCTGGAAGAAGGGGAAACCAGAATTTTGAGTCGGAGACTAGACAAGAAGATCTCGATTAAGAACTGCAAGTAATTTTTCTGTAAGTTTGAAACCTTCTGTTATTTTTTGGTTTTAATTCCTTTTCTTTTGTTTGATTGATTGAAATTTATGCCTGTATGTATTACAACATGCCACGAGTTTAATTTTGTAATGATGCAGTTATTATCCTTGCTTTCCATATTTTACTTACTGTTTGATTGTTCTTTAGCTACTGGAACCTCCTGACCAAAGTAACTAGCTGATTGGCTGTGTTTGATTAGAAACTTGTGGGTTGTCTATGTTTACTTAGCTAGAGGTCATTAACATTGGGGAACTCACTTTTAAGAAATAATTGATCTTTTTGGTTGGAGGCATCTTAGATAGGGAGCAGTGTCATTTCCCCAAGTAGTCATTTCCTGAGCATGCAACTTCTGTTAGATAATGTAGACGAGACATCTGCAGTGTTGAAATACCTTTGTCTTTTTTATGCTTTATTGGTGATGAATTGGCAATAGAAGGTTGATTATTGTGATTCTTTTTGGGTGGAGGAACACATTGATCCAAGTCAGAGGAAAATATTTGGCATGTGTAATTAGATGTGTGCATGGATAGTAGTTTTCATCAAATGTTAAAGAAAAAACATCAGCTCAACAGAGCTGCTGTTTGTCTGGTCATTTGTTGGCTTCTCTTGCATCTGACTAATCAAAGGATATGAGTTTGGTTGGTTTTATTCCACATGCATAGTCCACAAGAAGATGAAGATGAATGTAAAAGGAGTTTATATCGCATCATGAACTTGAGTTTGATGAATATCAATATTGTCAGTGGCATATAATGGCAGGCCCCAAAAACTGCCACGCCGAATCTCCAGTGACTATATTGATGAATATTAGTTAACTGCAATTGCAGCAAACTTTATTTTTTTCTGTTTTTTTTTTTAAAATTTTCTTAGTATCTTATGCGTTTTGAGACGTTAGAGTGAGAGGAAGTGGGGGTGGGGGTGGGTAAATGTGTTGAGAGACCCTATCCTCTCGAATTCTGGAAAATTGTGTTCTTGTGGGTTTTCTTGCATTTTTATTGTGGTTTGTACCTTAATCCATTAGACTTATCTCTGGAAAGATTTTACTCTTTTGAAGAATGCATTCTGGAGCTCATCCATCATTATGTATCATAGTGGGACAATACGAGAGAGGGGAGGGGAAAAACAAAATGGGGATTCAGCTGGAAGAGCATGAAAGATGATTTGCAATGTAGGGAATGAAGAGGAAGCTGGAAAGCTGTTCAAGACGTGCAGACAATATAATAGAAAAGATGAAGCGTATGGAAGAATCGACCAAGGAAATGCAAGAGAGATTTGCAAGAGTACTGGATCGAAGGGTTTATAAATTCTGAAGAGGTCTTTGAGAGTAATCCTGAAGAGAACTACTAGGAGCTGTGTGTGTTGTTTTGTTCTTCTTATTATCCAGAAACCTGTAGCTGATTCAGCTTAGACTTACACTCTGGCTGGATTTTACTCGTGAATAATGCATTTCTAGAACTCATCCCATCAAACTTAAATTGGGGAATCATAATATGTGATAGAATATAGAGTTCTACATTAAACTTTAACAGTTCTATTCTTTATCAACCCATGTGCTTTGTGAAATAAAGTGCATGGCATGAGGTGTATGACTTGGTACAAATTCTGAATCAATTAGACATCATTTAACTATGTTGACTTTTTATAGTGATTTGGCTGTTTTTAATGTTTGAAGCTGATGAACTATCAATATTATAGGCCCAGCTAAGATTCTTCAAGAGGTTTTTAATCTCTCTCCATTACTTAATTTTATTTCAACTTAAAGGTGTGTAGATTTTATAACTCTTATATATATGTTGGCGATATGTTGTTGATGGCATTTTCTTACCTATATATTCTACTTCATTAGAAAAGTCATCTAGGCAGTCTTTGATTCTAACTGGGACATATGTTGCCAAATTATATTTCAAGCATCAAATGTATTGAAATTTATGGTAGCAGGACTTAGGTGCTGAAGAAGAATGCGCTCTAGCCCTCTATTTGTGAACTCCTGTAAATAAAGTTACATAAAAGCATAAAAAAAATTACCTATTTGTCTGGATTAGTCTAGAAGATAGCCCTTAGAGATTACTTGGATTGGTTCTAGAATAAATATAGGGGGTTAATGCAGCTCTTTGGGTTATTATGTTTTATCTTAGATTAATGAGCTTGCAATTGATGTTTAAGAGTGAGGAGATTTTTGTATCTTGAGCACTGGAATACAAGACGTCAACTTCACAAAAGAGCACCATTTTCTTTTCTTTACCTAGTTAGATATGCAATCTGCTTTGTAACCAACTTGTACACCGCTGGATCAGTGTCAATAGATGAAGTAATCCCTTTAAGAACAGTGAATAGGACTTCCTTGTATAGTGAGTTGAATAACTTCGATGAAGTCTTAAGACATAGATGATTGTATAGATAATAAGCTGCACTATGGCATATAAATTGACTTTACAGTTTTTCTGTTGGGGGACCAACTTGAAAGTTATTCATGTTAAAAAAAGAGACTTTGCTTTGTTAGTTGTTGACCCAGATTGCTTTTTCTTTATATATTCTTGGTGGGTATATTGCTGCTCCAATGTCCTTGTACCAATTATTTGATTCACAATGATATCTGTATTTCCGAGTTTTTCCGTATTATTAGCCCATTCTTGTTTTGTAATTGGTGAAGAACCTGCTGTTGATGAGATCAGATCGATGACTATTATTCTGCAGAATGTTTGAAATATTTACATATCTCATCACTGGTGGCATCCTATCCTACTGTTTTTCTATGATCTACATGGACTCATCTTTTCAACATTGAACTTTACAGAAATCACATGCCCACTATTTTCGAACTGTTTTCCTCCCTTATTCTGGACCCTTTGATGTATATCAGCTATACGGTGAATATATGTTTTATGATATAACTGCTCAAAGGCCATAATCTGGAGATGATTTTCACTTTGTTCACTTTTGGCAGGTATGAAGAGTGTTTCAAATCTGCAGCATTGTTTAATAGGAAAGATGTTAAATATCAATTGCTAGTGGTTAGTGAGAGTTGCAAACGTTATATTTGATCATAATAAACGCAGGTTATTTCCCATCAACATTTTGACAGGTAGAATTATTTAGAAATTCATCTTGTTTTTAATGTGCAGTATTGGATGGATTATTATGAAACTTTTATTTTCTGGGATTTCTTTCATTTGGTTCATTTGATCTTGTATTGCCCTTCATCTGCACTCTCTTGCTGGGCAATATGCTATATTGCTCATATTGGTGGTGAAGCCTAATGTCTCCACTGGGTCATGTTCCAAGTTCCAACACAACATATGTTTTCCTTTTGCATTTTCTAATGCATGTCTATTTATATTTAAGGAAAAAGTAATTATTTAATCCTTATAATTTTATATAGTTTGTAACTAAGTTCTTATAGTTTGACTCCGCGTGACTCGGTCCGTGAAGTTTCCTAATTTTTATGAAATAGCTGGGTCTCGCATGATCACATTCTATGTGATACTAACAGTACTAAAATTATTTTATTTGACATTTTTATCATGCCACATAATAAAAGAAAAAAACGGGGCTCCTCACTTCTCCCTACTCCTGTTGGCTTTGGCTTTCTTCTTCCTCTGCACCTCGCTTTTTCCTCATCTCAACTAAATATTTTTATAGTAAAATAGTTTAAAATATTTTCCTTTTACTCGTATTATCTTATTTTTTTTAATTTTTTTAATATAACTAAAATAATATAAAATATTAAAAGTATATGTCGTTCCCACTTTCACCAAACATGTCCCAAAAAGATCTTATATCATCATCTTTATTTAGTTTGGGGGGGGGGGTTTGGAGGGGAGAGGAAGGAAGGAGAAAGTGTGTTTGGTTAAAAAAAATAGAGGGGGGAGATTTTTTGTCATTTAGTGCTTTCCTCCCCTCCAAAAATAGGGGTTTTGGGAGAGATTTTTTTTTAATATTTTTATGACCAAATTACTCTTTATATATTTTTAATATTCTAATTATATTTTCAACTTTTTTTTTTCTCACACCTATTTTTTTTATTTCTAAAACTTAATAAATATAATAAATTATTTATATATTATATTAAAATATATAATACTTATAAAATTAATAAGAAACAATATTAAAATTTTATCATATTTTTTAATTTTATTATATATATAAATGAGATAAAAAATTTTAAAATTTATAAATTAAAAAAAATAAATAATTTTGATATAAATATTATAAATAAAGAGTAAATAAATTTAAATAAAGAGATAATGGTATATTTGTCAATTTTTAATTAACATCATTCCCCTCTTCTCTCCTTCTGAACCAAATAAAAAATATTATTAATTAATTTTTCTTATTTTTTTATTTTTTCTTAAATTAACTTAAATTATCCTTATCTCAGCTGAACTAAATAAAGCTGAAGTCTTTGAGGATATTCAATCATGTTACAGCTTGTGTTAGGGAGGACGGTTGACTTTAAGAATCACAATAGTGACAATTTTGATGATTTTTTAAAAGAAATTTAACTATTAATACTATAAAGTTAAGATAATGATATAAGATTATCAGTGATTAATTAGGAGTCTATCTGAATCGCAATGACTTTTTGTCTTCTGTTTTAAATGCATATTAGCATTGTATATGCGCCAAACATGGTTGATTTTGTAAATATAATTTTCGGTGAAACTATTATTATTATTATTTAAAAAATACATGCAACCATGCTTCCCCTGGTAAATATATGTATGCGGAAAGAATTCGGATTTGGTCACTAGAAACAAAAACAATTGGCCGTATATGCAAATATGTAATAGTCCAAAGAAGGCAATAACAGATCATCCACAACGCAGAATCGCTCTTTTGAGCTTTGACTGTACAGCCAAATAAACCGACCGACCAAGGAATCAAGCTGACTTGGATAAAATTTATACTATATTTAAATTTAATTATGCTGATAATAAAATATAATAAAAAATGAATTATATATCTTAGAAGCTCTGGAAATAACTTATATTGACTGAAATATTCATATTTGTCGAGAAAATAAAATATAAAACAACACTGATGAAAATTGGACTGAATTAAACATATTCAAAAAAATCATTTTGACTTCTCCAAAATAATAACTGAACTAAATTAAACCTTAATCTACGTGAAGAATGTATGTTTTTTTTATAAAGAATTTTTTAAAAAAAATTTACAATAAAATCTCTATTTTTCTTAGACGATATTAATATTAGATAGAGTAAATTATTAATTATCTTTAGATATAAATTTAAATATTTAAAAATTAAAATATATTTTTAAATATGATAGTGACTAAGCAATAAAATGATCCTTCTATATTCCAAATGGTCCCAAGATATAGTCTAGTAAGCCATCTTTGTTACCCTGTGAAAGTGATTAGGGTTGGTGAGGTCCATATATTTGAGGGACGCAGGTATTGTTAGGCCGTGTGTCGGTGCAGGGTCCAGTCATGATCTCTCACCGCGTTAACCCAATATTTAATTAATTTAATTAAGCTCTGACCCAACTTTCCAGCTTGAGAAAAAAAATTATATTTTTTAAATAAAATAAAAATTGAGGGAAAGAAGGCACATGAGCTCATAATTGTAGCCGAATCCTGTTGGTAAAAGGAATTCTCACACTCCTCAATGTGTCTGCCCAACTCATTTGACTTTTCTCCCCAATCCTACTATTTTTATACTTTTTTAATTACTAATATAAAATAATAATATAAATAATATATAATATAAAGACACTAGACTATGTACATTGGCCCTCCACCCTAAGATAATGCTCTAAATTTCTAATTAGTACCATATATTTAAATGGTTTATAAAATTTATAAAACATTTTTATTAATGTGGGGATTGAACAAAATGATGGAGTTCAGTCATGTGGTGATCACTTTCATAATAGTTTAACATGAAAATTATGTTAAAATTAGATTTATTTCTATACGTTTATTACTCCTACGATCATGAAGCTAATTAGGCAATTAATTTTAATTATAAATATATTCGATTTATATTATTTATTTTTAAATTAATTTATAAATTAATATATAATATTATATAAAAGTATTTATATTTGTTATAAGGATGGAAGGGTATTTTTTAATTTAATGGATCATTTTCTCAATTTGGCATTGTATAAACGTCTCTATAGTTAAATTATAAAAGATGAACGTATAAAATTTTATTTAATTTTTATAACTTATACCACCTTCAATCCTAATTATTATAATTAATTAATTTTTTATAAATTTAAAAAAATTAAATATATTAATTATAACTAATATAAAATTGAGTTAATTAATTTAAATAATTAAAAAATATATAAAATAAATTTATTTAATAAAATATATTTAATCATAATTAATTATTTATTTAATTTTTTTAAAAATTAATTAATTTTTATGTAATATTTTTTTTTAAAAATAAATAAATTATCATTTGGCTCCTTTTTATTTTTTTATTTTTGGAGATGGTACATTTGGGGCCTTAAATATTATAAAATTTATGGCTAAATTGTCCTTTACAGGGAAAACGCGCAGGAGCAAGAAGAATCCGACGCAATGCATATAATTGAAGTAGAAGGCAATGGTGGCACAATAAAGTCAAATTCTTGTTGAAGTTTTAGAGAAGAAGCCCTCTCTTTTCCTTCACCAGAATATCAGTGCATTCATTCATACATTCTTCTTTTTTTACTTTAGTTTCCTCTCAAAAACCAAATCTTCCTTTGCCCTAATTCTGTATTCGAACAATTTTCCCTCTCTTTTTATTGTGCTCAATTCGTTTCTCGTTCCCTCGCCGGTTCGTTTACACGGTTGTGCATGTGAGATTCCCGGTTTCTTATCGCAGATCTTGGTGTCGGTGTCTGTGGTAGAGGCAACGGCGATTTGCATTCTGCGAAAGAAGGGGTAGGTGGTGGTCGATTCGGGAACATGTCTCCGTCTAATCATTTGCAGAATGGAAGTGGTTGTGTAGGTAATGGACGCAATTGGATCGAGCATCCGGTTTCCAAATGGGACACTCTGGCCGGCGTGGCCATCAAGTACGGTGTCGAGGTACAAAATCGTTTTACGTATTCTTTTTGGGTATTCTCTTGGCGATTTTTGAAGCTCTTTGTAATCAATTTTCTTAGTTGTCTTTTGTTCAAGAAGGTGTTTGTGAATTTGTTTCTCCAAAGGGTGCAACTAGTGAAATGATTTGTTTAAAGCCTTATGTGAATGAATACGAGGAGAAATATTCCGTGTTTACTATTTTATATTATATCACTATTTAAAAATGACATGTTTGTTTTTTAATCTAATTTTGTGGAACAATTGAAGTTATGTGGTTTGGTTTCTTTGTAATGAGCTGATGCGGATGAACCACTCTAATTCTGCCACTCTCCCAGTACTTGATGATGCTGATAGAGAAAGACAGACATGGGTCTTGAGTTATTAAACAAGCTCAACTAATAATTTGTCCCCATGTGCAATTGTCCACTTCTATGACATATTTGGAAATGGATACAACCGGTTGCGGAAGGGAAAATGAAAATAGGAAACTAAGGTTTTTACTTGTAATCAGTTGTATGGGATGAAGAATAGGGAAATAGGAATGAAGATTTATCCTCCTCCCTTTTATATGTGGCTTTCAGGATGGGAGGAACAGGGTCCAATTCATCTCGAATATATGCTGTCTCTGACAATTTTTTTTTCTGTAACCGTCAAATATTTTGTTGTGTATGCTTCATTAACCAGTTCATAAGTATAGGGGATACTTCCCTTTCAGATGCGATATAGGATGGAGGAGATCATACATTAATGTGGAAAGTCTGAAAATCATTTGCACACTTTCACCGATGTCAACATCTTATTTTTACTAGTATTCAGAATACTCACGTTGTGTTGTTTGTGGTAAGAGTAGTTATATATTTTTAAATGGACATGTGCATTAACTAGCGCATTTGATTACTAAATGTCACTACTTCAGGAGCATACACACACATGAATGTTTTTCTTATAATTATAAATGTTGATAATGTTATTGGTAGTATGGTCCTAATATATTTGATGTATCTGATGAGTGAGGTGTGTAGTTGCTTTCTAGGATGATAATCAGATAATGGTTTATCTTCCTTTTGATGGCAACTCCTTGTAATAATTTAGGTGACTGATATCAAAATGATGAACGGACTAGCCACAGATCTTCAAATGTTTGCATTGAAGACTCTGCGTATACCATTACCAGGAAGACATCCACCCTCTCATAGTCCGCCCAATGGACATGCCAATTCAGGGTACAAATATACTTTGATTTCATACAATTTCCCCCCCCTTTCATCCGCAGTAGAAAATCTTTTGTTGAGAAAATTTTGGCAGTGCCTACTATGGTTATTGGTTTTGCAAGAAATCATTCCATCCTTACTTTTCAATTTAGCACTAGTTTAGTATCCACTCATTGTAATCTGCTCCTTCAAAAAGAATTTGCAAGGCAAATTCATCTTTGTCACTTTTGATATAATTCTATTACAAAGAGTTTTTAAAATTAATTTGTACTTTTACAGTTCATTGATCATGTTGACATTTCACCTGTATAGATGTTCTTTGGATTTTGTCATTGGTGCTAAAATGCTTAGGGTAGTGTAGAAAAAAGGGTGGGCCGTCATGTTTTGCCTGGTGGTTTACTGAAGCCCAGGAACTATAAAAGAATTTTAGTATGCCTTTACACAATCTCGTTTTTTGCCTTCTGGCGTCCTGAACAATATTACATTACTCTGAGATTCTTGCCATAGTTTATTTAGATTAACTTCAGGTGTAACTTGATATGCTTCTACAAATTTTATTTATGATTTGCTATTTGTTTTCCATATTCTAGGATGAGGAAAAATTGATTTTCTTTTTGAATTTTGCTTATAGTAATGTAATAGTTCATCAGATAACTATGATGAACTATGTACCTTTTTTATTTTCAGATGGCATACAATTTTCTGGACTGAAATCTATGCAGAACCGTGGAAATTCATTTTACTAATTTGGTTTTGTTTTCTGTTTGGGTGAAAATTTTGCTGAAATTTTATTGCAGAGATCACAGTCCCGAAAAGAGATATTCAGGTCAATCTAGCACACAGGAACCTTTCCAGTCAGCACCTCGACAGAAGACTTCTTCAGCTATGACTTCTCTACAAGCATACTATGGACTTAAATCTTCGAATCCAAGGGGTCAAAATGAAGAAACCGAGTTGGCAGTTTATAGATCTACTAGTAGAGATGAGCTCAGAGATGACTGGCTCCCCAAAGCCTCACCAATTTCAAAGATGCTATCAAACCAAAATCACAAGTCAAGAAATTTTGAATATGATTTACTGACTGGGGATGGAGGAGCGACTCAGTATCTTGCAGAGAGTGAGGATGGGGGAGGCGATAAATCTGATGAGAAATCTGTCCGTAGACGTCAGAAGTCTGAAGCTGATAATGGTGCTGATACTCCTGACAGGCTTTTAAAACAAGAAAGTAGCGGTGGAAGCAGTGCCTTTTCTTCGACAGGAAAGGGTTTGGCCACGAGGCCAAAATCAGCCAGCCGAGCGGTGTTGTTTCCTGAGACTGAATCAAGATGGTTGGATTCTATTCCAATGGGTCTTGGGGAATCTATAATAACTGATGTGATTTCTGGAGTGCGTAAATCATTAAGTGCATCAAGCCTCAAAGATCAGGAAAAGAGTAACTCAGCCACAATCTGGCCAACTGGAAGATGGAATTTGAAACAAGACTTGCAAGCTCTCTCAAGTGCAGCCATCGCCAATCCTATTTTCAATGGCTTGCCTATCCCAATATCTGGGCGCAGGAACAAAGCTGCCCGTGACTAGGATGCCTCATTTCTATCCTTGTATGCAATCTATTTTTTGACACCACAAACGTTAATAGCTACTAACAGATTAAATGTTCTGGCCTAGTAAGCCTGAGCAGAAAGGAAAGAGAAAAGCAAAGTACACAGTTAGGATATTTATTTCGGACGCTAAAGAACAAGGTGCCAATGACCACCCGGAAAGTGAGGCTGCTGCTGGGAAAAATGTGCTTGGCAAATAAAGGACTCTTACGGTTTTGTATCTAGGGTACAATGGCATAATGGTAGCTTTACCTTGGGTTAAGAGTTCATTTACAGGTTGAAAGAGTTTCATATTGTCCAGTTCTTGTCTTATCGCGGCATTCTTTGTGCTTTTATGTTTTTTATCTCTTTTTCTTAGACCCTTGTTAGAATTGCACATTATGATGATTGAACTTCCACATTTTGATTTTTATATATAATATATATAAGGACCCTGTTTCATGGGCATTAATTTATGTTAGAATATGCCTTGTATTACTCAAGTGAGTCGAACTAGTATTTCCACCAGAATTGATCATTATTTGTGAACAATGAATGCAAGTTTGAATCAGAATAAGATTGTTGTTGGATTTTTTGAATAAAAAATAATGGCAGATTGATCAGGTATTAAAAAAAAAGTGGGTTTATCAAGCAAATTATTTGCTATGTTCAAAATCTGTTTAAAATGGTACTTTTTGCTTCTCTAGTTTCATTCATCATTTCATTAGTAGTTTATTAGGATTTCAAGCGATGTATGCATCCAGATTTTGATCTGAACTTGCAGATCATTATCTATAGATGCTGCTACAGCTGCAATATGGCTTTAGTTTATTATATTCTAATATGCTAAAAGTACTTCCAAATAATGAAATATCTCGTAGATAATCTTGTCCTCCGCTTATGAGCGAGCGCGCCCCCCCCCCCCCCCCCCCCCAAAAAAAAAAAACAACACACCCACACACAAAAGAAGTTCATCAAGTGATGTAATGTCATTCTAGTTTAACTAATGAAACCAGTTTTAGCCACTCAATTTATTCAATTTTTTTGTTGTTGCGTAAGATTGCCCTATTGGAACAAAATAGTTTAAATTGTGCAACATAAAAACACTGTCAGGGGAAACAAGTTATAAAGAAATGAGTCCAGATAAATTAAGAGAACTGAATTCTACATATGCATGAAAATGTGAAGATAGGATTCCGCAACATAACCTCAATGCAACAAAAAGTCTATGATCTATAAACTAACAACTAAAATAGGATTCCGCAACATAACCTCAACGCAACACAGTCTATGATCTATAAACTAACAACTAAAATGCTACAAGTTCCCGCAGTGAAAACTACATTTGACTTTTTCCATTTTTTTTCCTTTGGGAGAGGAATCGTAGGCAAGACTTACCACCTGTTCTTAGGTGGTTTTACTTTATAAATACGAACTATCCAATTCTGTGTAGTGAATGCCTCTTCCAAATACTCCAGCTTTATGTCTTTGTTCCCAATTTCAACTCCTCTTGCACGGTCATACCTGCCAATCCAAGAGGTATATAAATATAAAACAGGATTTACATAAGCACGCCATGAAGAATGTTTGAGCTGAAAAAGTCTTTAAAGAACAATTTTATGGGTAGGGATTATGTCTTTTGTGTAATCTTCAAGCTTGACAATTGCCTTTGTAATTTTTTTAAAAAAATAGTAACAGCGATAAAGAAGGTATTGCATTTACCCAGGTGGTTTGCCATATTCTGTTGTCAGCTCCCCAAAGCGATAATAACACAGCTTGTACCTGAAAAAGATACACCAATTTGGTTATATATGATTTTTTTTTAAAAGAATTTATTCCAACATAGATTAGACTTGCATTCATCCAGATATATCAAGCCAAGACCATTTGGCAGTGCCAAGAAACATACATTAGACAGTTCAACATCTTGGGGGCTGCCCCTTTATCTACACGATACTCTCCATTGACAAGGTAATCAGGTTCCTTTATTACAGGGAAAACACCACCACCAATCCTCACCATCCACAGAAATCTACACACATCATGAATTATGAGTATAATATAACAAGAGTCAGAAGCAATATAACTGGGAAGAAAAAAAAAATCTAACTGGAGTGAATATGCAAAAGCTTAATGAAGGAAGGTCTCCAAAAGTTTTAGATTATAAAAAGCTTGAATCCCAGCAGTCATACCAGGTTCATAGAGAGACTAAAAAGCATGACAAGAGAATGACGCATTCTAAGAAGTCACATAAACTCCTGAAGTTGGAATGATGACAACAGGAATAGAGACAGGGTCATGCTACTTAAGGAACTCTTGCATTCACATCTGGATACAGGTGGCTCTGATCAGGTTGCACAACTTAAGATTTATGCCAAACACAAACGGTGCCACCTCTATCATTGTTGACAGTTGTGACTGCAAGAGAAGTCTAAGTAGAATTTTTCATAAAGGAATTGCTAGGATCTACATGCATGAAGTATTATATAATGGATGAACAATCCAAATATAAAGCATTGGATCAGAAGGTCTTACTTATTTATATCATCAGAAGAATAGCCAGTAACACCACCAAAGACAACTAAAACATAATCCACATCAAGTGATTTCATTATCTCATAAGCCTCATCTTCGTAAGAAGACATTGCACGCCCAACAGTTGCTATGTGTGTATTGTTCCAGGTGTTGTTGTCAACAATGACTGTTCTATTTCCCATGGCAGTGATTTGGTAACCATAATCCCACCAAGACATCACCTTAGCATCTTGGGGAGTATTCTGACGGAGCCAAAAGTATGCTTCACGGTAATCATCAAATATGACCCTGTTACCATGGGCCCCCCTTGCAGCCAAGACAATTGAGGGAGATGAGTAAGCCTCTGATGTGACCCAAGTGCAGTGAGTAGCATATCTGCTGAGCAGATAGAAGGCACCGAGAAGTAACACAAAGGCACCGTTTCTTTGGAAAGGCTGGGAGTGATCAACCAAACCCTGTTTTCAAGAAATTGCAATGATTTGTCACATCATCACATCAACTTAAGAAAAAAAAAACAGAAAATTTCACAAGACAAAGTAGTTCATACAACATTTAAGATACTTTTTCCTTTAAATCAGCACAGTTTAAGATAAATCTATCTGGTGCAATAATCAACTCCAAAGCTAAAAAAAAAAATCCATTTTCCAGACTGATAAATCTGTCATAATTATGAGAAAAGAGGAAGCATAGATGGGTTGGGAGAAAGCAATGAGAAGCAACATTAATGTCAATCAATATCTCAAGAACACGTCATCAAGAACTGCTAGTCTGTTCTCATCCAACTAAAATGCAGTTCAATCACAGGCAAACTTAGGTTTGTAGATGAGGGAAAAAAGAAAAAGATCAAAGCATTGAAATGCAACTTTTTTAAAACCCCTTCATTCTACCAGTTACTCAGAAGCATCTTACCTTGGAAGAACCTTTTACAGTACTAGTTCCTTTGCTAGAACCACTCTGAACAGCTTTGCTTTTGGCCCTAACCAGTTGAGCCAAATTCTTCACAGTGGCAGAAACTGCAATAGCACTAATAAGGCATACTGCAGGTGTAGCAACAAGAATTAATCGAACCATCACGCCAGCAAAATACATGCTTGTAAGACCATACATAACTATGAAAATTGTTGCATCTGACAGCCGCTTGAAGCAAAAGTAGAGCCCAGCAGGAAAGAAAAACAGCAGGATGTGGAAATCAAACATAAAAGATGACCAAGCAGTTGGCTGATGCTCAGAGACAGATGCAATGATTGGAATATGATCCTTAGCGTAGGTTGGATCAAGCAAGGAGTAGAACCTTCCTGTCCATGGAGAAATATAACCAGAAGCTGTGCCTACACCCAAAGCAATGACACCAACACTAACAGCAGTAGTTACAGTGATCCTCAAAAAGGCCTCAAACAATTTTGCATCAGCAAGAGAATGCCTCACCCAATCCAAGAAGTAAAATACCTGCAAAGACAATCCGTGTTAGAGCTTGAAATTACGCATCCTAAAACAATTATGTAAATCTACAGATTTATTAATGCCAATATCTACATAAGAAAAAACCTTAACAACGTATGGTGGTGAATAGAAATCTGTTTTTCACTAGTATGCAAATGTAAACTCACAATTAGGTGGAAGGGTACGCATCAAATGCAAAGTAAATGAGTCTTAATGAGTCGTAGTGAAATAATGTTAAGTCCAACGACTCAGATGAGAAGAGAGCAAAGAAAGTTGAATGTGATAGCCAATAAGGCAAAGGCACCCCAAAAAAATCACATAATTGAATCCCACCATACTAACTGAAGTTATAGATTCTCTAAAACTATCGTTTGCTGATATATTTTTACACTCTAGATACTAAACACATCAACGAAATTCTTTATCATGCCACGAGTAATTCAACGAGGCAATGAAATATTAAAAGAGAGCAAAAGCAAAACCTGAATCAAGAAGAACACGCCCATAGCAGCCATATGCTCTCCAGATTGCACGTGCTGAAATCCAACAAATCGAATTTGCATTGCAAGCAACATTCCCAAAATATACATGCAGTTATAAGCAACATACAGTCTCATGGAATACCTTCCAGTGATTAAAAGAACTAGCACATATAGTGGGATCAGATTAATGATAAACACGTAACCACCCCAAGCAGAAACCATGTAGAAGTACCCAAAAGCGGAAGCTAAAGACCATGCAAGCGACCCTGTATTCACCGCCTTCACGAACAAGTAAAATGTCAACAACAAGGCGAAAATGGCAACACCCTCATTATCGTATGATCCAGCCACCGACCTAGAAATGTACCCAGGACAAATAGCAATCAATGCCGCAGCAACAAGACCAGCACCCGAATCCCAAATCTCTTTACCAAAGAAATAAGCAACCAAGGTAGTGTTCGATGCGAAAAACGGTGCTGTTAACACACAGACCTCACGGATGTGAACCGCAAACCTAAGAAATCGCAAACCCCAGTAAATTAAAGCGGCAGTGACCATGAGACCCGGGTAGAGAGTGCCTCCAATGATTCGACCCAGAGGATACCAACTCTCAGAATCAAACCAGTTCCAGAACTCATAGAAACCTTTCTCAGTCAAGAAAAGTGTGGTCCGGTAATTAAAGTAAGGATCGAACTCATGGATCATGGACTCGTAACGCAGAACACTGAAGAGCCGAGTGATGAAAGCCAAGACATAGACGAGCAATAGGATGGAAACCCGGATCAGCAGCTCCTGCTGCTTGGTTTTCAGCTTAAAGCTCTTCAAAGAAAGGATATTCGACAGATCGGCCTTCAATGACGACGCCTGCATTGCTGCTGGACCACTCTGGTTCGATCCAGATTTTGCAGTCCCGTTCAGGGGTTCAGCTTTCCCGGCCATAATTGGAATAAGAAATCAAGTAAGGATCTATGTTAATTGGAGATGTGGGATTACCATGCAGGATTTTCCATGAAAATTTTCTCAGGAAAATGGTGAGTCAACAGTGAGATTGGTTGTGGATGTAGACCAGTGGCGCCAAACCCTAGATTTAACTGGGATTAGATTGAAGTTCGGTTTTTTGCTGGTTGAAAGAGAGACCCAAATACACGATGATTCGAGACGACCCTTCAATCAATTACGGTAAGTCAATTCGTTTTTTCGATAGTACAGTTAGTCAATTCTTTTGCAGCTAAGTTTGTTCGTGGATACAAATGTGTTTTTTTTTTCTCAGTCAATTTTTCCACACATTTTTCTAACTTTTTAATTACATTATTATGATAATCAATGTCAACATAGAATATAAAATTCATAGCAAATTATATGGTTAATTAGTTAGAAAAACTAAAAATAGCAGTATAGCACAACTCTCTTCGAATATTGTGCAATATAAAAAAATTGGATAAATAATTATAATAAGTATTATTTTTTATAAAGAGATAATACAACTCATTTTTAAATTTCATAGGATGTATGAAACCATAAGTTTAGTTATTTTCAAAATGACAATAATTGTCGGTAGAAATAACAATTCTCCATCTATATACATGGCTTGTGTTGTAGTAAATTACCATGTTTTGAACACATTTCTAAATTTTGGTAAAAAATGAAGAATTCATTTCTAAATTGTATTCTCTATCATTGATATTTTTGTTATGTTAAATTTCTATTTAGTCCATGTAATGCACAGGATAATACCAATTTAAATTATTATTGTTATCACTCCTAAACAGGGGCTCCAAGTTACACTACTGAGAATAACCAATCTTTGTAGCAAAAAAGCAATTGGAAAGTCAGAAATTCACAGCTCAGTGAATCAGTTAAACATTCATCTGTTCACTGTTTTCACTTTTCAAAAGTCACAAAAGAAATACAATAAGAATCTTGAATTACTTTTATTTCACTTTAATGAATTCGTCTCCAAATAAAAAGTGGAAGAGTGATCCAATGGTTTTATCAAGGGAAATCAAACGTTCTTCGCAGCTTTTTCACACTGAAAGCCAACTATGGTTAAGTTTTTAACTTTTATATAAAGATTGAATGACGCAAATTTCTCAGACTATTGGACCAAGCCCCTCTGCTTGAAAACATCAAGAATGGCAGCTCCAATTTTAGCAGGTGACTCCACTACAGTGACCCCAGCTTCCCTCAGAGTTTTAATTTTGTCCTGAGCAGTACCCTTGCCACCTGACACAATGGCTGCACCAGCAAAACCAAACAAAATTGAGAAGGTCCAATTGGTATAATCTCAGTACAGGAAAAGAGCAAAATGAAGGTCTAAATAAACTCTCAATTTTGAAAATTACTCCCTCCAGGCCGATATATTGGTCATTTTCTATAGAAAAAAAATTTATGGTCTTCTATATTGATAACTTTGCATGAAAATGTGGAGCACTAATTAACTTTTTCCATAATTACCCCTATTTCGAACTCTCTAGAATTTGTTTTTTTTTTTCAAATACATGCTTTTATATAGGGGAAAGGTTCACAATATTTAAGAGAATTACTCTAAGGTCCTAAGAAAAGAATGTAATAATTAAAATGTCTCTAACAAGTGAGTAGTATGAATTTTTTATTTTCAGCACTGGAATTTGTTATTACATGCACTTAGTTGTTTGAGATTTTTTAGTAATTACATTCCTTCTTTGCGATCTTCTAGTTTTTTTATCAAGACAATCAACAACCTAAAATATATATATATATATATATATATATTTTTTTTTTTATCTGATGCCATCAGTTCAAAGCTAGAATAAAGATCTTACCTCCAGCATGACCCATTCGACGGCCAGGGGGAGCCGTTAATCCAGCAATAAATGCAACAATAGGCTTCTCAGTCCCACTTTCCTGTAAGTCATTCAAAATATTGTTATTTTCAGAGCCCATGGACAGAGAACATGGTAACTATGTGAACATATGTACTAAACCTTAATCTGAAGAAATAAGGGATCATGATGCCTAAAGTTAAGGAACACCAAATGGACATTTGACATTTTATACACCATGAAAGAAGGATTTACATTCACAATATATTTCATGCACCTTGGCATCATTTTTGCTACAATAAATATTTACAAAAATAAAATTTGCATTTAAAACTATGTTTCATGTCTTTTGTGAACAAATAGACGAAGTCTAAGAATTTTAACTTCAAAGAAAAAATAATTTATTGATTTTAAAGCAGAAGAAAAATCAGTGATGTAAAATTAATCTAATTATAATATAAGAGTGACACCACAAGTAGTACCCAGCTAATGTTTTAGGGCAGCCTCTGCCAGCGAACAAATTATAAAGTAAAACCTTTCTCCGGACACATTAGGTAATAGAAATAATAGACTTATATTCCTTTCTACAAAACAGGGAAACAAATTTTAATTTTGCAGACGCTTATAATAATTTAAAGAACAGAAATCCATGCACGGACAAAACATAGAAAGCAAACCTTAATTAGTGCAGCAGCATCTTCTTCTGCAGTTCCCCCTATCTCTCCTATGAGAATGATGCCTAACTTACACAAAGAAACAACGAACATAAGTAAAGAATACAAAGATGATGAACCAAAAAGCAAACAAATACCAACAAGTTATAGTAATATGATAACCTGCACAGGATATGATGAATCGTGAAATCATATTCAATAAACAGACAAAATGACATATAACTATTCTAAAAAGATAACTACCCTCTAATGCTACCTACCTTGAAAGAAATCCAGCGTGATGGATAAGGCCCTATCTCACTAGACAAAATCTGATTGATCTTACCTACTTCCTGATGTGGACCGAATAGGAACTTGTCCTATAAAACCCAAAAAAGTACAAATTGGTTAGCAAAACCGGAAGCGAATAGGACCTTTTATTGATCTTTCTCCATGTGCACCTCCAGATTCCTATCACTTCCTCTTTCCCCGGCTCCCATGACCTTTCTGTCAACTTTTGACATTACTGTCCAATTTTCATCCAATACTTAATGACCCGTTGGCCAGTCACCTCAAAGAGTCAGTAATGTTCCAGGTCATAAAAAAATTGTTTATCTTGTTTCTAGGAAGCCAGTACTTTGATAAGAATTACAGATTGTACACAGCACCAAGGTTCCGACTTTACCAAAAAAGGACAGGCTAGCATCTTACAATGTTACACATCCAATTAAAATGCGGCAATGACCTTTTGAGGATTTCATTTCTTTTGGATTAGAAAGGGCATTAGTGTGACAATGAGCTCATAGCTCAAAATCACACAGCAACAAATCTCAGTCTGTTTAGATTGAGGAGTGCTTCATATCCAGGGTAGGATGTCTACTCCTTTCCCCATTCTCTACTTCTCAGGCTTTGAGCATTTCACAAAAGGAAAAAAAATCATGGGCATTATTTTTTTTCTTTGGAGAGAAATGAGTTTATTTTTACGTCAGAGTTTAAGGATTCTAAACCATGAAGTCAATTTACATGACAGACAAAATAAGATACGAAGTACCTTCAGTCTGTGGATCTACCAGGAATCGCTCAACACAATCCACAAAGTTTGTTCCATTAAAAGGATCTCCACCTATGCCCACACAAGTGGATTGTCCAAGTCCAACAGCAGTCGTTTGGAAAACCTGAATAAGTTGATTGATTTCATTGTTATGTATCTACATATATATAGGTTTTATCAGCATCACTGTAGTCTTCAAGACCTCAAAACTAAAGCTCACCGCTTCATATGTCAAGGTGCCAGAACGAGAAACAATTCCTACACGACCAGGTTTATGAATGTAACCTGGCATGATTCCTATTTTACATTCACCTGGCTTGATGATACCGGGGCAGTTTGGTCCAATCAGACGAGTCTTGGACTGTCTATTAAGAGCAGCCTTCACTCGTACCTGAAAATTGAAAATATTAACTTCACGTTTGTTTAAATGCAGCAGAAAGGTGGAATGCAATACTGCTTTCAATGGCTTTATTACATAATCATTGTTTCCAAACACATATGATCAAGGTATGCGTTGGAAATCTAATTTTCCATGAATAGATTGACTAATAAACAAACTTATACACAACCAATGGAACAATCCAAATGGAAAAATTTGGATCCTAAATAGGATAGGAAAAAAGTATCTGATAGGAATATGAAAGCGAATGACAAGGTATTCAATATTTTACATAAGTGGAGTGGTTCTAAATAAGCTAGCAAGCAAAGGTGAACATTTAATTGTAAGTTATTGAGTCGATGCCATGAAAAATACAAACCCAAACATATTCTGCAGCACAAATTGAATTACCATATCATGCTGAGGAATCCCTTCAGTGATACAGACAACAAGATCCAACTCAGCTTCCACTGCCTCCAAAATGGCCGCTGCAGCAAATGGTGGAGGAACATAGATGACTGAAGCATTTGCCTTTGTTTCAGCTTTTGCTTCAGCAACAGTGTTAAACACAGGAAGTCCCAAGTGTTCAGTTCCACCCTTCTTTGGGGTTACACCACCCACCTATTTGAGCAAAATAACATTAAAATGAAAAATACCTCGTAACAATCAAACAAAAAGAGTCCCCTAAATAGGCACTCAAGAGAAGTATCAAACAGAAAAACATAATACGTGTACACATCAATTATGAATCCACGTGTACCAACAGTTGTCAGCGCATGAAGTACAAATACAGGAACCTAAATTAAATTCTGTGCAGAAATGGCCTCAACTCTTATAATTACAAAAACCGAGTACACGCACAAATCCTTCCAATATGATAAAAATTCTCCCAGATAAGGTTTGATAGAAATGAAGCCTTGTGATTCTTTTCTGATCAGAAAAAGTCGTCCATATGACCTGTATTGCTCTTCTAGAATGCTAGCATTCTAAGAAACTAAACGGATTGTTCTTATCTGTTGGTAGAAAATGACCTTCATCATAACGGAAAATCCAATGGTTTAATAATAAAATTCTGGTGGGCTCCACCAGCCCACCTGCACGAGAGAGTAATTTCCAATCGGAGATGTTCAAAATTTTAAATTCAGAAGTAAAGCTAATTTTTTAGTTTTTACTGCGTAAACCGATGTTGTAGTTGAATAGCTCGAAAAGGTCCCATAATATCAGCTATCATGCCCTTACATGTATATACTCAACGATCAGGCTTTCATGCCCGGAATCACGGCTCACCACAAGCGTTTATCCCAATTGATAAAAAAGTATATCCAATCAAAGACCAATCCAAGAACCCGTTTATAAAAGGGTAGCTTCAATTTCAATTAGAGTTCATCCATTTGGCAAGTTGTTTTTCCCCTTAAGTTAATCAATAGCACGTAAACTAAGTAAATTGGATCTTAATATACGCATATATATAATCAAATGTCTCAGAGAATTCAGCGGCTTGCTGAGAAGACACGACCAAGAGGCACCATATCGTTCACAGAATTAAATCCCAGTGAAAGAAATAGTTGAAGTTGACCAGACACAGGCAAACAGGAAATACATATCCCAGAAAAGTTACCATCTTGGTTCCGTATTCGATGGCCTGCTCGGTGTGGAAAGTGCCATTCTTGCCGGTGATGCCTTGGCAGATGACGCGTGTGGTCTTGTCAACGAAAACGGCAGGAGAGGGTGGCGCCGACGTCAAATGGCGGATCTGAGTGGAAGAGGAAGGAAGTGACGGCGATGAAGATGATTTGGCGCGTGATGCAATTGAACTTATCAACCTCGCTACAGCTCGGCGACCCATGATTCACCCTGAAATCCGATACTCTTTACTCTATTTCCCGGTTCACTCTCTCGGGAGCTTGCTGCTGATACACAGGTCACGATCTTGATGGCATTCCTCGCTCTCTTTTTCCCCCGAGTTATTTTAATAATTTTTAAAATTTTAATTTATTAATTATTACATTATTTATTACTTCTTTAGACGACGAAAAATGGGGAAACTGTTTAAAAAATCACTGGTTGCAAAAATTATTGAAACCCAGGTCTTTAAGGAGGTATATGTATAACTTATTTTCAGTAACTACAATATTTTTTTAATTTATGTGTAATGTATATCCAACCATATATATAAATATTTTTTGTTTTATATATAATTAAAGATATATTTTTAAAGAAGAGTTGTTTTCACGGAAAATAAATTATTTTTTTAAAAAAAAATCCAAGTACTTGTAAACAATAAAATTTTGAATGAAAGACTTTTTAGGAATTTTTGAAAAGGTTGCTTTACATTTTCCCCTAGACCAAGGTTAGAGGTAAGTTTAGATTAAGTTGTTTAATCAGATCGTATGAGTAGACATATTTGTGTAAGAATGTCTAAAAGGGACACAATATGAGTGACTGAAATGATTGTTGGTGGTCTTCTGAAATGATACAATAAGATTGATACATTATTTGAAATTTGTCTTTTGAGGGCTAGAAAATTATGGTTTCTTTCCAATTAAAATTGTTGGATGGTTGGATGACTTTAAAATGGTGTTGAAGAAATCTTATTCAAGCCATATGTTTGACTTATTTATTCTAGTTAATAATTTTTTGTTCATGAGCATGAATACATTCTTCTTTTGACTTGTTATCATTATTGTGTACACAATCATGATCTTAATAAATTTGTCGCTTCTTTTGTTGAAGAAGATAAATTGTCCCAATAACAATACTACCTGTCATACTTAAATGAGGTCTGGAACCAAGTTCTGTGTTGACATGTGTGTTCTTATTTGCATATAGGAAAATGTTTGCTCTAAGAGGAATAGAGTGACACAGATAATGATTTTGTCAAAATTAGTTTATTTCTTTTATTCTTTCTACGAGTATATTTTTACACATTCAAAAATATCAAATTTATAAAGAAATGTTATTTGATGAAGCAATTAATTACTTATTTTAGAAAATAAGATTCATTAGCATTTGAAATACTTGAAGCACTGTTAGAAATAAATTAAATCATAATGCAGAGATTTTCCATTGTAAATAAGGCCACATGCTCTGGTCTTAATTAAGGGCTTAATGCTTAACTTTTCCACATCAAATACAAATACTCCATTTGATGCCGGAAATGCCCTTAGGCTCAGCTTCCTTCCTGCAATTCCAATCCAAAGTCAATGATCAGTAGTATAATATGAACAACATGCATACAAAGGTTATCATAAGACACTAATTAATTGCATATCGGAACAAGAACACTGTTGAAATAAAATATCAAATCAACCTCCTTTAAGTATCACTTTACACTTCAAGAGGTAGCCTGCTTCATTCTTCATCAGAAAGTGCTAAAAGTAGTGACTTCCTTGGAGACAACTGCATTAGACGTGTAAATGACGCAATAATATCTCATATTCTCAAGTGTTTTTCAAATAAGTGAAAAAAAGAAAGAAAGAAAGAAGAAGAAGCCACTTCCTTTCACAATTAAGCTAAATACATACCTACTCCATTTGGAAGAAGGTTACAAACTCCATGGGCCTCGAGGGTCCTCATGGACAAAACCATAAAGTCATAAGAGCTTCAACAACACTATTTCTGGACACTCTAACTGAATTTGTAACCTCAAGATTATCCATTGAGAATCAAATTTCTTGACTCTTTGATTTCCCAATAATGCATTACGTAAGCAATGATGCTATTCCAATAAGATTCTGAAAACCTCAATCCAAACCATCCTTAGTAGCAAGAGAAGTACAATTACACCAGCACTTTCCCTCTAAGAGAACAAATTTCATTCACATTTTTGTCTAAAGTTAGAGACACAATGAATAAAAAACAAAACAGGTAAACATGCAAAACAAATTATTTTCTAATATACGTCAATTTCTATATTCAAGGAGATTCAAGGATTCATGAATCACATATTCATGATAGTTGACCTCACCTTCTCCAAGAGAAGTTGTCCCAAAGGACTTTGAAATAAGACAAAAAAAGAGAGGATATTTATTCAATTTGCCAAACGAAATAAACATCTGGAAACCATTCATGCAAGTTCAACTTACCACTTTAATTTGTGCTTGTACTCCAAAAATAAGTTCAGATATTGAGTTTCTTGGTTGTAAAACAGCCTAATTAATTGTTTTTTTTATGTCCACAATATACCGCAAGGAATTATCAACTCACTTTATGAAATACAAGAACACTATATTATAGCTGCCAGTCAGATTGCTTAAATTCTAATTCAAGAGCAAAACCTGAGATACCCCCAGAAGTTCATTAATCAAATTCTGAATGAACGAACTATGAAGGAAGAAGGAACGAAGTCATGCTCAAAACAAAAGCTATTCACGAAAAACAAATGCACAGTCAGAATAATTATGTCAAACACGTGGCTTGAACAAGATTTCTTCAACACCATTTAGGTTATTGAACCATGCAACAACTTTAATTGGAAAGAAACAAGAATTTGCTAGCCCTCAAATACAAATTTCAACATTTATACAAGTATAGCATATATTATGACTATCGTATCAACCTTAATTTATCATTTTCCAAGACCACCACAAATAATTTCCTGAAGAATCTTCTCAGCCTTATCATTCTCTCTTTTCTCCAAAAGAGCTTGAAGAAGTGTTCTATATGTCACTGAATCTGGGAGACAGCCATTTGCTCTCATTTTTGGAAGCAATGCCATAGCTTCATCAAACAAACCTTTTCTACAAAGCCCATTAATCATAATACTATATGTGTAGACATCCAAACGATAGCCGTTGATCAGAAGGTACTGAAAAATCTCTCAAGCATCATTTAGTTTACCACCTTTACACAAGCCATCAATAAGTATACTGTATGTGTACACATTAGGTTGAATTCTCAGAACAACCATTTGCCTAAATAATGCAATCCCCTGGTCAAGATTTCCACTTTTACAAAATGCATCTAATAAGATATTATAGGTGACTATATCAGGGGCCGGACAACTTTCTTGCATCTCATAAACAAGATCTCGCACATCTGACATTCTCCCTGATTTGCACAAGCCATCAATAAGAGAAGTGTAAGTTATCACATTAAGAACCAAATTTTTATGATGCATTTCTTTAAAAAGATTTATGGCAGCATCCACCATTTTAATGTTACAAAATCTGTTTATCAATATACTATAACTAACTTCATTAGCTACCAAACCACTTTGAACCATCTTATTGAATACTTCCTTTGACTCACTCATATTATTCATCAAGCATTATCCATCCATTAAAGAATTGTAAGTTACCACATCAGGTCTCTCACCACATTTCACCATCCTAGCAAGCGCAGTTTGAGCTTTTATAATCTCCCCTTGTTTACAAAACACATCAATGAATATATTGAAGGTATAAACATCAGGTTTGATGCTTTTCGACACCATTTCATGGAGCAATCGGTTAGCTTCTTTTCACTGTCCCATGCTGCAATAGCCATGGATTAGGGAATTATAAGTAATAATCCATGGCACAATTCCCTGATCAATCATTGTTAAATACAATTCATGCGCCTCAATGACATGTCCACATTTGCAAAGGCTACCAATGATAGTACTGTACATGACTGCATTAGGCTTAATTCCTTTCCTCTCCATCATATGGACCAATTTAATGGCAGACCTTATTTTCCCTGATTTACAGTCCATTAATTAAAGTTCCATAACTATATGCATTCAATTGAAATCCTTTAGCTATTAAGTCATCGTAAAAGTCTAGTGCTTCCCAAACCTTGTTATTACCACATAGCCCTTTTAATATCGTATTCCAAGTTATCGTATCTGGTTGAAGACCCATCTTGAGAATCCTCCCCAATGTTGAGAAAGCAGAATTCATCTGATCAATATTGCAGTAACAATTGATCAAGATGTTCAATGTAACTAAAGAAGGTGTAAATCCCTCGAACTCCGCTTGAGCAAACAAGGAGATCGTAATTCGATATTGTTTAGTCTTGGCAATTGATCCTAAATGCTTGTTAATTTGGATGATGGAAGGTGGGGGACGCATATCTAGTAAGCGATGGAATGACACGACGCTGTCATCGATGCTGATTGCATTTAGGGTTTAAGAATGAACAAAGAACTTGGGATTGAGGGAATAATAGAAAGAGGGAAGCAAGAGAGACGAAGAAGGTGGAAGAAAGTGAGCAATTTAGGGGAATTCATACTTTGAAATTGGACGAAAAAGGTGGAGATAATGCATGACTAAGCAGAAGAGGCAAGAGCACGGCGAACTCCGACGGATTCGAATCGAAGACGCAGAGAAGGATCCAAGTGGTTTTCTTCCGCAGTGCTTTTACCTGATGGAAAACTGAGACTAAGCGGGAGAGTAGGTAACTTAATTTTAAAAAAAATTTAATAATATTTTTTATTTTATTTATAAGGATAAAAAAGAAGGGTAAAATTAATTAGAAGTTAATAAATATAATCTTATTTTTTTATTTATAATATTTATATTAATTTTTTTTAATTTATAAATTTTAAATTTTTTATGTAATTTATATATATAATAAAATTAAAAAAATTAAAAAATATGATAAATTTTAATATTATTTTTTATTAATTTTATAATTATTATATATTTTAATATAATATATAAATAATTTATTATATTTATTAAATTTTAATAATTAAAAAAAATTTGGTGTGAGAATTGGACGCAAAAGGTGGAGATAATGCATGGCTAAGCAGAAGAGGCACGAGCAAGGCGCACTCCGACAGATTCAAATCGAAGGAGACGCAGAGAAGGATCCAAGTGTTTTTCTTCCACAGTGCTTTTACCTGATGGGGAAACTGAAAGCAGCTTCATGGTTCCCTCCAAATAGGGGTGTTCACAGTGTCCGATAGCCCGGTCCGCCAGTCTGAGCCCGGTAAAAAATCGCCCAGCCCAGCCCTAAAAAAAATGCCCAAAATATATTTGGGCAGGGCCGGGCCGGGCACCGGGCAAGGTATACTGCCCTGTCCATTTGGCCCGGCCCTATATATATTCATTATTTTTTATTTTTTTTAATTCTTATTTCTTTTCTTAACTTATTTTATTTGTAATTTTACACTTTTTACTTTAGTTAGCAACTCTCCTTACTCATTTTTAAAATATTAAATATAACTCTTATATTTATATAAATACCAAAGTTGGTCCTCTGTTTTACTTGTTAAATATTTGATTATTGGTATTATAATAATGTTACAAATATCTGACCTCTACACATTTCAATATTTTTTTTTATATATGCAATAGATTTTAAGATTTTAATTACTATCTTTTTGTTACTTTATTCTTAGTGAGTTATAGATATTATTTAACTATTGAAGATATAAATATGATATTATTTTATAAATTCATGATTGCAGATTTTTTTCTCACAATATGAGTAGAACATCACAATTTGGGCATGTCCAGCCCGCCCATGCCCATCCCGAAATAGTTAGGGCTTTTACCGGGTCGGGCCGGATATCGGGATGCAAAATGCAGCCCAGACCTTTTTCAGGCAGGGCACCGGGCAGGGAGTTGCCCTACCCAACCCTATCCATGCACACCCCTACCTCCAAACGCAACGTTTCTGCTATTTGCAGCAGCATGAATGATGTGTCGTAGTTTGGTCCGTTGGATCCAATCTTGGGGTGTGAACATTCATTAATCATTTTTTATTCCTTCATTCAAAGCGGTTTGTTTTTTTCTCTTTTGGAAAGAAAAATGGACTTCATTTCTTCGTTACATTTTTTATATAACCATATGATACTAATATATTGAGATCCAATTTGAAAATTGCAAATTGAAGGTAGTTCTCCCAGCATCATATTATTTGTTATATTTTTATTTATTTTTATATTATGTATTTGTTGTACTTTTTAGTAAAACTATCATAGAGCCTATTTCTTTTCCCTTAAAATTATGATTTTAAAAATTTTTTTAAATAAAATTTTAGTTTAATTTTTTTAAAAATAAATAGCTATATTTATCTATAAATATTTTTAGATTAAACTATAGTTTAAAATTATAATTTTAAATAAACTACTGAGACTATATTTTAGAATAGTAAAAGAGTTTATCAACTATTAAATTACTATTTTATTATTATTTTTTTTACACACTCTCCACCCTCTCTCCTATCTCTTCTTCACCATCTCTTATCTCTCTTCTCTTTTCTTTTTCCTTTCTCATCTCTCATTTTTTTAATAAAATTATATCATTTTTAGTAATTTATTAATATAAAAAGTCATTTTAAAAATAACTATCCAAACACTTATTTATTCATAATCACTTTTTTCTTATAAACTCTTATCTAAAAACTCTTTTTTCATAAGCTGTTCAAAAATCTTTTTTTTCTATAAGCTATTTTTTAAAAAATTATCTAAACACACACATATTAATTTTTATTTTATTTTTACATATAAATTATAATAATGAATTTGTGATCTAGTTTTGTTTCGTTCTAATTCATCGCGAACCCTTGTTTTAAACTTAAAAGCATGACTTAAGTCTTATATAACATTATTTCAATTTTAAATATAAAATATATTTTGTAATATAATTTATATAATAAAATAAATTTTATATTTAAAATCGACAAGTATGTTGATTGTAAATTTACTCCAATAGAATATAGTAAACCATTTTTAAGAGGAAATTATTACTATGACCTAATTGTTATTTTTTTTTACAATGATCTAATTGTTATTGATTATGAGGGTGCTGGTAATATTTTGTTCGTATGCCGTTAGCCAGCATCAAGTAATGGCAACAGAGCACTTTAAGGCACTGTTAAAAAAGTAAATACCAGTGTAGATATTTTTCATTAAAATTTATTTATTTATTTATATTTTGTCCATCCAATTTATTAAAATTTTATTTTGACTATATCCATATCTGACCCACGTCACACATCTGGCTATAGTGGATAAATCTCCTAATAGGAATTTTTTGTATACGCCAAAGTTCGAATTCGAGACTTTACTTAAGCAATACTGAACCGCTTATCACTCGAATCAATCCCATTAATATTAGAATTTATAAATTAAAAATAGGGACAGATGCCTCTGGTCTTAATTGATCGGTGGCATATTACAGATTAGAACAAGAACCACAGGTTACATAAAAGAAAATGCCACAATTTACAGCAAAGTAACATCTCAATCTTCCACCCCGCAAGTTTCCAAGATTTGCACTTCAAATTGTCTTTCATTTTCATACCAAACACATCTAGTTAGGATTTTCTTCATGTTGAAGATAGGAAAAGATCAAATCCGTCACATGTAGATTACCCTACACTTGCAGAGGTCGTCTGCTTCTCTCTTCCTCAGCTAACGCCAAGAGTTGTCAGAAAATAGCTCCTTGCCCAGGCAAGTAACAGAGTAGTGATCAGAAATTACAACATGAAAACTAGCAAAATTAACAAGGGAAAATAAATGTAGATGTATGGCGTTTGTACTAGAAGAGCTGGAAGACGAGGGATAGATGAACTTTCTCCTCAAAGAGCCAGATGAACATTTAATGTGGTCCATAAAATTCAGCAAGGAATTATCAACGCACTCTATGAAAAATTTAGAATACCACCATCAAACATTTCCTGAAGAAGCTTCTCAGCCTTATCATTCTCTCTTTTCTCCAAAAGGGGCTTGAGGAAGTGTTCTATATGTCACTGAATCAGGGAGACAGCCATTTGCTCTCATTTTCGAAGCAAGGCCATAGCTTCATCAGACAAACCTTTTCTACAAAGCCCATTGATCATAATACTATATGTGTAGACATTTAGCTGATAGCCATTGATCATAAGGTATTGAAAAATCTCTCGAGATCATTTAGTCTACCACCTTCACACAATCCATCAATAAGTATATTGTATGTGTAGACATTAGGTTGAATTCTCTGGGCAACCATTTGCCAAAATAATGCAATCCCCTGCTCAAGATTTCCACTTTTACAAAATGCATCTAACAACATACTATAGGTGACTATATCAGGAGGGGCAAAAAGTTTCATTTACCCACTTCAATCAAAATGCTCGCTCGCTCTTTCTTTCTTTCTTTCTTTTTTTCAGTCAAGAAACGCTCTTTTTCACTATTAAGTAAAAAAAGTCACCTAATGAACAAATAGTAATTGTTGGATTCTTTTCTTTTCTTTTCACAATAAACAAGGGTATTTCAAGAAAACAAAACACAATTTTTGATAAAATTATGGAAAATAATCACTTTTAACTAATATTCTTAATAAATATGAACTATGAAGTAGTTATATTTTGCTTATATTCAAGATTGAATCATTCTCCTAGGCCATTTATGTTCATGTAAAGTAGTTGAATAGTTTTAGTAGATAGTTATTATATCAGGAATCAGGTTTCTATGATGCATTTCTCTAAAGAGATCTAAAGCGATATTGATCATTTTGGTATTAAAAAATTCATTGATCAGTATACTATAACTAACTACATTATTTATTATAGAATTTCAATTTCAATTGATGAGATAATTCACAAAATTTTATATATTTAAACAGATATTAAACCAAAACTCGTTGACATCACATCCATATAACAATTTTAAAATAATAGATGGAGTAGATGAAAGGGACAAATCATCATTACATTACATTACTATACTGCAAAGAATATTAATCTAAAATTGACCATGCTTCCTTTAGAAAGAAACTAGAAATCTACCTCAAGAGTCTAATGAACTTATAGAGAAAAATATATCCTTTTGATGGGGGAAAAATAGAAATTTATAGAGAAATACTTATATATCTAAAATAAATAACATTTTATTTTATTTTTAAAAAAATAAACTTTTTAATTTGATTCAGAAATTTTTTAATTTTATTAAATTCAAATATTTATTTTAAAAAAATAAGTTGTGAATTTTTTATATAAATTATACGATAATATACTCCTAAAATATAGAGAATGTAAGTATCTTTTAGATTTATAACCCTTTTAACTTTTGCATTCCTTAATTTATAACCCTTAAGTGTTTGCACATATGAAATTTGCAGGGAGAATTTGACAAAGTAATTACTTATTTTAGAAAACGAACGAGATTCATTAGTATTTTAACTACTCATTGAATTTGGACTGTTTGCTTTTATATATTAAGCTTTTATTATTAGTTCTTCAACATGGATAGTCTTAGCCTATGAACAACCCCACTTTGAATCCGTTGCAAATTTACTTAATTTTAAATTAAAATTAGGAAAGACCTTCTTTAAGACAAAGTTGTCATTCCCGCCAAAATTCATATATAAGCAAATCTTGAGAGAGCTTTTTTGGTTTCATATATAAGCAAAAAGTTTCATTTACCCACTTTATTCAAAACGCTCTTTCTCACCATTAAGTAAAAAAAAAATTACCTAATGAAGAAATAGTAGTAGTTGGATTCTTTTTACAATAAATAAGGGTACTTCAAGAAAGCAAAACACAACTTTTGATAAAATTAAGGAAAATAATCACTTTCAACTAATATTCTTAATAATTATGAACTATGTGGTAGCTATATTTTGTTTATATTTAAAAGAATTTTATTAAATTAAAAAAATTATGGGTAAAATTATACTATAAATAATATTAGAATATTTGACGCATATAATAAATAAAATTATTATATTAGGTGTTGTATAACATTTTTTTTATATTTATTAATTTTTTTAAATTATTTTTATTAATACTCTTTTAATAATAATAGAATAAGAGAGAGATGGGAGAAATTAAAAAGAATGATTAAGATATTTTAAAAAAAAATTATATTAATTAACTCAATTAATTTTCTTAATATAATCAAATTAATTAAATATATTATACATTAAAAAATAGTGGAGTACCTAATATTAGTAAATCAAATTTTAAAATTGCCATGCTTATTTGGAGATAGTTCTCCCATGTAATTTTATTTGTTATATTTTTACCTGGCTTTCAATATTATGTATTTATTGTCCTTTTTAGTAAAACTACCATATTAATTTTTATATATTTTGAGTTAAATAAGTTTTTTATGTATATTGTTTAAACTATGATAATGAATTTTGTGATTTATTTTTGTTCATTCTAATTCAATTCATCAAATAAGCAGTATGGCATGAATTGGTAACCTCAAGATTATCAATTGAGAATCAAAATTCTTGACTCTTCATTTACGCAAAGCTTAGAACAAATATGTAACTCTTTATCTGTTAGTCTAATGATATTAGACACCTGACACCAGACATATGTTCATCTTCATTTACACACAGCTCAAACTGTGTGTGTGAGAGAGACTGGAAGAGAAATATTATTCAAGTTTTTTAACACAAGTAATGTTGACAAAATTAACTCACTAACCACATAAAAGTCTACTTCAGATAGCACCAACTACGGCTTAAGGATACTTCTACACAAACTCCTTTAGAAGTCACCACAGAATCATCGTCTCCGACCAAGGGATTTATTATGCAGCTCCAGTAAGCCTTGGAGAGATTCCAAAGACCACGCATCCTCAGTTTGGGCATATACCTTTTGATTTAGAGAATCTATTATAATGCTGACATTACCAAATCCATATATTTGATGACCATTGTGCATTCTGCCAGGTTTAAGCTTGAATAGCAAACCATGTTGTTGGGCATGGGCCTCAATGACTTCCTTTAAGCTCATCTCATGGACACCAGCAGCACCATCCATATGGGGAGCACCCCCGAAGCCTGAAGGAGCTTGGGTTTGAGCATGAGCTGCTGCTTTCTGCTGAGCCTCAAACTGCCTTTGCTCAAGTACCCTAAGATAGCTGATATTTTCTTTCAAGCCAGGTTGGACCACCTCCATACCTTCAACAGCCTGGTTCATCATATCAAGACCGCGGTTTAACTGATATCGAATGCTTTCATTAGCCAAAAGTTCCTTTGGAATAAGTTCTTTCCAGCCCAAGTACCATTTTGTAACTTCTTCAAAGTTAGGGTTTGAGCACAACCAATGATACAAAACCTGAAGCCACTTGGTGAAGAAGAACTTTTCCATTATATCAACCATCAGATGAATTGGGACAGCAGGAGCCCAATTCATCACCCAATAAAACTGATCAAGCTTCTGATCTGCTGGGTTTACTTGGAACTCTTGCAGGACAAGCTGCAACTTTGGCACAATAAATCGAAGCATAAGCTGTTCCCAACTCACGGAATCAAATACGGTCTTCCAAGGTGACAATATAGCATAAGCAGAACCATCGCTTGGGTGCCAGGCACCAAGAACAGTACTCAATTTGAAGCGTATAATCTGATATGTCCCCTCTAACTTGTGTCCTAACAAAGGTAACCATGGGTGCACCCAAGTATGAATCGGAATAGTCTCACGATGTGGTTCCCATGTATCTACAGCGGTGGCCAATTTTGGCATGACTATATTATCCAACATGGTTGTGAGAACTGACGAAGGAAGCAACTTTTCCCATGACTCCAAAAACCGTAACATGGGCTCAGGATCCCGTGCCTGCCAGGTATTTATACCTGAAATCCTGACAGCTGGTAATACAACTTCAGAAATCAATTGAGTATAAGGCGAAGTTACATCCCAGATATGAAGGCAATCTTCTTGAAGCAACGTTTTCCACCGTGACACCAACTCTAACCCATGCGATGGATTTTCAAGTGGATCCCATCCTTGGAATACTCTAATAAACAAAGGCAAAGCATATGAGCTAGCAATACATGACAAGTTACACAACTTGTAGCTATCAGCGTATCTTTCCCGCAGGTCAGCAAAGCACTGTGCAAGCAAATCCAATGTCAATGTCCCCATTGAATTCTCTTTTCCGACTAGGGCCAGCACACTATCTATTTCCTCCAAATCTTGCAACTGCTTTTCTTGGTGAGCTAACTCAGTTTCTAACTTCTCTTTTTCCTTTTTCAAGCTAAGTGCTATCTCCCTCTCTCCCCTCAATTTTCTATCAATCTCTTGGATATCTGCTTCAGCCAACCTAACAATTAACCCCAAGTTATGCTGAAGCTCTGGCATTGGAATATCATTTTCCTTAGCTTTCTCCTCAGCATTCAAATCAGATAAATTCGTAATTACTCGAACCTGTGGCCCTCTCATATCAAAAACCTTCTGAACAACCTCCAGACCCTGTTCTTGATTGCTTGCTAACAATTCCTCAGCAGTAATATAATCATCCTCATCTTTCTTCTTCTTTGACCTTGATTGCTTTGACCACAACCTTTCCTTTGCTCTAACAGCGGTAGGTTGAGCAACTCCAGGCAATGCTGTCTTCTCAACTTGCACACTTGGCAAAGGAGTTGTTCCCTTCGAGTCATTAAATCCAATGCCTGTATTCTTGGCCCTCAAATGAGCCTCAACAGGAGCTACAATACCTTGTTCATTCTTCCCAAGACCACCTCCTCTATAACCCATCTTCTCCAACAACTTCATTCCGATCCCCTTTGTATACTTCTCAAACTTCCCAACATCTGAAAATCCATCTTGAGCTTGAGTTTTTCCTTGTGCTCTCTTCTTTTCCAATTTTGCTCTCTCCCTTTCCCTCTCCCTTCTTATTGCTCCCTCCTTAATCTTCTTTCCAAATGCTGTAGGAAGAAAATCTTCATCACCATTATCTTCATCAGAAGCACTTTCACGAGGACTAGTATTAAATCCTAACCCAGAAATAGAAGTGCTAGTAGTTCCCATGCCAAGACCTAAACCTGGCCTGTCCTCACTAGTATAATTTTCTTCTTCAATCTGTTCTTTGGAACGGTTATCATCTTGATTAGGCATAAAAGTTCCAGTAGAGACAAAATTCACAGGCTTGGTGAGGTCAGGCTTCTTAGATAAGTCACGATCTTTTCTACGTTTTCTGGTCGAATAATCATCTTCATCATCATCAGAGTCCGCAAACACCCCATAAAGAACATCTTCTCTGGTTTGAGTGCGTTTCTCTTTGCGCTTTCGATAGTAGAACTCACCATCAATCCATTCACCACCTTCAAAATCATTATCCATACCAAATCTCTCCATCTCTTGATATTCATCCATCTTTACAGGCAGAAAGCTTAAAAGTTAAAAGAATAACCCAAAAGAAATAGTAAATTCAAAGGGTATTCAAACTGGACAAAATAAATCTCGTTCACTTTAAGTTTTTCATATGACAAACAAAATGAGATTCATTAACAAAATAAATCAGGCATGATAGAATAAAATCATTCATGAATTAACAGTAAGGAATTAACAAGAACAATGCCGAGAAATTAAGAAATGGGGTTTTCTAAATTTCCCTTTGCTAACCAAGAGCTAGCTAAAAATGAGATTCATTACGCAACATAGCAATTCAAACCTCTCCTACTTTGCAAAACGATTAAGAAAAAAAAAGGGAAAGAAACCGAGTGCAAATACGAATGAGGACTCGGGACAGGGAATCAGGATTTTTTTTTTTTAATTCAGTAATTATGCGGGTGTGTCTGTTCTTTTTAATGTGGATAAGAAATTTTACTTGAACAGAAGACTAGTGGAGGAAGAAGATGAAGGTGTCAGTAGGGAGAGTAAGTGGCCACAACCAACCCCCGGGGGATAACTCAGGACTCTGCTGCCCTCAAAGGAGGACGAGTTGGTCCTTTTCCAACGATAGAATTGCCAGCTTAACGGCAACCCAAACCCTAAAAAAATGTAAATTTATGAAAATCACTATAAAATCGCAACAGAACCTTAAATAGAATGATTGCTGATAGGGTAGGAGTTAATATGGCATCAATGAAATGTAAGTGTGTTTCATGCCAAGGGTTCAATCTCTACTTCTAATTCTTGCAATCCATTATAAGTTATCATATCTGGTTGAAGGCCCATTTTGAGAATCCTCCCAAATATTGAGAAAGCAGAATACAACTGACCCACATAGCAGTAACAATTAGTGTGCATAAAGAAGGTGGGAATCCCATGAACTCTACTTAAGCAAAAAGTGAGATAGCAGTGCGATGATGTCTAGTCTTGGCAATTGATCCTAAATGCTTATTAATTAGTATTATGGAATGTGGGGATGCATATGGAGCACCCGATTGAATGGACGACCGCGACACTGTCATCGATGGTTAGTCTTGCTACTGAGGGAATTATGGGAAGAGAGAAGCATAAGAGATGAAGAAGATGGGCTAAAGCGAGAACTCTAGGGCTCGCATACCTTGAAACCGGATGAGGCACGAGCACAACGAACTCTGAAGACTGAAGCTGAACACGAGGGTGGGATTAGAATGGAGACGGCGGCGCCAGGGAGGCGGTTCGAGGACTCTAGTGTCTCTGTGATTGGAGATTCCGGATTCGAGTGTTGTGAGCAAGAAACAGATTAATTTTTTTTGTCAGGGATTCCGGAAATGGACCCCAATCGTTTCAGTTTCTTCTTTTAATTTAACAAAGCCAAGGGAGAACAAGCAGCCAGCACCGACGGAGCAGGCGAACGAGGAAAGAAGACGATGGGAGCTAATGAAGAAGACGACCCTCGCGATGGCCGATGGGGTTCGCGATGATGATGATAGAAAGGGATTAGGGTTTAATTTGGTAAAATAACAATAAATAAATCAACGGCTAGGATTATAATAAGATGAATGGCCAAGATGTTTCTCTGATTTAATGAAACGGCGCGCTGGTGATGAGAATGGTACGCGCTGATCCCTGATGGTGACAACTATGACAAGAAGACCAGTTACTATTAGCTCTTTCTTTTTTTTGACATGGGGTAAAGTTTATTATATTATAAATTATTTATAATATAATTTTTTTAAAAAAAATCAAAATATAAAAAATTAAAATTATATTATTAAGTCCTTTGGGGACATCCGATAAAATTATATTATTAATTAATTAATTTGGAAGAAAATATACAAATCATATGTTTTTTTGCCACCCAAATCATAGGTTTAATATACCCATAATAATTTTAATTAATATTATACATAAATCAATAACCCAAAATCATGTATGCCTCCACATTGGCAACTGTGGATTCCAACAATGTGGGATTTCATTTCGTGTTAATTTATTTTCTCTTTCTCTCTTTTGGGGTCTAATCAAAAGTTATTTGAGAGTTGAGAGTAATCTTATTGCATGTGATGTGGAAGTTATTTGGTAGGCTTTTTTTGGTAAAAATTTGAAGGTGATTTCTATTAATTTGGTATTTTTCAAAAAAATAAAATAAAAAGAATAAGATGTTTCAATTTTTAAAATTGAAGGGCAAATTATATGGCCATAATTAATAACCCTTTTGTTTTACCCCTTCAAAGTGGATAAGTTGATGATCAGTGGTATAGTATGAACAAAATGCCAAATAAAGGTTATCTATCATAATACTAACGTGTAATTACATAATGGAACAATAATTTTTTTTAAAATAAAAATACTTGGGAAGTAACAACTCAATCTTTAGCCACAAGTTTTTAGAAAAATAATTTTTTATTCTTACAATTTTTATTTAATTATAATTTATTATTTAAACTTTAACTCGATATAATTCAATTTTAAAATTTTAATTTAATTATAATTTAATTTTTAAATTTTAATTCGATATAATTAAATTTATATAATTTAATTATTTAAAATATTATAGATTAAAATTTTATATAATTAAAATTATAGAGATAAATATATATTGAGTTAAAATTTATAATTAATCGAACTACAATTATAAAAATAAAAAAAATTAATTTTTTAAACTTTAATCTTCAAAATATATTTACATGCTTATACCACAAAACTAGACGATAGCATAGGGTAGTTATTTAGAACATTCTTGCCATATTTCTCAATTGTTGTACTCAAAGGAATTTATCTACATAAGAAAGTAATGATAAATGTATTTTTAGGTATGTTATTTCTATGTGAAAGTAAGAAGCCCCATTATTTCTAAATGTAAATGAAGTGCTGTGATCTTCTCATGTGTTTTGGTAATCCAAACACATATAGTCAAAAGTTAGAAGGCAATTCATAATCAATCATAGTTATCCTCTCAACCATCCTCTTCCCAATCACTGCAACTCCATTGATCACAATACCAACAAAAAACATTCAAACTGTCTTAACAATAACACTATCAACAAATTTAAAACAGAAATAACAGAAAAAAAAAATACAGAGCAACCAAACAAAACTACTAACGCATTAAAAATAATTAGATAAAATATAAATAATATTCACATTACATCCTTACATGATTTATTTCTTTAAATCTTAAATATATCTACATTAGAAATTATATTTTTTATATTTGACTAGCCAAATAATTATAAAGGAACCGTATAATATAGTAAAATATAGTTCACCATACAGCATAAAGAGGCCTAATAATGCTACCTTCCAATTTCTTATTCAAAGATAGTTCTCTCTTCTTTTATATAGAATTTCTAACAGAGTCAAAATAAATAAGTCAACAATATTTAGGTCATTGAATCATCAAACAATTTTAATTGGAAACAAACAAGAATTTGCTTGCCATTCAAGGAAAATTTCAAGAATTATACAAGTATAAAATGTACTAGGATTACTATATCCAACCTTATTTTATCATTTTAGAAGATCGCTGCTAATAATTTCATGAAGAAGCTTCTCAGCCTTATCATTCTCACTTTTTTCCACAAGAGCCTGAATAAGTGTTTCATATGTTAATGAATTAGGGAGACAGCCACTCACCTTCATTCTTCGGAGCAATGACATAGCTTCATCAAACAAGCCTTTTCTACAAAGCCCATTGATCATAATGTTATATGAGTAGACATTAAGATGATAGCCGTCGATCATAAGGTATTCAAAAATCTCTTGAGCATCATTTAATCTGCCACCTTTACACAAACCATTAACAAGTATAGTGTATGTGTACACATTAGGTTGAATTCTCTGGGCAACCATTTGCCGAAACAAAGCAATCCCCTGGTCAAGATTTCCACTTTTGCAAAATGCATCTAACAGTATACTATAGGCGACTATATCAGGGGCATGACCATTTTCTTGCATCTCATAAACAAGATCTCGCACATATGACATTCTACCTGATTTACACAAACCATCAATAAGAGAACTATAAGTTATCATATCAGGAACCAAACTTTTGTGACGCATTTCTATAAAGAGATCTAAAGCTGCATCCACCATTTTGGCCTTACAAAATCCGTTGATCAGTATATTATAATTAACTACATTAGCTACTAAACCACTTTGAACCATCTTATTGAATACTTCCTTTGATTCACTCACATTATTCATCAAACAATATCCTTCCATTAAAGAACTAAAAATTACCACATCAGGTCTCTCACCACATTTCACCATCCTAGCAAACACTGTTAGAGCTTCTATAATTTTCCCTTCTTTACAAAACGAATCAATGAATATAGAAAAGGTATAAATATTAGGTTTGATGTCTTTCAATACCATTTCATGAAACAATTGAGCAGCTTCTTTCCACTGTCCACTTCTGCAGTAAGAACGGATTAGGGACGTATAAGTTACAATAGATGGCAAAATTCCTTGATCAACCACTGTTAAATACAACCCATGTGCCTCAGTGACATGTCCACATTTGCAAAGACTATCAATGAGAGTATTGTATATGACTACAGTTGGCTTAATTCCTTGCCTCTCCATCATTTGGAACAATTTAATGGCGGCCCCTATCTTTCCTATTTTACATAGTCCATTGATAAGTGTTCCATAACTAACTTCATTGAATTGAAATCCTTTAGCGATTACATTGTCATAAAAGTCCAGAGCTTCCCCAACCTTGTTACTACTACAGAGCCCTCTTAGTAAAGTAGTAAAAATTATGGTATTAGGCTTAAGACCCATCTTGAGAATCCTCCCCAGTATCGAGAAAGCAGAATTCATCTGACCCAAATGGCAGTAACAATTGGTCAAGATGTTCAGTGTAACTACAGAAGGTGTAAATCCCATGAACTCCACTTGGGCAAAAAGTGAGATAGCAGTGCGATAATGTTCACTCTTGACAATTGATCCTAAAAGCTTATTAACTTCTATTATCGCAGGCGGGGGACGCATACGGAGTAGCCGATAGAATGATGCGACAGTGTCGTCGATATTATTTGCATTTGGGGTTTGGGAATGAGCAATGAGCTTGGAATAAGGAAAACAGAGAAGCATGAAAGACGAAGATGATGGAAGAAAGTGAGCAACTTTGGGAGATGCATACCTTGAAAATGAACCCAATAGAAAACGATGAGCCATGGCCGAGGCGATGAGGCACGAGCACGGCGAGCACCGAGAGGCAAAAATCGAACGAGTTGCAGAGAAAAAAGGATTTCTGAAATGGGCCCAAATGTGATGGGCCAAGAGAATACCATTGAGCCTGGAATAGAAGATAAATCTATACGAAGGAGTAATCGCTAGAAGAGACCCACATGTAAAGTGAAGGGAAATTAGTATTTAAATGGGGAAAATAGAATTGCAGTGGTGTGGATTTTGTGTGCATTCCATTATCTCTCTGGACCACTTCTTTACATTCTTCTATCATTTTTGCTCTTCTTTTCTGTACTGCATTTCTGTTATGGTGGAATTCTATTATTGATTTTCTATAGCCGTTGATGAATATCATAATCTCAGGAATATAAATTCATTTCAGATTTCCAATACAATCATGCTATTTGATCCTTAGTTGTTCAATCATTTATATTTGTGAATATTACATTTGATGCTTTCATTGAGTTTGATCATTAGCTACATAGCCGAAGCTACCAGGTTCAAGGATTTACAGGCTGATGTCAAAAATATGGCAGACTATGTTGCACAGTTGGAGTCTTCGACCACTGCCAAATTTGAGCAGATTCAAGATCATAACAAGGATCGTTTTGATCAACTTCAAGCAGGACTTGAGGCATTGGCTCAGGCTCCTAATCCTCGGTTTGATCACTTGGAAGAGACGCTAGATACCTTATCCAAGAGTTTGGCTATTTCCAGTCAGAGTACTGACCAGAGCGGGAGCTTCGTGATGGTGGGTCATCACCAACCACATCTAAAAATGGATTTTCCTAAATTCAGTGGCACTGATCCGATGACTTGGATTTTTTGGGCTGAACAATATTTTACATATTATGGTACTCCTGATTTCCAACGGGTTCTCATTGCTTCTGTAAATCTGGAAGGCGATGTTGTGCTGTGGTTTCAGTTATTACAGCAATCACACGTTATTACAGATTGGTCCTCCTTTACCAAGGTTATTGAGAATGAGTATGGGCCATCCTTGTTTGATAAACCTCGGGTTCGATTGTTTAAACTCACAAAAAGGTCCTGCTGAGGATTATTACCGCGAATTCATGACACTTGCGAATCGAACAGAGGGTGTTTTAGATGAGGCTTTGCTTGATTGTTTCTTGGGTGAGTTGAAGCTGGAAGTTCAACGTGATGTGATGGCCCAAAACCCTTCCACTCTTTTACGGGCCACAGAATTAGCTAAGTTGTTTGATGTGGCTGGGGGTTCATCGACGGGTTCAAGAGGTTGGTCCAAGTCCAACACTGTTAGCCCGTTTTGTTCCAGTGGCCAAAGGAAGGGTTTTTCTCCTGCAAATACATCGGCCGCTTCAGCTAAGTCGGTTGCTTCTCCACTGTTGCCCACACCACCAATGAAGCCCTTCTCAACGATCAAGAAAATGTCACCATCAGAAATGGCTCTTCGACATGAGAAGGGTCTTTGTTATACTTGTGATGATAAATTTTCCCCTAGCCATCATTGTGCCAATAAACAGTATATGCTCTTAGAATGGAAGGATGACTCAGATGGGATTCCCACGGACACAGTTATGGACGAACAGGGAAATGGTGCGGATACTGAGAAACCTTCTCTCCATCATCTCTCTTTACATGCATTTCAGGGATACCAGGGCACGACTATGATTCGTTTTGAAGGATGCATCACAGGCCTCAAAGTGCAAGTACTTCTCGATGGCAGCAGTATTGATAGTTTCATCTATCCCCGGATTGTTAAACATCTGCATCTCCCAGTTGAACCAGTAGGTCGCATACAGGTGATGATAGGGGACAGATACTCTATGAAAGGGGAAGGTATTGTTCATTCTTTACCTCTTCGCATTCAGGGCCATCCAATTCACATTTCAACATATGTATTACCTATAGCAGGATCGGATGTAGTTGTTGGGGCATCTTGGTTAGCGACTCTGGGTCCTCATGTAGCTGATTATACGGTTGGGAATTCTTACATTAAGTTTTTGCATGCTAGAACATTTATAACATTGCAAGGAACTACCCGATCATCTATTTTCAAGGCGGCGTTTCACCAATTTCAGAGGTTGGTCGCTACAGGAGCAGTTGCTGAGATGTTCTTTATGCTGTTGGATATCCATCTTTCTAATGGCAGTGAAGTAGTGCAATTACCAGCTGAACTCATCAGGATATGCGACTTCTGGTGCACCAGTATAAAGGGTTATTTGAAAAACCTGTTAGATTACCTCCTATCCAAGCTCACAAATATGCCATTATATTACAATCGGATACAACCCCTGTTAAGGTTAGCCTTATCGGTATCCTTTTAGTCAAAATGATGTGATTGAACAAATGATTGGAGAGCTGTTGCATGAAGGTTTAATTCAACCAAGTAATAGTCCTTTCTTAGCTCCAGTGATTCTTGTTAAAAAAAAAGATGGCACATAGCGCTTCTGTGTGGATTATAGGGCTTTAAATACGGTGACTATCAAGGATTCCTTTCCTATACCTACGGTTGATGAACTTTTGGATGAATTGGGTGGCTCAGTTTATTATATAAAACTTAATTTATGTTCTGGTTATCATCAGATACGTCTAGTTCCAGGTGATAGAGAAAAGACTGCCTTTTGCACTCATCAAGGGTTATATGAATGGCTTGTGATGCCCTTTGGGCTCACTAATACCCCAGCCACCTTCCAAGCTCTGATGAATTCTGTGTTTCAGCCTTTCCTGTAAAAATTTGTTTTAATATTTTTTGATGATATCCTCATCTATAGTAGCTCTTGGTCTCAACATCTTTTTCATGTATAGGAAGTGTTTAAACTCATGGTTCAGCACCATTTATTTGCCAAATTGTCCAAGTGTTCTTTTGGCAGCACTAGCGTGGAATACCTCAGTCATATTGTATATGCTGATGGGGTTACCATGGATCATTCTAAGGTTGAAGCAGTCCAGCGTTGGCCTACACCCATGTATGTTTCCCAGCTTAAAGGTTTCCTGGGGTTATTTGGTTATTATCGTCATTTTATTCGACACTATGCTTTGTTAGCCAGCCCATTAACTAAACTTTTACAGAAATATTCGTTCCTGTGGTCTTCTGAAGCGCAAACTGCTTTTGATCAACTCAAATTGGCTCTCTGCAGGCTCCTACACTGGTTTTACCAGATTTTTCTGTACCTTTTGTGTTAGAAACAGATGCTTCTGGGATAGGAATTGATGTTATTTTAAATCAGCATGGCCATCCAATCGCCTACTTTTCCAAACAATTATCAAACCGAATGTAAGCTCAGTCGACTTATGCTCGGGAATTATATGCTATTACTCAAGCAGTGGCAAAGTTTTGACATTACTTATTTGGGCATCGTTTTGTCATTCGAATTGATCAGGAAAGTTTGAAACATCTTTGCAATCAAACAATATAAACACCAGAACAGGAAGCTTTTCTACCTAAATTGCTGGGTTATGATTATACTATTGAATATAAGCCAGGCAAGTCTAATTTGGCCGTTGATTCATTATTAAGGATAGCTTGTATGGCAATAGTTCAAATCCATTCGTCCATTATAGATGATATAGTTCCTTGTGTGCGAGCTTCTGCTTATATTCGGGATACAATCGTTAAGCTACAATAGAATCCTTCTTTATTGCCAAGTTTTGAGGCAAAACATGACTTGTTGTATTGGAAGGGTCGTTTGGTTATACCTGCTGATCATGTTGAGCTCAAACGACGTATCTTACTGGAATACCATTCCTCTCACATTGGGGGGCATGCTGGAGTTTTAAGAACTTTTCATAGGTTGACTTCCATATTCTCTTGGCCACATATGAGATGAGATGTTACTGACTTCATCCGTCAATGTTTAATTTGTCAGCAGGCCAAGTCCCTACGGACACAACCGGCAGGTCTATTATCGCCTCTACCCATACCTTCTCAAATATGGGAGGACATTGCGATGGATTTTATTACTGCTTTGCCTCCTGTCAAGGGTTATTCTGTCATCTTTGTGGTCATTGATCGCCTCTCAAAGTATGCTCACTTTATGCCGTTACAGGCTTATTATACAAGTGCACAAGTGGCGGAGGTTTTTATCCATTCTGTCGTCAAACTGCATGGTTTTCCAAGGACAATAGTTTCTAATTGTGATAAGGTGTTTGTGAGTTCTTTTTGGCGACAATTAATTCAAGTACATGGTAGTACCCTTCACATGACTTCTTCATATCATCCCCAGTCGGATGGGCAGTCTGAAAACATGAATAAATGCCTGTAAATGTATCTACGCTATTTTGCATTTGATACGCCTCGTCATTGGCTCCACTATTTACCTTGGGCAGAATTTTGTATAACACATCTCACTATACAGCTATTGGTATGACACCATTTCGTGTTGTTTATGGATGTGATCCCCTATCCATCTTATCGGCTGACGTTTCCGCATATATGCCTATTGATTTAGCTAACCAATTACAATATAGAGATCACTTATTGATTCAGTTGAAGAAAAATTTGTTGAAGGCTCAGGACATAATGAAAAAGTATGCAGATCTTAAGCGCACAAAAGTTCACTTTGAGGTGGGTGACTTTGTTTTTGTGAAATTACAGCCCTATCGCCAACATTTTGTTGCTTTGCGAAAACATAGTAAATTAGCTATGAAGTACTCTGGGCCTTTTCTCATCACTCACAAAATTGGAGCAGTGGCTTATCGATTATAACTCCCTGATCATGCGAGGATTCATCCGGTGTTTCATGTCTCATTATTAAAGAGATATCATGGGCCTGTGACTACTCCTTATATGCCTCTACCATTATTATCTGAACTAGAAGGACCCATTTTACGTCCACTTGACGTTATTGAATCATGAATTGTGTAGAAAGGCCATGAGTGGTTGCAACAGATTCTGGTTCAGTGGGAAGGTCTTAATGATCCTACCTGGGAATTTGTTTATGAGTTTCAATGTTGGTATCCTTCGTTTGACCTTGAGGGCAAGGTCAATCTTGCACAAAGGGGTATTGAAATGGGCCCAAATGTGATGGGCTAAGAGAATACCATTGAGCCTGAAATAGAAGATAAATCTATACGAAGGAGTAACTGCCAGAGGAGACCCACATGGAAAGTGAAGGGAAATTAGTATTTAAATGGGGAAAATAGAATTGCAGTGGTGTGGATTTTGTGTGCATTCTGTTATCTCTCTGGACCACTTCTTTACATTCTTCTGTCCTTTCTTCTCTTCTTTTCTATACTGCATTTCTGTTATGGTGGAATTCTGTTATTGATTTTCTATAGCTGTTGATGAATATCATAATCGCAGGAATATAAATTCATTTCAGATTTCTAATACAATCATACTATTTGATCCTTAGTTATTCAATCATTTACATCTGTGAACATTACAATTTCTAGGAATTTTCTCAACCATTGTTGCCTCTGACTGAGCATCCAAAACGCAGCTTATTGGCATCATCGAAACGCGCCGTTTCTAATCATTGTAGCTGCTCTGAAGACGTGATGAAATAGATCGAACGGCTGAAAATCCCCTTTTTGAGGTGCACTTCTGAGACGGCTACTTCAGGGCTCAGGCGATCTGAATCGGAGAATCAAAAAATGTCTCCGCTTCAGTTCGGAGTTGAGTGAGGAGATAGTCATCGGAATGGTGCGGGCAGCGAAGAAGGGGGAAGCAAGTGGAGAGCAAAACCCGGAAGCGATAGAACGCAAGAGACTCAAAGGTTGGGTCTTTGCTAACAGCATACTCTCTGAGACGCCCGCGAAGAGCCATATTCATTTCAAGCCTTCCAAGACACAGGTTAAACATCACGGCTCCGACATTCTCAGGAAATCTCAGAGAAAGAACAGGTACTTGTTCTCCTTTCCGAGTCTCATTGCCCCCATTGGCGGTGGAAAGATTGGCGAGCTTAAGGATTTGGGAACTAAAAACCCCATTCTCTACCTCGACTTCCCTCAGGTTCTTCATTTCTTTGTTTGACCTGCTCTTGAGGTTTTGATTTTATGTTGTGGATATTAGTAATTAATGAACATAAAAAATAGTTGCATGGGAATTGAAGTTATTTCATGTCGGTGGATTCTAGCAATATGCAATTTCATGTCGTAATCTATTTCTGCCTTTTCCTTTTCAGGGCCAAATGAAGTTATTAGGGACTATCGTGTATCCAAAGAACAGATACCTGACTTTGCAGCTCTCTAGAGGCGGAAAGAATGCAATGTGCGAGGATTATTTTGACAATATGGTTGGTTTTTCCTCCTCCTAGTTATTTACATTTTGTTCTGGGACCTGAATTTGAGCAAAGCAACAATACACTTCTGATTGATGTGTCAACCGTAAGGGAACTAGTTAGTTAGACAATAGTTGATAAGAGAATAGAACGATGGGAAAATAGAGAGCTCAGAAATAGATTCCAGCAATACACATAACGTTCAAGAATGATTTGTTTTATGGCTATATCAGAGTTAGTTAGAATTTCAACTCACTCCCTTAACTGCTATGATGTTATTAACCAACTCCACTTCTTCTGCATTGATGGTATGCCTAACAATACTTTCACCTGTAACGCACTTGACTTCAAGGGTGACTACGGTATTGCAAAAATCATAAAGCTGGACCTGAATAGCAGCTAAAAAGCCCTATTGATTTTAGCCATTGTATTTAAAAAACCCTGTCACATCCATCTGAAGGGATACTGAAGCATCTGCACTAAATTTTGTAAGTGGAGTTAACTAAGGGCCTGTTCATGTTCTTTTGAGAATCTATGTAGTTTGCCTACACAGATTCTTGAAATTTCTTTTTCTTTCTCTTAAAGTTTGTGCTTCGATTGTAATGTTCACGCCTATGCTTGTGATAAGCTTTGAACCTATGTTTTATCTAGCCTTTCTCCTCTATCATATTCCTGTTTAGCTGTAGCGACAGTAAGCATTCTTTCATTTTCCTGTTGTGAATTTGTTGGTCAAAGACTAAAAATAACATGCGTCTCTTTTTACTTCTTCAATTTCAAATTTGTATCTTCTGGAATTGGGAATTTGGTCATTTATACTTACATTCATTATTGGCAATATCTTGAATATACTAGATTGTATTTTCGGAGGCATGGTGGATTGGGACAAAAGATGAGAACCCAGAAGAAGCCAGACTTGAATTTCCTAAGAAATTATATGAGGTCAGTACATTTTAAAGTGTAAGTCGTTACTTGCAACTTTTACTTTTCTAGTTCAACATAGTGAGAGAATGAAGCTTTTTTTGTGATTTAACTATACATTTCAGGGACAACCAGCTGAATATGACTTTAAAGGGGGTGCAGGTGCTGCTTCTGTAGTTAATCAAGGTGTTCCCATAAACAGGATGCAATATGCTGAGAAACAATCACCAAAGACACCCACTGAGGATGATTTATCCGACAGTGAAAACAATACAAAAGATACAAAGGAGGTTGTTCCAATTCGACGTTCAGATAGAAGCCCAAGAAAATCATACAAGTATTAGCCTCCTCTTCTGTGCAAGACCACTTTGTAACTGTGCCTTCCTGCCCTGAAGTTGTGACAACTGAAGAAATAATCATTTCCGAAGAAACTTAGTATTTTGCTCAATATTAACTTAAATAGTCTTGAGCTAAGAACCACTACAATAAGTATGCGTATTGGGTACAACAAGATACAAGATGTGTGTGTGTGTGTTTGTGTTCAACAAGTTATCACATGATTAAACTTCAAAGTGTATAATATTGTCTGGTTGCAGTTAAATTTTATTCCACCACCGACTTAAACTTCAAAGGTCATTCATTAAACTTTTCTTATTGGTTTAGATTTGCAGATTCAGGTCATTCATTAAACTTTTCTTATTCATTAAACTTTTCTTATTGGTTTAGATTTCCAGATTCAGGTCATTCATTAAACTTTTCTTATTGGTTTAGATTTGCAGATTCGTCTAGTGATGAATCTCCTGAAAGCAGCCCAGATCTCTCTGAACATGAAAAAGTAAGTTAATACTGCTGCCAATGATCATACTATCATAAATATCCTTGAAATTAGTTCTCTAGCAGTGTTCATCTTCATTATTCCCCCTTGGAGTCTGATATTATTGATACCCAATCGACCTAGAATTTTATGACTTCATTGAACATACAGTATATATTTCATGTGCACCCTATATGTTATGTCCCTTAATTCGATGATACAGAAAGAAAGTCCATACGTAGTGATTGGTGATGTTCGTGAAGATGCTGTAGAAGAAGTTCAGCTCCCTGAGGAAAATAGAAAGTGTACTTCAGGATCTATATCTAAAAAAGTCTCTCAAGTCTCTTCAACATCTGCAACTAAGGAAGTGTCAAGCAGTAATCGCGGTTCACTTGTCCAAGCTACTTTATCCACATTATTCAAAAAGGTGGAAGAAAAGGTAAGCTTTTGCTTTAAACGGCATAACTAAAATGGATCAATCTTTTGAACGGCATAACTAAAATGTAGAGCTTTAAAGAGATATAAGAACAGAAAACAAAGGGACTATTGTTCTGTGTCTCAGTCTGGGATATTGTAAACCACCCAATATAGCTTAATTGTGCAAAATCATAATCTTCAAACTTGAAATTACGCTATAATTTGTTTATTTCTCTTATTGGACCTTTCAAGCAGGAGAAAAGTAGATCATGAATGTTCATCTTCTGTAAGTCGGACAACCTAAGTGCTTCGTTCAGAATATCTTGCCTTCTAGAGACATAAATTTAATATACTGCTCAGTACATCTTGATATTGGTCAGATTGATTGATTCTCTAAACTCTTCCATTTTCAGAAGGCTCCAAGAACCCCAAAGAAACGTTCAACGTCAAAAGGTAGTTAATTTATACAATTTTGGGTAGTTATATTATGGAAATTGGATTATTAAAGTTAATTATGTTTTCCAGATTCCACCAAAATGTTGCAGGATGGTGCTTCAAAACAGAACATAGATCTGGTTCTTCTTCTTATTATTATTAGTTTTCTTAGTTTCTTTCACTTTGTTTGGGGATAAGTTTTCCTCAGGTGCTTCCTACTAAGGTAGAATACAAGCTGAGGTCTTTTTGGCTTTTGTTGCAGGATCAAGGGTCCAAGAAAAGAGTAAGAAAGAGCAAGAACGATGATCCTGGTTACCATTCTCTCCCTCTCTTCCCTCTAAATGTTTATGGGACAAAATTAATTTAAAAATACTTAGATCAATATAAAATATAAAATCTGTGGCTAGTTCCACTGTTCACAAGTTGTCAAAAATGCAGCTCATTTCTCAAGCTCTATATAATGCATGAGTGTTGAATTTTATAATTCATGGATGTAGAGCACTCTTGCTTATATCGGCATTATTTAGTCGTCATTAAGTGTTTAATAAACTTTTAATTTGGATATTATATTTGGAAGAGGAACTGTAGATCCGTTTAAGATTTGGCATTGTACTTGATCAACGGATTGAAGTCCTGTTTTGTTGGCAGTGTCAAAGGCAGTAAAAACTCGTTTCTTATGGAACATCTGCCTTCAAATCTCCATTTCAAGACAAGAAACTACTAGTGCCTCATGTGATATGTTCATAACTGCATAATGGATATCCGTCTAAAACATGTGAATAGATTTGAATCTAGCCTTCCAATGCAGTGAATGCTTATCATGTTTTTTATTTTGTAGGTGGAAATAAGACGGTGAAGGGTAAAAAACGCAAGGTAAGTTTTTCTTGTTCTCAAAAGTTCAGGGTTTCTTGGTGTGGTATGGGTTCAGTAATGGTTTCTTATGATTGTTCTTAATTCATTTCATAATGCTATATTAAATTAAGAGGACATATAATTTGCTGACGACTTGGTCCCTGGCTCTATTCAACCAAGAAGCTTGACTTTGAAAAAGGAATTTGCAGTAAATCTTACTAATGCTTTTCTTCACTCAAGTAATTTGACTTTGTACCATAAAATGTAGGTTGAAGATGAAGTTGACGACGTTGAAGAAGTTTCAAGTGATTCGAAGGTAATTGTCCTTGTCTCATAAAGCCAGGCTTTTCTGAAGACACATATTTGAAGAACTTCAAGAATCTCATATTACCTATGTTCATCTTGCTGTTACACTAATTTGCTCTCATTACTCTTTTACGTAGGATGTGGATGAAAGCGATGAAGATTGGACCGCTTGAAATTATGATCTGGATTACAGACAAGTGAAGTGATGAATATTTTCGCTGCTAAAATTGTTGATATGATGATTAAAGGTTGACCCACCTCACACAACAGTTCATGCAGGAGAATAATGATGTATCATTGTGATATGATGAAGAAAGAATGGAGATGCATGGAAGATGAAAGAAGGGAGTTTTACCGTAGAGAATTAAATCAATGTTGTATTAAATGTAGGGGCCGGGACGGGGTTTTAGTTAACTTTTACCAAATTATTTAAGAAATTCCCTTTTAACAAGGATCATGGGTATGTATGTGTGTTCGAAATTGTTTAATAATATCCTGACTCTTGTATGGAATTATAAATAATTTTAGAATACTCTGAATGTATGTTGGTAAATAATTTTAACAATTTTAGAAAACTAAAAATAATATAAATGTATGTTGGTAAATAATAGCGATTTACATCCTTCACAATTATAGAAAAAGTATTTTTGCTCAAATTTTGAAGATATAATAAATATTATAAAAAAATATTTTACTCACTTTTCTTTAAGCATACCTAATAAAGCTTTGAATAAATTAATGATTTTTTATCATTTTTAAGTATTTTACCAGACATTAGTATATATCTTCCCTGTACCAAAATAAACGAAGGTTGAGCAGCAAATTAAGAAATCTAGCATTTCACAGAAAAAAAAAAAGAAAAAAAAATAGAATGTCAGCCCATGAAAAATAAGCTCATACCTTCATGAATCTTCTCCAACTAGGATTAAAGAGAGGGCTAAATGCAACACCTACGACCAAATTATATATACAATGAAAATCCCAACTCACCACAAGGATGCATGCTTTTCTGATGTAAGAGACTAGCTAGTTTCTTTCCATTTCTACAAGAATATTTTATTCAAATCAAGACTCACTTTGCAAAAGTTTTAAAGATTTACAAGGAAGTAATAAACTAAAGGATTTGTACAAGATATTAATTTGAAGCCAAACCTAAGCCTCTAAGAAGCTAAGAAAGCATCAACCTTAGCATTTGTTGCTCTCGACAAGAACTTCATGCAAATGGGTGGCTTAACTCCAGCAAGTGCAAGTATTGAAGCAGGCAATGTCCATATCCCATCCCCACATATCAAACCAGAAGCTACAGCAGGAGCAAAAGCATCTGCTTTAGCTTTATTCATCCTCTCCCACACATACAGTATCAGACTTCCAACACACATGTCAATGGCAAAATATGGCCCTATATAGAAAGGAATGGCCATGGCCATTGGAAGTGGTATGAACCACCCTCTCTTACCCATCAAGTCTTTAATCAAGTTTATCACGACGGCGGAACCAAAGAAAACGTAGCAAAGCACAAGACACTCCTTTGGTAGATATGAGAAGCCTTCCACACCCAACTTGGCCATGTTTCGGTACACGATTGCATAGGGGGCAGGGTACTCACTCTTGGGGTTCCCGAGGTCATCAAATGCTTTGTAGAAAATCCAGAAAACGCATGGGGAGACCACGCAGCCCATTGTTGTGCCTATAATTTGGCTCACGAACATAGACCGAGGAGAAGATAACGTGAGGTAGCCAGTCTTGAAATCCTGCATCAAGTCAGAGGCTGTGGATACTATGTTCATCATCACTCCACAGGCTGCCAGGCCAGCAAGAACCCCACCATGCGCAGCTCCAGCCCAAGCTCCAATGGTGAAGATGGCCAACTTTCCATAGTTCGATGCGAGGGACCAATCGGTTAGCCCGGTTCCATAAGCATTGCAGAATGCTAAAGTGGGAGCAAGAAGGTAGATAACCAATATGAAGTACCATTTCAGTTGAGGAAAGATGTGTGGGAGTGTGGCTACAGATACAGCAGCTATTGCAATATAGCCCCCAATAGCATAATACGAGGGTATTTGATCTTGGAGGAAATGTTGCGTGCGGCGCTGATCATCATAAGAACGCAGTGAATTCATGGAAGAGTTTTGATCCGCAACAGGAAGTGCGTTCTCCCTTTGTTTTTCTCGGACTTGATTATACATGCCTATGAGGGTATAACTCAGCACCTTAATGAAGTTATACAAACCATCCCCCAGGATCATGGCTATGGCGATAAATACCTGACTCCAAGTGGCAAGACAAAGTCAATTAATTGACAGACCTTAGAAAGCATATAAATAGCAAAAGTATGTGTCTGGGATTTCAGAACAGAAGGGAAGGGGACAATGGTTATGTAACCTAGTGTCATGTAAGCTCCCCTATAAGTGAGAGGTCACAAATTCAATCTCGCTTGTAACTTTAAATTGTTAATTGTTAGTGTCTATCCTTTTAATTAAAAAAACAATAACAGAACAGAGGGGAAGAGACAGAGTCCGAAGAGGAGAGAAGAGGAAGAGGGATGGCTAAATGATAATTTTCTTTCCTCTTCTTTAGAAAATTCTCTTAAAAAATCTTTCAAATTTCATGAACTCAAAAAGAGGGATTGGATGCTGGAACAAGGAAGGAAAATGTGGAAAGAAACATTTTCTCTCTCTTTTTTTATCCTCCACTATAACATACCCTAAAGTAAATATTAGCACCAAGAGTGTTTTACAATAGGAAACTAACCTTGTAACCTTGGAGGCCACTTAGGTCAGAATCAGGAAGCTCTGCAGAGTACCATTGGCCTTTTTTGCGTTCTATGAGAGGCCACATAATTCCCCAAGAAAGAATTCCTCCAAGGAGAACTGATACATTTATAATATATGGGCAAATCATTCCCACTCCAACATAAATTGTAGAGAAATCAAAATAAAACCTGCAAATAATAAAAATTTAGATTAAACGCTTTAAATTGAGAGTGCTTCCTCTATGAAGCATGTTTTAGTACTTTATGCTTATCTTCATATCAAGTTAAATGAGTTTTTCAACAAAATAAGGAGATGAAGTCCAGGTGCTTGGTCTAGTAGTTGAAGCAAGCATGTGATGTGTGGTTAGGTGGATAAACCCTAATTATGGCTTATTTTTTGAGGCCAAGCGGCAAGGGATTATTTCCCTGAGAAAATCCCTTATCTTAGTGTAGGCAGCTTGCATTTGACCGGACTGAAGTCGATGTTTAATTGAGGTACATGCCAGACACCAGGTAATCACGATGCCACCAAAAAACAAAACAAAAAAAAAAATTAAAGTGACAACATACTTGTATTTGTGCGCTTTGAGGCCCAGTGAAGGGAAGGCTTGAAATCCACAGTCATCACTAGCAGTATAGAACCACTGAAAGAAGCCCCATAAGAAACTGAGAGTAAAGAATTTTCCCAATGTCCTCACTTGTTTCCTGAGAGTAAAAAGTCAATTAGTCAGGCAGTATAGGTGTATAAATAAATTCTCACGCTATCACATTTTACAGTGCTTTACTTTGCTAATTTTGCTCCTTCAGGAGTGTGGAAGCTATTGATAAGATGAGCAGTTGCAGTACCACTTGGATAAGTCAATTTGAAGTCAATGATCATAACCTGCAGCCAATAGTAGAAACAAAATTGAATCTAGGCTAGGGAAGGTAATATGCTGACATATAATTACATAAACTATGAAGAGGTAAAAATGGTAAAGATGATCTATTTCATCACTACATTATCAGTGAGGCGCCTGCATTCTCTGACATGAAAAATTTATAGCAAAACTGACTACCACAAGTTGATTTATGTTTGATAAATTCATTTTTTAACACATTAATGAATAAGATCGGATGTCAAGGGATGATGCAGCCGGTAGCGGAAGAATAAATCATACCTTTCTTAGAGGTACAACTGAGAAGAGGCCAAGAAAGCTGACAACAAAGAGAAATCCAATAATCCATCCTAATGAAGGGTTTTTGAAGTCACTCTTGTCTGAGGATAGCTTGGCTATACGTTCACTCATTCCAAAAAGGTAACTCCCAAAACCACCTGTCGATACAAAGTCAACACAAATTTTAGTTGAAATGGAATATGCAAGAATTTTTCAGTTTTTTTGAGTTACAAATATTTAACCTGGATTAAACAGGTTCAATACTCCATTCCAGTGTGAGGTACAATTAAAACAAGATTCACAAAAAGTCAATTATGCAACAAGGGATCAGAAAAATAGAGCTTCTCTTTTGAAGCAAAGCAAAAGCAGAACATTACTTTTTTGAAGAATTGTACCCCTACCCAAAATCATTAATTGCCACAATGACCTCTAAGCATTTTTCCTTCTTAAATATGTCTTTTCGAAGTTCTTCTTTCACCTGGCATGTGTTGAAAACCAAAACAGCTGTCCCTTTCAAGGTGTGGACAAAAATTTATGGCTATAATACTATTGCTATTCCAAGGTTCTAGAAGACAGCCTGACAGTGACAAACACAGTAATCCTTGACTTTAAGAGGTAGTGAGTTGCATCTAACCTGGAAAATTTTGCCCATTACATGAAATCAACTCCAAACTTTCTCCAAAGATCGTCATCTTCATTAATAAAAATCATGTCATGCCAGAATGTTCGGGATCTCATTCTTCTAAGTAATCACATCAACTTTTTTTTTTTTTCTTGTGGACAATAGAGTAATCAGATCAAAAATTGAGGTCAATACTACAAAGTATGCTTAGCCTAGTTCCTGCATATACCCACCCCTTAAATCAACATATAATAGAATGAGAAAACGATGCAAATCCAAATGTTAGCTTAAGATTTACCAGTAATGTTAACTGATAAGAAACATAGTTTCTGGATTAAATACAGATCAAAGCTTAGCTCCTCAAACAACGAAGGTTATTGTCACTTCCCAATGATAACTTGAGATTAACTTGCCATGTTCGATACTAAGACGCATAGTTTCTAAATTACACAGATCAAACTTCAATTCCTAAAATGGTGAAGGAAATTGTCACTTCAATAGGGTACAGATCCAAATATGAACCTGATTTCACTTAAAAAGCGTACAAGTCCAAATCTTATAAATTGAGATTCATTTCCACAGCAAAGAAGCACAGTTTCTAGATTAACCACATTTGAAATTCCAGTTCCGCAAATAACAAGGATAGAGTTTAGATAAAGTACCACTAAAGGCTATGCCAGAGGAAGCGACGACACAGGTCTGAATGACAGTGTTCTCCTGTCTCGTAAATGGCTGCCTCAACATGCCAGATTTGTCCAAGAACTTGGTCCAAGTTTTGACGAAGAAGAAACCCAGAAGGCCGGCAGAGACGTTGAGGGAAGGTATAATCCCAGTGGTGAGATTCAGTTTCATCACAATGAAACTGAACAATACGCTCAGCAATAAGCTCACCACAAGAGCTCTTATGGTCAACTGATGCCTCCATGGCGGCACCTCTCGACTCAGAAACAACCTCTCCCCTGAAATATCATCTTCTTTATTATGCCTCAAGTCCTTCTGGTTCGGGTCCTGCACATCTTCATCTTCTCCGGCAAACCCTTTTCCAATCCTATGCCCACTTTCATTTTGAGCCATTTGGAGAGTATGGAGATGGAGAGAATCCAAGAATTGAGGAATCCTTAAAAGGGTGTGGATGTATCTTAGCAGATCCTAATGACAACAGCTAAAGTTGGCTCCTTTTTCACAAGCAGAAAGTTGGCCGACAATGAAGGCAGGTTCATGGATAGATTACTAGTATTACTTTGTAGTTTGTTAAATATCGACATCGGCAAGATAGAGATAATTAAAGAGATAGCGCGTAGGGAGTGACTTGAACGTGATAATGATAATGACCGGCAAAGCAAATTGAGTGAGAAGTGGGGCGGTGCAAATTGACCAACTCATATCTAACAAAACTATAAAGTGCCAAAACGGTGCCTTCAAACTTGAAGTTCTTTTCTTTTTTCTTAAAAAAAAAAAAAATCATCGTATGCGAAGCACATTTCATGTTTATCTTAATCTACAATCTGGACCATTTAAATTGATTTAATATTTTTCATGTTTTAAATAATTTTTTATTTTAATAAATACAAAATTAAAATAAAAGTAATTATATAATTAACACTTTCTTAAAAAAATTGCCATTAAAAATTTTAAATCTAAACTGTTACTAGGTTTGAGATAGTCCAGATTATAGGGATGACTACCCCATGCCATTATGAAAGTTTGGTTGGGGAAAAAAAACGTGCACTAAGAAGGAAAGAAGGTGAAAGTTGATTAAATTATTAAAAAATAAATACATTTAATTATGTTTATTGATTAAATTAAATTTCAACATTATTTATTGTTGACCTCTTAATTGCATGGTAAAAGAAAATAGTTAATGTAGGATAACAATTTATTTAATTCTCTAGAGTGATTTATTACATTTAAAATCAGTAAATCTTCCTAATAGAATATGACTAAGACTGGTATTGAAAACTGGTACTGAGGATTAAGGGGAGTAACTAACTTATTAAATCTAAAACAAATCGGATTTCACTCCTCCAAACAAGGTATTTTTTATATTAATCTATAAATAATTAACTATATATATTAAAAATATCCTTTTTTTTATATAAAAAAAAAGTCCAAGTCAAGAACATGAGGTTTAACAATTTTGGAAAAATGAATTATTTTTTTTGGGGTCAAATATCAAGTGTTTAAACATAGAGAGGGCTAGAAATAAAGGTGGACCTTCTCTTGTATGTTATAGGATTTACATGAATAGTTGAATATTAGGTTATTTCAATTTGTCTCCCCACTTAAAGAACTTAACTATGGAGAAGATCCAAAATTAATGTTCATTGCATTTGTCAAGAAAATCTTCATCCAATGGGAACCAATATTTGTGTTATTTTCCTTTTTTTTACCTTAATATTTATTTGTGTTTTGAATTCAAAATTAATGTTCTTTTTTACTTTAAGATAAATTGGGCAAATATTGTGATTTTTTATGATGTTAATAAATGAAGTCAGCAAAATAATTAATAATTGGAATTTTATAAATGCATAACTCGGGTAGGCTTCATAAGGGAAAATTAGCATGAGGCAAAAAATGAGAAATTAACAATTTTATGAAAGTGAACACAAAAAGATTATATTAAATATTAATTAAAGAAATGGAAGAATAATTCTTAAAACAAGAATAATATATTAAATGTAGTTTTATCAAACGTACAAGTAAAGAAATTGGCTTTAAAATTAATTTAACTATTTTTTTTCGGAGAAAGGAAACCGTTGACTCCACGAGAAGACGAGACAAATTTCAAGTGATGGGACGAAATTGGACTTTAAAGCAATATTTTTATTTTAATAATAATATCATTCTTTGAAGACAACTCATGGAAATGAAGCAATGGTTCATTTATAAATGTTATAATAAAAATAATAGATTTTCTAAAATTTTAATAATTTTTTATGTTTATTACAATCCATTCAAAATATTTAGAACTAGAAAGTCATAAACTTTTTGCCAGAAAAAAAAAAAGAGTCCAAAATTTTATTTTATCATATATAGAACGAAAATTACTTCAATTGGAATTTAGTCTTAGAAACATGAACTTGTAGAGCCAATTATATTAACTTGCCAATTTGACAATAGTATCATTATGTTTTAAAATTAACATATTATCATGTTATATACATATGTTGCATGGCATTACGTGTTTGTATAATTTTTCTTATTATAAAAAAATAAGATTGTTTTAAATTTAGTAATTAATTTAAATTTGATGCACGTAAATTAAAAGCACAATATATAGAAGTGTAAAGATAAGGCAGCCACCAAAATTTATTGATAAAGATGTGCATGGTTTTTTTTATACAATAACTCTAATAGTAGAACAAAGTCTCTCTTCCTCTTAAACAATATTAATATCAGGTATGATAAGATATCTATTACTTTCAGGTATAAATTTAGATATTTAAGAGTTAGAATATCTCCCTAAGTATTATGACTAGAACTACAATAAAATAATATTTTTTAAAAATTAAATATATTCTAAATAGTTATATATTTTATCCCTTTCTCTAGTTAAATTAGCGGAACAATGGGTGATTTGTATGGTCTTTGTTTGTGTTGCCTTTAGGGCATAAACGTGCAAGTGTTAAAAGATTTCTATAGATCTATCGTCCGTGGGTTCAGCTGACAAAGGGGTAAGACATACTACCATTTGGAGTGTATTCGAACCCTGGGGAGTACCACTTTGTTGTGGTTCCAGTCGCGGCGTTTGGGGAGGTATCCTAACTCTTGGGTGCTTAGGTTTACGTCTGAGGGTAATAGACGGCTCGCCCTGCCCGACATTGGTATCGCCTAAGAGGAAGGGAGATTTTACTCTACCCTTAGATCATGGATGAACCCAACCCCTTTCCAAAAATTCTTGTACCAGACAAAAAAAAAAAAGACTTCTATAGAAGGAACGATGGACCAAGGGCCACGCGTGCTGCTAGTATCATCTAATCCTCATAGGCTCACGGTTAATTCTCCCAACCCCTCCTACTTTGTAAAATTACTTTTTTCTTTCCTTTAAAATTTTAAACAAACTCCCACAAGGCCTTAATTGGTGGGATTATGATTTTGATTTTTGGTCAAGCGCAACATTAGATGAGATTTGATTTGAGAGGTTGATTAGATTAATTCACGATGACATGAACATGTTGCTTATAAGCAAGCAAGTCAAATTTGGCTTCTTCCTTCTCACGTGCTTCCTTTTATTTAATATATCATTTAATTAAAACAAATAATGTCTTAATTATTCACTGTAGCATCATCACCATCGTGCTTCCCCATACGCATTTGTATTCTTTTTCCTTGACACGTCTTTGTATTCAGAAAATCATATTGGAAGAATATTCTTATGCTCAAATATAAATACAAAAATTATCAATTTTTTTTTATTTTTCAATTTATTGCCTAAAGATATTTAAAACTTTTAAACAAAATTATATACAACCTATTTTTACTAGTTACAACTCTTTGGGTAACATTATCTTCAATTATTATAAAACAAAAAAATATTTATACATAAATAAAAATATGTTATATACATATTTATCTATGCACATAATTATTGTAAAAAAATATTTATACATAAATAAAGATAAAGATATGTTGTATATATATTTTTTTATGCACACTTATCTCAAAAATACCCCTCATTATTGTTTTGCAACCCTATTTACTGAAAAAAGAAAAAAAATGCATTGATATTTGATACTCTACATACACATACAAGAGTATTTTGGAATGGCAATCAAATTTATGGAAAATATAAGATATTTCACTAATTTTACTCCATGTAATTTGGTTAAAGATATCTCATAAGAAATGGATGGAGTATTTTTTAATGTAATTACTTAACATCAAATTATGTTAGAATATTTATTATTTATTATATATACATCATATTGACCCTACAATAATATAATAATGATGCCCCAAAGTGTGATGCAAAAGATTGATTGAATCTTGCTGGACTTGACAACAAGCATGGGTGAGCCTAATTAAATTTTCCATAACCCCAATAATTGCACTCCCTAGGTCAAGGAAATAATTTTTTTTAATTATACAAAAAATTAGTATCTTGCACATTAACTACCATTACTGGCCACTAATTTTTGTTTATTATATAGTCACTTATAAATCATAATACCAAAAACATTTTCCATCATTTTTTTTCTCGTTTTATTCTTATTTTCATTTTTATCGTTTTCTGCAATATATCTTTTTTATTTTTTCATTTTAAAATAGTATATTATCCTCAACTAGACTAGAAGATTGTTTATGTTTTGTGGAAAATGATGGCTTTTAAATTGTAATCTTCCAAAGTGACAACTTAGTATAAAACATCAAAGCTCTTCAATTCAACATAATTTCAAAATAAATAAATAAAAAAAAAGATGCAAAAGTTTATTGGCAATTGAAATTGACTCCTCCATCAAAGAGGTAAAAGAAACACATCTCTCACAAGCCTTTTAGGTAAAAAAATGGATGTTAAATATTATACAGGTGAATAAAAAGTAATTACTATATCTAGTCTTACTTATAAGAGTTAGTAGACTATTTTTGATAAATTAAAAAAATTAAGTAAAATAATTATTTATAACTAAATTCAACATTTCAAGATGAATTTATATTATATATTTATTAACGTATCTAAATTAATCAACTAGTTTTTATATTAGTTATAATTAATTAATTTATTTGATCTCTTTAATCTATCTAAAGAAGTCAATTAACTTTTATAATTAGGATAAGGAAGAGTATAAAAGAAATGTTAATAACCGCAAGTTAAGCTGATAGAAAAGGTCAGATGCATTAATTGGTAGTTAAATATACTCAAGTAGTTACAACTTAAGACTTTAATTTGCCTCAAGAACTTAAGAAAGCATCAACCCTAGCATCTGTTGATCTTGACAAGAACTTCATACAAATTGGTGGCTGAACTCCAGCAAGTGCAAGTATTGAAGCAGGCAGAGTCCAAATTCCATCGCCACATATCAAACCAGAAGCTACAGCAGGAGCAAAAGCGTCTGCTTTAGCCTTGTTCATCTTCTCCCACACAAAAAGTATCAGACTTCCAACACACATGTCAATGGCAAAATATGTCCCTATATAGAAAGGAATAGCCATGGCCATTGGAAGTGGAATGAACCACCCTCTCTTCTTACCCATCAAATCTTTAATCAAGTTTATAACAATGGCAGAACCAAAGAAAATATAGCAGAACAAAAGACAGTGTTTTGGAAGAGAAGAGAAGCCTTCTACACCCAGAAGGGCCATGTTTCTGTAAACTATTGCAAAAGGAGCTGGATATTGACTATGGGGTGATCCAAGATCTTCAAAAGCCTTATAGAAAACCCAGAAGACACAAGGAGAAATCACGCAACCCATTGTTGTGCCTATAATTTGGCCCACAAACATGGATCTTGGTGATGACAATGTGAGATAGCCAGTTTTGAAATCCTGCATTAAGTCAGAGGCTGTTGAGACTATGTTCATCAGTACTCCACAGGCTGCTAACCCCGCGAGGACCCCGCCATGTGAGGAACCGGCCCAAGCTCCAATCGCGAAGATCGCTTTCCATAAGCGGAAGCTAGAGACCAGTCTGTTAGTCCACATCCATAAGCATTACAGAATGCTAATGAAGGAGCAAACAGGTAAATCACAAGTATGTGGTACCATTTCAGTTGGGGAAACATATGTGGGACTGTGATTATGGAGATAGCAGAAATTGCTACATAACCCCCAACTGCAAAATATGAGGGAATTTGATCTTTGAGAAAGAATTGGATTCGGCGTTGATCGTCATAGGAAAGTTGTTGTGTAGGTGTTGAGGATGAGTTCTGATCTTCTGCAATGGGAAGAACATTCTCTCTTTGTTTGTCTCTGATTTGTTTGTAAATACCAATGAGAGTATGACCTAGAACCTTGAATAAGTTATATAAACCATCTCCTAGGATCAATGCTGTGGCTATAAATACCTGAAATTAGGAGGGAGACAAGTGAATTTAAGGCTGTAAAAAGCATTTAAACGACATGATTAATTTTGCTTGATCATAAGAAACAAACTGTTATGAGTCCCACATGAAGCATCATAAATAAAGTGTGATTTATAAGTTTATAACACAAACCTTGTAACCTTGAAGGCCATTCATGTCGGTATCATCGAGGTTTGGAGGGTACCACTGGCCTTCTTTCTTTTCTATCAGAGGCCACATAATTCCCCAAGAAAGAATTCCTCCAAGGAGCACTGATACATTTATGATATATGGGCAAATCATTCCCACTCCAACATAGATTGTAGAGAAATCAAAATAAAACCTGAAAAAACAAAACAATAAAAGGTTATTTAATAATTTATCAAGAGTGATAATTAAATGTTTGAAGATAGATATATGTAACAACATACTTGTACTGATATGCTTTTAGGCCTAGAGAAGGGAAGGCTTGAAACCCACACTGATCAGTAGCAGAATAGAACCATTGGAAAAACCCCCACAGGAAACTGAAAGTGAAGAATTTTCCCAGTACTTTTACTTGCTTCCTGAGAGTAGAATATGAACATATATCAGTTTATAATTTATATGTCGTGTATATTTGCCATGAAGTATGGCTCTCCGAGACCGACTTCCTACACCCAAAAATTCAGTTTCAGCTCAATATTATGTTTGGGACAACTTTTGAGTAAATGACTTCTGTCCCAAAAATAGCTTTGAAGTTAAAGCAACTTTATGTGGCTTTTAGCTTCTCTTTAAATTTGAACATTCTAAAATTGACTTTTTTATATCAGTCTATATAAATATAAATTAAATTACAATAATTGACTTTTATCCCAACTTTAGTTTGTAAAAGTTAGTTGAGATAAAAATCACTTTTGTAAACATTAATTCAACCAAACCTGTTTAACCTCCCAAGTAGGTCAAATCTAAACTGTTAAGGGTCCATTACAATGCCTTACTTTGCTAGTCTGGCTCCTTCAGGAGTGTGGAAGCTGTTGATGAGATGAGCAGTAGCAGTACCGCTTGGATATGTCAACTTGAAGTTAATAATCATAATCTGAAACCAATAACACATCCAAAACAAATCAATAAAACTGTCATATAAGCATCAGAACATGTAATTCTGCATAATGAAGTCAGTTGTCAATGGATGAATCATATAGATAGATAGATAGAAAGATAGATACCTTCCTCAGAGGTACGACTGAGAAAAGGCCAATGAAGCTGACAACAAAGAGAAATCCAATAATCCATCCTAATGATGGGTTCTTGAAGTCACTCTTGTCTAAAGTTTGATTGGCTACACGTTCACTCATTCCAAAGAGGTAGCTTCCAAAACCTCCTGTTCATTCAAGATTAGAGCAAATTAATTAAGTGCATGTTTGGCATCAAGTTTGACTCGCCCAAATTCACTTCCTACACTCAACAAGTCAGTTTCAGCTCAAAATTATGTTTGGGATAGCTTTCAAGAAAAAATAACTTCTAACTCAAAAGAAGCTTTAAACTTAAAACAACATTTTGTAGCTTTTAACTTTTTTTAAGTTTAAATATTGTGAAACTGACTTTTAAATATGTCATCCAAACAAGTTTTAGTTAAATTGAGACTGACTTTTAAATATATTATCCAAATAAATTTTTGTCAAATTGAAACTGACCTTTTAATACATCATCTAAATAAGTTTATGTCAAACTGACTTTTTATTTATAGAAATTTATCTAAATATAAATCACATTCGACTTTTATCTCAATTTTAGTTTGCTGAGAGTGAGCTAAAATAAAGTTTGTAAAGTTAATCTAAAGAAGTACTAACTTGTTCTCTTCCAAAAATGAACAAGATTACATATTGAAAGGGACAAAGATAGAATCAAATAAGGTTACCACTGAAGGCAATGCCAGAGGAAGCAACAACACAGGTTTGTATGACTGTGTTTTCTTGTCTGGTAAATGGCTGTCTCAACATGCCAGACTTATCCAACAACTTTGTCCATGTCTTGACGAAGAAGAAACCCAGAAGACCAGCAGAAACATTGAGGGAAGGAATAATCCCAGTGGTGAGGTTCAGCTTCATCACTATGAAACTGAACAGTATGCTCAGGCATAAGCTAACAGCTAGGGCTCTCAACGTTAGCTGCTTCCTCCATGGAAGCACCACCTGGCTCGCGAACACTCTCTCCAATGAAACTTCTTCTCCTTTAAACTCCATGATGATGCCCTTCTGGTTTGATTTCTGAACTTGTTCATCTTCTGCCCCAATATCTTCAAACCCAGTTTCTACCGTATCCCCGTCTCCATTATGAGCCATTACTTCTCCAAGGATTATGGATATGTAAGTTCGGAATCTTTAATGTAATGGAGGTCGAATAAAAGTTAGCATGCTTTGAAGGGTTATTGGGTATTTAATTATTTATCTATGATATCACTGATGCTTCACATACAGGTTAGGGGTCAAACCAACACAATTGAATTGATAGGGTAATTCATTGACCCCTATAGTAGAGGAAAATTTGACTTGAGTTTTATGTTTATATAGTTATCTATATGAATTTATAATATTCAAAAAGAATATTTTATCAAGATTTAAAATTTTAATTAATATATGGAGACTAGATTAAATATAAATGAAAATGGACAAGCTAAGAAGAGTAATTTAACTCATTATAGAGGATTTTTATTTGTTTGTCTTGATATTAATTATTTAAGCTTTATTTTTTTTCTTTTTGGCCCGAAATTAATTTATTTTTTGTTTGATTATAGTTTTGACGGAACGTAGAGGAAGAAATGAGAATCTTACGTTAGTTCATTCAGGACAAAATGCTATAATTAATTAAAATCAGACAAAAGTCTATTCTAAAATAGGTAGTGGCGGTTTCACGAATCTTTTTTTTTTTTTTTTTAATTTTAATAATATTTTCATTCTAAAATGTACATAGTTTAAGATAATGAAAAAAATGTAAGAAGCAATTAAATAGGATAAATTGTTGGTTAAGAAACTATTGAAGGCGACTTTTCTAAAAGTGGCCTACATTTTCAAAAAGTAATTAATATCAATTTTAAATGATAAATAAATATATGAAACAAGGACATTAACTCAAAGAAGCATGCTAATTAAAGTGATCGAGTATATTATTATAGTATTGTAATATTACAGAGGAGCCAGTATTTGCTATAGGATATATGTATGCCTACTTATAAAACCCCTCAAACCAAACCAAAATTTTAAAACAACTTTTAATATAAATTTTAATTTATTTTTTTTAAAAAAATTAATAGTTATATTTATTTAAAAGAATTTTTAAATTAAATTATAGTTTAAAATTAAAATTTTAAATAAATTACTGATATTAGTTTCTAGAACAGCAAAAAAATTTATAGATTACTCAATTACTATTTTATCCTTACTTTTTCTTACACACCCTTTTATCTCTTTTCTACACCATCTCTCATCTATCTTCTCTCTTCACTCTTATTTATTGTCTCTTCTCTTTCCTATTTTTAATAAAATTATAGTAATTTTTTAATTATAATTTTTTTTAATAATAACTATATAAAAATTTATTTATTCATAACTATTTTATTTTATAAATTTTTATTCAAAAATTCTTTTTTTTATAAATATTTTTTTATACTCTTATTTAAATAGGTCTTATATAGTTAGAATATGACAGCTAACAGACTGAGAGTAGAGAGAAATGCTAGCAACCTGCCATGTACGTAATTTGTGGCAACGCTTTGGTGCATCCTACGTAAATATATATTTAAATTATTTAATTAATTTAATTAAATTAAAAAATAATTAATTAATATAAATATTTTTTTTAAAATATTATAATATTTTTTTTAATCTTCTATCTCTTTTTCTTTTACTTAATTATTGTTAAAACATATTAATAAAAATAATTTTAAAAAAATTAATAAATATAAAAAAATATATCATATATTTAAAATCAATCTCAATTTCTCAATAAAATTTTATATAAAATATTAAAAAGGTATTTTTTTTAAAACATATATTCTTCTACTAAATGTAAATGTAGGCATTTTCAAGCGAAGATTTGAACCAATTCTGTTGTTCTACTCTTTTGTACATAAATACTTAAAGTTGTTTGGAGGAAAATTTTAGAGAAAATCGCTTTAAAATCCTATATGAAAACGTTATATAACATTTCTCATAGTGAAATATGTGTTACATGAACTTTTAAGGATTACATCTTTTCCTTACACATCTGATTTTCTCAAAATTTTATATTAAAACAATAAAAATATTCTAAAATACAAATTGATTATTATTTTACTAGTCTGATAATACGTGTGGATATCAACGTGAGGATGAGCACCAAAACTGATTTGGATTGAGTGTAATTAATTTGATACAAAAGCGTATGAAGTCCTCCATATTGACCATCCATCCATTCCATAAATTAAAAATTAATGGATTATTTTTTTTTCAAAAAAAAAAAACACCACTAGCATGATTTTAAATTGAGTCTTTTACTATTGAAGTGTTTATTTATGAATTGAATCATTTTATTTTTGTTCAAACTAAAGTTGAATCATTTGAGTCCTTAGGATTAAAATCAGTAAAATATGCTTAAACCTTATTCTTGCATTTCTTAATTCACACACTTCTTTTATATATATATATATATATATATATATATATATATGAAGGATGTCATTAATATGTCAATAATAACTCTAAGTAAATATTTTTTAAAAAAATTAATAGGTAAAGTAGCACCCAATGTTCTGATCTTATTTCTTATATGCGGCTAGTATCCTAATATTATTTGTAGTACAATTTTACCTATAATTTTTTTTTAATTTAGTATAATTTTACCTATAATCTTTTTAATTTAGTGTAATTTTACCTACATCTTATTTTTTAAGTATTAAAAATTATATTAAATTTAAAAAAATTATATATAAAATTATACTAGAAATAATATTGAGATACTACTCAAATTTAAAAATATTCATCCTTTTTAAGGATTCTTCATCATCAATATATATATTTAATATTAATATTAATTAAAATTTGAGGGGCTATAGGCATAGAAAGTTGAAGTCTACGTGGTATATAATTGATACTTTGGGTTATCTGCATAGATTTGAAGCTGATGGATATTTATTATTAATTTTAAAGATTAAAGGGTTATTTGTAAATGATATAAAATTTAGGGACTTTTATGTAATTTAGCCTTAATTATACAAATGTAACGGATTTTTTTAAAAACGAAAACCGTTAGTGGTTAGAAAATTATAACTCTAAGTACGCTTTAACAGTCGAGTTTTGTAAAGAAAAGCCCTTAGCAGTTGAGTTTAGCGCCATTGAAACGCAATCACTAAATTCACTATAAATAAACTGATTTACTACCTAATACAGTTCGATCAACCGTTGTTTAGGTGCAGCGCTTACATATATACAAATGATCTCGTACCATCTTCTAATCTAATTGTTATATATAAAGTTTAGTTCGGATAGCCACACAGCTCTATCCCTGTCTCTGTATCCTCATCTGCTCGTCTTTCTGAAGTAATGGTATAGATTATAACCACATTTCTGAATTTTAATTTTGAAGTTTTCAAGCTACTAGCTTTCTTTTGGGGTTCCTCTGATAAAGAATTGGCCGATGGCGCAGTTTTGTTCCTGAAATTAACTGACTCTCTGGGATTTTGCCAGTACCGTGTTGTTTTTTGTGGTAAGTTAAGAACGATTAGCATATGCGTCAAGCTGAATTTGGATAAGGGGATTTTGGGTTTTAATGCCACTTTTGGGACCAAGGATTCTGTGTTTTTTCTATTCGCACAATGCAGTTTTTTTCCCGGAATATCGCTGGTTTTCTGGTTCATTAGTGCTTTACGCTTTATCTTGTGCCTTTTGATGGGGTGATTTAAAGCAGCCGAAGGTTATCAAAAAGTGCAAGAAAGAGACAAGAGAATGCTGATATTCCTTTGCGTTTCTGCAATCGTTGCTTGCTTGTTTATTTCTCTTTGGGGATCCTTTACTCGCAAGTGTCACTCTTAGCAGAAATTTAGCTGTTTTCCTGGTTGAAATTTATGATCTAATAACAACTTTTACTTAACGCCACTTTACCTTGTCGAAGTTCCCAACTTCTAATTTTGGTTCTGCTGGAATCTTTATCAGTTCTCCCTATTGTAGTTGGGTTTTTGTGGCCAGTGTATTCATACCTTTAAGCTTTATTGATCGTCCTGCTAGTCTGGTGCTAACTTTTGGAGTCTCTTTCTTTTTTTATCACAATAGAACATTTACCCAGACAATACTTGTCATGTCTCATGCTGTTCTTGTCATTTAAAGGCTTTCAAATGTATGTCTTACTGACCCTCAGATCTTGTGAATGTTTTTTGCAGAGATTACTGGAACTTTTGAGTTGACTGGGCACCTGGAGCCATCGAAGGGTGAGGGATAAGGTTGGTTAGTTAATTTTGGTCTCTTATTTTTTATGGGGCTTAACATAGTGAAAATTTTGAAGAGAGAATTATTAATGCTGATTTCTGAAATAAACATCACCTTAGAAAATGGGGAGTTCGTTTTGTTTTTTGTTATGCTTCTTGTAAGTACCTACAATGACTTATTTATTGGTTCAAAATTACTCGGTAATGTTTTAACCTCTCAGCTCCGGCTTTTTTTTCCTTTCCTTTTTTTTGTAAGTATCACTACCTTCCGGGAATTTAGGTATAATAAACCACTTTCTTTGTTACCGTATTATATCAAATTATTACTTCTTGATGCCAAAGACAATACTTGCTCATTATATTACGAAGAAACCACCTGAGATTCTGAGATGATCATTTTACTTGAGCTGATCTGTAGGTGAAGTAGACCTCATGATATGGGCTGCGTAGTGTCTGCTCGAAGGGAATGTGGTGGAAATAGAAAAAAACCAGGAAGTATTGGCGAAGTTTCAGTCTATGTTCCTGGTCTAAGAATTCCAAAACCTGTTGATTTTGCTCAGTCTCTTGGTGATTACTTGTCCAAAAATGCTGTGGAACGTCTATCTGCTTTCAGAACTCGTGTAGTTGTGATGGCTGGCCAAGAAGGTCCTACAATTACAAGAACAAAAAGAAAATGTGCCACTCGACATGGTAAGCTTTGAAAAATATGAAAACATTTTATTTAAGAATGTTGTCTGAAGTTATTCACGCATCATATTATTCCCTCTGCTGCAGGAGGTTCAACACTGGCTGATCTTCAGCAGGCTCTTTTAGACTACTTGCCAATCCTTTTGGGATTAGTTGAAGATGGTAAGCATGCTTACTCTATATGTACTTGAAGTATGCTCTATCTAGGCTATGTCTTAAGATTTTCTAGATATCTTTATTGTGCAGGAAGTCAACTGCAACACAAAATACAATTTGTTTGGATTAATCAGGAGGATGATGCAGAGGTAATTCTCATAATGGATATGTTTTACAGGTCTTGGTTTGAGACTTTATTATTAATACTTATGAATGCAGATCTTTTTTCCCTTTTGTACTTTTATTATTTTGTAGGAAACAGCCATGTCAAATGCTTGGTATGAAGTGTTGTCAGTTTTACACTTGATGGCAATGTTGTCGCTGTCACAGGCCAATTTATTACTTCTTCCTAGAACATCCCCTGATGGTTATCAGCCAAAAGTATCAGAAGGTACATGATAATTAGTAATTACTAATTAGAAATATGTCTTTTTGCTATTCGACAAAAGATGGGATTGCCTTCTCTCCTCTCTATTACACCAGATATCCATGCACTAGATATATGGAAAAGGACATAATGTTCCTGTTTGTTTTTGTGTCAATCTACCAGTATTGTGGGAAAGGAATTTATTTTTCATCGATAAAATAATAAAACTTCAGCAATAATTTTATTGTTCTTCTGCTGTTTGTATTCAGTTTATTTACATTGCTTCCCTACTGTATGTTGATTGTACAAATGAATTTTGACTTGGGTACTTATTAACAGAAAGCCAACGAGCTTCAATTGACATCTTCTTGAAGGCAGCTGGATATCTGGATTGTGCAATTAGATATGTTCTTCCACAGTTGCCCGCTGAACTCAGGTTTGTCCAGATACAGCACTCTTATTTTGGTAATCTCAACGCATTCTGTTTTATATTTATTGCTCCTTACTGCTGGTTCTGATTCTAGGAGAAATTTACCCGTTGACCTAGCAGAAGGGGTTCTTCGAGCGCTCTGTCTACAGGCACTGGGGCAGGTATTGTGATGTTCATTTGTGTGTACGTAAAGAAAGAATTATTATCCTTGCTGACATTCATCCAGCATGTTTAAATTGGAAGATATCTGACCTAGACTTGAGAAGTGAAACCCTCACCAAAATTTTGAAACCAAAGCTTTTAAGACTGAGCAGTGGAAATTCCATATATGGATCTCTCTCTTTTACGTTCATTTCTTCAATTGTCATTTTAGGGTGTAGATATCCAACTTGGAATAGCCATGGATAATACCAAAGCCACTCTTGCGGTGAAGCGTAGACTTGCATGTGAGATGGTCAAATATTGGCAACAGGTACAACTGCTGGGGTTGCACTTTTATCTTACCTGTAGGCAGTGTTCGGTAAACGGAAAATTGTTTTCAGGAAAGGAAATGGGAAATGCACCTAGAAAGAAAATGGGATAGATGCATTTCCCATTTCCTTTTTAGAAAATACCTTTTTATGTACGAAACATTGCATTATTTTTCATTATTTCTGGAATTTCAGTGCCAAGGGTCGTTCTGCTTATGCTTATGTTTTCTTCTTCACAGTACTCCCTCCTTTGGGGTCCTTTATATGCCATTGGTTTTTATCTAAAATTTATTATGAAATTATCTGATTTCTTTTTGTTGTCATAGCTTGTACAAGTTTCTCTGCCTTAGCCCAAAAAACTTTATTTTAATTACTTTGTGGGAATGGGTGGTGAATTAATATTTTTATGTGGTAACATTTGTTCAACATACATTTACAGTCTCAAGACAACATTATGAACCTTCCATTAGCCAATGGTTGGGGTGAAAAACACTGTCATTTTGTCAAGTGGAAGTATGTTGAATCAAAGGTACATCTTTAATTAGTTTTGTTTTAATTATTTCATTACTTAGCATTTCAAGTCTTAGCACACTAATTATCAAGTATAGCTATTCGATGTCGTTGATATCTGTCATAAATTTGTAATTAATTACCAGGCTGCCGCATATTATTATCATGGCTTGATTCTTGATGAGGGGAATACAGAGAAATCTCATGGTCTAGCTGTGGCCGCTTTGCAAGCAGCAGACGAATATTTCAAAGAAAGTAAGAAGCTTTGTGAGGCATTCAATGCTGAACCTCCACTATCAAGGTTATTATTATTTCCCTTATACACCCTTTATGTTTTGTTTTGGGTTTTCAATCTCCCATTTCGTTTTTAGAAAACACTTTTCCCGCACCAAACGTTCCATTAGGATTGCTCATATAATTCGTATTTCCCTACTATGTTTGTTGAACCTACTTCATTGTGGTTCTCAGTCGTCATGGTTTAACTTCATTTTTAATGTCCCTTTCATGATGAATGATACTAAAGACGACTGCATTAATTTTTTTTTTAAATTTTATGGCCGACCATGCAGAAATCCACCACTTTGGGGGACCATGAAATATCTCTCTGAAAAAATTCCCAAGGATACTTCAAGCAAGGTGGGAATAAGCAGCGATCTCTACTCTTATGAGAGGTAAAGTTTTCCAGATTTGGTGACTGTGGTTTTACTTTTGTTTCACCATAATTACTGGATGATTGAAAACAGTATGTTGGCTTGTTGTGTTTGTCTACCCTTATTACAGAATCATGGAAACCGCACCAACTTTGCCTGATTTTTCATTGGCCTTGAAGCCGGATGAATATCAACTTCCTCATGTGGATCCCTCTTGGACAGGGGAGAACATAAAGGGGCAAGAAAATTAGCCCTAATCATCTGAAGAGTGGAAAAAGATGATGACAAAATGATTTGCAGACTGCAGAGATACGGCTGTTTTCTGCAAAGAAGGATGTCAGTTTTAAGCATTAAAGGGTATTCTTTGCCACCACAAGTAACTCAAGTGGTCAGGGTGGGGTGGGTTGAGATTCAAGATTCAAACCCTCTTAACAAAATAAAATGTAATTTTTTATTTCTTATAAATAGAAAAAAGTTTCGTTTTCTTTCTTGTTTTTTTCTTACCTTCCCTTTTTTTTTTGTTCACCTTAAATCCCTATGACAATGGGCGTAATGAAGAAAACAATGCGCGTATTGCGAAAATTTTGATCCTAAATGATGTTGATTTTTATATGCTATTTGTTGGGAGATAAAAAGTTAGCCAAGAAATCTATCCATTTAAATAAAAATGACAATAATTTATATAAAAGAAATTTAAATTGTCTAAATTCATTAAACAAGACTCATTTCTCTACCTTAAATAGTTAAATGGAAAAAATTCCAAAATAAAAAAAAGGCTTACTATAAAACATTGGATTAGGTAATCATCAAAATTAAAAAAAAAAAATCTTGAAGTAAAATTTTAATATAGCCCGGATTACCTAGTCTAATATTTTCTACAAGATCCCAACATTCCATAATCTGATTCCCTCAAACCAAGTTAGGACTGCCCGAAAAAGGGAATGACGATTGGCTCAATGTTTAGAAGAGGTACTTTACTTCCTGGAATACAACAAAGAAACTACAAGGATCCATGATTTTTCACCTCTAAATTCAGAATGAGTAATATAACAGTAATTATACACTGCAAAAGTAAGACAGCATTAACACTGGCTTTTACAAGGGTCCATCAGGTTGTTTCGGATACTACAATTAATCTGCAGTTCCATTTGCATCATCTCCTTCAGTCAATAGCTGTTGCTTTTCTTGCCCCTCTGCAAAGAAGAAACATGCAAACCCATGTAGTTATCATGCAAAGGCTCACAAGTCATTCCATAATCCTGCATAATCAACTATTCACTCAAGTTCTTAATATAAAAGTTAGTTGGAGGGTTAGGTTTAGTTCTAAATACAAGACCTCAATCCACTTTGTCTCTCAAATTTATAATTTTTCTTCAAAGTATCACTATTGATTGCTTATATTAAAGGGTTTCCATCCAACAGTAGACATGATGAAAGATAGCATTTTAAGAAAATTAAACTTTATTTATGACAAATAACTAACTTTCTTATACTACTCAAAATAGTTATCCATTTTTTATATTAAAGATCGGAGGTAGTATTACATAATAAGGAAAATCACTAAAATATTGTACCACCAATGCAGGATTGTGCATGTGACTGCTAACAGAAATGCTGTAACTATGTTAGAAACTGTCATGATTAGGGCGCCGGATTAAGCTTGCTTAATGATTTGGTACGTATAAAATCAATTTCCTTTCAATTTATTCCTTCAAAAGAGTTCCTACAATAAGCATTTGAGGCTCTTTTCAAGGACCTTCTGATTAGAAGTGTTAAAAGGACTAAATTGAGAGACTCTTTAGAGGGCCCAATTGAGAGAAGAGTAACTTTTCACGGTTAGAGAACCAAACTGAAGAGAGGGATCTTTTGAGAATTAAATCATTAATTTATAATTCATGACATCTACATGATTTAAGCATCAATATTGATAATTAGCAGTACTATGAGAGTCCGTACAAAGAATTGTCATGAGAGTATTCCACCAGCTGGGAAATGAGAAGTCATGAAAATGCCAACCACATACCCATAAGTTTGTAAAGAGCCTTCTGAGTTCGTCTTTCAAGCTTATCAAGATTCTTCTACACATCTTTCCGTAGGTCCCAGTGTTGTTTCTTTGGAGCAATATTCAAGAAAGGATCCTGCAAGTTTGACCTCAAATACATGAATTGATATAATCATTGACAGATGACAAGAATAGACCATATTGAAGCAAAACCAATTACCTCCGTCTCAGGAGGAGGGGCGGCAGCAACAGGGTCTTCAAACTTTGGTAGCACTGCAGGGGCAAGCTTCCCTTCCTGGAGGTGCTTGTCCTGAGGAACATAATTACGAAATTTCATGGGATTTCTGCAACAAAAAGATTGGCATGTCAGTTAAAAGTTAATAACACCAATATCCATCTCATATGAATTCCATGTAATCATATGGAACTCAATGGACAAAAAATTTAAAATTGTTTAAACGAATCCATATCATAAAGATTAACCAAACACAAGTTGATAAATTCTTTAGGTGTTCTACCATTTAAATATGCAAAAACTTCATAACAATATGTGATTTAAATTTTCTTTGCATCGAAATATATAGTCATTTAAATTCTAAGGGTAACTATTTCCAGAGATTATCATCCTAATTCACCCGACACATCAAGATTGTTGATCAGAGTTAGGAGCCCACAGAAAATGTCTCTGTGGGAAGCCAATTAATATTGTTGAAATATAAGTAGAAACATATGGAAGTATAAAGCCAAAATGATCAGATAGGCAAATATATGCCAGTGCAACATTTATAATATCTTCAACGATGATCTTGTAAATCGTGTATGTGATGGTAGAATTCCGCACAAACAAGTAATGCAACTTTTCTAAAGGGTAGTTCCAAGCAAATTGATACCATCTTATCTAGTTATGTTGATATTAGTTTAGCAAATACGTGCTATTTGCTTGATTTACATATTCACAATTAAAATTATTATGACAGTAAAGACTAACGAGAAAATAATAACTGTAAGGATCTTCCCATTTTCTAGCAACTTTCTTCAACAAACTGAGTCAATATCTGAACACATAGCTACTTTGGTGTATGAGTTCATGCCATCCCTCACAATCATCACAGGAAACACATGACCTAAACTAACTAATGCTTCGTTTAGATGTATACAGAATGAACATACAAATTCACTTGCAGTCAGATATAAAGGTATACATATATTTTTTTGTTCATACTGAAAAATTCAAACAACTATCCAGGCCAGCTTTTATAGTAATTCTCAGTCACAGTTGAATTTACTAACGAAAATTTAAAACAATTTCATCATTCTCAGTTACAAAATGTGCTCTTAGACATATTTGAAGGGGAAGTGAGAATAATAACTCTTGAATTAGAAATTAGAATATACATACTGCTCTTCAGTAGTTTCATCATCATTCGTCTTATCATCAGCATGTGCAGCGTCATCATCAGGAGTGTTCAACAATTCTTGAGCAGCTTTAAGAGCCCGCAGCCTTTCTCTACGTGATGCAGCAAGTTGTTCAATGGAATCATCTTCATCGCCCATCTTTAATTCGGAACTTCAAGAGCTTCCAATTGCTCTAAATTCAAATTAAAAAGAGAGTTCATTATTAGAAGCCTATGCTATTCCTTACAATGATAGGAGAAAAGATAATAGAAGGACTAGGAGAAAGAGAGCGACTTCGAATTTATAACTTCATCATAAACTCACATAACTACTCTCAAGTAGATTGCGTCAGGTAGTCATACCAAAACATAACAGCTACTAACAACAATAACTACTTCTCTTCCACATACACAGTACTACTAACACAACACCAGATCAGCGGTACCCATGAGACACCACTAATTGAAAAAAGAAGTACATCCGCGGATCAGGTATGTATCAGATACGCGGTACTTCATACGTGTCTTCGCTTAAATTATAGTTGGGTACTTCTGGATAAGTTTTCAAATGCTCGCACTTCGATACACGGAGGCAGCGTCACGACGGAATCAGCCGACGGCGGCTCCAAGAATAGAGGAGGGAAGGAGAATATAGGAATAGAAAATGGGGAGGAGGAGGAGGGGAAGGAAAACTGCAAAACAGAAAAACAAAAATGGAAAAGAGAAAGAGAATGACATATATTGAGAACCTAGCTGCTTATTTCCTTACCGATTAAAGTTGAGATCCTGCCTCCAAAGTCCGAACTTTCAGCTCAGAATCGCCGATTGAGTCGAAGCCAAATAAGAGGCCGTTTTGTTTCGACGATGCTGGGCGGGAACAGAAATCTTTTTCCTGCGTTTTTTTTCCCGCCCCAGAACCTTCTTTTTACTTTTGTTTTGATATTATTATTTTTGGATAAAAATCATTAAAATAAATATTAGAACAGAAAAATTACCCGTAGCTTTTTGAAAATATATAAAAAAATTATATGTACAAGTTAAATTTACATATTTACGAACTAAATTTATGTGAAGTCATCGAACTTATAAAAATTAGCTATTTTTTAAAATAAGTTCTAAAAAATTATTTGGCATTTGAAGTAAATAAATGAAAGCATTTTATCACATGCAGGAGCTTGTTTCGCGGATTTCTCTGTTCGTGCCGCGAAACCAACCTTTGACGTGGAAGTTGTGTGATGGTGCGATTGATAGATACAATGAAGGAGCAGAGAGATGCAGAAGTGGAATTGGCGAAGCAGAGATGCAGGTTCGTGATTGATAGAATCCAAGAGTTGCCTGCTTCCACCAAGGTCACCGACTCATGCCGCCGCACCCTTCTCAAATTAGCTCGCTACGAGCTCTCTTTCCTCTCTCGCTTTTCTTCTTCTTCTGCTAGTACTTCTACGCCTCTCAGGTTCGTCTCATTTCCAATGCCTTTCAAACGTTTCCATTTGTTTGGCTGCTAGAAGGATTAGTTCCAATATGATGGTGAAGCTTTTCTCTCTGTTTTCTGCGTGGATACGAACTGTTTTAGTTTCTGTCTGATTTTTGGACAAGAACAAGTTTTTGGATGGGGAAAATTTATGAGATACCATATGTTGATGGCTATCCATGAAGGCGTCATCCTGTTAAAGTGGCAGGAATCATGGGCAATTTATGGAATAACGTTTTGTAAATAAGAATTTTAATTTCAGAAACTTTTGTAAATACATTTATAAGATGCTTGCATATATTAGCTGTGAAAACTTTGAAATGTAGGTGCTTTATCTATATATATTAATAATGTAGTGACGGAATTTCCATACATGTCTTTACGATGGCAGTGTCAACATTGGACATCTTGAGGCAGTGGTGCACATTCTTCAGCACCCTTTCATAACTGGAGTTTCTCGAGTTTGTAAGTCAGTTCCACTCTTACCTACAGTCAGAAGAGAGGAGAGCCGTCGTTCTTCTCTCAAAGACATCCATGTAGATATAGTGTGTACCTTAAACAGAAAGCCAGTCTGGATTATAGTATCTGATAGAAATCCAAAGTACATCTATTGGCATAGATGTCATAGGAGTAAGGGTTTAGAATTGCGCATTCAAGAAGTCCTAGCTGCTGCACAATCTTGCTTAACATTAAGACCTTCCTCAGTTATACTTTTCTTTGCGAATGGGATTGCAAACCATGTTTACAAAAAACTTCAAGATGAGTTTGGGGCGTCAGAAATTGGATTGGGGCCTTCAGTCTTCAATTTTGACGCATTTGAGGAATCAGAAGGCGACTGGATAAACATACTGGCAAGATCTTATAAAAATGCATGCATCTTTGAAATAAAACCCACTGATAGCAATGATGCTGTTTCAGGGGTAGAACGTACCGTCAAAAGTTTAACTGTGGACTCTGCTCAACTAGAGGTTTCAGTAGAGAAAACTGAAGCTCAACTTCAGCTTTCTGTTGAAGATTGTGAAGCAAACTTGGCTGATGCATTCTGCTCCATTGTTCTGGGACTGAAATTGTGCTCCTTGAACATTAAAACTATATAAAATCTTCTGAACCAGGAAATTTTTTTGGAGAAGTTGATCTGATAAATTTTGATACAACATCTTTGATAGCTCTTGTAACTGGAATTAGTAATGGTGGTGTGCAGAAACTTTTGGCTCATCCAGAGAGTAAATTGAGGGAGAGATTCAATGGAAACTATGATTTTGTGGTTGGTCAAGTGACTAATCTCATCCATATGTTGTTCCACTTTTTTTTTCCCATTTATTTATGTCATTTTCTCCTGGTGAGATAGCCATGTTATCATAGTGGTTATCTACTACCCAGCGGTGACTTTGTAGGCTACATGAATTTACACAATGAACAGCTAGTTTATGGGAATGGTCGAGTTAAAGACCAACCTGTTTGGTTATTCATCCATAAGGGCCAAATAACGCACATCAGGGATAGTCAGTTTTAAAGTTTCACTTAATCACACTGTGGTTATTAGGTTCTTAAGAGCTTGGTTGGCTGGTCCCAAACTCTAACTCTTCCTTATTTTGTTAGAATGCAGAGTCATTTAGCATCACATCTAATCTTTTGAATCTCTTCCTTTTACTGTTATGGCATTTACAACTATAGACTTACATTTTAAACATGCGATGGCTTTCCTGTCTTGTAAATAATTCATTCCTTATTTCCTTGCTTCACCGTATATAATAGATTTCATTAACACGATTACCAGGAAGAAAAAAGAAATATTTTATAACAATAAACTCTTATTCACAAGTTTTCTTCGTTTCAATGTCCTTATTGAAAGGCACCTAGAGCAATGATGCTTACTGTTAAATTGATTATCAGTTACAGTACTGATCAGGTTTCAATTATATGGAATAGTATTTTTTGGATAAAATCACATTTTGAGCTAAGCATACAATGTAGAATTATGTGTATTGTTTTTTATGTAGTTTTTCTAAATTGTAAAAGCTTTTATCAGTATTCTTTCAATTTGGCTGACGTTTTTCTCACTTCTTTCTCCAGGCAATGTCTGAAATTCAGAATGCCATCCATGTGGAATTCAGCAGAGTATTATGTGGAAAGACAGGCATGATTTGTGAGTGTCCATGTGGAATTCAAGGAGTTGGTATCAATGTGTGGAGGGCCCAATGAGAAACTGAGAGCTGACAAATTAATAAATAGCCTCAGGTGAATTTGATGACTATAATATTTTAGTTGCCGGATCATTTAGGTTATTCTGCAAAACTTCCAGGTATACATTGTTTTGTTAGCCATAAGAATCATTAAGCTACTCCGCCAGTGTTATCTAGTTCTGTGGAACAGTCCAATTGCAAGGTGTTTATCAGGATTTACTTTGTCTTACGGATTGAGTTTGAAGGAAAGTAGAACCCAGCTAATGGCATTAACACCTTATTAAAGACCGTCTTATATTACCTCTATGGAATATAACTATGTACTTGGTCACCATCCTTAAATAATTGGTCATAGATAATCAAGTGGAAGATTAATTCTTTATTATTCCCAGGGTAAATCTAGTGTTGTATATAGTTAAACATTTACTAAACTTGTGGAGTTGCACTTGCTGAATTTGAGTTCCCCCCTAATTTGGTATTTATGTATTTCAAATCAAATTTGTTTGTGGGTTTTAATTTTTTTCAACTTACTGGTGCCTGATCTATTAGTTTTAATATTTTGCACCAATAAACTGGTGGTATTTTCTCAGGGTTGTTACGGATTGTCCTTCTGAACGGATGATGGGCCTGCCAACAACAAGAAAGTTGGCGATGAAAAATAAGGTTGTTTTTGGCACCGGTGACTATTGGCACGCTCCAACCTTAACTGCAAATATGGCATTCGTAAGAGCAGTTTCTCAGGCAGGGATGTCGCTTTCTACTATTGAGCATAGACCGCGTGCCTTAATTGGTGATTAATCATTTGATTGCATATGAAGGCTTTCTTTTCCTCAAACAATAGCAAGCAATAGAGTGTATTTTCAATTGGAGGAAGTGCCTTGTCTGTTCATCAAAACCCCATTGCTTGAGGAGTTCAGCAAATCTAAGCATTGCAATTTATTTGGTCATTTAAGAGCCTCATTTGACTTGCCCTGTAAAATAGGTTTGCAAATACAAGAAACATTAGATACGTAAGTTTTAATTTTTTTTTTAAATGGGAATTATAGAAGTTTTTGTAGTATCATATTTTTATTTTATTAGCATACACTTTACTGTGTTATATGACATAAAGCCTGATTATCCATGTCAGATAAACTATATACCACTATCCTCTTATTGGATACCTTAAGCATTTTGTTCTTGTTAGCTATTGCGTATGGTGGTCCCTATAAAAGGCCAATATATTAAAGAATTTCTTAAATTTTCTGTTTGTTTTCTGATTGTCCTGCAGTTGTTTCTTCTTGTCGGGGTAACACTTACTCTGTTATACTAAAAGCATTATTTACGTACTCCTCCAGTGTAAGGCCGTAAGTTAAAGAGGAGGGGGTGGGGGCAGATGAAGATCAAGATCAAAACTATGTCCCACTTAATGTTTAAGAAAGTGTCCCTTAAGAAATAAACTCAAGCATGTAACATGCAAATTTCCCTTTCCTAGTCGTGAGAGAAGATTGCTCACTGAACTGGATTGGGGGTGTCAGCTGCCTCTTAAATCTTTAAACAAAATCATAAAAAATTGAAAACTGCAACATTCTTTATCTCTAAGATATCAATATGTCACTCATTTTATATAGAATCTCATAATTACCTCCTACTATGATAACATTTATTTAGAAAAAGAATACATCTTCCAACTGGGACACAAGAACTCCTTCAAGATAACATGAGAGATTGCCACTACAGGATAAAATGCAGGGAACAAGGCAGAACTCATCATCATCCTGTATAAAACTTAAAGTTTGACTCTGAATTTACAGTCATTAGCCTTGATCCTTATCGGATTATTAGCAGACAAGCTATCAGCTGTCAACATACATCCACCCACTCTGACCTTTCTCAGCTTCAACCTGCCGAGTTTAATGGCTACCGGTGCGTGGACCTTAAGCTCCAAAGGAACACTTCCTGTCTGCTGCTGTTGCTGCAGTGCTGCCATTAAAGTGCTTCCAGCTTGCACTCGGCCGGTCAAGGACACATTAAGTACTGTTTTGTTCCGATGGCCTTGGTAAAACTCAGGTAATGATCCTTCACATAGTTGAGTGTTTGTATACCACACACTCAACCCTCCTCCTTTCTCATAGTAAATCCCAATCTTCTTGTTTGGGTTGTTTGCTGTAATCTTCACATCAAACTTTGCATACAGAGTCATGTCAAAGTTCAGCCTCAAATCGCTTATCCTTAGGCTGTTCATGGAGTAATTGGGAAGCTTTGGTTTGAAGACTAGGTAGATGATTCCTGCAGTTGCTCCCAACATGATGAGCAGGATGATAAGTACGACTAATGTCCAGCAAATGCATTTACAAAAACAACCTCTCTTTGGTTTCGGTGAGTGAATTACAGGCCTAGCATGTCGTATCAACGTAGGGTGATGCTGCGCCATCACCGGAACACTCTATATTCATAATCAAATTCATTACATTCATTTCGTCAATTTTTTTTAATTTACTTTATCCTAATCTTATTTTTTAATATTTTTATTTAATTCAAACCCACATAAAAAAAGAGTACACATAGTAAAATATTTGGAGGACTTGATGCAAGTATAATCCAAAGAAAAAAATCTCCCTTACCTAATCCCGTTTGGATTTCGGTCTTATATGAAGAGATTTGAGGTTAAAATTGTTTAGCATATAATTTACCATTTATGTTCCTTTCTAAATACTCTGCTAAAAACCTTACAGGAGGCTCCCAAATTTACAATTTGAAACATTAAGCCATTTGAATATTGGTACATTGACAAATTTTGATATAAAACCTTTTATATATATATATAAGGGCTTATTGGCCCCACCCAACAAAAAGAAACCCAATGCTTCAAAGTTCAAAGAATCAGAAATGAATACTTTAAACGTATTAAAACTGAAACCCAACATTCTCAAAACATTAACAATTAGTCAATTAACCATTGATGTTCTGCACAGACGAATTCTTGGGTAAGCTCAACTTACATAATCTTTCACGCGCATAAAAAAATGTTCTTTATTAATTGGCTCTCATTCATTTTGAGTTGAGCCTACAAAACAGAAAGATCCTAGTGCTAACTTCTCAGGTCCCAGTCACTTATTTGCAGTTCCAAAGCCTCAGGAATTCAAAAAACAGTAATGGCAGCATAATGTTGGGTTCTTGAAGACATTGTTGAATTCTCGCAGTGGAGCAAAGACAAAAGCATATTATGAACAACGTTGTCCTTACAAATAATAGTCTCTTGGTAAACCAGTGCATTGTCTTCTTCAATGATTTTCCCTTTTTGCTTCTTTTAGTTCAAGAAAACAAGAAGCCACAGGAATTGTTACCTGGGCATGTGGATAACACAACGCAGACACTTTCCTTCTCTCATGAGATTGAAAGCTTTGTTAATGTCCTCAAATGGCAAATCGTGTGTTATGTAATCATCAATCTGGATTTCCTGCACATTTTAATAAATATATTAGTAGGCATTTCTTCACATAATCACCACTTAAAGACATAAGGAAAAAACCATAACTTGTTCAAACGATATTGTTAAACATTTGAGCAAGTGGTACTTTTAGGATATAGTAAAGGTAAGATACTTAAAGTATAGCATAATGGCCTTTGTGTCATGTCTTATATTTTTTGATGTTTGATGGGCTAATCTGTCTTTGTCCATGTGTCGTGTTTCCTGTCTGCATCGATGCATGTATATGCATAAAAGGAATCACAGATCATGGGAAATATTGTAGCTGCTGTTGGTTGTTATTGTTACCTTATTCACATACTTGTCTACCAATGAAGGCAAATCAGATTTGGGTTTCCATCCTCCATACAAAGATCCTTTCAATGTTCTTCCCATTAATAATAGTCCATAATGAGCTGACATCTCAGGCTTCACTTTTGGCACACCAAGGGTAACAGTCAAACCCCATCCCTGTGAGGAAGAAGGAAAGATGCAATGTAATTGTGGTATAAATTCAAGTTCATTGTATAAAAAGACTGATAATAACAAAACAAGATCTTTAGTTATATAGATATAGAGTATTACATCACAGCATGACTGCAATGCAGTGGTTATCATATCGGTATCACCTACGCATTCGAAAGAGAAATCAGCTCCACCATTGGAAATGCGCTTAATAACCTGAAATATTCAACATATAAATAATTGTCATAACTCCAATCATCTTCTTTGAGTTCAGAGTGAATTTCTCTGCTGAAGATCATATGTATCCAAATTATGAATAAGAGAGAACTAATTTGATCAGATGCCCCTCACATTTCCTTGCTGACATTTGAAAATTATCTGTTACAATTTTTAGAATGAGATTGATAAATACCTGAGCGATAGGTTCATCAAAGGAATTTGGGTTAACAGCTTCTGTAACTCCAAAAGCTTTAGCTGTAGCAACAACCAACAGATGTAAACTAGAAGAATTGCGTCGGTTCAAATCTAAACTAAAATATATGATGAACTGATCATAATACCATTTTCACACTTCTGAGGGTTGTTGTCCACACCGATTATTCGAGATGCCCCCCTAAGTTTAGCACCTTGTGCAACCTAATTACAAGGAAAGCGATTGTCTTGTTACAGAGTAGATTAGAGCATCTCTCATCTTTTAAAAAGCTAAGTGGATGCAGAAGTTGATGACTGGTGATTCCTTCTACTTACAGAAAGGCCGACAGTTCCAAGTCCAAATATCACCACAGTTGATCCTTCTGATACATTAGCAACATTCCATGCAGCACCCAGACCTAATGTGATAATGTATGATCAACCAATCCAACAATGACAAAAGGAATAATATTATTCTCCATCGATAAACAACTTTTATCACAAAGGTGATACTTCTTCCTTACACATAATTGTCATTGAAAGCATATGCCGACACAGATGCATAAATCATGCCTCCTCCAATCATTCCTTGGGGTTAACAAGAGCTAATGTGCCATACATGAAAGTTAGAACAATTACCTGCAGCAACACCACAGCTCAAAAGGCATATTTTCTCAAGAGGAGCATTTGGGCTGATTTTGACTGCACACCCAGAATGCACTACTGTATATTCACTGAAACTTGAAACAGCACAATAGTGATAAATAGGCTTCCCTTTTACTGAGAAACGTGTCTTCTTATCACTATGCATTAAACCTCTTCTTTCCAATCCCAGAACTTGACATATGTTTGTTTTTCCAGATTTGCACAGCCTGCAAGTCATGCATTCTCCAATGAAGACAGTTAGCACATGGTCTCCCTCCCTGAATTCAGTCACTCCCTCGCCCACACTCTCAACAATCCTGCAAACCAAGTACTGAATATTCATTATCTGTTGAGGAAATTATATCAGTTACAGTCATTTAGGTCCTAAAGTTATGTCCTCAGAGCCATGCGCATCCCATGCATGTCACAATAATGTTTAAAATCACTTCACCTGAACTAGGCATCTCAAAGTGCTGTCTAATTGTCATACTAGTCTATTGGGTAATATACAGAAAAATAGTGATGCTAAAATAATAATTTAAGGTCAGTTGCGATTCATTTTGCATTAATCGAAAAAGGTAGAGGACAAGAAATTTGTTACCCTGCCGCTTCATGGCCAAATATTCGAGGAAATATGGTCTGCACAACGAAGAACTTCCTGTTAGATGTTTAACCCCCGTTTCAACATAAGTATTAAATTTCTAATGAAATTTGTTTGAAATACTCCATAACATGATCCTGAACTCTGTGTGAGTGTCAAGATTTCATTGGAGGACGTGATAGAAACACTAAAATGCTGCATCAGAGTTTTCTCCTAGATTGAAACCATACACAAACCCCTCTTTCTTCTGAGTTAATTGCTTGTAGGCGCAAATCTCCATCTCAACTCAGAAAACTACCAAATAACAATTGTTTCTGCCAGTTCGAGAAACTGAAATAATCCTTTTTTACATCGTCGCTTAGCCTTTTAATTTAGAGGGGTGGGGGAATCAAAACAAGGGGAAGATAAAGGAAAGGAAACGGAAGAATACTTGCGATTCCCAAGCAGAGAGATCGCTGCGACAGAGAGAGGTGGAGACAACTTTAATCCGAATCTCCGAAGGTTGCGGAGGGCTCACTTCAACTTCCTCCACTACCAACGGCTCTCCAGCTCCATATGCCACCGCAGCTGTTTCACATCAAATACACATACTGATTCAGTTTTTTTTATCAATCAAATAGAGATTTTACCAGAAAAAGAGAACAGATTGCTCGATAATAATAACACAATTTACCTTTGCAGGTGATGACTTGAGGGGTTAGTGAAAGCGGCATTTCTTGTAAGAATTAGGAATGAAGAAGGAGGCGTATCAAGCTCCAAACCAAAAAGTATGGAGGTTGGTGAAATAACATTGAAATTGAACAACTCTACTCAGCAGCAGCGTGTCATGGCGCTATAGAGACAGTGGTAGGTAAGGGAGGTTGGTCAACTGACAGTTGGGCGCGTGGCCACGATTTAGAGTGGGAATTTTGTTTTCTTTTTTTTTTAATAAAAAATAAATTTCTACAGTTTAAAATGTTATCTGTTGAAATAACATAGAAAAAAATTATTAAGTATTATAAATTAATTAAATTTGATTAAAATATTTTATATGTTGAAATAATATAGAAAAAAATTATTAAGTATTATAAATTAATTAAATTTGATTAAAATGTTTTTATTCCATTTTTCTTATTGTCTTACGTAGTTTCCCTGTTAAGCTAAGAGATAATTAGTGATAAATAATATTATAAGAAAATATTTATATTTTATCAAAAATACAAAGTGACTTTAAAAATAAATCTAAAATTAAAAAAAATCAATATAATGTATAAAACCAATCATGTATTAATATTTTCATTTAAAATTTTGTCGTTTTTAATATATTCGTTCTTATTAATGAATATTTCTTTTAAATTTGAATAGCCTTATATACATGGAGGAAATTTTTTATAAGTTTATTTTTTTTTTCAAATATCATAAATCAAATTACAATTGGTGTTTTGAGAATTCGTCACTCATCCTATCTTAAATTGATAATTTAACATTTTCAAATTTTATTAAAAAACATTAAATTCTTTACCACAGCCATATTAAGTATAAATTTAATATCCAAAAGATTATAACTTGAAGCAAACTCAAATACAGGCATCAAGATAATAAATAAATAAATAAAAACATCTTGCTATAAACAGTTTTTCTAAGTTACAAGTTAATCACCCTAAAAATAATTTTTGCAACTCCAACAAAAACAGGGAAAACAAAACAAATTGTGGATGCACCAACCATCCAATTGCAGAGTAAATCATTAACAATGTGGAGAAGACCAGCAAAACTGGCACATTATCATCAAAGCATTAAATTAAGGCTTGCACTAAGTTATCTTCCCTCTAGCTGTACATTGCTCACAAATCATCATTCCTCTTTTTTTAAAAAAGCTTATTTGTTATGATTGATGCTTCATGTGCAGAATCTTCAGTGTAACATGGCAAGACACTTAAATCGTAACCCTAAAGGAAGAAAAGGCACTCTGTACTGAAGCTACAAAGAGGGACTAGTAGTAGTTTTCCACCATTAAATGCCTTCTTTCATCATCCATCATTCTTCATCATCAGAACTAGCATCATATGCCAAGCCCAGCAATCCACCTGCAGGATTATTATTCTTAATCTTTTCTTCTGCCTCTTGTGATTCCTCTGATGAAGGCTTTTCCTTATTTGATTCTAACAAAGATTGCTGTCCCTTCTCTTTCATTCTTTCGCTCTCAGACTCGCGTTCTGTAATATTAGCATTACTGGGAACTGGAGTTGACTGATTCCCATTGAATGGGCTACAAAGCTTCGGTCGCTTTGGCTTAATTTCCACAAATTTCTTCAGCAGATCTTGCTGCCTACATCACAGAGGATAAAGACTATGAACAACACCAGAACCAAAACAACAATAAGACATGAATATAGGAGGAAAAGAAGGGAGAGGGAAGAGAAAAGATCTACCTTATCCCGCTCTTCGGTTTTTGCTCAACACGAAGAGATAAGGGTACTGATGCAGGGGTAGAATCTGCTAAGTTTGCAGCTCTGTGTCCATTTGTGAAGGAAACACCAGAATACAACTTAAAGCACGGTTAACCTACCCAGGTTGAATTTGGATTAATCAATTCAATAGAAATTATTTAAATATTTGTATCCGCTGTGATCTTCATTCACAGAACAACAACAATAATCCTAGTATTACAATTATATACCTTTTCAGTGTACTTCAGTTCTTCAAAGTTCTTAATTCAGTACTTTTTTAGCAATAATTCAGTATTTGTTTGAGATCACCAAAACATTACTGTAACAGTTTTATAAAACCAAACTATATGTAACAGACTCAATCAACAAGAGTAGTCAAACTTTTAGATGGAAGAATCAATGTAATGTGTCTTGCTTTCAAAATAACAGAAAATAAACGACACATAATTCAAATAGTTATAATTAATAGACTCATAATTCTATTCCCTGGGAGATAGGGAAAACATACAGGACCAGAAGGGGAGAAATCATATATATTGAATGACAGGACATATTCCTTAGCTTTCTAGCAAAAATAGTTCCTGGTGGCCAAGGCAGGCCATCATTTCACCAATGAGATTTGCCTCAATAGCTCAATAATATCGGATTCACCTCCATGCTCAAGGATCTAATTCAAATCAGTCTGAATCAATCCCACTCCTTCACAAATTTCCTTAATCAGCCCTGGCCATTTGTATCACAGTTGCATTCATTTTTAAGCAGTCAGAGAAAGGATGGTGATTTAATTCTGGACACTGCTAACAAGTGAATTAAACTGTGTACTATGACATAAGAAACAGTTATGAACCCTAGAAGAATAAGAAAACACAGCTCCTTCAGTATGCCTGACCAGAAAAGGATATCTTAAATGCCGCAAAAGCTCGCTTTTCAGTACGACGCAGGAGGCGTTCAGCATCCTCCTCAGCTTCCATCTGCTCCTTGAGATAGAGTAGATCATCACTGTCCAAGGCTGCATATATAAAATTTAAAAAGGAGATCGAAGCAACTATGGTAACATAATGGCAACAAGTAAGACCAAGTGCAGTAACAAATGCAAAAACAAAAGCATTCAAGCTAAAGTGATACCCCCTCGCCCATGAAGGTAACCACCACGCTCTCCAGCAACCTCTTGCATCTGATTGCATCAGCCACCCAGTACAGCAAGCCAATATCCCTGCCGGGGCATGTTATCAGCAAAATCCCTCAAATTGCCACATAAAAGATTTTAAATTGCAAGACAAGGTAGGTATAATTACATTACAATGACTATTGAAACTGGTCCCTTCACTAGAGAAAAACATGTAAGATTAAAGAAGATTATATATATATATATATATAGTAAGAAGACCACAGAAAAAGAATCATGGGTATGAATGCATTGGCTTAGCTCCACAAGCTTCATTTTATAGTCCATTCCAAGGCAATTGCTAGTGTAAGTAAGATGTAGATTGAAAGGCTAAAGATTAGCACAAGATTCGGACTCAAGCTTAAGCTTACATGCATATGGGTACTCAATAATCATTTAAAGGTTCACATATATTCAACAAAACAGGAAAGCAAGGAAAAACAAAAAGGATTCAAGGAAACAGAAGGTGGGAGAGGATGATTCAATGCGCTAACCTTGGCAACCATACGTTGAAAAGTAATGTCTTCATCGTCTATCTTATCTTTTCCTTTACCCCATTTTTTGTCTGCAGATTTAAATCAAAATTAATCAAACCTAAGAATTGTAAAATAGGGGGTGGGGAAGAAAAACTCGACACTCCAAATGAAAGCCAAAAGAAATCAAAATGAAATTGCCTTTCGGGTCGCTTAGGTTGGTATACTCTCGAACTTCCCTACCCGCAGCCATCTCCAATTATTTCCACCGACGTGGGGACCGGAGCTTCTTTTTTTCACGGAAAAGAAGAGGTGTGGCTGTCAAGTTCTTGGGATTACGAATTCGAAAGAAGAAGATGATTCCTTTCCTTAGGGCGAGCGAAGAAGACGCTTGTAGAACACGGTATCAGAATGAGAACCAGTCTCTCCTGTGCACGGGAGATAGATAAAGGGAGAGTGATGGGTCAATCCGGATTCTCTCGTCGCTGAGCCTAATAACGTTGAGTTGGAGATGGTCCACTGGATGGGTTGAACTTTTTTTAAAAGACAAACTAAATAGAAGGGATAGAACTTTTTTTTATATTAAAAAATTTAGGTAAGGTTGATATAATCCTATTAAGACTAAAATATAGATATAAAATTCAGGAATTATTTATAAGATTATTTATTTAAAAAATATTCATAATAATAATAAAAATTAAACTTACAATTTTAATAGAATATAAATTTGGGAAACCTTTTATACCTTTTTTTGGTATAAAATTTGTTGGAAAGGGGCTGAACTCACCCATAATCTAAGGGTAGGACGAAATCTCTTTTTCTCTTAGGTGATACTAATGTCGGGTAGGACGAGTCGTCTATTATCATCAGGTGTAAACCTAGGCACCTATGAGGTAGAATATCTCCCTAAATATTGCGATTAGAACCACAATAAAATAGTATTCTTTAAAAATTAAGCATACTCCAAATAATCAATATCTTATCTATTCACTAGTTGAATTCACAGGGTGGAAACCTTTTATACTTGCTATTATAACCATCTGTGTAAGATATTTGGGCTTTAATGTGATGGGGCCTCTTGACGTAATCTTTTCTATTCAAGGAAGATTTGGACAAAAAAGTAATAAGAATTAATCTGAATAATAAATAGTTTAATATCACTTTAACGAAGTTTCGAGTTTAAACCTTGACATATGTAAAAAATCTCTGTTATGAAACTCATCTACCATAGCTAAATATGTGACACAGGTTAGATTCAAATATAATCGAGGTAAAATTCTGATGAATTGGGTGGACAACAAAAAAATAAACTTGTACAAAAAATCATAAAGAATACTTGAAAACAAAGAGAATGATTGAGTGAAATTTAAACCTCTTCTGATTTCTAAATTTCTAGCATTGCATATGGTCTATGGATTAAATTGGAAAAAAAATTCAACATAAAAATAACAAAAAATAATCACCAGATTTAAAATTTAATATTCATAATATTTTGAACAAGAATACCTCTAAATAGAAGATACCATATTTAGCAATAAATAAATAACCAAACATCAATGTTAAGCTGCCAATTCATCACTAGAAAGTTTCTCCATCCTTTTACCAATATGAGCTAAAAATCGAGAAATTCGAAATTGCAAAACGTTAATAAGAGTATATTATTAGGAATATCCAAAAAAATCATATTCATAAAACAAAAGCATAGATATACTTCAATTAATATAAAAAATCTAAATTAATATAAAAAATCTAACAGACTAATACATTGGAATTAATTATCCAGACAGCCATAACTATTTATTAATTTTAAGTGAAATGGCTCAATTTCGTTGTTTCCATTCCTGTAATACATATCTCATTTTCCTTATGGAAGGAAGGAAGTATGATGAACAGTGACACTGATTTCCTTGAAAATACTAGAAATAGAGTAAAAACCGCACAAATCCCACCAACACAGTTTGAATATTGGTCAGATTCATATACCAACACGGGTAATCCAAAATTTGCAACAATCTATATCCCTTCCAATGGTTTGTAACACATGAAACCATCTGCATGAGCAAAGCAATTTTGCTTCCCTACAGCAAGAGAGTAGAGTCTCCTGTACAAATGCCATTCTTAATAAAAAGGAGCTTTCAACTTGAGCACCTAAATAAAAGCTGCAAAGCCTCAAGAAAAGTCAGGGAATTCCCAGAATGGAGATCCAAAATTTTGCAATAGAGTTGACAGGCAACAATACAGCAGACTATGTTCATGAACTGATGAACCCTAATTAGAAAAACCGTCAGTTATAAAGTGAAGATTAAATTTCTTCCAAGTTGCAGCGCATGACTTCATAGTTTTCTCCAGATGTTCATGATGCCATCCGCAAATGACTTCAGATTTCCCCACAAAGTTGTTTTCTTTGGAGCCTCAGCATCACTGATCTTCCTATTAGAGTTGTCACTGGACAATGGGAGAGAACAAACAACCTTAATATACATGATACCATAGATAGAAAAATTACAGACATCAACAGATAAAAATCAACTACCCTAAGCCCAAAAATCGAAATAGAAGGTTTGCATCAGACAGCAGTAACAGAGTGACAATAATCAAGTTAATTATATTGGCCGCCCTTATCTAAAGATTATGAAGACTTACATTTTTGACTCATTCATGTCTGAGGTTCCATGAACTTGCTCCATTGTATGCTTTGGATCATCAATACTGGGAAGGTCTTTCAATGCATCATGATCTCTGCTTTCATATTCAGCTTTCTCTATGTTTGTTTTCTTCATTACCATATGATTTTCCGTATCAGATAACTCAGAATTGAGACCTTTGCTCTGACTACTTCCAGACATTTCACTACAAGGAGCAGAAATGTCATGTACCGCTACTTTCATTGGATGAGTTTCTGAAACAACAGAATCAGAATAACTAGACTCAGCTTCCTCAGTCTTGACATCAATTGGTGTCCACTGGTTCGATTTGGAAGTTTCAGCTTCTCTTTGCGACTGATCACTGTCAGCAGCAATGAAATTAGTGTCCTGTTATTAAAGATCGAAGGTAAAGGATTAGTATTGGAAGAAAGTCAATTTAACAGCAACAAAAAAAAAAAGGATCAAATGAAGCCAGGGCAACCAGAGGGCCTATACAAGGACATGACAAAGGAATGCCATGCGATTATGATGAATAAGTAGAGCCATCAACCATTAATGATTTGTCTACATATGATTGCATGTTAGTTTCTATGAGAAAGTATTCTAATGAAGTAGTTCACAATTTATGCCAATGCCCCATCATTCTTTTTCTTTTCCATGACAGTAAGCTCAGATAAAACTTGTCATCAGGCTTAGGATCAAAAAATAATTACGAAGATTTAGCTGTGACTTTTGGTCTGGACTTTGTAAATTAATACAATAAATAAAAATAAGAGGGTAGCAAACTTAATTCATCAACTGGACATCTACAGTATTGGTAAGCATTTGGGTTGATAAAACATAAAGAACAAACTATCCAAAAAAATAACGTAAGAATAATAAAGTGGCTTCTATGAATTTATTGATAAAAAAGTTATCGATGTCGCATTTATGTTTGATACTTACAGAAGAAGTGATTACAGCTTCTCCAGACAAGCTCCTGTCATATGAGGTAGTCTGTGGCCCTCTCTTATCTTCCAGATGCTCATTCCTAGCATCAATGTCATCCGAAATTGCCAGTTGACAGTCATCTTTGATAGGCCTGTCTTTTGCAGTCTCAATAGCATCTGAGGGAACCTTTACACTTTCAGTGGTCCCAAGTTTACTAACACTGAAGTTATCTTTTCCCACCAAATTCTTACCCATGTTGTTCGAAGAATTCATTTTGGAATTGTATTTTAATTCCTGAATGATTTCTCGAACAACATAGTAATTGCCACCAACTTCTTTCATAGTATGCTTAGCATTTGGAAATTTCCCATCATTTGTTTCTCTGTACCTGAAGAGAAAAGAAGATTTAGTTTCAACGTCCATTATTGGCTAATAAGAAATATGAGCACAATATTCTATTATACCAATCCTCAGATGCTATAGAATATTCTCTCCTCCACTAATTCATATATGAAGCATGAAGATAGTGATGCCAACTGATGGTGTCATTTTAAAAAAATTCAGGGAAAAAATTTAATAAAGCGGCCTCTACAAAAGTTTGATGGCCTTTTCAGATAATTTTTTTAAGAGCAGGGAAGATCCTGTTCTTCACCACATAATCAGGACAACAATTAAAAGAAAGATGCAAAATAAAATTCCTATAGCAATAACCAAATAATGAATAAGTGGTCTGTTTCAATTAAAATGTTTAATTTGTTTTGGTCCAATGTTATGGCATTAACAGAATTCTCAAAGGCAAAAATAAAACCGTGCTATTTTGATATGTTCACTTAGTCTGCAAACAGTAACAAGCAGTTACTATCCCACCAAAATTCAAACGAAAGTGCATTCTTGGATAAATGTCTTTTGGTCTTCTAATAAGCTGCCGAAACAACTTTGGATGTTGCATATTGTCCCCTGAATGCACCATATAAAATATTCTTATTCAATTGTCCCAATTTTGCTTAAATAATTTAAGTATTTAACTTGATATCTCAAGACGAAGCAGATAGCAGAAAACTTCTAAAATTTTCAATAATCATGACTTCAAAAAAATTCATTAAGCACCCAAGCAGGAAAGAAAAAGAAGGAATAAATTTGAGGAAATACTTGTTCACAAAAGATTCCACCCTGGCTCTCCTTTCATCTCTTGAAAGCCTTTGACGTTTCTGAGAATTTGGCTCATCAGAAGGTACAGAGGCAGCATATGACCATCCTCGCCACTGAGTATTTGACTGCCCAACAGAACTGTTTGCCTCAATGAGCACTGTCAATCAACATGGTGAATATGATTATATAATAATTCAAAATTCAAAATATTGCATAATGATATCTTGGCATTGAATCAGACTTCCAAAATTGATGCCAAAGCAGTAATTACAAGGGATTAATGAAAACTAAGGAATTGAACTTCAACTTATAGCAGACCACATAAATATGCTTATACATTATGGTATTTAACAAAGACATCCAGCCATGTTAATGACCAACAGCACAACCATACCCTTGTTTAAAGGATTACAATACAAGACAAATAACCTATGGGCTTGTTCAGTCATATCTTTCAAGAAGCTATGGGTTTTTATAGACGCATGTTGTAGGCCATAGATCTTCAGGATCTTCTTTTAAGAATGAATCCTGTTTTTCTAAGACAATTTTGATCTCCTAGGGATCTTTGCTAATATTTCTGTTTCTCCCCTCCAACTAACTTTTGTGCTTATTATTTGACCATGGGATCCTGTGGCAGTTGGTACAGTGTAAATTAATATTAGCCACTTCATCAAATTATAAACTCAATGAGCAATCAATAGATTTATACATTGATCCAGAGCAGCCAACTCTTGTTCAGTTTAACATTATAGTTTAAACGTCCAGTACAACCAGATTTTTCTCTTCTAATTGCATCTCCATCAGAAAATAGAAATTTAATTGCTGAGAATGACTTAATAGCCCATATCATCAGATGAACTGTTACACTCTCAAATTATAAAAATTCAAACTTCAAATATTTTAAAACCTTAACATGAAAATCTGTAAGAATCCCCAAGTTATCCAGAGGGGGAAAGCATTCCCTTGACAGGTCCATTACTGCCCAAACTGCATATACTACTTCTACTCGCTAGGAGTAACAATATATCAAAAAATTCAAGACAAATTTGGGGACAAAAAATTCTGCCTCGTGTCCTCACATCACTCTACATGCATAATGAGAGATATCTTCATTTTGTTACACACACATGACCTATATAAATTGCTACATCAGCAAATCAAACGCAACACAAATTGATATTTTATCCACAAAAAAAAAAAAAACACAGAACAGAATGAGCACGAAAACCCGAAAGTAGCATATCACAAGAAAAGAATCAAACGAGCTAAAGGAAGTTACCCCATTTGGACGGTCTGGGATGTGACGAGCGAATGCATCTGCGGTTGTGATTGGACAAGGAGAGGCCTCCTCTCGCTGCCATCAGGAGCTTCTTTCTCATTTTCACTCCCCGCGGTTATACGCTTGAGCTTTCCACGAATGTCAGATGTCCACCAGGTGAGAGAAGAGTTTTCTTTTCCTTCTTTTTGTTTTTGGTGAGCGGAGAGAAGAGGGTTTTGAAGCTTCTGTGAGTTCTGTTTCTGTGACTTCGATCAAGTTGGAAAACTGGGAAATGAGGAGGGTTTATGCGTTTCGACGACAAAGACCATTTCTAGAAGCATTTCTGAAACGCCAAATTGGCAAAGTTTAAAGCCTTTTTATCCTCCTTTTGTATAACCAAGTTAATATCATTAAATACAAAATAATCATATAGAACAATATGAATTTTTTTAGAAAAATACTAAAATAAATCTCAACCAAATTTATTAATTTTAATGGAATTTTGTTTTGTTACTCTTATGATCTAATTATTTATTTTTTATAAAATATTTGAAAAGTGTAGTAAATTAGCCGATTAAATGTTAGATGAACTAAGAATATTTTCCTCCCTATAAGTTATATTTTTATTATAAAACTTTATCCTTTTTATTGCGGTAATAATATTAATTATGAATTTGAAACAATTTTTTGGCTAGGCACTTATAAAGGTGAGCAAGGTTCCACAAGTCATATATTCGCTCACAATCTAATATCATTTTACCCATTTAAATCTACCTAAAATAAGCTCATAATAGCAGGCTTAAACATATTCAAAAAGTAAAATATATTAGTGGACTATGAGCTGACTATTGTGTAGCTCGTAACCCGCCAATATATATATATATATTAATTTATTATATTATATTTATTTAAATTTATTTTTATTACATACTAATATATTTTTTAAATTTTATTTTGTAGAGATAGATGCAGTTCTGTCTACAACTATCACAAGTAAATACAATGTATAATCATAATCCAATTGAATAATTAAAATTATGAATGATTATATTATATAAGTATTTTGGACTGTATAGTTATAAATTTATAGTTATTATTATGATATTTTATTTTCTAATTTTAAGATGAACAATTATATCATGCATGTATTATTATTATTTTGTTCTTATTGTTTTGATAAACATGCTGCATATGACCATTAGAGCCTAAATGGGTTCAGTTCTTTTAATATAGGCTTAAACAGACTAGTCTCTGCTAGTGTCTAGAAAAAATAAATAGGTGGAACGAGTTGACCCGTGCCTAACCTATTGCTCAACTCTAAGCACCTATATCCTCATTTAATAATCATGTTAAAGTTACTATCAGTCATTGAAAATATATTTAGCTTAATTGGGGGCAGGGGAAAAAAACTGAGAAGGGATTTTAATGTTTGTGATTGTTAAAAAAATGAAATAATTTTAATATTATATTATTTAATTAAGAGGAGATGGGAGAAATTTTGTTTATATTGATTGACAAATGTGAGATGTGTAAGAAGTATTTTAAAGATATTAACAAAACAATTATGAATATAATAATTAAAATAAAGTAAAAATTTATTTTTTTTTTCTAAAATCTCTCAATTTTAAAAGGGAAGGGGGGAGAAAAAATCTTAAAAAATTATCCTTCCTCTCCTAAAAATTTTGTGATGCCAAAAATGATAAAATGAGCAAAATCTTTCTATTTTTTTTTCCAAATCTCTCATATAAAACACAAAAATAGATATCTCAATTCAAATATTTGATTTGTGAACATTATCTATTAATCCTAATGTATTGGTAATTGGAAACAACGTTTAAGTCTAACATAAGTTAGATTAAGAATGACTAATGAGTTATTAACACGAATTGCTAACATACATACATACATACATAGATATGCACAAATTTGTAACTTAATTTAACTTTGAAGATATTATTATTATTAACCGGCCGGACACGTTTCAATATACTACGGGGCTCTAAAATTAATTGCATTGTTAATTACTACTAAAACAGTAATACTTGTTTTGGATTTTATATTATATATGGTCACACAAATTACTCTTAAAAAAAGCGAGATTATATTTACATCCCATAATTTCTCAGCAAACATTTCACAATTCACAGATTATATAAATTTCCTCTAAGCTTATTCGGTACGTCCTTTCTGCCAACAAGCTTTACCAATTAAAAGGTAATTATTTAGTTCCCAACAAAAGCAAACAACTAAGGGACATTTCACATAAACTCCAAACGAAGACCACAAAAGGGCAACAGTATAATATAGTCCTTTGTGTTTGCTTGTACAATCTGGCGACCCAACGAGCAAGTTCAGTATTGGGAGGGGAGTTGGCAGAGTAATATAGCAAGCGGTGATTCTATCTGTAAATCCTTTATCAGCATATCTATGCAAAATGGCAGCCATTTTTCACCTCCATTTTTATTAGCCTGTGGAGAAATGGGGGTGCCAACTTCCCAACAGTTCTACATTACAATACTTCCCTCAACCTCTTATTGGTCAGTACTTTTTAAGGTCATTAGTGTTTTCACTAAGAGATTAGCCTATTAAGAGGGAATAGCCCCTTGAACTTATAACACATGTTCATAGACCAGTTTTTCCTATATTTCCATTTCTTGTAATTATTCCAGGATATGAATGCCTATTGCCTGGAGCTGGTCTAAAGAGAAGCCATTCCAGAACAAACACCAAAGAAACTCCATTTAGTTTTTTTGCACAAGATTAACATGCTATAAAAATGTAATCAAGAAAATTTGCTGGCTAGAAACGAGAAACAACTGATACCATCAATAACAGCATCCCAACAGATATGGGTATCCCCAAACAAATGGCAAGCGGATCCATCCTCCCTTCCCTCAGCCCCATGTATTGACCTTATTCGAAGCTCGAGAGAGTCTGAACCAATTATTTTTGGAAGCTCGGGATAGAATAACATCCTCTTGTCTGGACAAAGCTCCTGCCTGTGAACAAAGTATGCAAATGTTAGCCTTCAACTAAAGGAATTCATACCTTAATTTTCATATCACAAAGTTAGATACAATTATAGTGACAACAACCTGGGAACAAAGTGGGAAAAGGGAATTATGTGATCACATGTCATATGAATCTCCATTATCACTGTTTGTTGTCGTTCATTCATGCCATCAAAATATAAAGCGAGGGAGATATCTCCATTTGAAAGTCCTTTTGTTGCCACTTGAATGCATGAAAGTCCTTAAAAGCCTAAGCCAAGAACTAAAACAGCATCAGTACAGAAGAATTATATCATCACTGGTTGAAATAACAGCATTTAAATTAAAAGCAGACAAAAAGGGAACTCGCCCCGTAGTTGAGAATGATTAAAAGCTATATACAGAATGTAGTACAGCACACTTAACCAGTTAATTGCCAATCAGGAAGGGTGCGAATTGCGCTCCTTCAGTTTTATTATTTTTAATCAATAAGGGCAATTTAATAATTGGATATTTGCAATCTCTCACTCCCAAGTCCCTTGGGATTTTTATTTATTTGAAGATTTCAAGGGACCTTTAAGGGGTTATTTCTCTTTCCATATTTCCCGAATTCGGAAAACTCTAACCCCCAGCTGAACTTTGATGCAGAAATCGTAATTTGGATTTGGTCCCACCACTCAATCCGTCAACTTGTCAAGACTAAAGAAGTGATGGGTTGGGCCGACAAAACGGAGCCGATTTTTAGGCCAACCTCAACCGGAATTCGGCAACAGACGTTGATCAAGTTAGAGAGTTACCATATCTTCAACTCGGAGAAAGGATAAAAAATACGATTAATTAAAATATATTTAATTTTTAGAGATTATTATTTTATTATAATTTTAATCGTAATATTTAAAGAGACATCATAACTCATAAATACTTAAATTTATACTTAAAAATAATATACGTTTGTTTTGCTCGATATTGATATCGTTTAAAAAGAATAAAGAAAATTTCACCTTAATCTTAAATTGTGGGTAAATTTAACCCTATTTTTTAAAATTTTATTAGTAGAAAAAAGTTAATAACTTGTCTTATAATATATACTATCATAAATTTAAATATAACTACTGACACAAGGACTATATATCTTTATAAGTGTTTTTTTTAACATTAAGGAATGTCAGAGACTTTTTTATGATTAGATGATGATGCTTCTTAATATTCGTCATGGTCGTGGTCTCCTTCTTCATGAGAAACACATGGTCTTGCCCGCACTTAATAATTGCAACAATTGCTTGCTTAGAAGACTCAACGTATAAATTTAAGCGAGGTTTAAATTAATTTCAAATAAAAATGGATCAGTCTTACAAGGAAGCATATCCTTTTGTTGGAGATCAAAGATATCAGATTATCAAGTAATAAGTAAATCTTAAAGATTCTCTTTTTTTTTTAAAAAAAATAATGAAATGAATCTTTTAAGTAAATTTGACGTAAACTATAAAACTGGAATTTAATATAAAATTTTATGTTAATACTCATAACGTTAATTAGTTTTGAATTACCAATGATGAGTATTATTCTAACTCCTAAAGAGAATTAATTACGCTAAATATAATATATATAAGTTTTATAAATTTTAAATTTATGTACGTAAAACCTTTATAAAAAATTAAAAATGGAACAAAATATTATGTTAAAATTTTTATACAAAAGATAAAAATGGTATTAATAAATATGATAATGACATATCTTTTCTTCACTGTAGACGGGTAGATGTACAGTACCAAGTAGGCACATATTTTTTTTTAAAAAATTATTTTAAAATTTTAATATATATATATATATAGAGAGAGAGAGAGGTTGAAAACAAAAAACAATATATGGGCCACAATGAGAAAACAAGGTAGGAGTAGGATCCAGTACAGTTAGTGAATGTAAAAACTCCAATGAAATTACAAATTTAATTTATACAAATTCAGGAATAAAAAATTCTAAATAAAATAAATTTGCATTTCTCAGAATTTATATATTGATAAAAATTTTCAATACTTTATTTTTTTTATACTTAATAACAAGTTGTGGGAAGAATATGGGAGAGCTATAATTACAAGGGGATGGAGAAACCAAACTTGCCTTTCACTCCACCACTAAATTTCCCATCATAGCATTCTTTGAACTTGAGCTCAATATGAGATTTACAACCACATATATATAGAAAGTAAAATTAATTTAATTAAAAAATTATAAATTTTGAAATTAATTAATAAGACAAGATTTTCTTGGTTCTTTTTCTTCTTTCAAGTCTAGGAGAATATTACACCATCATGGTATGTATAACAATATATAGAAATAATCTTATATATATATATAGAATTTATGAAGAATGTTGTTATTATAATTTATAAGGTACTCACTGGTCTATATAAAGGAGTTGGGGAAGGAAGAAGAAGTCAGTGAGAGAGAGAAGAGAATGGAGGGTAGAGTTAGAGCAAGGCAGTGCTTTTTGCTTCTGGTTCTGCTTCTGAATGCATCATCTTCTTCCTATGGAGCTCGCTTGTTTGACGCAGCTTCACCAGTGATCTCACCACCACCATCCAAATACTCTCTCCGCAATCGCCTCGCTCTCACTCCTCCCATGGGGTACTTCTTCCTCTCTCTCTCTCTCTCTATATATATATATACTTACACATAACCTTCTTCTTCTTCTTCTTCTTCTTCTCCTTCTCACTTTCATTTTCATATTAGTACTGCTTGAACCAGTTTGGGTATTGGGACTCCATTCACAAATCTCCCACCCGTGACTGGATATGGAGGAGATGCTTGAAATTTTTTTAAAATTAATATCATGTCAAAAAAAATAGTTTTGATAGTTTAATAACTAACTCTAACCATTAATATTTTTAACAATGAGAGGCTATTATTTTTCTAATGTAATATTAATCCTCTGAGCACCCATAATATCTGCATAAAAATTTTTATGATAAAATTTAACTTTAACGCAGTTACATAATACTCCTATAATTATAAATATAAAATATATTTAATTAATTTAATTAAATTAAAAAATTAATTAAATTAATTAATATAGTATATATTTTTTAAAATATTTTAGTCATATTTTTTAATTCCTCTCTTTCTCTTATTTAATTGTTATTAGAAGAGTATTAATATGAGTAATTTAAAAAAAGTAGATAAATATAATAAATAGATCATATATTTAAAAAAATAACTTTTTAATTAAGTTTTACCGAAAAATTATATATGTAATACTGAGGGGAAAAAATTAAAAATTAGGGGTCATGTCTCCGCCAATCTCCTCTCTACTTAATTAAAATCACTGATTTTTATTTATATCTTATTCTTATAGCTTAAGTTGTTTTTATGTTATGTGTTGGCAAAATTGCATTTATTTGTGGGTTCATATTTTTCTCAAAATTATAATTTAAACCAAAAAAAATTTTAAAATTGTATTTGAGAGTTGCATAACAGTCACATGTTCAATTGTTTTCTCAAAGTATAAATAAATATTATATACGCCCTTTGAGTTTAATTTATCCCATCACACACGGTCTCCAAGTTTATATTCTCACCAGTGATCACGTGTGTGTTGGTACAATGGGGCACGACGACAACTCATAACTGACCGAATCTTAATCAATATCAATTTTATTTATAATAAATTATCCATAATTTTTCCACACACAAAAAAAGAATTGAAATTTTGTTAAAATATAAAATATCTTTTATTTTTTTTGAAAAAAAATAAAAACCAGTGTAAATTACTCTATAATTTATAAAGTGGGGCAATCAATCGCCCCATGGGAGGTTGTTCATATCATGGAGGTGGTGGCTCTTGACTTCTAATTTAAGCAACAATGATGAATTCTTTTTTGGGTGGGTTTTTGCCTGACTTTATAATTGAAAGATGAGGTGAGAAAAGTTACTAGTTTTTTAATATTTTTATTATCAAATTTCTTAATAAATTTAATTAATATGCATAAGTTCTTTATTTTTTAAAAAATATCAATATATAATGATATTTCATATTAAAAACTATAAATTTATCTAGATAATACAAGTTATATATATATTAATTATGTTATTATGGAAATGCATATCAATTATAAATTAATGATAGATAAAATAATAACATATAATTTGGGTATAAAAAAATAAAATAAAATAGAAATTAGTTTATAAATTTAATTTTTAGGAAGTGCATAAAAAAGGCACAAGGCCATGAAAACGGCAAGATGTGGATTTTATTAAAAAGGATTCAACAAATAGGAGACATCACTCCCCACAACTCTCCACCCCCCCCCCCCCCCAAAAAAAAAAACAAATCCAAAGTCCACATGTTCCAAGAACTTCTGTCCTTTGACATCTCATCAAATGACATCACTTCATTTCACATTGCATCTCCATGTTTTTATTTAGTTCATTTATTTTTTTATAAAAGATATTTAATTTGTTTTTATTATTTAAAAAAAAAAAAGATTAACTAAAGTTTAGTCAGGGTCATTGTAATTTTTTAATTTTTAGAGAATTAATTTTTTGAATTATAGTCAGCTTTAATTAAAATTATTAAAAATAATACGTAGATGATGTATTAATAATACCTAATTAATATGATAATATTTTTTTATAGTTGTAAGAATTTTGATTAAAATTACCTATAATTCTAGGATCTGATTCTTTCATGATAGAACTATGGACACTTTTTTCCCCCCTAACAAACTACATAGAGCTCAATCCCAAGTTGATTATAACCTTAGGGACAAAACAATATGTTTTCACCATTTTTGTCTTCTCATGATCTGGAAGGCATATTCTGCTGTTGCTAATTTGAACTCATGGATATATCAATGACTTAATTTCTGTTCAACATTATTAGTTTTCGAAGAACTTGTAAGAGATAACTAGGACTCTAGGGCTAGGAGTTTGAAATTCGAATTTAATATTTGATTTTCTTTTATTTTCCAATTTACAATAAAGTTCTCCACTTTATATAGTGTAATGAATTGTTTTCTTTTGGCCAGAATTGTACTTTTAAATAACCAAATCATTAATGATGATCAGATGGAATAGCTGGAACCATTTTGCCTGCAATATTAATGAAGGCTTGATCAAACAAACGGGTAATGAATTTATTATCAATCTCTGAATAAAACTAATTAATGTACCAAAATTCAATTTATTTATTTGTCACACCTTTTGATTATCATACAGCTGATGCAATGGTTTCAAGAGGCCTTTCTTCATTGGGGTACCAATATATCAATATTGGTAAGCTAATATTACATTACTAAAATTGTTTATAACAAATAGTTGATCAATTAATAATTATATTCCTAACGAAATTATTTTTTTAATCATGATTTTCTATGTTATGTAGATGATTGCTGGGGTGAACTAAATCGAGATTCTCAGGTAATTAATACTCAAAATCGGTTTCAAAAATCAAATCAAAAGGCTTCATCTGATATATGAGCTGTGGCAGGGAAATTTGGTAGCAAAAGCTTCAACATTTCCTTCAGGAATCAAGGCTCTGGCTGATTATGTTCACTCAAAAGGTTTAAAGCTAGGGATTTATTCCGATGCTGGGTATCACTTCCATCATTATACCACTCTTTAATCTTTAATCATCACTTATGTGTGTGTGTGTATATATATATATAAAATAAGCACGGCATAATGCACAAGCCTCCCACCCGATAGAGTCTGGGAAAGAACAGATATACACAGTCTTATACTCACAAATGAAGAGGTCGTTTGAAGGATAGATTATGGGTGCTTACTCAAACATTTTTCATCTCTCTTAAACTTCTCTGCAGAACTCAAACTTGCAGTAAAAGACAGCCTGGATCACTTGAAAATGAAGAGCATGATGCAAGAACATTTGCTTCCTGGGTAATCTAATCTTCATGCTCATGAACTCTGATCATATAAACATTTACAGCAGATTCTGATTCAGATGTTACTTCAGGGAATTGACTACTTGAAGTATGATAACTGTGAGGATACACATGCTCTTAGTCCAAAGGAAAGGTATGAATTTGAAGACTTTCAAGTGAACATAACAAGAATAAGCAATTTATATGGACTAGGGAAATTAATAATTACATTTTTTGTGAATACAGGTACCCCATAATGAGTGAAGCTTTGTTAAAATCTGGAAGGCCCATCTTATTCTCTCTCTGTGAATGGTGAGTATTCCACATGTATATACTCTTTCCAATAAGGTTTCATTTGCTCCAAATTTCACAATATGAATTTGTTTCTCACCTTAGGGGAGTAGAAGACCCAGCAACTTGGGCCTCAAGTGTTGGAAATACTTGGAGAACAACAGGAGATATTGCTGACAATTGGGACAGGTGACCAACAATCCCAAATAGGAACTTCTCACTGAATTTTCAAATTCAGTAAAAAGTCCTTATTTAAATATTTTATTGTAAGAAATATATGAGTTTAAGTACTAGTACTTTCTATATATAAATTGTTTAGAGTATTAGTACTTTTTATATATGAAAACATTTCAAATTCTCTAGCCAATAAAAATTTTAAATAGGGATTTTTTACCAATTTTTCAAATTCGATTAAAAGTCTTTGTTTAAAAATTTTATTAATAAGAAAGATCTGAGTTTGAGTACTACTAGTACTTTCTATATATAAATTGTTTAGAGTATTAGTATTTTCTGTATATGAAACAATATATGTCATTTAGCCAATAAAATTCCTAAATAGGCACTTTTCCCCAATATTCCCTATATATATGATGCTCAAAGTAGAACTTGAAAGATGTGCTTTATGTTACATGTATTTGGTACTAACAATGTTTCCTTGTTCCTCAGCATGACATCGCGAGCGGATCAAAATGACAAATGGGCATCTTATGCTGGACCTGGAGGATGGAATGGTAAATGAATTCACTCAACATTTGTGACTCTGTCAGATTACTTTTGCTTCTATTTATTACGAGGAAAATGGGTTCCACATTCTCAAAAACACATGTTTGGCTTCAGATCCTGATATGCTTGAAGTGGGAAATGGAGGCATGACAACAGAGGAATATAAAGCTCATTTCAGCATATGGGCATTAGTCAAGGTAGAAGGAAACACAATAATACGAACATTATTGCCATTTAGCACAATTAGAAAATCTTTCTTGGGTAGTGAATTCTACATTTTAAGTATTTTCTTGTGTATAATTTTACAAGGCTCCTTTGTTGATTGGATGTGATATCCGAACCATGGATAATACAACTCATGGAATACTAAGCAACGAGGAAGTTATTGCAGTAAACCAAGGCATGTACAGAACAAAAACTCTCTGCTATAGAGGCATTGCTTATCTATTCCATGAAAAAAGTTCTCTCATAATCTTCTGGTTATGCAGATAAACTAGGAGTTCAGGGGAAAAAGCTGAAAAGTAATAATGATTTGGAGGTAAATGGCTTTGTTTTCATTGGGAATAAGAATCTCAACATCAGTTGTACTCCTTCTGCTACTTAGTATAAGAGTTAATTGACTTTTTTAGATAAATTAAAAAAACTAAATAAATTAATTAATTATGACTAAATAAAACCCCTCAAGATGAATTCATATTATATACTATTTAATTTAATTAAATTAGTAAGCTAGTTCTTATATAAGTTATAATTAACCGATGTACTTAATTTTTTTAATCTATCTAAAAGAGTCAACTAGTTGTTATATTAAGGACTAAAGGAATATATGCCATTCTATGCTTTACAAATTTCACTAAAATTCAAATGAGTTCCTTTTTTCATGAAAAATGATTAGGGCTATAATCAAGCTTTGAATTGAAATAGTTCATCACAATGTAAGAAGAAAGTGAAAATGACAGGTTTGGGCTGGTCCCTTGAGTGATCACAAGGTGGCAGTGATCTTATGGAATAGAAGTTCATCAAAGGCAACAGTGACTGCATCCTGGTCTGACATAGGCCTGAAATCTGAGACTGTAGTTCATGCAAGAGACTTATGGACTGTGAGTTACATACTAAAAATCTTTATAATGTTCTTCACAATTCATTAACATAATAAGATGCGCATCATTTTGATTACACGTGATGAATTGTGCAGCACTCAAATCTATCATCAGTTTCTGGAGAAATATCTGCTGAATTGGAATCACATGCTTGCAAAATGTACGTTTTGACTCCGCACTCCGAAACTGGATCCTAGTTGCAGACAGGGCAGAGAAGAGCTAGAAGGTGGTTGCTGATCTTCAATGTTCCTACAAGTAATAGAGAAACAAACATGAATTTATTTCAAAAGAGAATGTATAACTAAAAGTACAAGTTAGACCGCAAATTTGAATACATAATCCAATATCCTATTTATTAAATTTGATCTAACAGTTAAATACTCATACTCCTCCGATCCTAAATATAGGAGTTGATTGGGGTTAATTAATTTTGCTCTTAAATATAATATCCTTAATCCCTTTTATCTTTTATATTTATTTTCTCTCAAATTATCTTTATTTATTACAATTAATTTAACTGATTTTTTTAATCTATCTAAATTAGTAAAATAGTTCTTATGTTATCAGAGGAGTACTTTTATGCTGCAAGATCAATCAGAAACACATCATCAGTGGCATAGACCAAGAGTAAATTGATTAGTGAATCAAAGAGATTCTATGCAAACATTATGAAAGGAACAATTTGAGAGGGTTGGCCAAAAAATAGGAGATTTTGTTTTTGTTAGGGGACAAAAGCGTCTTTTCAGTATTTCTAGCCTTCCCCTTCTCATCCAAATTCAATAATACTAAACCCCCACACCTATCAAACACAATTTGAAATTTCAACATCTGTAAAAACGTATGGATAAAGTTGAATGAAGTAGTTATCTATAAAGCATTTAATTAGTTGTGGTGAAGAAAAAGCGATGGAGAAGGATTGACATCATCATAATGTAGACAAAGAAAAGTACAAATGGATGTAGCGTATTGAATTCAAAAACATGAGTAACCAATATTTTATTTAACCTAATCTGATAGTGTTTGAACTTTTGAAAACCAATCAACAACCACCAAGTCTCATCATATATTACCTTCTCCTATATATATATATACACACAGATAAATATACAAACGATACAATAAAGTAGGAGGTTTGAAGATCAAGATTGAGAGTGTAGTTAAAGAAGGAAACAAAAAAATGGGAAAAGATGAATCTGCAGGTTTAAGTGGAGGCTTCTTGTGTCTGATTCTGCTGTTAAGTGCAATAATGAGTTCTTCTTCTGCCACTTCTTCTTTCAACAGAAGCACTTCAGATCAGTTCAGAAGATTCTTGCTTGACAATGGTCTTGGTCGTACGCCTCCTATGGGGTAACTTTTCTGCTGCTACTCTTTTTCATTCTCATGCTAGCCATCTCCCAGTTTCACTATGTAGCAGAGACTTTTTACATCCATAACATAAATAGAAGACTATTTTTTAGATATATTAAGAAAGTTAAATAAATCAGTTAATTATAATTAATATTAGAATTAGTTGATTAGATAAATTAAAAAGTATATAATATGAATTTATCTTAAGGAGTTAAATATAATCATAATTATTTAATTTATTTGATTTCTTTCATCTACCTAAAAAATTAATTGGGTCTTGTATTAAGGAATTAATGGAAGAATAAGTAGGCTTAGCTAGACCTATTCTAAAACAGGCTTAGATAAGACTTTTTACGTTTGTTCACTTAAAACAGACACCTATTATGAGCACATATATTTTCCTTACTTTCTACTGTAATATGTCTCTCTCGCTCTCTGTCTTTTCCTCTTTTGTTAGTTTAATTTCCATGTTAGTAGTTTCATTAGTCATTGCTTAAAAGAGAAGAGATGTCTGTGGGGATGAGGGGAATTTGGAATGGAAGCCATGGATGCCACTGGTCAGTGGGAATGTGTAAGGGTCTACGTTTGAGTTGAATGGTGACGGAAAGAAAATAAGAAGCATTCAATACAATTGGATTGGAGAAATGATACAGAAACTAATATTTAAAGTTTTTGGTTCTAATAGAGATTTTAGTTCTTATCAAGGAGGCTAATTTTATATAATTTATATTTCTTTTACAAATAATTAACTTATTTAATTTTCTTAATATATATAAATTAATAATATAATTCTTATATGAATAAAAACAGCCCTTAAAAAACAAGAAATTGACCTCCGGGCGCATGACCCATCCAGTCCCCCTTGAATGCATAATAGATGTGTGAGTATGCATAAATGTATGTAATTAAGATGGAAAATAAAAATTTTGGTAAAAAAAAAATAAAGAGATGGAAAATAAAAATAAAGAAGCACCAATATGTAATAGACATTTACGATTAAACACCATACTTTGAGTGATCACAATGTTAGTGACTGTCTCTTTCTGCTTTGGCTTTGTATATAATGGCAATCTAACTAGCCATGCCTGCTTCACATGTCTTTTCTGAATTTTACTAAGAGATAAGATAGATAATAAATTTATTTTAATTATAAATATAAAATTTCAATTTATTTTATTTTTTAATTTTATAATTTTTTTCTAACCTATCATTATTAATTATACATAGTAAAAGAGTTACATCAAAAAATAGTTAGTTATAATACGCATGATTAAGAAGAGTATTATAAGAAAATATCACACATTTGTTATAAATAATTAATTTAATTAATTTTTTTAATTGATTTAAATTAATTATCTAACTCTTATATTAAAAATATAAGAGATTAATATATTTTATAAATAATTAATTAATAGCCTTCCTAGCGTGTCGGCAAAAAAGATATTTGAAAGTGCGAAAAAGCCAACAGATATTGAATCATGAGCAACTTTTTCTTTCATTTTTTTATTTAATTATTATTAAAAATATATTAATATAAATAATTTTAAAAAAAGTTAATAAATTTAAAAAATATATTTAATATTTAATATTAATATTAATTCACAATTAAATCATATGACCCCAGGAATATTCCACAAATATTAGGTGATGATGATCTGTCATATGAGATTTGTTTTCATCTAATCCCACTTTTTTATTATATAAAAATAATTAAAATTATTTTCTTGGCTCTCATACGTCTTCTTTTCACACACATATATGGTTGACTTCACCCACTTCATCATCAACCCTTCTAGATGCATATAATTTTATTTATATTATATCATGGATATCATTTTCAAACTCACATACACACACCCCTCATGGAATATTTATTTAATTAAAACCTAAATTTTGTATATAATCCTATGCATATGAACTTTTGAGTAATGTTACAAATAACCTCATGACTTTTCAAGCCTAATTTCAAGCTATCATACATTTTTTATATTTATGTAAATATTATTATCTTATAGTAGGGGGAAATTAGGAGGTTCATTATGCACCCATAACTAAAAAGTTATGAGATTTTTTTTTATTTAATTTCTATTTTTAGTCAATTATTTTTGCATATAGTGAAAGTTTAGTAACCAACTATGAATGATGATCATCAGATGGAATAGCTGGAACCATTTTGGGTGCAATATTAATGAAGACTTGATTAAACAAACAGGTAATGACTTTATCATCAATCTCTAAATTAAATTAAGAGAAAATCCAAAAAAAAAAACACTCCTTGACTTTAAAAATTATAAATCAGTTTCTTTACTACACTTTATAAATTATTGATTACTCTTGTAAAACAATAATAACATATTTTTGTAGAAATTCCTTATCTGTGATTTTGAAATTTAAGTGGTATTTTTTTTAAATTTTCCTTAAACTAATACACCAAAATTTTATGTTTAAAATTAATTTGATACTTTTTGTGACACACACACACACAAAATATTAACTAATATAAACTTAGTTATGGATTGCATCTTTTGATTGTTACATAGCTGATGCAATGGTGTCAACGGGTCTTGCCTCTTTGGGATACAAATATGTTAATATTGGTAAGCTAATCTTGAATTAATTAACAAAATTATTTATAGTAAATAGTAATTTTATTATACTCTTAAAACCTGTTTTTTTTATTCATGATTTTTCTATGATTTTTAGATGATTGTTGGGCGGAAGCTACTCGAGACTCTCGGGTAATTTATATTCAATATTCTTTTTATAATTTTTATTGAATACAAAATTATATACTATTAGAAGCACTAGTAACTTTTCTAACGTACCTTTATTGCCCTCAAGATAAGTGGAAGAAATTAACAAAATCCCTTTGAAATAGGTTAGTGAGATTAGATTTATCTCCTGAAAACACCTGATTTAATAAATGAAAATATAATTTATGGCAGGGAAATTTGGTAGCAAAACGTTCAACATTTCCTTTAGGAATCAAAGCTGTGGCTGATTATGTTCATGCCAAAGGTCTAAAGCTGGGAATTTATTCTGATGCTGGGTATGATCACTTCCACCATTAAGCCTCTTCTATATATATATATATATATAAAAGAAAGCTTATTGAAGCATTTTTCTTATATCTGATACACAATTCGTCTTCAGAACTCTAACATGCACAAAGAAGCAGCCTGGATCACTTGGACATGAATACCAAGATGCAAAAACATTTGCTTCCTGGGTAATCTCTAATTACTTAACCTGCATTCATTTCAATATATATATATATATATATAACAACTTTTGCAGAAGATTCTGATTGAAATGTTACAACAGGGAATAGACTACTTGAAGTATGATAACTGTGAGGATACACATGGTCTTAGTCCAAAGATAAGGTATGAATTTTTTGAAGCCTTTGAGTGAATTATGAATGTAAGAAGAAGTTTGTGAAAGAGGAAATAATTACATGTTGTGAAATGTGAACAACACACAGGTACCCCATAATGACTTATGCTTTGTTGAAAGCTGGAAGGCCAATCTTCTTCTCCCTCTCTGAATGGTAAGTGTTCCATATTACTCTAAGGTTCTTGAAACTGCATTATTCTTTTGCTTGAGAAAATCTGAATTTCTTTGTGAACTCTCAGGGGAAGGGAAGACCCAGCAACTTGGGCCGGAAAAGTAGGAAATAGCCGGAGAACAACAGAAGATATTAGAGATAACTGGTTCAGGTGATTAGCCATCTAATCATATATAATCTCTGATGCTCAATGTAGAACCTGAGTTATCTGCTGATGATGTTACTTGGTTTTCTCAGTATGACATCTCTTGCAGATCAAAATGATAAATGGGCATCTTATGCTGGACCTGGAGGATGGAATGGTAATGAATCCCTCCATATCATACTAAATATCGAACAAATCACTCAAATGCTTAATGATAACCCAGAAAAGAAAGCATTGATGAGAAAGAAAAGAGTGAACCAGTTTGTTCATATTATATTTGGGAATAGATCCTGATATATGTTAAAATATAGTAAAGGGGTATTATGGTAAATAATAATGGGGAAGTTAGTTAGAAGAGAGAGAATATGATGATGACTGTCCAGGATAGGATATATTGGCTGTAACCATCCTCTCAGGAGCTATTGAAGAGAATTATTCCATTTCTATTCCTTTTTCTGTTATTAGCTCTAACAAAGGTATCAGAGCCATATATCCGGCCAATGGCGCCGCCGGATACTCGGTCTACTGATAGGCTCACCGACTTGGAGACTCGCTTGGAGACACACCGAACATCTGTGAATAACCGTTTGGATCAACATACGCAGGAACTCATAGAGCTGAAGCAAGAACTACAGCAAGCTGTGGGGCGTATAGAGGAATTCATGAAGCACCTATCTGAAAAGATATCAACCACTGAAAATGTTGCAGGGAAACAACATATTATAGGTAATGGAGGAAATGGGGGTTCGTCATCTGCAAGTCGATTCCCTGCTTTTGGGTCCTTCCATGAAATGCACAATACAGCTTCAGCATACTCTATTCCAACGAAACAAAGCCGAGTGGAGTTTCCCAGATTTGACGGCTCTGATTTTCGGGGATGGGCCTATCGTTGCCGACAATTCTTTGAAGTTGACGGCACTCCACCTGAACATCGCATTCGTCTTATGAGTATTCATCTGGAAGGGCATGCGCTGAGGTGGCATCAAACCTTTATGCGTCATCGCTTATTTTCTGACGTTCAATGGGACGATTACTTCCGACACATGGAAGACAAATTTGCAGATGTTCGTGATGAACACCCCTTGATTGCTCTTAAGAAGCTTCAACAAGCTGAAGGCTCGGTTGCTGATTATGAACGGGTCTTTGATGAGTTGCTGTCGGAGATTGATATTCCAGAGGAGGTAGCTGTCAACCTTTTCATTGGTGGCTTACGCCCCGATATTCAGCAATTCGTCCTTAGTTTTGCGCCGACCACATTAGCTAAAGCTTCCTGTTCAGCTCGTTTACAAGAAGCCACAATACGGGCTATCCATGATCATGCTCCAACTACTAATCGGGATTGCAAGTCATCCAAACCGCTTATATGGTCACACGGGCCCAACTCTAAATCTGTTTCAGTTATGGGCCCAATCCTTGGGTCCTCCTCTTCCAACCAGAAGGCTCCGACCCAAGTCTCCATTAAGCACAGTCAGCCATTGTCTGTCTCTGCATCATCGGCTTCGTCCTTAGGCAGACCTACCAGACAGCTATCTAGACGAGAAATGGATGATAAACGTCGGAAAGGACTTTGCTACTGGTGCCCAGACAAGTATAGTCCCGGCCATCGTTGTCAAGACTCACATGTCTTTACACTGGTCGTGACGGAGGATGATGATCATTTTGAGGACGCTATGGGTGATGCCCAACCGGTTTGTGACGGAGCGATCAATGCGATTGAGGGCTATGCGAATACCTCCACATTGAAGTTGTTGGGCCGAATTAAGAATCATCAGATTATTATTTTGCTGGATACAGGGAGTACTCACAACATTCTGAACATCACCGTCGCTAAACGGCTCAACCTCAAGGTTCAAGATCGACTACCCATAAGATTGGCTGTCGCGGACTCTCGACAGGTTTCTGTTTCTAAGTTCTGTCCTGGTCTCATGTGGGAAATGGAGGGTACCGCTTTTACTTCTGATTTCTTGGTTATGAAAATAGATGGATATGACGCTATTTTGGGGGTACAGTGGTTGAAGACTCTAGGGCGTTTTACTATAGATATGACCTTACATTCATTTGAGTTTCAATCCAAGGGTCAACTAATTCGGTTGCAAGGGTTATTACCTACAAACTCTGGATATTCAGAGGAGGTCCAAGCTAGTCGAGAGCTCATAGTAGCTAATCAGCTTTACTTAATTCACAACTCTTCTCAATTACAGGTTGACCTTACTTCTCCAGTGCCACTAGCTGGTGAGCAACCTTTTGCATTGCAAACTCTTTTAGATAAATTCGTTGATGTTTTTACAGCACCCATGGGTTTACCTCCGGTAAGACGGTTTGATCATGCTATTCCTCTTATTGATGAACGACCAATATGTTGCAAACCTTATCGTTATGGTCCTGTACAGAAAACAGAAATTGAACAACAGGTTCAGCAGATGCTTCACAGTGGCATCATACGGGAAAGTTGCAGTGCTTTTGCAGCCCCTGTGGTTTTAGTGCAGAAAAAAGAGGGTACATGGCGTTTTTGTGTTGATTATAGAAAGCTGAATGAGGCTACCATTAAGAATAAATTTCCCATTCCTGTTATTGAAGAACTCTTAGATGAATTGGCTGGTGCTGCTTATTTTTCTAAATTGGATCTCCGTGCTGGGTATCATCAGATTAGAATGAAGGAGACTGACATACTTAAAACAGCTTTCCGTACTCATGAGGGCCTATATGAATTTTTGGTTATGCCTTTTGGGCTAACCAATGCTCCAGCTACTTTTCAAGGCCTTATGAACTCTATTTTTAAAGCTTTCCTCCGGAAATTCATTTTGGTATTCTTTGATGATATTTTGATTTATAGCAAGGACTGGGAAACTCATCTGCAGCACTTGGAAATCACCCTTTTAACTTTAAGGCAACATCACTTATTTGCTAAGGCCTCTAAATGCATATTTGCTGCTACTCATATTGACTATTTAGGCCATATCATTTCCAGTCAGGGGGTACAGGCTGACCCCAAGAAATTAGATGCTATTGAATCATGGCCAGTACCTACATCTCTGAGAGAGTTACGTGGGTTCCTTGGTCTCACTGGGTATTATAGGCGTTTCATTCGCCATTATGGGTCTATTTGTCGTCCTCTTACAGAATTATTGAAGAAAACTTCTTCCTTCACTTGGACTCCGGTTGCTAATGATGCATTCCTTGCTCTTAAGGAGGCCATGATGTCTCCCCCTGTTTTAGCACTTCCCAAGTTTACAGATACTTTTGTAATTGAGACGGATGCTTCTGGCATTGGTTTGGGTGCAGTTCTTTCTCAGGCTGGTCATCCCATTGCTTTTGCAAGCAAAGCTTTACCATCTCGGAAAAAGCCTTTGTCTGCGTATGAACGTGAGATTTTGGCTATTATTTTTGCTGTCAAACAGTGGCGTTCCTACTTGTGGGGCCAGAAATTCATCATCAAAACTGATCATTTGCCCTTGAAACACCTCTTGGAGCAAAGAGATTTAAGCCAAGAGCAATTTAAATGGCTACATAAGTTATGGGGGTTGCATTATGAGATTGTATACAGAAAAGGGAGTGATAATTTAGCTGCTGATGCTTTATCTAGGCGCCCTGAAGGATCTTGTTTTGCTCTTTCTGTTCCTATTTCAGGCCTTTTTGACCGTGTTAAGGCCACTTGGCTTAAGGATGGACAAATACAGCAGCTTATTCTTGACTTAGAAAAAGATTCCATGTCTCATTCCCACTATACTTGGCAACAGCAGCTGCTGAAACGGAAGGGCAGATTGGTGGTTGGCAATGATGATGTTCTCCGTAGGGATTTATTGACTTATTTTCATGCAGATAGTATTGGAGGCCATTCAGGTATCCATCCTACCTTCAAACGTCTTGCTGCTTTCTTTTATTGGAAGAAGATGGAGAAGGATGTCCGGGAATTCATACGGGAATGTCCTACTTGCCAAAGATTTAAACCTGAACTGGTAGCCTCTCCTGGACTTCTTCAACCTCTCCCTATACCTGAATATGTGTGGTCAGAATTATCCATGGATTTCATCAGTGGTCTTCCTAGATCATATTCTAAGACCACCATCTTGGTGGTAGTTGATAGGTTATCTAAGGCTGCTCATTTCATGGCTCTAAAGCATCCTTTTACAGCAGTGGATGTTGCTCGTACTTTTATGGATAATGTGGTAAAGTTGCATGGATTTCCTAAATCTATCGTTACCGATAGAGATCCAATTTTCTGTGGCAGATTTTGGAAGGAACTTTTCCTATTGTATAAGGTCAACCTACAGTATTCTTCGGCTTATCATCCTCAAACGGATGGACAAACCGAAGTTCTCAACAGGTGTTTGGAGTGTTACCTCCGTTGTATGACTGGAGATTTCCCTAAACAATGGGTTACTTGGCTCTCCTTAGCTGAATTATGGTATAATACCTCCTATCATTCTGCAATTGGTATGTCTCCTTTTGAAGCGGTATATGGCGTCCCTCCTCCGGTTCATTTACCCTATATAGCAGGAGATTCTAGTAATGACTTGGTTGATCGCACTTGCCTCTCTCGTGAGCTGGTGATTCAGCTGTTAAAACAGCATTTGAGGAAGGCTCAGCATCGTATGGTACAGCAGGCTAACAAACACCGGACAGAGCGCCAATTTTCTGTGGGTGATATGGTTTATCTTAAGCTGCACCCCTTTCGTAAGAATTTCTTAAATAATTCTTCTCTTCACAAATTGGCCGCACGGTACTTTGGACCATTCAAGATAATAAAAAGAGTAGGTACTGTGGCTTATGAATTGGAATTACCTCCTCAAACCCGTGTCCATCCAGTTTTCCATGTGTGCCTTTTAAAACAACATGTGGGGCCTTCTACTACAGCAGTTTCCTCTTTACCACAAGTCGATGATCAAGGGCAGTACTTGATGGAACCTGATAGCATTCTGGGCCGGAAAGTGGTTAAACGCCATAACCTTCCAATCACTCAAGTTTTGATTCACTGGAAGTTTACTCAACCTGAAGATGCTACTTGGGAAGATCTCTCAATCATTCGTCAACAATTTCCTGCTTTTGACACTGCTGCACCTCCTACTCAAACAATCCTTGTGGACAAGGATTCTTTCTAACCAGGGGGGGGAGTATTGATATATGTTAAAATATAGTAAAGGGGTATTATGGTAAATAATAATGGGGAAGTTAGTTAGAAGAGAGAGAATATGATGATGACTGTCCAGGATAGGATATATTGGCTGTAACCATCCTCTCAGGAGCTATTGAAGAGAATTATTCCATTTCTATTCCTTTTTCTGTTATTAGCTCTAACAGATCCTGATATGCTTGAAGTGGGAAATGGAGGCATGACAACTGAAGAATACAGAGCTCATTTCAGCATATGGGCATTAGCTAAGGTAGGATGAAATAAATAAATAACCTTTTTTGAGAAAATGAATGGATTTTGAAGTCTAAGTAATTTTTTGTGTGTGTTTGTGCAGGCTCCTTTATTGATTGGGTGTGATATTAGATCTATGGATAAGACAACATATGAACTACTCAGCAACAAGGAAGTTATAGCAGTAAACCAAGGCATGAACTGAACATATCGTCTAACTATAATATCATATCCTTCTTCATACTTCAATACAAAATGCTTTAAAACTTCCTATCTTATGATTGTGATCCAGACAAGCTAGGAGTTCAAGGGAAAAAGGTGAAAAGTATTTATGGTTTAGAGGTACTATTGTCTCTCTTTTTCCACTTTCCTTTCACCAATTATTATTCCAGCCTATGCTTTGCAGTCTATACATTATATTGAAAAACTAGGGAAAATTAGTAAAAAAAATCTTTGTTTGAAAAATTTTATTGATAAGAATTTGAGTTCGAATATTGATACTTTCTCAGTATATAATCTTTAGAATATCAATACTTTCTATATATAAAAATATATCAAGTCCTTCTAACTCAAATTTTTTAAATATTTTTTATCAATTTTATCCATAAACTATTTGATTCAAACCATTAGAGTATAAATAATATAAGTATAATATTCAACGTTGGATGATCTTTCATATACACAATATTTGGCATATATTGTGATAGGTATGGGCTAGTCCTCTGAGTAATTACAAGTTGGCAGTGATCCTATGGAATAGAAGCTCATTTAAAGCTAAAGTGACAGCATATTGGTCTGACATAGGCCTCAAACCAGGAACTATAGTTGATGCAAGAGATTTATGGGCTGTGAGTTGTTTCTACTTGAAAGCTATATAAATAAATACATATATAGCCTTATTCATCTCTATATGTTTATAATTTCTTATGATGACTTTTGCAGCACTCAACTGAATCATCCTTTTCTGGGCAAATCTCAGCATATTTGGAATCACATGCTTGCAAGATGTTTGTTCTTACTCCCAAATATCATCAATACACTTCTTAGATGTGTTTGTGGTTGTTGAAGATTCCTAGAAATGAGATAGAAAGAAATAAAATGTAGTGTATTGAGTCATTTAAAGAGGTTGACTCATTTGTTGTAAAGGGTAAGATGAGATCTTAAGGTTGATCAAAATTCAAACATTGATAACTATTTTAAATAATTGCGGTATATTATTTAATTTGAATTTTAAATTAATTTAAGTTCCCATGATTTTAGTATAGTAAGATTTTTCAAGTTCTTCAAAGCTTATCGATCAAATTTTTAGATATGAATATATTTAACATGCTAATGACAAATTGTCCTAGTGATAGTAATACTTGTAAAGTTTAGATAAATTTTTGGGTTATATTTAAGCCCAATTAAAAAAAAAATCTTTCAATATAATTTTTTTTCCATAAAAAATTCAAATACTCAACATTATTTGAGAATACCTCTTAGAATGTAATTTTGTATTATGGATAGGTAAAGATATAAAATATTGGAAAAGCCCTCAATTATAAACATGGCAAGTTCGTATCTCACTCCACTACAACTAAGGCTTGATTCAATTTTACCTCCAAAACTTTGTTCCCCTTAACGGAGTTCGTTTATCAAGGACTTAGCTTTGAAACTTCAAAATTTGTTTTGAGCAGTGTAATAATCAATTACTTTTGTCCCTTGAAGCCCCCAAGAAGAGATACAAACTAATTCTAAAATTGAAGAGGGCTCCATCTTTCTTGAAACGTATGCAATAGAGAAATTCACAGAACTGGATTTGCTTCATTTTCATCTTCTCTCGCATGAGGTAAAGCTGTAAATACAGCTTCTGAATCCTTATATAGAGAAAGGGAAAACAAACTATGCCAAGAAGCTGAGAAAGTAAATGTCGTTACGTTTTTCATCGCTTTCCAATTTCAAAAGGCCTCTGTACTTATGGAACCTTATGATTCGAGACTCCACGAACAATGGGTTATTCTCAGAAACACTAAAGATATACTCTTCCATGGCTCGCTATGGGGTTCTTGGTAATAGCTTCACTTATCCTCTGGTCCTCAAGGCCTGTGGAAAGGTTGCTTCTATTCGAGATGGAACGAAGATTCATGGTCGTATACTGAGACTTGGCTATGGAGAAGACGCTTTTGTTCAAACTGCTCTCAGTGATATGTACTCCAGATGTTATGAAATTGTTTATTCACGCCTTATGTTCGATGAAATGCCTGTGAGAAGCATTGTCTCTTGGAATGCCATGATCTCTGCTTACTGTCGTGGTCCTTGGATGGACGAAGCACTAATTCTGTTGAAAGAAATGTGGGTTTGTGGTTTTGACCCGAATTCTTCCACGTTTGTTTCCATTTTGTCAGGTTATTCCAATATAACTGTTTCCAACAAGTATCTTCTTCCGGGGCTATCAATACACTGTTGCTTGACCAAACATGGGCTAGAATATTATGAGACTTCATTGACCAATTCACTGATGAGTATGTATGTACATTTTGGTCAAATAAATGGATCATGCCAAGTTTTTGACATGATGCATGATAAGTCATTGATTTCTTGGACAACTATTATAGGTGGTTTTCTTAAAGTTGGGAATACTGCAGAAGCGTTTAGAGTATTTCATCAAATGCAATGTCAAAGTACTGACATAGACTCTGTTGTGTTTCTTAATCTAGCTTCTGGTTGTACGCAAGTGGGAAATCTTCGATTGGCTTCATCCGTTCACTCTCTTATACTCAAAAGTGGATGTGATGAAGATGAATCCATAGAAAATGCGCTTGTAAGTATGTATGCAAAATGTGGTGACCTTTCATCTGCTAGAAGAATATTTGATCTGGTCAATCAAAAAAACATTTTATTATGGACATCTATGATTTCAGGCTATGCTTCTTCAGGCCATCCTATGGAATCATTGGAACTATTTAGAATGCTACTTAGGACAGAGATTAGACCAAATGTAGTAACTCTTGCAACAGTTCTTTCAACTTGTGCTGATTTGGGATTTCTGAGCATGGGACAAGAGATTGAAGAATACATTTTGCTCCATGGCTTCGATATCGATAAGAGAATCCAAGCATCTCTCATACACATGTACTCGAAATGTGGACACATCAGGAAAGCAAGAGACTCATTTGAGAGAGTAAAGGATAAAGATTTAGTTGTCTGGGCTTCCATGATAAACGGTTATGCCATTCATGGGATGGGGAAAGAAGCTATAAGTCTTTTCCATAAAATGCTAAGAGAAGAATGTTTAATGCCTGATGCAATTGTTTACACTAGCATTTTACATGCTTGTAGCCATTCAGGATTGGTGGAAGATGGACTGAACTATTTTAACAGCATGAAGGAGGCATTTGGAATAGATCCTACGGTAGAACATTATACTTGCCTAGTTGATCTTCTTGGTCGAGTTGGTCGTCTTGATTTAGCTTTAGATATCGTCGAGGGCATGCCACTCGAAGCACAACGACAAGCTTGGACTCCATTTCTTAATGTTTGCAGGATTCATGGTAACATTGAGCTGGGAGAGATTGCAGCTGCTAAATTGTTGGATCAAGGTCTGGGAAGATCGGGAAATTATGTGTTAATGTCTAATTTGTATACATCTTTGGGCAAGTGGAAGGAGGCACATATGATGAGAAAATTGATAACAAATGAAGGATTGGTTAAAGAATGTGGTTGGAGCCTGGTTGAGATCAATGGTAGATTTCACATGTTTTCTGCAGGAAATCATTCTCACCTTCAGTTAGTAAATGTCTATAAGACACTAGAAGAGTTAAATGCTTCTCTTTTGGAAGCTAATTTTATAGCAGAAGCAATGACTATAAATAATGATATGTAAAAGTAAAAGATTATGACTTGTGAGGAATTTTGAAATGATTGTGCACATGCAAAATTGAATTTGCAATTTTAATATAAATATGGGGAATTCCTCACCGCTATATGAATCCAAAAATACCTAGGATTATGGATAATAAGCTACTCTAGTGGTACGTTTAGACGAGATTTCAGGTTTAAACTTAATATTGACATGTTTATGAGTTTAAATTGATTGAAATTTAAAAAAAAAAAAGGAGTATTTAGGATTAGTTTGAGGACGTGAAAATAACAACTAATTACTAATATATGAAAATAACTAATTCATGGTACACCAATTCTTCGGTCAATGTTGGACAAATTTTAAGGAAAAAAGAAAAATCTATCAAGTAGTTCACTGATGTTTGAAGGACTAAACACGCCACAACAGTTTTGCTTTAGTAGCATTACTAACATTTGGTACTATCACCTAATTTAGATTTGAACTTGTGGGGTAATATTTATTTATTTATTTGCGACAACTTTACAATAGGCACTCAACTTTTTGGTACTGGTATTAAATTATTCTAATAATTTTTTAGATTTCCTTTTCCTATGGTATTATCTTGCAGATCTCCTGTATCTATATTTTTAGCAAAAATTTTGGATACTCGAATATTTTAAAAAAATGGAATTGCAACATAGTATTTATTTTATTTTCTTCAACCCACTTGCTATTTTCACATAGATGAAATCAGCTAATTAACGATGACACTGATAGAGACTCAAAACAATGAAAACGAGATATTACTCAAATATGAAAAATCACAGAACATTTCTAGTAACAAAATCATTTGGCTAACAACATCTGGCACCTGACATTTTTCCTTCGTAAGAATGGCATTTGGCCAACATGTTCAACAGATCATTAAACACTATATGCACATATTCTTTCTTTTACTTTGTTGTTCATGATTCTCGAGGCCCGCGCATCTTGTCAACAAAGAGCTTGCTCTTTTCTCCAATATGACGTTTCTTTTCCTCAAATTTCTCACTCATCTTCCTCCGCAGAACATGCATCTTTTCTTTTCTCCCCATTTTCTTTGGCCTTGTCTCATCCATAGTATCTTGTCTCACCAACAGATTACCACTCATGCTGGGTGTTGATGAGGATGAACTGTCCTCCATCTTATGTTCCCTTAAGTCTAGTGACGCAACATTTTGTAACAAATGTGGTCGAGATTCTCTCGAGTTCTCGGAATCTTGAGTTTTAACATTCTCAACTGAAGACAAAACCAGCTCTTTCAAGTCTGTTGTTTCTTGTGGTCTTTCTTTGTCATCCAACAACAATGCTGTCAATTCTTCCATGCTACCTGCTTTACGAAAGGAACTAGACGATGGGACTCCTCGAGCATCTATTGATTTGTTTGCTGGTTCTTGATTAAAGTCAGCAGTTTTTGGTTTTTGCTGATCACGCTCTGGATTATCAGTTGAGGTCCTTGCACTAGCTCCCATTAAATTGTAAGTCTCAATCCCAGATGTATGGTTAGGCCATATGAATGGAGCAACATTAAAAGGAACCCAGTCATCTTGTTCTGCTTTCATGAACGGGATGCAAATGCATTCACAATTTGGTAGCACTAAATTTTCCCGGATTCCTACCTGCAGGATTGAAATCAAATTCAGTCTAAGAGTTAAGGCTTCCCTAATTTTTTCCCAAAAGACAAAACTAAATTAAGTGAAAAAGACATGGGAATTTGGGAGTGAACAAAATATTTGAAACTTGATAATCTTAAACAACCACTGCAAAGAGAGACGTTTCCATTATTCTAAAATATACAGAAAAAATCATATACCTTCAACAGTTTGACCAAGAAAGAAGCAGCATGTCCGTTGGTAATCTTGTGATCCCCAATAAATGACTCCAGATTGAAGTCAATATCAGGCATCGATGTGAAACCAAACCACAATTGATCAGATGGAGGTGGCTTTATGTATAAACGCAATGTACCTCTGAGAGACGCTACCCTTACTGCCAAAGAGAGAGGTACCTTTGCAACAAAAAGGATACATTCAATATCAGGGGAAAGCCTCCTAGAGCTTTAAAAGGAACAGAAAACTAATGAACAAGTAAAATAAGGAATAATATAAAGAGAGAGGTTTACCAGTGAAACATGTCTGGCAACAGAATTTAACATAGACTTCCATCTGGATCCAGAGTTTGAGGAAGACGACGATCTCCTAAAGCTCTTAGAAGATAGGTCTGCAATACAAATCAAAGCAAAAATAGCATTGATAACTTTTCAAATGAGTGCAGGAAGTTCCTTTCATCTTCTCTCAGATTCTCTATTCTCGTATTCTTCTTCTATTAACCCATCTCCAGACTCTTCTTTTCATTATCAAGGGCACGGAAAAGGTAGTAAGTAGCAGCAACCAACTATCTTTGGGCCAATCCGAAGGGCATAGAAACAGAAGAATACACAAGTAATTGGTTTATAAAGCAAAACAGGACTGACAACTTCTAAAATGACTATAGGAAGTTACCAACTAGAATTCCAAAAACGGCCAAAGAAATTGTCAGTAAAAGGTAAGACATAGGATTGCCCATGTAGTTTCATTAATCCCATTTTAATGGAAATAATATTCAACATGATCTAGTAGTCAGTTGGCAAAGCATCACATAAATAAAATAAGCACAAAATGTTGGATTTGGTATGATTCATATACTAACCAATGTTCGCATCACCATCTTCCTTTGGCTCGGGTAAGTCACTGGTACTTTCAGTGAGGTTCAATTGTTTTCCCAAATATTCAAAACCCTCAAGAAGATCCGCAGAGACATCCCCAACATTGCTTGAATCTGAATTTGAGTCCTCCATCTCTTTATGAAGATCTAGCTCACCAACCTCTAGCCTTGTTTCAATCTCTAATAACGCACCACCAGCATATTCAATGTCAACTTCTAAGGTCCATACCTCACTCATTTCCAAAGGAAGAACCCTCACTCCTGTGATACAAGGAGGAATGTTACCAGTACTGAATTCTGTCAAGATGACTTCACCAATATAACTGGGAGTTCTCATACTGCACAATTGTTTCTGTCAACAAACAGAAACAACCAAAATTATTTCATAGTATCCATAAAAGAATTATGTTTACTGTAGAGTGGGAAGCAAATTGAAAAGCACATTTGTAGAAATAATCTCCAATTCCCACTTCAAATGCATAAAATCTTGACACCAACAACCTGATCATTACCCTTTCCTTGCATTCATCAATCTTCAAAACACTTAAATTGCCACGGTGCCTCTTATTCTGATCAATCAAGTGGCATATGCTTCATCCCTTGATCAGTCGAATTAACTCCATGGATGCATTTAAAAAACAAAAGTCCTCCATAATTATAATGGAATAAGCTTAACAGATATAGTTAAGCTTGTATCTATAAACCTAATTTTCTGGACCAACTGGAAAGGCAAAAGAGACTCAAACTTTATTACTAGACTGATATAACAACCTTTATGCAAATTCCAGTTTGAATAAGAATTATATTGCTACTTAGTTATTTACCAAATCAAACCCCTTCACCCTCATCCCAAAAATAAATATTCTCAAACTCAGCAATTTCATATGGGAAAAGACCTGAATCTTCGCTTGAAGAAATCTCTTCAACTCTGGACTGCCTTTGGCATCAAAAAAGAGACGGGAAATCAACAAATTCCAACATAATGTTCCCTCATCAATACCAATCTTCTCATCAGAATCAACAGCATAGAAATTATTCGGGTTTTCTGAACAGTATTGGTTCGAAGATAATGGAGGAGCATTGTCTTCAGTAGAACTCCTATATTGCTTTGCTGAAGCAGGTTTCATCAAGTTAACAGACGAAACTGAATCTTTACAAGCATGAAGCTTCTCAATGTTCTTTTTTTCCTCACGGCCTGACAATGAAGACAAAGTTGATTTATTATCTAGACCAACTCTGGAAGTCTTCCTCGACAATTTCTTCAAAAATTGACGAACTTTCGAGTGAGCAGTATCAGGCTTACTAGCCCTATCTAGTGCCTCAACACTGGATCCTACCGATGGTTTCATAAAAGAAGAATATTCAGCATTTAAAGATATCGCATAACTATGAAACTCTTCATGCAACTGGGAAAACCATTTGAATTTTTCATTTTGATCACAAGAAGCCAGACGGAGGGCCTTACACCATGATTCTTTCTCCCATGAAGTCTCAAGATATACGTAAAAGATTTTGTTGCCATTGTATATTGCAGAAGTCTTGCTTTCAACTTTGATGGGGAGCTTCTTTGCCCTGTACAGCCAATCACCATTCAGATAAGGACATGGAAGCACATATTTTACTCAATAAATGTCCAAGCAAGCAAATTTATCTTTCCAGTATTATATGATCTATTATCCCCATAAACCAAGCTATGACAAGACAAACTTTTAGTAAAAAAGTATGCAGGAACTGAGATAATGATATTTCTCCATATTAAGTTAAATGTTAAGTTTAAAAAGAAAAACATTATCCGTCTTCTTCAAAGGTCAATGATTTGTTGAAGCAAAATGCTACACCTGTCAAACATATAGTCCCTTTAAACTGAATCTACCATAACTAGTCTGGGATCATATTTTCAATGAATTGTCATTCTTCATGATGGTTAGATCAATGGATTCACAAATATCTCATGCTGCTACTCGGAGAAATTGTACTTGCCGGACATTAGCTGTGGGTGACGGTATGATACTAAATATTTGTGAGTTTTTGCAGCTCTCAGAATCCATAGCTAGTCTTGATTCTATATTACATAGTTAAAACTGCTAGAAAAACCTCCCAGGGCTCTGTCTTCTACTGTATATAACTGAGATTTTCTTAAAAACAAATTCTGATTCTACATTATGAAAGAAATAATTGGAAATTAACGAACAGTGAATGTTTGAAGGACTAAAACTTCCAAAACTGAAGTTCAAGAATTACTGATGCTTTTCCATGTTTCCACATTAAATAGTTCATTAGGCAATTGATTTGGACGATGAAAACGTAGTATTTGTTCAGTGAACCATTCAATTTATAATACTCTACCTAGCCAAAAGCCATGGTAATTGGCTCTTTTTTCTTTTCAGTTGAATGAGTTGGGGGCTTTTACTCTGCTAATTTCACTATCTCCCTGTCAATTGGGCGTGCAAAATTGTACTCACATTTACATTAAATCTAATGTCAGATGTATTGGGCCTAAACAAAGAAAGTAAAGATTTAATTTGTTCAAATAAAATGGTAAAATAAAAAATCCCTGAATCCTGACCCCCTTCTTGGATGTTACCACAGAATTCCAACAAAATAAGAGCAGCCAACAAGGATGACTTGGAAATCATGTTACCATTTTTTTGAAGCAGCACTTGCAGCAGAAACAGCTTCAACTATGCACCCCTTTAGCTGAATAGTTGTATACAATCCATCAGGTGCTGTGAGAATAAGTGATTGATCGGCAATTTTTCCATACTTTTTGACAGGGGAAACCTCCACAAAGTCTTTCTTTCTTTTTTGCTCTCTCGGTGGTCTGTCAAGCCCCATTTTTGTGATTTTGTCTGACTCTAGAATCCAAACCACACCCTGAAAGACAACGGATGAAAGGTATAATGAAAAGAAAAGGCAATTCAAAAGAAATCCCACAGATATTTTTTGGGCAAACATGTTACAAGCAAAATAAGGAACATTATAAAGAAAAATGAAAAATGATCATTAATAGAGCTAAAAATTGATTAGCATGATTAATAAAAGACTGAATGCAGACGCAGCACGTCCTGAAACTTTAAAAACTCAGATATCTGAATTATTCCAAATAAAGTTTTCCGACTGCCAATGCTCTATGCTCCATGTAAATTGGTAAGAATGGTTCTTTTTAAGGTAGAAAATATGCAACTATGGGATGAGCATTGCCTATCATACAGCAAGTTAATACCTGCTTCTTAAGTGAAGAATCGAGAAATTGTCTGGTATCAATTTCTCGGCCCCCCACGAGACATTCAGATTCGGCTCGTTTCTTGATCTTGTTTCCTATCAATTTTATGATCCATAACACACCCAGAGCTTCCGCAGCAACAACCACCACCACCCCCAGAACAAAACCAATGAGAATCAAACTAAAAACCAGAACCATTTCAGCCCCAATGTGGATTTCAATCGAGCTATGGCTAAGATGAGGGAATCGACGAACGACTAAGAAGACACAGAAAACAACGATGGTGCGGCCATGAGGGAGTCATTGTGAGCAATATAAAAGCATATATTCCCAAATGATTAAACAAGAAATGAAGCTGCCAAAGAATCAGATGCCATCAATGCGTGTTACTTTCTTCTTTCCGTCGAGGAAGCTCACAGCGAAAATCAATGGTAGGAAACAAGCGTGTGGCGAAACTCACCGATAACGGTTAGGCATTGGCAATGGTTCCTTTTTCTCTGTTTTCCCAACAGTCATTGGTTCATTCTATTTTAATGGTTTTTGTTTTTGGGTTCGGCAAAGTTAGTCAATGTTATCAAATATATCAATATAAATAGCCCCTATCAATATATAATATGTAATTAATTCAGTAAATATTTAGCTAACTAAATATCGAAATTTTAGTTTTAGAATACTAAATTGAAAAGAGAAAATTGTTTTCTAAAATAAAATCATCCTTTGCCAGCCGATTTTCTAAAATGCATGAAGTACGAATATTTTTTTTTTTCTAAGACGGAAAATCAAGCATTCTTTTAATGCTAGCCGCTTAAGTTTTCCTGCAAGTAAAGAACATAAATTGCGTATGGACACAAACTGATTCTGCTCTCAATCAAAGGACGAAAAGAAATCAGAAACTCTACATACGTTAATCAACAAGCAAAAGTCTGAAGAAATTGAAGTACAAAAAAGCTGAGAAATCATGAGATGAAACCTCCAATCCAAAGTCCAAACTCTTTTACCCTTCTACTAATGAAACTCCCAAAAACACAAACTCAGTTCAAAAGACCCCCACCTGCAAATCTTTAGTAGCTTGTTCCTTGGGATTATACACTCCTTACGACACATATAACCCCTCAAGTTTCTGAATGGTACTCGTCACAATATGCTTCTGGGGGAATTTCTCATGCCGGTGTCAAATGAATTTGGATAATCTAAAAAGCCTCCAAGAGTGAGAAGAACTACAACACAATACGCAAGGGTTCAGACTCTAGGCAAATCTTATTCCCTCTTGCTGCTCTCTCTCTCTCTCTCTCTCTCTTATCTTAGAGACACTTTACAGACTTACAACTTCAGAAAATCCAAATCCTGTCGAAGCAGAAAGCTAGAATATAAGGGTGGTAGTTATGATGGAGAAGCGAACAATTTACAGAGAAGAGTGGAATGTGAAGAAGTTGAAGTCATGGTGGTGGAAATTCAGCTGCTTTATCCATGAATCTGCAGCACTGTACATATACGCTAGCCTTTCATGATCAGATGATGACGACGACGAAGAACTCGGGTTCAGCCACAGATCACCCTGCATTTTGTAAGTGGCTAGTCCGAAAGGAGGCAGTGATATAAAGCCAGAGTTCATTTTCTTGCATTTCTTTCCTCCAACACTTCCAATGTTGATGTTATCATATTCCATTGCACAATCTGAAGATCCACAAGAAACTATCCTCAGAACTCGAGTCTATACGCCACTCCCAAGTATAATATTTCAGCAACAACTCCGCAATAAGTTCAGGAATTGTAAAAGATGCTATTAAATTAAAGTAAATGTTACATCCAAGTTAACTCAAGAATCATACGTGTCTACACTAATATTATACTTCTTTCAAGAAAAGTTATCATAGATTATAAAAAGACAAATAAATACATTCAGATACCTTCGAAAGATGATGACAACGTATGGAAAGTCAGGAAGCATGCTGCCAAGTCCTTTTCGTTTTTCTGACTTGGTATGGAATAAATAGGGTACCTATTCAATGACAACAAATCAATATAACAAGTTCAGAAAGTAATAAAAAAAATATAACTTCAATCAGAATAATCATAGTTATATATTATAGAGAAAGTAGAGAGAAGTAGAAGTTGAGAGACTCTTCTCCCTAACTTCAACTCTAAATCATATAGAAACTAATGATATAGTATATCTCGTCTCGGAAGTCACAATGAAAATCAATTTAATCTTTTAGTTAAATTTAAGACAATGACATTAGAGAAAGTTCAGAGCAGCCACTTGATATCAACTATATTAGATATGTTGAGATGTCAGAATGCAATAACCTGATGAACGGTAATTATAGTGTTACTAAAACAAAAGCGAGTTTTATTCTAAGCTCTATATATCTATTAGTAAAACAAAGTCATTAAATCATCAGTATTACAATAAAATTTTGTTTGCCGTGGTTGTTAATAGGTGACAAGAACAACTAGTCATTCTCACCAAGCAATTGCCATCCAACTCGCTGGAGAAAGATCAACATTCTTCAGTGTCATTAATGCTGGATAACTTCTTGCCAATTCAGTTATCTGAAACAACTGATCATCAGTGATGTGTTTGATGAATCTAAGATACAAATAAATTCTTCTGTCTACCATGAAAAAGAGGCTAATAATAAAGTGAAAAGGGTACCTTGTCCATAAGTGGGACCCTCCAGTAAGGAGGAGACATCTCAGTGTACTGTAAGTAAAGGTAACCAAGCCTATCTGTTGGCCATGAACCCCCATGGTCACAACTTGAATCCTCAGAAATTGCATCCCATGATTTGCTAGAGTTGTTACTTAACGACCGAGAAATGTTATCACTACCACTGTCATCGCTCCATGAATCACTTTCCAATTCGACAATCTCACTGTCCTCTCTCCGGATCCTAGGAAAACAGAAGAAGGCTTAATTCACATTATTGCCACATTTGGTATAAAAATACATTTATTTATTTTTTTGTCACACGCATTTCAACTCAACTTTAAACTAGCAAATAAAGATGCATGAATAACTTCCATATAATCTATCAAATTTTTGACATACCTAGAAGCTGCAACAGACTTGTCACTGTAGATTTGGATGGCCGAGAGATACGGGACATAGTATTGCATCACAGTTTCGCCATTTTCCAACACAACAGGCGTGCCAGCACCATATGCACTCCATTCATTAAACCACGCCCAGAGATCTTTCGTTGTGAAGCATTCAGTGGTGTCCTTACCAAGAGGTTGCCAGAGGGTATTTATGTCATTTAAGCAACTCTGCAATATATATATATATATATATGGGAAAATAAAAAGAAATTAAGGAAACTAATCAGCCTATCATCAGCCACCTATTTATGTATATTTAAATTAAAAATAGCAAAAATGAGAAAAAGAGACTTGCTGGATCACAAATGCTGTATACGTGGCTAGATACAAAACAAGTCTATCCCTATAGTGCCGATATTACAATAATAGCCATCCAGGAAATCACATATACAGAATTACAACTGATTCTGTGTACTTAAATTCCGTAAAAGAGCTTCATTTTACACACACACATAAGTCTGGTTCCGTAAATTGCAAGAGTCAAGGCAAAGGGATGAGTCAAAGTTAGAAGCAGTTGCTAATTAGGTCATGACCAGCTGTAAGCACGAAGAAGCACAAGTTGTAGAACCATTTACTCACTCTCTAGAAAACCACAGACAAAATAGTCCCATGGAACTGTGATTTTAGAAATAAAAGAAAGACATGTAGAACTCAGGAGAAGTATTCGCACTTCAGTCCGTTTTAGTGGGTCTTCAACAAGACTCAATAGAGGTTTGCATTGATTCTGAAAACAGAAAAAGTTTTGGGATTTCTATAAAATTATGGGGAGATAATGAGAATTTTTAGAGTAATTTTAACATTCAAAGTATTTTTTTCATGTGGAATTTTCCCTTTGATATACCAAACTTTTGCACCAAACAATCATAATCGTAACTAGTAAACAGATATAGCCCATAGAGTCATAGACAGACCAATCAATTCCTTTTTCAACATCATAAACGAGAAAGAAGGAGAGGAAGAAACACGTGGCAGTTATCTCGTTAAAGCCATTATGAAGTTATCTTCAGGTTAGGCGATTGCCCTGACCCAGAATGCCAAAGGATAAAAATAATTGCTAATGACATCAAATTCAAAAGTCATAAGATTTCCACAGACAATCACTTTTGACCACGTAAAAAACATCCTATGCTTTAACAAAAAAAAAAAAAAACGATTCTTCTCAAATCTGGAAATCACAACGTCTTGTTTTCCATTTAACCCCTTAAGCTTTGAGAATGACCAGATCATCCTTAAATTTGTCTTACAGAACTGGGACGTAATTTAAGAATAACATCACATTATTAATTATTTTGTTTTATTTTGAGTTTATCCGTGTGAGATCCTTTAACCTTATGCAGGCCAAACATTGGAAGACAAATCAAAGGCATCTACAGGAATATTCTCGATCTAAAGAGCAACAGGAGGACAAAGCTTATACGTTGGACAAAGTAATACGACTTCGTTTTACACAGGCCCACTTCACATTATCCCATGTGTGGGGATTATTTTATTTTTCCTACCACGTCAGTAAAGTCTGACAAACAGCTTAAGCCAAAGGATAAGTGCAAAATATTTGTACATTTTTTATTAGGGGAATATATTTATATTTTATAAATAAATTATAAATTTAAATTCATTTTGTTTTTAATTTAAGCCATTTAAATTTTGAAGTATAAAGAATGACTATCCAAATTCAAAATTCCAAGAATCTTAATATACTGATTTTCTTTGGCCTGATAGCAACTCATTCAATATTAAATAATCCTTGTGAAAAACAGGGTTACTTACTACTTATTCTTAGTGTCATTAATTTTATTGTTAAATTAAATACAGAAACAATCTGTCAAATATCAAAAGATTACATGAATGAATCAATCAATCTTATAGGAGTCAAATTAACATTTCTTTTACGAGTTTATCTTTCAATCAATTTTATTCCAATATTTAAAATCATGAAACAATAAAGTCTGTGAGCAGATTTTTTTTATCACCACAAAATCTAAAAAAAAAAATTCTGGACTTAATAATATAAAAAAAATTAACAAATATAATAAATAACAATTTCTTTGGTAGAAAATATTCCTTATTCTTACCATCACCTATCCCCAATTCCGAATCTGAAAAGCAATAAAAAGTTTTATTTTCAAAAACTTTGACTCTTCTCACTTGTGGGCAGATGTGTAAAAAAAAAAAAAAATTGCCTAAGAACGAAAGGGAAGAAGGGGAAAAAAAAGGAATTACCTGAAAATAAAGAAATCGGAGGGGAAAAGGGGAGGGAAAATACCTGAGGAAGACTTCTGGAAGCAACGGTGGGAGTGACACAATGAAGAAAGCGTTGCAAATTAGAGAGAGAACTTGCAGAACAGCAAACGGAGTCGGGTGATGAGAAAGGAGCCGACATAATCGATCTGAGAGAATAATAGCAGAAATTTCTCACAATCACGGAGCCGATCGCTTGAACTTGCTGTATTTCGGAACAATCGAAGGAGTATTTCCAAGAGATATATGAGGAGAGACTATGCTCTCAGGCATTGATTACGGAAATGCGAAATGACGAGTCAGTTCGGCAAATCGATGAAGTTTCCCCTTCAGTAGTTGTCTCGTAAACAGGATAATCCAATCCAAATAGAAGGAATAGAAACAAAAACAGGGGGGAAAACCCTCACTTGCCTTCTCGAGAGAGATTGGAGCTCATTACAGAGTCGTTTTCCAAAAGAGGATCGTGCTCAGCAGAAAGAACAACAGAGTAGAAGAAAGGCAAGGGAAGAGGAGGGAAAGAGAAAGAGAAAGAGAGGGAAAACGAAACGCTTTAGTAGTTTCTGTTGCAGGGAGATGAGGGAGATGGGAGAATCAGTTGGAAGAGTAAATGCGGGGGAGAATGAAACGGATTTGGGGAGGTAGAGAGGAAGAAGGAGAAAGAGAGGGGTTGGGTGGTGTGAAGGAGTGACGTTGGAGGCGAGTCGACGGTGTGAGAGGGTTCGCTTCGCCGCGTGTTATAGATGGATGAGAGTGTGAGAGTTTCCGTACGTTCGGCTCTGTTTGCTTCTTCTGGGTCATTTTCCGCTCTATATATCAACCACGTGGCTTTTGCATTATGATATGTGAATTATCATTGAAAAAAAGACTTATAATAGATTAAAATAAATATCAATAAGTCATAAGAAAATATTAGAAACCTCTCTATTTTCCTGTAATATATATAAAAAATAATTTGTATATATATACAATTGTTATACATAAAATATACATTTTATGCTCATAATTCCCTTTTATAGACATTTTTTAAGATTACAATTCAATCTCTGTTAAATTCACTTATTTTATCTATTTAACGTAGATGGGTTATTATTTTTTTATTTAATATTTTAATCCATTTTAGTATTGATTTTAAAATCTAGTGTGTGATGTATAAAATAAACTCTTCAGTTTTTTTTTTTTAATCCAGCCACTTCCGGTCACGCACTAGTCACGTGCACCCCGTTTTTCCTCCTCATTTTTCTGACTTGTTTAGCTCATAAATCATAATCATATAAATTCCAAGGGTCCTTCTCTCACCCTCTACAGCCATAACTATTTCTTTTTAATATAAAGTTAAAATAACAGCTTTTTCCCTCTCTTATAAGTAACGTATATAAAGAAGAGAATTTAGATTTTTTTTTTTTGCCAACGACAATTTAGATATCTCATTCGAATAGACAATTTAGATTCCAAGACAATTTTTTTTTCCTAGCAAAGTTCTATACTATCACTAGTTTTATCAACGGCTACCAGATCTACAGTATTATATGTAAATGTTAAGGGGACAACACAAATATTAGGTGGAAGTAGGTGAAATAAAAATGGTGCGATTAATATGTGATTATACGGGAAAAAAATAGATTAATAATAAATATATATATAAGAAAACAAATTAGAGTGATAACTTTTACAAATAAAAATATTAAAAATTATTTGAAGTGATTTAAATATTATAAAAAAAATTACTAGTACAGTGAGAGGGTATATAAGTCATCTAAAATGAGATAAAAAATACTTAAAAAGTTATTTAACAGAATATTTTAATTAATAATCTATCTAAAAAATAAAATATAAAATATAATGTTATCATATAATTTATGTAATTAATTTTCTCTAATATAATAAAACTCGTCTAGGTTACTGAAAAAAATTATTATAAAAAAATTTAATTCATATATTTTTTAAATTTATTATATTATTTTAATTTCTTGTTAAAATTATACTTAAATGTAATTATATTTAAAAATGAAATTTAGATGTCTAAGCCCATAACACAGCTGTTGTTGACGATCCCTGATGGGGAGCCTCGTCCACAAGTTACATGCACAGCCTAAAATTGCCTCACTTACAGGCAAGTCTCATACAGGACAATTGACTACAGAGAGGTCCCACGAAATCTTTACACTTCTGTCAAGACTCAAAAAATCTGTGAGCGAGAGCTTATAATTCTTTTTTATTATAAGAGAGGGCATAAACCCAAAGATAAAAAAAAAACAAAAGTAATCTATAAAAGAATTTAATCATATTCATTCTATATTTACTAAGTTTCGCAACGATACGTGTTAAATATAATATATATAAAAAAAATTTCTTTTACTAATATATCTATCATGTCTTAAAATAAATTATATTATAAATTATATTATTTACTTTTTGACTCTTTAATTTTCATAAATAACAAACTGTCCATGTGCCTATTATTAATTTATACTAATATATCAATAATAAATTTTATATATATTTAAGAATGATATTCGTGAATACAGTTTAAAATTCTCTAAAAATAATACTTTTTTTTATTTAACTGCACTATAAACTCTAATAAAATAGCAAAACCCATATAACTATTTACCTTTATAATTTTTAATAACCCCTCTATATCTAATTTTATTATTAGATAAAGTTATTATACTATCAACATTAATCTTAACATAACCTATAGGTAGCAGTTGCCCTTAGCATTAGACAGTCTTTGAACCCCAATTTGAAGAATTCATTCTGCATGAGCCCTAATGGCATGTTTGTAAAAAAAAAATAGAAATAAAAGTGAAATACTCTTTAATATAATAGAAATTATTTTTATTTTTAATATTTTAAATTATTTTAATTCTATAAAAATTAAGAAATGAGAAGATAGAAGTGTAAATAAATTATTTTAAACTATTTTATTTTAAGTTATAAAATTATTGGATAATTTTAACCCTTCCTAAATTATAAAAAATATTTTAGATCATTTTACCTCAAGTTATAAAAAAAAAATATATCAATTATATACTAATTTTTATCATATAAAATAAACTTTTGAAATTAATTTTTAACCTAATTTTATTTCTATTTCTATTTATATTCTCACTTCTATTTCTTTAAAAAACTCTTCTATCCTACTAAACGTATTGTAAAAGTATGTTTGATATAAGGGAAATAGAAGTAAGGAAGTGGAATATTTTACTTTTCTTATTTAGTATAATGGAAGCTACTTCAATGTCTCATATTTTAAAATATTTTAGTTTCATCTAAAAGGTTAGAAAATGAGATGATAGAATTGGACGTGAAATATTTTTGACAATTCTATATCAAATTATAAAAAAAATATTTTAGAACATTTTATCTCAAGTTATAAAAAAAAATATTTTTCTATACTTATTTTCTTAGTACTAAATAAACTTTTAAAACTTATTTTATAACTTAATTATATTTATATTTTTATTTCTATTAAAAACTCTTCCATCCTACTATATATACTGTAAGACATATTTGGTAGCATAGAAGTCACTTTTACTTTTACTTCTAATATTTTAGATTATTTCAGTTATATGAAATAAATTGAGAAATACGGTGGGAGAAATAAAAATAAAATATTTTTTATTATTTTATCCTTATAAAATTTTTAGATAATTTTAACATTTCTTAATTTATAAAAAAATATTTTAGACAATTTTATCTCGAGTTATAAGAAATATACATCAATTATATATTTATTTATAATTTAATATTATTTCTAATTCTATTTTTATTTTTATTTTCATAAAAAAACTTCCATCCAACAAAACGTGCCTAAAATCATCTCTGCTGGACCCTTGGAATCTGTTGAAGCCTCATTAACACATTGCCTGATGCCATCCTTACTCTGCCTCTTGCTTCTCAGTTCTCATTATTACTACTCACCACCAAGAAGATGAAGTAAGAAACTCCGGCACACATTGCCTTCGTCTTATCCGGCACAAACACGTTCACCTTGATTTGTATGCCATAAAACTTTGTAGATTTTTTAGTCATTCTTCTTCATTTCCATTGTACTCTAGATTTCTGGCACACGGATCTTTCTTCTCCGTCTTCCATTCTTTCTTTCTTTTTCTGCTTATTGGCATTATGGATCCTGTGTTTTCTTTCTGAAAAATTCTTATTCATTCCGTGCCGCGTTTGCTTGCTGACAAAGTATTGAAAAATTAATAATATATTAACAATTAATATCAACATGCATTGCATACTTTTTATTAACAACTATTTAGACATATATTAACAATTAATATCAATATAATTTATTATTAATAATTAAATTAACTTCATTAAGTTATTAACAATTATCTATTATATATTAATAACTAATATCAATATTTATTATTTATTATTGACAACTAAACAAGCTACATGAACAACTATGTCAGCAAATATTAACAATTAATACCAATATATATAACATATTTGTTATTAACAATTAAATTATCTATATTAACAATTATTACAATATATATTAATAGCTAATGTCAATATATAATGGTTACTTGTTAGTGACAATTAAACTAATTGATGAGGGAAGTTTGATAAATTCAAAATTATATTATCTTATCCACAAGTTTTATAGGATTTAAAATTAATTTAAACATTTTAAAGGACTTTATAATAAAAAAATTTAACCTCTAAGAGCAATTCTCCCTAATAATAATGTGTCTTTTTTTTCTTGACTTTTTTTCTATAGTTTCTATCATTGTATAAAAATATTGATGTTAATATTAATGATATATAAATTAAATATTAGAAACTTACATGCATTTTGTTCTACAGAAAATGACAGTTAGGTAAAAAATACTCATTAAATTAATGATAATTTGGTTTTCAATAAAATTCTATAAAAATAATTTTCAAATTAAAATTTTAGAATTTGCGACAGTATAAATTATTATTTGCAATTAAATTAAAAAAATCATCAATCTGACTGTTATTAAATTTACATTTTAGAACCTAACTGTGATTTTCCTTTTCTTTTATTGTCAATAGCGGGTGATCTAATTAAAAATAATAGCAAGGGAATAAAAAATATAAAAAAATAGGAAAAATAACAATTAGATCCCAGAAGATAATATGCGAAAAGATGCAACACATAGTGAGTTGAAAAGAGACATTAAACATTTCGTGTCTAAGTTAATGATCTTATAATCTAATTACATATAAATTTCTCTATAAGCAAGTTATGATTAATTTCAATTTCAAATTTGCTCTATTATTAATGCTTTCTCTATTAATTAAAAAAAAATGTATTTCGTACCCAAGGCAAAAAGATAAATCATGCCCAACCCCTGATTCCACGTGGATATCCATTATATAAATTACAAGATATGGGCATAAGCTGGTTTTATTGGCGAGAGTTTAACTGACGTGGCACTCGAGAAGGACAGAATAATTTTTCATACAGATTTAAAAAGGAATCTGTTACGTTAGACTATTGTATAAAACACCAAATAAGTAGGGATACTATTGTTATTGTCAAAATAAAAAAAAAATAATTTTAACTAATTCATAAATGGTCTAGCCTAAAAAAACCTAATAAGTGGGATCCTAATATTGGAAAAAAGAGCAACATAAAAACAAAAAATAATCAGATATAATACACATAAATTTAGGATAATTTATTTATTTTAATTATATTAAGGAAATTTGAACCTTTAACCCTCCACATATCCCCTTTTTTTTATTATTACTAAAATATTATATGTCCCAGCTAAATAGCTAATATTATGTAGCTTTAATTAAATTACTTTTAAAATTTGATTAAATAATTTTTGCGAATTTGTGATTAAATAAGTACTAATTCGTTGCCCTATTTTTTGGGATTTTTTTTGTCCTGACTACTTACTATATTAATGAAAATATGCGGAAAAAAAATAAGAATATTAATGAAGACAAGGAATCAACAAAAATTAATTACCCACTCGAGGGACCACTTATCCTAAACAATGACCCTCGAATGTTGACATTTTGTCGTCATTTTTCACTATTTAATACAAATATTTCGAATGTGGACATTTTGACCTCTTGTTTGATTTTTTAATACAAAAATTGTACTCTGTCCCCCGTAAAAAAAAAGTATTTGCTAGGCATTAAATTTAAAAACTATTCACTTGGTTTAATTTACCAAACTTTTCAACAAATATTTGACAAATTAATTTCTTAAAAAATTAATAATTAATCGTTTATTTTATTTTTTTTAATACGGCAGATACGAGTTTTTTATTAAACATAATTTTTTTATTTATAAAAATAAAAAATTATTTTATTTGAAATTAATTTCATATTTTTGAAATAAGTTGGAAATATATAACTTCCTTAAAACCTACTCAAGCATAGGTAAAACTCAAGATAGAAAGAAAAATAAAAAAATATATATAGGAAAAAGAAGAATATTAAAAAAAGATTTTTAAAAATAGGAAAAAACTTTAATATTTTTTAAAATTTCTCATAATATTTTTTTCCTGTAATTTTTCTTTTTTTTTTTTAGTAAATCAAACAGGAGAATCTCATGTCTTTTCCATAGGTTTAACTGTCCATCTATATTTATTTTTCCTGCCACTAAATGACTAAATTATAATTTCATTTAACAATTTGATTTTGTTTTAAAGAGAAAGCTATTTGCCTATTAGTTTGTATATGGTATGTTTGGACGTTTATAAAGTTCTGGCTGATTTTTTATTTTTATTTTTGTGATTATTGTCTGATTAATTAATATTTTTTTATAATGTCATGTATGAGTATTATTTATTTATGCGATATTTTTCTTTCATGATAACGTCTGGCTAGGCAGCACGTGCTAGCACACATTTTCCTCGCTTATTGTAACACTTTGTCTTGGACTTATATTCTTATGTATTATTAAACTTTTTATTTAATGTAACGTACACATTGTTTTTAATTAAATGTAATTAATGGCCATCTTTGTTTCTTTTATGAACATTTACTTGCTTCACATTTGATCTTAGCTAAAAGGCTTAGAAATGCATTTTATGAAATGCTTTAACTTTTTTTTTATTTTCATGTTGGTGTATTTTATTTGGCAGCACTTGGTAGTTGGTATGAGGATAAGCTTTTTTTAAAAAAAAAAAAAGACAAAAAAAAATTATTAAACACGTGAGTTGGGAAATATTTAAATAAAATTTTAAAAAATAGTTTATAAAAACAAAATTTAATCAATTTTTTTTTTAAAAAATTATTGAATAATTTATAAATCTTTTTATTATTCTATAAACTAATCTTAATAATTTATTTAAAATTTTAAATTTAATTTAAAAATATTTTTAAATAAATATAATTAATTTTAAATTTGAGTTAAAAGTTTTTTTTTAAAAAACTTTAGTGTTATTATTTTCTAAACACACATTTAATGTGTTAATGAGATGATTAGTTTTAGTTTATGTGCACATTTTTTATTTTATTTAATATAAAACGTTTTAGGCTTCCGTGAAATTAGCACCTATATAATTAAAAATAAAATGTTTAATGAAAACTCATACAAATCATGCCTCAGAATAAATTTATTAATTAATTAATTATTTTTAAGCATGGATTTTGATTCCCTCAATTTAGTGTTCAGAAATGAGTAATAAATTTATTGTTAAAAAATAAATAAAAAATATTTAATCATAATTCCTCTCTCAAACACTGCTAGATTACTTTCTAATGGTTGATAAACCTCAATCGCAAAAGCTCAATTGAGAGAATCGAAATTCAATTGAACTTATGGAAGTCGTTTTAGAACTTCTTTCGTGGACAGAAGACTCGCAAGTCGAGCTCTTTCTTGTAGGTTTTTGTTTCCCTTCACCCCTTCTTTGATTCTGATCAAAATTCACAACAATCAATCAGGAATTAGGGGAAAGTCTATCATGGTAATCAATTGGAAACTAACAGATTCGAGTTCTTGGTTTGTTTTTGCGATCAGGAGCTTTCTCTTGTTGTCATCAAGCTTCTCTTTTACTTCTGCCATTTTGCAATAGTCGATCTTTATCTGGGTTCTTCTTTGCATCTTGTTTCACGAAATTGCAATAGCTACCCTCTGTTTTACCTCTACGTTCGTCAAGTTTCATCTCGGTTTGGGAAATTTCACAGGCTTGTCTCTTTACCTTGTACTGTTATGGTCCGTTATTCATATTTGCTGTCATGATGTTGCTTCTTGTTCCTTCTGGATTTCGTTTTCTGCAACTTTGTTCTTCTTCGGACGCAATGGAGACACCTCCTGGCCCCTTCAATATTTGTTCAGCTTGATAATGGTAAATGCATTTGGGCTGAAAGTAGATATGTGAGAATTTTCAGAATTTGTTGGCGTTGCGGACATGTTGGACATTGAACGAAATTGTAACTTGACTTCGCATCAATTATGAGTCGAAATGGATAAAGTTAAACAAAGTTTCAAGGGGTATGAATGCAGACTTGCCCATGAATGACACTCTTCTTCGTTTGCGGGGTCTAAGTTCTACTCACATAAATGGGAAAATAAAAGGAAATTTGCCAAGATATGGAGCCACAATTACCATTTTTCTGTTAAAGACTTCACTCCTTTGAAGCTTTTTTATTACCTCAATCATTCTTCCCAGACCAAGGATCAATTCAATTATAATGAGTCTTCATATTTTGATAACTCAGCAGGATGTGGAAGTCAATTCTAGTACTGATGAAGATGACATCCCTCATGACTGCAATGATGACAAACAGTTTGCAAATAATCATTAGTCTTTTCAGATTCATGAGTCTGATGCTTTTGATAACGGTACTTAAGACAAGGAGTTTCAGCAGAATAATCTTTGGTAAAGCGCAAGAGTAAATGGAATCAAGATGAGGGCTCATGTTCTGTCAAGAGGATGAAGCCTGCATAGAAAGCTCGTTTGTTGTCTTAAGCGTCTCGCTTGCAATTAATCAAGTCTGTCTTCTCATCAGTTGATATTCACATTATGTCTTGTGTCCCCTTACCAAAATATTTATTTCTTCTGGGGAGGCACAGGAGACAAAAGGAAGATTCATTTGCTCAGAAAAGACAAACTCTTCTTTCCTGTTGATGAACGTGGTTTAGGTATTCGGCCATCTCACTTAGTTAATAAAGCACTAGTCGCAAAACAAGTCTGGAGAATCTTCACATCTTCTTATCCATCTCTTCTTGCATCCACTTTGAAGGTGAAATATGTTGATATTAATCAAACTTCAATTATCAAGAAGCCCTATAATGATGCTTCATGGATTTGGTCAGGAATTGCAAATCAGGCTGATATCATTGTTAATAAGCTTAAATGGAAAGTGAGAACTGGTACTTCCATTCCTATTCACCACCGTTTGTGGTGGCAGATGCACCCGAGATCGGTCCCTTCAGAGTATCCTCGGGTAGTGGCTGATCTCATACTGCATAACCCTTTTGGTTAGAATCCTATCCAATGGAATTGTCATTTGGTTCAGTCTCTTTACCCACCTAATATTGCTAGTACCATTACTAATATTGGTTGGACCGTCATACTACATGGAGCTAAAAGGAGACGGAGTGTTATCCTCTGTCTTTCTTGGATATGTTTTCAAGGTCAAACTCTTCAATAGTTTCAGTGCATTCGAAGTCAAAGGGAGGATCATTTGTTTAATTACAAGTGTCATCGCTTCGCCCTTTCCTGGATTATCAAATCGTTTTTTGCTCTCTCCTCGGACTGCATCGTTACAGCTTTTGGTATCAATTAAGCAATTTGCTCATATGGCCAGTCAAATTCAAGGAAGTGGAAATGTTGTCTTGGAGGACATTCAGGCTTTTCTCCATTTACTAGTTCAAATGTAGTAATAGCTAATCCTTCTTTATACTATGTATTTGCTAACTCATTTTCTTTGTTTCCCTCTTCGGTAGTGTATATATGATGTACTCTATATTTTTATTATTAATATCATTTGGCCTTTTATCTAAACAATCGCAATTTTATATATATTATCATTTTAAACAAATGGCCTCAAAACTATTTTCTTAATTTTTAAATTATATATATAATCATCATCGAAAGCATGTCAATTTCAAAAAATGACCAAGCTCTTGGGGAATAATTTGAAACGTGAGAGGCTCTTATAAATAGTAATTTTATTATTTGGTCCATATTTATAATTCTCCATAATATATATATTATCTTTAGAGAAGATTAGTACGATGTCTCAAAGGAAAAATATAATTATTAAAGAGTTTTACAATTAGTTAGCAATACATAATGAAAATTTTGATATAAGAAATAATAATATATCCGCGATTACTTATTCTTAGATTTTTTTATGATTGCATTTATTTGTTAGGATCTCACAGTGATTGTTTCTTTTCTTTTTCTTTTTTGTTAGGGAAATGTATTCTCTATCGGAAATAATTATATTGGAGACAATTTTAAATATCAAATATGGCATCTCTCTCCTAACAAAAGTCCTAACCTTAATTTGTTTCCCCATACCAAATCTCATTAATTATTCCTTATCCTTTTTTTTTTATTACACACCCAATTTATTGAAGCTTTGCATCGACTATATTCAGATCTGACTCGTATCACGCACCTGGCTATAGTGGGTGAGTCTCCCAACGAGAATTTTTTACATACTCCAAGGCTCGAACTCATATGAGAGAGGAGAGATGGTAGAGAAAAATAGGAGAGATGAGAGAGTGTAGAGAAGAGAAAGGAAAGAAAAGATATGATGAAGAAGAGAGATGAGAGAGGAGAGATGATATAAGAAAAAGTAGGGGTAAGATAGTAATTGTATAGTTCATAAGCTATTTTACTGTTCCAAAAGCTATTTTCAGTAGCTTATTCAAGGCCAAAATCAATTCTGGACAAAAATAGCTGTTTGTTTTAAATTTTTTTAAACTAAAATTTTAGTCAAAATTAATTTTCTAACCATGCAATCAAACAGACACTTGGTAATTAATTAATTATTCCTTATCTTTATTGCTAGAGATTGTAGCTAAGCTGGGTGAATGTGCCATGGGATATGAATGCGGCCCATTAGATGTTGAGTAATAAGTGTACGCAAGGCCCAAGTTCTTACAACTCTAAGCACAATCCAATTGTGGGCCATATGGGGAAGTGTACTATACGAAAGATAGAGAAACATCTACGGAGTATCATATCATCTAAATTTTATCTAATTAAAATATACTAACTTAATTGATAACTCATCTAAAAAAACCAAAATTTATTTTATATTTAAAATAAATAAATAAAAACACATCCAAACTAGTTTAATTGGTAAATGAGAATTATGAAATTTTATTCTATAAATAAATAATGAGAAAATATTATATAATAATACCCATTTCATCAATAAAATATAACCAACCAACGAAACTATTCGTTAGAAATAAAAATTGACACCAATCATTGTCAAATAATTATCAATCAGTTTCTCTCCGTCTAATCTCCATCAATTATGAGTGCATTTCTTGAAGCAGCCGTGGCACGTTACAACACAAAGCTAAATTCACAATCAAAAAATAAATGCCCTCGTTTAGGAGTAAGGTCCACTAATTTGGTCAAAGTTAAATAATTTATAAATCTAATGATAATTAGTAGATCATCTTAATCTATTTCCCCTCGTTATTTAGTAGTCGATTACAGGTGATCCGTTATCTAATTATTTGATGTCATATTACTTAATTTTTTCAATATCATTACTATTCAAATGCCATTAATAATAAGAGAGAATATGTAATATAAATTTTAAAAAAATTTCATTTAAATATAGATAAAATATATAATTTATTCTATTTTTAGGTTAAATTTAATAACTTAACCATATTTATTCTGGTAAGATGATTAGATACACTTTATGGTAAAAATATAATGGAATATATTATTTGGATTGTATATAAAAAAAAGATATTCATTCATATAAATATACTTCCCACAACATCAAACATCTCTCCTTTTTTTACCAACACCACATTGATTAAATATCAAATAATAGTACAAAATTTACAAAATATACTAATTTCTTCTTTTTTTTTTAAAAAAAAAATCCCATTTTGGATATAATAAAGACGGCAGCAGCAAAGTGGAATATGATTGGATTGTAAGGAAGAGTTTGTTTGGTGTTACTAGTAAGTTCGTATATTGTTATTTTATTTGTATATGGTCCAAAATATCCCAAAACAAAAACATAAAAAAATGTTAAATAAACGCCCATTTCATCATTAATAAATGATTCATTAATTCATGTTTCAAACTACTTTTATTAATTAATGGTTTGCCTTTCGTTGGTTCCATTTCCTCACCCTTCAACTAATTAGGGCTCATTTAGATAAAATTTTAAAAGTAAATTTATAAAAAAAAAATCTAGGTAACTTTTAAAAAAAAAATTTAAAGAAGAGTTTATGAAAAAAAATTTTAAAATAAATGAGTATTTAAATAATTATTTCTAAAAGTACTTTTATTATTGATAAATTATGAAAAATTATATGAGTATTAAATGAGGAGAGATATAAAAGGAGAGGAGAGAGGAGAGGAGAGAGAGTATGTAAAAAAAGAGAGAGGGTATAAGAAAAAGTAGGATATAGGGAAGATTGTATAAAAAAGTAGGAGGGATGTGTAAGAAAAAGTAAGGTAATATAATAATTGGTTAGTTCATAAATTCTTTTACTGTTCTATAAGTTACTCTGACTAACTTATCTGAAATCTTAGTTTTAAATTATGATTTAATCTAAAAGCCCATTTGAACAAATATAACTGTTTGTTTTAAAATTTCTTAAAATCTAAATTTTGCCTAAACCTAAATTTTGACTTCATCCAATCACACACTTAGGCTTTACTTGATTAGGGGGGTTTTGGAGGGGAGGGGAGGGGAAAGTATATTTAGTTGGAAAAAATGGGGGGGGAGGAGGGGAGATTTTTTGTCTTCTTGTGCTCCCCTCCCCTCCAAAACCCTCCTCCCTTACCTCCTTTGGAGGGGAGAGAAATTTTTACCCCTTTTTTAATCAAATTACCCTCAAATATTTTTTAATATTCCAATTATATCCTTAAACCTTTTTATTTTTATTTTTCTCACATATAATTTTTTCTTTAATTGCATAATAATTATAATAAATTATAATAAAACTTAATAAACACAATAAATTATTTATATATTATATTAAAATATATAATAATTATAAAATTAATAATAAATAATGTTAAAATTTTATCATTTTTTTAATTTTTTTAATTTTATTATATATATAAATGAGATAAAAAATTTAAGATTCATAAATTAAAAAATAATAATTTTGATATGAATATTATAAATAAAGAGTAAATAAATTTAAATAAAGATATAAGGGTATATTTGTCAACTTTTAATTAACTTCTCTCCCCTCCCCTCCCCTTCTGAACAAAACAAAAAATATAATTTATTAACCTCCCCTACCCTCCCTTAAATTAACTTAACTTACCCTTCCTTAGAGTGAACCAAACAGAGCCTTAACCTCTTAAATTCGTACTTCCCTCCTCCATCTCCTCTTGCATCCCCAATTCCCTTCCCCTCTCCTCATCCTCAAAAACTCAAATTTGGAAAACTTTTTTCCCTGTGGCAAAATGTGAAAGCTATCTATCATTTTTTTCCTTACAAATTTTGTACTCATCTTATCTTTAATTTAAAAATTATTTAATTATTTTAAATAAATTTAAAAAATAATAATTTAATTATAATAAATATGATATAATTTTCATAAACTCGATATAATATTGAATTATATATCGATTTATATATTATATAAATATTAAAGATAAAATATATATTTAAAACTAAGATCAAGATTAATTTTTGAATTAATTTTTATATTTATAACAGGAGGAATATTTATAAAATAAATTATAATATACATATATTCATGACCAAGTCTAATTAAAATTTCTTATTTTGCCCATGTATAAAAGAAGAACTTGTAGTAAATAATCAACGTGGTGCTTTATAAAAAGGATTACAAAATCTCTCCTTGAAGTGTTCTATTTCCCAGAGGAAGTAAAAGTTTGGAGGTAAAAATTGGAAACCATTAAAGAATGTAGCATCACATAAACATCTCACATTACAATCCCTCCATTCTATTTTACGAGAACGAAATACCTCCTCCATTAAGGCTAAAGAAGGTAGGTAGAATCAGTTACAAGTTGTAAAAACCTCATAGGTATAACTTTATAGAAATACCTTTACTCATTTAATGATAATCTAAAGAATTCTCTTATTAAAGAAAATGGAGGGAGTACAATATAACACTAAAATTAACGAGAAAAAGAGAGATTAAAAAAAAAATACTCTACCCACTCTTTAATACAAAAACTAGTTAATTAATTTTAAAAAATTAATAAAATTAAATAAATTAATTAATTATAATTAATATAAAAACTAATTAATTAATTTGAAGAGATTAAAAATAGATAATATAGATTTGTCTTAAAAATTTAAATTTAATTATAATTAATTGATTTATTTAATTTTATTAATTTATCTAAATTATTCTTCTAACCATATATTAATGATAGAGGAGGAGTTTAATACTTTTTCGATGTTTAATATAGGATTTAATTAGGGAGTTTATCTTAATCTTAAATATAAGATATATTTATTATACTTATCAAATTTTTTTCAAACTCATATTGATACTCCTTCAATAATAATTATATAAGAGATAAATGGAGAGAGTTAATAAAAATTATTAGGATATTTTAAAAAAATATATTATATTAACTAATTTATTTAATAGAATTAAATTAATTAAATATGATATATATTAAATATATGAGTTATAAAATATATTATTAAAATTGAACGTGAGATGTTTAAAATACAGTGGTCATGGACACAGAAAATTATAATATAGTACACGATTGGAGAAAGTAGCGTCTGGTTACTTATACGTTATGATGAACATATGAAGTGGTAAGTGAGATGAGCATAGTTAATTGGACAAGTCGGTTCTGTGTATTAATTGCCTCTACCAACAACTACCGAATTCCATTAATGTCTCCTTCTTCTTCATCTTCTTCTTCTTCATTCACAGCCACCATTCCTAGCTACTACTTGCATTCGCATTCATCACCATCCACCTTCTCTCCCATGGATAAGAATATCGTCTCCTCCTCTTCCCTACAATCAAACAACCCTAGCTGGTTCCTTCTGCATGAAACAACATCTCTCTCTCGCTTTCTCTCTCTTCCTTCTTCATATATCCAGTCAAAATCCTCCCCTCACACGTAATTCATTTCTCCTCTTCACGCTTTTCTTGCTCTCCTTTACCCTTTAAATGCCTTCAGATCAATCCTTCTCCTTCTCATTGTTAACTACCCCTCTTCACTAGCTAGGATATTACTTGTAAAAAAGCTCTGAACTTGGAGAGGTTTTTATTGTTACGATGGAGATAGAGGCTAGCAGGGTGGTCGGGAATAATGGGACGACGGCGATGCCGGCGCTAAGTCCTCTCAGCGAGACGCTGTGGAGGGAGACTAAGGCCAACGTCGACTTCGTCGATGTGTCGGCTAGGCTCACCTGGAAGGATCTCACCGTCATGGTCACTCTCGGCAACGGAGAGACCCAGAACGTTCTCGAAGGTCTCACCGGCTACGCCGAGCCCGGCACCTTCACCGCTCTCATGGGTCCGTCCGGCTCCGGCAAATCCACTCTCCTAGACGCCCTCTCTAGCCGTCTCGCTGCTAATGCTTTCCTCTCCGGATCCATCCTCCTCAATGGTCGCAAAGCCAAGCTCTCTTTTGGCACCGCTGTGAGTTTCACTCTCATCAACACCAACATACATACATATATATATATATATATATATATATGTATGTATATGCCTCTGTGTGTTCTTGTTGCTACTGTGTGACTGTTCATCTTCTCATTTCCCTGCTTTATTACTAGAAATCTAGAAAAACAAAAACAATTGAATGAGATTCCAACAATTGAGGAACGGTTTGGTTCAGGATTTGTTTGAGGTTTTAGATTAGATGAGTTTTGACGGTAGGTAGGATGGTGACAAATATGACATTTAACGAACAAGATAATAAATTTTGAATGAAAAGAATGAAGAAATCTGGTATGAGTATTGTTGTTTGTCTCATCGTGCCCTGTATTGGAGGTGTTTTCCGTTTGGAGTAGTAAAAGGGTGTTTGAAATGAAAACGCAGGCATATGTGACGCAAGACGACAACCTCATAGGAACATTGACGGTACGAGAAACCATATCGTACTCGGCTCGTCTGAGGCTACCGGATAAGATGCCATGGTCGGACAAGCGAGCTCTGGTGGAGAGCACAATAATAGCCATGGGGCTTCAGGATTGTGCCGACACAGTGATCGGAAACTGGCATCTCCGGGGAATCAGTGGCGGAGAGAAGAGAAGAGTTAGCATCGCTTTGGAGATCTTGATGAGGCCCAGGTTGCTCTTTCTTGATGAACCTACAAGTGGACTCGACAGGTTCGTTAATTAATCATTTCATGCAGTTGTCTTCTTCTTTAGATTTCTGTATATGATTGGAATATTTGGAGAAAGTTTGCAACTTTCTTTTTTTGTGGATTATGATTCTAATTCAACCGTCTAAACTGTTGTTTGCAGTTTTTTAATTTATCTTTTTCTGAACTTCAAGGTTTGTTGTTTTCTTCTTGAGTTTTCAACTCCCTGTTTTTTTCCCTCTCTCTGTGACTCTAACTTGTTTTATCTGTTTTCCATCTTCAGGGGTCAGAAAAGAAAGTTGATGGAATTTTGTTCTTCCATTTAATTTGCTTGAAATTCTATTGACAGAAAGTGAAATTTTGATTTAAATTTTTAAAAAATGTGAGTGTAAAATTTACTATATATGTATATATATATTTTAGTCCTTTCTTACGTGATAGGATTTTACTTTGAATTATGGATTTGGTGACTGTTGACCGTTAACTAAGATCTCTTAATCCTCTGATTAGTTCTTTGACTTGGCTTTAAGAAAATAATTGTCACATTATAGGATTCTAATCACAACGGTTGCCTCAGTTCAAGTGGCATTTTCTTGAGAGTATCTCTGTCTTTTTATGGTATCCAAGTGATTTTTCACTTTCTAAGTTTTATTTTATTTGTTTTGGGTATCAGTGCTTCGGCTTTCTTTGTGACTCAAACACTACGAGCTCTTGCAAGGGATGGTAGAACAGTGATAGCTTCAATTCACCAACCAAGCAGTGAAGTGTTTGAACTATTTGACCAATTGTACCTTCTTTCTGGCGGCAAAACTGTTTACTTTGGCCAAGCTTCTGAAGCTTACGAGGTATTTTTATACTAATATATTTAAGTATTTCCTTTTCCTCTACATTATTAGTTTCCACAAAAAAATATTGCTTTTTCATATGTATATGACATGCACACGCATATACCTATGTAGTTCTTTGCACAAGCTGGCTTTCCATGCCCTGCATTGAGGAACCCTTCTGATCATTTCCTTAGATGCATCAACTCTGACTTTGACAAAGTCAAGGCCACACTCAAAGGCTCCATGAAACTCAGGGTAAGTAGCAAGGACACATATTTTCTTTCATTATATATATATATATATATATGCTTAGGTTAATTAACATTTGCATTATTATAATTGAATCTGATTTTCTTGTGTCAGTTTGAAGCAAGTGATGATCCTTTGGACAAGATAACTACAGCTGAAGCTATACGGACTCTGATAGGTTATTATCGGACTTCTCAGTACTCTTATGCTGCAACACAGAAAGTGGATGAGATATCGAAAGTGGTGAGTGAGTGAGTTACGTTCAAAGAAATTAAAGCCATTATTATTAATTAGTTTCTGAAGTAATTAAATTGTGACGTGTATATATATATCTAATTTTCTATGATTATGCAGAAAGGAACAGTGCTGGATTCAGGAGGAAGTCAGGCGAGCTTCTTCATGCAGGCATTTACATTAACGAAGAGATCATTCATCAACATGTCAAGGGATTTTGGATATTACTGGCTTCGTCTTGTCATCTACATTGTTGTCACTGTCTGCATCGGAACCATCTATCTCAATGTTGGAACTGGCTACAACTCCATTCTGGTACCTACTTCTATTAAACTTGAGATTTTGGTAAACTATTCAATTGGCTGTGTTTGAATGGTCTCTAAAATCATGGTTTTAGGAAAAACACCCGAACACTCTCATTTGTTTTATCAAAACCATAATTTTGATATAAGCTATTCAAACACGTGTTTTCCACAATCTATTTTTTTGCAAGAAAACTATAGTTTTGTATAAATTAGGAAGAACAATTTCCAATAATAACTTTTTTTCACAAAATTTATTCTACTTAATTATTTTAATCATCTTTCTTAATCAAAGCACACTCTTAAATCATTTATATAAAAAACAAACTTAATATATATCTAATGCTTCCTGTCAAATTGGCTGCGTGTATGAATTGGTCCCCAAAACCATGATTTAATTTTAGAGAGAAAACCTGGCTTTAGGAAAAACAACCATCTCATTTTTTCCCCTAAAAATTATGATTTTGGTATAAGCTACTCAAACACTCTTTTTTCCACAATCTATTTCTTTCTCAAGAAAACTATGATTTTGTACAAGTTATGGATAACAACTTCCAATAATAACTTTTTTCACAAAATTTATTCAATTCAAAAATCATTTTTCCCTCACAAAATCAGTTCTACCTAAAATCTATTATTTTAAATTTAAATCACATTTCTCCAAAAGCTAATTCAAGCACATCTTTACATTATTTTGATAGAAAGATAAACCTAATATTTACATAATTCTTCAAAGTCTAATATGCTTTATACACTCCTTTGGAAGAAACTTGACTGAGTTCTGTGCGATTTACAGGCAAGAGGTTCATGTGCATCGTTTGTGTTTGGGTTTGTGACATTCATGTCAATTGGAGGGTTCCCTTCATTTGTGGAAGACATGAAGGTATTCCAAAGGGAGAGGCTGAATGGTCACTATGGAGTGGTATCGTTTGTGATAAGCAACACATTATCTGCAATGCCGTTTCTGATACTCATAACGTTTCTGTCGGGAACCATTTGTTACTTCATGGTTCGTCTCCACCCTGGCTTCTGGCACTACATCTTCTTCGTCTTGTGCCTCTATGCCAGTGTCACGGTCGTTGAGAGCTTGATGATGGCCATTGCTAGTATTGTCCCCAACTTCCTCATGGGTATCATCATCGGCGCTGGCATTCAGGTATATTTAATGTAGTACGTAGCTCATTCATAAAGATTATAAGGAAATTATTTATTTATAAGAAAATGCCTGTTACTTTAATTAAAAGACAAATTAGATTAAGTTTCTTAGAAGTTATAAATATTATGTCCATTATTATTATCAGTTTTGTAATGTGTCCTTTTTTTTTTTCACATAAGCATTTAGGATTTATTAGGATGGATAAAAGTGGGAAAAAATATGGGGATGGAATATTAGGAATTAAAATTTTCAAAAATTGCAAAAACAAATTCACTACTTTTAGGAATTTTCTCTCTGAATATTTTTCCTTCCTAATTTTCTTCCCATCTAAACATAGGGCTAGAGTCAAAGGCTTATACATGGGAAAAAAATAATACAAGTGGTAGAAAGAATCTGATTGGAACAATGAATGTAATAGTTCTAATTAACTTGACCTAATTAAGTTATATTTTTTTTTCTAAAATACTCTTTTTAATTATTTGTCTTGGAACTATTTATTGATGTAAATCCCCCTAATCATTTATAATCAACAAGGTTTGGAAAAAAATATGAATATGATAGACAAAATAGATTTATGTTTTATATTTAGGATAGGAAGGAGCTTAGAAATTGTCTCATGTGATGTTAATACATAAAATATGAGGAATGTATTTTAAAATTGCAGGGCATATTCATGTTGGTGTCTGGCTACTTTAGGCTCCCACATGACATACCAAAGCCATTCTGGCGCTACCCAATGTCTTATATCAGTTTCCACTTCTGGGCATTACAGGTAAATTAATAAGAGAGAAAAATAGATAGATTAATTAACTTAATTAATAATAATGAGAAAACGTAACGATGAAATGAATCTTTCTTTCAGGGTCAATACCAAAATGATCTGAAAGGGTTGATCTTTGACAACCAGACGCCGGATCTTCCCCAGATTCCAGGGGAGTACATACTGGAGAACGTGTTCCAGATTGATGTAAACAGATCAAAGTGGATTGATTTGATAGTGATATTCAGCATGATCATCATATACAGAATCATCTTCTTCGTAATGATCAAGATCAACGAGGATGTGACTCCATGGGTGAGAGGTTACATTGCCAGGAGATCAATGCAGCAGAAGAGTGCAACACAGAACACCACCATTGCTCCTGATGTTCTCACTCAATCTCCTTCTCTACGAACCTATATCACAAGCCAATCCAGTTCCGGTGCTCAGAAAAGGTAATTAAACTGAACAAGAAGAAGAAGGAGAACAACAACAAACAAGTGTGAATGAATGAAACGATACTGGTGAGGGCCAGTTTTCAAGTAGGGTTAATTAAGCCTATTTTGATTTAACATTATTAATATATTTATACTACTTGATGAGTTTGTCTATGTATGTAGTAGTTGTTAATTTGCATCTTCCCCTGTGGTTCTTCCATTGTGAAGAGGGTGATGAGCTGAAATCATATATTTAAATTACTCTACAAGTTGGCTTAAGCACATTGAGATTCTAACATTTCTCCTTCAAAAAACACTCTAGCTACTCTGAAATTTATTTATTTATTCTTTTCTGAGCGACTTGTTAAAATACTAGTGTATAAAAACTAGAAACTAGGGAGAACTCATATGACAAGAGTGAGTTGAGATATACTAGAAAAGGTTAAGGGTTCAAACACTCTTGAATTTAGCAGTATCTTAGAGGAATCTTTAGGACAGTAATTACTTGCATCTTATCTCTTAGGAATGTGTCAGGCACAACTGTTCATATAAATCTTTTAACTCATATTTTAAATCGTAGTTTACAATATTTGTTTTAAAAAATATGTAAATAAAATTTTCAAAAGCCACCCCAAAAATCATGATGATTCAAATCTAAATTTGATAGCGGTTAAATTGGATGAACTATGGCTTTGATTCACTTATGTGTGCTGTTAAAAGAAGGAGACAAGTTTGATATTTATTTGAGACTGATTTTTTTTTTTGTACTCTTTAGCATTGAACCAATTTTTATTTGCGATTTTTTAAAATTATTTTTGCTCTACGTAAGATGTCTATTTGTATATATTTTGAGGGCCACCAACTACTGTAGGAGGAAAAGAACCCAATTAATTAATTAAGTTCCATTAGAATAGAACGTAGAGGTAATTAACATTTACAAGCACCTAATGGCCACCTGATTACTATAATATTCAATCAACAATCAATTGGCTTCATACTATTACTTTATTCATTGAGCAGTTTTATTTTTTATTTTTTTCATTTCTTTTTCTTTCACTTTCTGTAAATAAATAATATGCGAGATAGTACTATATATATGTGTATAGATGTATATACACACATACATATTTGGAATTAAGTGATTTCACTAACATGAATAGTCAATCATTCTTTTGAATTTGAAGCGAGAGTGATCGTACACCCAATATTCAGATTCTTTACATTCACTATCTTAAATATATTCAGTGTCCTACTTGCGAAAAAACAAGACGATAGGTGAAATAGTAAATAACATCAATACAAAATAAAGAAATGCACACTAATGCAATTAAATTAATAAAACATACTGGTTCTTCAAAGTACTAGGTAGCATCCCACGGGATAAGAGTATAATTTTCGTCTTGTACACATACTATTGGTGAAAAAAACTACTCATACTATATGAAAGCTACCGAACTAATTTAGACTGATCAAAGAAAGTTATAGATAAAATATTTAATTGGAATAAAGTATAATGTTAACACAAGTTGTAGTTACTTAGTACTAATAAACGATTGGATCTTATCTTAACCTTTTGTCGTTGGCGGAAACATTAATGATTTTTTGGTGTCAGTCATTTCGACGCTTTATTGATTAAGTAACATGGGACCAATAGGGGAAATTGATAAAATTGAGGATTTTTATACACTAAACGATGAAAATGATCGTCACTGAAATTTATTACACACAGCTAGACATTAATTAAAACACAATTAGTGCACAATGGTAGATAAAACAGAAAAGACGAACCCTAAACAGCTACTTTGATCGTGAAAACATACCAAACACTGGATTAATAGTAGTAAAACCTGCATCTATAGCTAGATTATGCCCACTTACGTACTTGGATTCATCACTAGCCAAGAACAACGCTGCTTCAGCAACATCTTCTTCTCGCAGATATATCCCTTCGAGATTGGAATATACCCTTGAGCACCCCTCTTCATCTAGTTTAAAAAACCCTTTTGCAAATTCGTTTGCAACAAAATATGGAGACAAACCGTTCACTCGTATCCCATATTTCCCAAGTTCAGCAGCCACATTCTTTGTGAGACCCACCAAGCCATGCTTAGAACTCGTGTAAGCATGTGATGCAACCCCTCCTACACTTGAACAAACACTTCCCACATTTATAATGCTTCCTTTTCTTTCTGGAATCATCACTTTTGCGGCATGCTTTGTGCATAAGAAAGGACCCGTTAGGTTCACACTAAGAACACGTTCAAATTCGCTGACTTCATTGTCAACAATGCTTGGCATAGCTTCATCTATTAAGACAGCATTGTTGACCATTATGTCAAGCTTTTGATGCTTAGAAATCACAGTTTTTATGGCAGTTTCAACATCGGATTCTTTTGTCACGTCACAGTGCACATATGAAGCATACTCTAATCCAATATCGTTGCATATTGCTTGCCCTTGTTCGTCTCGAATGTCTGCAATTATTACTTTTGCACCATGTCTTGTGAAGAGCCTTGCCATGCTTGCTCCTATTCCCCTGGCCCCACCAGTGATCAATGCTACCTTTCCTTGTAATCTGCAGAAATATGCAAGAGGCCAATGGACAATTAACTTCACACACAAGTCTCTCTCTCTCCCTCCCTCCCTCTCCGTCTCCCTCTGTCTCCCCCTCTCTCTGTCTATTATGAGTCATACATTAGGGAGTCTTATAAGTGACGTGTGCTTTCTAAGTTCAAGGGCTTTCCTCCAAGTAGGCTAGTCTTTGGATAAGAGAACCTGATGACCTCAAAAATGGCCAACCACAGAGGGTCTAATCGCCAGGAAGCCAAGTGAAATGTTGTTATGTAGATTGGTGGGGAAATTGGCACCCCCCGCTCCCCCCACAAACTAGTATTTTAGGACTGGGCTATCTTTTTTACTTATGTTCATAAAACAAACACACAAAGCCCACTTGTTTATGCTACAAAAAAAATACTCGAAAGTAATATTGAATTAGAGAGGTTGCAACACTATATAGAAGGAATCCAAATCTTTTACGTTCACACAGTGATCAGAGATCTTTTGGTTTGCATATAATTTCGTGCAAGATGACTAGATAGGAATTTTATTTTGTCTTCTGCTTTGTTATAATCGTTATAGTGTTCAATAAATAAACAAACACTCTCAATAGTTAAAAGCCAAGGGAGAATTATATTGTTCTACTTAATGCTATATCGTATGATGAATCAGAAAAGAAAACAGATACACAATAGAGATATATGTGTGTTTACCTTGTTGCCTCTAGAGCGACCTGTGGAAGAGTTGCCATATCTACGAGAAATTACAGATTCAGTATTGATAATTAATAGCTTCAAAAGGACTCTGAAATCTTGAAAGATGAAACTATATTATGAAAACTTCCCTAGCTTGAATAAATATTTATACTCAATCATCTTAAGGTTAAATTTTGCATTATCTTCGAGGAATCTTCCTCATATGTTCTCTTCACAAGGTCGGTACATTGTTTGGTTCGAAGAATCTTCGCTGGTTCTTTGAATTTGTTTTAAGCAAATTGTCAGAAATTTTCGGCAATATAACACATGGGTTATATGGCACTTTGACTTTTGTATTCATTTTAATTTAATTCCTTGTTTTACTTTGTTTTATTTAACCTTGGACGATCTTATCAATCTGATCACAACCTTATCCATACGTGTGTAGTTTGGGTTGGATATTGTTTCCACTGATTATTTAAAATTAATCTTATTGTAGATTAGTTAATCTTACATTTTATTGTCTTGCTTGATGATGGGCCATCATTAAGTTTAGATTTAGCGCTTGTTTGGATTTTTTTATGATAAACATGTTCATACAAATCGAGATAAAACTCTTATCACATATACTTACTTCACATACTCTAAAATCCCAATTGAAAAGTCAGATTGAGGCTTCAAATAGCCAATCCAAACAAGCACTTTGGGATCTAGGGTTCATCTTGAAAAATAAAGTCCTAAATGAAAGATTAGGTAAAGTGGGATTGACAATTTGCTACTAGAGTGTGTTGGGCTTCATAGCACCTTGAAAAATCATGTGAGATTTTGTATAAATAATTTAAGGTATGGTTATAATTGATTTGAAAATTATAACTGCTTAGACTTTATATTAACCAACTAAAATCGAATATAAGTAATTAGGTGGAGATAAAATCTAACATATATATATGAATAAGGGGAGTAGATTAAAAGCGTAGGTCACCTCGTCGATACTATTTTTGTTTATTGAAGACATTTATTTGTTGATTTTGTCATTGGAGAACGTCAATATATAAGACTACCAAAATACGAAAATTCTAAAATATTCCATTAAAATTTCTCAATTCCTTAAGAGAAATTATTCTGAAAATAAGTTTGTTTATCAAATGACCTAATTTCTCTCATGTAAGGGAATAGAGAATTTTATGATAAGGGAGACGGTCAAGATGGGATTTGATCTCATCATATGTTGATTCCTAATAAAGTTTATATGATTATTAGATCGCTAAACTTCATAGTTATATGACCATTGGGTTCCCAAAAGGTCATATGCAACGTTGTTAAAAATTGCAACTCAGGGCAATGAACAAAAGGATAATGACGCAAATGGTGACATCAGATGATAACCTAGCAATAACACATGGCAGGCAATTTGATCTTCCTTATTATATTTCCTTTTATTTTTCAATTCAGTCATACATAAGATGATTTCTTTTAATATTGCCCTCAAGCAACACTATTATATATAAGATTATTTACAAGGTCATCGCAGTCAACTTTTTATATGCTTAATTGTTGGCGTGATTGAGTGACATAACTTGGATAAATAATGCCAAAAAAATATTTAAAAATATGAAAGTAAATAAGCCAAAACCTTGGTTAGATATTTAATAATAGAATATGCAACTTCGTGAATAATTATTATTTCATTGATAAAAGTAAAATCTTATGATTTCGCATACGTGTGAACTCATAGGTGCGAATTATTCCTCATATGTACGTATGATACTAAGAGAAATACGTCTAATTAATTTCTTATAATAAATAACACGCACATGAAATGAAACGTTGTTAAAAATTGCAACTCGGTGTTTACTTTAAAATATTTAAACAATACAATGATGGTGACATCAGAAGGTGATTGTGCCAGAACACAATAAGGGCGGCTATTTGATAGATCTTCCTTATTTAATTCATTCATACCTAGGATGCTTTTTCTTTTCAATAGTGGCATCAACCAACACTATTATATAGCATATAAGATCATTTACAAATGTAAGACCAATGTCATTACATTTTGTTGACCAAAAAAATGGCATTAATATTAATCGAAGTATAATTTGGCTTCCATTAAAAACGTTTATCATACAAATGAGTTTTCCTAAAAGATATATTTAAACATCATTATAATGGTTTTTCCCATTATTTCTATCTTAAAAGTAAGATGTCGTTTACTTCATATAATATTTAACTTCATGATATTTATTATTTCATTAATAAAAGTAAAATCTTATGTTTTCACATTACGAGCCTACTTTATAAACTCATCAATTTGACCAGCTTATTCATACATGTGAACTTAATTCGTTTTGGGGTTAGATAGATATTGTTTCCACTGATTGTTATTTAAAATTAATCTTAGTTTGGGCTGCTTTCATTTTATTGGCATCCTTGATGATTGGTCATCATTAAGATTAGATAAAACTTGGGTTTCAATTCAACTTGCTCCGATCCATTTAATCAAATCAAATTATAGCTCTTGTTGGCAAAAAAAAAAAAAAATAGAGCTAAACTTGCTCAGTTTGAAGGCCTTATATATATATATATATGCATACATATATATATAGGTCTGAATTAATCCACATATATCACGTATATATATTAAAATAAATATGTCTAATTTCTTATAATAACACCTCAAAATACGAAACGTTTAAAATTGCAACTCAGGGCAATGAACAAAAGGCTACTGACGCAACAATGGTGACGTCAGAAGATGTCTGAGCAATAACACATGGCAGGCAATTTGATCTTCCTTATTATTCCTTCCTTTTCTAATTCATTCATACGTAAGATGATTTCTTTTAATATTGCCTTCAAAATAAGATCATTTACAAAGTCATCACAGCCAACTTTCCATATGCTTAATTGTTGGCGTGATTGAATTACATAACTTGTATAAATAATGCCTATAAGCGATAATGCCAAAAAAATAATTTAAAAATTATGAAAGCATATAAGCCAAAACCTTGGTTGTTGTCATCAGTAATTGGGATTAAGAAGTGTTTAATTAACCTCTTAAACAGTGGGCAAATAAGGGCAAGGGGATAAAATAAGGAAGAAAAAAACGTGGGCCAATTAATTGAAACCAACAATTCTCATTCGTTTCTAGATCCATTGAAAGTATTTGGTTCAATTGTTACATAGCATTGAAATTCTAATCGTCAGAAAAATTTAACTTTAAAAACTTAAAAAATATAATGAAAGTGACATCAGAAGACGATTGTGCCAGAACATAATATGATGGAAGAGTTTTTTTTTTTTTTTATGGAAGGGTAAGTGAAAATGTAATTATATTAGAAATAAGTTTTAAAAGTGTATTTATATTTTTTTATAACTTAAAAAATGTTAAAATTATCTAAAAATTTTGTAACTTAGGATAAAATAGTCTAAAATATTTCATTTCCTCTCCTCTCATTTCATTTTTCAATTTTTTTATATAACTAAAATATTTTAAAATATTAGAAGTATAAGTAGAAGAGACATCTATTATACTAAATAAAAAAAATAATTGATTTTATTTCTATTTCTACTTCCATACTACTCAACATACCTTAAAGGGGCTATTTGATAGATCTTCCTTATTTAATTTATTCATACCTAGGATGCCTTTTCTTTTCAATAGAGGCCTCAACCACATTATTATATAGTATACAAGATAATTTACAATGGTAAAACCAATGCCATTATTACATTTTGTACGGTTCATATTTAATTTTTTTTAATTTTATTTTAAAAAATATTTTAATGAGCAGCGAATCTAAAATAAAGATAATATCTTAACTATAAGTTTTTCCCAAAAAGTATTTTTTTAATTTAAAAAGGATTAGTTAAGAATTTTAAATCTAATAATTAAACCGTTAAAACTGTATTTGAATAGTAAATATCTCACCATAAGAACAAGGAAACCGCGTCCCCCTCTCATATGGCATCACAAATTCTGTCATTTATTTGTGTGATTTGATTAGTGGGATCCCCCAAAGCTGGAGCTAGTTAGTGAAGAAATGGTAAATCAGTACTCCGGAGAGGTTGACGATGAGAATTGGGAGTGCCTGCGACTTCCTCATAGATCAAGCACACCCAGCAAGCTGTAGATTTATTGAAGCTCATTATCGCAATACTTGTGGCATCCAAAATCAAGAGCTTTTTGTCTGGAAAAAAAATGATCTTTTTATTGTCGACCACTTTCAGTGAATTGTAATGTAATAAAATAAATTAGACAATGTCAATGATTTGGTTCTTAAAGCCATCGAGTACATGTTGTTTTCTCCATGAACAGTGAAAGCCGGCAATGAACAGTGATATAAACAGTAAATGAACAGTAATATCTGATTTAATTAATATTTTTATCTTATATCCTTTTTAATAATTTACCAATCACAAAAACCCTTCTACTAATAACAATTCAAATATTCATTTATTCAAAATTATTTTTTTATAAATTTTTCTCTAATTTTTTTTCTCTAAAAGCTATCTAAATTTTTTTTTTATAAATCCATTTTTAAAAATCTATCCAAATAACTCCAATAACTATAACTATATATATATATATATATAGAGGTCAGGTATATATATTAAAATAAATATGTCTAATTTCTTATAATAACACCTCAAAATACGAAACGTTAAAAATTGCAACTCAGTGCAATGAACTAAAGGAAAATGACGCAACAATGGTGACCTCAGAAGATGTCTGAACAATAACACATGGCAGGCAATTTGATCTTCCTTATTATGCCTTCCTTTTCTAATTCATTCGTACATAAGATGATTTCTTTTAATATTGCCTTCAAAATAAGACCATTTACAAAGTCATCACAGCCAACTTTCTATATACTTAATTGTTGGCGTGATTGAATTACATAACTTGTATAAATAATGCCTATAAGCGATAATGCCAAAAAAATAATTTAAAAATTATGAAAGCATATAAGCCAAAACCTTGGTTGTTGTCATCAGTAATTGGGATTAAGAAGTTTTTAATTAACCTCTTAAACAGTGGGCAAATAAGGGCAAGGGGATAAAATAAGGAAAAACAAAACGTGGGCCAATTAATTGAAACCAACAATTCTCATTCGTTTTCTAGATCCATTGAAAATATTTGGTTCAATTGTTAAATAGCATTGAACTTCTAATGGTCAGAAAAATTTAACTTTAAAAACTTAAAAAATATAATGAAAGTGGCATCAGAAGATGATTGTGCCAGAATATAATATGATGGAAGAGTTTTTTTTATGGAAGGGTAAGTCAAAATATAATTATGTTAGAAATAAGTTTTAAAAATATATTTATATTTTTTTATAACTTAAGAAATATTAAAATTATCCATAAATTTTATAATTTAGGATAAAATAGTTTAAAATATTTCACTCTCTTTTCTCCCATTTCATTTTTTAATTTTTTTATAGAATTAAAATGCCTTAAAATATTATTGAAAGTAAAAGTAAAAGAGACATCTATTATATTCAATAAAAAAATACTTAATTTCAATTATACTTTTACTTACATGCTACTCAACATACCCTAAAGGGGCTATTTGATAGATCTTCCTTATTTAATTCATTCATACCTAGGATGCCTTTTCTTTTCAATAGTGGCCTCAACCAACATTATTATATAGTATACAAGATAATTTACAATGGTAAAGCCAATGTCATCATTACATTTTGTTGACAAAAAAAAAATGGCATTACGATTCGCTCATTTCTTAGACACATCTTTATTTTGTTAAACTATTAATCGAAGTATAATTTGGCTTCCATTAAAAACGTTTAACCTACAAATGAATTTTCCTAAAAGATATATTTATACATCATTATAATGGTTTTCCCCATTATTTCTATCTCAAAAGTAAGATGTCGTGACATTTGATGGCCTTATTCATATATGATACTAAAAGAAATATGTCTAATTTCTTATAATAAATAACACTCACATGAAACGTTGTTAAAAATTGCAACTCGGTCTCTTAAAAATTTAAACAATGGTGACATCAAAAGATGCTTGAACCATTAACACAGAAATTGATTTAAATGAAAAGGGTTTTAACTACTTAAGTATTTAGTCTTGTGTTTGAATTTATGTGAATGTAAAAGACGCTTTTGGGAGTACTACCCTTAATTGGATTCTATAACGTTCAAATATAATCTAGTCAGATATCTATATCAATTTATATATATATATATATATATATATATCATGAACATTGTTTTCCCATTATTTCTATCTTAAGTGAGTAGGGTTTCATGACAATATTTGATGGTTAAATTTAATTTCGAACACTGTCAAATTCATCACAATCAAATTTTCATATGCTTAATTGTCGGCCTGATTAAATAAAATAACGTACATAAATAATGCCTATAAGGCAACAAGAAACAATGAACAGTTTATTTTAAACTATTATGTCCCGTTCAAAAAAATATTTAAAAACTATAAAAGCATATAAGCTAACGTAAATAGATCCCAACGTAAAGCACTTCCTCAACATTATATATAGATCCCAACCATATTATTGCTTGTACTGATAGAGTTCTCCACTTTCTCCCTTTTCACTCTTGATTGAGAATTTGTGAGTCATCAAGTTTCTGAAATATGGCTTTGACTCTAAACTTTGAGAGAGAAACAGACCAGGTAGCAATTTCTTTGATTTTTTTGTTGTTGATAAACTTATGATCTCTGTCGCTTCTATATATTTTCCCTTCTTTCTACATACCCATAAATATGCATTTTAATTAATTACATGATCGAAATTCTTACCTACTTCATCCTTTGACTATAAATTAAAGGAAAATACTTAGATCAAATTTCTTGCATCTACTACATCAAGTTTTCCAATCACACATAATCACGTGTCCTATTTTTTTCATTTGAATTTATATCTTAATGGATATAAGAAATTTAATCTAAGTATTTTCCTAAATTAAACCCTCATATTTGTACGAATCCTCCGCAAGCACCTACTTTTGTATTTTCATTTCCTTCAGTTGTGATACGAAAAGACTGTTATATATGCACGAGATATTTTGATAATTTTTAATAAATATTTTTTTAAATAGAATACTAGAATAGGTTAGATAATATGTTGATCTTATCATATATTTACTAGAGTTTGATACTTTTTTTGTGGCGTAGGTACTTTTCGCAGGAAATTATTGTGTGAAGGAAGTGATACTAAACAGGCCTCATAGGCTGAATAGTCTCAATCACGAAATGGTTAGTCAAAATAGCAAACGATTTACTTATATTGTCACGAACATATAAAGAAATTTAGAAGACTATTTCAATTTTCTATTCAAGATTGACATTAATTAAAAAAGGTTCCCAACTTTCCATAAGAATGTGTCAAATTTTCAACAATAAAAAGACCAAGTTGGTAGAATCAAATTGGAGAACACTAAATAATTTATATTTTATTAATTCGTATATTAATCAATGACTTGTCTCTTTGTTTTTGCAGGTAAGTCAGATGAAGGAGAGATTGGCTTTGTATGAGAATGATCCATCCGTAAAACTAATTATTTTAAAGGTAATAAGCGAGCACTTGAAAGTTTCTCGCCCTTAATCTTTCATTATTCAAATTTAAATAACTCTCCAAGTGGGGTTTATGAATCTCAAACGTTGTAATTAAATAACATACATAGACTTTTCTTATATAATTAAATTATATTCTTAATATCGTATCGATGTCTCATGTCTATATTAAATTAAAAGTTGTAATTATATATAAAGCATTCCTATTCTATTTTAATACAGGCTAATGGAAAAGCTTTCTGTGCTGGTGGTGATGTGATATCAGTAATTACTTCTTCAATTGCAGGTCGGTACAGCGTTTGAATTCACCTTGTTTTTTCATATTGCATGAATGTTACAATTAGTGTTACTATTATAATTAATAATAGTGTGACATCTCATACATAAATTCCATGCTTAAAATAATGGTGATTGTAAATAGGACACTGGACTTATCCAGCAAGCTTCTACAAGAAACAACTTACATTAGACCATTTGATAGCAACCTACAAGAAGCCAGTGGTGAGCTTTGCTAGCAAGTCCCAGATTATATATTTTAATTTCTAATTAAGTTATAATAATATCAAAGACAAATTGAATTGTTTAATGAATAATATGAAGGTGTGCCTCATTAATGGAGTGGTGATGGGAGGAGGTGCCGGTCTATCCATGAATACAACTTTTAGAGTTGTCACTGAAAGAACTGTATGTTTCATATTTTGTTGTTCTCTTTTAATAAAAGTTATACTATTCATAATTTCTTTTGAACGGTAACTAGTTATAGTAATATGGATTTTTATATTGATCGCAATTTATTGTGATCATTAGACTAATGTGTTATCATTCATATAATTAATGAATAGGTGTTTGCAATGCCAGAAGCATCTATAGGACTCTTTCCAGACGTGGGTGCTTCATACTTTCTCTCAAGACTTCCCGGCTATTTTGGTAATATTCTAATGTATCTTTCTGTCTGTTGTTACATTATGAGCATTCAATTTTGACAATTCCATATAGAAAATAATTCTAAAAGCAAAACTGAACAAGCAAAAAATACGAGATCGTTCCATATATATTATATAATTTTTGTCATTCTTATTCTACAATTTATATGACATACATATATATACATATAGGGGAGTACCTAGGGTTGACAGGAAGGCGTTTGAATGGAGCAGAAATGGTTAAATGTGGCCTAGCCACTCATTTTGTCCCTTCCAAGGTATACACATATATAACATTAAATATATGAAACTATAATGATGTGACATTACATATTATTAACTAGAAAAATTCACATCACTTTAATTTCCTCTGTGCGACAGAAGCTAAATTTGCTGGAAAATGCCCTACTATCTGTGAGAACTTCAGATATTTCAACAATTACTGCATTAATTGATAAATTTACTGATATAACTTATCTTAAGGAAGACAGCCCCTTGAAGAGGTAATTTGTACGGTTATATGTTTCTTAATATCACACGTGCTTTTCTCATATGGCTTAAGACACAATGATTACAATAAAAATTATTGTGACAAATGAAACAGAATGGACACAATCAACAAATGCTTCTCAAAAGGAACTGTTGAGGAAATTGTTCTATCCTTGGTAAGCATATATATAGTTGAATTCGCTGTTCATTTTTCAATCTTAGTAAAAACAAATAATAATCCAAAATCAGGATTTCATAGACAAGAATATATTGATTGAATAATGACATAATTTTCGTAGGATCACGAAATGAAAATTGATGGAGCAGATAAGTGGATTACAGGTGCATTAAATTACATGCGTGCATCTAGTCCTACAAGCCTCAAGATATGGCTTAGATCAGTAAGTATACTAGCATATGCGAAGATAGTGCATAAATTATTAGAAATTAATGAAATGAATTAAATTGACTTGAATAAACGTGATTAGGTGAGAGAAGGCAGAGTACAAAGCACTGAACAATGCCTTTCACGAGATTACAATATTGCCTCCCATTTCTTCCGAAGAATTGTCACCAACGATTTCTACGAGGTCCGCATTGAACAAAATTACATATTATTTTATTAAAACCTGCTGATAGATCTTCAACTAGCTTTAATTTTCTTGTTCTTCGTTTATAAGACTTTGTGCTTTTAATTTGCACTTAACAGGGTTCAAGGGCTAAGCTATTTGATAAAGACAACAAACCTATGGTATGACATCTCATCGCTCCATCTCTCTTTAATGTACGGTAGGGGTATGCATGGGCAGGGCTGGGCAGGGCAGCCTCCCTGCCCCGGTGCCCTGCCCGAAAAAGGTCTGGGCTGCATTTTGCAGCCCGATGCCCGGCCCGGCCCGGTAAAAGCCCTAACTATTTCGGGCTGGGCATGGGCGGGCTGGGCATGCCCAAATTGTGATGTTCTGCTCATCTTGTGAGAAAAAAATCTGCAATCATGAACTTATAAAATAATATCATATTTATATCTTCAATAGTTAAATAATATCTATAATTCACTAAGAATAAAGTAACAAAAAGATAGTAATTAAAATCTTAAAATCTATTGCATATATAAAAAAAAATATTGAAATATGTAGAGGTCAGATATTTGTAACGTTATTATAATACCAATAATCGAATACTTAACAAGTAAAGCAGAGGACCAACTTTGGTATCTATATAAATATAAGAGTTATATTTAATATTTTAAAAATGAGTAAGGAGAGTTGCTAACTAAAGTAAAAAGTGTAAAATTACAAATAGAATAAGTTAAGAAAAGAAATAAGAATTAAAAAAAATAAAAAATAATGAATATATATATGGCCGGGCCAAATGGGCAGGGCATCATACCCTGCTCGGTGCCCGGCCCGGCCCAAAATTTGGCCCGGCCCGACCCTGCCCAAATATATTATGGGCATTTTTTTTAGGGCCGGGCCGGGCGATTTTTTACCGGGCTCGGGCGGGCGGACCGGGCCACCGGGCACTGTGAACACCCCTAATGTACGGTTCATATTTAATTTTTTTAATTTTATTTAAAAAAATATTTTAATGAGCAGCGAATCTAAACTAAAGATAATATCTTAACTATAAGTTTTTCCCAAAAAGTATTTTTTTAATTTAAAAAGGATTAGTTAAGAATTTTAAATCTAATAATTAAACCGTTAAAACTGTATTTGAATAGTAAATATCTCACCATAAGAACAAGGAAACCGCGTCCCCCTCTCATATGGCATCACAAATTCTGTCATTTATTTGTGTGATTTGATTAGTGGGATCCCCCAAAGCTGGAGCTAGTTAGTGAAGAAATGGTAAATCAGTACTCCGGAGAGGTTGACGATGAGAATTGGGAGTGCCTGCGACTTCCTCATAGATCAAGCACACCCAGCAAGCTGTAGATTTATTGAAGCTCATTATTGCAATACTTGTGGCATCCAAAATCAAGAGCTTTTTGTCTGGAAAAAAAATGATCTTTTTATTGTCGACCACTTTCAGTGAATTGTAATGTAATAAAATAAATTAGACAATGTCAATGATTTGGTTCTTAAAGCCATCGAGTGCATGTTGTTTCCTCCATGAAAATTATGTAATTACTTCCTCATATTCTAAATATAAAAGTTAGATAATAACTCTTACTCTCAGTTTGAAAGCCTTATATGTACACACACACACACACACACACACACACATATATATATATATAGGTCACGTATATATATTAAAATAAATATGTATAATTTCTTATAATAACACCTCAAAATACGAAACGTTAAAAATTGCAACTCAGTGCAATGAACAAAAGGAAAATGACGCAACAATGGTGACGTCAGAAGATGTCTCAGCAATAACACATGGCAGGCAATTTGATCTTCCTTAGTATTCCTTCCTTTTCTAATTCATTCATACATAAGATGATTTCTTTTAATATTGCCTTCAAAATAAGATCATTTACAAAGTCATCACAGCCAACTTTCCATATGCTTAATTGTTGGCGTGATTGAATTACATAACTTGTATAAATAATGCCTATAAGCGATAATGCCAAAAAAATAATTTAAAATTTATGAAAGCATATAAGCCAAAACCTTGGTTGTTGCCATCAATAATTAGGGTTAAGAAGTTTTTAATTAACGTCTTAAACAGTGAGCAAATAGGGCAAGGGGATAAAATAAGGAAAAACAAAACGTGGGCCAATTAATTGAAACCAACAATTCTCATTCGTTTTCCAGATGCCTTGAAAGTATTTGGTTCAATTGTTAAATAGCATTGAACTGCTATTCGTCAGAAAAAAGTTAACTTTAAAAACTTAAACAATATAATGAAATTGACATCAGAAGATGATTGTGCCAATACAGTATACAATAGGATGGAAGGTTTTTTTACAAAGTGTAAGTGAAAATATAATTATATTAGAAATGAGTATAGAATTTATGCATATTTTTTTATAATTTAAGGTAAAATAATCTAAAATATTTTTTGAAATGTTAAAGTTATCCAACCTAAAACTCGTGGAGTGTGAAGCCCGTGGAGTGTTATATCTAAAATATTAAGATATAAAATATTTTTTATATCTTAATATTTAAATATTAGAATGTGAAGCCCGTCGAGTGTTATAATACCATAACAAATATTTAGTTAAAGTTAAGAGTTTTAAAATATATTTTAGGCATAAAAGGCACCATATAAAAGAAGATAAAAACAAACCAGTTTCTTCTAATTGAAGATTTATATTTGGAAGCAACATCTTGCTCATTGCTCAATTCGGTCTCCAAGAATGTTTCTCTTTGGAATAACAACCTGTGTTCATATAGAAGATTTGAGAGCATCACAAAGCTTGAGCCCTTCCTTTTGTGAGAAATTTGGGAACTCTCATGGATCAGCCCACAAGAATTTATAGTTTATTTTTCAAGTTTTATTTAATTGATAAGTTAATAAAGAATTAACTTATTATCGATAAGAACATAAATTCAAATTTTATTGTTAATATAAATATTTTATTGACGAGTAATCTTTAAATATATCTGTAAGTATTAATTGAGATTAGAGACATATTCTAGCCTTAATAAATCCCGTAGATTTAACTCATCATCTAAATTTTTTAATACCAAAAGAAACAAAATTGATCTTACTAAATAAAATCAATTGTATGAATCAAATGACATCCCAATTTTTTGAATAAATTATTAATTAAAATAGTAAAATAGTCTAAGTTTCTCTCATTTTATTTCCTAACTTTTTTTATGAAACCAAAATGCCCCAAAATATTAGAAATGAAAAAGACTCATATTATACCAAATAAAAAAATTATTTAATTTTATTTATACTTCTACTTCTATGCTATACTAAACATGCCATATAAAGATGGCTATTTGATAGATCTTCCTTATTTAATTCATTCATACCTAGGATTCTTTTTCTTTTTAATAGTGGCCTCAACTAACATTAATATATAAGATCATTTACAAATGTAAGACCAATGTCGTTACATTTTGTTAACCAAAAAAATGGCATTACAATTCGCACTTCTTAGACACATCTTTATTTTGTTAAACTATTAACCGAAGTATAGTTTGGCTTCCATTAAAAACGTTTATCCTACAAATGAATTTTCCTAAAAGATGTATTTATACCTCATTATACTGGTTTTCCCCATTATTTCTATCTGAAAAGTAAGATGTCGTGACATTTGATGGCCTTACTCATATATGATCTAAGAGAAATATGTCTAATTTCTTATAATAAATAACACTCACATGAACGTTGTTGAAGATTGCAACTCGGTTTCTTAAAAATTTAAACAATGGTGACATCAAATGATGCTTGAACCACCAACACATAAATTGATCTAAATAGAAGAGGCTTTGAGTGCTTAAGTACTTGCTCTCAATTTTAAATTCGTGTGAATGTAAAATACATTTTTTAGAAAAATTACCCACAATTAAGTACGATAATACTCAAATATGAAAATTGTTTTCCCATTATTTCTATCTTAAGTACGATTTCATGACAATAATGGATGGTTAAATTTAATTTCGAACACTGTCAAATTCATCACAATCAAATTTTCATATGCTTAATTGATGGCCTGATTAAATAATATAACGTATATAAATAATGCCTATAAGGCAATAAGAAACAAGGAACAGTTTATTCGAAATGATTATGTCCTGTTCAAAAAAATATTTAAAAATTATATGAAAGCATATAAGCCAAAACCTGGATTGTTGGCACCAATAATTGACATCAGAAGTTTAGCCAACGTAAAAAGCATTTTCCCAAATCACTTTCTCAACATTACACACACACATATCCCAACCATATTATTACTTGTAATGGTAGAGTTCTTCACTTTCTCCTTTTTCACTCTTAATTGAGAATTTGTGAGTCTTCAAGTTTCTGAAATATATGGCTTTGACTTTAAACTTTGTGAGAGAAACAGACCAGGTATCAATTTCTTCCTTTGATATTTTTTTTTATAAGCTTCTAATCGCTGTCGCTTCTATATATTTTCCCCTTCTTTTTACATACCCATAAATACACTATTTTAATTAATTACATGATCGAAATTCATCCCTACTTCATCCTTTGACTATAAATTGTTTTTTTTAAATACTTACAGCAAATTTTTGTTATCTACTATATCAAATTCTCTAGTCATACATAACCATGTGTCCTATTTTTTTATGTGAATTTATATCTTAATAAATATAAAAAATTTGATCTAAATATTGTCCCAAATTAAACCCTCACATTTGTACGAATCCCTCCGCAAGCACCTACTTTTGTATTTTCATTTCCTTCAGTTGTGATATGAAAAGACTGTTAAGCCCGAGATATTTTGATATTTTTTAATATTTTTAAATAGAATGCTAGAATAGGCTAGATAAGATGTTGGTCTCATCATATATTTACAAAATCGGGGGATTTGGGGAAAAATTAATTTTTTATTTTATTTTAACTATTATATCTATAATATTTTTAAAATACTTTTTTCACATATCACAAGTGTCTATATAAAAAAATTTCTCTCTTCCCTTCTTAAATTAGATAACATAACATTAAAATCTCTCATTTGTCTTTTCCCAAACACATCTTAAGGGAATTGAATTTGAATTTTGACCTAATATTAATGCTTTGTTTGGATAGGAATAAAAGTTGAGAGAAAAGAAAATAGGAAGAAAGAGAGAAGATAGAGAGAAAAGAAAATTGGAAAAAAGATGTTATCACCTCTCATATTTAATTAGATGAGAGAAAATAGGCAAATAATTGAATGACTGAAAAGCCCTTACACATGTAAAACTATATCATGCTAACCATCAAATTAAATATCACAAAGGAAAAGTCATATCAACAATATCATCAAATAATTTAAACTAAATTATTTGATAAAAATAAGTCCATGTTATTATATTTTAAAACCAAATATGTTTTATGCCACAAAAAATATAATTTGGAGAAAAATATAATTTATCAAGGAAAAAATAAAAAAGGTCATAATCTTTTGAAATTAAATATAATAAAAATAAATAAATAAATTATATTATTATTCAATATTACTAATAAATACTAAAAATATATATAAAAATACAATGATTACGAGGAGTGCAAACGGTGAACTCTCTCCTCATCTTCTCTCTATACATGTAAAGAGAAGAGTTGAGTTGGAGAGAAAATGAGCTAGAATATACATCTCATTTTCTCCTTAACTTTTCTTTCAAAATATTTTTTTTCTTCAATCATTTTCTCTCCAAAAACAAGGGTAAAAGGAAAGGAAGGGGGCGGCGTTGTTTCCCCCCCCCCTTAACTATTCACTCATCTTCCTCAACGAACCAGAGGCGGACTTTCACACTGTTTTTCAATCTTCTTCCTGAGCAACCATTGAGGGGGGACAAGAGGACGAGAACTCTGTCTTCGGAGCTTTTGATTTCTTCTCTTCTTTGTCAACGGAAACTGCAAGGAAGGAAGTGAAGAGAAAGTTGCTGCTATTAGAAAAAGGGAACTCGACTACGAAGAAGGAGAAGAAAATGGTAAGGTTGTTTTCTTTGTCACGGGCCGACAGGAGGGCTGGCGTCCTTCGTGTAGATCTGCCCCTGGATGCTGATGTGATATTAGTAATTATTAATTAAATTATTGAATTAAATAAATAAATTTTGAAGAACTATAGTTTGAATAAAAAAATCAAAAAAATTAATTGAAACATGATATTAATGTAGGAATTATGTTTTTTAAATAGTACTTTATGCAATTTTTATTATAAGTACATAATAACAATTTTATGTAAATTAATAAAATTAATTATAATTACTTATTTATTGTAAAATATTAAAATTATCTTAAAAAAAGTATCAATTAGAGGAGGTTGATTAATTAGTTAGAGATTTTTATAATTAGTTAAATATATTAATTGAAAAAATATTTTAAATAAAGCATGTTATATTATAAAATATATAAAATAATAATCTTAATTAAATCTATTCAAATCCAAAATAAGTCATACACTTTTAATAAATTTTTAATCATGTCAAGAGGATTCAATGAGGATTTATGAATATTGTTAAAAGACTAAAATACCCCTAAAGTTAAAAACAGTTTTATTAAAATCCCAATCTGAGGTCCAAAAGACAAGTTTCAAGGAAACACAAGTATCCTCTGTTCCATCCAGAGGCGAAGCCAAAGAAAATTTCACTCCTTCTAGTCATCGTGGAGACGAGAAGTATTTGGCCAAAGGGGAATTCTCAATCACTAAACCACCTGATCTACGGCTAAATCATCCTCGATTGGACAGTGACGTAGGACGATTACAGTGCCTTTGTGGGCTCAATGTGTGCTCAAGATCTGTTGGATGACCCCAATTTCGTGCTGGAAACAGGGACGACCAGATAATCTCGTCTTTCTTACCATTGGTTTCGTTTTGAGATGATTTTGGCAAGTTGGAACCGTAGGGGAGCAGGAAGATGTGCTTTCCCGATTTTAGTTGATGATATTATCAGAAAGATCCATGTATACTCTAATTCATTGGAAGCGTTGAACATGTTTTTGAGAGATAGTGGGGTTAATCACCCTCTACAGGTGGAGATTGAAGATACTAGGAACCTCATTTATGGAGATTGGTCGCTTGTGTTTCGTTTTTCTTTTTTTTACCAAAGATGCTTGTGTTTCGTTTGAACCTTGTTCTTTTTGGCTTCGGGATTGGGGTCTTTAATAAAACTTATTTTTAACTAAAGGGGTATTTAGGCCATTTAACAACATTCATAAATCCTTACTCACAACTCTTGACTTTATTAGGAATTTGTTAAAAGTATAGGCTTAATTAAATCTTTCCCGATATATATGCCAAATGTCCTTATAATAAGGATGAGAAGGAGTAATATACTAAACGAAAATCATCATCACTGAAATTTATTACACACTATTAATTAAAGCACAATTAGTGCACAATGACATAAAACTTGAAAAGATGATTCCAAAACAGCTACTTTGATCGTGAAAACAAGCCAAACATTGGATTAATAGTAGTAAAACCTGCATCTATAGCCATATTATGCCCACTTACGTACTTGGATTCATCACTAGCCAAGAACAACGCAGCTTCAGCAACATCTTCTTCTTGAAGATAAACCCCTTCAAGATTCGAATAAACCCTAGAGCACCCATCTTCATCGAATTTGAAGAAATCTTTTGCAGCAACATTTGCAATGAAATATGGAGACAAACCGTTCACTCGTATCCCATATTGGCCAAGTTCAGCAGCCACGTTCCTGGTGAGACCCACCAAGCCATGCTTAGAACTTGTGTAAGCATGTGTTGCAACCCCTCCTACACTTGAACAAACACTTCCCACATTTATAATGCTTCCCTTTCTCTGTGGAATCATCACTTTTGCTGCATGCTTTGTGCATAAGAAAGGACCCGTTAGGTTCACACTAAGAACACGTTCAAATTCGCTGACTTCATTGTCAACAATGTTTGGCATAGCTTCATCTATTAAGACAGCATTGTTGACCATTATGTCAAGCTTTTGACGCTTAGAAATCACAGTTTTTATGGCAGTTTCAACATCGGATTCTTTTGTCACGTCACAGTGCACATACGAAGCATACTCCAATCCAATATCGTTGCATATTGCTTGCCCTTGTTCGTCGCGAATGTCTGCAATTATTACTTTTGCGCCATGTCTTGTGAAGAGCCTTGCCATGCTTGCTCCTATTCCCCTGGCCCCACCAGTGATCAATGCTACCTTTCCTAGTAATCTGCAGACATATGCATGAGGTTAACTTCACACAAAACTCCCGAGTCCTAAGTTATGTAGTCTTATAAATGAAGAGTAGTTTGTAAGTTCAATATTTTTTTTTTTCAGTAGGCCAGTCTTTGAGTAAGAGCATTTTATGACCTCCAAAATGGCTACCCATAGAAGGTCTAATCACCAGGAAGCCAAGTGAAATGTTGTGATGTGGAGTCGTGTGGGGAAATTGGCATCCCTGTTTCCCCACAAAGTAGTCCTTTAAGATTAGGCTCTCTCTTTGGACTTATATTCATAACACAAACACACACACACACACACACACACACGAAGCCCACTTGTTTATGGTACAAAAAAAAAATACTCAAAAGTAATATTGAATTACAGAGGTTGCGGCAGTATATAGAAGGAATCCAAATCTTTTACATTCACACAGTGATCAGTGATATTTTGGTTTGCATATGACTTCGTGCAAGATGACTAGATAGGAATTTTATTTTGTCTTCTGCTTTGTTATAATCCTTATTGTATTCAATAAATAAATAAATAAACACACACCCCCAACAGTTAAAAGCCAAGGGAGAATTGTATTGTTCTAGTTAATGCTACATCGTATGGTAAATCAGAAAAGAAAATAGATAAACAATAGAGATATATATCTGTTTACCTTGTTGCCTCTAGAGCGAGCTGTGGAAGAATTGCCATATCTACGAGAAATTACAGATTCAGCATTGATAATTAATAGCTTCAAAGGGACTCTGAAGTCTTGAAAGATGTAACTATATTATGAAAACTTCCCTAGCTTGAATAAATATATATACACAAAGATCTTAAGATTAAATTTTGCATTATCTTCGAGGAATCTTCCTCATCTATTCTCTTCACACTGTATGTTAGAGATACATTGTTCAGTTTGAAGAATCTTCGCTGGTTCTTTGAATTTGTTTTAAGCAAATTGTCATAAATTTTCGGCAATATAACACATGGGTTATATGGTACTTTGACTTTTGTATTCATTTTAATTTAATTTAATTCATTGTTTTACTCGTTTTTTTATTTAAAATTGGACGATCTCATCAATTTGATCATAAGCTTATTCATACTTGTGTAGTTTGGGTTGGATATTGTTTCCACTGATTATTTAAAATTAGTCTTAGTTTAGGTTACTTAATCTTGCATTGTATTGTCTTGGTTGATGATTGACCATCATTAAGTAGAGATTTAGTGATTGTCTGGATTTACTTATGATAAACACGTTCATATAAGTCCAGATAAAACTCTTCACACATATACTTATCCTACACCATAAAATCCCAATTGAAAAGTCAGATTGAGGTTTCAAATTGTCAATCCAAATAAGCACTTAGGGATCTAGGGTTCGTTCATCTTGACAAAGAAAGTCCTAAATGAAAGATTAGGTAAAGTGGGATTGAATTTCAATTCAATTTGCTACTAGGATAGATATATGCTTAGGCTTCATTTAATCAAATTAGAGTGTGTTGGGCTTGATAGCACCTTGGAAAATCATATGAGATTTTGTATAAATAATTGAAGGTATGGTTATAATTGATTTCAAAATTATAACTGCTTAGACTTTATATTAACCAACTAAAATCAAATATAAGTAATTAGTTGGAGATAAAATCTAACATATATATGAATAAGGGGACTAGATTAAAAGCTTAGGTCACCTCGTCGATGCCATTTTTGTTTGGTGAAGACATTTATTTTTTGATTTTATCATTGGAGAACTTCAATATATAAGACTATCGAAATACGAAAATTCTAAAGTAGTCCATTAAAATGTCTCAATTCCTTATGAGAACTTATTCTGAAATTAAGTTTGTTTATCAAATGACCTAATTTCTCTCACGTAATTTTAAAAAATCCAACTCCTACTGTTGGCCGCTAGCTAGATCCAACACGAGTCACCAACCACTGGAGTTCTGGCTTCAGCGAATAGAGAATTTTATGATAAGGGGTATGGTCAAGATGGGATTTGATCTCATCAGATTTTGATTCCTAATAAAGGTTATAAGATGATTAGATCTCTAAACTTCATAGTTATATGACCATGGGGTTACCAAAATGTCATATGAAACGTTGTTAAAAATCGCAACTCAGTGCGATGAACAAAAGGATAATGACGCAAACGGTGACATCAGATGATAACTGAGCAATAGCACATGGCAGACAATTGCATCCTCCTTATTATATTTCCTTTTTTTTCAATTCATTCATACATAAGATGATTTCTCATGCATAAGATGATTTCTCATACATAAGATGATTTCTTTTAATATTGCCCTCAAGCAACACTATTATATATAAGATCATTTTCAAAGGCATCACAGTCAACTTTTTATATGTTTAATTGTTCGCTTGGTTGAATAACATATATATATAAATAATGCCAAAAAATATTTTAAAAGTATGAAAGCATATAAGCCAAAACCTTGGTTGTTGCCATTAATAATTGGGATTAAGAAGTGTTTAGTTAATCTCAAACAGTGGGCAAATAAGGGCAAGAGGATAAAATAAAGGGGGGGGGGGAACGTGGGCCAATTAATTGAAACCAATAATTCTCAGTCGTTTTCCAGATGCCTTGAAAGCATTTGGTTCAATTGTTAAATAGCTTTGAACTGCTAATTGTCAGAAAAAGTTAGCTTTAAACACATTATATGTTAAATTTTCAATTAAAAAATTTAACTTTGATCAGAATCAAATGCTAATTTGTGATGGTGACGTGTTCCATGTTCACATTTCTTCACAAGTTAACGTAACTAATATTCTTTAACGTTATATATGTAGATACCAACCATACTTACTTGTAAAGGCAGAGTTCTGCACTATCTCGTTCACTCACTTGAGAATTTGTCAGTCATTAATTTTCTGAAATAATATGGCTTTGACTTTAACTTTTACGAGAGAAACAAACCAGGTATCAATTTCTTCCTTTGATTTTCTTTTTTATAAACTTATAATCTGTCGTTTCTATTTTCCCTTCTTTTTTACATATCCATACCTGGTATTCTAGTTACATGACTAAATCCATCCATACTTCATCCTTTATAAAATGAAACCCGTATATTTGTATGAAACCTGAAATATGAGATGCATTGTTTGTATATTATAAATAGTATATTATATGGTGGCCGATAAGCTTTAGGGTGGGTTTGGCTCGAAGCGGATAAATTTTAATGGAGGGGATAGAATGGAAGGGGATGGGAGAAATTTTAATATTATCTTATTTTGATTTATTATGGGGAGGGGAGGGGGAAGGATTTTGATGTTATACTTTGTTTGATTAAGAAGAGGGGAGAAAAATATTTTTATTTAGATAAATTTATGCTCATCAAAATTAATTAAATATAATAATACATAATTAAAATATTTTTAGTTATAATGGTCACATCATGTCAAAATATTACATTTTCCATCTAAATTCATTCTCATCCCTTTCCTTCCCCTCCATTTCTCTCATACCAAAACAAACACGCCCTTATAGTATGTTTGTATTAACTTTTAGAAAATAACCTAGGGAGAAAAGTGATAAAATGTTATTTTTATGGAGAATAGTTTTTAAAAAGGTAAAAAAAGAATTGCTTCTTGAAACTATGGTTTTGCTCCTTCAAAAAGTGTTTTTTTTTTAAATTTTAGGAGTGTTTGGCTAACACCATGGATTATACATTCAAAAGTGCTTTTTTGATGTTACCCCCATTCATTTGATCTTGCACCCATTAGTCGATAGTCTTTGCACAAAGAGATTTGAGGATAGAATTTGAGACTGGGAAAATATTAGTTAGTTAGCTAAATCACACTGATTAAAAAAATTAAGTTAATTATTTACTAATTTTCTTAAAATACTCATCTTTTTAATCATTTACATTGAAGTATTATCAAAATAACATATATATTGTAGAATCTAACTTTAGTAATAATTTGAAATAATTAAATAAATATAAGATACAAAGAAGATTGATTTAAGACCAAAGCATATCCTTCCAACTAGATTCTACATTTAAGATTGAATGAAGTATCTCTTTATTTCGGACTTTAGGGGAATGAGGCTGAGATCAGGGAATCTGCCACATTTGTGATTTGAAGAGACCTACTGAGCAAGAGGCATTTTGATATTTTTAATAAATAAAGCATTGTTTTTATTTTTATTCCTAGCTCCATGGGTCGTTAGACTTGGCTATATAAGACGTTGATCTCATATATTTACTAGAGTTTGATTAATAAACCATATATTTTATATTGATATTTTTTTTTTGTGGTGCAGGTACTTTCCGCTGGAAATTCTTGTGTAAAGGAAATAATACTAAACAGACCTCATAAGCTGAATAGTCTCAATCACGAAATGGTTAGTAAAAGAAATGAATGATTTACTTCTTTTCATGAAGATATATAAAGAAATTTAGAAAATTTTCTATTCAAGATTGGCTTTAATTTCTTAAATTCCCCCCCTAAAAGGAGTTCCCACCTTTCCATATGAATTCGTGGGGAGCAATTCTACAATAAAAGGACAAGTTGATGGGAGCAACGTGGATATGTGGACTCGGTTATTAATCAATGACGACGTGTCTCTATTTTTTCAGATAAGTCAGATGAAGGGGAGAGTCACTTTGTATGAGAACGACCCTTCAGTAAAACTCATTATTTTAAAGGTAAATGAGCACTTTTGTCCACCTAATCTTTCATTATTTGAATTTAAATAGATTTCGGATGCTGATGTAATAGAAGAGTTAAGAAATATAATTCCCCAGGTAGGGTTTTTGAGTCTTTTTGTTTTGCCACCGAAAAAAATATTACTCCATAACGTATAGACTTTTCTTAATTAAATTATATTCTTGATTCTTAATATCGTACTGATCGAGGTCTAATGTCTATATTAAAAGGGGTAATTATATACAAAGCATTTATATTCTATTTTAATGCAGGCTAATGGAAAAGCTTTCTGTGCTGGGGGTGATGTGATATCAGTAATTACTTCTTCAATTGCAGGTCGGTACAGCGTTTGAATTCACCTTGTTTTTTCATATTGCATGAATGTTACAATTGGTGTTACTATTATAATTAATAATAGTGTGACATCTCATACATAAATTCCATGCTTAAAATAATGGTGATTGTAAATAGGACACTGGACTTATCCAGCAAGCTTCTACAAGAAACAACTTACATTAGACCATTTGATAGCAACCTACAAGAAGCCAGTGGTGAGCTTTGCTAGCAAGTCCCAGATTATATATTTTAATTTCTAATTAAGTTATAATAATATGAAAAAGAAATTTAATTGTTTAATGAATAATATGAAGGTGTGTCTCATTAATGGAGTGGTCATGGGAGGAGGTGCCGGTCTATCCATGAACACAACTTTTAGAATTGCCACTGAAAGAACTGTATGTTCCATCTTTTCTTCTCTCAAGTTACCCTTTGATCTTATATATTAGACATGTTTTTGCAGAAAGTCATTTTTCATTGTCTTTTGTAGTATTTTATGAGTTCTTATGGAAATGCCTTCTTACCACTTTCTATTAGTTAGTAATTAATAGATTATTAACTAATTATAATAATACGATATTTATACTGAGTATAATTTATTCTTCTAGTCTTATTTATAGGTCAACAACTTATAAAATTCAAGAAAAGCCTTAAACTTTATTAGTTATATGGTAAAATTCAATAACTTTTTAACATTATCCCTATTTAATATATATTATATCCAATAGAAATAAAGTCAATATAAATAAAAGATAAAATTACACATTCATACAAAATATTTCTCTTTCTGTTTTATAAATAGGGCTAAAATAAATATTCTCTCTACCTTATAAATAGGAGTAGAGGAGTATTGTGGTAATTAGACTAATGTTGTATCATTCATTTAATTAATGAATAGGTGTTTGCAATGCCAGAAGTATCTATAGGACATTTTCCAGACGTGGGTGCTTCATACTTTCTCTCTAGGCTTCCTGGCTACTTTGGTAATATTCTAGTCTATCTTTGGTACATTATCGCCATTCAATTTTGACAATTCCGCATAGAAAATTATTCTAATAACAAATACGTGGTCATTCCATTTACATTATAAAATAGGGAGAATTACTTAGAGGTCTAATAGAAAATAATTAATTAATTTAAAGTATAATGATAATTGAGCAGCATGACAAGAGAATGACAACATATGCATATTGCTCATTAAGATTTTTCATAAATTAAATCCTTCCATGAGACATTTGAGTAATTCTCCCTATCATTTTTGTCCTTCTTATTCTCAACGACATTAATTATGCACTCTTATTCTTCAATTTCTATGACATGCATATAAATAGGGGAGTACCTAGGGTTGACGGGAAGGCGTTTGAATGGAGCAGAAATGGTTAAATGTGGCCTAGCCACTCATTTTGTCCCTTCCAAGGTATACACATATAGCATCAAATATATGAAACTATAATAATGTGACATTACATATTATTAACTAGTAAAATTCACATCACCTTAATTTCCTATGTGCGACAGAAGCTAAATTTGCTGGAAAATGCCCTACTGTCTGTGAGAACTTCAGATATTTCAACAATTACTGCATTAATTGATAAATTTACTGATATAACTTATCTTAAGGAAGACAGCCCCTTGAAGAGGTAATTTTGTACGGTTATATGTTTCTTAATATAACACGTGATTTTCTCATATAGCTTAAGACACAATGATTGCAATAAAAATTATTGTGACAAATGAAACAGAATGGACACAATCAACAAATGCTTCTCAAAAGGAACTGTTGAGGAAATTGTTCTATCCTTGGTACGCATATATATATAATTGAATTCGCTGTTCATTTTTCATTCTTAGTAAGAAAAAAAAATCCAAAATCAGGATTTGAGAGACAAGAATATATTGATTCAATAATGACATAATTTTCGTAGGAACATGAAATGAAAATTGATGGAGCAGAAAAGTGGATTACAGATGCATTAAATTACATGCGTGCATCTAGTCCTACAAGCCTCAAGATATGGCTTAGATCAGTAAGTATACTAGTATATGCGAAGATAGTGTATACATTATTAGAAATTACATTCAAAGATTAGAAATTAATGAAATGAATTAAATTGAATAAACGTGATTAGGTGAGAGAAGGCAGAGTACAAAGCATTGAACAGTGCCTTAATCGGGATTACAATATTAGCAGCCATGTCTTGCGAAGAACTGTCAACAATGATTTCTATGAGGTCAGAACTATTACAAAAGGATATATAGTTCAATTGACAAGAAATTTCAATATGTCCTAATTATTTTCTATTGTGGCAAGCTCTATTTGAATAGAGCTTTAAAAAGATTTTGATTTTCTCGCAGGGTTCAAGAGCAAAGCTATTTCATAAGGACAACAAGGCTATGGTAAGACATATATATAAAGAACAAGGCTATTTAATTTCAATAATTGAATATATATATTAACTATAAGGCTATTTCAATAATTGATTCTTATTAGAAGAATGGATAACAATTATTGTTGCTTTATATTTTGAGTAGTGGGATCCTCCAAAGCTGGAGCTGGTTAGTGAAGAAATGGTGAATCAGTACTTCAGGGAGGTTGAAGATGACAACAATTGGGAGAGCCTGAAACTTCCTCACAGATCAAACATACCCAGTAAGCTGTAGACTGAAGCCAAGGGGAACATTTGTAATATTTAGATGGGTTAATATAATCTTTGGTCCCTCAAGTTTGCCCTTATTTTACACTTTAGTCTTTCAAATTTTAAATTATAGATTTTAGTTCCTCAAAGAGGGGCAAAATAGTTCAGATTTTTATTAAATTATAAAGACTAATTTTTAGACTGAAAAAAACTTGAAAGCCATACAAAAATCTATGGTTTGAAACGCAATTAACTAAAACCAAAATGAGGGCAAAATTAAGCGACCAAAGGTTATATTTTCCCTTATGTTTATAATTAAGGTATTGGGTGTTTATTATTTTAGTCTTGATTTGGTTAATTAATAATGTTGCACAATATAGCATGGACTTATTATTATATTAGACAAGGACTCGTAAGCCCAGATGAATTTTCTGAAAAATATTTTGTAAGGGTGAAACTGCTAAATTTTCTGGGCTAAGTCTGAGTAATTAAAAGATCCCTATTCGTTTTGTATTTGTTTTTGGTGAAATGTAATAATTAATTTATGTGCTGGTTCCAAATCAGGTTTTGTTAAAAACCGGGAGGCCCGGATTCTTGTTAGGCAGGCGATACAGGTCCAGATTCTTTTTTTTTTTCATATCAAAATAATGAAGAAAAGAAAAATGATGTTGAATAATGATGACAACAACTTCATAAACATTATAAAAATTACGGTTAACTTAATGATGAAAGACTTGTTGTGTACCAAAAGGCATTCACGTATGCTTTTGTAACCCCGAATCTAGATTTTCAATATATGTGTGTGTCACATTTGAATTGTTAGATTTTGTGTGTTTGGTTTGTGTTTTTGGCAAAATATAAGTTTTAATTTTTTTTTAAAATAAATAGCTATATTTGTTTAAAAGTGTTTTTATATCAAATTATGGTTTAAAATTAAGGTTTCAGATAAGCTGACAGAGTAACTTATAGAACAGTAAAAGAGCTTATAGACTAACCAATTATTATATTATCCCTACTTTTTCTTGCAAATTATCTCCTCTCTCCTTTCTTTTCTATACCCTCTCTCCTCTTTCCTTTATTTTCTACACATTCTCTCATCTCTCATTTATTTTCTACACACTCTCTCCTCTCTCATATCTGTTTTACGCCATCTCTCATCTCTCATTTATTTTCTACACACTCTCTCCTCTCTCATATCTCTTTTACACCATCTCTCATCTCTCTTCTCTCTTATATTTAATAATTATATAATTTTTCATAATTTATCAATAATAAAAATATTTTTAGAAATAATTATTCAAACACTCATTCAAAATCCCTTAACTTTTATCAATAATAAAATTATTTATCAATAATAACATCTCATTTAAAATCACTTTTTTTTCCATAAACTCTTTTCTAAAAGCTACCCAAAAATTCTTTTTTTTTATAAGTTATTTTCTAAAATTTTATCTAAATGGAGCCCTTTATTTGACTTCTTTAAATGAGATGTTAGGAAATTCAAATTTGATGTTCCCTTAGGTCCTTGCCCACGCACATGGCAAGGCACAGTCTTCTCAGACAGATCTTCCCAACAACAATAATTCACTTTGACAAAGTTATCAAAAGCCAATCAGAGTTAATATATAAGATAAGGAATATGATCATATTCTATAAAAATATAAATTCGATTTTCACTAATATAACTGTGTCATAATTTTAGTGGCATACTGGTATCTAGCCCACTTACACTTTTTTGTATAAAAAAAAAGTTAATAAAATTTTTTCACTCCCAATATTCGAAAACTCATCTCTAATCAAAACTCTACACTACTGGTAATATTCATCATAATATTATTACCAAACTTTTTTCCTTTAATTAAAAAGATAAAACATTAACAGATTATAAACAGAGTCAAATTCATTATCTCTCCATTATAAAAAAAGAATTATGTCACTAGACAACAAAATCATTCACTTTATTACCATGCTCTTCGTTTTGTGACATTGCGCTGGAGATGTAAGGAACAGACTTTGAATTCAGACCTCCAAACCAAATGTTTTCTTTTTGGGTAAAAAGCTGTCGATTTCATTCCCCAGAAAAGAAAAATAAAGATACTTATCACCAAATACAAAAACACGATAGAGAAAAATGATTAATTAGGTCACATTCAAAGAAAAAGTTTCTATTCTTCAATTCCAAAACATCTGTCGTAACGAAACATTCTTACAACATATACAAAACAAACTCGATTAATCTTTCTGTTTTGTTCCCAATTAATCTTCCAATACAAATCTTCATGTAATCTAAAACAACACAATGTTCAACGAAATGCAATGACTTGTATAAGGATCAGAAACTCCATCAAAATTTCCTTTACCTCTATGCTGAAGGAAGAAGATCATATAACCTAATGGTGGTACTGACATGAGAGAGAAGAGAGCCTAATATAGCCAAGAAAAAACTTGCCGGCAATATAATATTATATATAAATGCGGCTCTTTTATATATATATATATATATATAGCTCCGGCAAGTCATTCTTGGCTGCATTACACTCTCCTCCTCTTCATGCAAGTCGCTTTCAGGCTATTTGCCTCATTCTCACAGCTTGTGTAGTGTGCATATATGTCTCTGTGTGTGTCTCTATATATACACATAAGGTAGAGAGAGAGAGAGAGAAGGAAGAGAATTAGGATTACAACTTGATAGCTATATAAAGGGAATGGAATCTCCAGCTAGATGAATGATAATGTTAAAAAAAGGGTGGATTACAGAGATATATATTCCTGAAGTGGGACTTATGGGAAGTGTCCTTAGTTGCCAACCAAAAGCCAGAGAGGTATAAATAAAAGTCACACCGCCTTAAGTATGTAAGGCCATGTCCTTCCAAATTCTTTACTTGATTTGGGGATCAACCCCGAAACAATTAGGGCCCACCATACTTCTCTTTTTCTGTCAATCCATACCTATTCTCGGGATTGATGATTCTTAAGAATCTTTCGTGGACCAAGTGATAATTTTTTCTATTCAAAAACCAATAATGTGTACATTTTCCTATTGTGGGAACCTAGAAGAACATGGCAAGATTGATAATTAGCATCCATCGCCAATGGCCTCACGAAAGGAACAAAAGAACAATGATATTATTTATTAGAGAGGATATATATGTGATATTTAGAGAGCCTGGAGTAAATTATTAATTCTTTTATTAGCTAGGAATAAATCAACATTTGTAATGTTATACGGGTTAATAAGATGCATCCATCACATGAAGTATTTTTCTAATAGTACCTAGTATTTTAAAATAGTTTATAGTTTACTCAATACTCTAAAGTAATTTTCAATATCCTAAAGTATTTTTTGTGTAATTTTACCCTTGCCCTTAAAGTATTTTTCTCAACAACAATAAATATATTAAACTTAAGATATTGAATACTATTAAAAATATATTTTAATATACTAAATGTACAAAAATTACTAAAAACTTTATGATACAGAGTGTTATTGAGAAAATATTTTAAAGTACTGGATGAATCATAAGTTAATTTAAGATATTAAATGCTATTGAAAAAGTACTTTAGGATATTAGGATATTAGACGCTATTTAACCCATATTATAGATGTAGAATTGATTGATGATTACACTTATAGATGAATATTTTAAGAATTACTGGTCATTCTTTATTAGTTACGTCCATCTTTTAAATTTTTATTACGTTATTATTTGTAATAAACTGATATTCAAAAATTGATTTTAAACATATGTATATACCAAACGGTTGTCTCCATGGTTGATTAGTAAACGTTTAAATGCCAGTTGAAACTAAACAATTAGCAAAGAATATAACTTGTGTGTAAGTGTTGTTTACAGTGTCTGGTTATCAAATAATTTATAAAGAAAAAGAGGATAGGAGTTCATGATGACTTATCTAAAAATGGAATCCATTCAATGAAGAATCAATAAGCGTTTATGTTAATCTCTAGGATTTTACATCATTTCAGCACATTTTCTTTGAGTTTTATACATTTCTTGATACATTTGAGTATATTTTGATACTTAAAGATAGGAAAATGTGTAGTGTTTATGATTGTACATTATTGCGTTTTGTGCATATTTTGGCTTTCATCCTTGCTATTAATGAGTTTAAAGATTTTATTATTTTGCAAGGTATATTTTGGTAGATAATTTAGTGCCTGTTTGAGTAATCCCTAAATCTAGGTTTTAAAAAAACTTATGGCCTAAATTTTAGTTTTGAAAAATTTTAAAACGAACAATCATATTTGTCCAAGGGAACTTATGGACCAAACCATAATTTTGGATAAGCTCTTAGAAGTAGCTTCTAGAACAATAAAAGAGCATATAAACTATCTAATTATCATTTTGCCCGTATTTTTCCCTACTATCTCCCATCTCTTCCATTCACCGTTGCTGCTGGGTCTTCTTTACTGTCCTCCTTCTTTGTCATCTTCCGTCCATTTCTGGAGAGGACTTTCGTCACCATCATCATGGCTTCTGTCGCCGTTGGTGAAGCTTTGGTCACTGTCATTTGGAGAGGAGGAAGATGAAGCTTATCCGACTATCCTTGGAAGAAGATGAACAGTGTGGGCTGATAGGACGTGGTGGGTAAGTGTTTTTTTATTTCATACTTTTTTTGATAATTATAAACACAAAAATCCTGATAATAACCATCTAAACACTCATTTATTCAAAACCACTTTTTTCCATAATCTCTTCTCCAAAAACTCTTTTTCTAAAAGCTGTCCAAAAATCCTTTTTTTTCTATAAGTTTTTTTCCAAAAGTATATCCAAACAGGCCCGTAAATGTATCAAGCAGCTAGAAAATTCTTTGGAAGCATTTGCGGATCAAATTTGGCTTAGAAACATATTATGGAAATCAAAGATGAACAAATGGAAGCCAAATCATGGGTACATCAATTGAGGTAGAAGAACTCAATTTTGCATATGAAAAATGAGTTATAGCCACTATTAGAAAAAAAAAAGCTTATAACGACAGTTTAAAGGGACCTTTCATGGTGGTTTTGGAAGCGCCATGAATTCTACCACCATTGTAAGTCTATCTTTTAATTGCGATTTTATAACTGCCATTAAAGGCAACCGTTTCACACGATTCTCAAAAAATTGCCATTAATTAATTGATTTTTTTTTACTTTTCTCGACTTATATCCACCATCAGCCACTTCAGTCCCTTTTATAAAAAGTATCATACTGGATTTTAAGAAAATTCAAATATCTGATGAAAAAACTAAAGATCCATAAGCTTATTTTATTAAAGCTCTTCGAACTCCTTCCAACAAGATCAATCTGCCACTACCTACTGTTAGCCACTATGTCAACCTCACTAAAAAGTTGAAGATATGGCAAAAAGATTAAAGATCTAGAGAAAAAATTACAGAGATGGCAAAAAAGTAAGAAAAATGAGTAAATGAAGAAGTTAAATAGTGCCTTATGACTTTCACGATGAAGAACGAAGATGGAGAAGATAGAGAATGACATTAATGATTGAGATATGCACCAAAATTAAGGAAAAATATAAAAAAATGACCTTCTTCAAAGTCTGTAGTGGTGGGAAGAGAAACGAGACCACATACTACTATGAAAAGTAAAATTAAAACTGAAATTGGGTTCATAGTTTTTTAAATTTTGTGGGGACTTTTTACGGTGGATTTTTAAAAAACTGCCGTTAAAAGTCCCACATGATGAAAAGTGCCACTATATTTTTTAAACAGTGATTTTTCTTATTATTACCATAAAATAATACTATGATAAGTATTTTTTTTTAGTAGTGAGCTCACTAAGACATCCCTGTAGCCAAGTTCAAGTAGAGGAAAATTGGGCCGTAGCCCAAAAAAATTCAGCTGCAGCTCAATCACGTCGGCAAACACACAGCAGCATGAAGTTAGAAAAATATAGGTTTTAAAGCCCCCAACTCTTCTTCGGCCGCTATTCTTGACTTCTTGAGCAACTTGGGAGCTCTTGGGTGTGCTAAGGTATGGATTTTGGTGGAGATTGAGTTGCTATTTAAAGTTTGGAAGAGATTTTGGCTTCAATCTTAGTTCTTCTTCTCTATGCTCCTTTCCTTTCTTTTTGTTCAATGTTTGTGCTAACGTATATCTATTTTTTCCATGGGTTTTCTGAACATATGGAGCTAAACCCTTAAATCTAGGATTATTTTAAACTCTTATATGGATTAAGTACTCATTTTCCCTTTATATTTGTGATTAATGTCATGGTTATGTTAATTTTTCTCTATTCTTAATGCTTTGACCACCAATAAGATTGTTAGGTTTACTTGATTGATATTTGAAAGAGTTAGGTTGAGTGTATAAATTGAGTTAAATCTCGTGAAAACTCAATTTATGAAACGAATGAATTGTTTTATTAATGAGATAAAGATATACGCATTAGTCTCACATAGTCGTATAGGATTTACAATAAAAATTGAGTTTTATTAACTGTAACAAGAGATTGAGCAATTAATAAAACTAAATACCTATTTAGTGATTTGAGATAGCACTTATAGGTAAATTGGTATCAATGGCTAGTAATAAGCAAATATAATGAGGATTTGATTGAGTACTTTTAAAATATAAAGGGAATAAATAATTTTAGGTCCTATTTTGTGTTTGAAGTACAAGAATGATTTATTTATATTAATTTATAGTTTTAATTAGTTTAGGTTTATTTCTTAGTTTTCACTCACAAATGACATTTTTATCACTCAAATTAGGTGAAAGTGTGATAATAAATATTTAAATAGGTTTTTGAACTAAATTCTGGTGGAAATTATACTTTCGTATCACTTTATTATTTGACATGATCTGTATACTTGGGGAGTGAACAATTTAATAGTAATATCCATTAATTCTGTTTAAGACACAATATTTGCAAAAACTATTACTTTATGGGAGGGCATTTAGCATTTTTGTTTGTTTGTTGATTTTAGAGTTGTGGATAAAATTTATATCAGGATGTTCCCTTTTATGTCATTTTCATATCATTTCTTCAACTTTCCCCCCTACTTTCTTTGTGCTTTATTCCCAAAGATCTCACTTTTAAAAAGAGCATTATTTTAATGCATGTTACTTGTTGATTGATAGGACATGTCCTATTTTTTTATATAAATTAAACGATATTCGATAGTTTAAAAATTAATTCTTTTAAGACGTAGAGATCATCAGAATAAATTTTATTTTTTATAATAAAGCTTTTTTTTTATATGTATAACTTGATTCGAACCTAAAATATCATATTTAAAATTCTCAACTATTTATTAGTTGCAATCAATTTTGTTGGTGACATGTCCTTATTTTAATGTTTGGCAAGTAAGCTATCTAACTTCCCCCTTTCGTAATATAAAATGTCCAAAGCATTTAAAAAAATTCAATATTTTTTTGGAGTAAACAGGTTCAACCTATTAATATGTTTTTCATTCCTACTTTTATGGTTAAATGACTTCTGTATGAGGGTGTCTCTCTCTCTCTCTATATATATATATATATTCTAAAGCATATACATGCATTATATTCAACAAGCAAAGCACATTTGTCACGTTTATTAGTTCCTACATTTGATGGAATTAATTGGTTCATTTTTTCAAATATTCCATCGATTTATTAATTTATTGGTCGAATTAATCCAATTTTGAGCACCATTGATAATTAAAGAAAAATTACAAAGGAGAGGTATTTTTTAAGAAAAAGTTAAAGCATAGAAAATGGGATGATTATACATAGAGTTTCATTTCAACCTGCATGACAGACAAAAAGAAGCATGGTTAATTAATTAATTGCTCATGTTTGGCAGCAGCAAGTCAATTAAATGGCCATAAAGTCAACAAAAATATACTCAAAAGCAAAGTAAAAATATTAAATCATGCATGGGCATGTGTGTATTATAGAAATATTGTAAAAATAAATTTGAACAACTTTTAAAATTTTAATTTATTGATTATTTTCTAATTAATATATCTAACCACATGTGTGCTTGGGCAAAGTTTAATTAGCGACACCACCCTTCTCTACCCTTACCCTATAACCCTAGGCTTTAATTAATTTACCTAATAATATTATATTTTAGTTGACAATTATAAGAAGACGATAATCCTCGAGGAATATATATATAATTCAATAATTATATATTAATCCACTGCTGTCAGGTCTTTATCTGCATATATTATTTGACTAGAAAAATACATTAAATTGAATGGAAATTAATGCATGCCAACTATATGCTTAATATTTCCTAATTTAACGAATAATGCTTAACGTAAAAGGATGTAAACTTTAGGATTATTGGGACTAGGCGAAGACTCATCCAATTAGTGACACTTAATGCAAACTTTTCTGATTTTAATGAAAAGCAAATTAAATATAAATGAATTACGCCGCCATTAATTAGAGTGATTCTTTCCACACGAAAGAGATATGCTTAAAGCTATGAAGGTACGTACTTTTACTAAGCTCGCCCCTTGTTTTCTAAAGGTGGCTTCTTTCCTTTACTCAGACGGTTCGGTGCCTCCTCTACTCAAAATATTATCTACCATTCGAAATATTTTTTCAGTAATGCTCAGTACTTTACAATAATTTTTTTATATATTTAGCACCTAAAATATTTTTTTAACAATAATTAGTATCTAGTATCTAGTATATTGAAGTATTTTTTCAGTTACCAGTAATATTTTAAACTAATTTTTAATACATCAAATACCTTAAAATGTCTTTTTATTAACATCCAGTATACTAAAGTAATTCTTTTGTGCATCAAACATCTTAAAACATCGTTTTAGTAGGATTCGATATCATGTATTTAGAGTGCTCATTGCTACTAAAAAAGATTTTTAGGATACTCCATGCTACTAAAAAAATACTTCAAAATATGTTAGAAGGTACTAGGTACTATTAGAAAAATATTTGAAGGTACCGAGTGCATAAAAGATTATGTTAAGAAGCTGGGTAGAGGAGAGAAGCCGAGTTCTTTGTTTTTGGTGGGCATAATAGAAAACGCAAGATGGATTTACGTTATAAGCCAGAATGGATTTACATAAACTAGTCACGACGGATTTAGAGCTTGAAGAGTAAGAGATTATCACAGGTTCTTTAACAACCACACAATAATTATTAGGATGTGACATTATGATGAGTGCGTGTTTAGTACCATTGACGATCATCTTTAAATTATTATCTTCATATTTGGTGAAGATCAAACACAATTTCACTTATACTCTTGAGCTAAAAGTTTATTTCATTATGAAATATAAAAGATGAGTAAGATTAAAATACTATTTCAAAATGCTTGTCATAAGTCTAAAGAAAGAACATATCCTGAAAGATTAGTTCTTCATGTTGGAGGGCTATTTATTAGATTTATATAGTCCATTTCTCATGTGAGTTTTCGTTATAACAATACATTTTTAATTTGTTCTTCATTCCATGACACTTTCACTCGATCTCTTGATAATCAAAACTTTTGTGGATTAAGCCCTCTTTGTGGTATTGGCGTCTTAACAAAAATACCAATATGTATATATAAACTGCACATCCTGAAAAAGTGTTCCATTGGAGAGTCCCTTAGATTTAGCTATAAACCGCACTTATTACATTAAGGAGCTTCATGTGGAACTCGTAACGGTGTTCAGCCTTGATTTGAACGACGTACTTGGGAGACAAGATAAATTCCACTTTTGCAGGCATGAGGATCAAATAAATATATCTGACTACTTAATCTTCCACAAATTAAATTAAGCATTTTAGAGAAGCTTCAGCCAGCCCACAAGACTCCTCTTGTGTCCACTCCATTTGGCTAAATCTCAAGCAAGAGGTATTCCCAAATGTATATATGCAAGAAATTAATCTGGAAATATTAAAAATAGAAATATAATAAGTCAATAAATAAATATATCAAAATTTGATCTAACCAATTCAAAATTAAATTAGAAAAAGTGGCGGAAAACAAAGTGAAAAGTGAAAAGCACTAAAGTTGATTCTCGGCAAATGGATGGGCCCGTTTCTATACTTATTGTTTTGATGAAAATTATTAGCTTATCAGATTTAGATAGTCTAAATTTATTTTTTTAATTGACATTTTTATATAAAAAATTATTTTTTAAAAATATAATAGTTAATATACTATCTTTTTTTAGATCTTCTACCAATTAAAATAATTTTTTTAAAAAATAAAAATAAAAAATTTTAGATTTACACCGTCTAAAATCAGATTTAGAAAGTCTATATGGGCTGAGCTAAAAGGTACTTTAACCTGTTCCCAAATGGATTCTGTGTGTGTAGCCATAATGGGATGTGAAAGGAAAAGAAGGCAAGTGGTGAGAAAGGGTGGGGCCACTACGTAGAGAAGAGAGTTGGCAACTTGGCACGTACGAAAAGGTTAACATGCTGACGTGGCTCAGTGTTTCTCTCGCACATGGTCATGTTCACTTAACCAAAAACCAAAAACTATTTCAATATTTGACAACTTCATCAGTTTTGTTCATTTTAATTCCCCCAAAACGCGCGCACACTTTCAACTTTCAATATTCTTCAGCCAGCTCTCACAAGATCAGTCAAAACTAAATGACCAGCTTTCAAATAAATGATAAGCAACATGTCGTACAAACTTCCTCACACGCGCGCTCGCATATATATATATATATATATTCTAATCAAATCCAATGCTATTATATTAATCCAGTTAATAAATGATTGATATGCCATAAAATTACGAATATAAATATTTTGTTAGTAAACAATCTATAAATATTTTGTAAGTATTCATCAAGCCCTTGAGACATATTCTAACTCAATTCACCTGAACTGATTTTTATCACAAAGAAGAACCATCACTTAAACTGAAGTTTCTTCCTTGAAATGTTTCTCTGAATCAAAACTTGTCTGCCATGACACTGCACCAAAATGAAAACAACATTCATCAACCGAGCATGCCCACTTGATTGTAACCTTTGGGAAAACTACAATCCAAGAACTAGTTCATGAGTTTTTGGAGAGTCCGAGATCCCAGTAACCCCACATCAGAATGGGAAATTCTAATTGCATACCTTGTATTATAATTGGGTCTGAACAGAATCAAACTCTGGCTTGTGTTTATAGAAGCAAATGATTAAAAATAACTCTGATATCAGAAACTGCACTAATAATACGATCTCTTTACCTCAAAATTAACTCGTGGAACGAAGAAGATTGGCTTCTTGAATCTGATGACAGATATATTCAGTTGATCAGCCTAATTTTGTACTTACATGAGAAGGAAGAGAGCATAACGTAGCCAAAGACAACTTGCCGGCCATATGCATTACAATCAAGATATATGTGTGTGTATATATAACTCCGGCAAGTCATCCTTGGCTGCACTACACTCTCTACCTCTTCATGAAAGTCCTTCTTAGTTCATATGCACCAACCTCATCCTGATCAAGTTTGTGATCGGATCATTGTATATATAGAGAATTATAAGGACACAAACATATACATAGAATACCGGTACTTCCTTCTATCTTTAATATAATAATTAGATAACTAATTTATATATATTAAAAAATTAGTTAAATTAATTATTTACAACAAATATATGTTAATTTCCCTATAATACAATTTCTAATCATGTACATTATAATTATTCCTTGATGGAAACCAGTAGAGATATTTTAGAGAAAAAATTATAAATTTAAAATACAAAGTGGATTGCAGAATTGTAGTAAAGTAAAACCTTTGTCTAACTATTATATTTAGGATAAGAGGTACTACTTCCAGTCCTAATTATAAGATGTAATTGATTTATCTAGATAGATCTATAAAGTAAAATAAATAAATTAATTGTAACTAATATAAAAGTTAATTAATTAATTTGGATATATTTAAGAGTAAATAATATGAATTTATCTTAAGATGTTAGATTTGATCATAATTCATTGATTTATTTAATTTTTTAAATTTATCTAATAAAAATTAATTAGATCTTATAATTAAGATTGGAGGTGTTAGTATTATTATTAACAAGGTACAGATATAAGCACCAGAATTCCAAAGTCGGGAAGTGGCCTTACTTGCGAACTAAAAGCCAAAGTGCTGCAAATTAAAGTCGCACAGCCATGTTGCAAAATCCTTCCAAAACATTTTACTTGATTGGGTATGGAAAATGGGGGACCAATTCCTTGAATTTGGGGTCCACCTGCTTTCTTTTCCTGTCATCCATTGCTGCTCTTGCATATGGTAGAGACTTGAAAGATGGGAATCTTTCCTTGGCATTTTTATGTATGTCGGGCGATAATTCATGTACATGTTCATGTCTCTGTAGTTTCATGTTCGGCCATTGCTATATCTATTACCATTTTTTTATGCTGATGTGCTTTATTCAAGATTTTATGATTGCACGATTCTTAAATTAAATTACAAGTGCATGATATGGAATTTGTGAAAGATACAATATATGCATAGTATCATTTTTATGATGGGTAAAAGTGTATCTTCAGTTTTTTTTAACTTTCATGCCGTTAATAAAAAAATGAAGACTTTAAAAGTTTAAATAGTGATAAAAACATTACTAAATTTAATTTTTAAAATAACAATAATTGTTAAAAGAAGTCTATCATTTGCAATTATCAAAAGATATTTTATAAAATTAAATGAATAAATTAATTAAAATTTTGTATAAAATTAGAGGAAGTAAGTTGCATTTTTGCCTATTATAATGGTACTTTTCTCGCATTTAATTATCAGTACAGCGTTCCTGATAAATTTTAGAGCATGATGTTCCTTTTTAATGTCATTTTCGTTCACATTATTTCTTGAACTTTTTTCCTTTCCTAAAGCTTTACTTTAATGCATGGTACTTACCGATATGACATTTTTCTGGTATAATTATTAATTAATTAATAATTAATAGTAAAACATAATCTAAATTGGATATGGTCAGAGAGTAGAAGCAACGCATCACATACATAATAATAAAGCTTACAAAATATTGGTCATATTGACTACGCCAAACAATAAATTATATTGTAGTTTTCTTTACAAACAAAACAAAAATGGTCAATGCAATTGAACGATTCATAGTATTTATGTCCATATTAAATGAATTGAACTGACCGCCATTATTATTTTTCTTTGAAACTCACCTTCATTAATAAACTCTTCCAATATTGAAAACTACTCCAATATAACTATTTTAGTGCGAATAAAGATTGGTCTAATTAAAAAAAATTGGCCCATAATTTATAAATCTCATGAATTCAAATCTCGTGTGCATATTTTATTGAAGAATGATATGCAAGTACCTCTTTAAACACTAACTTTTCGAATCTAAAGATATGTTTTGGCCCTGATAAGTCTCAAGATATTTTTTCAACTAACAGTTTTTTTTATATATATAAAATTTTAGAAGAGATTAGGTTTACCCATGATCTAAAGGTAAGACGAAGTCTCCCTTCCTCCTAAGCGATACTAATATTAGGCAGGGTGAGCCATCTATTATCCTCAGATATAAACTTAGACACTTAGAAGTTATGATGCCGCCAAGCACTATAACTGTAATTACAATAAAATAATACTCTCTATGGATCAACTATACTCTAAATGGTCACATATTTTATCCATTCGCCAGTTAAATTTATAGACAATAGGTAACGCACAAACTTTTAAGTATAAAAGAAAAACTGTTAGAGTAATCACATATTGTATGTGCAATATATCCGGCCTCAAGTAGCTAACTCTTAAAAGTATTTAAATTAAACTTTGATGTAAAACTATCTTTGAAACTACCTTAGTGCCTGTCTGGATTTAGCTTTTAGGAATCAATTTTAGACAAAATTTTAGTTTGAGAAAATTTGAAATAAATATCAATTTTTGTCTAGAATTGATTTTGGCCAAAATCTTGGTTTGAAAAAATTTGAACCAAACAGCCATTTTTTTCAAGAATTGATTTTGGGCAAAACCTCGGTTTGAAATCATAGTTTTGAATAAGCTACTGAAAATAGATTTTGGAACTGTAAAAGAGCTTATAGATTATCCAATTACTATTTTACCTCTACTTTTTTTATACTCTCTCTCATCTCTTATCTCTCTCATCTCTCATATATCTTCTTCACACTATCTCCTCTTTCCTCTCTCTTCTCTACATTCTCTCATCTCTCCTATTTATTCTCTACCCTCTCTCATCTCTCATACTTTAATCAAATCATACCCTTTTTGGTAATTTATTAATATAAAAAGTGATTCTACTACTAATCATCCAAACATTTCTATTTTCAAAATCTATTCTTCTCAAAATCTATTTTTTTCAGAATCTATTCTCCATAATATATTATTTCCATAATCGATTTTTTTCAGAATCTATTCTCCAGAATCTATTCTCCAAAAGCTAATCCAAATAGGCCCTTAGTTTTTTTAGATGAAGTCGCATTAATTAAGAGATGAAGTCTCATTTACTTTGAAAGCCAAAAGAACACATGGTTAATTGTTAATCTTGAACAACAGTACGATTAAGCTAATCAAATGGAAACAGGTCAACGTACAACATAAAGAAGCAAAGTAAAATCGAATCATAGCAATATAATGTGTATGAGGAATAGCAATTATCCAATGAATTAAGAACATTTTTAAGATTATAAATTATAAACAAGAACCGAACATGTCCAGAACAATGTGTCTCACCATTTCCATGTCGGCAAAGATGAGCTATTATTATTAAGCTTGAGTGCCCATTAATCGTAATTAATTAGCTTCCGAAACCATTTTACAATAAGAGACCAATAACCTCATGCCACTTATATTAATTAATCCTTATATATTGCTCTCATGTCTACTAGTTTATTATTTGATTGGAAAGATAAATGAAATAAAATTGAAATATTGTGAAGTGTGGACTATATATAATATACTCACAATTACTATCAGTATCTTAGTGTAAATGCATGGAATCCAACTAATCTACATATATAACTTAGTTGTTGGTGGGTTGACGACTGGATTCTGTCTCCTTGCTTCATATTGTTTATTAATTAAGAATTACTTGAAACCTTGTACAGATCGTATGATTCCTAAGAACATTAATCATCATTATCTTTTGCTGATTTTGCATTATTTTAAAAAAAAATATGATATTTGGATAATGCCTAGTTCTAGTTAATTGAAAGATATAGTATATTATTAGGATGAAGCATACTTAGATATAACCAATACTTTAATGTTTATGAATTAAAAATATTCTGTTAACAAGTTTGTGTAAATCTGAATATAAATATAATGGTTAATTTGATCTAATTAGCTAAACCTTGTTTGTTGGAATGTAGACAAGAATGCGAAATTTTACGTGAAAAATGAAAGATCGCATAATTATTATGAAAGGACAAGACATATAAATATAAACAATACCATAGTATTTTTTTTAAATTAAAATATTATGCTCAATTATACTAAAAAGAAAAACAAGAGAATATATGTATATGAATTTCAACGAGTGAAGAAATTAAACTTATGAGCCTTTGCAATGATAATATATAATTATTTAAGTATTATTAAGTCTAATTAAAAATAAATTTATTAAAAATAATTTTTATATTTACATAAACTTAAATTTAAAAGTCCATATTTAAGTGATCAAATATTAATAATATATATAAATATTCTCAATGATTTTTTTCTTTTTTTTAAAATGATGATAGCAATTAAAAAAGTATATGAATATATTTGGACAAGAGTTTAGAAAATAGTTTATAAAAAAAATTTGGATAACTTTTATAAATAAGTTTTTGGAGAAGAGTTTATAGAAAAAAATAATTTTAAATAAATGAGTATTTAAATAATTATTATAAAAAATATTATAATTAAAAAATTATTAGAAAGTATATAATTTTATTAAAAATAAGAAAGAGCGGTAGAAGTGAGAGAAAAGAAATAAGAGATAATAGAGAAGAGAGAATATAGATAAGAGATAGTGAAAAAAAAAAGAAAATATAAATATATAAAAAAATAAATATAAAATAATAATTAAGTAATTTATAAATTAGTATTGTAGAAATTAGTTTCGTAGTTTAAAATTTTAATTTTTTTAAAATATATAGTTTACTTAAAAATTATTTTTAAAAATATAATTTTGAGAGTGATAAGACATTACATATAGAGAGAGAGTGTGTGTTGGGGGTGGGGGACGGAGAGAGAGAGAGAGGTGAAAAGGCATGTAAGAAAGATGACAGGAGAAAGTAGCACTAAGATGAAGACGAAGGGTAATGATATAAAGCTGTCTACCATGGAGGAGAGGGGGGACCCACATTTATAGTAAGGCAGAGGCATATGATTGTATACCCTGGTAAGAGGGTATGTGGGACACATGTCCCTTGTGTTGCCTCTAGTGAAAGCACATTAATATATTGTATCGTAGTGAGTAGTGATGATCCTAATCTCTATCTATCTGTCTTCCTATACATCTATCACATACCTCTCTTGGCTCTCTATAACCACATTGCATTCCTCTCCTCAATCTCATCCGTCCTCTTCCTCACTCATCATCATCATCATCATCATCATCATCATCATCTTCATCTTCATCTTCGTCGTTCCATCTTCTTACCCCTGTATTATTTGTAAATTTTAACAGTTCTAATTTAAGTTTTTCTATTTCACATAATCTTTTTGATCATTTTCCCTTTTTAAAACCCAATGATTCTTAAACCGTTGGAAGAAGAGAAATGCGGGCGCACCCATCTTAATGGGTGTGTCCAAGAGTATTGTCATTTTCCCTTTTTTAAAAACCCATTCTGATTTTCTATTTAATTTCTGGTTAGGGTTTAATGGAGTAAAATGACAATAGATATGATCACGAACAGAAAACTAAAACTGAAATAACGTAAGTTAAGGTAACCGTAAATTTTATTATGTTTATTAAATTTTTGTCGTCATTATTTAATATCGTTCATCTTCTTCTTCGTTTTTTTTTTGATACAGTCGTTTATCTTCTTTCAATTATTTTTATTTGAGAAAAAATTATTCCGGGCCCTGCAAGTATGGCTGTCGCCTGCCTAACAAGAATATGGGCCTATAAGCTTTTAACAAATAATGTGGGCTTATTGAGGCTCATTATCCAATAATAATAAGTCCATTGCTATATTTTGCACCATTATTTATTAACTAAAATAAGAACACGTACCTGTCATTTGTAGATTCAACTGATAAAAGAATAAGATATATGACTATTTGAAGTGTATTTAATTATAAGAAAATATCACTTTGTTGTGATTCCAGTCATAGTGATTGAGGAGAATCATAACTCATAGGTGACTAGGTTTACACATTAAGGTAATAGAAAGCTCGCCCTACCTGATATTGGTATCATTTAGGAGAAAAAGAGACTTCGCCTTACTCTTGGATCGTGGATGAGCCTAACTATTTTCTAAAAAATTTTGCAACAAAAAAATAAAACAAGAATAAGCCAATGAGAGTTAATATAAATAGTAAAAAATGAACTCTTATCTTACAAGAAAGCAAGTTTGATTCCCTCTGCCTTCGTTAGGATCCCTTTAGTATGCAATCTCTTAAGTCCCTATAAGCGTTCTCTAAACCCTAGGATTGTGCATTGATCTTGGTAGGAAACTGATATTGAACCCACCTGAATTTTTTTATACCAAAAAAGAAATAAAACAAGATTCAAATATCAACAAAGTTCAACATAGTTAGTAGATAACTAAATTTCTTAAACATGATATCTTTATGTTCAAACTAAGCCCTTTGCAAGAAAAAAGACTTTGTTATAAGAAATAAAACATATTTTAGTAATCTCTATACTTTAGGATGATCAGTCTTTAACTATCAGCTAGAGGTAATGTCTATTTTCTATCTAAAAAATAAAACAAGACTAAAATACCAACAATAAAAACCAATGTTCAAATTTCTAGGAAGATATACCTATATTTAGTACTTGATAATCTTTTGAATAAAATTGTTCCTAAAAAAAGATACATGTCCATATAAAAAATAAATAAATAGAACAAGACTAATATAGTAAACACCCAAGACATTAATAAGATCCAAATATTACAGATATTCCACTTGGCTTCAGTCTATAGCTTGCTTGGTATGTTTGATCTGTGAGGAAGTGCAGACACTGCCAATTCACATCTTCAACCTCCCTGAAGTACTGATTCACCATTTCTTCACTAATCAGCTCCAGCTTTGGAGAATCCCTCCTTCTTTCAAGGTCACCCACGCAATATGGAACTGAAACAACCTCTAAATCTGATGTTCCTTTATAGTTATTTCAAAAATTAAATCAATAACCTTTAGTCACTCTTTTTAAAAAACATTAATTTTTTTATTTACTAACACTAAAATTATAATAAATTTAAATAAAATATTTTTAATATTTTTAATTAAATAATTAAGTGATATAGAGTGAATGGAATGATAATATAAGTGATTAACAATGATAAAAACAATATTCTAGTTCAATAGAGCATGCAATCATAGTTTTAACAGGTATATGAATTATAAACAATGAATTAAGAATTATAGAATAATAAATTGAGACTAAGAATAATAAAGACTAATATTTAAAAATAATTTAGAGATTCAAAACAAAAAATAAATAAAAAATAATCCAGAAAGAAAACCGTGCTGTCGCTGCTGGTTCTCTGCTGTTTGTCTCGTGCCGTCACTGGTGGTGAATGGAGGAGGATGGCGTTGGTTGGCTGTTAAGGATGGGTAGATGATGATGACGACGCAGAAAGGGTGAATGAATGGAGTCACGATTGGTGATGGTTGATGAAGGATGATGATCGTGACGGCAACGTGGAGTGTCTGTGTTGTTAATAGTTTCTCGCGGCAGAGGTGTGTCTCATCCTGCGCCTCTGCGTGAAGAAAATAATTGAAAAATTAATGGGCCCAATTTTATGTTATGTGCAATTTTTGAAATTGTATAATTTATTATCATTATTTGTAAATTTTAATTTCTTTTAAGTATCTAAAATATAATTTATAATAATATAATACTTTTTATTTTAAAAATAATTATTTTAGAAAAATCATAAAAATATAACAATTATACTCTTATTAAACAATTATTCAATATAAAACATATTAATATATGTAAATAATATAATTACAGTCCTAAATAATGATAAAAGTTTATTAAAATAATATAAATAAATATATAAATATGAATTTTTTAAGAACTCAATATCCTCATAACGTGATGAATTAATATTCAAATTCTTATTGAGAGATTTGTTCACATGTGATACCTGACAATATTTTAAATATGATTATTTTTAATAAAAAGATATAAGTGTTTAGCCAAAAAAAATGTTAATAGAGACGGGTCCTTGTCATACAACATTTAATGGTTTGAAATGTGCGAAAAATAATAAAAAAATTAATTTTTTAGTCATTCAATTTTTAACTCATTTATAAATATTTGGTGTGACTTAATCCTGACTTGTTAATTTAGTTATAACAGATTCCCTCATCATTTCACTGTTTTATATAATTATCCTTCTCACTTTTAATTTATCCTATGTGGCAAAATTTTAGATGGAGCTCAGCTCCACGTGGCGGCATGTGTAATTGGCTTCCCCATGTCCTTTTGCAGGCTTGCTTCCACCTTCTCGTAAGCATAAGCTTATGTGATATATTAATCTCAATTTAAAAAATATATAATTAGGATATTGTAGAAAAATAATTATTCAATTCTGAGAAAAATGCAACTTTGAAAGCCATTATTACAAGTGCACAAGAGCGAGTCCTACGTAGCTAGAAAAGCCTATTTTTGAATTATAAGTTCGTTTTTAATAATTAACTTGCTAAATTGGCTCGCAAGTATAATTCTCCCTAATTCTCTTGATGTTGTTACTGGGAGTGTCTATTGGCATCGGAATGTTTAATGAGTCACATATGGTAAAAATGAAGCAAGTGCGTATAGGTAGAGATTGAAAATTCAAACTCTTGTAAATTTTGTGCGTAGTGTACCAAAGAAAGAACCCCACATTACTTAGTATTAGGATTATGGGGATTTAAGTGTTTAAATAATAACATGTGATTTTAGACTAATAGATGAACTAAGAGGAGGAACGGGCTCACGCCCCATGGTCTACCAAAGTGGAAATCTGATCTTCATCTCCGATGCGTGCATCATAGCAACCAGCTGCTATAAGCCTTTAAGCTACTATCTTCCCTCCTTTGATCTTCTTCCTTGCTGAGTTCTATTTAGTTTTCATTGTTCTATCACCCTATTTTTTGTAAGATGAATTCGTTATTTGGAGTTAAAAGTTATCATTCCCAACTTATGTCAAAATCATTTTGGGGGTTAAAATTATTTTAGACTTTGGATGAATGTTTAGTAACTTTAATTTTAAAACTTTAGTTTAGGCCAAAACCAAGGTTTTAGAAATTCTCCTAACACTCCCAAGTCTTTCAAGCTCTCATTATTTTCAAGCTTTTGATCATCCAACACTCTTAATCCTGAGGTGGTAAACTCTTTTCTCTCTGTAACTCCTAAATATATAATGATTCGTACTTTAAAGACTCATGAATGCCAACAATATGTAACAGATCCAAGAGTTGGATAACTGCAATTTTATTCAGGGCCGATCGAGCACCTACGCGATAACACTGAAATTACAAACTTCACTAGCTAGCTAGCTACTTGCTTCAGATAATACTGAATTTGCGTTTATCAGGTTCAGCTTTCATGAACGCCACCATGAACACATTTCCTGTGTTTTTCTTTTCCACAACCAGATTCCTGCCTCCGTCCTTCTTATAATCAATCCCGACGTCATAACAACTTCCTGAAGAAGAACTCACAATATTGCTTCTGGCACAAAACACAAGCTTGTAAGCAATCGCGTTGAACACCTCGATCTTGAAAACACCACTCACCAACTCTGAATCTGGGTGGTCTTCAGGCCCTCCGATCACCAGCCTCGGCGAAGATGATCCAGATCCAAAAGCCACCACCCACTTGGACGATTCTGCACACTCTGGTTTCTCCACGAACTCGATTTCCAGATCAGTAGAAGCTGGATATATCTTGTCATCTCTGCTTGTTCCCTCAACATGGAACTTTACTTTGGCGCCCTTGTTGAGGTCTGAACTTTCCTGCAAAATAGAATATGAACATGATGAGGCATCCCCAGTTTTCTCCGGTTTAACACCACCCCCACCTGCTCCCCATATAGCTGACATTATGTAGTACTCTTCACCGGGGACGAGAGGTTTTCCATTAGAGTCGTTCACTGGTTCTTCATCAGAAGCTGAAGCCAGTGATAATGGGTTGGTGGTGGTGAAGAAAAACCAGAGGAAGAAAGAGAAGGTTATGATCAGTGATCTTGCAGGCATCTTGCTCTCACAGTACTTTTTTTGTAACTTAACCTGAGACAAACACAATGCGTGCATGTTATTTATATAGAGAATTACTACTAGCAACTAGCAAGGAAGGAGGGACAAGTGTCACTACGTGCATGCGATGTATTTTTTTTTTTTTAACAGAGGACAAGTGTTTGTTCATATGTTAAATTTTTTAAATCCACTACTTGCATGCAAGATGCAGCGACATTAACAAATACGTGTGAAAATATTCCTAAATTTAATTTTTTTTTTATTATAAAATTTTTTAAAAAATAATTAAGTTTACATATAATTTAAACGTAGAATAAAATCTCTTTTTTTTTTAAATTATATCAATATTAAGTAAGATAAATTATTAATTAATTTTTAATATAAATTTAATTATTTAAAAATTAATATATCTTTCCAAAGTGGCTATCACATGATCTCAAAATTTGTTCAAAACTTGCGTACAGGAAGAAAAAGAAAAGGCTGTTTTGAACAGAACAGAGTATCGACTTTCACGTGCCGTAAATATTCTCTCATTATTACGCACTGTTTTCTAAAAGATTCACGTGCCTTCATAATTTTTATTCTCTCCAACATTCTTCTTACTTTATTATATTTATATATCCCATATTATATATTGTAAAAATCAATTATCCGGCATATTTAAGATCAACGTGTCCTCCAACTTGTATAAAACTATAAAATGATTTGTTCGTATTGTTTGTCTTATTATATCGTCAAGAATCTTCGGCTTTACATTATTTTATAACACCGTGCTCGTTGTGGGTGGGTGGGTGTTTTTAAATATTCTAAAAAATATGACCTTTTCATATAAATTTTAGTTAGACACAAAGAAAAATCTAAAATGAGATTAAGATATATAGGTACGGTAAAGAACATCAGGAAAGGTGTATGATCTTTCAAAACCTTCAAAAAGAAAAAAGCAATTCTTGAAGCGAGTTAAGTTTAACATGATAAATCAATATTTAAATTATCATTAAAAGATATATCCATATTTAATATAAAATAATATTTTTAATATAATTATTTTTAATATGAAGATTTTCCTTGTGTTTAAAATGTGCAATTAATTTATGTTTGAGGGGAGACCACCAAACAACTGGCTCCACACCTCCACCTAATGCACTTATTAATATGATAATTCATATTTGATTATATATATATATATTGATTCTTTTTAATTAGACTAAATCTGAATTAATAATGAAATACAAAAATTCCCCTCTCTAATCACTTTGTCATTTTGTGTTTGTAGTTTGGTTGGGAGGTGGTGAGCAGATAGTGATTCTCTATCATTTACGAGGTGACTAATTGCACATGATCCATGAGTTTGAAATAGAGACAAATGAATAAACTATCAATATATTATATGCTCATCTCATTGTATTTATAACAGATGAAGAAAGAATGATTTTTTTACTAATGACAATTTCTATTTTTTAATATAAAATTTAACTGATTAATTAATAAAATTAAATAAATAATCTAATTATAACTTATATTAAATATTATTATTAGATTATATATCAATCTGTAATTTAGATAAATTAATTTTAAAAAATAATAATATAAATAATTTATTTAGTTCTGAACGGGGGTATTATAAAGATATGTTATTGATTTTTTTATAAGCTTTTACATTTAACCCCTCTTAAATATTAGCGTCTGTCCTTGTAGTTTATTAAATGCTTTTAGTTTATTCACTTTTTATTTAATTTTTATAGTTTTCTCAATTATAAATATTAGTCTGTTACTTATAATTTATTAATTTATACAAAATTTGGGGTGAATAACTAATTATGTGATTCTGATTTATTATATACATGGAGTAGAATCTAGCCCATTGCAGGACTTCTCAGTTGCCCATGATTTTCCTCCGTTAGATTGATCCAAAGGTGTACAGTAAGACAACTTCTTGAAGCAAGACAGCACACAAATGGGAGGAAAAATTCCTTTTCATGTTTTAATGCATTCATCGACATTAGTATAGGAGACAAACAGCACGTTTGGGAGAACTGTTTTTGATAAAATAACTACAAATTGTTTAAAACGTATTAGACTTTTTAAGATGGTCATTTTTTTTTAAATTTTTTCCCTATTTGCTTTTTGGAAAAAAATTATTTAAGGACCTTTGTAGAAAATTAGTAACATATTCTCCCATATAATTATGAAATTTCACTATACTCCAAAGACTATAATGAAATTTAATTTTATGAGTCAAAAGACATGTTTGCCCCTTGTTCTTTTTCTTCTTTTTTAATTAAAAGGCCAAGTGTCACCAGAGCTCCAACCATGAAGTTTCGGACACTAGCAATCGGCTAAATTTTGCCTAAACCTTATTTATTTTAATTGTTAATGTAGATATTAATACTTATATTTATGAAACTTGTTAATTCCCTTATATGGTTAATGACTGTATTTTTGTTGCAAATCACCTTATTGCATTTGTTAATGTAGGTATTAATACTTACATTTATAAAATTTGTTAATTTATTTATATTTGTTATTAATCACATTATTCTTGTTGTAAATTACCTTATTGCACTTATAAATGTAGACATTGATACTTACATTAATGGAGTTTGTTAGATTGATAGTTCACCATTCTCATCATCTAACTAATTATAGACTGATAGTTAGATTGGTAATAGTAATTAAATAAAAATAATTATATACACATATAATATATAAAATTTTAATTGTCAATATAATAATATGATAATATACGAAGTTTTTGAAAAAAAAATAACACAATTATGGCTACATAAATGATTTGAAAAATATATTGGACTTTTTGATAGGGTCCTTTTTTTTTTAATTTCTCAGCAGTTTTTGTCAGGCTCAGCAGTAAATAAATGATTTGAAAAATACATAAATGATTTATACTATTTATAATTTTTTTAGTAATATATTAAATCTCTCTATAAGACCTGATAATAGTAAATAAATGTTATTTTTGTTATTTAGATTTTTTTGGTAATATATTAAATCCCTTTATTATGATAATAGTAAATGAAATTTTATTTTTGTTATTTTTTGCAAATAAATTATTTTAATGCATACAAAATCTGAAATAAAAATAATATTTTAGTTGTCAATCTTTTGAAAAACAATTTTTTTATTTAAAAATTATTAATTAAAAATTTTAAATCTAAATCGTTAAAATTGTAAGGTATATAAATAACAATGTGCTTTAGCTTTACTTTGATTGTAAGGAAAACAACAGGAAGGGTGGAAATCATTTTAGGTTTTGGATAAGTGAATTTAGAAGAGTGCCGCTTAATTCCTGATATTTTTAAATGAAGTGTTATTAAAGAACAAAACGCTTAAAAATGGGTCTTTGCTGATATTGATATTTAATTGGTCCCCAGATGACATTTGCAGTTTGCAATGCACCCAGTAAAAAAAAAAAACAAAAAAACCTAAGAATGGTCCTTGCTAAAACTGCAAATCCATTTCTTCAATTTACATTATTATTTTAGCAAAATATTAACTCCTTTTTATATAAAATAATATTCTGTTGATACGATTTATTTAAAAGAAAAATAAAATTACTAATGAAATATTTAAAATAATAATTTTAAATCCTAATTATCCCTATTAAATTTGTTTATTTTTCATCTACATTAATGCTAATGTTAATATGCTGCTAGCACATTGATTAAATTTCTTACATAGTAAATCACGGAGTCGGGATTTTTGTTTTACTAAAACTATCAAATATATAACTAGCAAATATTAAATAAATTGTCAAATTAAAAGATAAATTAGAGATTTAGTATGATGACGGTTAAACTGATAAATAAGATTTATTGTAATATTTTTAATTAAAAATACACTTTTATAATCTTTTTGGAATATTTTTTAGTGGCGTTAACTATTAAATTAAAATGCAAGTTTTTAAAATAGATGGAGGTAAGTGTAAAAATTAAGGCAAAACAAAATGGTAGTTAAAATATTTTATTCTATAAATAATAAAAATCTGCCAATTAACAGCTTAACTCTTTTTTTTTTTTTTTTGCATCAGCGTAACTCACACTGATATTCAATATTTCCATATATGTTCCTTGTCATCGTCTCATTTCTTATAAGATTTATCCAAAGCAAATCTACTTAATGAAAGGAACCAGTTTGTTCGATGAGCACCTAAGCCTCATCAAATCTGAACCATTCAAATTGATATGGATGGTTCAGATTTAATTTTTCTTTATCTTTATTTTTTAAAAAATTATATTAATAGGTATATAATCTAAAATAAAAATAGTTTTTTAACTATTATTTTTCTAAAAATCAATTTTTTTATTTAAAAATTTAAATTTAGACCCGTTCAAATCTGTTCAGCTTTGGGCGAACATCAAAGATGAGCACCCAAAACCGGTTCCTGAATGAATGAAGTGTGTCTCACTGCAAAAAAAAATAATAATAATAATGCTTGCATATATGATTAATAAAAATACGAACATAGTTAATTAACATGGTCATGAAATAGAAAACCAAGGAACACATAGAGAACATCGTGAGCCTGTAGCAAGCAAACCAGTTTGCAAAAAGCAAACTGCACGCATGTAAGGCAGGCACGATACTTTATTCATCAACATTAACATAGGTAGGGTTCACGTAATAAACAAAGCTTGAAGATGGCTTTGCTTATAGCATATACATATAAGACCATAACGCCATGATTATTAGTTGGAGGAAGAACAAGGCTCATAGCAGAAAGAGGTGATATCATAGCAAGAGCATGCGGGAGGCCAAATGAGTAAGCAGATGCAACTCTTACATGCAGAGTGGCAACTTGTTCCCACATCGTTGCATCTGCATTGAGGTGGGTCTGATTTTGTGCAGGTGCAGTTGTTGCAGCAGGCGCTTGTCGTGGATTTCTCCATGTAGTTCGCTTCGCCGTTCATCATTGCCTGAGCCAGTAAAGTGCTCGGATCACGGCGAGCTGATACGGTTGCCCCCGTGAAGGCCATCAGGAAAAGCACTAGAGTCACGTTCAGCACCACTTTCCTGCTCACAGCCATCTTATCTCTCTCTCTCTTTGCTTGTGGAGAGGCCATCAGAAAGCCAGGGTTATTTATAGGGTGGCTTGAGAGTTATTCTAATGTTTTTATTGAGTTTCAAGTTTTTTAATAGTTTATTATATTAGAAAAATCATGTGAAGAAACACTTATTTCTAATAATATCTAAGTCAATTTAGCTTGAATACGTGGTGCTGTGTAAAAATAATGGATTACATTGATTAGAAGTACACACGTGAAAAAAATGGAAGACAACATCGAACGGTTGAGATTTGATTTTGAGATTTGAACGAGTGAATTTTGGAAGCAAGTGCAGCTTCGTGAGGGCTCATTTTGTGGTCCGTATAATACTCATCACATATCTATTAATCTTCCCATTGTGAGACTTATCTCTTGGCTCGGATTAAGGTAAGTGTTACCTTGAGTTACTTTAAAAATTTAAATTAATAATTGTATATAGTATAATATTAGGTCGTTTTCTTTGAGGAGCTAAAAATTAAATTAAATTTTTAAATAATTAAATGTAATATAACCTAAGTTAGAAAATGGGATTTGATTTGATTGACTAACAACTAAATATAATAAATTAAAAATAAATTTAAATAAAATATTTTTAGTATTTTTAGTTTAAAGAAAGGAATAATGAATGGTAATAAGCGAAAAGAATAAATTCAAAAGTGATTAATAATAAAATCAATTCTCCAATTCAATAATGCATGCAATCATAGTTTCAACAGATATGAGAGTTATAAATAATAATTCAATAATTATAATTAAGCTTTTAATCTAACAACCGAACCACCTTGAATTGTCATAAAAATATTTTTCAAGTCCTAATTTATTAACAGCCACCAAAATAATAAAATATGACTACAGATATTAAAAACCAATACTCAATTATAACTCAATAATTCATAAAAATATAATTTAAGCCAGAAACAGACATAACGATCCAATAATTCAAATTACTTTAAAAAATCATAAAATATTTATAAAAATCTCTATATAATGTCTGATTCAGATCAAAGTAAATGAAATTAAAGTTAATTAAAGAACAATGTCAAATGTCAAGCAAAAATTTAATCACAATAATCTTTAATAAATATAAATATATCACTTTAAATATTTTCAATAATTATAAAATTAATCTTAAAATCTAAGAATCATAATATAATTATTAGATAAAAAATTAAAATAATTTATATATTTTTTTTAAGATCTTAAACTTATACCCTTGATTTTGAATCAGAAAATTAGGACCTTAGTCACATATTATCATGAAAATCGATGCCAAAGATTTTACTGTCAACCGTGATTATGAGAAGATACGGAAGTTGGCTGTTGTGGAGGAATGAAATTGAATGGCTTTTATCGCAGCGTGCACCCCTTGGCAGCGTTCTCTTCTTTCCTGCTGCAGCGCCTTTTTTCCGTGTCTGTATGTGTGCTCCTGTGTGCGTGTTTCAATTCCCTTTTTCCTCTTCCAATTTTCTGCCGCCTCCTGTGCGTCTGTCCCCTCTGATTTGCTTAAAGTAACTTTAAAAAAAGTAATTCAATGGGTCAAATCGTAAAATTTAGTTTATTAAATTTTTATATATAATTTATAAATTTATAATTTTTTTTATTATTATTTATAAATTCTAATTTTTCTTAAATTCTTAAAATATAAAATTATAATAATATAATATTTTTTATTTTAAAAATAATTTTTTAAAAGAAATTATAAAAATATGATAATTCTAGCCTTATTAAATACTAATTTAATATAAGTCATATTAATTTAATTAGTATATAAATAATATAATTAAAGATAATAATATTAATAAAAATTTATTAAAATAATATAAATAAATATATAAAAATATAAATTTATTATTAGATTACATCAGTAGGAGATGAGTAGTTATTTTCAAGGGGTGGTGTCGTACAGGAAATCATAGCCATAGGTTGAGATTTTGGTATTTTTATGTGAAGATCCGTTTCGTGAGAAGATTGTTTTGCTATTTATTTAAAATTATTTTTAAAATAGTATGAAACATAATAATTGAAGCTCAGAGAGTCAGATCTGTCAAATGAGATTGTGTGAGGTGGAAGAGTTTTTATTTCTTTTAAGAAAAGTCCATAACTCAAAACTTGTAGATGAAAAAAACCATTTCTTATTTTTTCGTGGTAACCAAATATTTTTGGGGTCTTTTTAAAAGATAATTAATACGATTATAACTATTATGCAATTTTTCCATAGATATATATTGATTTGTGCACGATTAATGCATGTGATCGAGTTGTCAATGTCACCATGCGTCCAAAAGTGGATTTTTCTTTGTGGGGGGAAGAATCTTTAATGTAGTGTGTCCTATTCTATGTATGTACATCGTACTCCCCACAACCTTGTCTGATGCTCAATTTTCTATTTTTTTTTATAGAATTTAAGAATTACTCAATTCTTTCGTAATAAACTAATTTAAATATACAGAGAATATTTTTTTAAAAAATTATATTACACGATTTTCAGTTTTAGAGAATATTTTTGAGTCCAACTTAGTTTGGGATATGAAGGTAGGGGAATTAAACTCTATTATTTAAAGATACTCGTTGGGCATCATGGCTCATGAAAGAATATTTTAAATTTCGTAAGTACATACACTTTCTCACAATTTTTAATTTAATATTTATGTGTTTTTTCTCAATTAAATTATTTAATTTTTTTATTAGAACCATTAGTTCATATACCTTTGCTCTGTGATAGCAAAGTTATCCTTTAGACAAGAGTTAAGGGTGTTAATAGAACAAAATTAAAAATTTAATTAAGGGAGAAAAACATAAGTACTGAAATAAAAAAATGGAAAATATATAAATACCTGTAACATAGTTTTCTCTGTTCTAAAATAAAAGATATAGTGGTATGAATATTTTAAAAAAAAAAGTTGAGAGTAATTAATCTTTCATTTTAATTAGAGGACCAGTCTACAGGTGTTTTAGATGAAGTTTGTATGGTTTTGATGCAATCAACAAAAGGTTTTATTTTTATTGATGTAAGAAATTTAGCAAGTAACCCACGTATTATCTCTGCATACTACATATATAATATTATTGGACACTTGGCTATTTGTTAATTCATAGAGGATTTTTATTTCAACAGTGAGCATAATGAAAGTAGAAAATAAAAAAGTAATAGAAGAATATCAAGTGCTTGCTAGTAATGAACCAGTTTGCTAAAACCCATATTCTCTCTGTGTGTTATTGAGTTTTGATATGTGTGGAGAGACGAGGTAAGAGAAAGCCTTCTTTTATAAGCCAATTTCAGCGATACTCCTCTTTGTCTTTTCACAACAACTATTCAAGTTATAAGTAATAAATGTATAATTGATGTAATTTTTCCCTTCAACATACTCTTATTTGTAAAAAGGATGAATGTAAAAAAAAATGAGAGAGAAAAAAAAGATTAGAGTGATATATGTAATTAATTGTAAGTAAAAATAAAAAGTATATTAAATTTTTAGATAAATTTAAACTGTTACTTATATATATAGGATCAATGGTACTTGTAAATAGGGGAGCATTATCTTAGTATCACGTGATTCAGGACTACACAAAAACAAGGACAACACAGCTAAGGAACAGCCTTGGTTGTACTATATATATATCTTCAAGGAGGGGTAATGGAGTGATAAAGTTTGTTATTATCATGGATCGCTGAGTTACTATGCTTCCCATGCAATCAATCATGTGAGAGAATCCAATCTCTCATGAATCATATATCATGATAATTGAAGGCAACCACACAAATTATGATAAAATAAGCTAAATCCAGAAAAAATAAAAAAAAAAATTGGACAGATCCACTCTCTGTATTGGCGTGTAGTTAATAACTACCACATGTCCCACTCACCAGTAGCCACGTGGCATGTATGTAAAAAACAATTTATAATTTTATTTTTTTATTATTATGGATCCAAGTTAGATCCATTGATCTGACTCAATCCATTACTATTTTATGATGGGTCTCTTAGTAGCTCAAAACAAACAATATTTCTTTTAAATTTCTTAGATTGGCCTCTCTGTTGGCAAAAACAAACAATTTTTTTTAAAATGAGGCATCCAAAATGGCGTCATTTTGACTGGAGATCAGCTTTAACGTCCAGTCATATTACAACAACCCGTTTTGCAGACGTGAGGTTCGTTAGATTTGTCACTTTCTCTCTACCATAACTTCACCATCCGATGTCAATTCTTGACATTTGTGGAGTCATTTTCCATCATCTTCACGAGCTCTACACAATAAGACTATTTTTAAAGCCTAAATCGGAGGTTTTCAAGTGACACAATTTTACTCAAAACTTCTCTCCTCTATAACTTTACTATCTCACGTCCGTTTTTGACGTTCTTGGAATCTATTCTCATTACTTTCATGAGCTCTTCTCAATGATATTAATTTTAAAGGTTAAAAAAGTTGTTTAAAAAAACTCAAAAATGTGTAATTACCGTACAGTGCTATTTTTCACCCTCTTACTTCTACAACATGAACTAACAGTAAAAAACTAATAGAGACAAATTCATATAGTGGAAATAATCACAAAAATAAAAATATGACTCGGATACCATTGTAAGTTTTTGGACGTACATGTTGTCGGTTTACTTACTCGAAGTTTCCACACGATAACCTGACATTGTTACTGCACTTAGTTCTCTGTTACATAGCGAAAACACATAAGAGAGGAGAAGAGAGAGTTGTTGTCTTGCCAAGAGAAGAGAGCTTCTTTTGTTCGAGAGCACACTTAGAGCAGCCTCACCAAAACTATTCTGTATTATGTGTGGGAAAAAATCCAACCTCCCCTAGTCACACATGATTAGATAATGGGGGAGAGGGGTAATTACCTCATAATCACTCCCTCTATCAGTTTGAATATCTTAGGATATTCACATTGATGACCAAACTCTTTTGAGTATTTACACTTTAATCTCACATACACATATATAGGTCTAGGTCTAATATACTAAGGTGGACCAGTCCGTTTTCCTACAAGGATAAATGAAAGCAACCACACAAATTATGACAAAATAAGCTAAAAATATAACTTATTTACCGCAAAGTTTCTCCCCTATTCCCCTTTCTTCTCCCAAGTAAAATATTTTTTTCCAAATTTTAAACCAGCTGGTCTTAATGCACTTTGGGACAAACAGCTTAAAGAGGTGGTCCTTACTGAATAATTTGCCTATTTAATAGATATTATGATAATATTTGCAATGTATATTATATTTGAAAACAGATGTTAATTAATTACAAATTAATGATAGGATAACATCAAGTCCTTGCTAGTGGTTAACCAGATTGCAAAAAGCAAACAGGATGCATGCATGCCTGCAAGGCACGAGATACTTTATTTCATTAGGGAATGTTCACATTCAAATTGAAGTACACACAGACACACACAGAGAAACAAAGCCTTAACAAAGTAGTTGGAATAGGCTTTGTTGTTCACATAACATTACGTTCGTCCGCCATTAATGATGAGAATCAATTTGCAGCAATCTGAGATTTAGCCGAAGTTGGTGGTATCAGTAGAAGGACACTATGGAGGAATAGAGAATGTGCAAGCACATGACTTGCAAGCAGAGTGGCAAGTTTCTCCCATGTCGTTGCAATGACATTGAGGTGTCATTGACTTTTTGCAGAATCAGTTGTCGCAGCAGGCTGCGTTATTGTATGTTTTGCTATTAATGGCATTAAGCTCTGCGTTATATGTGGAAGAGATTATATTGGCTATAGTTAGCTGTTCATTCATTTTTTCGTGTTCGTTATTGTTGTAATTATATGTTTTGCTATTAATTAGTGCTCAAAAAAGTAACTTTGTTCTGAAAACTATTAACTAACTTTACTTTCAACATACCAAAAGAACAAAAACAACTTTAAATTATTGAATCTGTGGCTTCAACGGAGTATATAGTAATTTTTCATAATTTTTCAACTGAAGTTGTATAGTGAAAGCGGAGGGACCAGATAGACTGTCGGCATACAGTATTTTTTCATAATTTTTATTTTGACATATTGTAAAGAATTAAATTTGTATACTTTTAGATTTTATATAATAAAGGTTAGCATTTAATTGTTTTTTTATATATAAGATAAGATTTTAGTAAGATGGATCTCGAGAGTTACTTACTTTGACAACACATATGGAATCTACACACAGTTTTTTCATATATTATATAGACTAGAGTATTAAAAAAAAACTGTAGGGCCACTTTGACTGATTTTCCATAGATAAGCAATAAATTTATAAACAAAAAAATTGAAGTAAAATCTGTGGCAAGTTTCATAAGTGAAGTACTTCTTTAATTGTATTTATAAGTTATTTTTAGTATATTTTATATAAATTAAAAAAAACTCTTAAATTTTATTAATTCTATTTTAAAATTTAACTTTATCCTATTTAATAGAGAACGGAGTTAATATAATATTAAATAAAGAATAAAATAATATATTTATATAAAAAAATTCTTTATTCTATAAATAAGATCAAAGAGTACATGGTTTATGAGTTTAAAATGCTCTCTTATATAGCTCTTTTAAGATGAGATCTCCTTTAAACTTATTTTCATAATGGAGGTACTTTTGTTTAGAGACCGGAGATTCTGACCGGATTGACCGGTCAACTTAACACTGATTATGACCCTCCACATGGGCATAAAAACACAGATCAAGGAGAGAACATATAAGTTAATGGATCTGGAATTTTCAAATTACACATGATGAACCTCGTAACTTGGTGAAAGTAGTCGTGGAAGCTGCTTCGGCCTTCATATTTTGCATGCATGCCACCTTGCTAGCCCCATGCATGATCTATCCTTCAAAGCTTCTTATATATAAATAACTCTCTCTGCAACTTATTAGCAAGCTAGTTCATCTTTTGAACTTATAATTACACAGAGAAACAAAGAGAAAGAGATCCGGTGGAGCTGGTGATGAAGATGGCTGTGTTGGCTTTCCTAATAATAATAACTTTCACTTCAAGTTTCGCTGATGCTCATCGTTACTACGCAACCTCGTTGCTCACTGGTGGAGTGATGTCGTCGTCGTCGTCCAAGCCAAAATCTTCTTCGTCGCCATCGTCGTCCGGGTGCTGCGATTCGTGTATGTGCACAAGGTCGATGCCTCCTCAATGCCAATGCCTTGATGTAGGGGAAGAATGCCCCTCGGCTTGTGACAAGTGTTTTTGTACAAAGTCCATTCCTCCACAGTGTCGCTGCTTTGACGTCACTGACTTCTGCTACGAATCGTGCAGCTATGATGCTCATAATACAGCAAACTATAAATAATTAAGGACTTGATGATGATGATGAGCAAGTTAAGCATCTATAATATGTCAGAGACAAAGCCCTAGCTATGTCCAGGCTTTGTTTTTATGAGTAGCGATGGATGTATAAATAAATGAGGTAGCCATCTTAAACTAAAAGGATCTCATGTATGTATTCATAAATGGACTCCAGTTTGGTTCTCTGCAAACTGGTTTCTGCTGGTTGTTAATACACGAGCACCTTTCTTTAAGATTTTAATCTTGTTTTCGAGTTTACTTTGTTGAGTTAATCCCACAATCAAGGAAAAGCTTAATTAATAGTGCTACAAGAGTTAATATATATATATATATATATGTATATGTATATGTATATGTAAGTTATATACATTGTACAATGATTGGATCAAACTCCAACTGTTAAATACTTAAGTTAACAGACCAAAATCTCATACTAAACATGACTGCATAAATTTTTGACAAAAAATATTTATTTCTCCGTATCCCAAGAGTACTCCTGGTTCATGTTAGGCAAAGTGCTTGAACAGCCTTAAAGGAAAATATTAAAACCTATGTTAGGTCAACTGGTATAATTGTTTCAACTTAACCAAATGTTTCAAATTTAAACTTGAGAATGCAGCAACATAAGGCGATAAGGTCATCGCCTACATGAGTTCTATTATAGCCTAATCCAAATTAGTCTAAACCCCTATTAGATTAATATGGCCTTTTAAGCATCAAAATCATTATAATATTGCTCATCTTTTTTTGGTTGCCCATTTGGTTTATTAGAGTTTTGCCTCGACTACATCTAGATCTGACCTGCGTCGCGTATCTGGCTATGGTAGGTGAGTCTTCCAAATAGAATTTTCTGTATAAGCTAAGGCTCAAACTTGAGATCTTATTTAAATAATATTAAACTACTTACTACTTAAATTAACCTCATTGGTATGTTGCCGGTATTTAAATGACTAAAGTTCTTTAAGATATGGTGATAGAATAGTTATATTAAGAACATTTCTTGGGCTTTTGGGCCTGTGGCTTAGATCAGGAATATTTTTCTTTTATAGGCCTAAATGTCCCTAAGATGGCCGGGCCCAAGAATGGCCTCTCAAGTCGCACTTGGGACCTCAGAATGTAGTCACCGATTCCTATTTTTTTGTTTTTTTTTAAAAACGAATATACCCTCGAATCTTGATACCTTGACCCTACTTACTCTGCCGCTAGTAATCAGCATGCAATTTGAGGTCAAAATATCAGTTTTTTTTTCAATATATATATATATAACCGTGCAATAAGACGGACCACTTATATACATACGTGGCATCCAGTTTGAATTTGCTTTGCTGCAAATTGGATTTTGGTCAAATTCAGAATATTCAGTGCGCATTTCCATGCATCCTTGCATCTTGCTCGCAGACTTTTACGAACAACACGTTATAAAAATTAAAAAATATATGTAGTTATTATTGCTTTAATTGTTACAATTATTTATATAATTCTATTTCATAGATTCATAAAAACATAAATCCAATTATTGTTTTAAACATTATTCCTTTTTATAAAATTATTAAATTAATATTTATTTTTAAGAGTTGTTATGATGTTAACCGCGGATTAAATATAAGTGTTGGATTAAGAGGTGACGGAGTGTTGGGAGAGAAGGAGAGATATAAATGTGTTTAGTTAAAAAAAATAGAGGATAGAGAAAGAGATAGTTTTTATCTTTATATACTCACCTCCCCTTTAAAAGTGGGAGTTTTTAGAGAGAAAATTTTTTTTTGCTTAATTTTAACTAAATTGTCCTTTATATATTTTTAATATTCTAATTGTATCCTCAAACCTTTTTTTTATTTTTTTCACACATAATTTTTGCTTTGATTGCTAAAACCTAATAAGTATAATAAATAATTTATATATTATATTAAAATATATAATAATTATAAAATTAAGCAGAAACAATGTTAAAATTTTATCATATTTTTTAATTTTTTAATTTTATTATATATATAAATGAGATAAAAAAATTTAAGATTCATACATAAAAAATAATAATTTTGATATGAATATTATAAATAAAAAATAAATAAATTTAAATAAAGAGATAAGGGTATATTTATCAACTTTTAATTAATTCTCCTACTCTCTCCTTCTGAAGTAAATAAAAAATAGCATTTCTCCTCCCTTATTTTTACACCTATAACTTTTCATATTTTTTCTTATACTCTTTTAAATTAACCTAACCACCATCTCTTAAATTTAACCAAATAATGCCTAAAACATGGTTTCCTAATTGTGTTATAGGGTTAGGGTTAGGATTTATGTTGGTGGTACTTTTTTTGTTTGGCTTAAGCCCCTTTTGGCACTTTAGTTTTATTGCAAATTTTGTTAATTTTACTTTTATTTAATGATGCAAAAATACTTCTATCTAATATAACATATTTTTAATAATTAATCATAAATAATATATTTTTTGCCGTTGTTCATGCAATTATATAAAAGAAATCTCTAATTTTTTTAATAAAAAAAATTAGATAAATTGAATTTTAAGATGTAAATATTATTTACATTGCCACCAACAAATTGCTAGCAGCCATCCGAACTCATATGCAGTGAGTTAAGAGCCTAATATTTTATCCAATGAATCTATTCTTGTTTATTTTTTATTATATATTTTAACTCTAAATATTATTTTATTGTAATTATAATTATTATGTTTAAAGAGATATATTAACTTTTAGATATTTAAATTTATATATAAAAATAAATGATAATTTATCCTATCTAATATTAATATCAGTTAGAAAAAAATAAGATTCTATTTTATTTTTAAATTATAGATAAATATAATCTTTTTTAAAAAAATTTATAAAAAAAAAAGAATAACCCAAACTAATATTCCCACCTCATCCTTCCCCCGCCACGTTGATCTGCTTCGGAGGATGGTTTTCTTCTCTTTTTAATTTTCATTTTCTTTCCATTTTCGATCGCCACTGTCGCTGCTTCTTAACTCTGTTCGGTGACCGAGGCAAACAAAGGGGTTTGATTTTACTTCTGGGAGCGTCCATCGGTTCACCATGATTCTCGAGTACAGTTTATTGAGTCATATCCCCACTTGGTACCTCTCTGTTCATCATTTTCCTTCTTCTTCTTTGTCCAATTCTTCCATTTCTCTCGAGCTGTTGAATTGACTTTCTTAAAATTCTAGTGTGCACTTTTCTCTTTGGAAATTTTTGTTTACATTTGTGTTGTTGGTGATGCTGACGATGCTGCTGACCTTCTGATTTTTCCTCTTTTCTCAGTTCTATCTAACTTCTACTATGAAATAGTTAAATTGGCAGCTATTTTTTCCCCTTTGAATAAACTCCTCTTTTTTCCTTCACGGTATGACGTGGTATGACGTATTCAAATGTTTCTGCATTTGAAAAGCACGCGGGTTCTTGTTTCAGTACTGATGCAGTTGAATTCAATCCGATAGTAGTACACTACCATTGTTTGATGCTGGGAAAGATTATGAATTTACTTGAAGAGAAATTATCAATGATGCATATGGCATGTATAATGGTCTAAAGAAAAAAAAGATTAGGATATTCAAAGAAATAATCCTGCCATTAAATCATCGGGAAGGGAATTATATTAATTTGCTATTTTAAATCTGGAGAACAACCAACTACCCTGAGGGCCAGAACTCCAAAGCATACCCTGATAGAAAATATTTCATGTGCGATGGACATCTTCCATGAGGAAAGTACTATACTCCTGTATTAGAGCAAACCTAAACTGTGGTGAATGAACAGCCTTTTTGCTGACTGTTGGTCGATTCTTTTTCTACGTGTCAAGCTAATAACTTGCTGATCACATTTGTTCAATTTTGCGTTAATTATGTATATTGGCCAATATTAAATGATCGCTTAGATTCTCATCCAATTATGATCCTTTTATCTAAACTTTTTTTGGGTTCCATTAACCAATGGTTAGCAATCGCATAAGCATATATCTTGATATATACTGCAGCAAATAAGTTTGTCATAATTTGGCTTACCAGAGGTCCAAGGATATATGTTGCTCCTATATCCTTAGTACTCTTCTCTTTTTCAGGCTCCTCAGCAGCTGACAACAAAGAAACTGAAAGCATGATGCCAGAGCATTTCAAAGCAAGCAGGCTCAATAGCAGTGGCGAAAATTAAGATAAATTTCATTTTACAGCAATATAATGAATGGCAAAACTGAAATCGGTACTGACTTCTGGGTGGAGGAATCCAATGGTCAGGTTTATGCACCAACAAGATCAAAAAGGAAAGCCAGATCAAAGAAGAGGGAGTACATTGGATGGGGATCGACACTACTAATTTCATTTCTTGAATCAATTGGTAAAGATACTAGCAAGCCATTTACTCAATATGATGTAACTGCTATTGTAAATGAGTATGTTGTGAGGAATAACCTTATTCATCCTCAAAAGAAGAAAAGAATTGTTTGTGATAAAAGGCTCCATTCACTGTTTGGAAGGAAATCAATTGGCCGAATCAGAGTCCATGAGATGCTGGAGTCGCACTTTGCTGCGAACTGTGATGATTCTTCTGAGGATTCTTTAATAAATTCAGGTGATGATGAGAACACCTTGGCAACGTGTGAATCCCCCAAGAGAACATCAGAGAGTAAGACTCTATCAAAGAAAAGGGTTTTGAAAAAATCTAAGAGCTGTTTTGCTGCCATTGTTCCTTCTAATATCAAGCTAGTATATTTGATGAAGAGCCTAGTTCAGGACCTTCTTAAAGACCCTGAAACTTTTGAGAGCAAATTAGTTGGAAGTTTTATTAGAATAAGATGTGACCCAAATGATTATCTTCAGAAGAACTCCCACCAGCTTCTGCAAGTGACAGGTAATTCGGTTGCAGTAGGGTATGGCATGACTTGTTTATACATGCTTCCGCTTGAGCTTTTTAAATGTAAAAGTTGCTTCTAAAATTATCCCCTGGCATACTTCTAAGATGATCCCTCCAAAAGCAGCAGCATGGATTAGCTTTCTGAAAAACTTACCAAACACTTGAATTCATACTTGGTTAGTTATTCTAAGAAATGGAAGCCTCTTAATAAAACCAGCCTCAAACTTTATCATAACCTTACGTGTTTGTCTACATACTAAGTATCCATCTTTGATAGTTGATGTGTTTCATATAGGATTCATGCACTTGGGTTATCTGGAGGCCTAATTGACCATTTTTTATTATTTACAATGACAATGAACTAATCGATGTCACATTCTTATCTTTCTTCGTTGTAAATTCAAGATGTTAGTGCTCGTATAGATCTTAGATCCATTGTATACCACCTGTTCGCTCTGTGTAATCATTTCGATTCTTCCATTAAAGGATGTCCATATGGAAGACATGAATATCTCCTCAAAGCTGTTATTTGTTATCTACCTTCTTCATTGGCCGAATGTGGTCAAAGGCAAGCGCCTTTGCACCTGAGGCACTAAGCCAAGGTACCAAACAGCTCTAGCGCCTCTTAGGAGCATAGTCATATGAAGGAGTTTGCCTTGAGTAGGGCATGCTTTTAAAATAACACTTAAGTTATGCTTTCTTTTTATTTATTTATTTTTTCAATTTAGATAATTAATATGACAGGCTTTTATGTTGTTCTTCTGTCTTTAAGCAATTTTTTAACTCGAGTAGTGTATTCCGTCATTTGGGCTGCTACATTTATTTAGTCTTTGTTCATATGTCATTAATTTTTCAAAATTGATGTGAAGGTTTCTTTCAAATTATGTTTTATCTATATTTTTGTCTTTGTGTCATAGTTTTTTACTATAGCGCCTTGATTCTCTCAATTGAGTGCCCTTCTAGCACCTCTTGCCTATGGTGTTTATGGCGCGTTAAGATCACCTTTTGCCTTTGACTACCTGAAAGGTAGCAATCAGTTAATAGAGTACTTCCCAATGGAATGCCAATTACCAAACAACCTATTTGTCGTACAAGCTAGATTCCCAAGGCTTAGGCATCGAGCTGAACTAAGATTTGTTGATGAGACATGAGAGTAGTATTAATTTAAACCAACAGGCCAACGGATTTTTGTTGTTATTATTATTTTTGTTAAAAGCAGAAGACTCTTACTCAAACAAGGGAGAATCTGTAACAGAAAAAGATGAGCCCGTCAGACCGAATCTTACCAAAGCACAGGATTTTCCTTATAAAAGGAAATTGCTTATGACAGTTACAAGGTCTTGGACATTTTGATGGCTCACATTGATAGCATGTTTTAATACAGCATATAATAGTTCATATTAACATTAATTACATTCTATATTTGTAGTTTGAATAGCACAACTATATACTTAGTGTCAAAAAGATGTTGTCAAGTGAGCCAAGGATATTGGAGTCTTGAGAATTCTTAATTATGCTCTGCAGGTTTAAGCCCTCTAGTAAAAATGTGCTAGAAATCGTGTCTTTAACGCCTTTATGCTTATCAGTTAAAATTGTTGCTATTTCATATGCCTCTCTTTAAAGATCTGCAGGAGATCACTATTTATCCGTGCTCCTCATTGATGATTCTCTAGCTTAATACTAGCTCTTTGATAATTATCTTTTCATGTTACATGCTAAACACTATTTGTTTGTGTTTTACTCACTGAATATTTATAATATAATTCTCCCTGGGCTACCCTTAGGTGTAAAGAAGTGCCCTGGAATGAAAGATTTGAGTGAGGAAATTCTCCTTCAAGTTTCTGGTTTCTTTAAAGATATTGGCATTCGCATGCTTTCTGATGATGACTTCTCCGAGGTATGACTGATATTTCATTTTTGTTCAATATTTTATTTAGCAAAAATGATGCACTTAAGTACGAAGTCAAAAGTGTAAAATTGCTTCTAGCGTGCTTTTATTGGAGACGTGTTGCAGCTTTATATGGTTGCTCTACTTCACTATGAGATTTATCATGTTCCAGAAATCTCTACTTTCCATTATATCTATGATACTGAGCAGTAGATTAAAAGGGAGGAGAGTGAGTAAATAGCGTCAATGCTTGGCCAGCCTATGGTAAGGGGCTGAGAATTGTCCTCTATGACAAAGGGAGGAGAGTGAGGAGAGAGGGATGCAAAATGTTAGGGAAAAACTACAATCAAGTCAAAATGGTCTCTATAAAGGGATCCCATTATAAGAAAATAAAATAATTAACAATTCAGGAACCATATAAACAAATAAAAGTCAGAAAGTACATAAAGCTAAAATATGTCTAAACCAGTGTTTCCTATGCCTAGAATAAGTTTTCCTGAACTTTTCATTAATCTATTGAATGTTTCCTTAAAGTTTCTTTGGTGTATATTATTGGTTTTGGTTTCAGGAGGAGTGTGATGATCTTTGTCAGAGAGTAAAAGGTGGTTTACTGAAGAGGCCTATGATAGTAAGTTTTGTTTTAAAAGTCAATTAATTCTAAAAAGTGTAGTTTCTGCTATGCTGCAGAACAATATAATGCTTTAAATTATGAACAGCAAGGAATAAGCAGCCGTGTCTGTCTGCATAAATGAAAGAGTTATTTTCTCTTGAACTTTGGCTTCGCCAGGTTTGATTTGATTGTTAAATGTCAACCTCCTTTGATGCCAAACAAGGGGATACCAATTTGGAATTTGATACTGACAACTAGCCATCCATTCTCTGTTTGGAGGGAATTGCAGCTCAATATATCCATAAATTAAAAAAAAAAAAAACTTATTGATGAGCTTGTGTAAATATTGTAATCTCCAGCATCTTTCTTTTCTATTTTCTTTATTAAATAATGTGTTTGTGCTATATGTTGTAGGTGGATTTTGAGCAGAAGGCTAGAATATTGCATGAGGATATGACAAAGCATGTGAGTATTGGGCTAGTAGTGCTTTTTTTTCGTTTCAGTACAGTGCTTTTATTTGGGTTAATATGTTATTGTTATTAGTGACAAACACAAGTCCTCCCGATCTTCTGTGGGAAAAATATGGTTGTTGGAATCATACGATTTCTGATTAGAAATTCACAATATGATGAGTCCCAGAAAAAACGATGCAGATCCAATATTTGAATTATTGTGATGACTAGAATTGCTGCTTGAATCATCAGAATCATGTGAGGCATGTTGGAATGACACAATGGCCACTGTTCTGGTGATTGATTCCTGAAAGCCTGGTTCATGTTTGGCTCTGTGGGTCACAAAGACAGGTTATTGGTGCACATGATCCGAAGAGGAAATAGTGCAGGGAACTTTTAAATAACAATGTTAGGAACAGGTCTCAGAAGGCTTTGTTTAAGATAAAAATCTTTCAAGTACAATATGCCACGCCGCAATAGAGGGAAAGCAAATAAAATGATTGAATAGAAAATGCAACCTTTTCTTCGTGGGTAGCCAACAGCTCAAACGGTGACGTAAATAGATGCATGTTTTGTGAGTTCCATGTGGCTATCTCACTACATAAAACTAATAAATCACAAACTAGAGCAAACACTTTATACTACCTGGAGCATTAGGCAAGAAAATATAAGAATAAAAATGAAAGTTTTTACAACTTGTACTTTCCTTCATTAACACAATACTAACAATCACCTCAAAGATCACAATATAATAAATAACATTAGTATAGGGTACAACCAATATGTGGACGTGTTTTTATTTTACCTATATCATTTATATGATATAATTCAAGCTCTTCATTGCATGATTCAGTACCAGTTTACATTTTTGTTTCAAAAATTAGATCATGATTTGAAGTGCAATTTGATTACTATGGTAAAAAACACTTTTTATTTCTATATTCGACACATTTGAAAACATTCATTTTTCAATATATTTTTTGAGGTCTTGCCTCATTCTTAAGTCCTGTGTCTATGCTTCAGATATTACAACTTCGTGTGCTTTACATGCTTGTTTTGACTATCTTCAACATCTTTCTCTTTTGATTCTTCACCTGACTTTGTTTATTTCTCATTATGTGGCAATTTGTTCTAGTGGCTTGCAAGAGAACTTGCTATGTTACGGAATCTTGTTGAACGAGCTAATGAAAAGGGTTGGCGCAGAGAATATCCTTTCCTAATTGTGGATGATATTTTATTCTTTATTATGGTAATATCTCTATATGTTTGTGTTAGAATGTGATAAAATGTAGTGACTGGTTAAGCATATGCGTTACTTGGGTAATACATGTGTGATCTTTATAGTTTCCCATGTTCAGATGGATGGATTTCTTCAGCGCCTTCCAATCAAGTTTAGGGAAATAGTAGGAAAATGCATATGCGGCAATCCTTTTTCAGTTTAGAACGTTGGATCTCAGAGTGGTACAGTTCTAACGTAGATTTGTCTGGTTTGCTAGTTATTTGTTTTTATATTGACATCTTAATATGATTACGTGTGACATAATCAACTTGATCTTGTATTTTTAATTACAACCTATTCAACTTCTGTTGTCAATTGTCACAAACGCACACACATACACAAGAGGTCTATGATTCTCTGTTAGGATGATGAACGGTTTGCAGTAAAATTATGTTGAGTATCATGTGTCATGTTACATATCTTGAGAGATAATTCTAGTCAAAATGCTGGAAGAAAGCTTTCCTATAAAAAATATGGATTCCTTAATTAGTAGGAAGTACACTGGATGAGTACCTACAGAGAAAGGCGAAACTTCAGAATCCAGATGAACAGGCACGACTGTTGCAGGAAATTCCATCTGTTATTGCAGAGGAGATAGAATCAGAATCTGCAGCACCAGATGTTCCAGAAGAAAAGATGGAAAATGATTCACCAGAATTATTACAGAGTACATACAAGGAGGCATCTTTGCTGACTGAGGTTCAAAAGGAAGTTAGAGATGTTTCTGAACCTGAGAGTACAACAATGGATATTGCTGATTGTGTAAGACATGAAAACAATTCACCTAAGTCAATTCTCGGGGGATCCTCAGAAATTCCACGTGACATGGCTGCAAGTGGAACTGCGTATTCTCATGACCCTGTTTCTGCAGGTATGTTATAAACCTGCCGCTTTTCGATATTTCATCTCAAACGAGCAATTCCAACGTGAAAATCACTATTAACGTGACAAAAAACTAGTCATTTGAAGCCAAAGTGTGATCTGCTTACTTTTATGAACAGTCTAACTTTATGGCATGATCAAATATTGTATTCATCTCCATCAAGACAGGTTGTGAAACTCCAAAATTACTAGCTAAATGTAAGAAACCTGACAGTTATAGAGTAGCATTGGACCTAGTCACTGATAGGACTGGTGAGTGCACTTTGCGACACTTCACTTGGTGACACATCACTTGACTTCTCAATATCCCCCTTTGAAACTGTTGGCAGGCTCTAATACCAATTGATATTTACTTAGGTGGGATGGAGAACTCTCCCTCAAAAACTAGCCGCGACTTAAATGTTCTATTAAGCATCTCAACATACAATCAAACCCCTTTGATATCATTGCTGTACTTTGGCATGCTTTTGCAGAAAATTGCAACGGCATTCATACTCAACAGCAACCAGTGCAACAAATAGACCTTACATGTGAGAATGGTGGTGTAGCTGAACTTGAGAAAGATAAGGTCTCCCAACAAACACCGAACCAACCGATTCCACCGTCTGAGGTAATCGAATTAAGTGATGATGATGATGATGATGATAAGGAAACTGAACAACCAAGCTCTGCAAAACAGATTAATGCTATGATGCTGAACCGGTCGTTAGGATGGTACTACAGAGATCCTCAGGGCCGTGTGCAGGGACCATTTTCAGTAGATTTACTAAAACGCTGGAGTGATTCTAACTACTTTCCTTCAGATTTTAAGGTTTGGAGGGCAGGTCAAAGGCCGGATGAATGTGTATTGTTGGTAGATGTTCTTCACTGGTTTTTTCCCTTTTGATCAATTGCAGACCATGAATTGAATGAAGTATGGATGATGCCCCAAAAAAGGAGTCTTGTGTCCATTGCCCCACACAAGACTTACGTCGGATAAATTCATGTAACATTTGTAAACCTTAGGTTTTTCATGTCATTGCATTCATGCATCTTGGATTCCATGCGATCATAATTAGTTTTTTGGGGCCTTGATAATAATTAGTTTACAATTGTATTCGCGAATTTATGCTCACTGATCGATCATTTTTTTTTCCTCTTTGGGGCCTGCCATTATCTTTCTTTTACTTGCTTTCTTATTTTTTATGTGGAACTTTTGAATCTATTCTTGACGTTAATTAGGCCACACATGATAACCATCCTTGCATTTCCAGCATTAGTCATTATGACAAGGATAATTATCAGGTTTCTCATTACTTTGGAATTTCTATCATGTTATTAATTATTAATAAATTGGGGAAGTTACTGAAATTTTTATTGCCCAGAGTGCTTAAAATATGTTTAAGGTACAACCATCTTTAGTTATATATAATATATTTTTTTGTTGTAAAGACTTCTATGTAAAATTAAAGATATAGTGCTTACAACTAGAAAAGAATTGTACTCACTAAAACTAAGTTGTTCGCAATCAGAAGCAAATCAGAAGGATTTTACAACCAATTGAAAATATGTTGTATATATGTAAGAGTTGTAGTAGTTAGTTCTTATACAAATTTTATATATTTTTAGGCAATAAAACTTAAATGAAGGAATTAACAAAAATTGATCAAGTTAATAAAAAATTTGATCATAATTTATAAAATCATAAATTTAAATTCTAATACTGATATGAATTTTATTAACAAATGATCTATAAATACCCAAGTGCCCTGTAAGTCTATATTTTTTTCATTTAATTTTAAATTTGAGTTATGGAGAAGTACTTTAGAGTCGAAGGGTTTTTGTCTGAGTAGAAGTAAGACGGAATATATGCATTGTAACTTTGATAAGAGACAAGTTAGAAGTAACTTGGAGGTCAGATTGGGAAATCAAGTTATTCCACAAATAGATAAGTTCAAATATTTGGGATCAATAATACAAAAGGACGGTGAAATTTTGGAGGATGTTAATCATAGAATTCAGGCCGGGTGGTTTAAATGGAGAAAGGCTACTGGGGTTATATGTGATCAGAAAGTACCAGATAAAGTAAAAGGAAAGTTTTATCGCACTGCTATAAGACCAGCAATGTTTTATGGAAGTGAATGCTGGGCTTTAAAAGGACAGTAAGAACATAAAGTTGGGGTAGCTGAGATGATGCTGAGATGGATGTGTGGGCATGCAAGAAAATATAAGATTCGTAATGAACATATACGGGGAAGAGTTGGAGTGGCACCTATTGAAGAGAAAATGGTAGAGAACCGTCTTAGGTGGTTTGGACACGTATAAAGAAGGCCAAGGGATGCGCCGGTGAAGAGGGTGGATCAAATAGTATGGATACCGGTTAAAAGGGGTAGAGGAAGGCCAAAGAGAACACTCAAAGAGGTCATTGAACGGGATCTCCTGGTCAATAACCTATCTAAGGATTTAGTTTTCGATAGAGCACAATGGCGTTGTATGATCCATGTAGCTGACCCCATTTAATAGGATAAGGCTTGTTGTTGTTGTTTATATGAAGGGAATATATATATTGTATATTTATAATATGTCCACTAGCATTGGATCAAATTTGAGCTTTATCAAGCTTAAATAAGAGGTAACCAACATGGAGATAATTTATAATTTAGTTCTTGAGTTCTTCAGGTTCAATTAAACCAAAACATTAATAACTTCAAATCGCAAGAGAAAAAAAATCATCCGTTATTGTCTTATTTTCCATGCAAAATCTCTCCTATACCGGAGATGGAGCTACATTTTAGTTTTTTTTGGGGGGGGAGGGTGTTAAAATATGAAGGAAGGGGAATATATATGGGTATATATTCAGCCGAAGGCCCCAAAAAGTTATAGTCTGCCCCCTCAAATAGTTTTGTTTTGGATGTTTGCCCCCCTGCACTTTTCTTCTGGCTCCGTCCTTGTCTTTACCGGAGGAAGATTTGATTCAAATATGCATACACAACTCTCGATTCTAACTAGTCTGGAAAATTATGAACGGTGCCGATTTTCAACCAAAAACAAAAATTGTACGAAACTGAAAACAAAGAAGTTTATTATTTCCAAGCAAAAGGATAGCATTTCCAATTATTTCAAGCGACAACTATATAATTACAAAGGCATGATGAGAAAATAAAAAATACATGAACACGTCCAAACTTGAAAGAAAAAGAAAAAGAAAAATGCCTAAAATGATGGGATGAAAAGAACATTTAAAATAATCAAAAAGTGAAGTTGCATAAAAAAGAAAATCACACTCCAGCTAAACCGACCCTATATAAGATATAAATAAAAAAATTTAGGTAGCACAAAATCACACTACTATTGCTTAGTTTAGCGTATGCACCAGAGATATTCTACCAAGCAACTGATTTTTCCTTTATTTGAAAAATAAGCCCTTCTTTCCAGTCCTTTTGCCCCCGGCCTGCCGAAGCGACAAAAATTTCATACCCTTAATATACTCAGCATAATTTCTCTTTAATATCCATTACCTGGAAAAGGTCTATTATCTAAACCAAAAACAATCAATTATAATCACCAGATCATAACCAGGGGGAAAATTTATACCCTTAGAATGAAATTTCTCAAGACGAGCACAATGGTGTCCCTGGAGCTGCAAAAGGGGCATAAAAGATACTAAATATCAAAAACAGGGTACAAAAGGCATTCAACAGGGTACCACAACTGTCTAGTTCATGTCACTATAATTGTACCTAAAGCGTGACCAAATATGTATTAAGTGTCTATATAACGAATAATTGTCACTTACCCACTGTCATCTGTCGAGTTGTTTTCTGTTCGCAATAGAAGCTGATCACCATTAGAACAAATCATTACAAATTCCGAAACATGTCCATAAGGAATCACAACCTACACGGGAAACAGAAATGAGATAAAGAAACTAGCTTATCGCCCAAAAATACTCTTCCATAAACACATTAATAGTTTGCTATAAAGTTAGCTACAACCAAGCTAGCTGCAGGGCTGATCAGCTTTCATTAACTACTGTGTAAATCCTGCTACTGACCTTTTTCTAGTAAAATCTCAAGAAAGGTTTTAAGTGGTTAAGGAGAATATCAAGAAGATTAAAAAATTCCGTTAACTCTTTCTGTTTCTCTTGATACTAATTTAGTGAGAAAAATCATGCCATTAGATACAATTGAAAGCTAGTCACTGAGACAATCCACAAATTTTACAGAGACAAAACATTAATCTCCACCAAGAATATACTATGAGGAATGGTGGCTGGAAGGATCAACAATTTTCCAAGGGATAAGATATTTTAAGTGATGAAGGAGGAAGGACCATGTTTGACAGTATGCCTCTTAAGGTTGCATTTGGTAAGGGGAAATCCTAATCCTAAGAATATGATATATCAGAACGAGATATAAGACAAATTTAAGATACTTGAGTAAATAAGTTAGATTATGTCATACTAAATACCAAATACCGGAATTCTTAATGCTCCACATAAATCATACCAAAATGTCCTATGAATAGACAACCAAGTACTTGGAAAGTTAAAACGCACACTTATCAGTCACCACCTAGGATTCATTTATCTCCTCAGGTTCATCAATAACTTCACATTACCATCTAACCAAACTATTCTCAGTTCTCACAAATACAGAACAATGAATCGAGGAAACATACACTGACGGATGGAGAAAATTTTTCTGAGACAACAACTCCACTTGGTCCCCTGCATTTGATACTGTAACCATGCCTCTTAATGGCCAGAGTAGCTGGTTCCCATATATCAAGATATCCAGTCTGTAAAAAAAACCCAAAGATATTTTAAAACAGAAGCTCTTCATGAAAAACAGAAAGATTTTGCATAATTATAGAGAAGAGAAAATTAAAATAAATAAGAAACGACTTTCAGTGAATTACAGAAAGAGAGACTTCATAAGAAGCACGTCCACTCTGAAGAGTCTTCTCAATGTAGCTCTGCATTTCAGAATCTGAGAACAGAAAGACAATTACTCAATAAACTATAAGTTTCTGCTCTTAGTAGGATGTCTAATCCTCCTCATTTGCAATGACTTCCTTCTTTGCTAATAACTTTTTCAAGAAAGAAAACACAACGAGAAAGGGAGAATTGAATTGTTGAAAGTGAAGTACAATCATATAGTGATCATGGAAACAAGTTTGCCTCAAGAATCATTTGGGACAAGGAAAGAAAACATAATTAAAACAATAGAGATAGAATAATAACAACAAATATCAGTAAAGAGATGCAAATGGAGGAGCTATGAAAGCAACAAAAAGTTGACTTGATCCTGTGATTAATGGGACTGAACCCCTAGATCTGGGAAAAACAGTTAGTTTACCAATGCAAAAGTAGCCCCAGAAACTCACAGTAAATTTGCAATCTTTTGCTTCATACCCCCCTCTACCCCATACCTCACAGAGATGGTAGCAGCTAAAAGTTTATTTTTAGTTGCTGGACTTAGAAAAGGTTAAATATTGTACACAGGCACTCACCACAAGTGATCTTTTTCTTATCATTTGCATGAGCCATCACAGGTTCTCCCTACAATAACAAAGAATACAAGTATTATTTAGTTAAAATGCTGAAGTAATCTTTTTTTGTCCTTTTAATCCCATCAGTATGTAAAGACTCCTCAATACTACACTTCTCTAACCAAGAAAATATAATTTAAGATCACTGATAGCTGACAACAACACAAATATTTCATTGACAAGAAGTGTATCCACATTCCAGTATCATCATGTAGATTATCATTCAAGTATCTTTTTTTCCATAAGATAAATGTAACTGTCTCAGAAGGGAGAAAAAGTACCTTGCGATTCCGGTCATCTATAGGCAGAACTTGAACGGCAAGGTATGTATCAACATCATCAGCCGTGACAAGATAGTTGGGTCGCATTGCCCCTATATTTTTTGTCACAAGATTAATGACTCAGGTCTTCTTGTTTGGAAGGAAAAAAGGGTAAACATAATCTAGAACAAGAAGATACCATCAATAATATTAACAGATCCATCTTCGAAACGCCGAATCCACTGGAAAACCAAAAGGAGGGTACAAAATGTAATGTTAAGCATGACAGTTATCTAACATAAAATGTATTAGGTATTAAAAGGAATAAAATTCACCTCGAAGTTACAAATACTGGTGCCATTGATAGAGTATCCACATGCTAGAAGTTCCCTTCCTGGTAACGCTTCTCCGAAAATTTGGAGATCCTCTAAAGCTGGCAGAGGATCATCATCTGCATCTGCATCTGCATCTGCATAATGCGTTTACTGCCAAAATTAGCGCTTTGATTAATAAACTAAGTTCAAAACTCCCTCAGAAGATGGAAAAAGGCTTGATTGGAAAGGATTGGGTAAGAGGCATGGTTGCAGTAGAGTTACCTGAACTCCGATTAGAGGAAGTTTCTCTCCCATTCCGATTTGCGTCTCCATCATGATCGTTCACCCCTACATCGTTACTCTCAGGTTCGTGAGATGTGCCGCCCACGCCCGTCTTCGCGGGCACACCATAGAACGAATTCTCGCTTGCTATTTGTTCCCCGGATACAGCAGCTTCTACCTTATTTGCCACACCATCATGTCCGACCAAGTCGCTCCGATGACCGCCCGCTATGTCCCGATCAGAAACCGACTGAGGGACCAGTCCCATCCTTTCTTGATTCTGGGATAATGAAAAATAAAATAAAAATATAACATTGTACACCAGAATTCAGCACGTCAGTATCTGTTGAACATACCTCATTGCGAATAAGTTGTTCCTGCAAATGTTTAAACAAAACCTGCGAAGGAGAGCTTCTTATTACGAATCAATCCATGCGATTAATTTTTTAGAATCACCATCACCAATCTAATCTAAAACGAGTATTGCAATGATTAATTGGACAGTTCTCAAGGTTTCTTTTCACGAGGCAAAATCAACTGACAATAACCGAATGGATCTAGTAATAGCAAGTCAATCAATTTTACAGATATAAATATATATATAGATAGAGAGAGAGAGAGAGAGATGATTATATGAAGGAATCTGAATGGGCTGACTTATTATAATGCGGCTCCTGTAATTTTTATATACAGTATATCATAGTGACGATGAAACTAGTCTGTCTGTCATATGTATGTAACGTGATTAATACGTTGAAATTAATATAATTTTATACATTTGTAATAAAAACGTATCAATATCAATTAAAAGAGGAATACTTAATATTTTTTACGAAAACATTGTGTAAGAGAGAGAGAGAGATAACCTTGAGATTACTAACAACAGAGCGAGCATCAGCATCAGGCGGCTGGAGGGAATATTGAGCAAGAAGAGGAAACAATGCTGATATAAATGTTAATCTTTCCTCCTCTGCGTTCTGACATAACACAGAGCACCAACTTCTAAATTCATTCCAAATTCCCATCATTTAAACAACGTCAACCCAAAAAAGAAATAAAACAAAAAAAAAACTCTGTCTCTTTATGCTTGAATTATATTTTTCAACCCTTTCGCTCCTAAATTTTAAAAATATATGATTCAACTTTTAAAATATATGTGTGTGGCTTTCTAATCTTAAGAAAATAGAATAAATTATATAATTTAGTTTAATTTCAGTGAAATTATATACATTACGCATGCAACTATTTGTTTCAGAATTTTACACAACTTTTATCTTTACAAATTAAATTTTAATTATTAAAGGTGGTGTTATTTTTAAAAAAAAAATTGTCACAAGTTTCTTATAATCACAAATAATTAATTTACATATTTTTTTGAAATTCTGGGAGTGAAAAAAAACGAGCGGTAAAAAAACAGGCGAAATTCCTTATGAAAGAAAGAAACCCCATTGGCCATTGATATGCATAGAAAATTCAAAATTGAAATTGATGCTTTCTGAGCAACCAAATGCGAAGGAGAAAGCGGTACCTGCAAGGCGTATGAGAGATGAATATTCTCTTCAGCAATCTGCTGTCTGTAAGACGAAGCTTTCGACTCTGCATCGTCTAGGTTTTGTTGCTGATGATCAAAAGCCTTCGGACACAAATTCCCACTATAATAAACTAATTTCCCAGTAATTTAAGCAAAAGGAGCTCAAGAATTTGAAGCATACCACATAGAAATCTGCAATACGTTTTTGCAGATCATTATTTTCATGGCGTATTCGGGCTTCCTACAAAAAAAATAATAACCCTCATTCACAAGACTTGAGAAGAATGAAATTCATGAATTATAAACCCTATTTTTTACCTTGATGGAATAATCCGCTAAACGCTTCCTTAGCTGAATGATCTCTCTCTCATTCTCCCGAATCTTTCCGACGAGCTCCTAAATTCAATTTGAGTGGTTTTGATTGGATCGATTCAACTAAAAATTGAATGGAATTGGTTTCGAAGAACTCTGAAGAAACAGAGATTTCAGTACCTGGTTTTCTGAGCTATTATTAGAGTTGGATGCTTCAGGTTTCGCCATATTGAAGAGAGATTGAGCTTATTGGGAATGAAGAATAAATGAGAGGCTTCATCCCTTGCAGGTCTTTCTTCCATTGACTCATATCTTGCTTCGTTGAAACTACCCTATTTGTACTGTGTATTTTTTTTTAAAAAAAAAATAATCGGCCATTGACTACAGGGTGAAAATTATCATTTATTTGTGAGAAAGGAAGAGAAATTTGTGTGGAAAGGAATAGAAGTCCAAAGGCATACGACACCTTGTGCATATATGAGAATTTTCATTTCTTTTCTTTGTTGATCTTGAAGATGACCCCTCTTGGATCGTGTTTTCTTCTTCTACCTATTTTTCTTTTTTTTTTAAACAAATTTTTAAAAAAAAATTGACCTTCTCACGATTTAAAAATAAAAAAATAAGATAAAATATCTTTTTTTTTTAAATGATATCAATATTAAATAAAATAAATTATTTATTATTCTTATATATAAATATTAAGATATTTTTTTAAATATTATAATTAAAATTATAATAAAATATTACTATATAAATAGTTGTATGTGTTCTCCAATCTATTTAACTATTATTTATTTCCTTCCAAGGGTAGGCGCGCCTGCTTCTCGTGATTTTCATCCCCTTTTTGTAACAGAGGTAAAATTTGTAGAAATAAAAATAATATTATTTTAATTTTAAATATATCTTCAGAAAAATCACACATACTTTTAAGCTATTATTTGTAATTGAAAAAAAAAATATTTTAAATCATTTTGATATGTTGAAGGTCTTATGGCACAGATTTCTTCACTCCAAAAATTGAGAAACAAGTATTGCAATTCCCATGTAGTAGTTTCAAGGCATGCTTGCTCTAAATATGATCAATGCTCATTTGCTTGTTATAATCATAGAAATCAATTGAGCATAAGCATCTAAGTGCATGTTCGGTTTTACATTAGAAAGCATCAAAACCTGTGGGTTTGATGGTTGCCAGGCAGCTAAATTTATGATTTTGATAGTGTCTAATGTAAAATTAATTTGTTCTAAATTAGCTCACACTAATGGGCTTGGGCCTTTAAGCCCAATAGTTTTACCCCATTATACATCTTTTTCTTTAAAAATACATATTTATTAAGAGTTGTCACATATAATAAAGAACGGGTCCATATCATATAAATACATAAATTTGATTCTTGTTGCCAGAGCTCATTTAGTAAGCAATATCATAAGTCCCCTATAAATACTCTCTGAACCTTAGAACTATATCCTGACCTTGATAGGAGACCGATACCGAATCCAATTAAACTTTCTTGTACAAAAAAAAGAGTTATGTCTAGTCCCTTATAATATAATGAACTAAGATTTAAATATTCGTTATAAGATATACCTACATTTAGTACATAACACTACCTTAAATAGGATTATATCCAATTGATTAATTAGCCTACAAAGCTGATGCCAAATTGCTGAAGACAATCATTACGAATCTTGTTGGGGGGAATATCTGCATGTCCTTCAAGACGAGTGTGAAGTTCATGTTGCTTCACCAACAAGTAAGCCTCTGAACATTAAAACAAGTAAGCACTGATCGGCAAACTGCATGTTCAAAAGTTTCTAAGCATGCTTTAACAACTATGGCCCTTGATGAACCATTCAATTGCTTTTGTGATCCCAATAGAGGTATCCTAACTTCTGAGTGTCTATATTTACGTATGAGAGTAATTAACAGTTCGTCCTACTTGATATTGGTATTGCCTAGAAGAAAAGAAAATTTCACTCTACTCTTATATCGTAATTAAACCTAACTTTTTTTAAAAAAAATTTATACTAAAAACAAATTCATCCACATTCTCCGTCGTCTTCTTTCATGGAACTTCTCAATAGTAAGCTTGGATTGGAATCATTGTTGTTTGTATGTAATCTATCATTATTCATTTATTATTGACAATACAGTTCAGATCTTTTATTTACATACTCCCTCAATATTATTAGAAACAATATATAGGAAGTTTAGAACCTTCTTGTAATTCAGTTTATGGAGATGGTCAGTACCGGAGAAGATCAAATCTTTCATGTGGCTATTTGTTCACGGAAGGACACATACAGCTCAACTAAGAGTAATGAGAGGGCTTGATACGTCGGCACGTTGTCCTTTTGGTTGTGATCAGAACGAAGACTTGATGCATCTGTTAAGGGACTGCTCCAATGCTATGGAACGATGGAAACATGTGGTTCTGCAGCAGAAATGGGCTACTTTCTCCTGTTAAAGGGAGCCGAGTGGGTCAAATGGAACTTAACTTGGGATACTGGGATCACTTGTACTAAAAAGATTCCTTGGGTTGTATAAAAAAAATAAAAAGAGGTTAGTATTAAGAACAAGGTTCCTTGGGATTCTCTTTTTGGATATGTTTGTTAGGACATTTCAACTACTCGTTGCACTAACCCATTTTACGTGAGTTTAACTGGTAAAGAGATGAGACATATAACTATTTAGAGCGTGTTTGATCTCTATGGAGTATCACTTTATTGTGGTTCCAGTCGCGACGTTTCGGGAGGCATCCTAGCTCCTAGGTACATAGGTTTACGCATGAAGGTAATAAACGGTTCACCCTACCTGACATTGGTATTGCCTAGGAGAAAGGAAGACTTCGCCCTACTCTTGGATCATGGATAAATCTAACCATTTTCTAAAAATTCTTGTAACAAAAAAAAAACATAATAGTTGCACTAAGCTCCTTAACCCTACTACTTGAGAGCTTAATGCAAACTCAAGTTTCTTCAAAGTGACCCATTATCCGTAGGTTCAACTAGCGAAAGGGTGAGACATGTGACCATTTAGAGCATGTTCAATCCCTAGAGAATACTACTTTATTGTGGTTCCAGTTGCGACGCTTAGGCTAATATGCTTAGGTTTACGCCTAAAAGTAATAGACAATTCGCCCTGTCCTACATTAGTATTATCTAGAAAAAAGTGAGATTTTGCCTTATCTTTAGATTGTGGGTGAACCTAATCCCTTTCCAAAAATTTGTGACAAAAAAAAAGTTTCTTCAAAGCATACTCTGATCAGGATCTCCTCAAGCTCTATCCTCATATAAAGAACAGACAACTCTTCCTGTGAGTCCTCAATTCCTAATGGGGACGATTTTGTTAAGTTTTTTTTTTGGTATAAAATTTTTTGAAAAGAGGTTGGGCTCACCCACGATCCAAGAGTAGGGCGAAGTCTCCCTTCCTCTTAGGCGATACCAATGTCGAGTAGGGCGAGCCGTCTATTACCCTCAGGCGTAAACCTAAGTACCCAAGAACTAGAATACCTCCCCACGCGCCGCAACTGGAACCACAACAAAGTGGTACTCACCAGGGTTCAAACACACTCCAAATGATAGTATATCTGACCCATTTACCAACTAAACCCACAGATGATGGGTGACAATTTTGTTAAGTTGGAAGTGGATGGGTCGGTCCTTGAGGGTGGTAGCAGCGACTGTAGAGGCTTTGTTCGAGATTCAAATGACAGATGGTGGATAGATTTCAGTTGCAAGCTAATTACTGTTCCTCCTACTAATGCGGAACTTCTTGGTTTTGTAAATAGTCTTATGTTAGACTAGAGGTTTTAGGAAAATTTTGATTCCTGATAGTATAGAATCGATTAATTTTATTTTAAGTGGTTGTGATAGAAATCATCCGTTCAAGGATTTGGTGGATGATGTTAGGCTTATGCTTCATAGGGATTGGCAAGTTGTGGTTCGTCATACTCATAGATTAGATATGGATTTTCTTATCTTTGATCACGCTCCTTTTCTACAAGAGGCAGAGTTGATGAAGGTTAACTTTATTCTTGCTTTTAATTGTCATTTGAATTAATGCACTTTGCACATAGATAATTGATATGCCACAGTAATTTTGTCAACATGAATTCATTTAGGATAATGTAATGATGAGAATGTAAGCTGCCCCAATTCCTATAACACTTTAGCATTTAAGGTTTAGTTATGGGGTCCCACGAATTTGTATACCTCAAAATTCCTTAGAATCTTGCACATTATAAGTGAGTCCCAAGAATTGGGTAGATCATCAAAATTGACACTTAATTAATTTAAAGGATCAAACAGGCTTATGCGCACCAAGATATGCACAAACCAATGGCAGTACAGAAAGCAAAGAAAAAAAATTGATTTACAAGATGGAAGGGAAAAAAAACTGGAAAATATGGAAAGTAAGGGTGTGACTGCACACAGAAGATTACATTTCAAGCTAAGCCTACCCTTTAAAACAAAAAAAAAAATAGAAAACAAAAACAAATAATTTAGGTAGCTAACAAAATACACTACTTCCTGTGCCCATCCTTCCTATATCATTCCACTGACACCTGAAACTGTGTACGAATCAGTTGGTTTTCCCTTACTTGTTAAAGAATAAACCCTTCTTCTTTCCCCTCCTTTTCTCCCCAGCCTGCAGAAGCACAGAAAGATCAAAACCCAGGTAACTTCTGTTACTGTTTAATATTTGTAGCTAAATACATGTCCCAGTAATCTGGCTAACATATATAGTAATAATATTATTTATGCACCAAGAGAATTTATATACTACTCCTCTAGTCCTAAATATAAGAGCTTGTTAGGAGCCAGTCTTAAATACAAGACTTTAATATATTTTATCTCTAATATTTATCATTTTGCCCCGAACAGATTTATAAACCGATATATAATATAATATTATACATAGGATTTTAAGGAGATTAGATCACATTTGTTATAATTAACTAATCTATGTAACTTCCTTAATCTATTGGTTTAATTCTTATATTACGGACTAGAGGAGTATTATTTTTAAGATCACACGGGTGTTCTTAAAATAAAATCCTAAATGCACTAAGTAAACAAAGTAACAGGAGGATTATTTTACAAGTTATAACAAAATGAAATACCAAGCAACAAGTCAGTGGAAAAGAGTTTAACATATACCCGTAGGATGAACAATCTCAAGGTGAGCACAATAGTGTCTCTCCAACTGCAGAATGAGCAACAAAATACTAAATATCAAGAGCAGAAACCAATAAACATTTAATATAACAGATCAGGAAAGTTCATATTACATCCACGCCCATTAGAAAACAAATCAAAGGGAAGTAATTCTTTCCTGAAAAAAAAACAAGAATAAAGATAACTATCTTCTTGCAGAGGAATTGAAAAAACAACGACAATTTCAAATCAACCGTAAGTAGCACAATATGTTAAAGGTCTGTTGATAGAAAGTGAGAGTAAAGTTATTCAGATTCTTCCCATTGTCAAAGAATTTTGAAATGGTTTTTAACAGCTGAGCTGCAGTTCAAAAGGTAGGCCACTGTTTCCCAGTCAGGACGGAATTGGCCCATCTATTACATAAAGAAAAAAATAAGCAGCATACAAATCACATCTTTTGAAGGTCATTTCCTATTCCCAAACAAAAAAAAATGCATTTTCAAACTTTAGGAAGAAAAGGTTCAGATACATTTAACATATGATACAATTTTTTACATTTTGGGAGGTATAAATGCAGATACAGCACGCAACTATATAGTGGATTATTCAGGAACAGGAAGAATCATAATTCTAGACCATGCTGAAATGTTTTGCAATAAACATAACCCAAAAAAATATGCTACCTAAATTCCTTTTGCAGTGAATGGCATACAAGCTAAACTATATGACATTTCGCTTACCCGCTGACATCTGTTGGGCTGTTTTCACCTCGTAATAGGTGCTCAACACCACTAGAACCAATAATTACAAATTCTGAAACATGTCCATAAGGAATCACAACCTACAAAAGGAAACAGAAAAGAAGATAAAGAAACCAGCCAACCATCAAGGATAATGTATCATAAACATGCAGGTAACCGAAAAAAGCAATTTAGAACAGCTCACTATAACATCCTCGCAAGTAGCAATACAGTTGGTTAGCTTTCATTTACCAGAACAGCCCACTACAACATGGTGTATCTTTTACAACATTACAACTGGACCTCTCAATTTTATACCCTTCAATGTTATCTCCTCCTGCCAGACTACAACCCAATACTAATTTCCGCCAAAAACTAGCAGCCTTAAACTGAGGGATGTTGGCATGAGAGGATCAACCATTATTTATTATTTGTTGGAAGTGAAAGAGCATGAATGACTATGCTTCACAGTATAACTCTTAAGGTGGCATTTTGAGTACATAGGAGTACGAATTGTATAGGTTGCTGCTCTCTTTTGTTAGTTAGGCTCTAATTCAGGTAGCTAGAATATAAGTGCTTGATATGATTCATACTACATCGTCTTCCCCTTCTTTGTATCAAGCAAAAGTTCTCTGATCAATAAGATTAAACCATGAAATTTTTTAGTTTGCTTACGATACAAATAAGTCTCAAGTTAAAGCATGGCATAACTAAGACAAAAATTATGAAAATTCCATATAAATCATAAATTTCTCTTGAATAAATTTCCAACTAATTTAATCATTAAAATGTAGAATTACTAATAGCCAACTACAATTTTGTATTTCCCTGATGTATTAATAACTTAAATCCCAGCTGACCAGAATGTTTTTACAAACTCAGTATATAGTAAATAAGGAGACATACACTGATAGACGAAGAAAATTTTTCTGCAGCCACAACTCCACTTGGTCCACTGCATTTGATACTGTACCCTTCCCTCTTAATGGTCAGAGTAGCTGGTTCCCATATATCCAGATAGCCAGTCTGTAAAGACAATCCAGAATTATAAATTTTTGTATAGACAGACAAAGGAAACTTAAATAAGAAACTGCTATCATTGAATTACCGAAAAAGAAACTTTATATGTTGCAAGTCCACTATAAAGGGTCTTCTCAATGCAGCTCAGCATTTCAGGGTCTGAAAAGAGGATAATAGCTTAATAAACCATTAAGGAAGGTAATGTCACAGAACTGAAATCAAGATATGACAAATCCAAAGCAGATTAGCTGGTTTGGATTTTTCTTTTGGCTTCCTTTTGGTTAAGCTATTTAGGGTAGTGCTAAACTTAAGAAACACCAAATCACAGCAAAGTACTCACCACAAGTGATCTTTTTGGTATCATTTGCAAAAACCTTCACAGGTTCTCCCTATAATCACAAAGCGTACAAATTAGTTATTTAAAAAAAGGGCAAACAAAATTGAAATATTCAGAGTCAGTCAAATTAACTTGACAAAGTACTTATTTCCATATAGAATTTGTTGTAGATTCTAATCAATTTTTTAAAGGTGGGACTGTAAGATCAAACAACATTATGATCTAAATCACAATCTTAATAACCTATATTTCAATGCTAAGAAGATGATATACCATGCAGCTGTCAACATTCAGGTATCTTTTTTCATACAACACTTATAATTGCCTCTGTTAAGTAAGAAAACTACCTTGCGCTTTCTGTTATCCAGAGGCTGAACTTCAATGGCAAGGTAGGTGTCAACATCGTCAGCAGTGACAAGATAGTTGGGTTGCTTTGCCCCTACATTTTTGGTCCCAAGATTAATGATTCAGGCTTTAATGTTAGGAAGGAACAAAAGAACATAATCTAGAACTAGAAAATACCATCAATATAATTAACAGATCCATCTTCCATATGCCTTATCCACTGACAATCCAACAAGAGAGACAAAAGGTAATGCCAAGTGAGCATAACAGTTATCGAACATGCAAATGCATTAAGTAATAAAAGGAAACAAGCTTCAACTTGTAGAGGGATAAAATGCACCTCAAAATTACAACTAGTGGTGCCATTGATAGAATATCCGCAAGCCTGAAGTTCCCTTCCTGGAAGGGCTTCTCCTGAAATTTGAAGACTATCTATAGCTGGTAGCGGATCATCATCTGCAGCTGCATAATGTATTTATTCAATGTGATATAGCCAACGTTAGTTCTTTAACTAATAATGAAGATATAAAAACCATCAATTCTTACCCTCAGAAAATGACGAGGAAGGTTCTTCAAGGACTGGTGGTAGATGATGAGGATAAGAGGAACTAGGATCATCCGCAGCAGCTGTATAAGGAGAGTTGCCTGAACTCCAGTTAGCTGAAGTTTCTCTCTCATTCTGATTTCCATCTCCATCAGTATCATCCACTTCATTATTACTCACAGGATCACGAAATGTAACCTGTTTGTTAGTTGTTTCCTCTCCATAATGCGTAGGATGAGCACCACCTTGAGTAACTACGAGCTGGGTAGAAGTATCATGGCTAGATGCTCTGTCAGATGGCCAATACAATTGTGCACAAATGCGCTTCTTTACAATCAACTCAAGACATTTATAAACCAAAAATAATGGATTTATTCTTTAATCATAAATTATCTCTGGTTAGAGTTTCACAAAACTAAAAATATTCATCCGTCCACAACCTTAATATGGCAAATGACTTTACCTGATGGAACCAACAGAGAAGAAGCTAAACGGAAAGCACAAGAGAGAAACTCATGGAACTCAGCCCTAAATATTATTTCAAATTAGCTACAATCTGGCAGAATGAAAGTCTAACCAGAAAGTCACAGTAAATAGCAGAAAAGGCACACCAATCCCAGCAATTTGAGAGTACTAATACGTACTAATTACTTGACTGAGCCCACACTCTAACCAACTACGACGCATATATTCCTCACCACTAGCCTCCTACAATTCTCTCTCTAACCCACACACCCCTCACACCCTTCAAATAACTCCGACTTGGCCCATTACTATCAAGCCCATCAGAAACCATATCAATTATTCTTTTATTTCAAAATTACTAAATGTCAAAAAACACAAAACGGTTAGGGAGTTTCAAACAGTTAAGATTGTAAAACAAACCAAAACAAAGACTGGATGCAATTCTATTTAATATACAAAGCTTGATAACAACCTGCAATAGACCACCAAAAGGCATCACAAAATACAGCCAAGTTATTTCAATATTTGTTTACTACCTCATCATATTTTAAAGGCATAAAAAAAATTGCTTCCTGACAACCGACTGCCTAAGGAAATCAGTATCACATAAGCAAAAAAGACATAGATGCCTGCTGACTATCTCCAAAAATGATAACTCTTTACGATATTCATAAGGAAATGAGATACTAAAATCTACATGGAACACGTTTCAAGTTCAGTTCTAAATTGACTAGAAACTCACCAGGAAATGAGATAATAAAAAAATGTTAATCTTAAATACTATATAAAACAGAACACGGTGGAGGCAACAACTTCCAAATTTAATTCAAAGATTGTCCCATCTGTTTTGGATAGAACCAAACATGGTCTCTAATAACTTTAACATGTAAGGCTCATCCACATGTCAAATGATCAGGACCACTTTAACAGAGACTCCATGAAAATAGAACCCACCAATACATTCAGTTCAGAGTAGCAGTCCCCATTTGACCAGGCTCACCTGCTTGCAAGAGGTGAATATCTCCCTAATACATCAGCATCTACATTCTTCGCCATCCCACCCAAGCCACTCTGATGGCGACCCAATATATCCCAATCAGCTCCCGTCTGACCATCAACAGACACCTGAGGCTTTACTTGAGAATACATGGGCTGAGGAACCAGTTCAAGTCCATCTTTATTCTAACAAAAAATGCAACAACTTAGAATTTTATAATAGCAAGTAGCATAATAAGAGAAAGAGACAAAATCACAAAATGAGCATACTGAGGTTGCCAATGCTGCACCAATCGAATGAGATGGGGATTGTGAAGCAAAATTTGAATGGTTCATATCAGAACGCAAAGGCACTAGTTGATATTGTGACTCTTTTAGCTTCGACTGTAATGAAGAATTGACATAGTCAATAAACACCATTATGTTGGCAAAAAGAGAAATACTATAAATCCCAGGATTTTTACAAGATCATAGTTCATGTGATCTTTAGTATCAATTCTAACAAATCAACCAAAAAGCCAATCTATTATCCTAATATTGCCCGCAGGAATTCAAATCATACCAGTGTCTGCCAAACATACCTCTGTGATAATAAGTTTTTCCTGCAAATGTTTAAACAAAACCTGCCAAGAAGAAGAATTTACTATAAAACCATGCACGTGATAGTTTAAATTTCAGAACTAAATATATAAAAGGACATTTTCCAATTGCATCAAACGCACATATATCCCACAATACAACAGATTAACATTAAAAAGATAACAAAATCAACTACTTGAGAAAAGAAGAGCACTCAATTTGGTAGAATTTTAGATTCCGCTACAAAGAACATAAGAGATAACATATTTCTACTGCAATTTTCAAGAATTCCAAATTAAAAAAGTTAAAATATTTTTTTAGTCCCTATACTTATCTTAATTTTAAATTTTTTGATTACATTCCGGCAGTCAAACTTCTGACAGAGAGAGAGAGAGGAGTTAAAAAACCTCAAAACACATTATTAAATCAAATCTAAATTCTTAACTTAGCAAAATCAGAATATTAAAAGAACGTACTTATGGACAATGGACCATGGGCAAGAATTTCTAACCCTAAAAACATTCATGGTATCAGGAATACGAGTCAACTTTTTTGTACCAAAAGTCACATAAAGTCCTAATAACATAACACTAAATAAGGCGAGATTAATGCCATATGTTAATTTCAAACCCTGTACATGCTGCTTTGCCAACACCCTGCCCCCAATGTTTAAATGAAGAGAAATGTGTGTATAGAACAACGACAAAATATCTGCCTTGAACGATGACATGCCATTGAATATCAATTATTAGTATCCCATTAAAGACAATAAAATCAGAATCCAGAAGAAAAGGCATATATTTGAAAAATCCTGCAGTATTCTCTCTCCATTCAATATTTATTCTTTCATTGTAAGAATAAGTAGTTGTTAAGAAACATTTAAAGTTATGAGGAAAAAGGAGCGAAATTTAAGGTGTATGTTTGGTTATATTTCAAAATTCCCATCCTATATCCACATTTATTCTCTCTTTGACAACCCCGCATATGGAAGGTGGGTGCATGAACATGTTGAAATACGGTATACATAAAGAACATTTTATAGAAGTGATAACTCAAATACCTATAAAAAGATAGAAACAATATTACAAATAAAAGGAAGAAGAACAAGGTTGACCTTGACATTGCTAACAATCGATTGGGCATCAGGAACAGGGGGCTGGAGGGAGTATTCGGCCAGAAGAGGCAGCAAAGATGAAACAAATGTTGATCTTTCTTGCTGTGCATCCTGACAGAAGAAAAGAGACAACTAAAAATTTGTTCCAACTATTTATAAAAAGCCAGCAGAGTGTGATACCAAAATGAAGTGCAATAAAAAAACAATACATATCGTTCAACCAAACTATCACATGCACAATTTAACATGCGCCAATAATAAGAAAATATGTAGGGAAAAAACACCTGCAGCGCATAAGTGAGACGAATATTTTCTTCAATTATGTCCTGTCTGTATGATAAAGCTTTTGAAGCTGCATCAACTAGGTCTTGTTGCTGCTGATCAAAGGCCTAGTGGCATGATTAAGAAAATTAACAGCATAATTCCAATTAAAACTCAGGAAAATGAAGGAAAGCAATAATTCTTAAAAATTAAATATGGACATCAAATGATATCATGCTCACCAGGCGCATATATGCAATGCGCTTTTCCAAAACATACTTTTCATTGCGTATCTGTGCTTCCTATCATAACAATAACAATTAATCACTGACGACATGATATAAACAGGAAAAAAAAATATTTACTATCACAAGCTTTAGAATATGTATATCCTTTACCTTTATGGAATAATCTGCAAGATGTTTCCTTAATTGCATGATCTCTTCTTCATGTTCCCGAATCTTTATGGCAAGATCCTAAATAGATATAACATTAGGCCATAAATATCATGCTCAGATAAAAGATGAGACTTTTAGAGCTATGACAGTACCTGCTTCCATAGGCTATTAGAATTATTCGTTTCAGCCATTGGCATCAACCCTTGTCTAGAAGAATTAATTCGTGAATCATAGTCCCCTTCTATTTTATGCCTACAGCAAAAACACAGTTTTCTACATGTATGAGTTCTTCTTTGATAATACGTGGGCAGAATAAAGACATAAGGATATTAGAAATGATTCTAGCAATGCTATGGACATTAAACAGTAAAATACCTGTTTGGAGAGATTGACCTTGCAGTTAATGGAGACGATTGAGAGGGGCCAGTATTATCACAATATAGCTGACCATTTGGGTGCACTTTGAATGTCCCATTTAATTTACTGCTTTCATAATGAATTTCTGCATTGCTTCTAGCTGCATCATCTTAATGTTTTAGATACTGGACGACTAACATACAAGTTATATCAACTAGGTAAGACGTACTCATACCCTTAAGCAGATCTTCCTGATTTCCTAATGGTGCAAATGATTGTCGAGCTTCGTAAGATCCTTGACTCTGCTCATCCCATGGTGCAACAAATTGAGGGCCTCGATCCATTGATTCATCTTGCTTCTGTCAAAAACAGAAGGCTTGCACTGCTGAGATCGTTGATTATACTGTTTCCTTTTTATTGACATTCTTAAGGCGAGATTTTCTTTTTTATTGACATTTTTCTTACATAGAGCCCTAAAAACCCACCCAACAACACCCAACTGTCAGCCTATTATAAACATAGGAAAACCACAAAACTCAGACCAATAACACATAATCTGCTCTGCTTTCAGAATTCAGCCAACCATTCTCTCTTACAAATACCATTCTAAACTTCTCCATGATTACATGGCTTTGATAGTCAATTAAATAATGTGTCAAATGTTCTCCCAATAGTTTATGTTCAAATATTTTTTCCATTAATGAGGCGTATTTTCAGCTTCTTTTTTTTCTTATTTTAGAGCCTAACTTCACTCGAGCTAACACTTGCACTTCTTGCCTCAAGGCACTAGTGGAGTACTGGCGCCCAATTGACCACCTTGAATAGAATACAAGTACACGAACAGAGAAGATAAGCCCATTGGCAAGTTGAATAATTATGGAATCTTTCACTTATATAATCCAGAATGCATATCTCAGTAAAATCCTAGCTCTATTCGGAGCTCCCATCTAAAGACGTAAAAATGGGTTGAGACTATCAAATTGGGCTCATAAAATTAGAGCCCTTGTATAATGAGAGCTCAAACCTGTCCAGCCCACCAGAGGGGGGGAAGAACAAGGCTGCGCTAGCCAATCCGATATGCAGAAACTTTCTCAGTAAAGATTTCCCCCGAGAAAATGGTAATTGATTAAAGTGAGTCAGTCTATCACCGCTGTCAATTAATAAGATATTTCAAAATGTTTGACAGTTTTTATCTTCTACTAAGATAAGATATTTCACATATTTAGCATATAATTAAAATTAAAAAATAGTTCAATAATTTTTATAAACATCTTTTTTATTCTTTTACCAGCCAATGCACCTAACGCACAGCACTCTCTAAAATTGCTTGGTATGGTATGGAGCCAGCCCAAGCCGCTGAAATTTTAGGTTTACTTCATCAACTGAGCCAAGCTGGCGCATTTGACTACAGTTTTGATTCAACAAGACAAAGAAGAAAGGGTATAGAGTCTAAAGTTTTCTATGAAAATTGAAAACTGCCATCACCTGTAAAAATATTAGCAAAAATATTCATCTAACTAAGTCATATATAACTGATATGCGAGTAATCTAGGACAACACTTACATATTTTTCAAGTTCCTGAATTTTTCTTTGAAGCTCAGACCTAAGCCGGTTATTCTCTTCCACCTGCCAAAAGCAACACATTGCAGCCTCAATATCTACTCCAAAAGGACTTGAATGTTAGATGGCACCATTTATGGCACAAAGTAAACCGTTTTTGCATATGCATGCAAGTTTGGCTCCGTTTCGTCGGGCAGAGAATATCTTTTCAAACAAAAAGCACGATATGCGATATTATTTTATAATTGTTATCACTACTCAATCATAACCATGTAATTTTCAATATTTTTGTCCAATGACACGAAAAACATTTCTCATCCACAAAGCCACTCTTATATTTCAATTTTCTTTCCATCCCGTACCAGTTTGCAGGCCAAAGGGAACCTCTTCCTCTAAAATTAGAAATATTTCACAAGTGGATAAGAGTTGACAAGATTTTGTGCCTAAATAGTAAAGAAGACAGCATCCAGTCTGATTGCACCCTAGAAAATCATGATAGCATACCTTGAAAAGCAATAGTGAATGAGTGAAGGGAGCAATGAGGACTCGAATCCCCAGAGGTGAAAACAGCAGTCAAAGGAAAAGTGGGAAAGAGAAAACAGAGGATGAACTACCAAGGATATTTGTCATACACAACCCACAATCTACATAAAATAGTCCAAACGCTTTGATGCTAAAGCTCTCCAGCGTCTAATGAATAAAAATTCGATCAAAAGTAAGTCCACACCCCCCTCCCCAAAAAACAAAAACAAACAAAAATCTGCTAAAAATCCACTTCCACGCTACCTTTAGCAGGATTGTCAGCATTGCCGAGCCAATTGAATCCAAAATATAAGACATAATTAAATAGGTCAACATCAATTATGAAAAAAAAAAAAAAAGAGTTAAGATATATAAGAGAGCATCCTCAGCAAATTGTGAAGCCTTTTCGTGTTCGAATAATGATGAACATGATCAAAAATCTTAAAAAAGAACATATGTTGAAATGAAAGTACCTGCTGCTTAATGGTGGCCTCCGCCGCTTCAACGGCCTTCATGACTTGATACAGGCTGTCGTTGTTGCTCGAAGTGGGGTTAGTCTGATCCCGCGGTTGATCATATTCCTGACTATGCTGATTAACACCCAAGCCTGAGAATTTCTCGGCCAACTTTGCATCATAACCATTCTCCATACCCTTCAACTAAAATCCTCCAGAAATAACCCGCGAACAGCACGCGCAAATTAATCAGCCACAACTCTCTCAACTCAACCAAATACCACTCCTGGGCCTAAGAATTCCCATTCATCATCTTTCACTCACTATTATACTCTCTACTAGCTGACCAAAACCTATTAATATGCTCTCCACCCTTGCATCAATCAAATGCAAACTGGAGCAAAAGCAACGAATCGAAGATTTGGAAAAATTATGAGAGCTGATAATTCAACCAAAAATGAAAACAAAATGGAACTGGGATTTCCAGGAAAGGAATCGATATATTAGGCCCCGTTTGGTTCGCATGAAAAATGTTGCTGAGTCGATCCTCTTCCAAGTCCCGACGGCAGATCTTGGTTCTGCGCGTGTATATGTATGTCGTGCAAGATCTTCCCCTGTTGTGCGAGGTTTCCGAAGAAGTTCCGCCGGTGCCGATGCCAATGACGACGTTCTGGTCGTGTGCTGTGTTGGTCGACGAGCTTGGTTTTTCATCTGTATATTAATTTTTAAAATCAAGGTTATTTTGGTCTTTTAATAACCTAAGCCATTCTTTCCATGGTAAAGAAAATGCCAGCCAAAACAAAATGCTAATATAGGATTCTATATCATAATTTTCTATCATGTAAAACATATTTTTTAACTCATCTTATTTTTTTTTTATGTTTTTATTCTCATTCATTTTCTTATTATCATTCCATCAAAATGCCTCTGTTTCTTATGATATTCATGTATGATCAAGTGCGCGTGTTAATGGAATCATGGAATGGTGGAATTAAGTTAAATTTCAAACTAATATTTTATTTTAGTTATTATGGAGCATATCAATATCAATCAATTAAATATATAAAAAAATATAATTCTCTATTTACAATTTTTATAATTGTATAACTGATTTTTTTAGATTTTTTTTTTGGAATAGACATAAAAATTAGTTACTTAAATAAAAAATAACATAAATATTAGGTATATGGTTCTATATATTTATAAAATAACATGCAATGAATTGAAATATTTATCAAGTCTGAATAACATGGCTTGATATCTGGATTCAATGTATGCATAACAAAAATTTAAAGTCTCTTTCATTTTTCCTTTTTTTAAATGTATTTATTATTTTGTTTCAATTATAATTCCATTTATATTTTATTTCTTACAATAATTTAGGTTTTGTGAAAGCTATAGGAAAATTACAGTGATCACTTATCATGGAGTGAAGTACAATCCACGTCTAAAGGAAAATCTAGGGACAAGCTGTATTTTTTTTTTTTTCTGAATTTAAATCCTTGGCATGGTTCCACTTGATTGCTGGGATCTCTTGTCTTTATGTTATTTATTTCCCTTCAATGATTGAAATCAATCAATGTGTTGCAAAAATACATCTAGCTTAGTTAATATGTTAGTATTTATTATTTTATTAATTAATTACAAATGTCATTTATTTTGTAAATAGATAAAATACAACAAATAATTATATGTGTTTGGATAGGATTTTAAAAACGGGTTTATAAAAAAAATAAAAATTGAGCAACTTATAGAGAAGTACTTTTATGAAAAAAATAGTTTTGAATAAATGAGTGTTTAGATAGTTATTTCCATAAGTACTTTTATTATTGGAAAATTATAAAAAATGGTATGAGTATTAAATGAGGAGAGATAAGATATAAGATGAGAGATGAGAGAGAGTATAAGAAATGAAAAGAGAGGGTATAAGAAAAAATAGGAGAAATTAGAGAGAGTGTAAGAAAAAGTATGAGAGAATGTGTAAGAAAAAATAAGTAATATAATAATTGGTTAGTTCATAAGTTATTTTACTATTCCATAAGCTACTCTGACTAATTTATCTGAAATTTTAGTTTTAAACTATAATTTAGTCCAAAAGTCCGTTTGAACAAATATGATTATTTGTTTTAAAATTTTTCTAAATTTAAGTTTTACTTAAAAGAGCTTTTAAAATTATAGTTTGCAAATAAACCAAACAGGCTCTATATTTAAACATCAATATACTGTCCATCAAAAAAATCAATATAATAATATTTAACAAAATTATTCAAGTTCTCATTTGTATTTTTTTTGCCTTCAATTTTCCGGCTGTATATGCACATAAATGGTACTATTTTTTTTTATTACCATAAGAATGCTTGAAATTAAAATAATGTTGGTAGTAAGATAGATTAAGCGGCCGAGAACAAATATTCAAATTATAAGAAATATATTTGTGATGAGAGATATAAATATTTTTTACACTCCGAAAATAATTGATTTTAAATTCAAATTGATTTGGGATACCTTTAATAAAACAAAAGATAATGTTGACATGAAGAGGAGGCTTATAGAATAAATGACTTTCGAGCATAGCCAAGGAGAAAAAATCTTCCATATACTGCATGGTATTACTCAAGATATAATATATGCCCGTGGAAGTGTCATAAATATTATTTATAGTTAATAAATATAATATATATTTAATTAATTTAATTATATTAAAGAAATTAGTTAATATAATATATTTTTTAAAATATTATAATCATCTTACTCAATTCTCTCTCTCCCTCTCTCATTTAATTGTTGTTAAGAGAGTATCAATAGAGATAATTTTAAAAAATAGAAAATATAAAAAATATATTTTATATTTATAATCAAAATAAATCCTTAAATTATGTTATATATTAAGGACAATATCGATATTATATTGCGAGTGTTTGGTTCACCACCAAACTAAGGTAGTGAAAAAGGCTTTTGGTTTAAATCTCAATTTGAGGGATAAATTAAACAAAAAGCCTTCAAACGTTCATAAGAGCTCATTAATCAAATCATAATTTCGGATAAATTGATAAGAATAGTTTAACAGGTAAAAATGTTTCTAATGTATCAAATGACCATTTTATGACACTCTCCCTTATATCTTATCTTTTCACTTTAACTCTCTGTCAACTCTTTTATCATCTGTGATTGCCTGTCATCTTGTACACTCATTTATCTCTGTCATTGCTCTTCACTTCTTCTCTACCACCACCATCATTATTATGTTCCTTCTTGTTGCTCACCCTTGTAGTGGAGGCATGAATGGAGAAATAGGGTAGTTGATAGAGCAGTTGGCGAAGAAGATGATGATAAAAATAATATGTGCAATGGTCGATGAAAAAAAAGATGATCGGGCAGGAAAAGGGGTGTACTGTTATAAATTTATTTATTTATTTATTCACCTCATATTTTTTATTATAATTTATTAATTATAAAAATTATTATGATAATAATTATTTAAATATACATGTTATTCAAAATAATTTTTTAAAGAATAATTTTTGACATTGATGACTCTAATCATGCCGTCTGTAAAAATCAACCTTCTTTTCAAAACGATTGGGAGAGGCAGTTTCATCGTGCATTAATAAAACCAAGACATTAAATTGAAGACTTCTCATCTACTGTACATTAATTTTTGTTGATATTACTTTCTATATTGATACATTATACCCTTTAAAGTGTTATTTAACTATCAAAAGCGTATAAATATATAGGTCCTATTCATGACATTGTAAACATATCAAAATAATAATTTTTTAAAAAAAATATGTTTTAAGTCGAAATTATTACTAATGAGGAATTGCATGAAAATCCAATGTTTTACAGCAGAAGTACTGTGGAAAAAGGCTTCAAGAGATATCCTAATTAGTTAAGTTCATTCCTTCTAGGAGTTAAATAAAATAATGAACTATTCATGAAAAACCACAAAATGCATTTAATTGGATTTGCCCCACTAACGTGGCAATGTGTAATAATTTTCACGTTTGCTGTCATAGTTGGGATAAGGGATGCGCAGAATTTCATTTATGGGGCGGTGGCAACAATAATTATGATCCCAAAAGAGGAAAAACAGTGACAAACAAAAAATAGCGAGGAATTGATCACAACGAAACCAAAACAGAGGGCTCTATTAGAAGATTTCCATCATCTGAGGTTTAAGTAGAGAGAGATAAATATATACAATTTTATTTATATAAATGGATATACTATTTTTATAATTTGAATATGTATCTTCTAGATCATGTGACATAACGCTATCATTTCGCTAAAAAACTCACTCAATTGACAAAACCATAAAAACAAACAAAAGCTTGTTTGAATTATATTTAAAAAAAAGGGATTTTGAAGAAAACTATAATGTTGAGGGTAAGAATTATTTTCTCCAGTCTAACCATAATTTTGAGAGTTAAAATCACTTTTTGAATATTTTAAATGAGTCTTTTGCTACTCTATCCACTCTATTTCATATGTATATATTATCTTAATATTATTTATAGTATAATTTTAACCATAATATTTTTAATTTAATGCAATTTCATGTATACTTTTTTTAATTAGTATAATTCTTAGTACTTGAGAAATAAGAATATGTGTAAAATTGTATTAAATTTAAAATATTATAAGTGAAATTGTACTAAATTAAAAAGATTATGAATAAATTATACTATAAATAATATTATAATATTGAACACATATAATAAATAAAATTAAAATATTAAATGTTATATAATCTAAATGTAAAATCATATTTTATGGGGAAGGTTAGGGAAGTTTCAAAGGATGTGGAGGAAAGAAATAAAGGTGCCTATAAATAGAGGAATAGAGGAGATCAGGGTAGACTGATCATGGACATGTAACAATAGGCAAAGGGGCTTCCTAGAATATACAGTGACAAGGGGAGAACATGGGGATCGATGCCCATCACCTCTGTATAAGGAATTAAGCACAAACAACTCGGGGGTTGCTAACTCTACAAAGTCACATGTTATGGAAACAAGTATCGTATTTGTTCTGAAATTATGTTCATATCTCCTTTTATCTATCAGCTTTATTAAAATCTTCAATGTTTTCTTTGTATCCAGCGATGCATGTGGAATTTCAAAGTGAATGAATAGATGAAATTGTACGCATTCAAGTCAGTTTCGATTCCAAGCAATACACAAATGGATGCGTGGTTCAAAGTTCAAAAAACTCGTTTGTAATTACAACTTCGACGGTGTGTTTGGTTGAAGGGAAATGGATATGAGAAGTGAAGGGAGATTCTAATGAGTGTGGTTTAAACAAAATTGGGAAGTGGAGTTAGATTTTTTAATTAATTATTTATCTCTTTTATTCTACACATCCTCTTTATAAAAATTTGATTTATCTTCTTTTTTAATCGAATTCATAAGGATCTTCTCCCCCTCCATTCCTCTCCAACCAAGCAGGCAATAAGCAATAAGGGAGTCATTGATTGTGCATCCTGTGTCATTTTTCCAATTGTTTTTAAAGGTTTATTTAGCATGTGGGATTTAGAAAAGAGGAATTTTGTCATATTTTTCTTATTTGGTATCATAATTTGTAAGAAGGAAGAGAAAATTTGAAAGATTTTTTTTTTCCTATTTCCTCCTCATCTTCCCTTTTAAAATTGGAGATTTTTTTTTTAAAAAAATAAATTTTATTTTATTTTGACTATTATATTTATAATATTTTTTAATATATACTATTTATATCACATTTATCTATATAAAAATATTCCTTCTCTCATTTTATATCACAAACTACAAATGTTTCTATTTATTTATTTTTGCCGACATCAAGGACTCACATTTAAAGATAAATATCAATGGTTGGAGACAGATTCAAATATTACTTTATTATATTATAAAATACTAGGCTTATAATCTTTAGGTTAATCTTTGGCATAAGACTTATTAATCTAATTAACTAGATTAAAAAAATAATTAAATTAATTAATATAATATATTTTTTTTAAATATTTTAATTATCTTCATTAATTATATTTATTTTTTATTTAATTATTGTTGAAAGAATATTAATATAAATAATTTAAGAAAAATTGATAAATATAAAAAATATTTATTATATTTAGAATTAAAATTAATTTTAAATTATGTCTTATATTTATAAGTGCATTGATTCATGGGTGATTTATAAAAAATATTTTGCATAATTATTTTATTAATATATAAAACATATTTATTTTTAACCCAAGCTATAAGAGATTGGTTAAATGTTCAATTTAATCAATTCACTTATATTAGATTTCACCCTATGTTTGGTTTGAGAAAAATAGAGAAGAGAAAAGGGAAGAAATTTTGCCCCCTCTCCTCATTTAACAACTTAATGGGGAGAGAGATATTTTTTTGAAATTCTCTCTTCCATCTTTTTCTAACCCTCCCTTTTAAAATTGGGAGAATTTAGAAGGAAAAAATAATATTTTATTATGTCTTAATAATTATACTCTTATCTTCTCTTTTTATTTTACTCTCATTATAGTTCCACTTATACTCTTTATGTTGAGCTCGTCGTTACTGTCGCATCTACCACCTATATCTTGTTGTCTAGTGATTTCTTTTTATTCTCTATTGATCTCGTAGCATCGTTGTTGATTGCCTTTTTCCAAATTTTGCTCCATCAATTACCCACAACTCATCTTTATCGTGGTTGCTTCTTGTTCTTCATCGATTGCCATTAACATGTAACATCGCCATTACTTGTTCTTCTTTAAATTATACTCTGTCGATTACCCACATCTCCCTTATTTCTTTTTTTTTTGTCTTTTTTATTTTTGTTCTACTCACAAATATTGATATTTATACAAATTAAATATAATTATAATTATAAAATTATATTTTTATTTGTATATTATATTTTATTAAAATATTATATAAAATAATATAAAAATAAATTTATCTATATAAAAATATTTTTTAAAGTAACATTAAAATTACTCTTCTCCTCTTCTTTAATATTAATATAAATAAAATAATAATAAATTTTTTTATTTTATTTTTTCTTTCCATTAAAATTTCTCGCTTCGTCTCTATCTCTTCTTCCATTGAGCCACACACACACAAACTTAAATGTCATGAGAAGATTATGTTATAGAAACATGTTGTTTATTTTGAAAATCGTTTTTTTTTTAAATTTTTTTTTTCAAATTTTGGAAACAAAAGAAAGCTCCAAAGAGATCGAGGGTTTTCTCACCCATTTTGGCGGAACAGAAGCCTCTCTGTAGTTCAACCAGAGGCATTGCACTTTCACATCCTCTGATCACTTCTGTTAGCCCTAGCTCGCCCTCCTGCGTCTGCGATCTGAACCCCTCTACTCCGGTCATTGCGCCGCCTCCATTCTCCGATCAACATCAGGTAACTGCCATTTCCATTTTAACTAACCCTTTAAAGGTTTTGGTCGCTCGCAGCACCTCCTGGTCCCACGGAGCTGCTCGCAGCGGCGTCCCCCTCTCCCTTCCCTCTTCAGTCGAGCCTTGGAGGGAAGAGGGGTGTGGAGTTATGCTTGTTTAGCGCCTTTCTGGATCATGCTCGGCTAAGGATTGAGTTTACTACACTTGATAACTGGATTCTGGTTTATGGAAATAATAGAATTCTAACATCTTGCTGATGTTTTTTGGTTGGCGACCAGGGTGCACCTCTAGTCACCAAGGACTAGGAGCTTCTTTACCGCTTCAGGGTCTAGTCTTGCATACAGAGAGTTCCCAGTAGTATCTCATACATCAGAAATCATGCACGCGCCGGTTTTAGTGCTCAGTGAGTTATTTCTTCTCTTTACATCGTGGATTGATGACGATATTGACTGTCAATTGCCATTCATTGATCTGTTCAAGACTTGTTTCATGCTGTTTGGATTGTTATCGGAAGCAATGCACCACTGCAGCATTTGCTGTGTATTCAAATTTTCTTCGATCTTTTATTACCTTGTTTTACTCATCAAGTACTCTTGAAAATGGACAGAGGACTCTTTGAAACGGGAGTCTGGAAGTAAGGTGCAACACGCTAATATTCAAGCATCGAAGGTAATAATTTTTGAGTGCCATCACGTTTGTGTTTTCCTTTGCTCTACTGCTCCCACTATTGGCAGTCTTACTTTGTCATGGTTCCTGAATTATTTGATGGGCTAACATTAAGAACTATTTTATATACTAGCTTTCTTGTTTAACTGATGGATTGCTTAATGATAAATAATTTATATTTACTTGAAAATTTTGAATTGTCAATAGTTTGGCCTCTACTATGTAGTTTATTACTGCCTAAACACTCTGGTCATTGTTATGTAATGCTGTGAATATATTGATAATGTTTGCCAGGCTGTTGCTGACATAATTCGCACAACCTTGGGACCCAGGTCCATGCTAAAAATGCTACTTGATGCTGGTGGAGGTTAGGGTTTTTAGTTTTTAATCATGTTGAAACTCAGATAATTGTGTGTATTGCATCTTTTTATATATCAACATGATTTATGCCTTCATTGCTTGAGAAAGTGGTCCTATTTTTTTTTTGGTTATAGTAAGCTGAAGTAAATCTTACTTTACCGAACACTTTCTTGGGTTCTATTTGAGTGTTTTTAACCCTGTGTTGGATCTCTATAATTTTTTTATGGTCTTCCTGTAGTTTAGGTTGTGTTGGAAGTTGCTTTTTAATAGTGTTTGACGTTGTTCGCCAGTGTAGTTTGTGGTTTAAAATTATCCAATGGAATTGAGGTCTGCCATTTCTTTTCGTTCTAATTTACAGGAATTGTAGTGACAAATGATGGGAATGCTATCTTGCGTGAACTAGATCTTGCTCACCCAGCTGCTAAGGCATGATTTATATCTCTTGCTTTGCTTTGTTGATATTTGTTTGCGCACAATATTACTGCTACTTCTACACGCCCTGGTTTAAAACTTTCTGATACTGTTCTTTTATTGGAATTGCTTAGTCTATGATTGAATTAAGTCGCACCCAAGATGAAGAAGTAGGAGATGGAACAACATCTGTCATCATTCTTGGTATGTTTTAAGTGTATTTAATTTAATCTTTTCATGAATTATTATCTGGACCATACTTCATGTGGACCTATTCAATATTATTCATTTATCTGGTTAATGCGATTGTGAAATGGAAAATGAAAGATTATTGTGTTTACAAAACAGCATCAGTATTTTTGCATGTTGTCAATAATAAGTCATGAATGGACTTTATGTTGTCATTGTGCACCTATTAGAGATGAGTTTAATTTATTTATTGGATGTGTGCTGTCTTGTTCTCCTTTTTAATTTTTATAAAATTACTTTTATAGCTGGCGAGATGCTCCATGTTGCTGAAGCATTCATTGACAAAAATTATCATCCTACAGTCATTTGCCGAGGTAAGTCGTTTTCATTAGTAGTTCTTTTGCAAAAGTCCTGAGATTGTATTTAACAAGTGATGACGTATATAATTATGTAATGGGCAGCTTATAACAAAACTCTTGAGGATGCTATTGCTGTGCTTGACAAAATTGCCATGCCCATTGATACCAAGGATCGTAAGTTTAATTGTTACTTTTTTTCATAAGATTGTTTCTTCCTCGTATTGATTTTTTGTAGTTTGTAGTTAGCCAGTCTTTTCCAAACCTAAACTCCCCTGTTTTCTGGTAGCAGAAGTAATGCATGAGTAAGATACATTGAGCCCGGCACACTTTTGAATTTTGTTTATGGTTATAGCCTTTATTCCCTATTTGTTTCACACGTAGAATTTATGTGCTCTTTCTTGCTTTAAAAGAAAATTTCTTTGATTTCATTTTTTGGCTGAATTTTTTTCACCGCTTGAGGTTTACATGCCATGGATTAATCATACTGCAGGAGGTACAATGCTGGGCCTAGTGAAAAGCTGCATAGGTACCAAATTCACTAGTCAATTTGGAGATTTAATTGCTGTGAGTATCATATCTCCTTGGGCTAAATTCTCGAGCTGGTTTTTCTCTTTCATCTTCTCTTGGTTAAAAAGTTGTTCTGTTTTTTTCCTTTCTTCTCTCTGTTTTTTTTATTTTAAAGTTCTGACACATGGATGTGGTATAAACCCTTGATTAAAGAGGCACAATTTTGGAGTTCGCACTGGGTCATATGGTCAACCGATCCCCCCCTTTCCCCCCTCTTTTAATGAATAACTTGCTTGTTTCTGGTTCATAATGTGATTTTAACATCTAATAAGACCATAGGTTTTGCATCTATAGTAACTGTAATTGTTGGAGTTGTGTTTTTACCTCCACATTTCTGGAGTTTATAAAGCTTCAGAGCTTTGCAATCCATAGCAATGCAATTTTTTCCAACTTAATTGCTGATATATGCACGAGTTCTGCAAAATGATCATTGTTTTGTAAATTTTCTTGTTAATCATCAGTTTTTCTGTTCAAGTAAATGAGATAAAAACCTATATGCTATTATGAGTGCAAATAACTGGTTGGAATCTGTAAAATCATGGGGTTTTATATTGGGGTAAAATTGCAGGATTTAGCCATTGATGCTACCACAACAGTAGGTGTTGATCTTGGCCAAGGTTTGAGGGATGTGGATATAAAAAATTATATTAAAGTTGAAAAGGTCCCTGGTGGGCAGCTGGAGGATTCTAGAGTTCTTAAAGGAGTTATGATAAACAAAGATGTGGTTGCCCCTGGCAAAATGAGGAGAAAGATTGTTAACCCACGTATCATCCTTTTGGATTGCCCCCTTGAGTATAAAAAGGGTGAAAATCAAACAAATGCTGAGCTGCTCAGGGAGGAAGACTGGAATATCTTGTTGAAGATGGAAGAAGAATATATCGAGGAGATGTGCATGCAGATATTGAAGTTTAAACCAGACCTGGTTATTACGGAGAAGGGACTTAGTGATTTGGCATGTCATTATCTGAGTAAGCATGGAGTCAGTGCAATCAGGAGGGTGAGGAAAACTGATAATAATAGAATTGCAAGGGCATGCAGTGCTGTTATTGTGAACAGGCCAGAGGAATTGCAAGAGTCTGATGTTGGGACTAGTGCTGGGTTATTTGAAGTTAAGAAAATCGGAGATGAGTTTTTCGCATTTATTGTTGATTGCAAAGACCCTAAAGCTTGTACCGTACTTTTAAGGGGTGCTAGTAAGGATCTCTTGAATGAAGTTGAAAGAAACCTCCAGGTAAGCTTAATATCTGAGATATGATCTGAGAGCATGTATTTTTCACATCACTGCTTTATGAAGCTTGTTTGCATGCCAGGATGCTATGTCTGTTGCAAGGAACATTATAAAAAACCCAAAGCTTGTTCCCGGAGGTGGTGCTACGGAGTTGACTGTGTCAGCAGCTTTGAAGCAGAAGAGTTCATCCATTGAGGGCATGGAGAAGGTGAGAGTGACATTGCTGTTTCTGCTATTTAAGGACCATTTGATATTGAACATTTTTCTTTTTCTTTTGCCTTCTTTTTTTAAATGATATACTATGGGCCATGGGTTCTGACTACTATGATTCATGTTGACAGTGGCCTTATGAAGCTGCTGCCATTGCTTTTGAGGCCATACCCCGTACTTTAGCACAAAATTGTGGGGTAAATGTGATTCGGACTATGACTGCACTACAAGGAAAAGTAAGACCAGAAATATTAGCTTATGCTGTTGCGCTGTTTCTTCTTCTTCTTTTTCCTTCATTTAATTTTGATTTTGGTGTGGGGAACTTATAGCATGCAAATGGAGAGAATGCGTGGGTCGGCATTGATGGAAATACCGGTGCCATCACTGACATGAAAGAGCGAAAGGTACAATACTTTAGTTGCCTTTTTTAAATTTGAATGGTTCTCCCATAACCACAAATCTCCATTTATCACAATAGAATTATATTTAATCACATTTCAAATATTACCAAAACATGTGGCACAGTAAAGGACCTATGCTCCTCTCCGGGGGTACAATACTCTTCCCGCTGCTGAGCTCCCTCTCTCCTTGTTCCACGGAGACAAAATGCCTCCCTCTTAGTTTCATGTTTAGATATCCTTGGTTGTCTTGTTAAGCATTATGTGTCATTGTTAAATGTATTGTTGATATGATGCCAGATCTGGGATGCCTACAATGTGAAGGCACAGACATTTAAGACCGCCATTGAAGCTGCTTGCATGCTTTTGAGAATTGATGATGTGGTGAGCGGAATCAAGAAGCAGCAGGCTCCTGGAGCTGGCCAGGCTCCAAAGCCCAAGGTGGAGACTGAGGCAGATGCTGACGGCGAGCAAATTTTACCAGACTGATAACCTTAAACTGACGTTGCTTTTTGACATGGTTGAAGATCTTCAAGTTTCTTGGTGAGCTTTGAAATCTACATCACAATTCTTAAAATTTTGGGTCCTCGATAGTGCTGTTTTTGTACTTTGTACTGTTTTTACGAGGGATTGCAAACTGTTTTTCTTAATGGTTCAGATGGCATATGTTAACTTCCCCGTTGATTTTCACACTTTGAATTTGAATGCCAGTGTAAGATCTGAGCCGGGTCTTTTTATATTTTGTGTAATCATTCTTCTAGAGAACTATAATTGTTCTTAGTTTAATTCTTAGTGGTTAACTTATTCTTATTTTATTTGCTATGATTGGACCTAAGCGGGAAAATATTCCATTGGATTATCTATTTTATTTCTATCATCCACAATTTTAATACTAACCCTTAAATTTGGGTGAAAGGATATAAATTTTTAATATTAATTTCACTGGAAAAATAATAACAACCAAGAATGAATTGTTTTGTGCCTGTAGTATGAATAGGTTCATTTGTTCTAATTAATGCCATGTTAAAAATAATTGGAAGATAGTAAAGTTTTAATTTTTAATTACTTATTATATGAAGTAATTGATTAAGCTGAAATTGCTTTTTAAAAAATTGAAATTTAATAATTCATCGGTCATAAATATTGTGTGCTGTTTCCACGTAATAAGAAAAAAGTGATTTCCCAGTATTCTATTTTCAGAAAATTATGAACCAACTCCCCACTGACCTACTGTAGATTCAATTTCTTATAATAACAAAATATTCCAGGGGAACACTGAGACAATCATTGCTCTTTTAAATTCAATATATGATCTGATATAATATCTAAATTAGTAATAAGCTATTATAAATTGATTGGATAAATAGTCTGATTTTATTTAAAATAGAATAATATATAAAAGACAGAAATGTTATTACTATATTAAAATGTTGAGCTATTAATTGTATGGTTCTTACATTTCATGCAAATGATACAATGAAAAAGATCTTAAAATATATTTTATTCAAATATTTTAATGAAAATAATGAGTCTGCAACGCATTAAATGTAGTCTGAGAAATTAATTGCACCCAATAGGACAACGATTTGTTACTGTGACAAGACGTTTTCTTAAATAAGATTAAAATAATAAATATATATTAAAAATAAGATAGCGTAAAGGGTATCATTTTAACCTGTATATATTATACTTCCTTTTCTTGTCATAAATATAAAAATTATTTAATTTTTAATAAATTAAATAAATTTATTGTTTCTAATATAAAAATTAATAAATTAATTTTAATAAATTAATAAATATATAAAATAAAATTATTTTAAATATTAAATTTAATTATAATTAATTAATTAATTTTTTATTTTTTTTAAAATTAACCAACTCTAATCTTTACTACTAATTTATTAAATATAACCATTCTCTTGATGAGAAATGAACCAAATTAATGTGATTAAAAAAATTTTATTTTATTTTTGAGAGTATTTCGGGATAAATTCATTAAATACTTTTAATATTATCCACAAAAATTTTTTATAGATTGAAGCATTAAACTTTCAAAAAGCATTACTTATAATAATAAAGGGAGGAAGTATTACTATATTTTAAGACTGTCTTTAATTAAATTCTAATATCATTTCTTCAAAATAAGATAGAGATTCGTGATTTTTTTTTTTTTTTTTGATTCTGTACATTTTCATTATGAATCAGGACAATGAAAAATCTTATAATTTATAATAAAAAATAGAGGGATTATAATATTTTATATTAATTGATAATTGAGGAGTAATGTTGGTTAGTGGTTACAGCTGAGCCTAATCTCCTAGAGGGACAACTCTAGGTATAAAATGTTAGTGTGTTTCGGAGCACCTTTTAAAAATTAATTTTAGTTAAAATTTTAATTTATTTTTTTTAAATAAATAACTATTTTTATCTAAAATTAATTTAAATAAATTACTGAAAATATTTTTTAGAATATTAAAAGAGTTTATGGACTATCTAATTACTATCTTATCCCTATTTTTTCTTATACATTCTCTCATCTCTCTCCTCTCTCATTTTTTATCTCCCTTCTTCACCTTATCTCATCTTTTCTCCCTCTTCTTTACACTCTCTCATCTACCTTCTCTTCTATCTCATATTTTAATCAAATCATACATTTTTTGATAATTTATTAATATAAAAATTGATTCTACTACTAATCATCAATATCTCTATTTTCAAAATCTATTATTCCTAAAATCTATTCTCTAAAAATTATTATTCTCACAATCTATTCTCTAAAAATTAATTCAAACATGCCCTTAATGCTAAATTGATAGAAAAAAAAGCATTCTTCTATCTTCACTATATATAAAATTTCAATTTAGTTATTTAATTTTATAAAGTATTTTTAAATCATCTAATTATAATATGGTTAGTAATAATTTGTTGTGTCAATTATTTTTATTTTTATAAATTAAAGATAATATGTTGAATGTTTTATCAAAATTTTAATTTTAATTTTAATTTTAATATTTGTGTTATTAATGACATTAAAATATTGAAAAAGACATTCTATAAAATTAAAACATTAAAATAAAATTATATATAAAGTTAAAATATCATTAGATGCACTTTTTATCCAAAAAAAAAAACCATTAATGATTTGAACTCGGAGACTGTAATTCATTCCATGGCAGATTCTAAAATTGCCGCGCCAAAGTGGGGACATTAGGAAATTGCCTGAATTCTACAAAAAAAATTCAATTTAAGCTGTAGGCGCCAAAAAATGGTTTCGTGTGTCCCCGCCAAAGTTGAAGACTGAGCTAAAATCATTTCCATAGAAGCAAGCAAGCGGTAACGCATTACCGGTTCTGCCAAAAGTCACGCCGATTGAAGGGTTTGCGAAAACCACTGCACTAGTCAGCGCATAACACTCCAATTCATTCCTTAGCTGTTTTTCTTTCCTTTTCATTTCATACTTCAAAAGATTTGAACCAAGGAAGTGCATTTAACGGATGGCGCCTGTTCCCCTTCTAGATTCTTCAGTACCCAATGATTCATCTATCATTGGGGATCCGAAATCAGGTATATCAATCCATTTGCTTTCTTTGTCTTTCTTGCACAAACAATAGGCATTTTCTCCCTCTTTTCTGCTTTTCTATTGTGTAGAGACTCTGGGTTTTGTTCTCTGTCTCTTTTTTCTCTCCACAAGGTATGTGACAATCGTGATTTTGTCAAGCTACGATTTGTGTAGAGTGGTTTTTGGTGGATAATCGTGGACTTATTTTTTTTGTTTTGCTCGTGTGTTAACACGAAGTGCGGAAGCGTTTTCTTTTAAATTTTGTTCTGCGAGTTCAACACTAGGGGCTTTGCTTTATTGTTTGAGTCTGGGCTTGATTATTTCTTGCCTTCTTCACTCGGTGCGGGAAACTTGTGGTTTTGCCCAACCAAGGAGGTTTTCTCAGTGGTGTTGGATTATTAATCAATGATTTATTTCTTTCTCCTTTTTTTTTTTTTAAATTTATCCATGTGCTGATACCCATCTTCGTTTGCTCATAAATCTTGTACTTTGAGTTCAAAGTTTGGGGGCTTCATTGTGTTGGTTCACCCCGATTTTTCCGTCTTCTTCACTGGGTAATGACTTGTGCTTTTTCTGGAGTGATATTTTCGGAGTGATTTTGGATGAACGCTTTCATCTTTCCAATGTCATAAGTTTCATCTGGAACTAGGGATGGCAATTTGGCAATTCATGGTGTTGCACTTCTTGTTTTTTTTTTATAACTTTATCTTATATCTCCTGTGATCTTGTGGAGTCTTTTATTATAAATATTATAACCAACAGGCGTAGGGGTTTTGGCGTTTAAGTATGTCTCGAGTTTGTGTCCATATGAATGGAAAGAAAGTTTTTTTGGAGAACTATCTCCATTTTTGTCTGACAATGTTCGAACATATGGCTATATGAAAAAGCCTAAAGATCTATATACAATTTTAAATAATTTATTTGAAAACAAGCCTTTTTAATTTTAGTGTCGAATCATATTATACAGTGACATGAATCATGTTTGAGTTGTGCATGGATTGTTACGCTACCTTGCTCCAATTTTGCCTTAAAACTATAAAAATTGTGTTTTTTCCGAACTTATTTCAAATCCTAGTCTAATGCTGACTTCCCTGGCCCTAATAGGGCACGACAAAATGGATAGCTGTTGGTTCGGTCTAAGTCACCATCTCTTTTCAGACGTTACCATATAAGAACATCTACTGATTTGTTTTCAAGACATGAAAATAAAGGCAGGCAGAATGGAAACAACTAATATATTTGAAAACTTATTGGATGTATCTATAGATCAAGCCTTAGATTCTGTGGCTGATATAATGTTATGCAGGTAAGGCATGGTTTAATTCTTATTTATTGAGCTCTGATTGCGTATTTTCAATTAGCTATGTAGCTCACAAAAAATCATGCCTGTCAACTTTATCTATCCTCTCTTAACATGTATGCCTTGTTTTGTGACTCCATTTCTTTGTATCTTTTCCCTAGATCCTTTTTTTGATCATGTAAGAAATAAATACTTGGGAAATTCTGTCCCCACTGTGCAGTTGCTAGTTCTATTTTGTTAGCTACTATTGTACTTACAATTTTCATTAATTTATTTTCTTGGCACGAAGTATTTTTATGTTCTAGAGTCAATTTGTATTTGGGTTCTATTTGTTTCAGTTGCCTTGAGCCTTTATGGTACTTTAAGCTTTATTTGTTACCTTTCCGTTTCCTCATCATATTTATAAATTTGTCATATTTGCTTTGACACCATGGATGTTTTAATTAATTAGGTAAAAAGAGTAGCAAGAGTAAACAAAAACTTGTTTCCAAAATCAAAGAGGAAGTCATGGTTGGAGATAAGCAAAGAAAGAGAAGCTCTTCACAGAGAAGTGAGCAGCCGACTGGTTCTCGCAAGATGCCAAAAAGAGCTGCAGCATGTAAAAGTTTGAAGGAAAAGTCTGTTCACTTACCTGAGAAGGCTTGTCTTATCGAAGTGAAAAAGGAAGAGGTTGTAGAAGAGGAGTTTCTAGCTGTGCGCCTGACTGCTGGACCTGATGATGGTGATGGCCGCCCAACTAGGAGGCTCACAGACTTTATTCTCCATGATGAAACTGGTAGAGAACAACCCCTAGAGATGCTGGAAGTCAATGATCTATTTATCTCTGGACTTATTTTGCCTCTTGAAGAAAGCCTTGATAAGAAGAAAGAGAAAGGCATTAGGTGTGAAGGATTTGGACGTGTTGAATCATGGAATATCTCTGGTTATGAAGATGGCTCTCCAGTGATCTGGCTTTCTACTGATGTTGCTGATTATGACTGCTTAAAACCTGCCACTTGTTACAAGAAATGTTATGATCATTTCTATGAAAAGGCACGGGCCTGTGTAGAAGTTTACAAAAAACTCTCAATATCATCAGGCGGGAATCCTGACACTAGTTTAGATGAGTTGCTTGCTGGCATGGCACGGTCCATGAGTGGAAGCAAGAGATTTTCTGGATCTGCTTCTGTGAAGGAGTTTGTTATTTCTCAAGGTGAGTTTATCTATAAGCAATTGATAGGCTTAGATATGACATCCAAAAAAAATGACAGGATGTTCCTGGATATTCCTGTTCTTGCTGCTCTGAGAGATGAGAGCAAGAATCATGGCAGCCTAATACATGCTCAAGTATTTCCATCGAGTGGTACTTTAAAGATTGATTCAGGGGTTGGGGATGAAGAGAACAAGATTCGGGCAAGCTCAACCGCTAATCTAGCTGAGGAAGATGATGATGTGAAGTTAGCCAGGTTGTTGCAAGAGGAAGAATATTGGCAATCTATGAAGCAGAAGAAAAGCCACGGATCTGCCTCTTCACCAAGCAAATTTTACATTAAAATTAATGAAGATGAGATAGCGAATGACTATCCTCTTCCTGCATATTACAAAACCTCTCTTCAAGAAACTGATGAGTATATAGTTTTTGATCATGATTTTGACGCATATGACCCTGAGGATCTACCTAAAAGCATGCTAAACAATTGGTCTTTATACAATTCAGATGCCAGGTTGATTTCTCTGGAACTTCTTCCTATGAGACCCTGTTCAGAGATTGATGTCGCAATCTTTGGATCAGGACTCATGACTGAAGATGATGGAAGTGGATTCAATCTGGATACTGATGTCAGTCATTCTTGTTCCACTGGGTCTGGTTCACAGGCTGCTGATGGAATCCCTGTTTATCTCAGTGCGATAAAGGAATGGATGGTAGAATTTGGTTCATCCATGGTTTTTATCTCCATTCGGACTGATATGGCCTGGTATGTCTTCCTCTGCATAAAATTGAGACACAAACATTTCTTATATTTAAAGTATAATGTAAACCATTTATGTATGATGATAAATATAATATTGCTGTGGTTGATAAAAAAATATGGATGTGAAACCCTTGTTATTTATACCAATCTTATATGAAGCAAAATGAAAGTAGGAAATCCATTTGTATGGAAATGAACATTTAATTATTAGTATTTATTTTTTCTATTGCTCATAAGTTGGGGTATCTATAATAGTAAGTGAATTTGGAAAGCCACATAAGTAGAAGTAAAATTGTATACAAGATCTTGATGCACATACATTTAATAGTAATTTGACAGTAGATCTTAATAATGACGTCAAAACTTTCCTTTCAGGTATAGACTAGGCAAGCCATCCAAGCAGTACGCTCCTTGGCACGACACAATTTTAAAAACTGCAAGGCTTGCTATCAGCATAATCACCTTGTTGAAGGAGCAGAGCCGGATATCACGGCTTTCTTTTGCAGATGTCATTAAGACGGTATCTGACTTTGGTCAGGAACATCGCTCCTACATTTCATCTGATCCAGCCACAGTAGAAAGATACATTGTTGTCCATGGACAGATAATTCTGCAACTGTTTGCAGAATATCCGGATGCAAAGATTAAAAAGTGTGCATTTATCACTGGTCTTATGGGTAAAATGGAGGAGCGACGCCACACTAAGTGGGTGGTGAAGACAAAGAAGGTTGTGCCTAGAAGTGAACCAAATTTGAATCCTAGAGCAGCAGTGGTCCCTATTTTGTCAAAGAGGAAAGCCATGCAGGCTACTACAACAAAGCTTATTAATAGGATATGGGGAGAGTATTACTCTAATTATTTGCCTGAAGATTCGAAAGGAGCTTTGGGTGAATCAAAGGAGGATGATGAAGCTGAAGAGCAGGAGGAGGATCAAGAAGAAAATGAAGATGATGATAATGAAGGGGATACATCATTACCTTTGGAGGAAACCCATATATCCCCTTCAGTGTCAAAACAGACCAAATATCTTTCTCCTGACGGAGAAGTGAGATGGGATGAAAAGAGTGAACGTAAAACAAGTTCTGGCTGTGTCCTATACAGAAGAGCTATTGTTCATGGAGAAGAAATATCTGTAGGGAAATTTGTGTCTGTGGAAGTTGCGGAAGTAAATGAATTTCCTGACATCTATTTGGTTGAGTATTTGTTTGAATCATTGAAAGGAAGAAAAATGTTTCATGGAAGAATGATGCAGTATGGATGTAAGACAGTTCTTGGCAATGCTGCTAGCGAGAGAGAATTGTTTTTGACAAATGAGTGTAAGAATTTGGAACTGGAAGACATCAAGCAGATTTCTGCTGTTGATATTCGCAAAATTCCATGGGGACACCAATATCGGAAGGAAAATATCTCTGCCGATAAAGATGATAGGGCCAGAGCTGAAGAGATGAAGAAGAAAGGACTGCCTATAGAGTATTATTGTAAAAGCCTGTATTGGCCTGAAAGAGGTGCTTTCTTTAGGCTTCCATTTGAGACTTTGGGTCTAGGCACAGGCATTTGCCACTCTTGCAAATTGACGGAAGCCCAAAAGGAAAAGGATATATTCTCTGTAAACTCATCCAAGACTGCTTTTCAATTTCAAGGAACTGAATATACTCTCCATGATTATATTTTTGTAAGTCCATATGACTTTGAAGACATAATAGAGCAGGGAACTAATAAAAGTGGAAGGAACATAGGTTTGAAAGCATATGTTGTGTGCCAATTGCTGGAGATTATTTTGAAAAAGGAAAAAGGAGAACCTGAAGTGAAACGCACCCAGGTCAAAGTCAGAAGGTTTTTTAGACCTGAAGACCTATCGAATGAGAAGGCATACAGCTGTGACATTCGAGAGGTAAAGGCTGCTCATAACTTATCAAAGGAAAAAACTCATACATAAACACACTTGGAGAGTATCTATGAAATGCTATATTGAATGAGCAAGTAAAATTGACCATAGCCATTGGATGAGGTGAGAATGGCTGGAACAATGAATTCGTAAATGGTTGTGTTCTAAGCATGGCTGCCTGTCTATATGCACATTACTTTTTTCATTTAGAATTTTTTTAATGTTCTTTCTTTTTTTTGGTTTTTGACATTAGGGGCATGTTTGGATTAACTTTTGGAGAATAGATTATGAGAAGAATAGATTTTGAAAATAGAGATGTTTGGATGATTAGTAGTAGAATTATTTTTCATATTGGTAAATTGCCAAAAAGGGTATGATTTGATTAAAAGTAGTAGAGAGGAGAGAGAGTAGAGAAGAAAGAGAGAGATGAGAGAAGAGAGATAAGAGGAGAGAGGGTGTAAGAAAAAGTAGGGGAAGATAGTAATTGGATAGTCCATAAGCTCTTTTACTGTTTCAAAAGCTAGTTTCAGTAGCTTATTCAAAACTATGGTTTTAAACCATGATTTTGGCCAAAATCATTTCTAGACAAATATGGTTGTTTGTTCAAAATTTTCCTAAATCAAGATTTTGCTCAAAAGAGCTTTTCAAACTATGGTGCCAAACAGACCTTAGGAGGGTTTGAACCCTAGATCACTACCCCATTCCACCCCATCCTTGTAAAAAAATGTTGCTATGTTCTCACAGTTACTTTTGTGTTTTTTTTTTTTTTGAATTATATTTTGTAGGTATATTACAGTGAAGAAACACACATGATATCTGTAGAATCTATTGAAGGAAAATGTGAAGTAAGAAAGAAGCATGATATCCCAGCAAGTAGTTCCCCGGGAATTTTTCAATACATGTTCTTCTGTGAGCATTTGTATGATCCTGCCACTGGCTCTCTCAAGAAGGTATGGATGCCTAGCCCCTTCATGTGCATGTAACCTATTCATCAAATGAATCTTTCAAAGAAGTGGATCCTGTTTTATAATTTATAAATAATTATTGTATCTTTTCAGTTTTAGACTTAGTATGGCCTATCTAGTTTTCATGAGGCCATGCCATGGAACTAATGCATGTGTGTTTAATTGGCTATCCTCTAAGCTGTTTCCTTTTTTATGTAATTCAATTGCTGACCTCAATCTTGTCATGGTACTGGATATAAGCGATATCAACATGAGTATTCTACCTATGACTACATATGTGGCATTTTAGCTAAAGATCGTTCTTTTTGTTTGGTCACAGGATGATGATATATGCTTTCTATATTAAAATTTAAATAGCTGAAAAATGATTGACCCTTTTATTTAATTATTAATTTTATAGCTGATACATCTATGATTATTATTCATGTGATTCATATAAGATCCTGTAGCAACAATAGTAAATGCTTTGTATGAATATCCATAATTAATTTGGCCTTTTATCATTCAATTCAATAGTTGCCAGCACATATCAAAGTAAGATACTCCAGTGTAGATAATGGTGAGGATGCAGCTAGGAAGAAGAAAGGAAAGTGCAAACAGGGAGAGGGCATTTCAGAAAAAGAAGAGGAAAAAAAGGCATTAAGTGAGAATCGATTAGCAACCCTAGACATTTTTTCCGGCTGTGGTGGTTTATCAGAGGGGTTGCAGCAGTCAGGTAAATTTAGTCACCCTTCCATAACAAGAAACACAATATCTACTCTAAATATATCATGTAACTTGTGCATTAATACTTGAATGCTACAGGCGTTTCATCAACTAAGTGGGCTATTGAGTATGAAGAACCAGCTGGAGATGCATTCAAACTGAATCATCCTGAGTCATTGGTGTTTATCAACAACTGCAATGTCATTCTTAGGTAAAATTTCACGTGGCCGTAAACTCTCCCTGTGCCCAATCTCGAAAATGGACCCATTTGTTAATGAACTTTTGATGCATTGTAATGTAGGGCTGTGATGGAGAAGTGTGGGGATTTAGATGATTGTGTCTCTACCTCTGAGGCTGCAGAATTAGCTGCTAAATTAGATGAGACGGAAATAAATAATTTGCCTATACCGGGGCAAGTGGATTTCATTAATGGGGGCCCTCCATGTCAGGTTTGTCTTACTTCTGAATTCTAGTCATTCGGCAATGAAAAGAATTTTTGGGTACTTATTAAATGATTGTATGTCTTGTGCCAGGGATTCTCTGGGATGAACAGGTTCAACCAGAGTACTTGGAGTAAAGTTCAGTGTGAGATGATACTAGCCTTCTTATCTTTTGCTGATTATTTCCGGCCGAGGTATTTCCTGTTAGAGAATGTGAGGAACTTTGTGTCTTTCAATAAAGGACAGACATTCAAATTAACGTTAGCTTCGCTTCTTGAGATGGGGTATCAGGTAAACTGTTCAACTGCAATTCGTTTTCTTTTTACTTGATTAATTACACTTTAGGCGCACTAATGAATACTCATTTGTATGTATAAAGGTGAGGTTTGGCATCCTAGAGGCTGGAGCTTTTGGTGTTTCCCAGTCAAGAAAACGGGCATTTATATGGGCAGCCTCCCCAGATGACATTCTTCCCGAGTGGCCGGAGCCAATGCACGTGTTTGCAGCTCCAGAGTTGAGAATCTCTTTATCAAACAGTGTCCAGTACGCTGCTGTTCGCAGTACAGCAAATGGTGCTCCATTCCGTGCAATAACTGTTCGAGATACCATTGGGGATCTCCCTCCTGTGGGCAATGGAGCTTCTAAAGCAAACATGGAGGTATATTTGTCACAAAAGAAAACTATCTTTAAGATACCCTTTTGTTTTTGCATTGGAAATTTCCAATACACTGACCTGATTCTTTGCTGAACAGTATCAAAGTGATCCTGTTTCATGGTTTCAAAGGAATATTCGGGGTGACATGGCTGTTTTGACTGACCATATATCAAAGGAAATGAATGAACTGAATCTAATTCGATGTCAGAAGATCCCCAAGAGGCCAGGTTCAGATTGGCGTGATCTTCCTGATGAGAAGGTAATATTGAATTCTCTTTTTGTGGCTTTTGAGTTGAGACAACTATATTGATTGAACTAAGTTATGGTATCAACTAACAATGAAATTCAGGTAACATTGTCTACGGGACAAGTAGCAGATTTGATCCCATGGTGTCTGCCCAACACAGCTAAGAGACACAACCAATGGAAGGGGCTGTTTGGTCGATTGGATTGGGAAGGAAATTTCCCAACTTCCATTACAGATCCTCAACCAATGGGAAAAGTTGGAATGTGCTTCCATCCTGATCAAGACAGGATCCTTACTGTTCGAGAGTGTGCTCGATCTCAAGTAAGTATATTTACTTGTTAACTATTGCCTTTAATGCCCCCACATATATCTGTTGACTCTATAATGTGCAAATGAAAATTCCACAAGGTAAATGTTAAGTGTAGGCTACTAACATTAACTGCAGGCAGTAATAAATTACTTTCTGCATGAAAAACAGAAAATGATGTGTCTATCTCATGTTAATTACAGTTCCAAAAATGGATGAAAATTTTGAATATTGTGATCTTTCTTCCCCTCCCAAATAGGAAAATGATGCCATTTGATTTGGTGTAACCTAGTAATTAAAATTCTAACCATTTATTAATGCAGGGTTTCCCAGATAGCTACGAATTTTCTGGAAGCATTCAACACAAGCACAGGCAGATTGGGAATGCTGTTCCTCCTCCATTGGCATTTGCTTTAGGGAGGAAACTGAAGGAAGCCGTAGATGGCAAGAAATCTAATTAGGGAGATTTAGATGACAGAAATGGATGCTTTTAGGATTAAATGATGCTCTCAATCCTTCGAAATTGTAAATCATCGTCATGGGATCGTTGTATAGAAACATGAAAGCAAGTAATTTGGGGAGGGGGTTGGTTATTCTTGACTTATGATTTATTGTTATTTCTTTAGCAATTGTGGAAATGTTGAGTTACAATTTATAAAATATATGATTCGTATAACTGAGTTTCTGCTGAGTCATTGAAGACATGGATCTTATCACATCTTTGATTTCAACACAAGAGATGTTAAGAAATATTAATAGTTAGCAACTAAACCTTTTGAGTATTTATTAAATTAATGTAATAATACAATTTATTAAATAAAACATATATATAATGCAAAAGTTAGGATAGTTTTCCTAGAAAGGACCAAATTGTGTTGGTTACTTCGATCATACTGTTTCATTATGAATTTGTTCAATTTTTTTGTAATGAAACTCTTTTATTTTACCATGAATATCCGATACTTTTGTTTTGGTAGAAATGAAGGCCAACACTCAACAATTAAAAATAAACTACGGGATTAAATCCCAATCAATCTTTATCAATTAAAATCTATAAGTGAGGCAAATACATATCTAACATTGATGAAGTAGTTAAATTATCTTTAGCTAAAGCATCATAAAGACAATTTTGATCTCTTATAATGTGTTGTAGATACAACTCCCAGCTATAATCCAATATATGTATTAAAATCAAGAATAATTTTTTTAAATCCCATATCCCAAATAAGTCTGAGACCTTTAAAAATTGTCTATTATTGAGCTTTAAAAGTATTGCATTATCCCAACACATGAGTGAAATTAACTATCTAAATTCTATTATGATCTACTTTACTATTAGATGATGACATAGCTCTATTAGCATTGAGTTTAAACCAATTAATATGTGGGGTTTGCCAAACAAAAAATTCAGGTAAATCTCTTTTAAAAGAAACGTCATTCACCTGAAGAAAGAGTTTCTAATTATACAAAATAACAGTGACAAGATTATGAGATTTTTAATTAAAAATAGAGTTATTTCTCCATGTACATAATTTCTATATAGAAACTCCCCATATCATATCCAAATTAAAAATCCCATTTTCCCCATCTCCTCTCTTTTAAGATTAAGTGCCACCCAATCACACAAAAGGGGCCATAGAAAATTAAGAATAGAATATAGGATTTAATAATTGCAACCATAACCATCTAGCATACGAGCAGTCATGAATGATACAAAGGACATCCTCAGTCTCAAAAATTACAGCACGAACATGTAGAAGATATCTATGACTATTTACTTCTCCAATAATTCATGGATAGCCTATTACTAAAAATTATTCACAAGAAAGCTCTAATCTTTCAAGCACTCCCCCTTCCATTTCCAAATAGATTTATAGACATAACTGCATAGATTAGTTGGATTATTTTTCAATCAAGAGCAAGCCACTCAATTTTCAATCAAAACTATCCATACGTCCTATACTTTTGATGACATGTAGATAGATGCTATTAGACAGTGTTAAAATCTTAAAACTTTTATTAGTACATTGAAAAATATGTCACATTTTTGACAAGTGGGGCAAGCGGTCAGCAAGAGGTATAATAAGACAAGTGGCACACTTATTTTGCCAAAATATGATCAAGTAACTTCCTTTTTTCCAGTAACTTTATCTTAATTATATTTAGATTCGACCCTATATTATATACCTAGTTATAATAGATGAGTTTTCTAATATAAATTTTTTATATACATTAAAATTTAAATTTAAAATTTTATTTAAATAATATTAAATTATTTATTATTTAGATCAACTCTTATTAATTATGACTATAGAACGTGTTATGCACTTGGGCTTTTCTTATCATATCATTTTGTCATGTAATGTAATATGCGCTTATAGCTTTTTAAGAAAATAAATATAATACCCGATATTGATATCGTCTAAGAGGAAGAAAAACTTTGTCCTACCCTTGAATCGTGGATGAGTCTAACCCCTTTCTAAAAATTTGCTTACCAAAAAAAAAAAGAAAAGAAAATAAATATAAAAATTGACATTAAAATAAAAACTAAAATTAAACTTTAATTCTTCTAGAAAGAAGAATTCTATCACTTTTTTTAAAAAAATTAAATAAAAAAAGTTTATAATACAATTGGTCCACAATGACTCACATATTACATATTATATTAAAGGCAAGTTAAAACTGTGCTTTGCTGGTAATAATATCCCAATTATGACCTCTTTCTCAATTGCTGGTTCACAAAATCCCTCACACGGGAAATTTGCTGAGATGACTGGGGCAATTCTGGAAAAAAGTAAAATGCATGAATCGTGTTTGGATACTCGATTAGCTCCGCCTTCTTCCCCGATCTCATCAACCACCCATAGTACTCATTTTGCCTGTCTAGTAACGGGTCTAACCCGCCAACAAATATAATTGTATCCGGGAAATTCATGCCCGAAAGATTCAACCCGTTTGGCCCCGTCACGTTAACCGCCTCATGGTCCCGGTCTGACCCATCCGGCAAGAAAAAATCCCACATCCAATCAGTATTGTATACTGATGTTATTGGGGCTCCATCGAGTCGGATCTCGGAATCAGTCCTATCCACTCCTCCAAAAAATGGTTGTATGGAAACCAAGCCGATAACTTTCACCCGTCGGAGCTCCTCGTGGCAAAGCCGAACCGCCACGTGGTGGGCCAGGTTGGCACCTGCACTATCCCCCGCCAAGAAGCACCTTGACACGTCAGCAATTTCGGGGAGAACGTCGGCGTTCAAGTCGAGAAACTTGAGGACGTCGAAGCCATCGTCGTACTGAGACGGACAACGGTGTTCGGGGCAGAGGCGGTAATTTACGGAGACGACGACGGAAGGAATTGAATGGGAGAGTTGTCGGCAAATGGCGTCGTACGGGGAAGACGATGCGGACATGAATGAGAAGCCGCCGCCGTGGAAGTAGACGACGACGGGAAGAAGGGAGGTGGATGAGGCGGAGATTGTGGGAGAGAAGAGACGGAACCAGAGGTTGCGGGAGGAGTCGACGGTGATGTCGAAGGAGTTGACGCCGTCAACGGGGTTGGGAGTGGGTGGGGCTTTAAGGTCGAAGAAGTCAAAGAGACGGCGATTGACGGTGCCGTTGCGGCGGCGAGAGAGGTTCATGAGGGTGGTGAGGAAGAAAACGGAAGTTCGTACCTTCAATGGAAGGTGGGATTTAGAAGTGAAAGCCATTGCTTGGGTGTTCACAGTGAGCTTGTTGGTCTCCTGCAAAAGCACCGATTTATAAGCCGCTTCGTAGGATCTGGATCCTCTCAGAAGCACATTACCTCCCCATCTCTCAGAAGCACCCATCTTTATCTTTCTCTTACTTTCTTCTCCATTTTGTTTCTCTCTCTTCTTGCCAAACTTTAAAAAATAAAATAAAAAAACACATTTTTTTTAAAAAATATTTTTAAAAAACACAATTTTTTTTAGTGTTTTCTAACAAACACGTTAAAAAAGTGTATTTTAAGAATTTTTTAAGAAATAAAGTTTTAAAAAAATTAAAAACACGTTACAGTGTTTTTTAAAAAAAAAATACTTTTTTCATTTTTACAGTATTTTTTAAAAAATATGTTTTTTTATAAGTTGGGCATAAGAAAAAAGTAAATAGAAAAAAAAAAACGGAAGCTAGGCAAAAGTAAAGAGAAGAGTGCTACTGAGAGAGGAGGGAGGGTGAGTCTGAGAAGATCTGTTTCCCGCTCCGTATTGCATACGTCATACTTACTGCATACTGCATAGCACACAAATCGGGCAAAAAATTGTTTGGGCCACTAAAATTAGAATTAGAACTCTAGAAAATAATTTTTTAAAAAATAAATAAAATAGTCTTTAGGCATATATTAAACGAGGATGAGAGAGAAGGAAATACGAATGTTGTTTTTTTACCTATCTTGAAAGCTTATAAGTACTAGATATATCTCTAAATTTTAAGATTATTTATAAAAATATTTATAGACCATATAATTATAAAATTTTCATATCAATAATTATATTTAAACTCATAAATTTATAAATTATAAATTAATTTTTTATTAATTGAATTAATTTTTATTAGTAAATCTAAGTAGAAGTAAAAAATAGTGCTAGTTGGTTTTTTTTTTTGGTCCAAATATACTTCTAGTTGTATTAAAATGCCAGCCCTTATTTTTCTATGGACCAATGAAATTTGTTGCCCCAGATATTTCTTCTTACAGGCTCTTTCTGTTTTATAAGACCATATTTGGGCTTTCATTTTCTATGTGGAAAGGCAAAGCCTAAACCAGAATACTTCACAAAAAATAGAAGTGGGGCCTTGCTAACTTATTACATTGATTTGGGCTTCAGTTATTCACTAAAAGGCCCAATTGAAGTGGCCATTTTCTTCCTTGGCCCACTAAGAGCCCAGGATCCATTGAATGTATAATATAAAGTTGACACCCATTATCCATCTGATTAACTAGGGAATGAGTGAGACATATGATTATTTAGAATATGTTAAATCCCTGGAGAGTATTACTTTGTTGTGGTTCCAGTCGCAACGCTTGAAGAGGCATCCTATCTTCTATATGCCTAAATTTGCGTTTGAAGGTAATAGACGGCTCGTCTTGCCTAATATTGGTGTCGTTTAGGAGGAAGTGAGATTCCGTACTTATACAAAAAAAAAAAGTCCACTTTTAGTTTTAAAAAAATGAGATAATTTTGCATGTTTCAGTTAATCTTTGAAGAAATGAAGATTTTGGTAAAAGAAAATAAAAAAACAACTTTTAACAAGTGGATCGATTTGAAATGTTAAATAATGAAATTAAATTCACCACCTATTTATTTACTAATTTTTATCTAACGAGTTTTGTCGAATTTCTCATATAATAATTTTGAGAGTGATTAAAGCCTTCAAGCAACCTTGGTATTATTGTTTTATAAATTATTGGTGTTGGTGGAAAGTCACTGTCTCATGGAAATGTAAAACTTGTTTTCAACCTCTCACATCGGCAATAAAATATGAACTTGACATAAAGCCAAAAAATTAAATTATTTTTTTTGGTCATAAAAAAAAATTATTGGTCCCTATAACTTACTACATAAAAAAACTGTTTATGGATAATGTATATAATAATTTCCCTCATGGACCTCCACCTCAGACCTGCCAAGTACAAAAGGCATTCCCAATTGAATGGGTTGATCAAGGATCTTCTTGATCATTTCTCTATTGAAAAACCTTCAAGTTGTTGCCATCAGACGTCTGTCTACACGTTTTTGCCAACATTGCCAAGGCTTTGATTTTGGTATTTGAATAACACATCTTCCTATAGAAGCCTTTCAAGCTGTTGCAATAATATGGCAATTAGACATCTTCCTATATATATACGTTTATGGAAACACTGTAGGCGTGAAGAAGGAGATGATGGCATTGGCAAGGCATGATTTAGGTAATTGATGGCATGTTTGGTACAATTTGATGCATTAGGATTACCTGTTACAATATGCTGACGATCCAGTGTGTTTTGAGAACTCTTAAATTATGAAGAAAGAGATTTAACTTACACGCATGAGCAATTTCATTTGCACAAGCTCTTGCAACTTGCATGGACTTTTTTCAGAGTAGCCAGCATATTATGATAGGAAAACGGGGATCAAATTATTAATTTCCCATTTTCCCTTTGCTCAAATGGTGACAAAACTTTAATTACGGACATTAGATTGCAATATATTAATAATATTAATTGACATAAGCTTCATGAGATCAAACATGTCTTGACGGAAATACATAAAATGCATTAAATACTGTTTGGATATTCTATCAATTCTGCGTCTTTCCCGGATTTCTTTACCTACTCTTACTAACTCCTCTGCCAGTCCTGTAAGGGGTCAAACCCACCAACGAACACTATCGTATACGGATAATCCGTACCCGATATATCCACTGCGTTCGGCCCGCTCACAGTAACCGCTTCGTGGTCTCGGTTCGACCCATCCGGCAGCAACACCTTCCATATCCAATCCATCCTCTCCATCGAAACCAACGGCGCGTTTACAAGTCGGGTCTCGGATTTAGTCCTCTCCTCTCCTCAGAAAAAAGGCTGGATTGAGATCTGCCTGATGACCCGCACGTTCTGGAGCCTGCTCCGGCTAACCCGAACTGCCACGTTATGGGCCAGTTAGCCTCTGCACTATCACCCACCAAGAAGCATTTCTACAGATCAGCAGCATCGGGTAAAGCGTCGCCGTTTTGGTTCGATGAACTGGAGGACGTCAAAACTGTCGTCGTATTGTGCCGGATACCAATGCTTCGGGATGAGACGGTAATTCACAGAGATGACAATAGCCGGAAACTTACGTGCAAACTGTCTGAAAACGGCGTCGTATGCGAGGGAAGCCGCTGGAGGGTACGTGAACCCAACACCGTGAAAGAGAACAATGACGGGGAAGAAATGAAGTGGCGGTGATGCGGGTGTGAAAAGTCTGAACCAGAGGTTCCGAGTGGGTCGACCGGCCGGTAACGTCGGAGGATGTAACACCTTCAATGGGTGTTGGATTTGGGTTGGTTTTGAAGTCGAGGACGTTCCTGAGACGGCGGTTGAGGGCGCCTTCAGGACCGTGGAGGGCGTCAGAGACTGCGGAGGCAATAATGAGAGAGAAGCGGGTCTTCCATGGAAGGAGGGGCTTGGAGTTGGAGGTTGAAGAAGGCATGATGGTTAAGACTTGAGGGGCAGAAGCGGCGAAAGAATTGTTTGAAAAGAGTAGTGGAAGAGGTTTTACTGTTGAGGAAGCTGAAAATGTGGTGGAGGCAAAACCCAGAAATGATGATACACGAGGCTGTTGAGCATTGCCTGTAGGCTTTGTTTAGAAGCTTGGAGATGGGTTAGAGAGACAAATTCACTTCAGGAAAATCACCAATTTTAATCCTCCATTTGCGATAATACGGTGTGGATCTTAAAATCAGGTATTATACATTGGACTTGAATCTATGTTTCTCTACATAATTTCGATAAATTTGTAATTATTATACAAAAATCTTATCTTTTTTTTCATAGTTCGTTAACACTAGACTTATTCATTATATTCCCAATCCCAAGATACAGCTCTTAACCATGCCCAGCTTTAGATATAAAGAATAATCAGAGTTAATTTGAGTGAAAAATAACTCGATATCGTTTAAACAAAATCTCAAGTTTAAGTATTGACATATACAGAAAATTCCTATTGAAAGACTTACCCTCTATAGCTAGATGCACGATAAATCTGGATATAACAAGGGTAAAACTCTAATAAATCAGTTGAGAAAAAAAAAACGTTTCAGACATTCAGCCAAATGCACAAGTTGACATTTTTTCCTTCAATAATCTCTCGAAGGATAAAAAAATGATTTTTCGAATAATATGAAAATAAATCAGGACCGATAGATAAGATAAGTTTGTTTGGAGATGATGAAATATTATTTGCCTTTATTATTTTCAAAGTTTAATTTTTATTTGAAAAAATGTGTACTATGAAATAATTTTGATTATCTATATTGATTGTTATTGGTACAGAGTTTGTCTAAAAGTGTCAAATTTTTTACTAAATTTTTCTCTGTCTTCAAGTTGCGAGAAAAGTAGCCATTAACTCTAAATATAATAGTAAGATTTAGTAAATAATATGGAGGGGGGGAAAAAACTCCCACACTGCACCATCACCATTGCTCTACTATCTCCCACTCAACCGAGTCAGCCTTGGCACTTGGACCTCCTTGCGTCATAATTTTTACACATTTACTTTTATTAAAAAAGAATATTAAAAAAGTTATTAATTATCTTATAAATAACTTGTACTCAATAAATGTAAAGTTAAAGAGTTCACTAATTACCTGTACCTTACAAGTGATTTTACTTACAGGTAGGACCAGTTCCAGAGTGATATGAACGCCCTCCCTTCCCTGCAGTACTTAGATTTTTTCGGATTTAGTTGCTACTAAATAACCAACTAGTCCGGCTTAGGTAAAAAAAAAAAAAAAAACTTTACTATTTTTTAATAATTATCACGGCTACCTAATTGGTTAAGACAGTTTATCAATTTAATAAGATGGTTATTAGAAATGCCATTAGGCAGTATCTTCAGTTTCTATATACTTCCACAATTGCACATCCATAAAACTCCTATTATGTGGGAAGAAGACGCAGGTGGAAGAGGAAGGTACTCGTGAGAACAGATGATAGGCAACAGGGAAACAAAAAGCAGAATTAAAGAACAGATCTAAGAGTAAGACACTCTATAAAGTAAGAGAGCGATAGAATTACAGTTTGGACAAGCGGTTATTGATGAAATCCTTGGCTTGGGAAATTAATTGGGAAGCTTCTGGCAATTCTGGGAATACATAAAATGCATGAATGCTGTCTGGGTACTCTATTAATTCTGCCTCTTTCCCTGATTTCCTCAACCACTCATAGTACCTCCTCTGCCAGTCCTGTAACGGGTCAAAGCCACCCACGAACACTAATGTATCCGGATAATCCATACCCGATATATCCACCGCGTTCGGCCCGCTCACATTAACCGCTCCGTGGTCTCGGTTGCACCCCTCCGGCAGAAACACCTTCCATATCCAATCCGTCCTCTCCACCGAAACCAGCGGGGCGTTTGCAAGTCGGATCTCGGACTCGGTCCTCTCCTCTCCTCCGAAAAATGGCTGGATTGAAATCTGCCCGATGACCCGCACCTTCTGGAGCCTGCTGCGGCAAACCCGAACTGCCACGTTATGGGCCAAGTTCGCACCGGCACTATCACCCGCCAGAAAGCACTTCGACAGATCAGCAATATCCGGTAGAGCGTCGCCGTTTTGGTCGATGAACTGGAGGACGTCAAAACCATCGTCGTATTGAGCCGGAAGCCGATGCTCCGGGATGAGACGGTAATTCACAGAGATGACAATAGCCGGAAACTTACGCGCAAACTGTCTGCAAACGGCGTCATATGAGAAGGAAGCCGCGGAGAGGTACGTGAAGCCACCTCCGTGAAAGAAAACAACGACGGGAAGGGACGAAGAAGTGGTGGTTGTGGGTGTGAAAAGTCTGAACCAGAGGTTTCGAGTGGGGTCGACGGTGACGTCAGAGGATGTAACACCTTTAATGGATTTTGGCTTCGCGCAGGTTTTGAGGTCGAGGAAGTTCATAAGACGGCGGTTGAGGGTGCCATCAGGACGACGAACGGCGTCGGTGACCGTGGAGAGAAAGGAAAGAGAGATGCGGGTCTTCCATGGAAGGAGGGGCTTGGAGTTGGAGGTTGAAGAAGGCATGGGAGATCGTTGTTTGTTCTGGAGGAGAGTGAAAGAGAAGCAGCAGGAGCGAAAGATATCTTTAAAAATGTTGAAGAGGTTTTTCTGCTGAGGTAGGTAAAAATGTGGTTGAAACTAAACCCACAAATAATAAATGAGGCTGTCGCGCATTGACTACATGCTTTATATATTAAGAAGATTGCCGAAGGGGTAATCAAATATAAATGGACATGCACCTGTGCTAATGGAGAAGATAGTTTGAAAAAGCACTGGAGGATACCGTGTTTATGAGGAAGGTTGGGTAGGTAATTCCCACTCGCCTGTTCGAAAAAGAATAAGTTATATTTTATAGTTTAATATTCAATTATATTTAATAAAAATTTTAATTACTTTAAATTAGATATAGGTAGATTAAATATAGGTAGGTTAGGCATATCTAAATTGTGATACTATATTCATGTTATGAAAAACAATCTACAATTATAAACTTCTAAAATAATATCATATTCATATATTTTTAAGAGTTAAATAATATCTATAATTCACTAAAAATATGATAACAAAAAGATAATAATTAAAATATTAAAATTTATTACATATCATTTTTTTTAGTTATAAGTAATTTATAATTATAATTTTATATCAATTTCTCAAATATTGATAAAGATAAAATATATAAAAAATAAAATAAATAATTATAATTTATAATATAATTTTATTATGATTAAAAAAGTTAAAGAAAAAGAAAAAATTAATATAATTATACATATTAAAAGATATAACTTACTTATTTAACTATTTATATTTCTAAAATAACATTTTAGTCACCAGTAGCTATCATATTCTCCCTTCTAAATATAACATCTAGAGAGAAAAGTTAAAAAAAATAAAAAAATGAGTGCTCATGGGCAAGGCAGGGCAACCTCCTACTTAGTGCCTAGCCCAAAAAAATATATGTTGTATTTTACAGCCCAATACCCGACCCTACCCTATATTTATTGGATTAGGCAGAATTTTTTTTTTTGTGAGTTCAGGTGAGTATACTGGGTCACGGATTTTATGAACACCCCACTAGATAAAAGGGAGTATTAATGAAAATATTTTTTTAATTTATATAAAATAGTTAATGACCTTTTATAATAAAAATTGAAAGAAATATATAGTAAAAATTTATTTAAATTTTATTATAATTATTTTTTAATTATTTTATATATTTTAAAAAAATAGTTAATTTTTATATTATAACCACACTATAAATTCTTAAATAAATACGGCTAGGGTCTTTTGCAACAATATTTTCGAAGTCAAGAAGATTTAGGATAGAATCTAAGTAGCTAACCCTAGTTTGACACGTGTTATCCTCGATTACATCTGTAGCTATGTGAATGAAGGATTGGCCCTGTTCTATGTTGATAGGTTATTTAGCTAGCTGGAAAGGCCCCACACCACTAGCCTACCGAAGTAGAGTAATATGGAGTTTGCAATCCCTACGATATTAAAAAAATTTAATCTAAATTTTAATTTTAAAATTGTTTAAAATAAATAATTATATTTATTAAAAAAAAGATTAAATTATAATTTAAAATTAAAATTTTAGATAAACAATTGATATTAGTTTATATAATAGTAAAAAAAATTATAAACTATATATAATTATTATTTTATTTTTATTTTTTCTCACATTTTCTTTTTTATTTTTTCTCTATCATCTATCATCTCTACTATATCTCTTTTCTCGTTTCTCTCTTCTCTTCTCCACTTTCTCTCATCTATCTTCTATTTTCTTTATTTTTTCTCTTATCCTCTCTTTTATACTCTCTCATTTCTCATATTTTTAATAAAATTATACACTTTCTAATAATTTTTTAATTACACAGATTCTTATAGTAATATTATCCAAATATTTATTTATTCAAAACTACTTTTTTACTATAAACTTTTCTCCAAAAAATATTTTTTAAATACTATCAAAAAACTATTTTTTTTATAAATTTTTTTTTAAACTCTTATAGAAATAGATTAAAATACATACTCTCTTTTCCTCCCTTCCAAATAATAGAATTTGGAATCCAGTGAAGAACAATATGATGGGGAGAGGACTAAGGATGTTCTTACTAGAGATAAAAAAATGAGTTGACACACAAAAAATAAGCTAACCCGTTAAGGGAGTGGGCTGTACAGCCTGCCCCAAAACTTGCCAGCATGAGCCCGCAGCCCCCTTTTTTTTTAATTTTTAATATTTTTAAAAAATTATTTCTAAACTTTTAAAATACTAATAAAATATTTTTAATATTATATTAGTATAATTAAAAAATTGTTAATGTTATACTATTAAAAAATCTCAAATTTTATAACTATAAATCTAAATAAATATTAACATAATATTAATCAATTATAATATGTCAATACATATTAATAAATAAGTAATTATATTTACTAGTATTCAATAATAAAAATATTCAAAGTAATATTTGGATAAAATAAATAATAATATTAATAATTAAAAAAACATACTGGCGAGCTGGCGAGCTTAAAAACAGTACTATCAGGTTAAGAGATAGCTCATCCTAAAATAGATTGACAAAATACTAGCTCATTTTTAACCTATTTTTTAAGAAAATGGGCCCAACTTGATTTAGTCCTTACCTTATCAAGAGGACTTCCAGAGGAGCTATAATGTATTGTTGTTGGCTATGTATAAACTATATAAAATGAATAAACTGGATTAATGATGGACTTGAAGACCTTTTACAAGAAATTTAGAGTATTCATTAGATTTAATTATAGATTTTGAAAGTCGGACAAAACAAATCTAAAAATATTAAATAAATAGTAGCCTAATTAAGGATATCAAAATGTAATTTAAAAAAAAATTATGGGCTTGGATTGGCAATTCATCTAAACTATGACAGTACAACTCGCCTGATCTGATATTAATATTATCTAGAAGGAAGAAAAACTCGCATTGCCTTTGAATCATGAATGATCCTAATTATTTTTTAAAAAAAATATAAAAAAAAGGTTATGACCTGCAGCAGTAGTGCAATACTCTTTGTTATCATTTATTGTTTCATAACTTATTATTACTCGTATCTTAACGTCTCATTTTTTTTTGTTGCAAGATAGATCGCTTGCACTATTGATATAATAGATTATAGAATTTAAAGGCAGTTAAAAATATGTGTTTAAGATGGATATCCTTTGGCTCTTGTTAACTTGTATAATGAGATTGAAGATTCACTATTATAGGCATGTATTAGAAGAAAATTTCAATTTTAAAATAAAAAAATTTATCATCATAGATATTACAAGACTGATCATATTGCTAAGATTTAGTGCGTGTTTGTATTCAGCATTTGAGAATGGATTTTAGGCAAAATTTCAATTTAAAATTTTTTTACACAAACATCAATTTTTGTCCAGAATTAATTTTAGAACAAAACCTCAGTTTAAAAAAATTTGAACCAAACAGTCATTTTTGTCTAGAATTAATTTTGGGTAAAATCTCGGTTTGAAACTATGGTTTTGAATAAGATATTAAAAATGGATTTTGGAACTGTAAAAGAGTTTATAGATTATTCAATTACTATTTTACCCTTATTTTTTTTCTTGTATTCTCTCTCATCTTTCTTCTCTCTCTTGTGCACATTATCTCCTCTTTCCTCTCTCTTCTCTACACTCTCTCCTCTCTCATATTTATTCTCTACCATCTATTATCTCTCATACTCTAATCAAATCATACCTTTTTTAGTAATTTATTAATATAAAAAGTGATTCTATTATTAATCATTAAAACATCTCTATTTTCAAAATCTATTTTTTCCAAAATCTATTCTTCCCATAATCTATTCTCTCCAAAATCTATTATCTAAAAACTAATCCAAACACAACCTTATAAGAATATAAATTCAAGTTGAGTAATGCCGATGACTTGTGTATTTTTTTCATTTTAGTAAATGTAGCGGTATGATGTAAATGCATTTCATAGTCAGTTTTTGTAAATGTAGTGATATGCGGATATAAAATGGCATGTCAATTTCAATTGATCTGTTGTCATTACAGATATCCTGACTTATAAAAGCTTTGCGACTTATTTGTTAGTAGTGAGAGTTGGTTTTTGGAACTTAAGTATTTTAATTTGATTTATATAGATTCGTTTTAAGATTTTTTTTTTATAACTAAACTGTAATATAGGATATATTTAGATAAATTTTTAAAAATTAATTTATAAAAAAAGAGTCTTTTGAGGAGTCTAGTGACTTCAAAGCATCTCCTATAGCCAGTAACGTCTTCCAGAAGCCAATGGCATGATGACTCGAACAGAAATTGTGAAGGGGAGATGACGGGCACATGAGCGGAAAGAAAAAAGAGAAGAAAAAAAATAAAAATAAAAAATAAGTATAAAATAATAAATAAATAGTTTATAATATATTTATTATTTTATAAATTATAATTTAGTTTAAAAATTATTTTAGATAAATATAATTATTTATTTTAAATTTTTTAAAAATAAAATCTATACTAAAAGTTGTTTTAAAACTTTAATTGCAAGGGCATAATTCTCCTTCTAATAAGCTGATATAAATTAAAGAGACAAGCTTATGGAAATTAAAGAGACAGGTGGCCATGCCTTTTCCAGTCCACAATACTCATTTTTATTCCCTTACCAGATTAAGGGGTGTAGGGAACGAGAATTTGAATTATGGATATATCTTACTATGGTCTTTTTTAATATTAATATAAAATATATTTTTTATTTTTTATTTTTTTTTAAATTTTTATTAATATTCTTTTAATAATATTAAATAAAAGATATAAGAAAAGAGATAAAGAAAATAATATAATTTTTTTAAAAAAATATATTATATTAATTTAATAATTTTTTTAATATAATTAAATTAATTAAATATTTCGAAGATATCTTTTAAATTCTATATCTATCCCAAATCTAAAACTTCCCTCTGAATATGTTGTATTCTTAAAGTCATTTTCTCTTTGAGCAGGTAATCTCCACTCATCTACATGTTTAAATCTCCATATGAAGTTCCCCTCCCTTCATTCGCTGATCTTGGAACTCTTTGGTTTTCTCTGCCTCCTCTGTTCAGACTGCAGATGCAATGGCTACTTACTTATCAGAAAAAGTAACCATTGAAGAACACCTTAGAAAAAGTTCCACTAGTAATGCAAATACACTCATCTTAATATCGTCAAAGTTCCTGGGTTTCGAGAATATATCAGCAGCAACGGCAACAACTCGATCTGATTCATTCTGTTCGAGAGCAATTTCGGAAGATAAACCAAGACTGGTGGTGTTTATGGGGGTTTAAGAAATCAAGTAAACCAGAAGAGGGCAAGGAAACTTGGTTTTGAACAGACTGGGAATGTAGGATTGAAGCGATATAGATCGAAGTGATTGCAGATCTCGATTGAGGTGTACTTGAAACTGAGTTTGCGAGAAGTGATTGGAAGCAAATTATCGTGTTAGTCTTCCCAACAATGTCAGTGACCAAATTACTCTGGTTCAACCGCCTAATCCGCATGGAGATGACGATGCTCTTTGTTAGAGACCCTCCTCTTATAGCAATTTCTCCATTAATTCCGCTTACAAAGCCATCAAAAGATCGCATCACACCGGGAATTTCAAAATTTGAGTGATTTTGATGAGAAAATAAAATAATTTTTTAATAATAAAATTTAGATCAAATTGTTATCATTAATAAATTATAGCCCTACATTTTGTAACACTAAAATCAGTTAAAAATAAATTTAAATTAACTTGATTTAATATTTTTAATTATTTTATTTATAAACTATAATCAATAATTTTATTTTAATTTTTAAAAAATTTGGGCGATATGATGATGATTAACTAATAATTTTATTAACTCATTTTATAATATTTTAAATTTTTAATTATAATAATTATAAACTATATTAAACTGTGAAAGATTTTGACTCTTGTTATGATAATTAATTAATAATTTTATTAACTAATTATATAATATTTTAAATTTTTAATTATAATAATAGTTTATATTAATAATAAATAAATAAATAGTCAATTATAATATTTTATTTCTTGCTCCTCGTTCAATTTATGAGAAAATCTTTAGTGAGAATATGCGTATGTTTATAAATTTATCTATAAATATTTATAAATTTTTATGTTGACATTTTTTATTTTATTATTATTAATTATTATAATATTTATATGGACTTATAAAATTAACTATGAAATATGAACATTTCTTATTTTTTTATAATTAGTTATTAAAATGTATATATATACTTATAAATTTACAAGGATATTTATTATTTTACTATTATTAATTATTAAAATATATATGTACCTCTAAAATAAAATAAGGATATTTATTATTTATTATTATTAATCGTCAAAATGTATATGTAACTCTATAGATTCATTTATGAACTTGACCTGGAAGGATATAAGTAATTTGAGATAAATTTTGTCCTTTTTTATTAAATAACTATTGAATGAATTGATTTTAAATCGTTTTTTATTTTTGATTGGAAACAGACCATAAAATGGGCATCGAATTAAGAATTCAGGGGTACTTTTGACCAAACAAAAAGTAGGGTTATACTTTACTGTAGTGAGAGTGATTGATCGCGGATTCACCAATTTCTCTCGCCTTTTTACTTTTCTCTGAGAGGGTTGTCTCGTATCGCCTAGAGTGGAGGAAGTGAACGCAGAAGCTGGAAGGTAGACGATGAGTACCAGGAAGTTAAGTGCTGAAGAGTCTCTAACGCTTTACTCTTTGCTGAAATCTGAGCAGCGTCCACTGGACGATGTCATCGCTGACTTCAACTCTAAGATCTCTCGCCAACACCATTTCACTCTCTGCTCAAATATCGTTTGGCTCTTGGAGGCAAGTCAATCTAATCCCTCATCTTTTCTATTCCTTTTTGTTTTTCATACACGGGCTTATGTTTTATTTGATTGAGTTCTGGGCCTTAGAATTTTAGGGTTGCTTGGCGATTTATGGAGAGAATGGTAATGGTTGGGGGTTCGGGAGGTTTTTGCCGTCTTGAATTTGACGATGCAACAATCTTTTAGCTGAACTGCGAGGCTAAGAGTTCTGTTTTTTATTTTTTAATTATGGGATTAGGAGTTTTTCATTTCCCAATGATATTATGTGAGTTCCTTAATAGATAGGGAACTTGTGTAGTTCATATTCATGGCTCCATTGAGATGCGGCTGTGCGGGCTGAGGCGTTTGAGACATGTAATGATTTAAACCATTTTATTATCCACTTCTTATCAGGATGCCCCGTTTATACTTCCTTTTCCACATGGTAATAACATTTATGTCCTTTTTGTTTAAAGACATTCAGATGCAGATTCTTGGATCTAAATTTTTGAAGACATGCTTCCACATACGAAAAAGAAGCAGTTTCTTTCTTTTTAAAGTTTCCCTGGCTTCTCCATTTTGGGTTCTGGTTGTCATAGTCATTACTATGTTCTTGTACAGTTCCATAGTTGATGCAATTACCGTATTACCTCATAACTAAATATATTATAATCGTTATTTATTATTATTTTTGTTGTTTATTGCTTCTTAATTCCTCAGCTATTTTCGTGGCCATGGTAGAATATGACTTGTTTCAATCTCTGACCGACAGGACAAGAAGGTTCTTAGATCCACTGATCGCTTGGTTGCTTTTGCTATCCTCCATCAAGCGTACTCATCACAGAAACCTGCTTCAAATCCGTTCATAAACTTAATCATAAATGTAAGCAAATTTTTATTTTTTTGCTACATCCTAAATTGTTTGTTATCTTTCTCCTAGCATTAATGGGATGAGAAAACTAGTTTTACATCATGTCTTTTCTTGTCCTCAAATTCAAATTTTTCATTCCTTGTTAGTCCTTAACTAAGCCAGCCAACCCTTTTCCATGATAATATTTAGTAACAAAATTATATACAGAATGCTGAAAGTAGACTTTGGTAGATATTGATAATGGAGTATTGGTGTACTTCATCTATTTTATTCTCATCTGACTTAAATAAGGCCTTATAATTGAAATAGTCTCAAGATGAAATTTGTTATAGGATTGTCAACATGAAACTGATTTAACTCATTGATACATTGATGTTTTCCTTTTGAAAAATGCACCCTCATATTTTGCAGGCACGGCAATCTACAGACAGAATGTTTTGTAATGGATATAATGCTTGTGACTCTTAACATATCATATCTCATTAAGTTTTTAAGTTCAATTATGCTATTTGCTTCATCAGGGCATGCCACCGTATATGGTGAATTTTTTTGAGGTTGTCTTTCAGCTGGTTACAATTATGGTAATTAGCAACTAAGCAGAAGGCATTCTGCTGATCAAGCAGCTATCATTAATACTAATTAGCTGTGTTTAATATCATTTATATGAAAAAAATACTGCCCATCTGGTATGATGATACTTTTAAGCTGGGTTTTAAGGTTTGCCATTTTATAATCTTTTAGTGGTAAGAAATAAATATTGATATAGCATGCATGAACATAGAATTATGAATATGGTGAATATACTAGGAAAATAATAAATTTATGTTAATTTGGTTGTTTGATTATTACTTTATGCTCCCATACCATAAGACCTTTCATGTCTATGCATTCCTTCAAAGCCCCCTTCGTGAATTCAATTTTAGCTGAGGCGTTGTCTAATCTTGGTTGTGACTCTTGATGCCTTCCACTAAGGCTTATATAATCATGAACATAGTTATATTTGATTTGGTTATTTATTATTTATGATGAGTTCTTTGCTTGTTTTTCTTTTAATTTGATTTCAGTATGTAACTGTTGATGTAAAGATCATTTCTGATTGAACAGGCTGCCTGTGATGATGCAGCTGAAAAATTTGAAAGGGCATTTATCCTGCAGCTGTTAGGCATTGATGGCTCAAACAATAGCAGAGAGGTTATCTTGTGTGAATTTCTATATTTTCACTAGTAACATTTTTTTCATATCTTATGTTCTTGGTAATGGGTTACTTTCTATATTGGTCCATCATGCATGTCTGGCATGTTGCAGTGTTATATCTTGTGGTTGATTTTGTATTTTTATTTGGGTTCTTTTTCATTGTGATTAGTAGGTAAATGCGTACATGGCATCATGTGCTTGTTTTGTTGCTTTTAGTTGCTTCCAACTTCTTCCTTCTTTCTTTTGGAGAGGGTTTATGTTTGCAATTTCTGATGTCTTTTTCCCTTGGCTTGGAGGACTGCAGTTTCTTAAGCAGTCTGCAGTGGATTATGTGAAAGGATTTGACCAATCATTGCATGTAAGCTACATATGGATCTTTAGATATTTCAAGTTTATGGAAAGCTAAACCTGCTATCTGAGGCAGACATTTTAAAGAACTTTTTTAATAATGATCTGTTCCCTGTGATTCCAGGCTTTCCCGCCACTAGATCAGTTGCAGCAGCAGTTTTCTGTTAAAGAGCACCCTGAACAATATAAGTGCTTATTTAAAGATAATTCTGTCAAAAATGCAGTCCCAGATCCTGATATACCACATGGTTGTGATGCAAACTCACCAGAGTATGACCCTATATAGTGGAGTGTAAACTCTAATTTTCATAATTTTATGTGTTGTCATTACTTAATTTCTTACTGTAGGTTTGATATACAACCTGGAACGAAAGCTAAACTTGGATCTGGAGATAAAGATGAAGCAGTAACTGGGCTACTGTCAAATCTATCACTGGAAGGGTTAAGTCCTCACTGGATCAGGCCTCGCCCACCACGACTACTGGTACAGCATGGAGAGGTACTTATATGTAAGATATAATTTAAAGAGATTAATGATATAAACTACTTATGCTTGAAAATATTTTCTTCAGTTAGTTTGGCTCAACCCTCATGACAATCACGAACTTCAATGGGACTATGGTATGTGTGTTGATACTAGCAGAGAGGCAGCTGTAAGGGACTTAATTGCAAAGGCTCTGAAAGGGGCACTTGCGCCAGCACAGCAAGAGGTTATCGCTTTTTTCCTTGATAATGAATGATGCGGCATTTAAAATTAGAAACGTATTAGTCAGTAATGCTACTATGCTAATTGGTGCTTATGCACCTTTTAATTATTTATTATGGACATGAGTGACACTCTTAAACGTCATAAATTTATATGCTAGCTTTTTGTATCCTGACTTCTAAATTTGTATGTCACTCGGATTAAATAGTGGTCCTGGACAGATATTAATATGCTAGTCTTTGTGTCTTAACAATATTGTATCTGTGGACCCTGGACAAGGAGAAAGATCAGTTTTTTGATCACTCTGGATCATTTGTTTTAGAACTTGTAAGAATTGGTAGAAAATTTTGTTCGGATCATTTTACTTGTGTGTAAGAAAAAATTAGGCTTTACCTGAATGACCTGATGTGATTGTTTGACAGATATTAATTTCTGCAACTTACATCATGTCTATGTGAAAAGTGATACCTATTCCTTAATCTATATGAGTTCAACTGTTTGGCAAAGAATCAGATGTTTGTGCTTTTGTTACACAGCAAGTTCTAGTGCAGCTGGCAAATGATCCCAAGCTTGTATATCACTGTGGATTGACACCCAGGAAGTTGCCAGTAAGTGTTCCTGTAATCCCCCTGGCAAATCTTGTCACTTGCTAGGTCTTCATAGTTTATTCCTGTTACTTTTATCAGGAATTGGTGGAAAATAATCCCCTTATTGCGGTTGAAGTTCTAACTAAGTTGATAAATTCTCCAGAAATTGCAGAGTAAGCAGCTGTCCATTGATATACTGCCTGCTTGCTTTCTATTATTGATGAATCTCCCAATCTCATTCGTTTTCTTTATTTTGGCTTGCCTATTCACGTGTACAGATATTTCACAGTACTTGTGAATATGGACATGAGTCTCCATTCTATGGAAGTCGTGAACAGGCTGACAACAGCAGTTGAACTTCCTGCTGAGTTCATTCACATGTACATTACTAATTGTATATCATCCTGTGTGAACATCAAGGTGCCTCCTTGAACTTTTCATTTTCTGCAGAACCCAAACACTGATTTTGCACAAAAGATATAATCCATATGTTGAGTCTGAATTACTGATATGATATGCTAGCTCTGAGTAACTGGAATCCTGCTATATTTGTAACTGTTGTAGATTTTTTCAGAACACGAGACTGGTTTAATGGCATCCCATTTTGCTTGTATTATGAAGTTTTGCAGTTTTGTGCTGTGGCACTAATAGGCATTTAAAATCTACTCTCTCTCCCAGGATAAGTACATGCAGAACAGGCTTGTGAGACTTGTATGCGTGTTTCTACAGAGCCTTATTCGAAATAACATTATTAATGGTGAGTTTATATAGTTTTGCAGATTGTTGTTGTTCATTAAAGCAATTTATGTATAAATGTTATGTGTCATTAATTAGGATTGGCTTGTGTTTGTGGAAGCTACGAAGAAAAAGAGGTATTAGGAATTCAGAATTCTGTTGCATAGACTTGCAACCCTGGTTTTTAAATATGGGTTGAGGAAGATGCACACATATGAATGATTTGAATAGAATAGCGCTTTTGTTTCTCTCTGTACCTATATATTACTCACCTAGCAGGCATGGGTGCTCCCTTTCTTGACTGCCTGCGTCTTATCTAGTTCTTGTTGGCATATATCCTCTTTCCTGTTGCTCTACAACTTATACTTTTTATCCTTTCCTGCACCTTTATGGCGTGTTTGGGAGATGAGGAGAATGACAGGATTATTAGTAGATATTATTATTGATCATCTATAAAATGATTTATTTTAGAAAATAATGATAATGATTAGTGTCCTGAAAGTATTAGTCATCAAACCTCCAAAGCTCTGGACCTTGCGAACTTATTATGCATTTTTTGCTTTCTTTAAATAAAGTTTTGAAGGTTGTTGCATTTGAATTTATGAGGCATGTTACTGATTTGAGAAACGATCCCATATTGCAGTGAAAGACCTGTTCATTGAAGTTCAAGCCTTCTGCATTGAGTTCTCAAGGATCAGAGAAGCGGCTACATTGTTTAGGCTTCTTAAGTCCTTGGAATGATGATTTGTGACCTCCCGAATCTTCAATTTTTCCCTATCCGGTTGTAGATAAAATATGTACATCATTCAGACTTGGCTCTTTAGCGCTGGGTTCTCATTTTCAGTTATTATGGACAATAAATATCGCAGTTCACTCTGTTGTTGACTTCCTCATCCATATTTATAATTAATAGGGAGTCATAAAAAGTGGGATTACATTTTTGGGCCTTCTGTTCTTTGAAGCTATAAGATTATATGCATTTTTTTCCCTATTAACAAACCATATAATATCCAATATTACTGGCTAATTTAGATTTGAATTGTGTTGGGTCACAATTCAGACTTGAGATTTTATGATGGGTATCGTTTCTTTTACCACCCAATTAACTGATGGTACTGTTGCTTCTGAGGTTAGTTGCATTTGATTGTATGCTTGAGCAAGACATGGAGTTTTATTTGTATACTTTTCTTTGTTTTTTTTCTTTCTATTTTTCATTCGGCGTTTTCTAATTTTGAATTAAGATTTGTCCTAATAAAATTGGTGGGAAGGTTGCCGTTTGATTTTTAGTGGAAACTAAAACGTTAATTCCTTTCATCAATATTCTGAAAATTTATCAATCATGTTTGTATTTTCTTTGCCGAATTTTAATGGACGATAGAGCAACGAGCCCATTCCAAGTGGAGGGCGATTTGAAAATATTACATACATGTAATTGCTTTCATGCATACATTCATAAATATATATTGTTTAGAATATCATTTTATTGTGATTCTAATTATTTAGAGAGGTATTTTAACTCTTAAGTGTATAAGTTTATACTTGAGAATAATAGACGGCTTATCTTACTTGATATTAATATCGTCTACGAGAAAGAGAGATTTTACCTTGCTTTATTGTAGGTGAGTTTAATTTCTTTTTAAATTTTTTTATAATATATATATGTATGTATGTATATATGTATGGTAAATTAACTACCCCACAGTACGTATATGAATAGAGAATACCTCATAACTAAAACTAAAATTTCTTCAAGAAATATAAAGTACGAGGGGATTTTACTGTTGGCCTAAGATATTATTCATTAAGATGAGTATTTTAAAAATTTAAAATATCTTATGAATGAACTAACTAGGGTTAATCTTTTACAAGCGTAACAAATTAAAATTTAAATATATATATATATATATATATATATATAAATATTTATATTTAGTGTATAATAATTTGTTGAATGCGATTATCTCTAATGAGATACTTTAAAATAATAAAAAAAGGCAGAATTTTTTTTCCAAATCGCTTCATGTTTTAAGTTTAAATAAATGATTAAAAATACTAAAAACAGACCTAAGTTTGTTTAGGGGCTACGACGCAGGCTGTTTACTTGAATTTTTAAGTGCCAATTGCTGTAATTAGTTGATTTTTTTTTTTTTTATAGGCACATGCATGCACCAAAGCATATTAATGCATGGAAATTCATGCACACTTTGCTGTACACATGTACGGCATAGGGCATTTGCATTATGATTAAATTATTTTATAGATTACAATATTCTCAGCAACAATCATGCATGTGTGTGTGTCCCTTAAATAGATTCGCAAGAATCTTAATTTATTGCCAAAATTATTCTTCCCTTTCTAATTATTGTGAACAATCTTCTTGTCATTTTGTACAACACATGTCCCTAACCTAGTAAATATTTTTTATTGGAAGCTCAATCCGAAATTCTTGCATCTCAAATAAAATTATGTTCTTTGATAACTGCTGGCTAAATATATATATATATATATATATATATATATAAAAGCTTTATTAGAAAAAGAAGAAGAAGGTAATTTTATGTTCTTTGATGACTGCTGACTTGAATCTGTTAAATACAATATATGTAACTTTTAAGAGATTAAAACACTTAGTCCAAAATAAAATTCATGAAATAAAACCCTATAACAAAAAAAATGACGAATATTAATAAATTTCTAAGAGTAAATGCATGAACAAAGATAGACACACCTACTGAGATATACGATAAGATCTCCCTTATGAAGGAAAATATTTAGTCTGCCTAAAAGTTGCCAACATTAGGTTCACGTCCATAGTTTAAAATAATAAATACATCAAGTTGGCAATAAAGTAACAAAGTTGGTGATATTGAGGTATTTGGCGTTGATCCATGGAAACCCCAGAAATAATTTTATATTTTTTTATAAAAATTTTTAGAAATGAGTTAGGCTCACTCACAATATAAAGGTATATGAAATATCTTTTTCTTCTAGACGATACTAATGTCATGTAAGACAAACTGTCTATTATTTTCAAATATAAATCTAAACACTTAAAAGTTAGAATGACTCTTCAAATATCACGATTATAATTATAATAAAACGACACTTTTTAAAGATTGAATCAATTCTAAATAATTATATATTTCATTAATTTATCAGTTGAACGGATATGAGAGGAGTGAAATTATTTTCTTTTTTGATGATGAGAAAGAACCAAGCTAGCTCCCTAGCTAGCTCTGTAAGTTCAATTCCCAATCTCTTTCTTTTTATTTTCACTTTATATATTGATATTTTTATTAGTGGAACCCTAATAAAGATACCAATTTATGTATTTTGCTTTATCTTTTTCTATAAAGCATGATAGAATGGGCATCTTAATTACATATTTCATAATTTGTACCCTAAAAGTATGTAATTGTTTAAATGGCGCTAAGAAAGCAAACAGATTGAAACGAAAGGCTGGAACTTGCATCTTCTCACAAGATTTTCCAACGTGACCTGTATCTTCTAGCAGCAGCTGATGAGTCATTTTATATACTAATAAGCTTTTATTAATAAAAATAACAAATTTTTATTATAAATTTTCTATAAATTTTAAAGATCAAATTTAAAATTTTTAATCATAACAAATATTTATAATAATCATAAATAAATAATTAATTATAATATATTTTTCTCACTCCATATGGGAGATACACTAGAGAAATCTCTAGTTATATATACATGATAATTAAGTATTAAAAAGGGAAATTGTCATTTTTTTAATTCAAATTCTGAAGATGTGTGGCTGTACGGTTAGGGTATGTGTAGATCCCGTAATAATATGTAGTTGGAGATGATGCACTAACAATTATTTATTATTATTATTGTTGGTATGGGATGGTTTCGAAGGATATTGTACATTAAAAAATTAAACTAAATTAGCTAGAAAGTACAAACTGTCTGCAAAGTAGTTTGCTTTTGTGAAAAAAAAATAGTAATTTTAATTTACGTTTACATATGTAAGTTTATAGTTATTAATTATATTATGAAGTTAATATTAACGTGTCACATTTCTGTACACCCAATAAACTATTCATTATAAACGAAAAGATGGTTTTGGTTAAAATTAAAAATAAGAAGACAAAACGAGTGAAAGATATCGTAGAATTATGTTTACGAATATAATAACTAGTGGGTTAGTCTGAATGATAAGCGGTTTAGTATCGTTTAAGTGAAATTTTGAGTTTGAGCCTTAGTGTATGTAGAAAATCCCTATTGAGAGACTCACCCACCATAGTCAGATGTACAACACGAGTCAGATTCGAATATAGTTGGGATAAAATTATGTTAAATCGGGTAGATAATTAAAAAAAATATCTTTGGGGAGATATGCATAATCAATTAAAGATTAAAAAAATTAAAATAACTACACATTCTTCAATTTGGTAGATTAGTCTAATTAATAATCCTAATTTTTTTACATAATTATCTAATTATGACAAATTTAAGCATTATTATTTGTTAAATTCATTTGGAGTTTTATTTATTTATATAAATTTAAACTTGGGATCATATATTTAAGCAATTAAAAGTCCTTTTTATTTGGACTAATATATGTTGGTATTAATAGCATTATTTTGTAACTCCCTAGAACTGTGTTCTAGTTTTAATAGGAGATTGATGTTGAACCCATATAAATTCTTTTCTATATATATTTTTTTAATATAGTTAGTTAAAATATTTTAAAATAAATTGTCTGTGAAGGACCAATACATATGATCTAATAGTAAATAGCGCCAAGAGGAAGTATTATTTATAAATGTTAAATTTAAAAGTAATAGTAAAATTAATTAAATTATGAAAAAAGAACAAATTTAATTAAGGAATTACTTCTTCGGATGGAAAAGGACTAAGTCAATCCTAGACTATAAATGCAACATTACATTTATAGATTTTGACCCCCAAGACCAAAAATATGACGTTTCCAAACGTTGAAGTTCTTTGATCAAAGTTCAAACTCATTCCATCATCCTTGTGGTATTTGTTCAACGAAAGTAGTTAATATATAAAATATAAAGCTCTGTTCTTAAGAATATATAAAATAATAGTAATAATAATAATTGTGCGTAGAACAGAGGCAAGGGTGAAATAAAAAAAAATGTGGGAGAGAATGAGAACGTGGCGAACAGAGAGACATAGTAACCAAATGTTGGATTTTGGGTGTTTGCCACGTGGACCTTTGTTTTTATTTTATTTTATTTTCCATCTATTTATTTTGTATATTCATATTTTCTTAATCAGCGATTGCTTGTAAGCCTACCATTCTACACTACACCATGTTCTGTGGTTCTTTTCTGTTGTTCTAAACTTTTAATAAGCAAGTTCTTCCAGTTGGTAAAAATAATATTAGAATATTGTTCAATAGGAATATAATTTCCCCATAAAAGGCTTAAAGTCTAGTCAAGGTTAAGATCATAACATGGTTGATAAAATTAAAGGACAAGAATCAAATGAAATATTTGAATGGATAAGTTGATGAAAGAGTCAATAGTTGTGAGAGAACGCACCATTGTTTGTTGCAATACAAGACCAACCAACTTAGTAAACATCATCCTTCCTATATAATTGAAATCTTATGTATCAATTATATATAATTTTAATTAATGAAGATATGAGATATATTACTATTTAGAGTGTATTCAATTTTTAGGAAATATTATTTTATTATAGTTTTAATCATGATATTTTGAGAGATATCATATTTTTTGAGTACCTAAATTTACGTATGAGGATAATTTATAATATACTTTATCTAATATTGATATTGTTTAGAAGAAAAGAAAAATTTACCATATTTTTAAAGTCATGCTATCATAAATGAACTCACTCTATTTCTAAAAAAATTTATTATAAAAAAAATTGGAACCTTATGTGCTGGCTTTGATCTTGATCTTTGCTTGTATGGCCCATCCTTCTAGACTCCTACTAAAATTGTAAAATATTTAAAAAAGTGAAAAAAGAAAATAAATAAATGAAACAAAACTTGTATTACTCTATGTATTTTTTATTTAACTCCAAAAATAAAACTACCTCCCATGTTAATTATAAAAATTAATTGAATTTTTTTAGATATATTATATAATTTAAATAAATTTATTAATTATAATTAATATAAAAATTAGTTAATTAATTTATATAAATTAAAAAAATATATAATATAAATTTATTTTAAAAAATTAAATTTAATTATAATTAATTATTTAATTTTTTTGTTCTACTACAAAAAAGAAACTAGACTTGGAGGTAAAATATTCTACAGACTACATAGACACTCAATGATTTGGAGGAATCATGTGGGTCCCATAGTCTTCCTACTTGGTACTTCTATCCTCAACCACGTCGTCTAATTCTAGCTCGCTATTCACCCAATTATGTGACTCCTCCAACACCAAAATAACCAATAATGCATTTGCCTCCAAAATCCCCCCTCCAATCACCTTGGGCCCCACAATTTAAGGGCACCTAGGGCACAGCCTCCGACAAATGGACCCTACACTGATCCCTCTCTTTACTTCTTTAGGATACGCCACACTTCTCCTCCAATTAAACAACTCCACGTGCCACCGTACCCCACCCGGCCTCGGTTCTATATACACACACCGAAATGGAATTACACACAGCAAAGCAAACCACACTATCTTTACGAACAGAAACTTACACAATGGGAGCCCCTTCGGTCTTCCTACGAAGCCTCTCCTTGCGGCGAATGATTCAGCCACGAGCTCCGCCTTCCACGGTGGTTCCGTTGCCTGAGAAGAGCCGATTCGATGAAAAACTCACGGTGGAGCTGGACACACTCTGCCCGCCGCAACAAGGTGGCGCAGCTGGATTGATTCGATTTCTCGACGCTTCCATCGCCACTCAGAAGATTGCTTTTGCATTGTTGGCGAATATTTCTTACAGAGATGATACGGATCGTGGTGCTCTCGAGCATTACCTCGAGGCCAACGTTGAAATTCTAGACGCTTGTAATTACTTCGCAGACAAAATCGAGATCGTCAAGAAGTATTTGGATTCGTTGAGAGTAGTCCTGCGTTTCGTCGTCGATGGAAGCTTCAGCTCGAGAATGCGCGCGACGGAGCATCTGGAATCAATTCGAGATATAGAGAGGCAATGCAAAGTCATGAGCAAGCGAAATGGATTGAGAAGAATCCTGAGGCAAAAGCTAGGTCATGATGAATCAGAGCTCGGAGAGATTATGTACGGTTCTAAGGCTATGGCTCTGATGGCCTGTGAATTTCTGGAGCTTGGATTGTCGTTTGATTCAAAACGCAGAATCCCTAAAATCACGCAGTCTCAGAGGTCAAAACGTTCATCTTGCCGGTTGAGGATTTTGCAGGAACTGGGGAATGAAGAAGAAGGAAGTGAGAAGATGCAGAGAAGGAGTGGATCAAACTTGATAGTGAAAGATTTAAAAGAGACAGTAAGATCAGTGAGGGAATTGGAGGAAGTGATGAAGGGGAAGAGAGAGAAAGAGGTGAAATCTGGAGTTGAAGGATTGAAGAGGAAGTGCAGGGGATTGGAGGATGAGATTGAGATGATAGAGGAAAGAGCGAAGGATTTGTATAAAAGTTTGATTGATGTTAGAATGGCATTGCTGGGGATTTTATCACAGGCCTAGAACAACAAAATTAAAATTGATGGATCTCAGATTAGTTAGATTGTAGGAAAATTGATTTAGTATATAGCTTCTGGGGATGTATAGCATTGATCTTAATTAACCCCTTGATCATTTTATAGTTATGGAAAAAAAATCCTTTTATGCATCATTTTTATTTTTTATTGTTAGATTTCTTAGTTAAAAATTAAATTTTTAATTAAAATGGCTGAAAAGACGGGAAATATCAACGTTAAACATTGTTTATTGATTAATTTTAGTATAGGTAATTTCCTTTATAAATGGGGCAAGAGATTTGAATGAATCATACATTTGTACCATGTTCGTATTGAAGAGACTGGATGAGAAATAAAGGGGAAAGATTAAATATAAATTATTGGGGATATTAACATAAAATATTTCTTGCCTTTTCCTTACATACTACATAATCCAAAAGTACTATAATGTTCTTTGTTGATGACGTGGTGCGACTAGATTAACAAGAAGTTGTGCTTTCCAAGTACCTCCGTTTTTTCTAAGCACGTAAATTTGTTTTAAAAATAATTTTATTTAAAATATTGTTGAGTGTTAAATATAAATATATTTTTTAGTATACATTTAAATATTATTTTATTATATTCTAAGGGAGATTAATATTTTTAATTAGATCTAACCTCTTTTGCAGTTGGTTATTCATCATTCTTTTATTTTTTATAAAAAAATTTAAAATATAGTTAGATTTATCTATGATTTAAGGATAAATCAAAATTTATTTTTTTTCTAGACAATACCTATTGGTTAGAATAAGTCGTCTATTATCTTAAGTATAAATCTAACATAAAAAAATTAAAATATCTTTTTAAATATTAAGATTAGAATTATAATAAAATAATATTTTTTAATAATTAAATAAGAATATCTCACTTTCTCCACAATTATAAAGAATTTTGCCCCGACAACTTAAGATGGGCCATATATATACACTTTCAAACCGAGATCTAATTTTTTTGACAACCCATGTGACCATGGTATATTATCTAGAGCTATACATAAAACTCGTGATTCGGCATGCTCTATTTAGTCTACAATAAAAATATCATACTTAACCTAATAAATATAGGGCAGAGCTATCGGGTTACAAAATACAGCCTATGCATTTTTCAGGTTAGGCACCGGGCATAGAGGCTACCCTGCCCTACCTATGAGCACCCCTTCTTTTATTTTTTTTTTATTTTTTCTCTATCTTAGAAGGGAGAATATGATAACTACTGATGACTATAAGGTAATTTTAGAAATATAAATAGTTAAATAGGTAAGTTATATCTTTTAATATTTATAACTATACTAATTTTTTCTTCTTCTTTTAACTTTGTTAATTATAATATAATTACATTACAAATTATAATTATTTATTTTATTTTTTTTAGATACTTTATCTTTGTCAATATTGGGAAGATTAATACAAAGTTATAATTATAAATTACTTAGATTTCAACACTTATTTTTTATATGCAATGGATCTCAAGATTTTAATTATTATTTTTGTTCTCTTATTCTTAGTGGATTATAGATATTATTTAACTATTGAAGACACATGAATATGATATTATTTTAAAAGTTCATAATTGCAGATTTTTTTCACAACATGAGCATGACATCACGACTTGGGCATGCCTAACCCGCTCATGCCTAGCACAAAATTATAAGGGCTTTTACCGGGCAGGGCCAGGTATCAGGTTGTAAAATGCAGCTCATGCATTGTTTGAACAGGGCACCGGGCAGGGGGTTGCCCTACCCAACCTTACCCATTCACACCCCAAATATTATCCAGGTTTCCAATAAAAATGATAAAAATAATAATAAAATAAATACATAATACAACAAAATAATAATGAAAAAAATAGAAAAAATAATTTTGCAACAAAATAATAAAAAATTAAAAATAAATATAACCAACCATTGTGTCGACTTTTTTTGGCTCGTAGATTATGAAGCTGTCATCATGAATATTCCTCCTGCCAAATACAGAATTGCCCTCTTATAAAATTCTAGTTTTAGGCTTCATTTAGCTAACTAACTTCTGTGCGTTTTCATGCAACCTTTTTTTTTTTTTTAAAAAAAAAGTAAAATATGACCTATTGGCCTAAAACAGAAAGTAAAACATGATCCAATAAATAAGAATGAAGGTAACGTTAACTTTCTGTAATTTTCACCTCTGCTCTCTTAAAAAGCTTAATAAATTATTATATGAAGAATCCAAATTTCAAATGAAATAAACGGAAGAAAGAGGGGAGGGGAGGAAGTTGGACAAGAAATCATTATTGTTGTTGTTTGCATTGATACAACATGAACATATTTCAAAACTTCGTAGAACTATGAGAATCAACATGTGCAACAATCTTTCCAGAATGCAAACTGATTTTAGTTGAGAAAAATTTTTTAGAGCACTTTGCAAGCAACCTTCAAAACTTGGCCAGTTTGATTAAACATTCATACTCACACCTCTTCCTTTTGTTTTCCATTAAGAATTTCTACGGTTAATTCAGCCATAAGCAACTTATTTTCAAACTCAATATAAGTATAATTATACGAGACTCGTTGGAAACCAGAACGATACAGATAAGATTAGCATAGCATGATTCCAGCACAAGAATGGCAATATATAGTACTAATGCACAACTTCCAGGAAAAATAAATCAATACAAAGTAACAATGCTAATTCTACGAAAGACTAAAAATCTATGTTATCCCATTAAAAGCAGAATTAAAAATTCTGCATGTGTGGAGAGAAGCAAAGCATCCTCTCCCTCCAAATAAAAAACCCTATTATCCTCAGAACAAATATTGTCTTTTTTTAAAAAAAAGAACTAATCAAGTGACAAGAAGTGAACACGTGAGAGGGGATACTCATTTCCCGCAATCCAAACACCAGTGTGAGACCATTGCACATCTTCCCAGTCCAGATTTTCCTTCAGTACCTGATTTTCAGATCACAATGAAACCAACTTAAATCCTTCATATGCATACATTATAGAACAGATTCAGATCAGAATGAAACAGGCAAGTGAAAATTTTATGCATTTGAAAGTACCTCCACGTAATCAAGGGGCAGAGGAATGCCTAGTTTCAGCATCATTGTCTGGGGCAGAGGCTTCTTACAGCGAGACCAGCGAAAGACATCGATCGTAACATTATTCCCATCAGATTTCTCACTTCTTGCAGAATCTGGCTCATGCATTTGAGTTGGTGCCATCAACTTCCTCTTCTTCTCTCCACTAAAACATAGCTCATATCTGCAAAGTAATTGACTTAGCCATATATTACAAAAGGTGACTATGCAATGCAGCTCCACATTCAAAAGAAAGGATCTGAATGAAGCCTATGAAACTCCTGTGCAAAAAATATACCTGCAAGAATGTGTCTCCAAATATAGAACTTCTCCTTTCTTCAAGCGAGCAGATGTAAAGAGTGGTTTTTTAAGACCCTTGTCGGCAACAGTGCCGATACTGTACTTGATCCTGGTAAAAATATTATTATCATGAATGTGAATTGAGTGTGAACAATAGAAAACCTAATGTCAAGATAAGCTGCAAAAATACAAGTTTTTTTTTTTAATACCTAGTATCTAATTTAGGGAGAATAAGAAAATATTGTAACCCAATACAAACTTTTTTAGATTAAAGCTAACATAACATACCAAGGCTCATTGCAGAGATTGTACTGAATTGTGACTTCTCGTACCGATCTTTGCTGCCGCAACACATTCTGTTTGTAATGCAGGCCACCATGTAGAATAACAAATTAGAATGTCAACATATATAATATGTGATTACTTTACCAAGTTACTGAAGAACTTGAAAAAATTGCAAAACCAGGAATAGTATTTTTTTTAATCAAAGAAATTCATAGAAAAATGAATTTATCAAAGACGAGAAGAACAATACACTTATGAGGACAGCTCCTCCCGAAAACATAAAATATATATTTTTTTTCAGATAAAAATATAAAATTTAAATATATTAACTAGATTTTGAATGTAAAGGGTTTTAATCATAAGATTCGGGACGAACCGAGGCTGCAGCTCTGGTAGTTATTGTCCTCTCAACAGACACTGGAGCAAGGGTGGCCTCAACATTTGATGTATGTGCAAGGCAAGGCTCAAGTTGTATAGTTCCACTTCCTTTCTAAATAAAAGTGAAACAGGGAAATAATGAAGAGATCGTAATATTCAGGGCAATAATCAACATAATTTCTAGAGATTTTGTTACTACCTTCACAATACAACATCGTTCAACTTAATAACTGCAACTAATTGTTGCACCCCAGACACGAGAACGAACATTATTTCTCAGAGTAGAAATATAACCTAATATCACATAAAGTTAGAATCTTCGGATTATCTACAAAATGTTTCCAAGTTTGACTGAAATAACAACATTAACTGAAAGAGAGGAAGGGAAACCAACATCACTGCAACTGGCTTCCCCCTCTACATAACAGATAAATATTTCAAGGCTTCCAATCAAAAAATGCCTCTCATTGCCTTTCCTAAAAACTCATGCCAAATGTTTGATCCAATGGATATATCTATATATATCTATATCTATATCTATATATATATATATATAAGTGGCTAGGTCTTCTGATAGGTATCATTAAGTAATTTATGTCATTTGAATTTTTGGATTGGGTATTTTAACTTGGTTCTAAAGGTGTGTTCAGACTTGTAATGACAAGTAGTTCTATTTGAGTGATAATTGTAGGCATTAAATGAGATCGACTTAGTGAGCATGCAAGTAATTAAATGTATAAGTTGCTTAAGCAAATTCAGAGTTTGAATTTGAGATTTAAATGATAAGTTGTTCAGCTGAATTCTGACATTTTCTCCCTCTTGTTTTATTTTCTGCTGCCGCATAATCCACAGGTAATGTTCAGAATCAGAACCACAAGTTCAACTGAAATATTTGTTATATACATCATATAAGCAAACTATAATGTTATATCACAAGAATGATTGTTCATAAAAATCAAGGCAGAGATATACATTCTTGTGGAGGAAGCACCCGAATGGTCGCACACAACTCTTGTATGGTTGTAGGAGGCTGAGAAGCTGATGATTGACAGTAATCTGTATGCATGAGAACTGTGCAACAAAATTGCCACATCAAATACTAATTTCAATTATGCCACCTCGATAATTTTCAATCAAAAGCTAATTGTGTCCTTTTTGCAAGAAGTAACAGCACATACCAGCAACAAGATCTGAGTCATATGTGTACACATCAGTGCCCCATAGCTGGCTACCTCTGACCTGAAGAAAATAATCCAAACTCAAAATGAAAAAAGTTTAAATCAAAACAAATTTAAAATACATATCATTTTGATCATACTTGGCGATTGGTAGCAGTGATATGCTCTGCTGGTATCCGTATTTCAAGAGTGGGGCCATTTTTAGAACTTTCACCATTTTTCTCTGTTTGAGATAATTCATATTCCTTCCACAATTCTATCAGTTCTTGTATGCATTCCCCGACTTTATATACAGGCAGTTCTGCTTTGCCTGAAATGAGAGAAACTTCTATAAGATGAATATGCATAGAAAGATTAGCAGCTGCAATCTTTTCCATTCAATATGCATAAACAAGTTACTGACTATGTGAATATGTAGTTATAACACAGTAAAAGGACGAGCAAGGGAGATAAGTAAATAAATGAAGAAAAAAAGAATATAAAATAGACAGCAATATGTTAACTATAAAAAGTCCTGCCGAAACATTAAACAAAAGTGCCACATATGTTCAGTGATCTAGAACAAACTGACAACTTTGAGCCAATGGAACAAAACATGACAGCATACCTTGAGACCTGCAAAACAAATGAACCAGATAGTCACTATCAGCAACTTAGATATCCAATAAGGTTATAAAAATTATAAGAAAACTGAAACAGAAATCACAGGTCATAAGTTTATTTCTCCAAAGATCCAAAATATAACAAAACAAGGAAAGAAAGAAGCACTGCCGCAAATTTCCTTTTGATTCATAGCATCTAGGAATATTGGTATCCCTATAAAGTTCAGACTTCAAGCGTAAAAAGTCAATGATATCAGTTTCAAATGTTATAGACGTAAAAAAATTTCAACTACTTGAAGGCAGACATCACTATCCTCCCAAATTGCAAAACAAAATTCAGTAGTCAAAATTTAAAAAAATCCGAATCTTCAGCATTCATAAATCACAGTCTCATATACATGGGTAATAATTTGTTCACAAAGATTATGAGAAAATTAACAAGGAAATAGAAATATCCTTATTAGAAAGTACACTTTCCAAGAAGTTGGGGGGGGGGGGGTACCCTTCATTTTCTTGAGCAGGTGATCTGAAATGAGGCACCCAATTAGCCACTTGTGGGCTACCCCTTGATCTTTTCACTCTCTTACGATGCTGAACACCATAGTTATAGATCTCCTCATTCTCAGCTGCCCCTTCCTCATCCGCACTTCCCTCTTCAGGTTCCTTGTCAAAGCTCCTACTACGCTTATCAGGCCTCTCTCCTAAATCAGAATTCTTTTCAATCCTCTTCTCTGCAGGTTCCCTGTTAACATTTTTCCAACTATCATGATCTTTTGGTTTCTTCTGTTCTAGCAATATCTTATTCTGGTCTGGAAGTTTAACTGATGCATCACCATGCTCCTTCTCATTCTTTTGAACTTTTCCAACTCCATCACATAAGTCCCTCTTGATATGATCCCTTCCTCTCTCTTCAAAACTTTCTTTGTCTTTTGGACGATCTCTTTTCTCCCTCTCCAACCTCTGCACATCCCTATCTTCTTTAGCAGAATCTTTGCCTTCATCTTTATTAGTTACCTGCGTGCTGGTTCTACAATCGCTTATTTGTTTTTCCTTCTCCCCACAATCCTGATGCATTACATCCTTTCTTTTCCTATCCTTTTCTTTAGATCTATCTTTACCTTTTAAATCTTTATTCTTCTCCCCAACAGGCTCATGAGTTTCAACGTAATCCTTCACCTCTGAATTTGAACCCTCCTTCCCAGCCACAAGAGGGCCTTTCAGATTCCCATGTGATACATGCCTAGTGTCCAAACCTCCTCTGGGGAAATCAGAGTATGTTTTTCCCTTATGGCGCTCTTTCGATTCTTTCCAATTCAATTGACTACTTGACACACTGTAACCACCCTTTTCTATCTTAATATCACCTTTGAAATCATGATGGCTATCCCTATCATATCTAACACCTTTCTTGTCGTTTTCTCTACCTTTAACATGCACATCCTTCTCATTCTTAGCAATATGAGAATCCCTCGTGAGCTCGCCATGGAACTCCTTCTTCTCTAACTTAACATCACAGTTCACGAGCTGGAGATCTCTACTATCCTTCAACTCCCTTACTTCTAAACTGTTTTCAATACCAACAGGATGATTTAAGGGCGAATCAGATGATGACGTCACTTGATGTACTGAATGAAGAGGAAATCGTCTGTCTGCAGCATGTGATTCGTAATGTGGTATCTTTGCCACACAGTAGTCTTGAACTATTTCAACGTTATGTTCATTCGAAGCCAGTGATGACAATTTAGAGAAAGTAACAGCATCTTCACGAGGATGCTTTGAAGGTGACTGCACAGTCTCTTCATGAGATCTCTTAAGCACACTACTAATCATGATGAAAATCAATCCAGTTGAAAAATATAGCCAGAAAGTAGTCACACAGCCAAAATGATACCAATTTTTATAGCCTGCTTGTCAAATAATAGCTGGTATATACAACCTGACAAAACAAATTATAAAACCAAATGAGGCTATAATAATTTTACATGACAAAAATGTGTCCATGAGTATTCGCTGCCACTCAATAAGAAACACTTAACATCGTTTAAACAGATTTAATCGCATATGACAAAATCTAAACTCATAGAATGTACCAAGGTTTAAATTAAGGGTAGAATGACCGTAGGGCAAGACGGGAGCAGAATAAATCATAGAACTCAAAATGACCTATTTTCTCATTGGATCGAGAATATTATTGACAAATACCCAACTTAATGCACCCACACAAAAATAAGTTGAAGAAACAAGAAAGGAAACAACTTCATTTTACCGTCAAACCAAATTAAACTTCTCATCAAAAGAAGAGGTATAGAGGAAAAGATTGACAAACACGTGACAAGGGCCAACCACAAAACCGAGGAATATGCCAAGAATCACCGATCAAAGAACACTAGATAAAAGCCAAGTGAGAATCTTCCCCTTCCAAGACTGACAATGGGCAATGGCAACAGAACATTCTGTTATATCGAACGTTGGATTTGCACAGTGGAGTCAAACAAAAACCCTATCAAACGCACGACAAATAGAGAATCTAATACGTAACCAAATTCTCTCTCTCTCTCTCTCTCTCTCCCAAAGGGCGCGCCCAAACGTGTTCCTATTGGTGCTGAGCCTCTCTTGGCGCACACTGATATTTGGATTTTGTGAGTGTAGTCTCCCTATGTGCTTCCGTAGGCAAAGACAATTTCGTGAAATTCGCACCAAAACAACTGCACCCCATGGAAATTTTTTCCAAGACTAAATTAGCTAGAAATTATATTCTAAAGTCTTTATTATAAGCTTTTTTAATTGAAAAAAATGCAGTGTAATATTGATGGTGTGATTTATGATTCATTATAAATTTTCATGTTTATTACTATTTTGATATATGGGATGCCAATTCATCAATAATGAACATATTACAATATATCCAGCCAAATTGTACACCTTTTTTTGCACAAATCTAAAAGAAAGAAATAAGTGATATGATGGACGGCGGAAACGTGCCCGATTACACTAAAATCAAAAGAAAACTTATTAAATTTTCCAGAGGAATTCGTTTTCACATTTTATATGTATGAGGTTTGTATTTCGTAATCTGTGGTTTCTTCCATGAAATTATGTTAGTTAACTTATCATTTTATATAATAGATAAGCCATGGTGCTCCGGCTTGTGGTCGCCTTCCCCCTTGTGGTGGCCGTGCCCTGTGGTGCTGAATTCATTGAGAGACCCATACAATGAGTTCCCTTTTACAGAAAGTTTGATCAGGTTTGGTGGAAGAAACTTCAGGAGAGGCCCAGTTTACTTTAATTTCAACAATTGATCTTCATCCTCATCTCAATAGTAAAAAGAAAAAAGATTCGGCCTTCATCGCTCTCCATTTATCTTCATCATCTCGGCCATAATTTGTCTTCATCTTCCTCGCCTTCTCGAGATGGGGGATGAGAGGGGTGAGCGAATCATGGTAGCCACGTGGCTGAAGTCAGGGGGCAGGTGAGGCTCCTGAGTTGGAAGCATTTTTTGTCAAACGGAACATGATAAGGACAACGATATAGAAAATAAAATAAAAAAAGGGATTAAATCATATCTAAGTTAAATATTAAAGATTAATTTTCTCTAGAATTTTATATGCTTATTTTTAGTAAATCAATTATATTTAAAATACAACTAAAATTAAATATAATCATCTTTTTCATTCATAGGCTTTTAAATGTCAATATAGACCATCCAAAAATCCAAACACAGTAAAAGATTAGTTTTTAAAGAATAATTTTTAAAAATAAAAATAATTTTAGTGAGAATAATTTTTTAAAAAATAAAAAAAATTGATTTAGTAAAAAGCGATAGTTTTAACTTTAAAACTATAATTTTAATATAGATAATTAATTATTAGAATTTATAAAGTATTTAGATAATTTTTTTTAATTATATATATATTTTTAAAAACCTATAATTTTAAAAAATATCTGAACACACTCTAATGAAACAGCCCCATTGATACAAACACGAAGTCTTAGTTTTTGGGTGACAAGTCTTAATCTTATCCATTCTTACAAAGGATAAGGTATGGGTAAGAATGGAGCATATCATAAATACATGTGATGTTGGTCAACAAGCGCCGCATACATGTCATCAACTAGTGGAATAGGTCAAACGTTAGAACTTTGGAAATGGGGATTCCTTACAATAGTGAATTATACCAAGTCCCCGTGTCAAAACTTTGAAACTTACACATTTTCAGTCAAACTTTCTAACATGATTTGAAATATTATGTTAAAAGATTTAAAATGCTTTGTTTTTTAATTTGTAATTATGTTTAAAATTTTATCCTTATTAATTGTCTACACACTCTCCCCCGTTTTAAGAGCTTTAAATAATTAAGAATGTTAATATTTAAATAATTTTAAAAAATATTGTATTAAAATTAATGAAATTTAAATTAAAAAACATCTTCATTTAAAGAGAACTAATTAAATTTAAACTTAACGATTAACTGAATGAAAAAATAAAATTTTAATAATGAAAAAAATTAAAAATTTATGTTTCTTAACTATTAATTTAATGAGCTTTCACATGATAAAAAAAATTTATCTCACTAAATATAAATGATTATATAAATTGTATAATATTGTTGTGTTATATATATATATATTGAAAAATATATATTAAAAGTTATGTATGGAATAGCTGCAAAATTTAGTAGTAGAATTCAATTCGAATATAAAAAATAAAAAAATATTGGGGGAAAGCCCCTAATTGATAATTTATTTAGTGAGAAGCAACTCGAAAAGTATCAACAAATTAAGAATTTTTTTGGGGGCTTCGTCCAATTTTCCCAAAATATTAGCATTAGTTAAAAAAGAAAGAAGAAGAAAGAAAAGACAGATAATGCTCAGGTGCCACCTACCAATATTAGGATCTATTTTTAAATTCCAATTGCTGACAAACTGAATTAGTTTGATATATGAGACGCGAATTGGTATTAATAAGCAGATTTGAATTAGATCATCGAACAAAAACAGGTTAATCATAAGTTTGGTTAGAAGGAAATTAAAAATATGCAAGCGATCAAAGAGACGTTCTACATTTCTCATGGATCGCCGATGCTGTTGGTTGACGATACAACTCCGGCCAGAGGATTCCTCCAGAAATGGAAGGAGGAGGTGTTCCCTCAGAGGCCTTCCGCCATTCTCATAATCTCCGGTCACTGGGACACCGAATTCCCCTCCGTTAACATTGTCCCTCGCAACGACACCATTTACGACTTCTATGGCTTCCCCAAATTCATGTACCAGGTTCGTTCCAATTTCTTCCAGTCCTAATTTCTCCAAGCTCAGATCTCTCGACTCTCGCTGATTAGATTTATGTGATTTGAGAACTCAATCCTTCTGCTCCTGTTTCACCATAGTCATCGATCTCTGCACCAGTATTGTCACGTTGTGCAGCTGAAGTATCCGGCACCGGCGGCTCCAGATCTGGGCAGGAGGGTGAAGGAGCTTCTAGAAGCGTCGGGAATAGAGCTCGTGGAGGAAGACAGAACGCGTGGGTTGGACCATGGCGCATGGGTGCCGCTGATGTTGATGTACCCGGAGGCGGACATTCCGGTGTGCCAGCTGTCAGTTTCAGGGCACAGAGACGGGACGTTTCATTATAACATGGGAAAGGCACTGGCTCCGTTGAAGGAAGAAGGAGTTCTGATAATTGGGTCGGGAAGTGCCACTCATAACTTGAGAACAGCTAGCCGGACCGGCGTCGCCGATGCTCCTTGGGCTGTTGAATTCATTTCCTGGTTGAAAGACTCTCTTCTTAACGGAAGGTAACTTCTTTGATTTCATAATTATGTTCATAAGACTACCAGCATGGTTGAAGAGATTCAGCCAGCATAAAGCTTAAATATTCAGGATTACGGAACAAGGATTGAACATTTAGTAAACATTAGAGAGCAGTACTATCAATGTGGTTGAAATTTAGAATGTGTTTGGTAAGGGTAGAAACCTTGATTTTAAAATTCTCTCTAGATAAAATTTAAATTTAAAATTTTTTAAAATAAATAATTATATTTATTTAAATAGATTCTTAAATTAAATTATAATTTAAAATTAAAATTTTAAATAAATTTATCAGAGTAATTTATAAAATAGTAAATAAACTTATAAATTAAATTAATTATTATATTATCTTTATTTTTTATACTTTTTATTATCTCTTTTCTCTCCTACTTTTTTTATATCATTTCTCTTTTTTTAATATTTTCTCTCATCTTATATTTTATCTCTTCTTATTTAATACTCATACTTTTTTTTTCTTCATAATTTATCAATAATAAAAGCACTTCTGAAAATAACTATTTAAACACTCATTTATTTAAAATTATTTTTTTATAATTTTTTAAAAACTATTTTCTATAAACTACTTAATTTTTTTATAAATCTATTTCTAAAATTTTATCCAAACATATATTTATATATAAATAAAATTATAAAAAAATATTATAATTTGATTAGACACTAGTTCCATGAGTAGGGTCAAAAGGTAAAATAATATAATTTAATAAAAATATATAAATATTAATATATAATTTTAAAAATAATAATATTTCAGGAAAAAATATTAATTTATAAATAAATAAAATTTTATATATAAGTTACATATAATTTATCACAAATATAAATATGGTAAACTATTATTTATTTTTTAAAATGATATCCTATAAATAGATAAAAAAAATCATATACAATTTTATGATTTATTTAAAATTTTTGATTAATCAGTTAGGTTCAATTTACCATTTCAGTAGTTGGATTGGGTTACATTGAATTGGGTTTTAATGTTATGATCCTATTCCATAGGAATATGAAGGATTAGCTAGTGAATTCATAGTATCAAAGTTTGTACATTTTCCCAATTCATGAGAACTTTTGGTCAAGATGTGTTATGGTAAACTTACTGTGAACATGGTCAAGTCATGATAAATTTAACGTGCATGAATGAATTTTAGTGACGTTAACTAAATACAATGAGGGGTGATATGTGTGTGTATATATATATATATATATATATATATATATATGCAGATACGAAGAAGTGAACAACTACGAAGCGAAGGCACCTCATGCGAAAATGGCACATCCATGGCCAGATCACCTGTTCCCATTGCACGTAGCCATGGGAGCTGCAGGTGAAAACGCCAAAGCTCAAGTGATTCATGATAGTCTACGTGGTGGTACCATTTCTTATGCCTCTTTCAGCTTCACATCATCATCATCATCATCCACACTTTGAGTAATAATCTTGTAAGCAGAATAATTATGTTTTCCACCATAATTATATATTCTTCTTACAAGATCCTAAGGTATCGCGTTTCCTTCATCATGTCTTAGTTTGTGAATGGAACGTGATCTTTTGTAGCAGCCACACCTACAGAGCTGCAATAAAATAAGAGGAGGAAGAAGAAGAAGAATGGCAATAAAACACTCATTTGTGAGTCACTTGCTCAATCTAATTATTGCAGAGTCCCTACTTATTTGTTGTACATTATTACCATTTCATGACCTCTTGTTTCCTTTGTATTCAAATAAAGTAATTATAATTGAAATATTCTATTTTTCTCTATTCAACTTAAAATTATTGGCTTATATCCTTCTTTTCAAAGCTACATGTGACTATTGGTCAGTGAGATCTTAAACTACTAAAAGTTCCTATTTTCACGGCAGAAATTGTTATGAGTTGAATTTATAAAACTTTTAAACAGAGAAGATATAAGATAAAAGAATAAAAAAATTAATTAAAATTTTTTAAACCTACTTCTCCAATCTTTTAAGATCCAACTTATAAAAATTTTAGAATTGCAAAAAAAAAAAAAAAACATTGCATAGTTGAATGGCATAAATTCAGAACTTGATACAGAAGTATATTTTGTATCTTTGAAGGGGGAAAATAGAACTAGGGAAGAAATTTGGTGGTTTAATGTTTTCAACAAGTGATTAAGTAAAATCTACATTTTTTCAATGAATCTTCTTGCAGCGTAGAATTAATAATTTCTTTTCCGGACAGGGTAACCTTCGTTGACTTTAGTTCTTATCTATAAGCACCAAGTATTAAAATATTCACAGAACTATAAGTTTGTCTAGGTTTTTTGTCAGAACAAAGTTGAAAACCCATAATGACTGTGTTGGTTTTAATGATTAAAATTAACAATTTAAAAAGTAAATTTAATAATGAAAACAATTACATACCTTACAATTGTTCTCTATGTGATCTCATGTTCTAAAATAATTACCCAATAGCTTTATAATATAATGACATGAAAGTGATATTGTGGGTCTGTTTGGATAAGAATTTGGAGAACGACTTATAAAAAATAGCTTTTAGATAGAAAATAATTTTTAGATTAAAGCTTATTGAAAAAAAGTGATTTTGAATATATAAGTGTTTGGATAGTTGTTATTATAAGGACTTTTGTCATTGACAAATTATCAAAAAAGATATAATTTTATTAAAAATATGAGAAATGAAAGAGGAGAGATGAGTGGAGAGATGGTAAAAAAAAGGGGGAGAAGAAATTGGAGAGATGATATAAGAAAAAATAGGGGTAAAATAGTAATTGGATAATCCATAAACTCTTTTATTATTCCAGAAGCTATTCTCATTAATTTATGAAAAACTTTAGTTTTAAACCATATTTTGGTCTAAAAGCCTATTTGAATAAATATGACTGTTTATTTTAAAATTTCTCTAAACTAAAGTTAGGGTCAAAAGTCCTTTTAAAATTTAGACTTATATTAAAACCAAACAGATGCTATAAGTGAAGGTTGTTGATTCAATTTTACTTATAATTTTATACTGTTCTAATTAAAAAAACTAAATCGTTAATAGATAGTTGGTAAAAGGTTTTATTTGATTTTAAAATTAAGAAGTAAATAATGATATGGTTTTCTATACCTAAACGCTAATATATTTGGTAGGATTGTTATGGCAATTTATAGTGTGGGGCTGAGGTTACCAACCAAATCTAGGACTCTCCAACCCACTTTTAATTATAAAAATGGATTTGCTTGTTGCAAAGCAAGGGGGTGATGATAACAGCTGTTCTTTATTTTGTTTGATTATAAATGACTAATCTAATCACTTTTAAAGTAATCAATTTTATAAGACCTTAATTAAGGTTTATATATGTCTAACAGTGTAAGCAAAGCAAGCATATGATGAACTCGCCACTTTTTTTTAATTGTACGTTCTCTCTTTAGATTTCAAATCCTACCTACAAAAGACTTCTCTCTAACTCTTTTTCAATGAAGCAAGTTAAAATCCATCTATTAAAAATGAATTAATTCATCAATTTGATTATGACATATAATGAACATGCTAAGAATTTGATTTGATCTAGAGATCGATGACAATGAGTTTCTCAGTATCTATTTTTTTCAGGCAAGAAAAAAAAAGGTACACAATTTTGGTCCTTTTTTTATTTTTTTTAAGAAATTAGTCTCATTTTTGACCCATTCTTACTATTTTTTTAAAAAATTAATTTCATCAGGTCTAGGTTTTAAATAAACTTTTTCCAAATCATTTACATATACCCATATGTTATAAAATATTGAAATTGAAACAAGAATTTGTTTTCAACCCAATATTTTATTTTGAAAACAAGCCTATTCAATCTAGGTGAGAAAATATTATTGATGATTTTGTAAATTGATATTGCATATAGGAAATACTTTGTCTTGAACCCAAATTATCAAGGTTGTATTTTCTCTAATCCCATCTCAGATTTCAATTAAACATTGATTTATTCAACTTAAAGAAGGGCCTAAACTTTAATTTTTCCTAAAAACTTTTATTAAAGTGACCATTATTATGAATCCTCTCCCTCTCTCTCTTTCACTACTCCTTAATATTATATATAAGTTGAGTGCCCTTTGTTACTCCACTTGCAAAATTCCTATCCATCCTTTTATTTCCTCTCTCTCTCTTCACATAACCAGTTTGTTAGAAAGTTCTCTTCTGTTTCATGTCTGAGCCATAATCATTTCTATGATCAAAATTCAAATCCCTTTTCTCTCAATAGTAATCTAAGGTATTCTTCTGTTCAAGTTTTTGTTCTGTCTTCTAATTAACATGGACTCTATCAACTGTCATCATGTTATTGAACGTAAAAGGCCAATCCCTTCTTCTTCTTCAGCCATTACTGAAGAGCTTATAGAACAGAAAAAGATAATACTAGTAAGGTACAAGGAATGCCTCAGGAACCATGCAGCTTCATTAGGTGGACATGCCATTGATGGTTGTGGTGAGTTCATTTCTTCTTCAGAAGAAGAAGGCTCGCTTGAAGCTTTCAAGTGCTCAGCCTGCAATTGCCACAGAAACTTCCACAGAAAGGAGATTCAATACTGTTATTCAAACTCATCTTCCTCAAATACTACTTTCTGTTATAGCTCTGATAATCAGCATTATCTCACTCCATTGCTTCCAAAAACCTCTCATCAGATCACAAACTCCATCATTCTGGATCATCTTTTGTTATCTCCCAACAAAACTGGCTCAAATCTGTCTGATCAGTCACATGATCATGACAGTAATAAGGATGATGATCATGGGGAAGAAGATCAGAAAGAGGCTGGGAAACCAGAAGATGAGAAGGTGGTGATGATGAATAAGAAGAGGTTTAGGACTAAGTTCAGTGCAGAACAGAAAGAGAAAATGGTGAATTTTGCAGAGAAAGTAGGGTGGAAGTTGCAGAAGCTTGAAGAATCTGTGGTGCAGCAGTTTTGTGAAGAGATAGGAATCAAGAGGAGAGTTCTCAGAGTGTGGATGCACAATAACAAGAATACTTATGCTAAGAACTTGTGATTTTTCTAGCTTAATGGATGTTTCTTTGATGATGTTTTGTTTGGAATTTGACTTTTGTTCTGTCTTGCTCAGCCATCATTCATATTTTGTTTCGCTGTTTTTCATGTTTGAAGGGTTTTTCCCCCCCATTTAGTCATAGCGCAGGGTCCTGTGTTCTTTTTCTTTCTTAAGAACATTCATGTAATTAAATGTAGTTTTGAGGATCTTCATAGACAATATATGAGTGTATTTTTTTCTATGTTAGATCCTAATTATAAAAGTTAATTAAATTTTTTAAATAGATTAAGAAAATAAAATAAATTAATTAATTATAGTTAATATAAGAGTTAGTTAACTAATTTGGTTAAATTGAAGAATATATAATATAAATTTATCTTAAAAGGTTAGATTTTATTATAATTAATTGATTTATTTGACTTCCTTAATCTACACAAAAAAATCAAGTAGGTTTTATAATTAAGGTAGGAGGGACTAGCTAATTCAGCTTCCTTTTATCTTAAAAGTTTCTCTTATATATTTAATTAGATTCTAATTCTTTTCCGAAAGAAGAAAAAACAATTGCCTTCTAACACATTATCTGAACCAATATATAATATAATGTATCAAGTTCTTGATGCTTACACTACAATAATAATTTTTTTAGGAATATATGAATAATACTTTATTATACTTTATCAACAATGATTTATTGTTAAATATATCATTCCCAAAGAGATCATATTCAATAAGTTAAGTGTTATTCTTAGTCTTCTTCATTTTTCATCTTTACAAACTAAAACAATTTACTTAATTTTATTCATTAGCATCATCAGTGGTCATCTTTACACATATTCAAACCACCTTAAATTATGAAACCTATACCATGAAACCATGCATTTCTAAATTTCATTGACTTGTTTGAGGGGGACATATGCGTAGAAAGGATCTTTGTTTGTTTTACTACTAAGAATGCGCATAAAGAGATCAACTGTTTTTTTTGTTACCAAATTTTTTAGAAAGAGATTGAGCTCATCTATAATCTTAGGGCAGAATAAATTTTCTCTTCTTCATAAACGATATTAATATCAAGTAGGGTGAGCCGTCTATTACTCTTAAGCATAAATCTAAATACCTAGGAGTTAAGATATCTCCCTAAATGTTGCGATTATAACCACAATAAAATAGTATTCCTTAAAAATCGAATAAACTCAAAATAATTATATATCTTAAACTTTCATTAATTGAACCAGTAGACGATGGGCGAAAGAAATCAACTTTTGAAATTGAAGTCTTTGATTGAACTTGATGTCCTCCGTGGCAAAACGTTAAGGTTTGGGCTTTGAATACCAATTATGAGAAAAGTGATTAAGAATATATGTTTTTTAAAAAAATTATGATAATCTAGGTACTAATAGATGTTTCCATGATCCTTGTATAGTGTAAAAAAAGCTAACCGCAATTGATTACTCACAACTCAATTATCTAAGGCGGCAGGTGGATTTGCTTCTTGGCTTATCTTTTTATACTTATTTATTGTTTTCTTTAAAAGTTTATAATTAAAAACCAATTCAGTTAGCATGAGTAATAGGATCTTTCATCTCTTGAATAATTGGGGATTTGATTTTTTTTTTTAATTAGAAGGCATACATTAACGCTTGATGTTGCAAGTAAGATTGAGCATGTGATCTCTCATTTATAAGAGAGCTTTTATATTATTAGACTCCAAGGCCATTGGATGGGGATTTATTTTTACTAACTTCGTTTACCCTTAATTAACTATTAATAGAGTATAATAGCATATACGATTCATGCAACTAATCCTATAGGATAAGACTTGTTATTGTTGGCATATTCTTAATGGCAAAAAATATTCCAAGTCTGTGAGAAAAAGTTGAACAATTTAAAATTATTTTTAATGTTTTATCTTGTTTCTTTCAAAATAAATATGTTAAAATCTCAAAAAGTACTAGTAATATCTAAGTCAACTATATTATTAAAGTAACTCATTAGAATGTATATCCATTTTCTACTAAAAGACATTCTAGCATAGATTCTCTCTAGCAGAGGCAACTAGATTAATCTTCATAGATGAAATAAGCTGTGGGAATGAAAATCAATGTAACATCTTTAGGTGGTGTAAAATACTGAGACATAAAAGATACAGAAAATTTAGAATTTATGTGCTGTGTCCTGTGTGAATCCTGAGATAGAGTAATCCTAAAATTCACAAGATTTCATGTCTACCGGTCTAGTATTGAAGAATCTCAATCCCTCCATGGTATATTTCAGCTCCACAAAACCTCCTTTTGAGCACAACTTCAAGAATATTGTGGGAAACAGTGTTGTGATTATAACCTAAAAGTCAGTGTCAAAACAAGCAGCCATGATTTTTTGAAACCATGGTTCTTGCAAAAGGGATGTAGCTCAATCTATACCTGTCAACCACAAGATCAGAAATGGGGCGATTTATCAAAATGCAGGAATAGTAGCGAGCATGAGATCAAAATAGGATCATCACATTTCATCCTTGCAACTTAAATTCAATTATTGAAATGGTATCCAAAATTTTTGTTAAGCAGATACTCACTCTGGAATAGAGTGACTTGCATGGTTTTATCTTCCTAACCTCAAGTATTCATCAAATAAAAGAACATCTTTGGCAGAGAAGGTTCAGTTTGTTATGTCAAATATATCTACTTCAATTATACAGCAAAAGAAATTGTTTAAATCAATCAATATGAACACAGGGAAAGATATTAAATTCGGATCCTGAGGTAAAACCACAAACTCACAAAGTAAATTTGGAGAGAGAAAGAGTGAGGAGAAATGGTATGAGGCTAACAGGGAGTCCTATCTGCTATCTCTCTTCTTCTTTCTCTCTCCAAATTTATCTAAATGCAGAGAATCAACATTAAATGATATTTTACTAAGGATAGGAAATTCATGAAAAGTTTTGTCATCCAAATTAGAGCCCCAAACTCCAAAATAATTGCGAGAAGTGTCAAAAGTTTGTTACGAACCTGTTCAATGCAAAAAGGGGTATAATGTGAGATGATGGGTCAATTGAAAGAAAGGATCCTTTTGTAAGAATAAATATAAGTAGATATACTGTGACTTACATAAAGAGCACAAAATAAGGCGATTATCATACTTTCTAGGTATATAGCTGTTGCAAAGATACGAACAGGATCAAGCATAATTGTCAACTGCCTCTTGGGACCAATGAGGAATGCTGTGCTGCCATTAAAAAGACTCTAACTTAGCATCTGAAGAAAACGGAACATCCATGAAACTTAGTTTAACAATAAGTATAAAAAAGAGGAGGGTCTGACAACAGTTCAATTGAGAGATAAATTATTTATACAAGTTTAATTTGCAAGAGCAAGGTGAAATATTAACGCACAAAAACGATCACATCATTATCAAAAAGTGAGTGAACAAGAGAGATGGTGAGATAAAATTATTTAACTTTGTAAATTTAAAAAGAAAAAAAACTCATGCATACTCAAAAAGCAATATTCAGGATAGCACTTTCTGAATAACTTCACTCTAGCACTAGCAGTCTCTCTCTACAAATTGAACCAGCCACTTATAGCAGTTTCTCTCTACAAATTGATCCAGCCACAAATTGATTTTCATAATGATTTTAACAAGTTAGTAGTATACATTTAGTTATAAAATTCTTTCTACACCAAAGTAAGAAGAGATATGATATTACATTTTATCATCATGAAACACAATGTTAGATGCCATCTTTCATCTCAACAGAAAGGAAGCCGCATGACATCTATTTCTTTTAAAACATTGATTATCGGACTAAGTGCAGAAAGGAAACGAGAGAAAAGGAGAAAGCTATCTTTTTAAAATGAAGGGCATCTCCTTCCTCCTCATCAACAAACTTCTAAGAAGCAATATCAGAATATGATGGATAAAATGTCCTCACAAAAAATGTTCAAAATTCGCGAATTCAAACATAAAGAACAAGAGACATTTTATATTTAAACACATTACAAATCTTCTGATACCTTAGCTGCTGTGGAGTGGAAGAGGGTGACTAGAATGGTCAAACAGCACCATAATGTAATTATTCATCTGTAAAGGTAGTAGATACCTTCCGAGTGAAAGCAAATTGCGAAGAGTGAATGTTGCCCAAACTTGAGTGGATTGAAGAAAACAAGCATTGACTCTAAGATAAAAAAAAATATCATATTGATAATTAGTAATGCTTGCAGATAAATCGAAGTTTGGAAACTGATACCTTCATATAGCTCGATGCAGCAACATTCATTATGGCTCATAGGCGCATGGTCGACTAACTCTAGAAAATTGGCAATTTGAAACCAATATGCAAAAGCAAAGAAACTAGGAAAATTTTGTAACTTGTAGCTATTGACATTTGGAAGTTCTGTTTTACTTCTTCTTCCATACTCAATGCTCATTGTTTTCGATAATTCAGATAATAAAAATTTAAACGGCTAAATGCAGCATTCAGAAGAATGTTTTCCAAAATTTGCAGTATGGGATATCAATAAGTGATGGTATGTTTCATAGTATCACATATTCTCAGTAGTGCATGCGTTCGTCAGCATCAGCTTAATATATCAACAACATGTCCTATATTACACCCTCTAGTTTACATTCACAAATTAGTTCCCTTTCTAGAGCAATATAAAAGGATGAATTAATCTCTTTTTACTATTTTTCCATTCCCAAGTAATAAAAAAATTGAAAAAGTAAATAGTTCATTAGTAAAATAACAGTGGCAAACTTACCAATAGCGTAAAAGCAAACCCAGCAACAAAACATATCGCAAAACCATATAATCTCTGTTTGATCACAAGCAGTGAGCTGATTAGTCAAACTGTGGAAAGATATATATATATATATATATATATTGGCTTGTTGCATGATCAGAGATCAGCCAGAAGCTACTGAATGGTAATGAGATACATTTCATTCACCAATTTCGCGTCAAAACAACGAAATGTAAGCGAACTGAACCAATGCCACAAATATATCTGAGCTCAACGTAATTATTTTCTTAGCCATTAAATAAAGCAAATAGAGAAATATTAACAATAGATTCAATGGAAGCAGACACCTGTTTGGTGGACAACGTGCAGTTATGATTAAATTCATCCATGAAGGCGAATGAGTTGCTCTCCTCCAATGCTGCAGTTTGTTGTTAGGCTTTGTTCATTTTTTCCATTATTGTCCCACACTCTCTCGAGATAATGGAAATACGATGAATCTGAGAGAATTATAGTGACGAAGTCTAATAATTTGGAATCGATGCCGGGCAGAGTTTCCCTGCTTTATTGAAATGAAAGCATCGATGAAACTTCGCGTGATATACACATGACCGGAGGAAGTATTTAATAATAACATATAAGAATATAATTTTGTTATTTTTGAAAAGTCAAACAAAAGTTCTAATTTATTTATAAAACATAAAGTCAATTAGATTCGATTGATTTACTCAAAGCAATTGGAGTTAATCTCAAATCCAATTAAATTGAGTTATGGAAAGGATTAAGACATCACCGATCATTTTTTTTATTTAAAAAAAAAAAACAATAACATTTTTCGGTGCGTTAGAGTTTGAAATGGAATATATAATTAATTATTTATTTTTTTACGAGCCCGTTTTATTTTAGGTAGAGTAGCATATGGCCTTGATATTATTTTTTAATTATATTTAATATTTTAATCTTATTTATAATATACTTAATATCCTAATTTTATTTATAATTAATATTAAGAGTATTAAATATACTATAAAAAATATTAGAGTACTAAATATAATATAAATAAAATTAAAATAACGAATGCTCTTTACCATTATATTTCTCTTCTCTTTTTGGAATTTTAGACATAACTTTTCTGCGAACACCTTCTCGATTCACACGTATAATGGCACAAGTGCCAAATGACGCTCTTTTTAAAACAATAGTGTTTAGAATGGATCAAAAAGACATAGGACCATTTATCATCATAATTATTTTTACTCACTAATCAAGTATTATTTCCCCTAATAGGAATTATCTGAATGAAAAGTAGCTCAGTATTATTTAAGTGAAGTTTCAAATTCGAACCTTAATATATATAGAAAATCTCTGCTGGAAAACTCACCCACTATAACTAGATGCGCGATACGAGTCGTATCCGGATATAGTCGGGACAAAACTCCAATGAATCAGGTGAACAACAAAAAATATATTATTTCCGTTTCACAAATATAATTTATCGGTTTCAAAATTTAACTAAAAATATACTTTTGGTTAAATTAAGTGATTCTCAAAAAAGTAGATAGTTTAAAATTATCTCCTATTTTCAAACTCGTTAATATTTAAATTTAGTATAATAATACTAAATACGATAGTCTACGAAAAAAGGTTAACTATAACATATAGGCAAATATATAAAATATAAGCAACAACAATGGAGTATTACAGGGCCTGTTCACAAATTAAACGGTACAAACAGAAACCATCGTCGTCTCCTACAACCTTACGTTACAGGTCAGTTGACTTTGCGACAGTTGGCTCGAACTTGGCCATTGAAACCTTGTTTGACGTCAAGCTTACCCATCTTCACCATAGCTTGTTGGAAATCGAAGAAGAACATGGCCTGGTTAAACGCATAGGCATCGACGAAGTTCTTGGTAGCTGGATGTGTGTACAGCGTCTGATCGGAGGTCAGGAGGCCGTTGTACCTGGTCAGGGCGTCGAAGTACAAGTTATCGAAGACGTTCTTGGTGGCGTCGAACGCCTGCTCGGAGTTGTCGCCGCCGCTGCAAGTTTCGGACAGTGAGGCTGCGAATTCTGAGTCCACCAACGTCGGATCTGCTGGGTCGCTTAATCGGTTCTTGAATGACGCACACCTTGCCACTCCTAGCGTGTGAGCTCCTTCATATTCAAATCATCCATCATAGCATTATATATATATATATATATATATATATATATATATATATCTTAAATTCAAGAGACTATTTAGATGTTTTAAGCAAATCAACAAGTACGTGTTTATTAATTACCAGAGAGAGCGACTATATCGCGGGGAGTGAAACCACGTTGGCCAAAGACTCTGATAAGTTCAGAGGCATTGAAGGTGGGGAATGGAAGATTGATTGTGTCTTCAATTTTGGATCTTGTCCCATCTTTTCTTCCTTTCGGTATGTCATACACAGGACCACCAGCCTGTTCATGATTCATCTTCATAATCCCATCTCTCATTCAATATTACAGATAAAAGCTACGTAGCTCAGCAATCAAATCATTGAAAAGAAGCATGATATCATATGAGGCACATGTTTTTATACTATCACTAGGTATTTCGCACTGTTTCTAGATCTTGCCAAGTATTTAAGTAACCAATTAATTCAATTTTAGAGTTGATTACTATCCCTCTCAACCTAGTTATCTCTTCTATGATTCAAATTCAAGACTTTAAAGGATTTGACGAGGTCTTACACTACTAGACTAACACATTTTAGTTCCACGTAAATGTAGTTTAGTTATTTTGCTAACTCATACATGCCTCTAATGGCTTAAAAGCTTAATAGTAATTAATATTAAAGAGGATTCCTTAAAATATTTTGTGATGAAGTTAGATAGAAATTAATAAAAAAGAATAAAGGAGCCCCACCTTCATGAGACCCACTCCTCTCCTTATCTCTCTCTCACTAATTTTATATAATAAATTAGATTTAGTATTTGAACATTCATGACATAAAAAGTCTTACAAAGAAAACTGCATCTCGAGCTGCCATAGCGAGAATATCAGCACATGAAACCACGCGAGGGCACTGTGCCTCAAGCTCTGCTTTTATCTTATCAATGACTTCGTACCCTTTCAAGCTCAAGTTTCCCGGTGAATCCTTCTCTGCTGTGTTATCCTTTGTAGAGTCTATCAGAATTGATCCATCACAACCCTGTTCATTAATAGAAAGTACCAACCAATTATGTAAGTTCCATTATATATATATATATATATATATATATATATATATAAAATAATCAGTAAGATCTTCAGCTGTATCTTAACATGATGTTTACAGAACAATTTGTTCTTGAAACATGCTCGACATCTCCTGGTGGGGAACATTTTAGCCACTGACCGGAAATATTATTGATCAAGATCCACTATCTTTCAAAGTGGAGGTTCATGTGCCGACTGGTATATGCATATAATGTTGATAATGTGATATTTTATTTAATAAAGAAAAAGAACAAGTGATGTTTGGAATTATACAGCCATTGTAGGTTAAACTGTCAAATCTTGCTTTAATTCCTTGAACAAAAATGAATCTTGTTTTATTAATTTATCTTTCTTACTTTCCTCAAAATTGTAATTATAAAAGTAAAAAAATTATTGATTAAATAATTATATAATTATTGATTAATTTATAATCAACTTTTTAAAATATAATCTTAAATAAAATGTTGACCTGTGCATTGCACGAGTGCATCCTTTTTTTTTGTTACAAAATTTTTTTAAAAAATGATTGGCTCACCCACAATCTAAAGATAATGTGAAATCTCCATTCCTTCTAGATACTAATATCGGACAGGGCAATCCGTCTATTAACTAGGCGTAAACCTAGGCATTCAAGAGTTAGGATACCTCCTCAATCGTCGTGACAAGAACCTCCTCAAGTATCGTGACTAAAATCACAATAAAATAGTATTCCCTAAAAATCAAATCTATTCTAAATAATCGTATGTCTTACTCTCACGAGTGCATCCTAAATCTGAATGTCTCCACTAAACACATGGGGGACCCGGGCCCATAACAAATTAATATTATCAATAAAATAAATAATTCAGAAAATAATATAAAAATAAATAAATCACACATTTCAAAGCAATACATATCCATCAAATTTTACCACTATTCATAAGCCACTGGCTTCCAACAAAAATTATAAAATAATTTAGTAAACTCCTCTCTCCAACAAGAGAAACAGTTCTCCTAACCAATTTACTCCCTTTCCTCAGCATGCCCATTTTTCTTCCCATTATTACATTAAATTCTTAAAAGCACCCTAGTGAGCAAATTAGCACTTTCTATACTGTGGCCACAACTGCATGAGTGGATTCGTGTTGTAATCCAATATAATCTGATATTAAACAGTTCAGAAATAGCACTTTTTATGCTATGACCAGTGACAGAACTGCCTGAATGGTTGTAAGATGAAGTGCCTAAATGTGTTGAGTGTATGTTTATGACTGTGCACACGTGCGTGAGTGATATATATATTTAGAGAGAGAGAGAGAGGAAAAGAAGAAGAAGAGAACCTGAATGAAGCAGTCATGGAAGTGCATTCTGATAAGACCAGCTGCTAGGTTTGGATCATCCTCCAAAGCTTGGTTCACGATGTTCCTAACAACAGGTTCAATAAAGGGGCAGCTTATCACGTAGTAATCCATGCTCAGACTACCGGCCGGTCCAATCCTGAAACCACTTGTCACCATCGCCTCCAACAGCAGAACCAAAGTCACCAACTTAGCCATTACCATCTTTGAATACTTCATAGACATTGATCGATATGATTTGTGCACAGCTCTGTTCTAGGCCCTAAGATGTATATATAGTAGAGTGAGGAAGGGAAGCATGAACTTAAGACTCGAAATGAGGCATGGGGAATAAAATAATTGAAAAGGCAGCAAAATGCTGAATGGGGAGAGGCAATTATAGGTATATATATAAATGCTAATAATTAAGAAGGGAAAAAAAGTCGAAGATAGTGGTTTGTCATTTTCTTATTTTCATCATGCAACACCACTTTTATTAAATGCAAACCGATCCCATTGGTCAAGGATATAAGCTGATAAACAAAACGTATGTTAATTGCTTGAAAGTTGACACATAAGGAAAATTCACATTCAGTTGCTGTCGAATTAGTATTGGCCAAATCAAGATTTACAGTCAGATATATTTTCATATACTTTAAAATGCTAAAAAGATTATTTAAGAAACGATGAATTGGAAATCTAGGATGCAAGATGAGGTAGACAAAGTGAAGGTAGAAAAGATAAGAATTAGGTACAAATCCCTTTCCTCCCAGTCTCTTTTAATGCTACTCAGAATTTGTCGGAAAGAACAAGAAAGTAAACATTACCTCAAGCTTTTTAAGATTATTGAGAAAGGGAGAATTCACTTGGGGTTACCTCTTTTGTTTTGTTTTGTTTTTCTATGGGGAAACAGTGTTCCTAAACAAATGATATAAATGAACACGGGAAGCATGTTATATATTAATTCTTGAAATAATGGAGCAACCTAATTCAGGAGATAAATATTAATTAGCTACTAGTCAATCACATCTTCTAAAATAAAAAAAATAAGGCCACTAAAATAATCATGATTAAAAATAAAAATATTTGGTATGTGATGAAATTGGCATATAGTATATAGGGGTTCTTTATAGTCACTGTCACTGCTTTGATACTAATGGGCGGTGAGAGGGGACTAGCATATCCCCATTATTTAATCAATACATGTGATCACTACTTAAAGTCATTTGGCATTTCTTGTCCTCACTTTGAGACTTCCAAAGATAAATATGTTTAACCAATACATTTACAGCATTCATATTTGCAAAACTTGACGATTATGCTTTGCCTAATATTCACTTGCCACCTGGTGGCGTCAAACAATCAGAAAACGAGGTAAAGTGTTTGAACTTTCAAGGCTGATAGAGAAGTCTCTGGATCCTTAAAGCTATGAAGAATTCAAGTCAAAATTTTGAGTTACAAGTAAAGCTCATTCTAGCATCTGGTATGTATAATCATACTTATAAATCTACTCTATGGTGAGAAGACTTCAGATCTAATGGAAGTCAAATGTAAGTAAGTGGGGTTGTTGTCAAGGTGCATAAGGCCTAGCTGTCTACCATATACAAACAGAAGGTGACAAAAATGAAATGTATAAAGTGGGATAAGAGTCACGAAATTAAACAATTAGTAAAAAAGTTATCATTAAAAAAATGCGCATGAAGCTTGAATTTCAACGGCCTGTTTAAGTGCTAGGGACGCGTCTAAGTTACATGCAGGTGGGTACAGTGATCTCTTAGTCTATGTTCTAGCAAAGCATTTTCTTACAAGAGTAGAGTGATACAGTACAGACACCTAAGAGCAGAACAAATCTTAGTATTATTATATTAATCATTAAATTAATAGTTAATACTTAATGCATCGCTATGTTAGGCACTACTGATGATAAATCGTATATAGTCCACATGGGACCTTGGTTTATGGGTTTCAAAATCAATGGTTTTGCTAAGCAATTTTCAAATATACTTTATTACAGTCAATTATCAAGAGTTGATAAAAGAAATCTGAAATAGATATTTTTGGGATTTTCACTCCTTGAGAGATCTCTATGGCACAAAGATCTTACTAATTACTTGTGTAATTAATACACTATAGGATATGTTTGGTACAATGAAAATAGAAGTGGGGAAGTAAAGTAGAAATGAAATCTTCTAATACAATATAAACTACTTCTATTTTTAATATTTTAGACTATTTGAGTTCTATAAAAAAAGTTAGAAAATAAAATAATGAAAGTAGAAGTAAAATATTTTAAACCGTTTTACTTCAAATTATAAAATCCTTAAATAACTTTAACATTTTACAAGTTATAAAAAATATTTTAGACAATTTTATCCGAAGTTATAAAAAAAACTATACATAATTTTTATATTCATTTTCATTCTACCAAACAAACTTTTAAAACCTATTTATAACTTAATTATATTTTCACTTTTATAAAAAAAATTTCCATCTCACCAATCGTACCCTATGAGAGGATTCTTCACTCTCCTTGCGTATGGGCACAAAACAATTTTTTTTCATGAACGGTAGCATGAAAGCTAGGGGGAAGGAAAAGAAAATCCTTGCCAAGAGTAGAACACAAAGTAACATCAATTTAGAGAGAAAAACTTCATTGAATTGCCAGAACTGCTCATGAAATGGATATATTAACCAATTCTAATAATCAGGACTTACTTCAATCGATAGTTCTCATATGTAATAAATTTGGGAATTGAAACAAACCAAATGCGATAATTTAGTGTCCAACTTATATTTCAATTTGCAGCAAAGGAGAAAAGGCTCACCAACCAAAAAACCAGGAGCTAACATCTTTGCATAAACAACTTTGAAGTTTGATTTTTCTTTTTCCATTCTTTATCCACTAGTTTTGTCAGTCAGTTAAAATATACAAAAAAAAAAAAAATTGGTATGAAGGTATACAAAAATATACAAAATTAAACAAGAGGTAGAAGGTAGAACCTGGAAGTGAAAACAATTAGATAAGTCCATCCTGATGTCATCTTTTCGGCCTGCTTTTATATACAGGCTCATCATTTCAGGCGTAATAAAAATACATAAACAAAGCATTTATATGCATGGAATGAATCAATGCCTCGCCTAAATGTCACTAGCAAGACGTTTCAAAAGCACCTAATGTTAGTAATGATGTTAGCCCGCCTCATCTACTCACTGTCCACTTAAATTTGGCTTCAGCTCAAAATTTTGGCATCTTGGGCCAAAAAACCTCACAGGGACAGGATCTCCATCATGAATATTAGAACACCTAGTGTGCCTCCACACCCCACACACGTCACATGCCAACATTCTCTCCCCATCATCATCTTTGGCCCCACAGCTGCAATCAACGGTCCACCTCTCAAGTCCACGTTCCTTTTGGAAAACATTCTTCTCCGTGCATTTTCCTTGGACACGAACCAATCCCGTTGATCCTATCAAGAGTTTGAACGGAGTGGAATCATCTGCACTGCTACAGCCAAAAAGCTCATCAACTTGAAATCTTTTAAACATGAGATATACATCTTGAAAAGCATTTGATGCTTCAATCTTGAGGTCGGACAGAGTGGCATTCCAGGGCAGGACAATTAATTCTGGGGGAGGACTTGCAAGAGCTCCATCAGTTTCATCAACTACTACTACCTGACATGAGAGGCATATCCTATTCAAGCTTGTCATTGGCAACATCTCAGGCCTATAGCCTTTTACAAAATGCTTGCAGTCAAGAAGCTTCTGAGCAGAGCTCATTGCTGCAGTTCTTGTACCCTCAGAATCATAGCTTGGCACCTTATGCGGATGAAGCAAATACTCGTATAAATATCTCAAGTCGTGCAGGAGATTCACTTCAGACGGATACTTAGAACGCAAAGATTTATTGCTTGCTGTTGTCCCATTGGAAAAGCTGTTCCCCGCATCTAGTCTGCAAATAAATAGAAGTGCAATATGAAAGATTGGCAGCAAACCAATTCTGATGAATAAAATGATTCGAGAATGCAAAGGACAAGAGGATCTTTCAAATTATACTAATCAATGACATCAAAGCATTGATGAAAACAATGACATGTCCAGCGTTCCTCCCTATCAATGGTATGTTATTGGACCCATGCATCAATTTGAGTGTTACTCCAAATAAGCAAGGGTTCAACCATAATCAACCATAAATACACAAGAGAAGTGCGCGTGAGCCGGCAACTTGCTACTCCTCATTGTAACTCTTAGAATTATGTTCTCATGGGGCATTGCGTTTGAAGCAGGTGAGAGAGAGGGGGAAGAGAGAGAGATTTTTAAAATTATTCCTTTCCCAGCTTACTGCACAACAATGTCAGAACTATCATCACCTTAGCAGACACCATTCCTTGCAAAGCATAAAGCTAGGCACTACAGAATTATTAAAACTGAAATAACAGAGATCATGATATGTGACCTCTTTCTGACACTGAATTTAAATATCCTCCTGGAGTATGACCTCCTTTATAGTGGTCAAAACCGGAAAAAACACAAGAGAGAGCAGCTTACAAGAATCAGAATGCGGTCTAACCTGTACTCAAAAGCTCCAGTAACAGGATTACATCGGGTATTGACAACCATACCGCCAAATATTGCTTTTCCTCCTAGTTCTCCACGACAATAGTCAAGAAGCTCTGGAGAGGCCACTTTGCAGACAGCACTCTTAAGAGTACGCCAGCTCACCCAATTGGATCCTGACACTGCACGCAACACTCTGAGCACTGCTCCCTCCACACGTTCAATGTCACTGGTTGATGAGAAACATGACACTCCTGCAGCATTACAACGGCGCTTCTTGCAAGTGACATCATCAGACCTTGACACTGTCATGTGAGCATCGTGAATCAAACCAATCAAAAAACAAAAGAGATCCTTTATATTTACAAGCCCAGTTTCAGACAGAGACTGGTAATATGAGATTGTGTCCCGCAATCGAGAATCAGGTCTCTGTCCTTCAGAGAGGATAGGGACAATGGTAGATTGGACAGGCATTCAACTGCAGACTTATATGCTTCATGCGTAAAACCATAGCTACCAGTGTAAAATTGGTAGCCCCAATCCCCATACCAGGGATGCCCCTTTGTAATAGCATGGATCAGGCGGTACTCCAGCCCATATTTCTTTGAAACATCCATTACACTAACTTCTCAGCCCATGTAGAGATGAATGAAGACATTTAGGAGCTTAGCTCATAGTTATGTGAAAAAACTAACTGTACACAGGATATGTGAAACAATGGAGGCTGATGGATTTAGACAAAGAGAGGATGTAATTGCCTTTTGTATGGGGTTGTTCATAGCCTTTTATTCGGGGGAAAAGGGTATGTTAAACAATCCTATGATTCCATTTCCCGAAGGTCAAAATATTTCCAGATGCCTATTATTTTGGAAGTCTAATTCCTACTATTTATTGGCAATTTACATTTTATGCAACAATAGTTATAATGTCCTACAACAATCAATTTCTCAATGCAGACCTATATAATTTTTCCACTGATATTCTCAAGTGGTGACAGAGGATGTCATACATGAAAGACAAGTAGAAGCAGCAAGAAATCAATAGAATTTTCTTGAAGACTAACAGAACTACTTAATGACAAATAAGAATGAAGCAGAAGTTGTTAACTTGTGATTAGAACAAAAGATCCTAACCTGGCTCCAAGTGACTGGCAGAGACGATCCCAGAAGTTCATGATATGACAACCAGAAAGAACTCTCGAGCCCCCTTCCCTGCCATTAACCCGAAGAAGGTGCCCATAACCATTTGTATGAACAAGACCATGTAAAAGATGGGTCGTGTTTTCTAACTGGTGATACACCCTGTCTTCAACATCATCAGTGGTCGTCACATGGTTGCATGACTTGCAACTGAAGATAGAAAGCATCATACACCACATCAGTGACCACATAACCAGCTATAACTTTAACATATTAAAAGATAAATTAAATCAAAGATACATCAGTAGTCTGGTTGCTCCAAACAAACATACTGAACCCATCAAATTGGAAGCTATCAATACATTTTGGTGAATTACAACAAATTAAACAAGGGACAAAAGCCAAACAACAAGAGAAAATTATTTATGAAAACATAACTTCAAACTTACAAAACATTAGATAGGAGCTAGCCATGTCCATTAATCTATTCACCTGGTACAACTTGATCTTGAAATTTCTTTTCCTCACACAGCCATGGGACTGATGTGAAAATAAGAGCATACAATCTTATTGTCTTCTTCCTATTCATGGCAACACAAATTTGCTCACTTCCACTCATATGAGCGCCATCACAAGCACATTATCCATGACCAACCACATACGTGAAACAAGATTCAGGGCCAAAGCCTGTCATATCTCATAAGTAACAGGAAATCCAATTGCATGTTTATCTAAGAGCATGCCACACGCCAGTTTAAAGATTGATTGCTCAATGAGTTTAACATCAAAATAGTTCACCTTCATCAAAGCATCATATCATGAAAAACAATAGTGTAGCTGAAAAAAAAGTATGCAAAACAAAGCTATATCAGCAACCTATAGACCCAAACTATAGGATATTTCCCTTTGTTTTAACGTTACCAAAGTACAGAACTACTGGGGCCATTCAAAGTTAATTATCTCATTCAGCTACACTGGATTGAATAGCCTTTAAAAATTTACCCACTTGGATTAAGCAAAGAAAGTTAATCTCATTCATCTACACTAAATTGAAATCGTCCGTCCTATTTTACAATCCTAAATTCGGGTATCACAAATCAAAAGGTATCCTGCAACAAAGCAATAGAAAATAATAAAACTTCAGAAGACAACGTACCTCCCCAACCTCCCTTCTCTCTTCCAAAATAAAAAACCAAAAAAAAACGTGAAAGTGAGTGATCAGAGCTGAAGGTACTCACTTGGATTCTGACAAATGCAAGATATCTCCACAGCACATGCATGGCTTGTGGTACCCACCGATGGAGCTACCATCAGCCTTGATTATAAAGTGGTAATGTTTCCTGCATACTGGGTGGTCACTCCAACCTAAAAAAATATTTCAAATATAAAGGAGAATTAGAAAACGGTAACCACACATCCAGCAATAAGATTTCACTAAATATTATATTATAATAAAAAAATTGTCAAACAGAAGAAAAAAAACAAGAAAACTAATAATAACATGGAGCATTCAAACCAAAACCAGGGGTTCAAGAAAGATGATAATGGTTATGACGTCCATTTTAGTATTGTACGCATTCAGTAACAGTAGAATTAGAAAAAGTTTATCGCGAGCAACGTGGCCCAAAAAAGAAAAAGCCGTCATCACGGCCACGCGCAACCGTTTTCAAATCTTAAGACCGACACATGTCCCGGGTAATAAAGAAGGAATAAAACCGATATGAAAGCAGAAATATAGTGTCCTGGGCTACTCTAGATGGGCCCCACAGACTCCAGTATCATCAGATAGCCCCCCGATAAATTGGATTTTCTCGCTATTGTATCGGGGATAAGTTGTCATCCACTGAATGATGCGGGTCAAACGGCGGGCCATAATCTACATTGTGATCTTACCTATCACAATCATGTTATTTTTCAGATCAGTTTTATTTTCGGTAACATGTTGTTTATGTTATTATTATTACTACGTTCCTAGTAATCATCGCATCAGGTCAGTTCTCATTTATTTATTTCGGAGAAAATATCTAAACTTAAAAAATTTCATATCAAAAAAATTTCATATCCCATAATTACCACGATACCCTGGGAGCTTTATAAACCATTTCTCCTAGGCTCCCGGGCTAAGGACGTTAATGGAAACCGCCCCCCGGAAGAAACTGAAAACAATGAAACCAAAGCGATTTAATGGAATGAAAGAGAATCGGTCACCTATAGGCGAGTCAACTCAACCAACAACTCGATACTGATCGCAGTACATTGATCTGGATCTGGCCACGTCCTCTTCCACGACGTCGAGCCAGACCACTGATGGCGTCTAGCCCGGTCCGTCCGTCTCGTCTCCTCCTCGGAAAAGGATCTGCCACGTCAGCAGGTGACGGAACAGTGCGGGCGGTGGGAGCAGCGCATGCTTGGAAAGGAACGAGCGCACGTTCGTCCGGAAGGGTCCGCCGGAGAACTCATCTGCCTCGAAGAGTGATGGCGACGGAAAAGTAAGGCTTGCACGGCGTGTCTTGCACGGCTCACCGGAAATGCACGGTAGCTAATAAATCGGCTGGAAATGCGAAAAGGAGGGCAAAGATCGACGTAAGCTGATCCGCTATGATCGGAACCAGGATATGCAGAGCGAGAAAGTGGATGGAGGGATTCTCGGTATTGATTATGACGTGCCGTTTGCGTTTGGATGCTATGATTGCGTCGTCTTCGTTTGATTAATCGTCAAAAGTATCACTTTCCAAAATATATACACATATGAAAATAGATCAGAAATGGTTTCTGAGAAAATGAAGAGAAAAGTTCAAGGAGCGAGATTTTAGTTTATTTCTTTTGGTCATACCATCGGTCGTTGCCCGAATTTATTGTTCAAGAGACCACAACATTTCTTTCTTGAGTAAAATTCGATATTAAGATTTTCATCATGCAAGCCCACATAAATCATTTTAAATCAAAATTTCTTGTGGTAAAAAAATCCAACAAAACTTTATTATTGCAGTCTTTATTTGCCTATAAAATATATATTCAAAACATATATCTCTCTCACTTTACCGTATAAAAAACATCTTACCATATAAAAAACATCACACAAGTTGCCAATGCTATCTTGTTATGCAAAAAATATGGAAAAATTAATCTACAAGTTTTCATATGATTTTTTATTAGATCCGTATAATTTTTTTTTATTATATTATCATTTCATTTATTTTTATTTATATCCCTATAGTTTCTTAGTGATCCAACAAATTTTATCCCACTAAGTGGGGGTCAAATATATTAATTGCACATATGTTATGTCAGTTTCAAATACTGATAAAAAAAGAAAGATATAAGGACCTATTTAAAAATAATGTAAAACTATAAGGAACCAATGAAAAAATAAACTACAAGGACCTAGCGGGGGAAACTTCAGCAGGAAGGTAATTAAAAATCGGGTGGTTTTTCCCAAAAATGCATACTAGGGCCGAATCACTGGGTAGTTGGGTTTTCAAGTGGAGTGGTTTGGATTTGATATGTTCACAGGCCCAACCCTTTGCTTTTAACCACAAAAGATGGAAATCGATCAACAAAAACAGACACACAAGCAGGCCAGCACAGTCAACAAATTACCAGAATTTACTATATGATATTGGTTTTTACCCAACTAGTCTTTCACCTTCACATATCCAAGGTCATGATTACCCACCATAACAGTCCATCTCATATAAGAACTATGCAGCTATTATCAGAAGGAAGCCAAAGATAAAGCGTTAGTAGCTAGCTAGGTTGGGGGTAACTTGGTATGGAGATTAGATTCAAGAATAAATTTACCAGTGGCCACCTACCAAAACCCGTTGTGCTAGCAGTAAGCCAGAGAGAAAGCAAATTCAACTCATACGTTGCATCAATAAGAGGAGGAAGCTGCAATGGAAAGACATTATATGCGGTCTAGCAATAAAGGTTATGGTTTTTTCTTTTTGGAGAATTATGCAGTATTGCAGTTCCACATAAGTATCCCACAACAAGTGAGCAACATACAATCTGTTATCATTTACTGCACTGGATCTTCCGTTGCATATTTTCTTAGTTGTTTGAGATTTTTTAGTAATTAAATTGATTGTGTGGAATTGGACAGTAATTCTTTCCTTGGGGTGGGGGTGTCTAAAGGGTGTGGATAGGTTAGCAAGAGGTCTTTAGGCTCAAACTACTGCTCCGTCATGCATTAGAAAACGATAACAACAACAACAATTAGCAACCCCACGCATGGAATAATAAAGTCACCCCTCTTAATGGATACCAGCTGTAGTAATACAGGGAAAATGATGCATGCCAATGCAAAGCTTTTTTACTCACATGAATTATTTAGATCGCTTGCCATCAAAATAGCAGGAAAAAAGTTTGCATTGATTACAGCCATTGCACAAATTCTCAGGTAAAGGTGCAGAGTTAATCCTATTCGTACAACAGAATTGGGTTTTGTACAGACATGATTTCTTGCACTTTAAACAGCAATATCTATTCACTAATATAATACAGTTGTCAATTGAATATAGAAATTATTAATACCTGCAATCAGCTGGGTTGTAATGGTCTGTTCTGCTTCATTCTGTTAACCAGAGCCTCAAAAAGAACTATCCGCATGCAATAAAAAAGATGACCCCAATTTTCAGATCTACACCTATACACCAAAACAGGAGTACAACAATCTTATTTCCCGCCCTTTTTAAGATCCCAATACTGGTCATACTACCATAGCTATTAAAACATATGTTGATGACACCAATAATAACAACAGAATGAAATTACTAGTTTCCATACTCGGTGGAAGTGGAAACCAAGAAAAATGGCAAACCGAGAAACTGACCATAAAGCTTAGTAAAAAGGTTGATATGGTTGTCATTCTTACCTCACTGTGTTACAAATTCCCAGTCTTCTTCTGACATGTCAAGAAAACGAACAGTACCATCCTCAAACATGATCTGCAAAAAAACAAATGCATATAAAATTTGATCCTAAAGCTAATCTTAATTACTGAAGATCCAGCCAAGGAATCTCTTACCAAATGCTTTTTGGAATATTTATCAAACCGCCTAATAATCCCAAACCTGGGGCATCATGTTAATGAAAATGATTTAGGCAAAAATATATGAAGAATACTTATTAAAGAAATGTAAAAACATCATATGCATTCAAAAAGGATATCACAGTTAAAAAATAAACAACTTTTAGAAGCTACCTCTCATTTATCCTAACAACTTGACCAATGCAATTGTGCGAGCACTTTTGTTGGCCAACAAGATCAGAACTTCCTAAAGAGCCGAGCACAATAGAAAATATGGGTGTTTAGTAGCATATAAAGATCATCCTGAAGGAGATAATGACATAAAAGTACGAAACATGGTTTCTATCAAACAAAAAATCAAGTAGCACAATACTAACAGAATTTCTTTTTTCAAGAGAAACAAACCTGTACGCAAGCCTCCATTTTGATAAACCTGTCCCATACAAAAATTCCACTATTAGTCCACAAGTGGTAAGCCAGATCTAAATAATGTAGCATATTGCACATACTAAAACCAATTAAAAAAATCATTGAGTTGATTACTAAGCGCCCATTTGGTTTATTAGTATGGGAATTGGAAAGAGAACGGCTGGAGTGAATGTTCGTAGCACCTTTGGAATGAAAGCACCAGTTTCATTACTTGTGAATCACTCTAACTATTAGTTTAACCTTTTTTTCTTTTTTCTTTTTTCAAAATCGCAATTCATTTTGACATATTCATCCATGCCAAAAACTTTAGTTACACCCAAATCCACACTGTACCATTGTGACTGCATATGACATCATCACTAGAGGAACATTTATTATCTATGGTGTCTTTTCAAGTAATCTATTTCCTGTTCAGCCTGTGATCTCTTTGGGACAGTGTGTCACTGCTTCAAGGTCGCATAATCCTCCCCTTAGATATTTTTTGCCATTTCCCTATGTTCAAAAAAAAAATCTAGGCCCAAATCAATATGGCAAGCCGATAATATCAGAGCATGATCATGTTGCCATCTCAAGGTGCTACACAGGTCCTATCCTTAAAGATATGGTGACCAATCCCTCCCCAATAACTGAGAAAAAATCATGGGGAGGACCCATATTTACAAGAAAGACAAAATAAACAAGGCATGTCTTTGATCACAGGTCTAATTGAAAAATAATACTTCTCTGATAATTAATATAAGATCTAATTTGTAGTGTAATCCTATATTAAGGACCGGAGGAGTAATACAGTACTGGAAATCTGTGGAAGTCAATTGTTATTTAAGTTTATAGACCAATTTAAAAGAATTAGTTCCTGAAAAAATTCCTTGATAAAGAAGCAGAAATAGAGTTTAGTTTGAAATAATTGAAATGGTTGAATAAAATCCTCCATATAATAGTTATTTTGGAGAAGATAAAACCACCTGATGTGCAACTAATTTTAATGCAGCATCAGAAGCCATTTTGGGCTTGGGTGGTCGAACCCCCAGCTTACGCCTGCATGTAACAGCACCACAATGACAATCTTGATCTGCACCAAACTGAACAAACCTGCTATATATTTAGCATTTACCATAATGGCCATCAAATTATCTGAGGCAATCCTCAACTGTAAAAATGCAATTAAAGAATGAGGCAATTGCTCGTACTGGTAATCATATGTCAGATGTTCCCCCTTTTTAATGTCACGAGTTGCAAATATGCCAATTCTCGTATCACCATCAATTATCCTTAAAAATGAAAGAAAGAAAAAAGAAGATATAAGATGAAGTATATAAAAATACTATGTAAGATTTTAAATACCTAATTACATGACCATGTGAGAAAAGGAATTAGTACTCAACCATTTCTGCATCTCAGTGTTGGGGCAACAACTATGGTTGATATATCTTGATTTGTTTCCCTTGAATGTTGCATCAATCACCATATCTCGATTGATTTCACATAAGTAGAAGTTTTTCTCCCCTCGATGTTTCATATTCCAAAGCCTACGTTCACATTCTTTGTCATCAATGACTGCTAGAAAGAGGCAACATTTATTAATCTATTAATACTTTTTAAAGTAACGGATACAAATATTTACTCGTAAATATGAAAATCATAATGGATCATTGATCACCTTCTCCTACATATTCTATCACAAACTCCCCTTGTTCAATATCCTCATCCGCCAAAATTCCTGAACCACATTTCTCTGTCTACAAGCAATACCATAATACTCAGTAAACAGTATGCAAGCAGAAACATGCCTATAAATTGAAATATGATCTTGGAAGAAACTAACAAGGCCAGTATAAGAATAAATATCAAGGCAACATAAATTCATAAACTTCAACTTTTCAGGGGAGGAAGTTAAAATTTACCAAAAAAACAAGCAGAGAAAATATAGCGTAAAAAATTAAAAGAAAAGCCCTGAGCCAGTACCTCGACCAGTTTCATCTTCTTTACGGGTCGACTCTGGAATGGTTTGTTCAGACAGGAGCTCCCACATTTGCAGCCTGAAGAGCAAGTAGAAAACAGCATCCTGCAGGAAGAGTAAACATGATAAACACATCACAGTTGCATATAAATACCCAGAAACAATAAAAAACGCATAAAAGGTAAAGCTATTAGTTGCCAAAATCATACAATACATTAAGCAAATCTTACAATTTTCAATGTGTCAAAATGCCAAAAATAGTAATAGATAGCCGCAATAAAGGTAGCCTTGGATCAGCCATGGAATTGTATTAACCAGCACAAGCCAAGACATCATCACAGAATCAATAAAATCTACTATTTAGAAGTGTGTGAAAAATACTAGAAATCATCTGAGTTGAAAACTCAGGTGCATCTTAAGTTCATGAGCCAATTCAGTCCAAGATAAATGCAGGAACAAAAACAAATGTTGAAGACAACACTTACCCACAGAGGCAGTCTTTACCACATACACTAGAAGATCCAGCTGAGGGAGTACAGGAACAGAAAATTCCATCATCATCATCAAGTCGTTTCCTGACCTTCTTCGTGTGATATATATCTTAATTCATAAGGACCAACAAGGATAAAGCAAGATAAATCCAAACACGAAAACTAAAAGCGGATGCTGATATTGATCTAGATATAAGAGGTATAACAAGTTTGCCATAATTAATAAAAGATACTTCGTTTTATAGAGGTGTAGCGCATTGACTTCCACTTATTAAACCAATCTGGAAGTTCAAAGTCTACAGGTTCCCCAAGTTCCTTCACCAACTTGTCAAATACAACCTTGAAGCTAGTTTGCTCAGACTTCTATTAAACAGCAAAAGGAATGAACTCAGTGAGTAGCCCAAATTCAGATTTAAAAGATAATTCCTCATTGATCACAACCTGAATGGGAATTGTAATCACAAAAGCATTAGACCTCAAAAACATGTTATCAAGAATAAGAAGGCGAGACCTTATCAGATATTTTCAAGAATAATAAGTTTAGAATCAAGAAAAAAAGGGAAACTACAAAAAGCAGTTATACTATTTAACCATGGTTGACTTAACAGTCACACACATAACTTGCAGATATGAATGCAACAATTAAAAGCTACTTAACATAAACTAACATCAAAACACTTTACCAAGGGAAGACTATGGTTTGAATAAATTATTAAATTTATTAACTTGCTCAATAGAGGCCATAGACATCCCACTGTAAGTCTGTAACTATAAAATTGATTTCAAAAACAATATACTAAAGTTGTTAAACACAACCAGAAAACCTTCTTCGTGGCAGACATAGTCTTGGAAAAATCACTGGATAAAGTATAGGGAAGAAATTTCACTAAAGAAATCCGAACCATAAATTGGATATTGGAAATTCACACCTCAGTATCCACATATGGGACTTTCTTCATCCCCTCAAAGCATAATTTGCCTACATGAAGGAGACATCAACATGAAGTGGAGTATTTTAAGGGGAAGAAAAAAAATATCAAAGCCAAAATATTTATAACCAATAGACTATAGTAACATTTTTAATCTCACATTTTAAAAAAATAAATCTAGACTAGATGGAAGCCCATGCAGATTTGTTTAAAATATGAAAGTAGAGAGGGATGGATGGAGAGAGAACAAAAGCTCAGCAGCAAAAAGATGACTCAGCATTGGTTCTTCTAAATTTTTAGCAAACAAGTAAGAATAAGAACCCATAGATGACGAATGCAAACCTCTATAAAATAGAAAATACAATCAAGACAAAAATGCATGAAAGATTTAAAAGGATATGAAACTATTCACTCAGCAACACATTCCTAATCATCGTGTCCATGTACAGTCCCACTGGGCATTATGCACTATTTTTCATTAAAAATAAGCCGGGACTATTTAATAATTTGTAGAAATCTACAGTGCTATTTCAAAAATGAATTATATTTTTAAACTCTATGATGATGATAACTCATGTCTTTAGAATAAAAATCCCAAATATGTATGAAGAACTTATGATTCTTTTCACCTACACCACTTTGGGGATCTCCACCGATTTCAAAGTCTCCCCTTCCCCTACCCCTACCCTGTTCCCATAGTTCTTATCAATTAATCATGCTTCAGGAATTTCAAAAGTACATATTCTTTGTAGTTTTATTAGTTCCTTACAATTACATTAATTCATCCCCTTTAAAAAACAACGTTACAGGACACATTTTTCTTCAAATGAAACAAGGGAAAGAAAAAATGAAAAGTTGAAAATGGAGACACATTTTGAGGAGAGACGGGTGATGTTTAAAGAGAAAATGTTCAATTTCCAACTATTTTCCCCCAAAAAAGATGTCAAATTCTCGGACTCTTCTCTGTTCCATTTTCTTTCTTCTGCTCAATCCAAACGGAATGAGAAAACCAACCAAGGCATTTATATAATAAAGCTCCCATACAGTGTTAACCAAATAAGTTTCTTTGGCGAAAACACAGGTAAAATTCTTCCTAATGCCAATGACCACCAGTCAAACGAAGTAAAGGGATAGTGCAAACAAAATATGAGTAAACAGAGCCAAACAAATCAGTCACAGCCCAAAGCCAAGAGTACACAAGAGGAGTGAAGAACGAGAGATAGAGATTACCTACAATAGATCCGATTTGAAAACGGAGCTTCAGAATAGCAGTACCGTGGAACCGCGGATATATGAGGAAGATATATGAAGGGGCAAATCCGAAATCAAGTGCTGAAATTGATATTTGAAGAAACTGTGAAAGACAACCGAAGAAACGAGCAAGAAGAGAGAGGAGGAGAGGCTGACGAATTGTGAATCTGAGCGCGGGATCGGTGAGAACCTTGGCTAGAGCAGAAACCAGAAAGAACAAGCATAAATCGGATTCCGGAGAAGAAAGTACTGTATAATTTGACTGGAGCAGAAATGGAGGGGGGTTTACTCTATTGTGACCGCAGTAAAACCGCTTTGGGAATGGTCGTCAAAGGCTCAAAGATGCAGCATGGGTGCTTAAAAAAATGAAACTGATTTTAGACACCTTTTTTCACTAGTTCAGTAATTTTTACAGGAGTCAATTAACATAATCATGTTGATAAAAATAAGTTAAAATTAATTAAAAATAATAAATAAATAATATAATTTTTTTAAAATACCTTATTTATGTTAGAGAGAAAATGTGTGGTGAAAAAAATATAATAGTGGAGATGTGAGAATTAAGTCGAAGTTAAATATATTGATATATAAATAATTAAATAAAGCTAAAAATAGAAAATTAATAAAAAATTGAGATAATTTTTAAATGTCTTATAAAAAAAATTAGTCATATCGACTCCTATAAAAAAGGAACACGAAGTGTATTATATGATTCTAAATAATTAAAAACTATTTATTTATAAACGAATAATATCATTTCACAAGCTTAAGTTAGTAATTTTTCTTAATTATATCTGTTATTCTTTTTTTAAAAATCCATTATTAATGTTTTTTTAAATACATCATTTCTTATTAAAAAATTTAAAATGGGCCATTGAATACATGTGCATCCTCACATAATGGTATAATTAGAAATATCTTTTTACATACATATAAAAAATTGGAAAATTTACTTACATTTAAAGCAAAAAAAATATATTGGTCATGTTTTCTTGTATTGAGACTCGATGGCAGGAGTATGATTTATTATATTTTATTATATATTTTAAATTTGATACTAATTTTTTAGTTTTAAAATTTAAAAAGTAATTGGGTCTATTTTTTATTCTCAAAACAGTTCTGTGAAACTGTTTTTAAAAACAAGTTCTAGAAAAAAATAAAAAATATATGTTTAGATAATTGTTTTGAAAATATATTTAAAAACAAAAAAATTATAAAAATTTGTTTGGAATAATTATTCTTAAAACTAATTTTAAGAATTAAAAAAATATGAATGGTCATCATTAGTTATGGGGCGATAACAATTAAAAATAACAAACGACAATTGACATGCATATGGTGGTAATTAACATGGACCATCGCCAACAATAGTTGTCTATGAAGGGTTTGTTAGTAGCCATCGACGATGATGGTATCCAGCATAATGGCCCTCATTATCTAACCTAGTGGTTGTCAACAACGACGATGGTGGTCATCTACAGTAGAGCTGGTTGTCATATGTTGTCAGGTGATAACAGTTGCCTATAATGACGATGACAATGATAATGATATGGTTGTCAGGTGACAACAAATAGTAACAATGTCAACAATGGTGGTTGACGTTGATGGTGATTATAGTGAGTTGTGATAAGGTGAGGATGGACAACAGTATTAATCGCCAATGACAATAGCAATGGTCGATGTCAACCAATGGTGATGGGGTCACCAATCGCTACTATCAAAGCAATCATTATCGGTGGCCAGCAATATTGGTCATCGATAATAACATGTAGCGGTAAGAAATATTTTAATATTGAGTCACTTTCCTAAAACTAAAATAAAAAAGTATTTTTATGAAACATTTAAAACTTGTTTTTAGTTTTCTATTTTTAAAAATAGTTTTCAATTTTTTTGGAGAATACTTAAATGAAAAAATAAGTTGTTAAATAAGTTTTTTGTTTTTTTTTATTTTTTTAAAAAAACTGTTTTTAAAAACGAAAACCCCATAACTCTCTGTGTTAATTCTTTTGTTGAAACGTGAAAGTGTTAGTATTTGGAGAAACAAATTAAATAATTTTTTTATATACTTAAAATTCAAAATGTGAAACCTATAATCTTACAAGTGCCTATCAAGTAATAAAAAGTAAGTTAAGAATTGTTCCCATATAAACTTAGTACCAATAAAAATCTAAATAAAATAAAAAAAACAGAGCTCTAATATATAACTAATGCTAAAAATAATTATAAATTACTTGAGATATGACTTAGATTATTATAGTCTTGACTAGTTTTTAGTATTTAATTTCTTTCCTTAATTGCAATTAAAGTTATATTTGCTAGTCTAATACTCTAAATTACCTAATGCAGTCTTCCGATCAACTAAAAAGCATTCCAATTATGCTAATTCTTAATTCTTTAGGTGATTATTTAATTAGATTAAATTAAATTCAAGCTTAAAATGACTATACAGGGCCAAAAGGTATATGTTTATCTTATAAATAAGGTATAATTTAAATTCCTTATGTTTGGGCCCATTTAGAATATAAAAACAGATTCAATAAGATATCCCTTGTTTTAGAACAATAAAACATAGAATTTAATCAACAAACATAACATTAAAGTAATTAAATATTAATATTATTACCCATTAATCCATAATAAAACTATAATAATCTAAAACAACGATTTAACTATATAAGTTGAACATTCTCATGCACAAGGTGTAAAACAAATCCAAAAAGAAAAAAAATGACGGGGTTTCGTTCGTCTTTACTCCACCAGCCCTCCAAGGTTGAGGAAGACCATGATCGAAGTTATGGCAATCGGCCTCCCTTTTTATCGTGCGTCCCCTCTCTTCTAGGTCTCATTCAGTTTCAAAATATAACAACTTATTTTTTAAAAATATATATATTTTTTAATTTTAAAAAAATAAAAACTCATTTAAACTAAATTAATAAGTTTATTTATTCTTAAAAACAAAATAAAATATAAATTATTTTAGATAATCAACACTAATTAAGATTAAAATATATTGAATTATTATATTTTAAATAGATAAAATTTAGAGTACTTTCGAGTATATAAGTGTTTCTTCCCAAAATATTGTTCATCCACTTCCTTGTGCAAAAAGAAAAGAAAAAATAAACGGAAACCTTTTTCCCTATTTTTTAGATTTTAGGAAACTAAATCTTTTTTTTTTTGGTTATTATTAATTAAATCTCCCAACTAATGCCCCTCCATTGATTTGATCTAGTAAATTAGAATAATATCTTAAAATTTCCTTAATAACCCTCCAAATCCAATAAAAATATATCTCAAATCTTATTAAAATTGGAGAGCCATCACTTTTTTTTTTTAATTGTATGTATTTGACTGAAAATTTAAGATGATGCAAACGAATATCATTTATAATTAAAAATTGTGAAATATAGTCCATCTAAATAATTATAAAATAGATGGAGAAAAAAATAGTCAAATGTAGCTATAAATATTTTAGTCGGGCTTTTAGAGAGACATTCTAATTTCTGAGTATTTAGGTTTATATTTAAAAGTAATTAACAGCTCACCATGCCTAATATTTGTATTGTCTAGGAGAAATGAAGACTTACTCCTTCTCTTAGATTGTAAATAAATATAACTATTTTCAAAAAAAAATTAAACTAAAAAAATCAACTTATAGTAATCACTTATTAATCAATAATACACTAATCAGGTTAATACGGTTTAATAATTTGAATTAATAGAAACTTTTAAGCATCTACTGTTGTGAATATATATAAACACGCATACATATTTTTAAAATTAAATATAAAATTAATATTTTATAACTACAATACTTTTAAAATTATGTGAGCTCCCACATATTATAGGGTTACGTTGAATGAGTGATAAAAAGGGTAATTATGATTAATAGATGTTCTTCTTATTAAAAAGAGTTTTAATCGTTTAAATATGAGATTTTGAGTTTAAATTTACATGAATGCAAGAAAAAAAATTAACTTTTGAGACCAACCTACAAGGGCTGGAGTTTGAATCTATGTTAATTAGGCTCGATAATACTAGAATATGACCCACCACATAGCCATTTAAAAAAGGTATAATTATAAGCATAGAGATATAGACGCTGTACAAAGTCGCATTATTTATAGCACACTCTCAAGTGGAATGAATTGCTTCAAAATCTAAACTAATTTTTGTGAACTTTTGGGACCAACCTACAAGTTAGTAAAATTATATTGGATGTCCTATGTACATTCTTATATCTCACTGCTTCCTCTGAGCTTGAAAAGGGGTTATCTAATTCATTGTGTTTCAAAGCCTCAGCTTCATTTACAGCCTGTAAAAGAGGAATTTCAAAGCATTAAGGAAAAACCCATAAAAATGGCCCCAAGGTTTTCAGAATAAAATAACAGTCAAAAAATTGCTTTCAGTATCAAAGTTTCTAACTTTAAGCTTAACCCATCATAGCAATGTACGTCAGTATCTCTTATACCATGCACGTAATCTGCAATGACACCAACGATGATAATAAACTTTTGGAAGACAAAAAGCTCAAGAACAAATTGAAAACATGAATAAAAAGAGTAGCTCAATACACAAGGCTCTTATCGGGAAATTGGGGAAATAACAAAAGGGGGATAATAGAGAATTTGATAACAACCTGCATATGCTTGATCCTTGAATATCAGAAGACTGCGAGGCATCAACAAGACAGAAAATGGGTGGTGACCATCAAGCCATTGACTTTTCTCAGTCTTTATAGTTCCATCATCACTATTAGCATCATCAACATCATGTGAATCTAGGTTCAATCTGGAATGGGGAGTGAAGTCCATCATGACAGAAGGAGATCCAAGGGGAAGAATTGCTACAACAGGAAAATAGGCAGGCCCATCCTGGTGTGGCTGTGGAAAAGCAACAATGTTAAAGACAAACAAGTTAAGGGATCATAGAACAAATAATGCTGCTTAGTGGTGAAATCCGCACAAATCCAGCATTCGGTTCGCCTTTTCTCTTTATATCGAAGGAAAGAGTTATGTTCTAGCAACAATCATGACAATGCAGATCAGAGCTTCTTGTTGATACTAGAAAACAAAGGGAAAAAATGCAAAACCCTCGTTCAATTTTGGATCATTAGCAAACATCCCCCTTAACTTTCTAAACTAGAAAATATCCGCCAATTATTGGTTTGCAACTTGAGCCTCATGCTTATGAGGTTCCTTTCCACGCCTAAGAATTTTTGCTTCTTTCAACTCACTGGAGAATATTGGACTGAAAGGCTCTTGTATGCAATTTGAGTGATTTGAGGTGCATAATTTCATTAAATTTTTTTCAAGATTATTTTGTCAGGTTTCCTGTTTGAGAATATCAGGATTCAAAACGAGGCATGTTTTTCTGCACAAACCTTGTTTCAATATTTTAAACGCTAATATTTAGTTGCAGACTAATGAGAAAGTGTTACATGGCAAATGAAAGAATCTACAGCAGCATCTATGTTAAACTGAAAATAGCTTAAAGGGGATAAACTGATAACAACCCAGAAAACTGTAGATAAAAGGACCCAATCAGATTAGAGGCAAAAGATGGGAAACTGTTAGACAAATGAGTGCAAGAATCTTCAAAATGAAAATTGAGGTTAAAAAATCATCGATGAAACTTTTAATGCAAACTTGCAACGTATAATTCAATGCTGAAATACAAACGAATGGCTAAAAGAAGGGGTTGAGGCTCAGCACAAACCATTATGCATTGGTTAGGTAGATATTCATTGATGAGAAAATGATTGATGGCTGATGGGAATAATCCTGATTGTTCATATATTTTTTGGGTGAGGTTTGTTAACCATGGAGGCACTGCAAGAGAGAGAGAGAGAGAGACAGAACTTGTGATATTAGAAGGCAAGAATCATTATCATATAGCATGCATATTGCCTGTTCAGATTAAAAAAAGCATTGTTTTTCTGACTTACAAGCTTGAGGTAGAAGCACCTTCTCATGCACCACACCACCTGCCAACGAAGATAGGTCAGAAAAACAAATTGACATCAATAAGAATGGAAGTACTAAGCCTCAGTCTATGCCAACCTTGAATAAATTTAAGAATTCAATCGTTCCTGAGTTTTCAAAAGTAATTCCACTTAGGAACAACCTATACCTGATGAGTTCCAATAAAATTTCAATCCCTTGAGTCCATAAACTGGAATATTTAAATGGTACTCCCTCCTGTCTTTAATATAAGAGTTAGACAACTAAATTGAATAGATTAAAAAAATTAATTATATTAGTTATTGTAAAAAATATTATTTAATTTTTCTAAAATGTCATCTATCATCATAACTATATTTAGATGAAACTCTTAATTTGTAAAATCGATAGAGATATTTTAAGAAAAGATTATTAATTTGAGGATAAAATTAATTAAAATTTTATATTTATAACTAAATATAATCTCTTAGCTAGTTTTCATATTAAGTAGTAGAGGGAGTAATAGGCCTAAGTTATACTTATTTGAGACATTTTAGGGTTTGGGTCCAGGACAAAGGTGTGATTTTGCCAAACAATCCCTTACCTGTGTTTGTATACGTACCTGGTAATTTAATTGTCTCATGTTATGTTTGGCAGTTATTTGTTTGATTTTTGGACTATGCCATTGATAAATATGGGAAAAGTCATCTAGTAACGAGAATGGGTCAAACTTGTCATTTATTAGAGTCACGGCGTATTGTTTAATTAAAAAAAAAATTAGATAGTAAAACTATTAAACTTAACGACAACTTTAAAGGTAAGGAGATTGATAGTTAAAATATAAAATTTTAAAGTCTTACTTTTAAATTTTTATATTTCGGGTTTAAGGAAATTTTTTGAATTTTAACCTTTTAAGTATTACTGCTTTGTGTTATTTAATAATATAAGAACTAACTAATTTTTTTAAATATATTAAATTATTAAATTAATTAATTAATTATAATTAATATAAGATTTAGTTGATTAATTTATATAGATTAAAAGTTATATAATATAAGTTTATTTTGATAGGTTGAATTTTCTTATAATTAATAGTTATATTTAGAATTTAGTTTTATTAATCTACTTAAAAATTTAATTAATTTAAATATAAAAAATAATATTACTAATATAAAAATATTAAAAAGCTAAAATCACCTTATCTATTAAAAAACTCATATTAAAAGTTAAAAAATTAATATTAATCATTTATGAAATTGTTTCTGTTTTTTACATTTTTATAGTAATATTAACATAAGAAAAACTTTCAATACCCTCAATTCCTATTTAAAAACTTTTAAAGTGAAATTATACTTTTTTTTTTCAAGAACACTTATTCTCTAATTGTAAGAAATAATTATGTTCAGGTTAGTATCAGAATATTAAATGATAAAAATTCTTTTAGTAAGAATTTAAAAAATAAAATAATATCTATATTCTTTAATTTAAAAGCTAACTAATTTTTAAATTGATTAAAAAAATTAAATAATTTAATTAATTATAATTAATATAAGAGTTATTTGACTAATTTAAATAAATTAAAAAATATATTATATAAATTTATTAAATTTAATCATAATTTATTTATTTATTTAATCTTTGAAAAAAAGTTAACTTTTATGCGATCAACAATAGTAATAACGTTCATTTGGTAAGGAGTCAAAAAATAAAATAAAATAAAAAATAGTTATTGTCCATCTGAGCCGGGCCCTGTATTTACAGGGCCGATGAACTATGGGCCAAGACTGGGCCGTTTGTAGCAGATAACACATTGATGGAACTCAAGCTATAATTGCCAAAATGAGAAATAACACGTCATAAATAAAGAGTTTTTATTTTGATTCTCACTATTATTATAAAAAAAATCAATACCCGATCTTATAAATTTTGTGATAAATATTATCTAAATATTAAAATTATATCTTAATTTTAGTAAAGAATTAATATCAAACTTACATAAATTTTTAATTACTAGAACGCAAATTTGTGATGATGAGTGATACAGAAACACATATAAATTAAATATAATGGCACATTTTGTTTTCTTCTGTAATTTTTGCATTAATATAATTTAATGATGAAAGGGACTGTGATGTAAAAAATAAAAAATAAAATCCTACGTTAACAAAATGTGCATATCATATGTATGATTTTCCGTTCATTAATTCCAAACGGAACAAAACAAAACATGGATTATCATCTATATATATATATATATATCAACTTTATTTGATCAGTAATTATAATGAAATGCCTCTTTTGTTCAGTAATTACAAATAAGGAGTTTTAATTAGAGGGAATGACAATAATTGCCTGCATATGAGAATTAATAACCCTAAAATTTAATGACAACAGAGAAAAAATATAATAATAAATTACACAATAAAAAATAATAATATATTTATACTATTCATTTATAATTAAATTTTTTTATAAAAGTTAAGTCTCTTCATTAAAATTTTAAAGTCATTCCCCTTTTAATTAACAGCTACCAAAACATTACCATATAAGCCGCACTTCTATCATTGTCAAAAGAAAAATTATACATCTCTTGCCCTTTGTTCATTTGTATCGTGATTATAAGTTTACTTTTTAGCGTCAATTTTATAACCGTTATTAAATATAATTTTTTATTATAGTTTTAAAAAAATTGGTGTAATTGTTTGAATTTTTTCCCTTAATTTACACTCACTAACAGTCATTTTGATTATACTCATTAAAAATATCATATTATATATGAAAAAAAAAATTTAAAGATTTAATGAATAAATATCTATACGCTTCTTTCAATAAAACTCTTTAATCTCCTCCTACCATCTACTGTTACAGTCAACATCACTAAACAATTGATTGTCTAACAAAAAAATAAAAATATAGAGAAAAAATTAAAAAATTTGGTAAAAAGAAAGGAATAAATAAAATAAATAAATAATAACTTATGATTTTTATAATAGAAACGACATATAATACTATTAATGACTGAGGTGAATACTAAAATTAGGAGGAAAATATTAAAAAATAATCTATTTTAAAATCTATAGTGGTATGAAAAAGAAATAAGACCACAGATAATCGTAAAATAAAACTAAAATTAAAATTAGATTTATAATTTTTAAAATTTTATAAAAAAATTTACGACAATATTTTAAAAAACAGCCATAAAAAGTTGTACCTAACGGTAATTTTTATAAAATCTACTGTTAAAAATTTTTAAAATTAAAATTATTTATAAAAATATTAAAAAAATAACAGTAATTTTTTTATAACTACTATAAAGTAATGTTATGATAAATATTTTTTTAATAATAAAGATTGATTATAAATTTTAAGTCAGTTTGCAAAACTAAAGACATACATGAAAAATCTGTTTTATAAAGAGAAATTAGAGTAGATTTTTTGTTTGTTGCAAATGGTTTTTTTTATTTTAGGGTTCTAGTCTCGGGAAGAAGATAAGCTAGATAAGAATGCCACGTATCCAATAAAGGGACAAATTATATACAAGGTTAGATTTCTTATCCCTTCTTCCTCCTTCCGCGTATTGTTTCTAATTGAGTAGCATGTGAATGAGCGATCCATATTTGATTTAAAGTCAACATCAAGAGCTTCTTTTGCCATGTCCCCCGCAAGTAGGAACACTAGTAACTTCCCGCATGCCGGAATAAAGGAAACTTTAAGTATCGTTAATCTTATTTTCAAATTTAATATTTTTTTAATTTAATCTTTATTTAATATATATATTATATTCTATAACATGGTCTATACAATATTAATAAACTATGAATCGCACTAATAATCATCATATCAATACGTCGATTCATGGAAAATTTCTTTGTGAAGGAGCGTGATTTCAACCTTGGATTCCTTCTCATAAAAGCCATAATTATACTAATTATCTTTAGACATCGACCCCTCTGTCCTGGTCTCATTTAATATTTTTAACTATTTCGTTCACTGTTTATTATAAATTATTTCTAATTAATTTATATATATTTAAAAATAATAATTATTTAATTTTTATAATTTTATTGAATTTATAACTTAGTATAACTTGTTAGGCTTTAATTCTTATAATTTTAAAAGGATTATAACTTAATCCTTATTGAGGCCAAATTAGATGAAGATAAATCAAGGGGTTCCATACTGTCATTTTCTTCTTCTTCTTCTTCTTCTTTTTCCCCGTGACGCCTTCTTCTCCACCATCTCCCACAGTGGACGCACCTGAATCTTCACCGACGATGTCACCACCGCCATCAGCGTCCGGTGGATTCAACCTGCATAATTTCCCCAAGGCAACTTCCTCGCATTGACCCCCTCAATATAAACATGGGATTAACCTGTAATCTGATATATCCTCGTGGTCGTGGGATTCTCTTCCCACTATACTAGCTTAGAGATGATATGATAATTTCAAGAGCCTAATTATAAATCTAGAGCGGACCACTGCATGTAGGAAAAATTCTCAAGTTCCACAAGGCTAATTTTTTTCCAAAGGGACAACTTTATTACAGGCTTTTCCATCCAATCCTTTCATTTTCACCGTCAAGTATACTGACCTACATCCATTATCCGTACATGACATGTTATTATGGAGTTAACTAGCTTGAAGTCCGAATCAAGATGGTGAATCAAAGGAATCGACAAAGGAAGCTCAAATCCACCATTGCCATGGCACACGAGTACAGAAACAGGGGCGTCCTTTGGATGAGATGGTGGACTTGGTGGCGATGAGGGTGAGGGTGACGATTCAGGTCGGGAAGGAGGTGGTGAGCTTCCGGCACTTGGTGACAGTGATAGCGTTGCCGAAGAAGGCAGGCCAAAAAAGATGAAAATGACCGTATGAAACCCACTTAATTTATCTTCATGTATAAAAATCTCAAACTAAAATTTTAAAATCACTTCTAACTTAAATTTTAATTTAATTTTTTTTAAAATAAATATTATATTTATATTAAAAGATTTTTAAATTAAATTATAATTTAAAATTATAGTTTTAGGGTCTATTTGGATTAACTTTTAAAAAATATATTCTGAGAAGAATAGATTTTAGGAAGAATATATTTTAAAAATAGAGATATTTAAATTATTAATAGTAGAATCACTTTTCATATTAGTAAATTATAAAAAAAGGGTATGATTTGCTTAAAATTAGGAGAGATGGGAGATGATAGAGATGAGAGATGAGAGAGGAGTGGGGAGTGGGGAGTGAGGGTAGAGAAGAGAGATGAGAGAGGAGAGAGTGTAAGAAAAAATATGGGTAAGATAATAATTAGATAGTCCATAAACTCTTTTATTATTCCAAAAACTAATTTCAATAGCTTATTCAACCATAGTTTTAGTCAAAATCACTTCTAGATAAATATGACTATTTGTTTAAAATTTCTCCAAACCAAGATTTTGCCTAAAAAGGCTTTTCAAACCATACACCCAAACACACACTTAGATAATCTATTAAAAATAACTTCTAAAACAATAAAAGAGTTTATAAATTATCCAATTACTATTTTACCTTTATGTCTTCTGACACTCTCTCTCCTCCTTCCCTATCTCTCTTCTCTCTTATGCAATTCATTTTCACTGTCGTCGAGGCTAGATCTCGTCATTGTCTCTCGTTTTCTTCCTCTGTCGTCAGGTCACTGGGTCTTTGGTTTTCACTGATCTTTGTCTTCTTCCTTCGTTGCTTGCGAATATTGATCTTCTTCTTCTGTCACCTCTATTTTATCCTATGTCGTTGGCAGTAGAGAACATATGAGAGGGATAAAAAAATAAATATAATTATATTTTTTTTATAAACCCTTCTCAAAAGGAATTTTAAATTAAACTATAATTTAATGTCTATTTAGATTAGTTTTTGAAAAATAGATTTTGAGAAGAATATATTTTAGAGAATAGATTTTGGGAAGAATATATTTTAAAAATAGACATGTTTAGATTATTAGTAGTATAATCACTTTTTATATTAGTAAATTACCAAAAATGATATGATTTGATTAAAAGTAGGAGAAAGGAAAAATGGTAGAGCGGAGAGATAGTAGAGATGAGAGATGAGAGAGGGTATAAGAAAACGTAAGGGTAAAATAGTAATTAGATAGTCCATAATCTCTTTTACTGTTTTAAGAACCAGTTTCAGTAGCTTATTCAAAACTATAGTTTTGGCCAAAATTATTTCTGAACAAATATGACTGTTTGTTTAAAATTTCTCCAAACTAAGGTTTTACCCAAAAGGGCTTTTTAAACCATACACCTAAACACACACTTAGATAATCTATTAAGAATAGCTTATAGAACAATAAAAGAGTTTATAGATTATCTAATTACTATTTTACTTTTACATCTTTTGAGACTCTCTCTCCTCCCTCCCACTCTCTCTTCTCTCTTATGCGATTCATTTTCACCGTCGTCGAGGCTAGACCTCGTCATTGTCTCTCATTTTCTTCCTCTGTCATCAAGTCACTGGGTCTTTGGTTTTCACTGATCTCCGTCTTCTTCCTCCATCGCTTGCGAACATTAATCTTCTTTCTTTGTCACTTTCTTCTTCCGTCATCGCTAGTTTATCCTAAGTGGTAGAGAACATATGAGAGAGATAAAAAAATAAATATAATTATATTTTTTTATAAACCTTTCTCAAAAAACTCTTTTTCAAAAGCTTCCTAAATTTTTTTTATAAGTCATTTTCTAAAAATATATCTAAATAAGCCTATAATTAGGACCCAGTGAGAATTGAGTTACAAATTGTTAAAGTTAAAAGTATAAAGATTAAGTCATAATGAATCAAACTATAAATATTGAGTTATAAAATCAATAAAACTATAATGATCATTATATTATTTTTTATTCTCTCCCATTACTTTTATTAAATATAAATCTATATTGAAAAAATTAATTAATGTTACAAATTCAATAAAACTATAAGAATTATTATATTAATTTTTACTGTCTTCAACTATCTTTATTAAATATGAGCATAAATAAAAAAATTTTAATACTCCTTGAAACTAACAAGTGTTTTACCAAAATGACAAATAACACTTGTTAGTTAATATTTTACAATATTTTTAATATTAATTTTAAGAGTTAATCAATTTTTTTAAAATATATTTAATAAATTAAAATTTAATAATATAATTTATAAATAAAAATAAAATATTATCTCTCTACTTTATATACGTAAAATAAGAGAAATATAAATTTTATTTACTCATATATTTTGATCAGCTAGATAAGAATGCCACGTATCCAATAAAAGGACAAATTATATATAAGGTTAGATTTCTTATCCCTTCTTCCTCCTTCCGCGTATTGTTTCCAATTGAAGTAGCATGTGAATGAGCGATCCGTATTTGATTTAAAGTCAACATCAAGAGCTTCTTTTGCCATGTCCCCTGCAAGTAGGAACACTAGTAACTTCCCGCGTGCCGGAATAAAGGAAACTTTAAATATCGTTAATCTTATTTTAAAATTTAATAATTTGTTAATTTAATTTTTATTTAATATATATATTATATTATATAAGAACATGGTCTATACAATATTAATAAACTATGAAACGCACTAATAATCATCATATCAATACGTCGAGTCATGGAAAATTTCTTTGTGAAGGAGCGTGATATCAACCTTGGATTCCTCCTCATAAAAGCCATAATTATACTAATTATCTTGAGACATCATATTTAATGACATTAATGCATCTGTCACGGTCCTCATTTAATACTTTTAGCTATTACTTTCACTCTTTATTATAAATTACTTTTAATTAATTTATATATGTTTTTTTTAAAAAAAATTATTTAATGTTTATAATTTTATTGAGTTTATAATTTAATTCCATTCGTTATAACTTAATTTTTATAATTTTAAAAGATTTATAACTCAATTCTTATTTAAACAAAATTAGATAAAGATAAATCAAGTGGGTTCCATATTATCACTTTCTTCTCCGTAAAAGGGCAATAACAGAGGATTTTTTTTAAAAAAAATCTGTAATTAATAACAAATTTTACAATAAATAAAAAATATATAAATAAATAATAATAAATTCTGGTGTAATAACAATAACAGATCCATAATTATTTACTTATTTTAGATATTTTTAGAGATTAGATTAATCTATCTAGTACATAAGAGAGAGAAAATTTGGCGGGTCCCACCTCTTATTTTCTATTCTATTTTTATTTCCTATCGCTCTTGTTCCCTCACTCACACAAGTAAAAACTCTTACCATCCAAGCTCGTCCACGTATCTCTCTCGTTTTTCTGTTTTCTTTTTCTTTCTTTCGTTGTGGCAAACACTATGTAGGCTATGGACAAAACAAAAAAAAGGAAAGGCGATACGATATATAGGCTATACGGATTTTAGTGCATTCACCGCAACAAAATTCACAAGTATGAAAAGAATAGTGAGCATTTTTTGTTTTTGTTTTTTAAGCAATCTTCTCAGATTCATGGAACTGGATCATCTAAAACCAGAAAATCACAGCAAAAATCATTTAGAAATGGTTTAGAATCATTCATAATTTCAGAGATCGCTAGAGAGCGTTTCGTTTAGATGTGCAGTCAATATTCCCTTTGAAGTTCGTCACCTTTCAAGGAAAATAAAATTTTCTGTTAGGCGACCTTAGAAAATGGATTTCAAGCTTTTCTTAGAAAACTGTTTCTTGGAAAAATGCATTATTTTCCTTCCTTTCTTTCACAATGTTCTTCATGGAACCCAATGATCCTAACCACCCTGACAAAACCATAGTACAATAATTTTTCTTCAAAAGAATCATATAGTGATTCAAACGTACTGAAAAAGAGAAACCAATGCTACAGAGTCCAAACGCAATAATTTATTCTCAGACAAAACCAGCTGGAGAAATAAAACGCAAGAAATAACAGAGCCAATAGCTATTGGTTTTAATGTGTATTTAGATAAAATTTTAAAAAAATATTTATGAAAAAATGTTTTTTTAATAATTTTTAGAAAAGAACTTTTAAAAAAGAATTTATGAAAAAAAATAGTTTTAGATAAATTATTATTTAAATAATTATTATTAAAAAATTTTGAGAATTAAAAAATTATTAAAAAAGATATAATTTTATTAAAAATATGAGAGATGAGAGAGAGTGAAAAAGAGATAGGAGAGAGGGTGGAGGAGATAAGAGGGAAGAGAGATAGTATAAAATATAGAAGAAAGAAGGGAGATAAGATATAGTTAAAAAGGTAGAAGAGAAAATAAATATGAGAAATAGTGAAAAAGATAGAGGAGAGAGAATATAATAAAAAATAAAAATAAAATAATAATTAAGTAGTCAATAAGTTCTTTTATTGTTATAAAAGTTACTCTGACCAGTTTATATAAAATTATTATTTTAAATTATAATTTAATCTAAAAATATTTTTAAATAAATATAATTATTTATTTTAAAAAAATTTCACCGTTGGAGAAAATTTAAACACAAAGTCGTAATAATGCAGAAAACAATTTTAAATGGAGGTAAGGCAAATATTTTTTTTAAAACTATTTTTTTATAAGTTATTATGTAAATTTTTAAAAAAATTGTTTAAATTTTTTTTATAATATTTTTTAAAAATCTATCTAAATAGATTCAAAATGGTTATTTTAAGATAGACTGAATAATATTTAAATATAATTTAATTAGATAATCACAATAATAATAAAAAAAAGAGTTAAAGTGTAAATCTACCATAAACTTTTTGCAAATGTGCGCTTAGACGATAAGTTTTTTTTTTTTTTTGGATTTAAGAGGGTACATAAATATTCGAAAATGGTCCAAAGTAAAAAATGAACGGCTGTTAGCGTGGGTTAATTTTTGAGCAAGGCCCACATGTTATCCATCGTATAAAAGTAACCAATTAAGTCATAAAACATAAAAGTGGTAGTCTTTTATCTCCATTATCATATCCATTGGAAGGACCGCCCTCTTTGTCTCCATATGGGGAAGGTGGCATCTCATATATCTGTCGAGTTTCATGTCACTAAAAAAATAAAATTATATTTTTATTATCTTTAATATTATTTTATTTTATATATAAAATATATTTTTTATTTTTTAAATTAGTATTACTATTATTATACTCTCTTCGTAATAATTAAATAAAAATAAAAATATTTAAATATTTTAAAAAATTATATTATATTAAATAATTTAATTATTTTTTAATTTAATAAATTAATTAAATATATTATATATTAATGCGTTGATGAGTAATTCATTTTATATTCATCAACACAAATAATGAACCATCGGATTTCCTTCTGTAATTTTTGTATTAATATGATTTAATAGTGAAAGGGACTGCGATGTGACGAAACGTGCATCTCATATGTGTCATTTTCAGTTCACTAATTAATTACTAGAATTCGACATGTGTAGTGTTTCTACAGTGTTCATCTTATTTATCATATTTATTCAAATGGCACAAAATAAAACGTGGATTATCATATTTATTCATATTGGAACCCCATACATGTGTGTGTATATATATATATATATATGCATGTATAAACTCTAAACTTAAATTTTAAAAAGATTCCTGACATCAATTTTAGTTTAAAAAAAATTTAAAATAAATAATTATATTTATTTAAAAAAAATTTTAGATCAAATTATAGTTTAAAACTATAATTTTAGATAAGTTTATCAGAATATCTTTTAGAACAGTAAAAAAGCTTATAGACTACTCAATTACTATTTTACCCTTATTTTTTCTTACACTCTCTCTCTTCTCTCCTCTATATATTCCACTATCTCTCATCTTTCATGTCTCTTCTATCTTTTTAACTATATATCTTATCTCCTCTCTCTTATATTTTTTTCACTATCTCTTATCTCTTCTCCACCCTCTCTCCTCTCTCATACTTTTAATAAAATTATATTATTTTTAATAATTTTCTAATTATAAAAGTACTTTTTATAATAATTATCTAAACATTCATTTATTTATAATTATTTTTTTTATAAACTCTTTTTTTAAAATTTTTTCAAAAGTTATCAAAAAAAACCTTTTTTTTATAAAATATTTTTTAAAATTATATCCAGACACATAATATAATAATAATATGACTCTTTTTTCCATAATTACAAATAAGGAGTTTAATTAACAGCCAACAATGCAGTATCACATAAGCCACACTTCTATCATTAGCTCAATAAAATTACATTTCTAGCTCATTGATAATTGAAAATTTGCAGCGCACTTGAATTTGCAGGATTAAACAAGAAATTGGGGAAATAATAACGTAAGATTTTAGATTTCATTTATTAAATTATTGCATCGTATAACTTCATGGGGAATGAAAAATAATATAATGTAACCATATATTGCCTATAACATGTTTATTCTCCTTATAATTTATTGATAAATTGCAGATGCCTTTCACAAGAAAAAGTAGTCCTGGAACGAGTAATTTTCCTTCCCATGCCATTGAGATATTGAGTTATGTAGTACATAGCCTTATTTCGGATTTGAATTTATATCTATAAATATATTATATAAATTTTTTAGAAAATATATTATTCAAAAAATTATAACATGATATCAGTTTATAATCTACTTGATCCACCACTAGACTAATACTGTTGGGTATATAATCCTTTAAAAATTTTAGAATTTATATTTTCACTTTTAACACATATATCTTCTTTAAGAGTTAAACTCAAAACCTATAAAGATTTAGTGAGATTTTATATCACTAAATCATCTCTTTATTAGTATATTTATTTTAATTAATATTCATTTTAATTGGTAAAATAAAAAATTATTATGAACAGAAATTAGAGTAACTTTTTAGCTTATAGTTAATAATCTTATAGTTTAATAGTATAAAAAAAATTTTAGAATTTGTATTGTCACTTCCAACGCATGTGTTTTCTTTAAGAGTTTAACTCAAAACTTATAAAAATTTAGTGAAATTTTATATTACTAAATTAATTTTATATTAATATGTTTATTTTAATTAATATTCATTTCAATTAGCAAAATAAAAAAATTATTATGAAGAGAAATTAGAGTAACTTTTTAGTTTATAACTAATAATTTTATCGTCTAATGGTATAAAAAAAAATTATAAGTGAAAAATCGGTTCAATCCTTCCCTCGTGTGGTTATTACCTATCCCGTTAAATAAATAAAAAGGGTAGCTTTATGTAAAAATCAATAATAATTCACATGACAAACATCGAACTCGAGTTTCACCTCACTCCCTTGTTACCCCTATAAATACATGCTCAAAATTCTCATTTACTCACACCCAGAACAAAACCCAACTCTTCTCTTCCATAGAAACAATGAAGCCTATCGCACTCCTCTCGTTCCTCTTCGTCCTTCTCTTCGCCTTCACCACCGCTGTCTCGGCGGAGGTGGTGCTGGACTCCAACGGCGCTAAGCTGAGAAACAGTGGCCACTACTTCTTTTCACCAGCTACTCCGATTGGAGGTGGAGCAATTATATCTGCTGCCATTAGGCGTGGAGATTCAAATCTCTGTTCACTCGCCGTGGTTGCAGCTCGTTACACTAATGGCTTGGCTGTAACCGTATCATCCCCTTACAAAACAGAGTTCATCTCGACGACATTTCCTTTGCAATTATCGTTCGCGTATTTACCGCCAACCATTTGCACCAATTCACCGAACTGGGTCGTCGTAAAGTCGGATGCTCTTGGAAAGACTGTGATGGTTGGTACTAAAGAAGAATTTGGTGATGATTTTGTTGATGGTTCGTTCAAAATCAATTTATATGATTCACAAAAGCATCACTATAAGCTCGTGTTCTGTGAGAAAGGAAACAATCAGTGTGAAGACATCGGAGTCAAACTCGATGGCGAAAAACGACAGCGTTTGGTTGTCACTGATAGACAACCACTGGTTTTCAAGTTTGACAGGGCTGATGAAAGCTTCACTGATCTGTCTATGGTGGTCTGAATAATACTAATAATAATAATAAAATAAGAGTGATGATGATGTAATTAATAATGTGAGTGAGACGTAATAGTTGTGGCCCTTTGTACTTGGTAGACCACTACTTTCGGGTAGTTGTTTCTGATAAATAAATATATTACATTGTCATCAGTTTAATTTCTTGAGATGTTTACATTTTTCAGTTTGTCTACAAATAACTCTCTTTTGCACGTTATATCCCCTCATTTCAATCAGAGCCGTTCATCAAATTAAATTTTGATTTGGTTATCCAGTTATTAGTTCGAGAAAATTACTATGTAGCTCCCTATAATTCTAGTTTTTTTCTTTCTTTTTTATTAGGTACTTGTAATTTTCTCAATTATAGATAATGGTCCCTGTGTTCATAATTACTTTGTAAGAGAAATGATGTTAGTAGATAATAATCTGACTTTCACCCATTATACATCTAAATTAATTTTGCTACATAGATTTAAATAAAATCAATACCAACCAAATTATACTCCTCCAGTCATTAATATATGACATGTTTAATTAATTTGATTAGATTAAGAAAGTTAGTTAAATTAGTTAATTAGTATATTTTCTCTAAAATGTCCTAATTATATTTCTTAACTAACACTCTCTCTTACTTGATTATTGTTAAGGAAGTATCAATAGGAATAATTTAAAAAAAATTAATAAATATAAAAAATATATCTTATATTTAATACCAAGATCAACTCCCTGATTCCTACTCTAATTCCGGTTAGTTTTTTTTATAAGTTGGCATGTGATTGTTCGCACTAAAAATGTAAGAAATTTTCAGGGAATGTATTTTTTAGTTCTCAAAATCACGTTTTATATGGAATTAAAAAATATTCGCATTTTACAATTTCCAATAGTAAAATTAAATCCCATAACAAGTATGATATTTTAATAATTGAAATAATATATATTTGGTTACTATTACAACTAAGGTTTTACTAGGCATTATTTTAATAATTTCCCAATCTAAGTGCATGCAGGGATGAGAATCAATTGCATTAATGATAATAGATTTCCAAAAATCCACAGAAATTAATTTAATTTCTATAAATTAAGCTCTCCAGATTCTTCATTCACACTCATTCATTCACAATATTCAGTTCTTAAAACTCTTCAGAGCAAGATGGCAAAGGCTTCCACCATTAATTTTGCTTTCTTTGTTCCTTCTCGTAACATCAGGTAACTCATTATTGATTTATTTATTACACCTTTTCCATCTTTCATTTGGTAATTAACATGAATGTGTGTCTGTGTGTATAGACACAAACACTCCCACTAGTCCTAAATATATAGGACAGTTCTAATCAATTCACACTTTAAAAAATTTAGTTTCTTTTTCAACCTTTTTGAAAAAATGTTAGTTGTTTTTAGTCTTACCCTTATCAGCTACGTTAAAGGCAGGTTTTCTAAACATATTTGGCAAGGTTATGGATAGAAAAAATTTGTTAACACTACAAAATAACTTACATTTTGAACCGTGTGTATGTTTGTGTGTTTTGTTTTTGTATGGCTTGGAAATTAAGTGATAAATGAAATTAATTAATGAAATTGCAGGGTGGTGTTCAAGAGCAGTAAAAGAAGAAGTAGGAGGAGGAGGCACAACAATAGATACATTTTGTAGGGTTGACCAAGACTGTGTTCCTTTTTGTAGTGCTATTCTTAAGGGCTGTCCTACTTGTGTCAGTGGCTTATGTATTTGCGAATGTAATCACCAATCCCTAATAGGTTCCCTCACAACAACCCTTAATTAGGGTTTCTTAATCTTGCTCATGGTTGTTGTATTGTTCTCTGTTTGTTGAGTGCTGGTTCCTAATTAAGACTTCTCATATATGCTGTTTTCATCATATTCATAATACTCAATTTTTAATATATATATATATATATATATATATATATATGTTGTCGGCGCCTCTGTTATCAATTTTCTTATATACTACCTTCATTCTTATTTATAAGATTCTCTTAACTTAATTGTATTGTTAAAAAATAATTAAAATTAGTTAAAAGTAACAAATATATAAAAATATTTTTATTTTTCTAAATATATCCTAATTTATAGTAGTTAAATGAGGCAGTAATAATAATAAGTAAAATAATAAAAGAGAATGTATATGAGAAACCTGATGTGAGATAATGGAGATATTTATTAAGAGTGGAATAGTAAAAAAAAAAACAGAAGCATTTACTGTTCTCATTTCAATTAGAGCCGTTCATCAAATCAAATTTTGATGATTTTCCACTTATTAGTTACTTCCTCTATTCTTTTTTATAAGATACAATTAAACCAATCGTATTGCTTGAAAATGTAACTAAAATTAGTTGTAATTAATATGTAAAAAATAAATTTTATTTTCTAAAAAAACCCTCATTTATGGAAAAGATGGGTGTGAGAGATAATGAGTGAAAAATAGATGAGCATGAGAAAATAGGTGGGGGAAAATATGAGAGAGACATATAATTAATATGATCAAGGATAAAAATAAAAAATGTATTAAATGTGTTTAATAAAATGTTAAATATGAAATATTAATTTTTTTTCTATCTAACGGTTGAGATGGGATTATGAGAAGAAAAGGAAAAGTGATAAAAAAGGAGAGAACCCAAGACGCAAATACAACTAAGGATTTACTAGGCAATATATAATCAATTCCCAATAAATGTGCATGCATGTATGAGAATTAATTGTATTAATGATAATATATTTCAAAAATACACAATAATTAATTGAAATTTAATGTCATCAATTCAAATATTCAAAAAACGTCCAAACATGGTCCTATAAATTAAGCCCTCCTGTCCTGCTGATATTCTTCATCCATACTCATTCATTCACAAAATACAATTCTTCAACTCTTGAGTGAAAAATGGCAAAGGCTTCAACCATTAATTTCTCTTTCTTTGTTCTCTTGCTTCTCGTAACATCAGGTAACTCCCTCTTAATTTATCTATTAGACTTCTATTTATCTTTCATTTGGTTAATATACATGAATATAAATTAATGAATCTTTGGAAAATTTAGTTTCTTCTTCAACCTTTTTTAAAAATGTCATTGATTTCCAATTTTACCCTTATAAACTATATTAACGGCAGAGTTTCTAAACCGCAATGACAAGGGTGTAGTTGGAAAAAAAATTAGTTAACACTACAATTTAACTTACATTTTGAACCAAATATTATTTCTAGAAGTTGCCCAATATTTAATATTAAAGAGAGAGTATGTTAGTATAGCAACAAATATATATATATAATAAAATATATGTGTGTGATAAATGAAATGAATAATTAAATTGCAGGTTGGTGTTCAAGGGCGGCAAAAGAAGTAGGAGGAGGAGGTGCAACAACAGATACATTCTGTAGTGATGACCCACAGTGTAATCCATGGTGTAGTGCTATAGGTAGAGGCTGTCCCATTTGTGCCAGTGGTTTATGTGTTTGTAAATGTAATCTCCCTCCCCCAAACCCTAATTAATTTCCCTCACAACTGTCCTATCTGTTTTGTTCTCTTTTTCATGACTGGCGGTTCCTAATTAGTTGAGACTTCTAATATAATTGATGCTATTTTCATCATATTAATAATACTGAATTTTAATATATCCGTTGCCTCTGTAATCAATCTTCCTCTCTCTCTCTCTCTATATATATATATATATATATATTTGATAGCCTTTTTAACTATCCGTCTCTAACATTTTTCCATGTTCTATTACAAATTATATAAATAATCGATTAATTTAAATTGGATTTTTTTTACTATTATAATATCTCTATATAAAAGTCTTTTTTTAATAAGTTTAAAACTCAGTTCTCACGCCTTATAATTTAATTATATATATTTTCTCGCTTCCTTAATTGCTATTCAGATTTCAGAAACACTTCTCATGACACTTTTTTTTGGGGTGGGGGTGTTGTCCTCTCAATTAGGGGTCGCTTGGTTCCATAAGTACTGAACTTTTCAGAAAGTAGTGTATCTTTGGGGACGATTGTAATTGAATTCTTCTTCTTCTTCTTGTTTTGTTTTACAATTTCCACGAAGTCTAACTGTTTTTAAATAATAATATTATTTTTTGAATGCTAAAGACATAAATATCCTTTTAATTAATTGACTTTTTTTTTCATATTTTTTTAAGATAAATTTAAAAATGTACAATAACTATTAGGAAGGGTAAAACTTATTTAGGTTCTACTAGCTAAGTTATTTCCTTAGTCGTGCGAGAAGTTTTCTAATGAACCAATTAAGATAAGTTTTATTAATTCTTACTAGAAATTAGTTTTAATTTTTCCTCTTTATTTACCGCCAACCAAACAGTTATCAGGTCGAGTTAGATTATATAGATCTCAGACTTCAATTTTTAAAAAATACATTTATATTGTAAAAAGTCTATATAGGATGTATACCACATTTAATTTTCACCCCATTATTTAATATATATTTTGAAAGAACCTCTATGCATCTCATCATAATTAAAAAGAGATAGTTAAATCATCAACTTTTGTCTAAAAATAAAATAAATTTATAATTTTACCCATATTCAAATAAATTTTTTTATATTTATATTTCATTCTCTCTTATAGTTAATAACTTTAAATAGGGGTATTAAATGATTTATAAAAAAGAATAACTATTTCTTCTAGAATGTGTTTTATTACAATAAGCACATCTAAAGCACATCTAACTATTTCTTTTAGAGTGTGTTTGGTTAACTCTAAGAAAAAATATTTTTGAATGTATCACCTATGATTTTAAAATGTGCAAGCCAAACAACCAAAAGTTTTAAAGACTGATTTTTGATGGAAAACCATAGTTTTTATGAAGCATATTTTTTACCTTTTTAAAAGTAATTCTCCACATTAATCACTTTTTATAATTTTTTAAAAAATTATTCTCTAAAACCTAATCCAACTATATTATTAGTGCATGTTTAGCTACAAAAAAAAAAGTAATTATAGAGATCAAAACCATATTTTTTATGGTGCCCAAACGTGTAAAAAAATTCTGAAAGCGCTTTTTGGCACAAAACCGTAGGTTTGGGAGGAAAACTATGGCTTTGACAAAAGTGAACTTTGCTTACTTTGGGAGCACAGTACAAGTATGGTGGGATGATAATTGATGTCATTTTTTTTTACCCAAAATACCCTCCACAAAACATATATTCTTTCCTCCTATTCAAATAACCAAATGACTTATATATATAATCTTATATTATATAAAGAATATAAACACATATTAGTTAATAATTAATTCAATAAATAAATTTGTCTTATATATATTATTTAATTATATAATCCTTTATTAAAAAACATATATTATAAAATTTATCTTGATATAATTATCATATTAGTTTATATACTCTTATCTCTCTTTTTATTGCTACCTCTCATTCAACTTTATCTCTTATTAAGTTATATTATATTCTTATTTTCTATATATATCTTAATTAATTTTTCTTCCCTTTTTAATTAGTTAAGTTAATCAAAATATATAAAATTAAATTTCTAATTATATATAGTAAAATAAAAAATATAAATATAATTTCTTAATTATTTATTATTAATTACTCTAACACCATATATATATGCATGCATATTACTTATTATTTTAGTATTAAATAGAAAATATAAATTTAAAATTATATAATATAATTATCATTTTATCTCAGGTAATTTACCTAAAAAAATCATTATGATAACAACCATTTAAATATTTATTTTTTAAAATTATTTTTTATATAAAATTTATCCTCCAAAATCACTTTATAATCAATTTTTTTTTGAAATCTATTAAACCAAATCAAACACACCCTTGGTTTTCCTCTCAAATTGGCTTTTGAGGGCAAGCAAGCGCTGAAAAATCGAAGGCGACAAATGCAATTCGCGTCTTCGTAGAGTCGAATAGGAGGAAAATTAAACCCACAAATACAACTAAGGTTTTACTAGGCAATCACCAATCAATGTGCATACCTGTACAAGAATTAATTGCATTAATGATAATAGATCTCAAAAATCCACAACAATTAATTGTAATTTAGTGTCATGAATTCAGATACTCAAAAACGTCCAAACATGGTCCTATAAATCAAGCCATCCTGCTGATATTCTTCATCCACACTAATTCATTCACAATATACAATTCTTCAAGCTCTTATTGGTGCAAAATGGCAAAGGCTTCATCCATTAATCTCTCTTTCTTTGGCTTCTTGCTTCTCGTAACATCAGGTTACTCAATAGTTTTAATTTATCTCTTACACTTTTTCTTATCCTATCATTTGGTTAATACACGAATATATATATATATATATAGAGAGAGAGAAACACACAATACACTCCCATTTTTCCTAAATGCATCTTTAGAAGATTTAAACAGTTTCTTCTTCCATCTTTACAAAAAATGTCAATTGTTTCCATATTTACCCATATCAACTGTAGTAATGACAGTTTCTAAACCATATTGATAAGGGTAGATTTGAAAATTTTAGTTACACTATACAATATGACTTACATTTTGAACGGCCTTATATTTAGAATCGGAGGGAGCATATAGATATAGATATGATAGCAAAGCAAATATATATATGATCAGGTATGTGTTTTCTATATAATATGCTTGAGAATTAAGTGAAATTGAAATTAATTAAATTGCAGGTTGGTGTTCAAGAGAGGCAAAAGAAGCAGTAGGAGGAGCAGGCACACCGATAGATACATTCTGTCGTGATGATAGCGACTGTTATCCATATTGTGGGACTCTTCCATGTTCTCATTGTATTAATTATATATGTTTTTGTAACTGTACTCTCCCACTCCCAAACCCTAATTTCCCTCTCAACAATCCTTAGGTTTTCTTAATCTTGCTTATAGTTGTTACCTCCAATTGATCCTATTTACATCATATTAATAATATTAAATTTTTATCTGATGATAAAATTTAAAAAAAAGTCTAGGATACAAGGTGACTTAAAGGGTAATAAAAACAGTACCGAATATGTGTGTGTGCTGGTTGTCTGTAATCAATTTTCCTGTATAAATTTTGGCTTACATATTAATTAATGATTAATTCAATAAATAAATTTGTCTTATATATATTATTTAATTATATATTACTTTATACAAAAATGTACATTATCAAATTTATTTTGATGAACTTGTCATATTAACTTATATCTTAATGTCTCTACTCTCTCTTTTTACTATTGCCTTTCATTTGACACTCTCTCTCTCTTATTGAGTTATATTGTATTTTTATTTTCTATATATATATATATATCTTAACTAATTTTGCGTCCCTTTTTAATTAATTAATTAATCAAAATATATAAAATTAAATTTCTAATTATGTATAGGAAAATAAAATATATAATATAATTTCTTAATTATTTATTATTAATTACTCTAATAACATATATATGTATGCATATTACTTATTCTTTTAATATCAAATAGAAAATATAAATTTAAAATTATATTATATAATTATTATTTTACCTCACGGTAATTTACTAATAAAAAAAATTATTCTGATAACAACAATCTAAACACTTATTTCTTTAAAATTATTTTTATATAAAATTTATTCTCTAAAATAACTTTATAACTAATTTTTTGTAAAATTTATCCTCAAATTGGCGTTTGAGAGCAAGCAAGCACTGAAAAATCGAAGGACACAAACGCAATTCTTCGTAGAGTCGAACAGGGGGAAAATTAAAGCCACAAATACGACTAAGGATTTACTAGGCAATATATAATTAATCCCCAATCAATTTGCATGCATGTATGAGAATTAATTGCATTAATGATAATAGATTTAAAAAATACACAACAATTAATTGAAATTTAATGTCATAAATTCAAATGCTCAAAAATGTCCAAACATGGTCCTATAAATTAAGCCCTCCTTTCCTGTTGATATTCTTCATTAGCAATATACAATTCTTCAAACTCTTATTAGAGCAAAATGGCAAAGGCTTCAACCATTAATCTCTCTTTCTTTGTTTTCTTGCTTCTCGTAATATCAGGTTACTCAATAGTATTACTTTATCTCTTACACTTTTTCTCACCCTTTCATTTGGTTAATACATGGATATATATATATAGAGAGAGACACACACACACAATACACTCCCACTAGCTAGTCCTAAATGCATATTTAGAAAATTTAATTAGATTCTTCTGCGATCTTTTCAGAAGATGTGAGTTGTTTCCATTTTCAACCTTATCAACTACATTAATAGCATAGTTTCTAAACCATATTGACAAGGGTAGAGTTGAAAAAATTAGTTAACACTACACGAGATGACTTGCATTTTGAATGAAATATTGCGTCTAGAAGAACCAGAGGGAGTATATAGACGTTGTAGCAAATATATATATATATATTATCAAATATATAATAATGTATGTGTTTTGTATCTTGGCTTGAGAATTAAGTGAAATTGAAATTAATTAAATTTCAGGTTGGTGTTCAAGAGCAGCAAAAGAAGTAGGAGGAGGAGGCACACCAATAGATACACTAGCCTGTGGTGATGATAGCGACTGTTATGCATATTGTGGGAATCCTCAATGTTCTCATTGTATTAATTATATATGTTTTTGTAACTGTACTCTCCCACTCCCAAACCCTAATTTCCCTCTCAAAAATCCTTAGAGTTCCTTAATCTTGCTTTGTTTCTTGAGTGCTATGGTTCCTAATTAAGACCTCTAATTGATACTATTTACATCATATTAATAATATTGAATTTTTATATGATGATCAGATTCAGAAAAAATGTCGGACACCAGATAGCCAAAAGGTAATAAAAAAATAATGCTGTATGTATGTATGTATGTATGTATGTATGTATGTATGTATGTATGTATGTATGTATGTATGTATGTATGTATGTATGTATGTATGTATGTATGTATGTATGTATGTATGTATGTGTGTGTGTGTGTGTGTGTGTGTGTGTGTATGTATGTATGTATGTATGTATGTGTGTGTGTGTGTGTGTGTGTGTGTGTATGTGTGTGTATGTATGTATGTATGTATTGGCTCCGTTGCTATTTAGAAGGACTTCTCATCACACTTGGCACAAAAATTAAAGATATTTGTCTTCTTGGTTCGATTATCCATTAATGAAGTACATCACTAACGACTATCCTCTGAACATAACCTTCGCTAGTTTACCGTCAAACGCATGCACTAACACTCCTAATTGGGTCGTCAACAAGTTTCAAGGCATGGAAGTGTCGCCGGTGATGGTCGGAAAATTTGAAGAATTTAGCTATCCTATTAGTGGTAATTTCTACATAAAGCCGGAGAAGTATGAGAAGGGGTATTATAAGTTTGCCTTCTGTTTTAATAAATCTTCGTGTGGATATGTTATTGTGAAGAAAGACAGCCAAGGAAACCAGCGTTTGGCTGTCACGTCGGACAGAACCAAACAGCCATTGTTGTTCAAGTTTGCCAAAGAAAGTGGTCAATCCGTCGCCGCCTCCGGCATATCAATGGTGGTCTGAGAATCCACGGTGAACATTCATGGCTGGGCTTCTTAATTAAGTTTTAATAAATCTTTATCTGCTTGTTGTTGGATGTTGTTTTTTGTTAACTTGTTACAAGTTCACTCGGCTAATTAATAATAATTGTAATCAAGCTACTTAATAGTCTTTAGCTCGTTTCACTCTTCAAAATTCAAATACTTTCTATACCTTTTACTCATTCTACAGCTACAAGCTGTAGAATGCTACCTCCCACATGCATTAATAAAGGAGCGACATTATCGAAAACCTTGTCGTGTTACCAGCTCACTCAGAGTTGATACGCTCACCAGTAATTCTTTTTCATATCTAAATATTTTAATTTTATCTTTATATATAGTAAAGAGTACAGTTTTACTTATAATTTTTTAATTTAGTATAATTTTATTTATAATTTTACTTATAGTCTTATTTTTTAAATACTAAAAATTATACTAAATTAAAAAAATTATGAATAAAATGTACTATAAATAAGATTAGAATATCAGCCTTATATATAAAATAAAATTAGGATAGTAAATATTACTTTATCCTATCTTAAAAGCTTAAATTGTTAGCGTTCATTCATTTAATTGAAAGGAAAATAATTAATACTCATTTAAACTTAAATATAAAAATGAGTTATATAGTTAATTTTAATTATAAATATAAAATTATAATATATTTTATCTCTTATATTTATAATTTTTTAAAATTAATTTATAAATTGATATAAGTATGATTTAATATTACACAAAAAATTATATCACATCGGTTATTCTCTGTTCCCCTCCATTGCACCAAATCTATTTGAGGATAAATTATTATTATCATAAAAACCTGTAAATTTATTTATATTTATATTAAATCACTGCCACGTGTTTGATGATGTAGGTAAGAAGACAAGAAGGAACAAAAACAAAACGTATCAGCATATAGCAAGGGTATTAATCAATCCCCACATACTTTTGTCTAGAAAATAATGGGGAGAATTATGCTAAAATTCTGAATAAGACAATTAATTATAAAATAGTCTCATAAAATTATTAAACAATTAAATAATCCAAAAGAATATGAAGATATTTTTTTAAATTATAAAATAACATAATTATCCTTATTATAATAAAACGGGTCTCTTCTTAATATAAGTTTTATTATAGTAGGAGCAATTATGTCATTTTATAATTTTAAAAAATTACTCTCATATTTTTTTATGACTATTCAATTATTTGATAATCTCATAAAATTATCTTGTAATTAATTGTTTTCTACCTGCCTTCAGTGTAATTCTCCAAATATAATAATTGATTCCATTGCACACACAATATACGGTACCAATTTTAACGAGTAACTTTTTCTTTCATATTTATAATATTATAAAAAATTTTAATTAAATATTTATCTGATATTTAGTTGATTAATTTAATTAGATTAAAGAATTTAAATAAACTAATTAATTATAATTAATATAAAATTTATTTAACTAATTTACATATATTAAATAGTATATAATATAAATTTATCTTATGTGGCTTAATTTAATTATAATTACTTAATTTATTTAAATTTTTTAATTTTAAATTAGTTAGCTAGACCTAACCGTGATATCAAAGACAACATGGAATACACAAAATTTCCATTATTTGGGGAATTATGCTTTCATTTAAACTGGTCTAATAAATCCGGTTTGACTTGGCCGCATTAACCGGGTCGGACCGGTAACAATTGTCAAAGCAAATGTCTGTCTTGGTCCAGCCCAAGGATTTTCCAAGACACTTGAAGTCAAAGTATTGTTACTTTCTTATAGGACTATTATTATTAAAATTAAATATTTATCATAATCAGCTGTTTATACAGCTAATTAATTTATAATTAGATTCACCGTTAATTCACAAGTTATAAACAATGAGGTTTCTGGCACATGAAACTTCATATATACATCTTGGCCGACTTCTGATTTAATAAAAATAATAAAATTAGAAAAATAGAGGTAAAAATAAATAGAGGAGGAGCTAAAAGAAAAGGAAGTGACCGATTCAGACCCTCGAACTGATATGTTTTGGGATAAAATCTGGAAGCTGAAGGTTCCCAGAGATGCAGATCATTTCTTTAGACAGCAACTCATAAACGACTCCTGTCGAATACTTGGAGATGCCAAAGTTGAAGACTCGATTCTTGTGTTATAGGGTTTTTGAATTAGCTTTTTAAAAATAATTTTATGATGCATGAGATAACTTATCATAACTAGTTATTGGTATTACACCAAAAGCAAAAGCACTCCATCTAATACTTAATATAAGTCATTAAGTATGGGATTAATTATATTTTTTTAAGATTTCTTATATTCAAAGTTTGATACAATTTTCCTTTTTTAATTTTCAAAATCTTATTCATGGTTTAAAATATGGGACTAACATTTGGGTGGCGCAAATTTATTATTTTTATATTTTTAATTTATAAAATTATGTTAATTCCTTTTTAAATTCGTGTTAGCTTTAAACCTAGTTAAATTTGCAAGTTCACTTGTTGATTTTTACAATTTTTAGATTTTTAACTTGTAAAATCATATCGCTTCTAATTATCAAATTCAGGCTAACCTTAATTATGTTTAGCACTAACTTCATAGGATTTTTTTATTGAACATGATAAATTTATGAATATAAATTGGTTTAGTTTCAATTATTTGAATATAAAATAATATATTTAAATCAAATTGTTGTCATTTTTTACATTTTATTTTTTGATCATATACTTTCAATAATTATTTATTGACAAAAGTAAACTTTTTAAGAGCTTATAATTTGAGTTTGCATCCTTATAATTATTTTGTTTAAACCCATAAAGTTTATAATTTGAGTTTAAATCCTTATAATGATAATGCAACATTTATTAATCATAGAGATAAGCAGCTACATGTAGACGTAGTAGTGCATGGTTTAGCGAGCGCCACAAGTATGTCTCACATCATCATTATTCCTAGCTTCAGATACGTTCAGATTTCAAACCACCGTAGACAGCTCAGAGGCGAAGCTTCTCCTCCCTTGCAGATTGTAAATCACAAAAACCAGCGGCTTAATATTATCACCGACAACCAAACGACGTCGGTTTTCAAGGTCGACGGAGACGCCAACATCTTTACACTCAGTATCTTTCACGCAGAAGACAAGATTATAGTAATACCTCTGCGAAATAATAAACTTGTAGCTCTTGATATAGAACCAACCATGGACAAAAGCATCGCCGAATTCTTCCGCACTACCGACCATCACGGGGTTTGCGGTGCCAAGGGACGGCCTAGTGACGACCCAGTTGGCTTTATGGGAACACACGTTGGATGCTAAACCAACGAACGATATGTTTAAGCGATCACCTGTGCCGAGTATACCTACTCTTGGTGGAGTTGATAGGAATGTTTCTCGTCCTCCATTGATGGGATCATCAACCACAGCGAGTGTGCATGAATCTGCATTCAAAATGGGAGAAAATGTGAACCCACTACCCGTTTCAGACATTAAGTAGTATCTCCCACCATTTCTCACTGCGTCGAGGTTCGTGTCGATTAATACATCCGCCGTGACGGTGGCTGTGGCGAAGGCGACCAGGAAGAAAAAGAATAAGAAAGGGAATAATGCAGTAGGCTTCATTGTTTTAGGATTGGATTTGGATGTGGGTGAATGAGCAAGAGAATTGTCTATCAATTTATAGAGGCAGCCATGCATGAGAGAGCAAATTAAAACTGAGAGATTCTGTTTAGGGTTTTAGTCACGAGTAAAAGATGAGAGGGATAAGGATGCCACCTTCCCCACATGGTGACAAATATAATTAATTATAGGGTTGATAATATCTTCCAATAGTCCCATAAAATCATGATGGGGATAGAAGAGAAAAGGACAATCGGAGAGATGAGAGAAAATATTTCTGATTCATTTTTAAGATACTAATTAAGTATATAATACATGTTTTCTATTTATAAGTATAACTATACAACTTAAAAGACTTTGAAAATGTGAAGTAATAAAACGTAAATAAAATACAAATTTCAAGAGTTGTAGGAGTTAGGTCGTAAAAAAAATGAAGCGATGACATGAGAGATATACAACAATTCATATAAATATTATATTCATAACAGCATATTAGAAATCATTAATTTGTTAACATGATTATTCTTTTTGAAAATGGAGGAAAAGAGTTACATATTATTGGGGGACCATTTTGAAAATTGAAATATTATACACATGTTATAAGAGTTTTGTTTTGTTTTACATTCTTTGAAACTCACACGTATCAGATATCTTCTGAATTAATGGATTTGCCTTAGCTAACATACCTTGATAAGCACCTGTGAAGCACAAAAGCAGAAATCTTAAGGAAGTTGAACATGAGTTTCTCAATTACAAATGGCTTATGAGATTTAAATTAAATATATTATTCTTAACTAAAGTTCTTATATTTACAATTGTCTAAACTAATATTTGTAATTAATTTAATTTTAACAAAAAAAATTCTGATACCTAATTGTCAATATATTTATTTTTTAGGACTTACGTGTCATTCTTTCAAAATCAACAAAATGCAAAAATAATAAAACAAAAAAAAATTTTGTCTGCATGGGTATTAAAATTGGTCCCCACGTATTTTTGTCCAAAAAAAGGTCCCCACTTAAATACCAATTTTTTGAATCAATAATTTTAAGAATAACTCTTCTTTTTTTTTTTTTTTTTGGTACAAGCGAGGGCTAAAGTGCCCTAAATTAAAAGAAATTAATCAACGTGGGGATCAAATCCCAAACACTCCTTGACTACAATAGCCCTTAAATGAAACGGGCATGAATATAATACTTCAGTAGTTCTCAAACCTTCTTTTGCCAATTTATCTGCCAGCTGATTTTGATCTCTAGATACATGTTGTATTTGTAGCTCCCAAGGTAGATTTAGCATCTTCTGTATCTGTGTAACTAACAAACTACATTTATAGATTGTTGAATTCATCAACATGTCTACCATATTCTTGGCATCTGATTCAAGTATAATTTTTCTGAATCCGAGCTCCCAAGCTAGATTTAGACCCTTAAAAGCGGCCCATTGTTCAGCTTCAAGGACAGTACATGAACCAAGAACACTCGTAAATCCTGCAATCCAATTTCCATAATTATCTCTAATAATACCACCACATCCTGCTCTATTATGAGCTACCTTAACAGCACCATCAACATTCAATTTCACCCATTCTGATGGTGGAGGTTGCCAAATGGATGAAATTGATAAGCCGAAGGTATTAGACACATAATCCTCATGCACCTGCACAAAGCTTTTCCATGTTTGCATAATGATCGAGTAGGGATCCACTGGTTTAACAAAATTATTATCAAAAATGGTCTTATTCCTCCACTTCCATAGATTCCAAATTGAAACCCCCCAAATTTGACTCCAATTACCCCCACCCTGAACTCCCAATTGCTTCTTGAGATTCATGGCAAACCAATCCCGTAAGGATGCTCTAAAGAAAGAAGACCAATTTATGGGATGAATTAATTTAGACCAAATATCTCTAGCATAACAACAGTCCCGGAGTATATGCAAGATATCTTCTGTCTCCTCATTACAATGCTGACATTTTGCATCAGTCGAAGACCATCTACTTCTCCAAGCATTGGTTGCTAAACGATTATTGAAGGCTATCCACATAAAAACACGGATACGTTCAGCACCTCTCCACTTCCATATGTCTTTGTAGACATGACTATAGTCCTGGGTAGAGTTCTTCTCAATTAGGAAGTAAGCACTTTTAATAGAAAAAGTACCTTCATCCGTAGCATTCCAAACCATCAAATCATTCCCCGCTCCCGACATCGGTGGCATCATACCAATTAACCTTTGAAATACCCTACTTGGTACAATAGTAGCAAGTCTCTGATAATCCCAAGTCCCACATGAAATCCAATCCGCAACTTTACTTCTTTCTTCTTCCGTAGTAAGTGGTCGAGTGCATAACTCCTTTAAACTTTTATCTGGAAACAACCACTTATCCGTGAAGAAATTCACAATATGTCCACTTCTAATATGCCACCTTGTACCCATTTCAACAATATCCTGCTGTTGTGAAATAAATTTCCATAGAGCAGAATCTTCTTTTCTTGCATCAAGTAGATTGTCTTCATTCCTTAGCATATATTTATGTAATAGAACATCTACCCATAGACCTTTCTCTCCATTAACAAGTTTCCAAGCTATTTTGGCTCCACAAGCACGGTTAAACGATGATAATTTCTTGAATCCAAGACCTCCATACAATTTAGGTTTCATAATCTGATCCCACCCAATTGGATGAAATCCATATGAGCTTTGACTATGGCCCCATATAAAGTTCCTTTGCAATCTTTCCACCTCCTGACACACGGACATAGGAACTTTGGCCACTTGCATAGGATACACTGGTATAGAGCTTAAAACAGATTTTGCCAAAGTGATCCTTCCAGCCACTGAAAGAGTACTCTCTTTCCATGCAGCAAGTTTAGTTTTGACTCTATCAATAATGTACTGGAAAGTATGTCTGGGTTTCCTCCCTCTGATGATTGGAAAACCCAAATAACTTCCTATCTCAGCAGAAATACTCATCCCTGTAATGTCTCTAATCTTATTTCTAATGCTGCCATTTACCTTAGGAGAGAAGAAGACAGAGGATTTACTCTTGTTGATTTTCGCACCTGAAGCATTACAAAATTTATCAAGACACTTCATCATACTTCGTGATTGCTGTTCAGATGCTACTCCGAATAGAAGAAGGTCATCTGCAAACATCAGATGAGATATAGCAGGACCTCCATTAGACACTATAATTGGTTTCCATTCGTTTGAATTCACCGCATCTGTAATAATATGTGATAATCTGTCTATACAAAGAACAAACAGAAGAGGTGAGATAGGATCTCCTTGTCGGAGTCCTCTTTTGGGAAAGAAAAATTCAGTTTGGGAACCATTCCATAAAACATTATATGAAACAGAAGTAATACAACTCATAATAAGATTAATCAGAGAATGCTCCATACCCACTTCAATAAGGACCTGGTGAATAAAATCCCATCGAATATGATCATATGCCTTCTGTAAATCAACCTTTAAAGCCACTAATCCATTTTTCCCTTTAGCTTTCTTCATTATGTGCATGATTTCTTGGCCAATAATAATGTTATCTTGAATATGTCTGCCTTTGATGAAGCTTGATTGATAAGGGGAAACAATTTCATCCATCAAGTTCCTTAATCTACTAACAATCACCTTAGAAATACATTTATAATGCACATTACATAAGGCAATGGGTCTAAAATGTTCAATCTTCTGTGGATGTGCATTCTTTGGTATAAGAGAAATTAAAGTCTTGTTAGTAGTAGACTCTACACACCCTTTTTGAAAAGTTGTTTTAACAAATTTACATAAATCACTACCTACAGTATCCCAATTTGCCTGGTAGAAAATTGGTGAAAAACCATCAATCCCAGGAGCCTTGTAAGGCCCCATAGAAAAAAGAGCTTCCTTAATTTCCATATCTGTTGGTTCATAGGACATAGTAGAGAGTCTAAATTTAACTTCAATAGGAAAATTGGTCTTTGTAATTAAATTACAATGAGAATTATCAGACCAATAATACAAATTCTTGAAATAACTCAAAACCATACCTATCAATTCTGATTCATTTTCAATCCAGTTCCCCCTATCATCTTTAAGACTTACAATTCTATTACCTCTTCGTCTCATCTTTGTTTTAAGATGATAATAGCGTGTGTTTCGGTCCCCTTGATTAATCCAATCAGTTCTAGCTTTTTGAAACCATTTTATCTCCTCTAACTTGAGAATATTATCTAATTCCTCTTGCAACTCCTTCTCCAGAGAATTTAAATAATTTGAATAAGTATAAGCTGGAGATCTTTGAATACCATTCAAACGGGCTAATAAAATCTTTTTTTCCTTTTCAACAAAACCAAAAACATTTTTATTCCAATCCATCAGAGATGCACCCAATTTTTCCAAAGTCTTATTAAAATTAACACAATCAGACCAGGTTGTAGAAATAAAATTCTTGAAATTATCATGAGTAAGCCACATGGCTTCAAAACGGAAAGGTTTATTCTTCCCCCCATTCAAAGAATTTATACATTGCAAAACAATAGGGTTATGATCAGAAAAATTTGTTCTAGGGAGAACTTTTAAAATGCATTCTGATAAATCACGAATGAAATAAGTATTTGCTAAAGCCCGATCTAATCTTTCATATAATCTAGAATAGCCAGCAATCCTAGGACCCTTCCATGTGAATTTAGGCCCCTGAAAGCCCAAATCTGTAAGGCCACAATCACTCACTCTATCATGGAACCAATTAATTCTATTATGAGAATAACCCACTCCCCCAATTCTATCTGTAGGCTTTAAAATGTCATTAAAATCTCCAAATACAACCCACGGCATAAAAATAGAATTAGATAAATTCTTTAAATCATACCAGAGTACCTGACGAAAATTTGAATGCGGAATAGCGTAGACTGCCGTCAATAAGAACGGAGGTCTACCAACCATTTTACATCTAAAATGGAAGAATTGACGGTTCTCTGAAAGAACAGTAACTTGTATTGAATCACTTCTCCAAGCTGCTACTAATCCTCCAGAGCGACCTGAGCTAGGAATCATCTTTAGGGAATCAAAACCCCAAGAATTAAAAAATTGAAATCTAGATAAATTCTGACATTTAGTTTCAGATAATATAATAAGACTTGGTCTTTGTCCCATACACACAACCTTTAGATTTCTGAGGAGCCCATTATCACACGCTCCTCTAGTATTCCAATAAAGCAGACTATCCATAAATAACTAAAATATTTAAATTCAATACCAATACACCAAGAGACATCTATTACCCTTGAATAAATTGGGTCTCTTCTACAATAATATCCTCTGCTTCTTCTAACTCCACATTCATTATTGGAGCTAAATTTGAGTCCACATCATCCATTGGTCCAGTACCATCCTCACCTGGTTCCACTTCCTCAATTCCTATATTTTGTCCAAAATTATTAGAAGTGTATTGGGCTTGGTCATGAACCATCCCTTCCATTAATTCTTGTGGCCCATTTAAAACCTCCTCCCTATCACATACCATATCCCCTTGAAGCCCATTCTCATTTTCACATGAAAGCCCATTTTGAATCCCTTTCTCATTATCACGTGGAATCTCATTTAGTAGCCCAAAATCACTCATGTCTTCAAACACTTGATCCATGTCACTCCCAACATCTACCCGCTGAATCTTCTCCATTCTTGTCCTCTTTTCTTTTCTCAACGTCACATTTCCTTCTCTTCCCTCATTTAATGCATTTGTAAATTGCCTACCTACTCCTTTGTTGTCATTTCGCCCCTCTGCACTAGTCTTATCTCCATTCCTTCCTCCAACGTTCACTCTCCATATACTTTTGCCTTTTTTCAACATAGTCGGCGTCCTCTGTTCAATCATCATTGCATGTTGTACAACGTCATCTCCTACGCCATTTCCTTGTTCAGTAACTTCAGCCAAGACGCCGAACCTTGAACCCCTGTTCTCCGACCGGGCATTATCAGTTTTGTTCTCCTTTGGCTTGCGTTGCCGTCTTGATTTTTGGACAATCCGCCATTGCTCTCCTTCTCTCAATGAAGATCCCGCTTCTCTCATCTCCTGTACTTTTCCATTTCTCAACTCATTTTCGTTGACACCTCTTTGGCCTGCTTTAGTTGGACACACATCAATTCTGTGGCCATAGAACCCGCATCCTATACAGAGTGAGTGCAACCCCTCATACTCCAAACAATATTCTCCCCCATCTAAAGAGAAACCCGACATGAGTTGTTTGCCCAGATCCACTAGTACACATAACCTCGCATAATGGCCTCTTAGCTGTTCAGTAGTGTTCATATCCACCTTGAGCGTTTCCCCTATCCTATTACCAATTATGGTGAGCGCCTCTTCATCGTAATATTCCAATGGCATCGCCGGTACTCGTATCCAGACAGCTACCTTATCTATTGTGGCCTTTTTCGGTCTAAAGTTGGCCTCCCATGGTCGCACTGTCAAATAATGGTCGTAAATCATCCAAGGGCCACCTGTTAATGCATTAAAATAGTCATTCCTATTTGAAAGTTTAACCACATAGAAGCCATAACCTATATTGATAATATTAACTACTCCCTGTTTAGCCCATAGAGCTTGTAATCTGGACTGAAGAGCTTTGTATCCAATGCTTCTGTCGAGCAACTTAACTATAACAGCTCTTTTCCAAGCCTTGAATAATCTTTTCTTCAATTTGCCAGAGAAAACAAAGGATGGAAAATTCCTTGATGGATCTTCAGAAGTTTTGAATAATGGCTCCTCCATCTCCTTCTCTACCTCTTGTAATGATTCCTCAGACATTGAATCATCAGAGACTACATTCTCCTCCTCTTCAATATCTTCATCAAAGCAATCATCGTTCTTGTCAGTTCCCTTCAGTTTATCAGCAAACGAAGGTTGCCCAGTTGTTCCCAATTTTGGCCACTCTTCTTGATATGTTTTTTCTTCAGTGACCTTGCTTCCATTCTTTATCTTTTTTGCACTTCGTACCAGTTGATCATCCTCCTCCAGCGATTGAGGAATCATCATTTGCTTCTTGCCAGAGAGAACTAGAGCCATTTTCTTACTCCAATCTTGTCTATATCTCACTTCAACTCTTCTTAATAACATGCCAAAGAAAGCCCAAGAAAATATAAATTTCCACATTGCTATTTGGGGTGCTATCTTCCCGTAGGCCCGATAGATCCGGTTCGATTTGACCACTTAAGCTAAGTTGGATCGGGTCAAAAGTTGTTAAATTGGGTTGAGTTGGACGATAATCATATTTAAGACAATAAATTAGTAAAAGAAATGACAATTAAATTCTTACTGTTCACAATTCATAATAGGATTTGTAAATCAGCTATGCTCGATATTTAAAAATGAGTTAGTCTTAGATCTTAATTGAAGTGGGATTGAGCTACAATAATGTGTCGAGTAACTCATGTGTATTACTCTATTTTTTTTACTAACAAAGCTTAAAATAGACGATTAACTCATTAAACATGATATATAATGAGTTCGTAATTGGTCGTGTGTATTAAAAACAAAAAATTAGGAGAGCAAAACGTGCATAACATGTGTATAATATTTCAAAATGGTCCCCTCAATATATACCAAATTGTCTGTCCCCACAAACACAAAAAAAAAAAAGAATTTCATTCAATAATCGGATGCAAATCATGTCAAGAAATTAATGAGTTATAACGTAATGACTATGTGTCATGAATCCCACGTTGAGAGATAATCTTAAAAATGAGACTTTATAAAATTTTAGATTCTCTAACTCTAATTATTGACTTTTGGGTGGTGTGGTTATACTAAAGGCTTGTGCCCTTCAAATGTTTTAAAGGAATTTATGACGCTTACAATTCTTGTCATTTATTTCTCCACTTGCGTTCGTAAAGTTTGTATTTAACATGTCATATGCTTGGTACCCTAAAAGTGAATGAAAAATATTATGCAACAGTCTTGGGTTTCAGGTTCTGAGAATGCAATAATATTAAATATTTGGTAGTAGAGTTCACTATCCTTTATAGACGTACTCAACTCAATCTAGAATAGTTTATACTCCCGATGAGTCTTTTTTAAATTAAAGTGAGATAAGTCCAAAATACTCAGCACCCACAAAAAATTAGCAACAGTATTATAATGTCATAGGAAAGGAAAAATATGATTGAAAGTATAGGTTAAACCAACAGCAATAGGGTGTTAATCCTAATTGGAAGAACTATAGCTACTTAAAACTATAAGGATTGACTTACAAAGAGAAGATATTTAATCGAAACTTGAGTATATATAAGGAAGATCATAGGATAGAAGGTTTTTGCCTGGGTAGGGAGAAAAATAAAATATATGCACTGCAATTTTAATAAAAGGTAAATTGGATATAATTTAGAAGTTAAAATGAGAGTCAAATTATCACACAAGTGACAAAGTTCATATATTTGAGATCAATTATATAAAATGATAATGAAACTGATTGAGATGTTGCACATAGAATATAAGTTGGATGTTCAAATAGAAAAAAGCTATGGAAGTTATTTGTCATATGAAAATACTTAATAAGCTTAAAAAGAAGTTTAATTGAATTGCTATAAGACCAATAACACTATATGATAATAAATATTGAGCTTTAAAGGGATAACATGAGCATAAAGTTAAAGTAATAAAGATGAGGATATTAAGCTAAATGTGTAATCATAGAAGAAAATATAAAATTCATAATAAATATATACAAAAAGAAGAGCTGACATGGGTTTATTGAAGAGAAAATGATAAGAAATTATTTGAAATGGTTCATGTATGCATGAAAGAATGTTGTTGAAAGCATTGATGAGGAGCGCAAATGAGACGGTATGAAGTCCTCCAAAAAAAGAATAGATGGCCAAAGAGATTTAATAAAGTTATTGAATGAAACATTTTAATTAATAATTTATCTAAAAATTTAATTATTGATAGATGACAATAATACCATATGATCCAATGATCCATGTAATTAACCCTACACAAGACTTGTTATTATTTAATATGTTTTTGTGTCAAAGAAATGTAACTACTATCACTGGCCAACTAAGTACTAGAAATAAAATGTTAGGTTTGGCTCGGTTAAAAGAAAATGTTAGTTTAGGATTTCTTTTTTCATATTTATCAACGATAATTTTTTAAGAATAATTTGGCATAGAAAAATTAGTTGATAAAAATATTGTATAAGTATACAAATTGTTTTTACAAAAAACTTAGGAGCTGAAACCATATAATTTGCCCAATTAATTTAAAAACAGTTAAGATTTATAAAAAAAAAACTCATTCAAAGTACTATCGAAAAAAATTCATAATTTTAACACATTTTTATTAGTTATAGTATATTAATAATTCAGAAATACAAATTAAAATAAAAAATCTATAAAATACATAACAACAACATGTAAGTGGGATAGTACTTGTGTTGCCATTTAATGTGTTCAAAAATGTAACTGTGGTCATGGACCAATTAAGTATAGGGAAAACCAAACGTCAATTCAAGCCTTTTTTTAATATTTATCAATAATACTTTTCTTTCTTTCTTTTTTGAATGAATCAAGAAAAAAAAATCTGATATACAAAATTATTTGATAAAATAATTGTGATAGTTAATCCAAAAAAATTTCAAAAGCATAGGAGGTGAAAGCATGTAGTTTACCTAAATAAATTCTAAAAAACATATATAAAATATCATAATTTCAATATATTTTTATTTATTATCCCAATAAATACAGTATCAACATGGATCATACGGTATTATTGTGCTATCAATAACTATATTTTTAGACAAATTATTAATTAAAAAGCCTCACTCAATAATTTTATTTTGTGTTCTCTCTAATATTCGTTTACTTCTTTTCAACATATTCCATACTATCTAATCTACCATTTTCTTTGACACCTTCAATAACCTACTTTGTATATGTTTAAACTACCTTAAACGATGTTTTACAATTTTATTTTCAATAAACACCAATCCAACTTTTTATTATATATGTTTATTATGAATCTCATTTTTCTTTAGATGATCACACATTAATCTCAATATTCTCATATCAATTATACAAATTTTATGATTTTATTATCATTTTAAAACTTAACATTCACTATCATATAACATTTTTTGTCTTATAGGATAAAACTTCACTTTCATCTTATTAAGCACTTTCATAAAACAAATAACTTGGGTACATTTTCAATTTAAACCACATAACTTAAATTTTACGAGTAAGATCTCCGTCAATTTTAACTATCAATTTTTATAATTAATCCCAAATATCTAAACTTTGTCTTGTAGAATGAATTGATCTCACATTTTAACATTTAAATCACTTTTAGATTCTAGAAATATTAAAATAATTTTTCTCCAAAAAAAAATTGAACCGTCCCCATATTTGGGCTGAAACTCAAGTTTAGGCAAAAATTAATATTATGTAGATTGAGGAAAATATTACTTTCGTTTTACTATGCACATATTTATAAAGATTATTTTAGGAAGACCAACACATATTTATTATAAATAATTTACTTAATCAATTTTTTTAATATTTAGAAATTAATTACCTAATTTTTTTATTAAGGATAAAAAGGAGTATAAGGTTATAGCTTATAAATTTATAATTTGTTTTATACATACGCAGTGATTCTTTCTTGCCAGAGCATACGAGTGATTCTAAGACGTAAAGACGTTGAACACAGTTTAATATAATTATGTTAATATGATTCCAGGATCATAATTAACACGTTTTGTTTTATTTTGTGGTTTTTTATTCATTTCATTTAATAATAAAAAGGCCCTTTGGCTGACTCAACAAGAGGTATCGAGTTTAAATTTCTAATTAAACTTGACAAGACTTAAATATGACTTAATCATATAGCTATATAAAAAAACAAAAAGATGGACACCACAGCAAGAAATGCATTAATCCTGTATTCTCAATATTATTGAGATAATCAGCATTCTTTTCGATACTATATAGCTACTCATTAATAAACTAATTCCCACATATGTCAGCAAATCAGTCTCACTCTCTTTGGCATTTCATTTCCTTCACCGGCGAGTATGCGCCCCAGAAATATATTACTATGATGTCTCAAAGCCTAATTAAGATGTCTCTATCATACCTTAACTTATGTAAATGACCAATAAGTATAACGTATACAATGCCAATCTTGTAGGCCATCCCCTGACAAACCCAAATGACAATATAAATCATTTCGTTCGCAAAGAAAAAAACCAGCATTAACTGTTAGAGTAGTTTAGTTAGTTAGTCATCATTATTAAATACTCATTTTATCTTAAATATAAAATATAATTTATAGTATAAATTATATTACAAACTAAGTTTTCTATTTAAGGCTGGGGGAGTATTATATTTATCTACTTGGTCTTATGCATATTGATCAGGTGCTCCTATTTCAGTATTTTTCTTTTTCCAATAAAGGACAAGAATTATTATGTCAAGATGCCAACAACCATGACAAGGAATATGCTGTGCTGTAGAATATACGAATTCTATCATTAATTATTATATTATATGGGTAAGAAGACTTCTAATCCTATAACCTTATACAAAGTTTTAGTTTCCCCTTAATTTTATAAAGAAACTTTTCAGTTCTCTAGTCCTAACATCGTTGTAGTCCCAAATGATAATTTTTTGTGCCAGTCATCGTTAATTTTAGAAAATAAAACTTAACATACCAATATTTGAGAATATTTTGCTACTATTTAAAATTTTGACAGATTTTTTTTTAATAAAATTAATGATTTTAGGGCTGACGGATTGAAAAGTACCTTACAAAATTTGGAGACAAAAATAAAATCATATTTAAAATGAGGACTACTAAAATAGGCGGCAAAGAGGAATTAATATTGCAAGCAATGGTGAAGCGTTCTTCATTGTTTTCTTGGTGTATGGCTATGGAAGACTTGGAATTTATTTTTTTATTTGGGTGAGTATATGTGAAGTAGGAGCATCAATTTGACACTCAAAGATGCTTACAAGTTGATTTATTTTTTAACCGTTTGAGCCAGGGGAAAAATGTAGAGGAATAAAAAGGTTGAACCTCTCAAAAGGCCAATATATTTTTAAACCATTTATAATAATGTTGTTTCATTACAAACAACATTATATATTGTGCTGTTATTATGTTGAAAATTAGACTTATTATATATATTGCTCTTTTAAAGACAAAATGACAAATAGAATGGGAAGTTTCAACTGAGGTATTATTAATTCGGCCGGCATCAATGACGTGCGTGAGAATAATCCTCCTAATCGTTAATTACATACTAGTTTTAATTGAAGGGTTGGTTTCACGTGAACACTAAATATAATTAATTAAGAACGATAATATGGATTATATATGAATTTCCGACAAATATCTAATGAGAGTTAAAGCCTTTTTTTTTTTTATCTTATAAATTAGTATCCTTTTCCATCGTAATTACTCCCTCTTATCCTATTCTATTTATAGGACACTTTTAATATGTTTTATTACAATCGATAAAAATTTTAAATCTTATTAATTATATCTTAAAATTTAATATTTTTTTAAATTTATCTATATTTAATATATATTATAATAAAAAAAGCAAAATATACATGAAATATGCAGTACAGTGTTTTGGCAGGGAAAATGTTAATTTTATGCAACGAATGCACGTATATGTGGTAATCGTTTTCACAGTCTAATATGTCTCTATCATGAATTAAGTTATATAAATGACCAATGAGTTGAAGAGCATGCCATCCTTATCCTGTTTAAATATTATATTTAACACGTGAAACAGGGGTAGCTTGAATAAAAGAAATATGATTTCCCAGTACAACGTCTTGAAGCTTATCGCTTCGTGTGGTGGTTAGCCCTATAAATAGATGCTCCAGTTTCTCAGTTTCTCACACCCAAAACCAATAACCCTAAAGCCATCATCCATAGCCCTAACAGCCAAATGATGAAGACTAACGCACTACTTGCGTTCTTGTTCTTCTTCTCCTCTCTCTTTGCCTTCTCGACGTCTGCGGTTGTGTCTGACTCAGACGGTGACCTCCTAAAAAATGGAGGCAAATACTACTTATTGCCCCCTGATTTTGGAGATGAAGCAATTCTAGGTAATGTGATTGAAAAAGATGTTGATGCCTCGTCGTCGTGCTCACTCGCCGTCGTCCAAAAATCATTGAACAATAATGGCTGGTCAACAAAAATCGAATCTCCATTTCGCACGCGTTACATTGATTCGGACTCTCCTTTATGGATTTCATTCACTCATCTGCCATTAGGCACCACTTGCACTAAAAATCCCCAATGGCTGGTCACAAGGGAGCTTCGGTTTGGAGATCCTGTGATGGTTGGAGATGCTAAGGAATTTTATACTTCTTTTCCTAATGGTCGGTTCTATATCAAGCCCTACGATGCCGTCAAGTTCTATCACTTTAAGCTTGTCTTCTGTTATGATCTAGATGACTGTGGACATGTTGTTGTCAAGACTGATAGCCATGGCAACAATCGTTTGGTCGTCACACAAGATGAAAGAGTAAAACCATTGGCATTCAAGTTTGTCAAAGATACCAGTGACGACATCGTTGCCGCCTAATATATGTCAATGGTGGTCTGAATGCATCCTGCACAATAAACATCCATCTCTAGATAATAAATATAATGTGGCTGTTTGTGTTTAATTAATTCCTAGTTCTGTTGTACCGTGTAAACAACTTCTACATGTACAAGTTGTCTAAGCCTGATGAATAAAAACCCCATTGTTATGTTATGTGCCACTTATGACGTTGTCTCAGCTTAAATAAAAACCTATTGTTATACCTTTTTGATTCTAAATATATGATCTATTTAATTAATTTGATTATATTAATGAAACTAGTTATATTATTATAGTATATTTTTTCTAAAATACCCTAATTAATTTCTTTATTTCCCTCGTTCTTTTACTTGATTATTGTTAAAAAAATATTAATAAAATAATTTGAAAAAAAATTAATATATTTAGGATAAAGATCAACTTACTAAGTCCTATATTTAGAACTTGAGAAATATATATATATATATATATATATATATATATATATAACCTATAGTTAAAATTATGTACATATATGTTACTCCTCGTAACATCCACAGCTTGTAAGGATGATATGAGCTCGATTAATACCACTCTAAAACTAATAAAGATCGCTCTTATCAGTTAATTGCAAGCACTGGTAATACTCAGGGTCAACGTAACCAGGTGTTCCTTTTACTTGACATCACGATGTATGACATCTGATCTGCGAATTGAAGGTAGGCCAGTGCATCGGCTGTTTCAACTGCGATGGTCATGCGTATGGGCCAACAAAAAGGAACCTGAGGGAGATTGTTCTCCATGGAGATGGTCGGAAACGGTGCCATTTGGGATGTATTCATGGACAAGGATGAGTTCTCGACTGTGTCTTGATGTGCATCCATAAAGAGCTACGCGGTTGTCGTGTCGTACGTAAGTGACCTAGGATCTCCACTTCATTCATGTACTGCTCCACATCTTTTGCATGGCTTTTATAATTGTGTTTTACGTTTAAATCACCTGAAATGATCTTTTACTATTTTATTTTTAATAAACATCAATCCAACTCATTCTAATAAATGTTTATTATAAATATTATCTTTCTTTATATGAATACACATCAATCTTAATATCTTCATGTTAACTACTTAAATTTTATATTTTTATTGTCCTTTTAAATCTAATATTACTTATCATATAATATTTTTTATCTTATAGTAATACAATAAAACTTCACTTTTATTTTATTAATCACTTTCATAAAATAAATAACTTTAGTATTTTCTCAATCTAAACATACGATCTCTATAAATTTTACTTATCATTTTTTATAATTAATCTCAAATATCTAAACTTTGTCCAATAGAATGAATTGATTTCACATTTTAACATTTAAATTATTTTTAACTTATATCTTATCAAAATATTACAATGAATATATGTTATATCTTATTCTAACTTAAGTAAAAATCATTTGACATTAGTATCTTTCTCCATAACTCAAGTTTAGAGTTAATAATATATTCTCATGATTCAACTAAAAAAACTACATCATCAAAAAGCATGCATTTATAAATTTTTTTCCTATATAGGCTCAATAAGAATGTCTAAAACTATATTAAACAAGTAAGGGCTAAGAGAATATCCCTAATGTAAGCCAATCTTTCACTAATTGCTACCCCTCATATATCTTGTATGATTTTGATATAAGCAACACACCCCTCTCTTTCCTAGTGTTACAAGGGCCAAATCTGATTTTACTCTCATGAACATTATTCTTTAACCATGTTCATCCAAAAGAGTGGGTTAATCGTACTCATTTAACACTACTTTTGGGGTGACAATGCCAAACCCATGTAGATGCAAGACAAACACAAAACTAAATGGTAATCCTACTCATTTAACACTAATTTGGGGATGATGACACCTGGATTTTCAATATTCTGAAAGTTAAGCATTTATTGGCCAAACCCAAAATTCTAATGGGACGATTTTCGTTTAACGTTTTAAAAATAGCCAATTAGGCAATTAGCAATGTTATATACCTAACAGACGAGAGTATATTAATTTTTTTAGAAAAATCTCTTATTTTTCCAACGACCACGTACTCATAATAAGTTGCCTATTTTTACTAGCCGTTAACATGCATGAGTGTGTAATTGATTTTTATTAAGGATAAGAGAAATTGCTTATTCTTTCATTTATTTTGTGCCGACGCATTGCTTTGCTCAGCCAAAGCCTCTGAGAGCCGATGGAATTCCCACGTAAGCCTTGACGCAATTCTGACAACAACTAGAAAAACCAGCAATTTCATTGGCTGCAAATGGGTCCCACCAACCACGTCAGAAACCATAAGCCAAACAATTACTTCATAACTTAGTCCAAGAAAAGATAAGACCAAACTAAATAGGATCATCCCTCATCTTCTTCACACCAAAAACTTGAGAAATCACTGAAAACCCAAATTGCGGAGGAGGGTGGGGAAGTGATGAAGTCAGAGTTCAGAGGAGGGTACGTGTTGCTTCTGCTTCAAGCATGAGAGGAATTCATAGTTCATCAAAGCAGGGAGATTGGGGGAAGAAGGAAGAGATGCTTTCTGTATTGAAAACCCGGCCGAAGCGTTACCCCAGCTTCAGCATATCAACTCTCAGGCAAGCATTAAACCTCGTTCAAAGAAGACATAGTACACTTGTTTTACGAAGCTGCAGATCTAATTCTGCTTCATTGACGCTTTCCTCAAGCTTCACGCATTATTCAAAACTTCAATTCCTATTTCAGTTATGCTTTCCTTTCTTGTAAAATCATTGATATACAAGTAACCCCCGTGATCTTTCAAAATTTTGCATAAGCATGTTTAGTTCTTCGGCATAAGATCATACTAGAAGCTACACCTAGCTAGGACTGATAAGCATTGCCTTCCCATGCACAATGAAGTCTGGGCATTGGCATCATATACAAATTTCGATTGGGATATTTGTAATGAGAATGTTGTGATTAACTCCTACACTGTTAGGTCCAAAAAGTTCGGATGTGATGGATACAGCAGCAGCAAATATAAACCCAGATCTCTATCAGGAGGTAGAGGTTGGTCAACAAGAATTGCATCTCCACATAAATAACTAAGTATGCTGGCAAAGAAAAACTAAATATGTACACTATAATCAGTAAGCGGATCAAGCCCACTTGCATTCAATATCTTTGCGTAATTAAATAATTTATTACTCACTTAAAACCGGACACGCATATATTTTAATGGTTTTAAATTAAAGAAAAAATCATTCTTGAGTACTCGTAGTTTTATTTGATTTTTAATTTAATATTTATATATTTTTCTTTGCTTATTAAATCCCAAATAGAGAAGGGAAACTGCCATACCTACCCAGCTCTCTTTGTCAAACATAAGATATAGAACCCATAATATCCTCTATGAGAAAAGGCATGTAATGCCAATTAAGCTACAAAAGCTTTTGGCAACATGGAGATCTGTTTAAAACATGTGTAAACTACAAGCACTAAAAAAGTCATTTTTTCTCAAATAAGGTTAATTATTTTGATGAACAACACGAAGACAAACAATTACATATTATTGTGGCACGTAAATTTGACAAATACAAGGACGCCACCTACCCATACGGGGACAAATATAAAGATCTTTTGTACCAAATTATATAGATAAAAATTTGGTCAAAATTAGTTTAGTGACTTTTTTTCTTTTTCATGAATTACTTTGAAAATTTAAAATTACCCATTGTCTCAAAGTAGAAATTACACTAGCCAAAAACATTTATTTTTGCGATAAATATTGCTACAATCGAGCAGTCAATTATAATGATTAAGGGCATCTTTGGTAAAACTCAATAAATGTTTTACTATTTTTCATAGAAGGTCTTATATTAAAAAAAAGAAAGAAAACTTCTAACCGAAATCTTATATTAAGGCCTACTTTTTTTTATACCGAAAAGTTTAGATAGGTTTAACACTGATTCCTCCACTAAGATCAAGGCACAATCTCAAAGTTCAGAAGGCATTTATAAGAGACTTACGATATCGTCTATCAAATGAGCTCTCACAATAGTAACGAGAATCGAATTCGTGTCCTTATGGGATACAATCCCATTTTTCACCATTTGTGCCAACTTTCATTCCCTTTTGTTTTTAATTAGGCTCTCCTTGCAAAACAACTCTGAAGAATTATTGACTAAGATGCTTTTTCTATCATGGCTAGCATTTTGAAAATTATGTATATTGGTATCTCACAGTTTTCTATCCTCAAGCATCCCTACAACTCCTCCTGGATTTGGAAAGGGATTTTTGTGTGTGCTGACCTGATCATCAACAATTTGAGATGAAAAATTGGCATTGGCTCTTCTATTCCTCTTAACCGCCCCCTTTGGTGGCCAATGCAAAGGGAATCTACTCAGTCTAACCAATTACAGCCTGTAGCGGATCTCATACTGCATTACCATTTATTGGTTCTCCGGTTTAATGGAATTCTAGCCTCATTCGTCAAATCTACTAACACTCAAACTTCTCATCTTCCAAAGTCAAGACCACTTAATCTGGGATGACGGTTCTGTTGGTGTTTGATCTACACAGTTAATTAAGGAGGGTTTCTGCCGTTGCTTCTCCCTTAATTCATCTAATTCCCATCGATCTGATCATTTCTAGAAGTTCTTATGGGCCATTTCCCTACTCCAGAAATATTTGTTATTTGTCTGGTGGTTGTTACTTCATTCAGCTCTACCTTCTAACGATATCCTTAGAGCTCATCGTCTTAATGTCAATGGCCTTTGTCTTTTTAGCTGTAATACTGAAGAAACCTTTAAACATTTGTTTATCTCTTGCCCATATGCTAAATCCATCTTATTCCGGTGTTTTTCAATTCGACCTACCTCCCAAAACTTCGCTTCATTCTCATTTTGGCTTAAAATCTCCCCTTTTAATTTACACAAAGGCGGTCAAGTTCCTCTTTTGCACGGTATAAGTATCCTCTTGTACACTCTTTGGCTTAAGAGAAACATTGCATTGCTTCAAGGAGTGGCATGGCAGCCGGAAAGACTAATCAAGAAAATCACAGGACATATCAATTTCTCATCCATTGCTTTTTCATCATCTTCTACTCGCAACCCAAGTCTCTGTCTCTTAGGCCCTGCAACTCTGGTGTTCACATCTCCTAGAAGGCTTGGACTATGGTTCTACATAAGTCTCGTGGAATCGAACCACATTTTTTCATATTTTGTTTTCTCACAATGGTCTCCTATTTAGACATTTCTGTTGGACCAAACTCTCTCGGAGCTCTACCTCCTTTGTTCTTCTTTGTGTTCCCGCAGCTCGTTATTGTCTATTCATCAGGAAAGAAATATTGCTTTTTGGGGATGACTCGTTGAAAATTCTTTGTATGAGCAAACAAAGAATAAACCTCCATCTTTCTGCTATAGATGTAATTTGAAATGATGTGGTTTCCTTAGGATTTTCTCTCAAATCTCTTTATTCACGGCCCCTCCCCCTATTTTATCATGTTAATTTTTCTTTATGTCCTATTATAACTAGTACTTTGTAATTTTCCTATTTTATTAATATCATTTTGCCTTAATATATATATAAAAAAAAGGAACAGAGCTAAGTATTTTTTATACCATAATGAAATCTTATACTCACATCACACACACACACATATAATAATAATTCAATATAATAACAAACCTGATGGCTGATGCTATAATACATGAATCAGTATGCATTATTTTTAAACAAAGAATCCATATGCATAGTTAAATAACATGTAAAAAAAATCTAAATTTTCGGATTTCCATTTTTTTTTTGGTGTGTGTGTGTGTGTGTGTGTGTGTGTGGGTTGGTGTTATGGGCCTAGTTGACCCAATGAATCCAGTTTAACTCGCCCACTTTAGCTAAGTTGGATCGGGTCAAAAAATGTCCAATTGGTTTGAGCTGAGGAATGGAGAAGGCAAATGTCTGTAGCATTTTTAAAATATTTAAATCTAAATCTTATGAATTTATTAGAACACGCCAGAAAGCATTGCGATTTGGATATAAAAAATTCATATAGCATGTAAGCCCACTACTAATGTGGTGAAAAAAATTATAATAAATTTCATACTTAAAATAATACTCATATAATATTAAATATAAGAGTTAGATAAAATATTTATTCTAATCTTAAATATAAAGCATCCACATTGATTATATATGCTAAAGGGTTTTCATCAAAGCTAGTTTTAATGAAGATAATTAAAGATGATACTTTAAGGATTGCCAAATATTTGTTAAAAAAACTAACTTAACTAATTAATTTTTTCATGTTCACAAATTATTTTTTGATCTTATATTAAGAATTAAAAAGTATTTTAAAATTGGATCAATCTCATCCAATGTACAAACCTCTGTTAGAATTTTTTCTAATGACCAACAAGCTATTGGTTTATGTAGCAAGTGACATTATCCTATAAAAAGGAAAACTTAAATTTTAATTCTGAAAAAATGTACTTATTAGTAGATGCCAAAATACCTCCTACTAAGCCTTGGAATGCCCTTGACTAAATAATAATAAAAAAAAAACAATCTTCCTTCGCCAGCCCCGAACCCCCACTCCTCGCTTCCTCTTCACTCTTTCCTTCCCCAACTCGCCGTCACGTCGCTTTGCAATCTACGCTGCTGTCTCTGCTGCTCGTTTTTAATCTTCTCGAGGTTCGAATAGTGAGGGTCGAGAAGAACAATAATCTTCCCATAATGCACTAGATTGTTGCTTCTTCTTCATTCTCCTCATCTTTATGTTCCTTTTTATTAGTGGTTATGTGAAGGAATAAAATTATGTAGAAAATTGGTATGAAGTACTAATTAAGGGAACATTTTTTTAAAATCATATTTTTTTTATTATCCCTATAGTTTTGATTAATTTTTAATTAAAATTTCTTTTGAATCTTTATAATTTACAAATTTTCTAATTTACTTCTTATTATTAAAATTCTAACAATTTTTTGTTAATTTTTTTATTGATTTAACTAATTATATAATTTTTGTCTTCTGTGCAGTTGTGTCTTCTGTGACCTCACATCGTCCTTTGCTCTTGTTTGTGCCCAATCTGACCTTCCATCGACTGGAATCGTCTTCTTCCTTCTCAGAAAATCAAAGAAAGAGAAAACTCCAATGGTGGATGAGATCTGGGTCTTGGAAGAGTTGGTGCTAAAAGTCAAAGAGGACTCCGATGTGACAGAAGATGAACTTATACTATCTTCTGATTTGGGTGGATTGCTGTCTGAGTCTAGCACTGGGCTATTTGCCGCTGCAGGTGCGGCGGAGCTGCTGGTGGGGGTGGAGGCAGCAAAGAGGAATTAATATTGCAAGCAATGGCAAAGTGGTCTTCATTGTTTTCTTGGTGTATGGCTATGGAAGACTTGGAATATTTTTTTTTATTGGGGTGAGTATATGTGAAGTAGGAGCATCAATTTGACAATAAAAGATAATAACAAATCATTTATTTTTTTAGCGTTTGAACCACGGGGAAAATGGGGAGGGAAAAAAATATGCCACCTTCCCCGTATATATAGTGACAAATATATTTTTTTAAAAAAATAAGGATAAGTAAATAAGAATTATATATGTTTGGGTGGTTAGTATATGACACCATAAACTCATCACAGTTGGACCATTCAAATTTAATTTGGATAATCCAAATCTTTTTATCTTTATTTTTTAAAAAATCATTTTAATGAGTATAGTATTTAAAATAAAGATAATATCTTAATTATATTTTTTTAAATAATTTTTTTATTTAGAAAATGTCACTTGAAAAAAAAAATTTGATGAGTTTATAGCACTTATGAGCATCTATTATGGGTATTATGTATAGGGGCAAATATTTTAAGAGGCGATTTTAGTCCAATACAAATATTTTAAAAAATATAAATATAATGAAGAGCAATGATTAAAGAACTTGAGAAGACTGAATGGTCTAATCAGGCTTGCTAATTACTATATTTGGATTAAAAACCTATTTTAATAGTTGAGATGCGTTAGATTAAAGTTGAGTTGGCATTCCAAATTAAACTAAGGCCCCTATTTAGAAATTACTCTAAAGGTGATTTTTAATAGTTTTTAGGTTTAAATTTTAATTTAAGAAAATTTTAAAATAAATAGTCATATTTATTCAAATAGATTTTTAGACTAAATTATAGTTTAAAATTAAGGTTTCATATAAGCTAGTTAGAGCAGTTTATAAAACAGTAAAAGAGCTTATGAATTAACCAATTACTATATTACACCTACTTTTTCTTACACCCTCTCTCTCCTACTTCTTTTCTATTTTCTTTCTTATACTTTCTCTCCTCTCTCATCTCTCCTCATTTAATACTCATATATTTTTTGGTCATTTACCAATCATAAAACTCCTTCTACAAATAACTATCCAAACACTCATTTATTTAAAATTATTTTTTTCATAAGTTCTTCTAAAAAAACCCTTTTCTATAAGATATAAGCCCATTTTTTTTTATAAGCTGGTTAAAATTTTTTTTTCCAAACACACGTTAAGAACTAGAACATATTTTTAGAATACCGGATAAATTTTGGTGAACACTGTAAAAAAAGAAAAAAGGCAAAAAAAAAAAAAAAGAAACATGAAAAGGAATAAAAAGATTGACCCTCTCACAAGGCCCATATATTTTTAAACCATTGGTAATCAATATTATTTCATTAAAAGCATTATATATTGTTCTTTTAAGGACAAAATGACAAATAGAATGGGAAGTTTCAACTGAGGTATTATTAATTCGGCCGGCATCAATGACGTGCGTGAGAATAATCCTCCTAATCGTTAATTACATACTAGTTTTAATTGAAGGGTTGGTTTCACGTGAACACTAAATATAATTAATTAAGAACGATAATATGGATTATATATGAATTTCCCACAAATATCTAATGAGTTAAAGTCTTTTTTTTTTGTTTTATCTTATAAATTAGTATCCTTTTTCCATCATAATTACTCCCTCTCGTGTGATCCTATTTATAAGATATTTTTAACATATTTTATTATCATCGATAAAATTTTTAAATCTCACTAACTATATTTTAAAATTTAATATTTCTTAAATTTATTTATATTTAATATATATTATAATAATAAAAAAAATCTACATGAAATATGCACTACAGTGTTTTGGCAGGGGAAATATTAATTTTATGCAACGAATGCACGTATATATGACCACACACACTACAGTGGTAATCGTTTTCAGTCTAATATATGTCTCTTTCATGCATTAAGTTATATAAATGACCACACACACACACACACAAAGGACAACTACAATTACATTAATCAAGAGACCATATTCACGTGCTCCTAATCCAATATTTTTCCCAATAAAGGACAAGAGATGCCAACAATCATATGATATTTTTTTTAAATTATCTTTAATAACACCACTCTTAATAATAATCAAATAAAAAAATAAGATAGAGAATTAAAAAAATAAATAAATAAATAAGATATTTTATAAAAAATATTATATTAATTAATTTAATTATTATTTTTTTAATTTAATTAAATTAATTAAATAAATTTTATATTAAAAATTGGAAGAGGATTTTAATTAACAGAGGTAATAACATAATTTAACATATGTTTTAAAATTGAACTCTAGACATTTTATATAGTAAGATTATATTGTCTTGTCGTCGCTACATAGGTAATAGAGTTGTGGAAGGTGGTATCCTTATCCTCCCTTATCTTTCACACGTGAAAGTAACTTTCATTATGGCTTGAATTAATATATGCATACTTATTATATAGTTTAATAATGAAGCGTTCACAAGACGGTAAGAATTAAAATATATTCTATTTGGAGAACAGCTTTTTTTTTTAAAAAAAAAATATATATTTGTCTCTGTACCTGGATAGACGGCACTGTTTTTTTTTCCTTCCGACTTTTCACGTAGCTCAAACGCCTAAAAGACTAAATCATTTTGAAGCATCTTTGAGCTAGAGTCGATGAAACGGTTGAGTATGTAGGTTAAGCTCGTTTTACAATAATATGGGGCGGGCTTAAGTTAGCCTTGTAGCATGCTGCAAAACCTGTCCCCCTCATCCAATAGATTGTGACGAGTTAATTTATTTTTAAACATGTTAGTCTATTAATTATTTTTTAATTATTAATATTATTATTTATTTTATTTAAATATTATTTTAAATATTTATATTATTAAATATTAATAAAAATAATTATTTATTAATATATATTTATATATTATAATTTATTAATATTATGTTAATATTTATTTAGATTTTTAGTTATAAAATTTAAGATTTTTTTAATAAAAAATAAAAAATTTTAAAAGTATAATATTAATAATTTTTTAATTATATTAATATGATATTAGAAATTTTAATTAGTATTTTAAAATTTTAAAAATAATTTTTTAAAAATATTAAAAAAATAACAAAAAATGACGGGCAAATCGGGCGGGCTCGGCTGTCATTTGGTCAAGGTTAGCTCTATAAATTGAAGCTCCTACTTCACATATCCTCACACCCAACTCAATATTCTAAATCTTCCATAGCCATGTTCAGCAACAAAACCATGAAGACCACTTCAGCATTAATGCTTGCAATATTCCTCCTTGCCTTCACCACCACTACCATCTCCGCCGTCAACGGCAACCACCTAGTGCTCGACTCCGACGGCAATCCGATGAGAAACGGTGGTGAATACTTCCTGTCACCTACAAATGGCGGTGCCATTATCGGTGGCTTAGTGAGGCGTGGATCAGATAGAAATTGCTCCCTCGGGGTGGTGCGATACTCTGATGGTTGGTCAACAACCATATCTTCTCCATTGAAAATACCTTACATCCCTGAGAACCATCCTCTGAACATATCATTCGCTCAGTTCGCACCCAACGTCTGCACCAAATCTCAAGATTGGGTCGTGACGAGGTCGTATCCAATTACGGAGCCTGTGATGCTCGGAAGAGCCGATTTCGAAGGTTCTGTGATTGATGGCTATTTCTCTATTGCGTCTGTTGATTCAGCCCAAAGACAATATAAGCTTATATTCTGTCACACCGGAGGAGAGTGCGGGAACATCGGAGTCGTCTTTGACATTAAGAAGCTTGAGCGTCTTGTTGTCACAGTTGATGAGCCTCTGGTTTTTAAGTTCGATAAGGTTATTAAGGGAAGCTCTGACCTTAAGCTGTCAATGGTTGTTTGAACTCTGAGCCTCTCAAGTTTGAATTAATAACGACGACCACGACAATAATGTTAGCATGACAATAATAATAGTGATGAAGTTGTTCGTGTGACATGTCTGTTGTATGTGTAAGGTGTCTATGATCTTTCTATGGATTAATAAAGTTTGCATTCTCGACATAGCTGTGGTTATAATTCTTATTTAATTTCATGAGGGTATAATTCACTTTATAAGAATGTAATAATTTTATACCAAAATCATACATATATATATATACAAAAAATGTAATAACTTAGAGGATCAAAAGTGCATTTTTGCTTAGTTATAGGAGATGGAAGTGAAAATCAATGCATATCTATTATTCATGTACGATAGCATCAGTTTGCATATTATATTGAATTTTGTATGTGTGTATGATGTGATTATGAGATTGATACTTTTTTTTTTTACAAAAATAACAATAAGGCTATGGAATTAATTTAATAACAAACAGTATCACACAGATAGAATGAAAGTTAAGGTCCTATCAGGAGTCGAACCCAGTTGGCTGGATTCAAAGTCTAGAGTGCTAACTACTACACCATAGAACCCCAAATCTATATAAACTAAAAATAATTATAATTTTGAATCCCATTACACACACACATATATAGATTAATTCCAGTTATGAATCAACCTTTGGATAGCCATCTGATCAATCAATATGCATAAATTTTCACATGTATCTCACATAATCTTATATGGGTTGGATTTATCAATGTTACCATTTTCCAAACATAAGGATAATATATAATCAGCATGCGTACCAAACCCACCAAATGTATAGTCTCATTGGTTTATGAATTAATTCGATGCCGTGCATGCAACGCTATGCTAATGAACTAATAATAATGTTCACAACTCAACAAGTATGTATAATTAAACTTGAAAGATTAATTAATTGGTTCGGTAATCACGTGATAGTATAATATCCCTCAAATCGGTTTATAATAATAACCCTTACTATCTGCTCATGTCTTCACAACAAGCAAAGCTCAAACACACACTACACTTAGAGAGAAGAAGAAGAAGAAGATGGGTTTGATGAAGGTAGGTTTGATTCTTTTTCTGATGGCCTTCATCAGTACAACTTTGGAGGCTCGATTCGATGCGAACACGTTCCTCGCTCAGATGATGGCCGATAACGGCGAACCCAACTACTTCGTCAAGTCGACCACCACCGCCTGCTGCGACAAGTGCCTTTGTACGAGGTCAATGCCACCTCAATGCCATTGCAACGACATCGGAGAAACTTGCCACTCCACTTGTGAGGCCTGTCTCTGCACTCGCTCTCTTCCTCCACAGTGTCGTTGCCTTGATATCACCAACTTCTGTTATCCTCTTTGCTCCACTGCTGCTAAGTCTGAACCAGCTAATTGATGTTTTATGATATTAGCCTTGTAATAATGAAGCCCTTTATGAATTAAGGCTTTGTTTCTATGCGTGTACTGAACCAGTGAACCTGAATCCCTTCTAATAAAATAAAGTGTCTTGCGACCTTGCTTCCAGTTTGCGTTATGCAGACTGGTTGTTGTTGCTTGCTAGGTCTTAATCTTCTTCCACATTTCGTTTTTTTTTTGGTTGAATTACAAGGGTATCCACAAGCCACTTTGGACTTATACTAATCACTTTCAAAGCTTGAAGCACATTAAAGGGTTTTTATCTCTTCCAAGCATATTTCTCGAGATTTAAAGTTATGTTATTTTCCTTACTAGGATGAGGCTGCTACTACTTCAACCAATAACTTGCTAGTTTCTCATATTTCTTTATGCAATAGATCGGATACACTACAAAAAAATAGAATTTTGGCGACGATTTTTCAGCGGCGACAAAAAATGTCGCCGCTAAAAGTTGATTTTCAACGGCGACTATAATTGTCGCCGCTGAAGGTAAGACTTTTAGTGGCGACTATGATTGTCGCCGCTCAAGGTAAGACTTTTGTTGCCGCTAAAGGTAAGACTTTTAGCGGCGACTGCATTTTGTCGCCGCTGAATGTTAATGATTAAAAAATTTTGGCTACACTTTTCAGCGGCAACAAAATAAGTTGTCGCTAAAAGTAAGACTTTCTGCAATGACAAATTTTTGTCACCGCAGAAAGTATGTTTCAGCGATGACTTTTTTCACCTTTGTCGCCGCTAAAAGTCTTCATACATTTTTTTACCCTTTTATAAGTTTTAAATAACTATCTAATATATACAATTAAATTATTGAATGATGTCATGTTTAAATAATAAATAAAATAATAATAATGAGAGATTATACAGATAATAATGTGATGTCTTTGAAAGAATGAGATGAAGCAAGAGTGTGTGCATAAGAGAGATATTATGAATGTGTATCAATGAGTGTGAGAGTTAATATATGTGTGTTAGAAATAATATAGGGGAGAAGATAGAGAGAGGGAGGTGTGTGTGAGAGAGAGATAAGGATAAAGAAAAGATATAAAATATATACATATATACATTCTTAGTTACTAATACATATGATCTCTGTTACTGCATTTTAGGAAAGAATAATTATTAAGAATATTTTGGAGTTAAGAAAAATGAAAGAAAAAAAATCATAAAACGAGTATTTTAAAGGTTTAGAAAATTATGAAAGAGTTTATGTTATGGTCTAAAAAATTTAATAGATAAAAATTAATTGAACAAAAGGTTATTATATATTTTATGCAAAAAATTCCAATATGTACAGATTAGCTGAATGGTTAAGCAGAGGAAGTTGTACTCTGAGGTGCTGTGTTCGAACCCTGAGAGCTGCAAGAAGGAATTTTTTTTTCTTTCTTTGTGAAATGACCCCTCCCCTTTTTCTCTGCTGAATCGTACCCCATTTCTCTATTTTTCTCTGAAATTAGCAGTGGCACAGACGCGAAGAGACAGCGAGAGCAGTAGCGATGCTTCACGCGATAGGAAATCGATGCCGTGCTCCCCCAATTTCTCCTACCGTGTCGCGGCCATTGGAATTGCCCCATCGTCTGAAGGTACCACTTTCCAATAAATGAAGCGAGAAGGGAATTCGGGATTGCATCGCAGGAGGTAGGAGTGCTTGCCAGTCAACATTTCTGAAACTCTCTGCTGTTGGGTTCACCTATCTTCATCGCCCTTGTGTTGTGCAGACTCGCCATTGTTGCTGTTATTTTTCTTCGAGAGGAGGAGGCCATTGTCACAGAGGTTCAAAGGTTTGCTTCTTCTCTGTTCACTAGTTCTGCTGTGTGGAGGGGCTCCGAGATGAAATCACTTAGTGATTAAGTAATAATGCTTAAGAATTTGAAATCTAGTTTTCAGTTGGAAATGTGTTTGGTGCAAGTCGTGCTCTGTTGCAGTGTAAACTGGCTGATATAGGAGTTCAATCTGTTAGAATCTTAAGCCATGGTGTTTTGAAATTCTTTGATGGTGAATGCTTGGGGTGTTCGACTCTGTATGTTACTGATCAGGACAGAATATGGGTCGTGGGTGTTGATCGTATCTCTCTGTGTGCTCTAGTTTTTTTAATGGTGAATGTGCGTATATGTATATTATGCTGTGAATGTGGGTGCTGTGATGTTGTGCTTGGGAAGTCTACTATGCTGTGAATGTGGGTGCTGAGATGTTGTGCCTGGCCAGTCTGTGTGAGTATAAGTGCCGTGGAGAATGCATATTGCTGTTGTGATGGATTTTCAATTTCTGTGGTATTACTTGGGTCAGTGATGATATGATATTGGGAAAGGGTTAAGGACTAAGTGAGGGTGCTCCTCAGTGACATGGTTATGCTGTTATCTTTGTTAGTATCTGACAGTATCTTCATATAAAAGCTTATTGTTGGGTGGTTGTATGTGGGGAAATATCACAGGAAGAAAGAAGAAAATAAGGAATGTTATTGTTTTGGCACATGTGTATATGCATGTATATGATGCCACTGTAGGTAAACATGTGTGTTATAGCTTGCTGTGTTTGTATGCAAGTGAATGGGGAGTTATGGTTTCCAAACTTTTGAAACTGGAAATATTTCCAAACTTAAAAAGAGTAAATATACTTAATGATGTAATAGATCATAGTTAGAGGTTATTGCATGTGTTATTCTGTTATGGGTTGTGATTTTTCTGCTGTTCTGGTTGTGAAGCTGAAAATATAGATATATATATATAAATGCTGTTATGGTACTGCTGTATGGTTTTTATGTAGTAGGGATATAACATTGTTAGGTAGATGAAGAGATTACTATCATGTAGATGAAGCTTATACATATGCGTATACATATTGGAGCCAAATATGTACATATGATAGCATTACTGTCAAGAGATTACTGTCATGTAGATGAAGCTTAAAAGCTTTTTGATGAAATGCATGTCCAAAATATCATTTCATGGATAGCATATGCGTATACGTATATACATATATGAAAGTAAAGTGTTTGAATTAATTGTGAATGCATATTTCATGGGTAGAAAGAAAAGAAGCTTAAGTTAATAAATGTTCTATTTTCATAAATGAAAATATTTAGGATACATAGAATTATAAAAGTATGTTATAATAATTATTATAATTGGATTTTGGGTATTAATGATTTATTTTCAAAAAAAATAGGAAAGTAAGGAGAAAGTATTATTCTAGAGATATGCCATTGCCATTGGAACTGCAAAAGGATTGCGCTTTCTCCATGGTACGATTCTGTTCTCTTTTTTGGTAACTTGTTATTCTATTTTCATCCACTTCTCCAGAAGAATAGATTATCTAGTGTTACAAGATCTCAACAGAGGATTTATTGATTTCAACTTATGATGTCCTCTAATTGTGTTGAGACTCATCTCATTTCCTGATATATGTTGACAAATGCTGCAATCATTAAAAGTCAAATATCGATTCTTCTGGTTATGAATATATGTTCTGAATAAATATATTTCTTAACAATAATAATAACAATAATTTGACAATAAATTTTGAATGATGTTGAAGATGTTGCAAAAGAAGCTGAAGAAAATGAAGCTAATGAGGAGGAGGAGGAGGAGGAAGAGGAAGCAGAAGAGTCTGAAGAAGCCGAACCAACATACAATTAAGATGTAGTCAGAGTAAAGGACAATAAAGTTGAAGCTAAAAAAGCCTTTTCAAATGATTGGAGTTCAATTGTTAAAATATTCTAATTAACATTTTTATTTTATTTTTAAATTTATCTTAGTAAATGATATATTATCATATTTTAAAGGATTATGTGAATTGTTCATTAATATAATTAAATTTTAATTTATTTAGTTATTTATTATTTTATTTATATATTTATAAGCTTATTATAGGTTTTCATTTAAAAATTTAAGAAAAAAATTAAAACTAATTATTGACTTTCAGCAGTGACAATTGTCGCCACTGATTCCACATTAGGCGGCGACAATTATGTCGCCGCAGATTCCACTTTCAACAGTGACAACCTAATTGTCATCGCTAATGCTTATAGGCGACAGTCTCATAGGCGGCAATAAAAAGTCGTCGCTAAAGATATTTAGCGGCGACTTTTATCACCACTGAAAGTCAATTTTTTTGTAGTGATATATGTAAATTCCTTAATTAGACCATTGCATTTGATTTAGGAAATCTAGAAAGATCTATCATAATGACATTAAAATTGTGCCGTGTATGATTCACACACTAACCTAAATCATGATAGGACTAGTAGTAATAAGGTCTTAAAGAAGGAAGGTGGTACAGGAAATTCTTTTAAGTTTTTAAGGAAGAAATATAATTAATAAAAAAATTTATAATAAGTAGGCAACATTTTATAACAAATTTTGGTGTAGGATATGATAAAAATAAATAATCTATGTTGCTATAACTTGTTATAAAACTTTTTGATAATAAATTATTTTGTACCCTATATGGTAATTTTTCCAAAATACAGGATAATACGGTGCATGCAACCTTTGTCCACATTAAGTAATAATGTTCCCAACTCAACAAGTATAATTAAACTTGAAAGATTAATTAATTGGTCCTTATCAATTAATTAATCTTTCATAATGAGTTGAAAGATTAAGTATAGCTTCATGCATATACTTGAAAGATTAAGTATAATCACGTGATAATATAAATATCCCCCAAATCCCCTTAAAATGTATCTGTGGTGACACCTCCAATCTGCTACTATCCTTGCTCCTCTCCTCCTGAATCTCAACGAGCTAATTAACTGATGTTGTTTTATGGTATTAAAGTTGCAATGAAGTCTCCTAGTTTAAATAAATAAATACATTATAATTAATATAATAAATAATTGAATAATTTAAATATATTAAAATTTACATAATATAAATTTATTTTAAAAAAATTGATCATAATTAATTGATTTATTTAACTTTTTAAATTTATCTAAAAAAGGTTTATATACAAAAATTAATTGAGTCTAATAATAATTAGTAGAGAATATTCAATGTTTTAAGTTTATCAATTAGGGAATCAATGTACGAAGGATTTTTTTTACCTTTACATTTAATATATATATATATATATATATATATATATATATATTGCTCACCCAAAAAGTGAGACAAAAAGCTAAGAGATGCTTGAAAAATGTTGCATGAAATATTTTAGGGTTGAAATCACCTGAAAAAGAATGAGAATGATCAGAATACCACCTACCACGTGAAGTAGGAATATTCTTGGAATGATATATTATTATTTTGAATGACATATAAGTGATTCGTGTTAATTTAACACAATAATAAAGAGCTCCGTGGCGATCGAGGTGGTTGATTGGAAACACTAATAAGTGGTGGGTTTGAATTTATCAATGAGCTCAGTGTCCAAAAACAAGAATACTATATATAACTAACGACCCACATGCATATGCATGAAGGAAATGATGAACCTCATCAACTAGTAAATTGATAATATCAGCTGTGTAATTTTACATGAACGATATCGAAGCCTATTAAATTAATAGTATTAATTACTCCGAAGGAATGTGGACCCTAGCTGATAAAATTAAAAAATCTTGTAATTTATCATAGTAGGTAGAATTAATTATATGAAATACATAATATTATCATATTCTATTAAAAATCAAATATATAAATAGACGGTTAATTAAAGAGTCAATATATTTAATAATTTTATTGAATATTTTTTTAATCTTTTTTTATTTTTTAAAGTATTTTATATTGTCTGATTTACACTGTTCACTAGCCACCAACACCTCCATCAGTCTTCTTTACATATGTTCAAAATAGGTATTTTGCCTACTCTTCCTCTTATCTTATATCATCATTTTAAATATTATTTTTTTCTTGGATAATCGGCCACTCATCCATCTCATCTTCATCATCTCTTTGCTACCTACATTTTATGTTCTTGGTTGATGTCCTTTTAACAACTAACATTCTCTATCATAAAGTATTATTAGTTTTTTATATAGTAATATAATAAAATCTCCTTTTAAACTTGTTAGGTACATAACGATAGTAAATAATTACTATAACCTTTAATTTCTCCACTTGAACCACCAGCTAGTAGTCCAAAATTCGGCTTAAAATATAATCAGTATGGGCATATCAAACCCGCGTGCACGATCTTATTAATTTAGTAATTAATTTTATTCATCTATGCTGCCCGTGAAACAATGCGCACATGCATATAATGTACACTAGCTAGGATAATTAAACATGAAAGAATAATTAACAGAGGTTAGTCCGAATAATAAGAAGTTCGGTATCATTTAAGTGAGTTATCGAGTTCGACCCTTGGCGTATATAGAAAATTCTCATTAGAAGATTCACCCATCATAACCAGGTGTACGATGCGGGTTGGATTCAGATATAATCGGGGTAAAACTCTAATAAATCGGGTGGATAACCTAAAAAAAATATGAAAGGATAATTTGGTTCATAAGTCACGTGATTAGATGATACTCGTCCGATTCAATTCAAAATATAAGCTTCAAATTTTTGACGGGGTTTAATCTTTTTTTTCTAAGTTTCAATTTAGATTTATATGATCATTTAATTTATTTTTTATTTTTATTCTTAATTAATTATATGTATGTTTCTTTGGTATATTCTTTTTACTCATTCTCTCTTATCTCTCTTTTTCCATTAATTCTCTCTTCCACTCACACTCTATAAATAAGGGTGTTTTAACAAAATATATTATATTTTTATATATTTATTATTTTTAATCAACCTGTTGCCGGTAATTTAATTATTCAAAGCTTATATTTTCAGCCAGAGGGAGTACTCTTTATTAATAACCCTCACTGTCTGCTCACCTCTGCACCGCAAAACCCTGACACAGACCCACCAGAGTAATTCTCCTCATCCTTACATTTAATTTAATAACTCAAAATTACTACTAACTATATTAAAGATAGGCATAGTCACATGCAATTTGGTAGAGACACTAAATTGGGAAAAAGTTAAGGGATCCTAAGTAAATGAATTAATTACCATAAAATTTAAGAATAATGGAGGAGCATGTGTTATGACAAATTCTAGTGTAATAAATAAAAAAAATTATATTGCTCAATTGTCATTATGATTTTTTGGTTATTAAATTCATTTCTTAGGATCCCATAGTCATTCTCTAAAATAGTTAGGAAGAATCTCACTCAGATCACACAGAAGATAATTTATCCCTATAAGGTCCAATAAAATTATCAAATTATTGATAAGTCTCATGAGACCTAAAGGGAGATATTCTAATTGTGGAATGACTATCTTGCCCTCATTCATAAAGAAATAACAAGTGAAATAGCACAAATAAAAACTTTATATAAGGAACAACGAATCACAACCACCAGAAAATGAAGGTAAACATCAAAGAACAAAGTAGATAGCCAACAAAAAAGCTGGGAATCTCACAAACATGTTATTATTCTCACACTCTGGGGATGGCTAGCTAGATAACAAGAGATAGAGAGCCCAGAGATGTCATCACACCACCATGGATATGCGAGAAACGACATCGACAGCAGTTGCTTTTACAAACTTGAATACAAACGGTTTTTCGCTTCTGTCAACTGAGACAGCCAAACGCTTGATGCCAACGTCATCAGGCTTCAAAATAACGTATCCACATGTTTTTGTATCATAACAGAAGGCCAACTTATAAAAGTCGGTAGGCTTGTGAGGCTTAATGTAGAAATAACCGCTGCGAGGAACGGAATATTCTTCAGGTTTCCCAACCATCACCGGAGTTACATTGTCGCCGAGACCAAAGAGATCATCCGTGACGATCCAACTGGGTGTGTTGGTGCATTTGTTTAATGGAAAACTAGAGAAGGATATGTTTAAAGGATAGTCGTTGGTGATGTACTTCAATCGAGGATATGTTGTTGCGATCTTTGTTGGCAAGCTAGCATCCTCGTCGTTTAACATGACGGCGATTGAGCATGAGCGACGTTCGAAGTCGATAATGGCACCTCCTCCAACTACCAAACCATTAAAATCAGTTGACGACACCTTGTAAATGCCTCCATTGTTGAGTCTGTCGCCGTCTGAGTCATATATGAACTCAGCTCTGATGACGAAGGCAAAGAGAGCAAAGAAGAAGAAGAAGAATGCAAGAAGTGCATTATTAGGCTTCATTGTTTTGCTACTTTTGGCCGTGGGAGGGAGACTTTAGGGTTGGCTTTTGGTTTGAGGATATTTGAGATGGAGGAGCATCTATTTATTGAGATGAAAGGCCTTTAAGTTCCGTTGTTCACTCAAATCGAGGCCTTAATTATTTTACCCTCCTCGGGTCCTTATTATATCTTAACAACCCCCCTTCCCCCCAAAAGTTGTTCCATGCATTATTTTAGGGTTTAAGTCGCACGAGGAAAAGGAAAAACAATAAAGGTTGAATATACTGAAATAAACTAATAACTTATAATATGATAAATTAATATTTAAATATCTATTTAAAAATGCCTATATTTAGTATATGAATATACCTTAAACATGTGCCATCTACCCCACTGTAGCTAGTGTGTGGGGGGGGGGAAGTAGGGGTGTTCACGGGACGGGTCGGGACCGGGACAACCCCGTCCCGTGTCCCGTCCCGATACAGTACACGGGACGCAAAATGCGTCCCGTGTCCCGTCCCGTCCCGAATTTGTCCCGGTCCCGACGGGACCGGGACGGGTTCGGGACGGGACGGGACGGACCCGAATTTTTTTTTTTAAAAAAATATATTATAATAAAATCATCTCAATAAATTATTCCATATAAAATGCCCCAACAACTTACTCAAAATACCAACATTTCTCCTTTATATAATATAATAATTTACCCATATAAGGGGAAAAAAAGTAATAGTAAAAAAGAATAGAAATATCAATATAAAAATATCTGTATAAGAATAAAAATATCTATATAAGAGTGGGAAAGATAGGATAATGTATATTTTTTAAAAAAAAAAAAAAAATCGGGACGGGACGGGATTCCCGAGGGACGGGCCGAAACCCGTCCCGTCCCGAATACCAATCTTGTCCCGTCCCGGGACGGACCCGTCCCGGTCCATTTCGGGACGGGACGGACCCGTCCCGAAATCCCCGGGACCGGGTCGGGACACCCGGGACGGGACAAGGTTGGACACCCCTAGGGGGAAGTAGCATTCTAGTCATTATTATAAATCTATATTAAAAGAAACTTTTTACTCTAAATATACGTCTATCTAAATGGTTATTAATAACTATTTTTTATTAAAAAAGTAAAAAAAAAATATAATATATTTTTTCAATACACATTATTTAATAAGAGAAAATTTTAAAATTTTCATAAATCTAAAGATATATTTAATTACTTAATTATCATTTCTTATAATATAGAGTTATACAAAATTTAACACATTTAATGCATTATGTTAGAGTTTAAATTCTCGGAATGATATATTATTATTTTATAACAAACTCATGAAGTGAACACTTTTAAACGACATATATATATATACACACACACACACATATATATATACATACATATATATATATATATATATAAGTGATTGGGAACACTAGGTGTGTGGGATTTATCAATGAGCTCAATGTCCGAAAATAAAAGTATTATAATCAGTACATGTGAGAATGCATGGATAATGATGCAACTCATCAACTAGTAAATTGATAATATTATTAGTTGTGTAACATGAACGATAGGAATCTTATGTGTGAATGTGGACCCTATATATATCTCATAAAATAAGAAATCTCTTGCCTTTTAATTTGCAAATTAAACTAGCCATTTGTTATTAGAGCTAGTAAGATGCTCTTGCCTTTTAATTTGCAAATTAAACTAGCCATTTATTATTAGAGCTAGTAAGATGGGCTCAACTCGTAGATTAAACCTGTTTTACCAGCTAACGAGCTGAATTTTGCTAACCCATTTTAGGGCGAGTCCCCTCCCAGCCTACTAGTACTAGTGGCAGTTTTTAAGCGAGTTAGCTCACCATCCTTTTTTTAATTATTAATATTATTATTTATTTTACCCAAATATTATTTTGAATATTCTTATTATTGAATACTAATAAAGATGATTACTTATTTGTTGATATGTGTTGATATATTATAATTGATTAATATTATGTTAATGTTTATTTAGATTTATAGTTATAAAATTTAAGATTTTTTATAAAAAATAGAAATTTTTAAGAGTATAACATTAACAATTTTTTTATTATACTAATATAATAGTAGAAATTTTTTATTAGTATTTTAAAATTTTAAAAATATTTTTTTTAAAAAAAAGGTGGGTCGTGGGTGCTGTCAGCTTGTTCAGCCTGCCAATGCTTGCGGGTTATCCCGTTTCCAACTCTTCTTGCTATTAGATCTGTTGATATTCTTCTATGTGATAAAAACAAAACACATAATGCTGCATTGCGGTCCAAAATAAGCTTAGAATATTAAATAATTAATTTGCAGAAATTAAAAAATTATTTAAATTATTTATTTGTAAAAAAATGCATTGATTCCCTTAAAGTTCTTGTTATAATAATTTATATTGAAAACTATTTTCTTGATAAAACCCCCCAAAAAAATTATAAACTTAAAAGATAAAATAGACTAATATATAATATTTAAGACTAAAATATACTACTTATAAAATAACCCTTCAAAACCCTAAGTTTAGGTTTTGGTGAAAGTAGGGGATGTGGTGCTGTTCTTGATGGTGGCCACTAGTGTGCGTATACTACTGTAGGCTTTGTTTCTATGCGTGTCAATGTGACTATTATGTGATGACCTTTTCTAATAAAATAAAATATAATCTCTTGCCATTGCTAATAATTTCGGTTTGGGTCTTGATCTTCTTCTACTGCTAAGTTTATGTTTATTTTAATATAATCATATTAACTTATAATACTATTGTAGCCTCTTATCCTCAAGTTCAAGGTGTCAAGCCACATAATCGAAAGGTCACAATGCTCTCATGAAATTTATAGTATCATCTATAATCATCTGGTCAATAAGAAAAATAAATCAATCAGAAAAGAAGAAATTCTGTTTTAGTATAAAAAAATTTAGAAAGATGTTGGACTCACCTACTATCTAAAGGTAAGATGAAGTCTCCATTCCTTTTAGATAATATTAATATCGGGTAGGAAGAACAGTCTATTACTCTTAGGTGTAAACCTAAATACTCGGGAGTTAAGATACTTCCCAAAGTGTCGCGACTAGAACTACAATAAAATAGTACTTCTCAATGATTGAATACGCTCCAAATGATCATATGTTTTATCCCTTTATAAGTTGAACTCAAATATAATAGCTAGAAAAGAAAAAAAAAATCAAAAGGAGAGAAAATAATTTTCACTCTTGTGATTAGGCCCATCAAATTGCAGATATTTTTTGGTACAATTGCAGATTGAATATACAGTCAAGGCCTTGTATTCTAGATTTGGGTGGGCGTTATACAATCCATAAGAGGTACGGGTCTAGAAATTATTTATTGGGCCTACCCAATTCTTTATTTTTTTTTATTTTTGTCCAGCTAGCTGGCTAACTATTGAGGTATCGACAAGGTTAAATTTAACCATCAGGGATTAATTTGAGTAATAAGTGACTCAGTATCACTTAAACAAGGTTTTAAGTTTGAGTCTTAGCGTATGCAGAAAATTTTCGTTGGGAGACTCACCCACTATAGCCAGGTACGCGACGTGGGTCGGATTCAGATATAGTCAGGGCAAAACTCAGGTAAACCAGATGGGCAACAAAAAAAAAGGTTAAATTTACCTACGGGGTTAGTCCGAGTGGTAAAGCTGCTCAGTATCGCTTAAGCGAAGTTTCAAATTTGAGCCTTGACGTATGTAGAAAATTCCCATTGGAAGACTCACCCACATAGCCAGATAGTGACGCGGTCGGATCCAGATATAGTAGGGGCAAAACTCCGATAAACCGGTGGGCAATAAAAAAAAGGTTAAATTTTGACACAAATAATAAGGAACAAACTTATTTTCTATAAGGATATGAGTTCGATTTTTACTGTCGTTATGAGGACTCCTTTAGTAGGCGATCTTGTAAGTCTCCTGTACACGGTCTCTGAGTCCTGGAGCTATATCATGGTCTTGGTAGGAGACTGGTGCTGAACAAGCCTAAACTTTTTTGTACAAAAAAAAGGTTGAATTTTACCCATCTTAAGTTAAAAGTGTGAGATATGTGATCATTTAGAGCTTGTTCAATCATTGAGGAATATCACTTTATTGTGATTCTAATCACTATGAATAGAGAGACATCCTAACTTCTAGGTATCTAGATTTACGCTTGAGAATAATTAATAACTCATCCTGCCTAATATTGATATCGTTAAGGAGGAATAGAGACTTCACTTAACTTTTAGATCGTAAATGAGTCTGATCTTTTTTTAAAAAAAATTATAAAAAAAACAGGTTAAATTTAATAGAAAAAATAATTTTTCATAATGTAACAAATTAAATTTAAAAAAAATATATATTTAATACCTGATTTTACCATGGGCTAACAAAACAAAAATCATGGGATATGAGGTGACTGCTTTTAATTTTACTTTACAACGAGAATTTTAATTATTCCTCCATCACATATCACCACTAAAGAGCAGATTATTCCATTGCAAACAACAGAAGATTCGTTGTTTTCGGTAAACAACACAAGATTTTAATAGGAAATATAAGCATTACATGAAGCCTCTGGAACACATGGGAAAATTCCAGCACCCTCTTTTATTTACCTTCCAAAATGAAACCCCACTTTCTACCTCCATTATCAAAAATCATAACGCTCAGCTTGTCCTCGAACTTTCTACATCCCTCTACACTTCTCCTAAAGCTTCCATTTTCCTATTCATTCGACAACTCCATAGAATTCTCAGGAAACGCATCACCTCTTTGTCTCTACCATTCTTTCCCTTCCTATATATAAACCAGATTCGTTCCGCTTTCTTTAGCTGCAAATCCACAACACAATTCCCAAGTGCTATTGATCACGGTCACATATCCTCTAACAATATCAAATCCAAGTAAGTTTATAAATGAAGCAACAAGCACTCAACTTGTTGCCAGTGATCCTGCTTTTTCTTGCTGTTTTTCCATTCAAGGCAAATGGGTCTCTCTTACCAGTCATAGATCGTCCTGGAAGTCTTCTCTCTGATCTCTGGTCAGATCCCTTCCCAGACCCATTTCGCGTGCTGGAGCAGATCCCGTTTGGGTTTGACAGAGATGAAACATCATCCATTGCTGTATCTCCGACCAGAGTAGACTGGAAGGAGACACCTGAGAAACATTTAATAATGATGGACGTGCCAGGGTTGAGGAAAGATGAGATAAAGATAGAAGTTGAAGAGAACAGAGTGTTGCGTGTGAGTGGAGAGAGGAAGAAGGAGGAGGAACAGAAAGGGGATCATTGGCACAGAGTAGAGAGATCATTTGGCAAATTCTGGAGGCAGTTCAAGTTGCCAGACAACGTGGATTTAGATTCTGTGAAGGCTAAGCTGGAGAATGGTGTGCTTACTCTGACACTGGAAAAGTTGTCACCTGATAAGATTAAAGGTCCTAGAACCGTGAGCATTGCCGGAGAGGATCATGAGCAGCCTGCCAAGCTTGAGACTAGTGAGGCCAAGCAGGAGCTTTGAGGGAATGATCACTGATACCGAGAAAGGCTTTTGAATTCTGTCTCAATAAAAGGGTTTCCGCTTGAATTCTGTTACTTGTTTAACTTTGGTGATGATGAGAATATGCCCCATTGTACTGGCTTTCCTGTAATCTTCTAATGAATGTAAAGGGATTTTCCTAAATATGTATATCATCATGTCTTCCAGACATTCAATTTCCTCTATTTCTTGAAGCACTTTCTCCATTGTATGTCCTTGAGGAAAAGCAGCTGATAAGGCTTTCTTCAACCTTAACCCCTGAATATTGATCACGTTGATAAAATAATGGCCTGGAGATACTATGATTACCAAACAACAACAAAAAATTTACGCACCAGAGGCTTTAGGAATTCGTACGAAGGGTAGATTAATTTCAATAACAATCTACAAAGTTTTCCCTTTAGCTGATGTTGAAAAGATTTATACTGGTTTTAACAAATTCGAAAATCATGTGCCAATTGAACAGTGTGACCTTTATGGCAGAAAGAATGTTAAATACTACTAGATATTGGGTACATGCTAAGAGTAACCTGATCCACAAAGCAGAACAAAACAAGCTAATCTTCTAATCCCAGTCCTCAACTCTACCATTAATCATGATTATCGCTCCAAGGTCTGAGTATATTGTGCACTTGTCTTGCACGAGAAACCGGATCATAAAAAAAGAATGGTTCAATAATCCGTCTAGATTCTGGGATAGTGATTATGGCTTGCGCTACAAGATACTGAATCTCGAGTCTTGTTAAGCTACGTAGGCATGTGGCTCGAATGGATGAGGTATCTTAGGCTTAATCATGGAATAGGATCATAATCCAGATTTGCAAACGTACGACCCTAATTTTAGTCCTTTCACTTACCTTCTTGTTTGATCGATCTTCACATCTGCAAAATAAACAACCCATTGAATTCTTTGGCTGTGACTGTATTCGTATCCTATCTAATTTTAATCCTATTCAACAACAAAAAAATCATTACCAATCTTTGTGTTGCCTTTTTTGATTGGTTCTGAATTTTGATTCTCCGAGTCACAACAATCAGAGATCTCAACAACTCTTTGGAAAGCATCAACATTGACTTTTTCAAAGTCCAAATTCCTTCTGTTGATCACCATCTGTGCAGGCTGAACCATTAAAAGAGGCAAATATGATGTTGGTTCTTCCATTTCTTCTTCGTTTACCTATTTCAAATCCGGCAAGGTGGATTTGTAAAGCATGTCGTGGTTAAGTAAGCATTATAGATCAACCATGACTTCGTTTCTAAAACCCATGAGACTTTCCAAAATACTGTATATTTCTTCTGTATGTGGATTTGATTTATCAAGGGAGTAGAACTGACAAACTTGGTCATCAACCTCAATCCAGCTACAGCCTGGGATTTTATCAGAATTTTGCTCCTTCAACGTTCTCCATACCTTCCGAGCTTCATCCCATTTTCCCAACTCTCCATATATGTTAGCCAACGCTGCGCCATAACCTCCATTGTTAGGATCAATTTCAATTAACTTTTTGGCTGCTACTTCTGCCAAATCTGTACGGCCATGAATTTTGCATCCATTAAGCAAAGAACCCCAAATGACTTCATCAGGTCCCATGCTCATGTCCCTGACAACTTCCATTGCCTCATCGAATCTGCCTGCTCGACCAAGAAGGTCTATCAAGCACCCATAGTGCTCAATCTGAGGCTCTACCCCGAATTCCTGAACCATCATATCAAAATAACAGTAACCTTTTTCAACTAATCCTCCATGAGTACAGGCATTTAGCAAACCAATGAAGGTGACCTCATCAGGCCTTATACCCTCACCGCACTCCATCATTTGCTCGAAAATGGCGATTGCGCTGTCACTTTGACCATGAAGCGCGAAAGAATTAATCATTGAATTCCATGATGTTATGCCTTTTTCTGGATTCATCTCAAAAACCTTTCTTGCCTGTTCAAGGTTTCCACATTTCCCATACATATCCACAAGAGAATTTGATGTAAATGAGTCAAGAACAAACCCATTTTTGTATAGGTAACCATGTATCCATTTTCCAAGCTGAAGCATCCCAGTGTGGCTACATGCTGAAAGTGCACAGACAACTGTAACTTGGTTTGGCTTCAAGTATTGAAACTGTAACTGTTTCTCCATCGCAAGAATAACCATTTTCCTAAACAATCTAATTGCCTCAGAGAAAAAACCATTCTGAGTGCACCCCGCAATGATAGCATTCCAAGAGGGGACGTCTCTCTCAGGCATTTCATCAAACAACTTCATAGCATTCGCAATATCCCCCATCCTCGCATGCCCACAAACCATGGTGGTCCAAGATACAACATTTCTCTCACACATTTCATCGAAAACCTTCCTAGCTTTCCCCACATTGCCCGAAATCCTCGAGTAAGAATCCACAAGAGAAGTTTGCACAACGGGGTATCGCTCATAACCCGATTTCAAAACCTGGGCATGAACCAAACCGGTGCCATTCAATCCCAAAACCTCAGGGCACGACTTTAAAACGTGAGGGTAGATAAACTGGTTGGGCTTGGGATTTCGTCGGCGAACCATGTCGCGGAACAACATGAAGGCAGAGACGTGATCAGGTTGAGAAGCATAGGCGGTGATCATGGCTGTGTAGAGATAAGTGTTGGGTGATTTGAGGTGATTGAAGATAAGGCAAGCGTAATGGAGATTGGAAAGAGAAAGAGTACAGAAGCGGACGAGCTTAAAAGCATAGAACTGGGTTTGGGAATGGCCGAGGGCGGTGAGGTAGCCTTGGAGTTGCTTGAGATGACCAAGATGGTTGCTTTTTGCAAGGATTGACAAAACATGCTCATTCAGATTCATCTGATCACGCATCATCGTTCGTTCAGTAGCCAGCCAGAGTGATGCCCACAGAATTCAAAAGGTATAGCATATGGGGATCACTTTAAGGAATTGAGGAATATGCGATACTACGAAAACAGTGCACACCAACGGGCCAATTTGTAGAACGAAAATGAAAAAGACAGTGAGGGAAGTAGGTGGGATTGGTAATTGGTTTGTTTTAGTTGGTCCCTAGTCCCAGCATACGCGTTAGGACCAAGGAACCAAGCCTTGAGGCTCTGGTTCTGGCAGACTATTTTTTTTCTTTATACATTTCTTTTAGGCATGTTCATTATTTCTTCATTCCACATTATTTGGATAAAAAAAAAGAATTATAATGTGATCTCTTGATTTAATTATTTAAAAATTCTAATAATAATTAATAAGCGATAATAACAAATTTTATAGTAAAAGTTAATAAGCCACTTACAATTTTTTAATAATTAATTGTTTTTAAAACCTCTTCCAAAATAGTTTGATTATTTATATAAGTAGTAATATAAAAAGAATGCTACTTCAAATTATTTCATTCTAATTTTAAATATAAATTTTTAGTATATTTTATCTCCCATTCTATAAGAATAGTTTCTGTATACAGATTAAAAAGGGAATTATTTTAAAAAATAAATACATATTTTTAATCATTTTAATAAATAATTTATCTAACTAATTTTTTAAATATTTTAAAAAACAAATACACATTTTTAATCATTTTAATTAATAATTTATTTAACTAATTTTTTAAGGTTTTAAATTAATAATAAATAATCAAAATTTACCTAAAATGACACTTTATCCATTTTAATTTTTAAAGTTATTCATTTTATTATTAGATGATTCCATGGTAGTTGTTGAGCTTGCCATTACACTTTTTATTCATGTAAAAGCTAAAAATTGCGTATGAAAAAATGGTATACAGATACGGTTAAACTGTCAATACTCCAAAAAAATAAAGTGTTTATATGCTTGCATAACTGTATTCGATGGCTGAATTCCTCGCCCCCAATATATTATTTGTTTAGCGGTAGCATGCTTGCGTGAGTGGGTGTGTTTGAGTTTCCTTTTTCTTAGCTTCTTGCACTAGAAAATCTCTCACTTTATCTTGTTGCTTAATCCTCTCCCATCCAAGTTTTCCTCTGCTTTCTCTCCGTTTTTTTATTCTATCCAATCCTGAAATTCAGATTCAGAATTCAGAATATAAATTATAATTCATCCCCCTTCTTGAATCACTCATCCAGATCGCCAAAGATCTTCTCTTTTCACTTGTTACCTGGTCATTTCTTCATTGGGTCAATTCAACTGAATCCCAATTCTCATCAGATGACACACTAGTGTAGAGAACTCAATTCCCCTTGGTGTGTTTGCCTAATTGTGAAATTTACTGCTTTTCTGGTTATTCAAGTGAACTAGCCATGTCTCGGATATTCTCAAGATGGAAGAAGGTGAAAGAGATGGCGATGATTTCTTCTGCAGAGACTCAGTTCGCTGTCTCTGCAAGAAGTGGTCATAAATGGGCGAGGTTCAATTTCCGACTCAATCAGTTTTGCCCAATCTCGACTCACTTAAATTGTTTTCCCATCGCCACCCATAGACGACGAGAATCGTTCATCAACGTTCAGGAGCGGTACAAATGGGACCACGGCGGCTCCGGCGACACCCATAATCGGAATTCTCAGGCCCGAAAGATTCGAGTCGATGCTAATTGCCCCCGGTGCGCCAGGAACATGGATGTATTTTTCTCCAACCGCCATTTTCCCAATTCTACTTCTGATTCCAATTTGATTCCTCCGGCTCCTCTTCATGAAGGAGGAGGTTATCAAACTATGAATCTCTGCCCCAATTGTAAAACAGCTTATTTCTTCCGCCCTTTTGGAACTGCTCCTATCCAAGGTACATTTGTGGAGATTGGTAGGGTCATAGATGATAAAGTTAATAATACTAGTAATAAATTACAGAAGAAGATATCCAATGGCAAAGTCAAGGAGGACAGAGAAAGTAATAATAGTTATGGCAGTAACGGTGTAGCAGAAGATTATGCCCATAGAAGTAACAGCAATAATGGGCTTAGAGCGACCTTTTGGCATACCTTAAGATCCTATAGTGATGGAGATGGTGGAGAACCACCAGAAACTTGGTCTCCCCCACCCGGTTCTTCTAATGGGAATGGGATTGCTGTGCATACTCCTCCAGGCCCGCCTTTTGCACCTGGTGTTAATGTTGTTCGGGTTTCAGGGCCACGGGAGGGTGGAGGTGGGGGTAATGGAGAAAAGACAACATGGGGAGGGTCCAATTTGGGTAAGGATTTACCCACACCAAAGGAGATCTGCAAGGGTCTTGATAAGTTTGTTATTGGCCAGGACAGAGCCAAAAAGGTATTCTCTATAATTCTAATTTACTACGGATTTATGATCACAGTTAGTCCAACTTTAAGTTGATGCTTATCAGTTCAGTATGTTAATGATTTTTGGATGCCTTTTTATTAGAAGATGCGATTACATATCGTTGATCCTTTAGTGCTATATTTGATGTCATTGTAAATGTATTTTCTGAGTTACGCTCGTTGATAGTGATCTCATGGATTACTTATATTTATGTTGAAGGTGCTTTCTGTAGCTGTGTATAATCACTATAAAAGAATACACCATGCCTCATTACAGAAAGGGTTAGTTAAACCATTGTCCCCTTCATTGGTATTATTTTGTGTTTCTTTGTATTTTGTAGTTCTGTAATTGACACTAGTGGGTTTCTCACCCCTTCCCTTCATTCTTGTTTAATTTCATTGAGTCTGCAAGTGTCCATGTATCTTTTATACAATTGTTTGTGGGAATTTCTTTAAAAAGTATATTCTTATCCTTTATTCGTTTAGATATTTATTTGATATGAGCCTATGACTGAATTAGTGGATTTTAATACTAGGTCAGGGCCAGATTCAACAAATCCAAAAACTCTAGATAATGACGATAATGTGGAGCTAGAAAAGAGTAATGTTCTCCTGATGGGTCCAACAGGTTCAGGTATGACTTGCATAGGAATTTATTACGACTTTTATCTTCGTATGTGTGAGATGAGAACACGATGCATCCTCATGTGAGATTACAACACAATAATAGCTATGCTAATTTAATGTATCTTCATTAAATAGGGAAGACATTGCTGGCAAAAACTCTAGCACGATTTGTGAACGTTCCATTTGTCATTGCTGATGCAACAACCTTAACACAGGCAAGTATTTTCTCCGTGATGAGATGACATTAGAACTGGGTGGAATTAAATATGACCAACATGGTTAATGCTGATCAAACCATCTTGTGTGGAACTTATGATATTTTCAACTCATTTGAGTGACATATATTTGTTTGGTATCATTTACTGCTTTTATCAAAATTCACTTCCAAATGAAAAACAATGTATTTGATATTGATAGTGGTGATTATTCATTTGATTTCATGGATGGTTAAAAGTTTGCAATTTCTGGAAGTTATGGTGTTATTGACTCTTTATAAACTAAAACAATGAAAATATTCTTAATGCAGGCTGGTTATGTTGGAGAAGATGTGGAATCAATATTGTATAAACTACTTGTGGTATGTCAATTTTTCACCTGAATTAACTTGTGCCTTTGTTAACCATTTAATTTCTCTTTCTTTTATATATGATTTTGTTTAACATTTTTAATTTGCTCTAAAATTATCTTCAAAGATGTCATTTTATGGTGGTTCTACTTGCTAGCATATTTCTATATAAATTTCATTTCTTTGCGGGTCAATTTTGCAATGTAGGCAGCTGAGTTCAATGTTCAAGCCGCTCAACAAGGGATAGTTTACATTGACGAAGTTGACAAGATAACTAAGAAGGTTTCTTGCTTATTTGATTGGATAAATGCAGCATTATACATCCGTTGTATCTCTTTTAATTGTTATGGGTGTATTGTAGGCTGAAAGCTTAAATATTAGTCGGGATGTTTCTGGCGAGGGTGTTCAGCAGGCACTACTGAAAATGTTGGAAGGAACAGTAAGTAAATTAATTCCAGACTGTAGTTGTGACTAATTGGAATATCTACCTTTTAATTGAAATATGGTAAAGTAACTTATTCCTTACATTTTCTCCTCTTAGCAGCCCCTATAATCATGTACACAAGAATGTCATTTCTTTTATATACTGGGTCTAAAATTTCAATTATTCAAGACTAGATAAGATTCATGGTGGGTCTGCCTCATTAGCCATCATACAATTGTATGTAATTTTAGTTTGTAGATACTTTGCTCTGATAATCCATTAGGTAATATTGTTTTTATGAGGTTGCCTATTTTTGTTCTCATATCATTTTCATTTTCCTCCAAACAAAGATTATTTTTTCTGATTAATATTTTTGAAAATACATTTTATTTTGAATAAACAGAAGCCTAAACTTGGGGTTATATCTTATTGTGTAGATAGTGAATGTCCCTGAAAAAGGTGCAAGGAAGCATCCACGGGGCGATAACATACAGGTATGTGTTTTTGAAAGAGTAGCCATTTTTCTTTCCCTTTTCATTGCATATCCTGTTTGTACATGGCTTTGATTGGAAGAACTTTACTCACAAAATGCCTCTTGTTGGCTGCAGTTTTGAATCCTGATGTTTATTAGAAATATATATATCTATGAAGTATTTAATCTTTCTTTTCTTATTGGGAAAAATAAGGAAACTCATGAAGGCATTTGCAGTCAATTAATTGGTTGGTCAATACCAATGAACTTATAAATGCGTTTGGGAGGGTGCAGAAAAATTCCTATTTCCTTCTTTAAAGTTTTATCCAATGACAAGCAGTTATTTAGGATTTCATTATTAGACACTTGAAATAGAAGTCTTGGAATAACAATCATGATTTTATATTCTTTAACATGTCTGTAAAATCCATCCATCATTGTGTTTTAGAGCGTTAAGTACTCTTGCTAAAGTATATCATGTAGCAGCTTATTTCTAAGAGCATTATTTTTATATGCAGATTGACACGAAGGATATTCTTTTTGTATGTGGTGGAGCATTCATTGATCTCGAGAAAACAATATCAGAGAGGTAAATATTTTAACTTTGCGTTGCCAAGAATATTTGTTCCATATTTGTTTGGAGTATGTCTTGATTTCTGTCTGAATATGTTTTAACATGAAGTTATCTGTGAAATAAACCAGACGACAAGATTCTTCTATTGGTTTTGGAGCTCCAGTTCGTGCAAATATGAGAATCAATAGAGTAATAAATGTCGAAGTAACATCAGCTTTACTCGAGTCGGTAAGGAGTAAGAATATCATTAACTTATTTTAGTTATCGTGATTTCATAAATAAATATTTGAAGCACTTAAAGCTCACATTTCATGCAGTAAGTTACCAAGATGCTCTGCACTTTCTTGCTTCTCTAGTCCCAAGAAAATTCAGAAGTAAAAAATAAAATTCTTAGAAATGATAACCTTCAAAGTTATCTAAAATTTGCATTAGCTATTTTCAGGTGGAAAGTTCTGATCTTATTGCATATGGTCTCATACCTGAGTTTATTGGACGGTTTCCAATCTTAGTTAGTTTATCCGCCTTAACAGAAGATCAACTTGTGCAGGTATTCCTTTATTTTTGGAAAATATATTTGTTATCATATGATCAAAGCCTTTTGTATTTTCTCTGAAACATTATAAGTGCTCCCGGGATTAATTCTGCTTGTATGGTTGCAATGATGAGTATTATTCTGTTGATTGGTCTATACTGACAACAACCTACATATGACGTCTTTTGTGGTCTTCTAGAATTTGTACACACACACACACATATATATATCATCATTATATTTATAGAAATGTTATTGGCTTTACAGGTCCTCACAGAACCAAAGAATGCTCTTGGTAAGCAGTACAAGAAATTAATTGGAATGAATAATGTAAGTATCTCTTAACTATCTGTGTGTCTGCAACCCCTCTTCCGTGCTTCTCTTCCCTCCAATCCCAGCCATTCAAGCATATATGCTTATTTGCTTTTGATTTCCTCATGATTCACCCATTCAATTCAGGTTAAGCTTCATTTCATGGAGAAGGCACTGAGATTGATCTCACAGAAAGCAATGGCCAAGAACACTGGCGCCAGGGGTTTGAGAGCTATACTGGAAAACATCTTAACTGATGCCATGTTTGAGGTTTGAAAGATTATTTTGTTTTTTCACTAAGTCCTGGTTACCTCAAGCCTCTTGAAGAATCAGCAACCTCTGTGATTCTCTACTGATATATTCAATGATTACATGGACCAGATTCCAGATGTTAAGACCGGAAGTAATCGGATTGATGCAATAGTCGTCGACGAGGAGTCAGTAGGATCAGTAGATGCCGCAGGACGTGGAGGCAAAATTCTTCGTGGACAGGGTGCTTTGGAGGCTTACCTTGCAAAGACCAAGGACTCAGTGGTATGATTCTGTACCTAAGTCATTTGCCGATTTATAACCGCTAAGATTATATATGATTGATCAAGTTCATTTTTTGTTTAGGTCAACGGTGAGGTAGCTGAATCAGATGTACAAGAGGGGGAAACAGAGAGAGCCATGAGCATGTGAGGATGATATATATATATATATATATATATATATTTATGGCAGTGAAGAAAGGGTATAACTTATCCATGTCATTGTTGTTATTCTGTAAAGATCACAGACGTGATTTGCTGTAATTATTCCTTGCATAGCAGCATAGCTTCTTCTTTCAAGTTTCTTGGATAGGAACTAGGAAGGAAATAGGAAGATAAAAAAGATGTACCATTGATAATTTAGGCAGCACTTCACACCACCAAAGAAAAAAGAAGTTGTTCAGTTAAGAATGTCTAAGCGAATAATTTTTCCCCTTTCCTTTTTTCGCTATGTATGTAGCTTTGTTGTGTGGAGGATAAATGTTTGCTATTTCATTTTTTTTTTTTGAAGGCTCTGTTCACAAAGGATAAATCGATTGGAAAGTTTAGACATGCTTAACTCTCTTCACTAAAGTTATAAGCAAGATTACAACTAGATGAATATGTGATCTCTTACTTATAGAGGAATGTTTATATTACTAAACTATAAAGCTGTTAGTCCATCCACGCCAAAATTAATTGATTTAATTTTTTAATTCTAAAAGATGGTGAACATTTGGAAAAAAACAAAAGTAGAAAGAAAATAAGGTTAATATAACTCTTTTCATTGGCAAGCTAAACAAAAGAGAGCAAATGATCATTCTAAGATCATTTCAACATACATGATTACTTTCCTTATGATAATGGTAAAAGGTACATTCCTACAGCAACTAGCAACTTTAGCCACAGAAAGCATACATTTTATCAAGTTCTACGGCACGATCCAGCCATTACAGTTAAAAGTCTTTCTTAATATGGAAGTACAAATTAATCTTCCTTTTCCAAGTTGTAGTGTTTCTTGACAGCTTCAATCACTTCCCAAGTGATGTTCATTCCTTTAGGGAAGACGACCAAGTCACCACCCCCTATTTCAAAAGATCCATCATCTCCATGTCCATCAACTGTCACCTTCACTCTTCCCTTCAGCAGATACATGGTCTCTTTAGCTTTGAATGTCCATGGGATCTTGGTTGGACCGCCTTCCCACCTATTGGGTGTCAAACAAATGCATCAAAATCAAAGAAAAACCAATACAAGATATCAACATGAAAATATAAACTCAAGTTTGTCATATCTTGAATGATTAAGTTATGGCTTCTTTTCTGCACTGATGAACATCTACAGTTGCAGTATCAAGAATCAGAATAAATCAATGTCTGTAAGGATGTAAGGGTCGTTTCCTATCACATCTCCTTTCCTTTCCCTTCCCTTCTCTCTATTCTGGAGATTTTGCGTACCATTCATAACATCAAAGACATACCAGCATAAAATTACTAGATTTTCATGATTAGAAATGTATATGTACATGCAGTAATCCATAAAATTCATCCATCCAACTCTAGGATATAAAATGTTTTCTTTCTGGGCTTGAATTGTTCAACCAAACAAACCTCATCAGCAGAAAGAATTGTTTATCGTGAATATGTTCAGACAGAGTCATTGCTATCAATAACTTGTGAAGAAAGAAAGATTTGCTAAATCATCATTCTTCTCACTAAATGAGAAGAAGCAGTATTACAACAAGGCCAACAAGTTTCATTCCAAAGAAGGGCCTCTTTCTTTCTTTCTCATCTATCCATTCAACTACACATGTCTCTCTGTGCAAGAGAATGTAAACCAGCACCAAAAAAGAGAACAAAACCATGAAACTCAATATGTTTTTAACTTTCGAAGATTGGGAAAAAAGACATAAAGTAACAAGCAATGTGACTGAACCTCTCCAGCCGTCCGTATGACCGGAGAGAATCCCCAGGCCAGCAATCTTAGGGCAACCTCTCATCACTCCCATCAGTATCCAAGCAATGCCTGAATTGGCTAAAGCCAAAACTGAAACATTATCTTTCTCAGCAAACCCAAAACACAAAAGCCCTATTTTTCATGTCAAATCCCTTCAAGCAGACGAAACACTCGGACGCAAAAGTAAAGTAACAAGAATCAGAACAAACTAACAAAAGCCAAAGATGCGATAAAACGAGAGGGAAAGAAAGGTGAAAGAAGCATACGTGGACCAAGTTGAGACTCCAAGTTCAGTGAGTTTAGATTGAGGAGGATTCTGCTCAATCTTCACTCCCAAAATCTCGGTAGTCACCGAAGCATTTTCCTTGTTTGGAACGAGCGGGCCGAAGAGCAAAGAGTAAAGCAAAGGAATTAAAGGTAGTAACAGTGATAGACGCAGCAAAAAGGAATGATTTGCATAAAGGCGTCTCATTGCCTTCCACATTTCAGCTTCACTTTGGTGATTCTTCTGCTCTGCGCCTTTCTGTGACTACGGAGGTTAATGCGTTGATCAAAGTCTTGAAGCAATGATGACCTTTTGCATACTTTTTTTTCTTTTCTTTTTTGTATAGTAAAAGCATTGACGTATTAAACTTTTATGATGATTAAATTATTTCTTTACTATGCCATTAAAATAAATAAGTGTTTCAAAATTTTGTGTTGCCCAGGAAAAAGGATGTTTCAGAATCATTCTCCGTTCCTATCTGTGAAATAAAAAAAATTAAAAAAGAGCATATTATATATGAAAACCTATGAACGATTTTAGTTCTCAGTAGTACTTTTTTTAAAAGAGGAAATTGCGGAAAAATAATGGAACTCTTCTATTAATAAAAAAAAAATGATAAATTTTTATACAACCAAGATATGATACTTAAATTGTAAACACATTAAATACCAATACTCTAGTTTAGATTCTTATCACCAATAAAATTTTTAATGAGAAACTGTCTTCCCAATCTTGTCTTTTTAAAATTACAGAAATTTTAAAATTAAATCATATCATTCATAACTTGTAACTATGTATATATGGAGTATTCCTTGGTTATTATTCATAACTTGTAACCATGTATATATGGAGTATTCTTTGGTTATTAAAAAAATACTTAATCTGAAAAGAAGAAGAAGAATATTTCCACATTTCAGACATACTAACAACTATCTCTTGAAGTGGTATAACACAAAATGAACACAATCATGCAATCAGTTTTGCTTCATCAGGTCCAGGGATTACAATGTCAAGCCTCATCATGGGTTTGTACTCATTAGGTATCTCTGCCCCGGCTTGCATGCACACTTCGACCACCGCCGGAGCCTTGCCATAGAATCTTTTCAGAGCGCCACTCAAGGGAGGTCCGGTGGGATCTCTCACATGCCAAACATAGTTCGGAGGAAAAACTTCCTCCATTGTTGCATCTTGCCAACCATGTTTTCCATCCCTCCATTGATGTTTGAATGCTCCACAAAGCTTAGCATTGTGACCCCATGGCCCCACATGAACCTCTGAACAATATCCACATGCCTTAACTGAGTATTTCTTCATCAACGTCCTCACTCCCTTTCTGACAGTTTCATATGCGTCGATTGTTTCCTGGGCGATCCTAGGTAACTCAGACAATTCTGGGGGTGGAAATCGGTTACAAGCTTGGTAAGTATCAAAGTCAACAAGTGCAGAGGGATCTGCAGAGCGCCATGGCTTAGGTTCTTCAACATAACCACCCCTATCAATGACTCTTTTTCCTAGCATTCTTATAGGATTGGTCCTTCGACGTGAGGGATACTCCAGTATGTCCACACCAGCTTGAATGCATAGCTCCACAACGGCTGGAATCCGGTCATAATCAAACCGTGTCTCATGCTTGATGCGCCGACCAAAAGGATCATAGAGATGATATGACTCAACAGGGATTAGTATATCATTGATGGAACCCTTGACCCATGCATGGAAACTATGCCGCCGTGCACTGTTAACACCAAGGCAATCCTGGATGTGGGGAACTGAGTGGCCCACATGAACTTCTGAACATTCACTGCACGAAACATTAGCTTAAATCATAAACTTTTACATTGAAATTATAATGGGAAAATTGCTGAAAAATCCTGCATTGCAAAATTTATTGTCTAAAGATACGAAAAAATTGTTTAAGAACCCAAGTGCAATATATCTTCAATGGGTGTAACTCTTCTCAGCTATGTACAACCTATCTTCAACTTGTGCAAAACAAAAGATATGTTACTTCCAGCTAAAGAAAAACACCCATTCAAAGACCCGATTCCTTAGGTACTTTTGGACAATAAATTTTGCAATAGGGGGATGTCAGCAATTTTCCCAATTATAATTATTTGAGAAGAAAGGGCAAGCAACTAGGGCACTAAACATAATTTTGGAAGTGTACACAGTCTACCTACAGCCATGTACAGGAATAATGTGCAAGAGCTGTCCAAGACCTTTAATTAGCAGTTTCCAAGCATCATATACTTCATAGGCAACAGGAATTAGGTCTGGTACAAGCAATCCATTCTTTGGAGGCTCAAGGGGTTTCTCTATTCCCATTTCTGCAAGTTTTTTGTCCTCCCTTGCAGCTTGCTTGATCTCCTTAATGGGAATAGGGTATGGCTTTTTCTTTTTCTTAGGTAATACGGGTGGGAAGTCGACATTTTGATGCACCCTTCTTCTTTCCACAGATTTATAGCTTCTCGGCTTTTGACTGGCACATAGAAAACTTCCAGATGGTGTCAATCCACCCTTGCAAACTTTTACACATCCTAACTGCAATAAAGATGAAATCCAAGTTTAAGTTCCATGGTGGGGGAGAATAACAGTTTCAGTTTCAACAAATCTGTTGTAAATTAGAAAGTTATCCAAAATCCTTGACCAGGGCAGCTGACTAATGTCATTAGCAGTAGTAACTTTTCACAAGCTTGTGTTCCAAAATTTCAACCTAGGAAACATGATGGCCTATATTTTTGGAATACCAGCAAGGATAACTAATGCAGAAGTAGTTCGTTTAAGAAAAATTTAAATGAAAAGTCACAAAAACCTTCAATCCAAGAGTATATGACTCAGAAGCTGAAAGTTGTGGCTTCAAAATCTCCATGCCTGGGCAACCATCTGCACATCGAAAGTCCCATCAGAAGAAGTAACATTGTAGATGAAAAAGGCACAAGCTTTTGGCATTTCTATCCTGAAGCAGTTTGGATAGAGTCACCAGAGGGGATAGACTCTAACTTAAAGAGCACAGCGCAATAATCTTGTTCTGACATAGTTCAATACTAGATTTGAGTCAGTTTGAGACAAGGAATATGTACTTGAAATTATGTTTCTCAACAGGATAAAACTCTTTCAGATTTCATCTCAAGCATCTACCATTCTACTTAAATGGTACATTATAATTGACTTCAAATGAAGTGTTGCAAGACTAGAGACGAATCTCATAGTATTGGCAACAGTGAATAAGAGCATAATAACATGTTCAGTTTATCTGCACAGTAATTTAAGTTGGTCTGCTGGGAACTGAAACTCAAGTTGTTTCTTAGCCACATTAACTAAAAGCTATGACAATATGAAAGGAAAAAATAACTCACTTTTACAAGATAAATTCCATAATGAAGAAGAAACTACTGGCGGTCCCTGGATCATCTATAGGAGTATCCTGTTTATAGGGGGGAAAATGTCAATACAAAGAAAAACAACCTGGATTCTCAAATCTGAATACAATTAAAAGCACTAACTGCAAAGGCCAAACATGGTATGACGGAAGAACACACAGAATTTGAGGAAAAGAGGGAACCGACCAACCTGTTTTCATTTGGTCTCTATTTGTAACTCTTAAAAGTAAGAAGTAAATAGCAGAAACCTTCAACAGTATAAGGACACAATTACTTGAATTAGTCTTGTGCAAGACTGTGTAACAAATCCCATCCCCTTTTCCCCTGTATCAGTCTTAAAAACCCATAGCGATTATTCATCTTCTCATAGATTAGGCTTTATACTAGAGCATTTTGTGGGCATTACACGAATTGCTTGCAACAAAACACATAATCAATCACGAATAAAACCAAGCGAATACAATTCTTCATGACAAACTAAGAATTTAACAGGACCCCATCCACACTTCCTTTACAGAGTAGCGATAATCTTCACTTGGCACAGTAATTCATCAAAAGCCCCGATTTTTACAACCAAGGAGAGAGAACAGACCTTGAGCTATAAGAGTAGACGAAGTCAAGTGAAAGTGATATTGTGTTGGCAATATTGCGAATGTAGAAACTGCGATGATTGCTGTGGGTTGCTGATGGCTAAACCTCTTTTTCTTCAATAAACGCCTGGAAAAAACAGCAACTTCTGGAACATCTGGGCCAAATCCTCTACAAGCACGCCTGCGCCTGCATCTCCTAAGTTATAATCTAAGCCGTTGGTGCTTAAACGCGCTTCAGATAATACCACGTGAGAAACAAATATCAGCCCGTAATTGCAAACAGACCTAAAACAGTGGGTGTTTTCTGCCCTAATTTACCCTGTTGTTTTCTTCTTTTTGTCTGATCAGTCCAAAGTTAACCCCATTGCTCATAAGTGAGAAGCAGATCTATTTGTGGAAGCTGATCATCGTGCGAGCGACTAATGTTGCCTGCGGGGCCGCCCGACAATGTTGCTGTCTAATCGTGCGAGCCGTTCGAGTCCTACTTTGTCTTCTTCTCTGAGCATTTAGGTTGTGGCCTTCAACCTATATGTTACGCCCTTAAACTATACATTATGGTCGTTATGCGATAAGACATTTATTTAATTTTTAAATATAAAATTTTAATTTATTTTATTTTTTAAATTTATAACTTTTTAAAATATTTTTTATTAATTGTACATATTAAAAATTAAAAAAAAATATTAAATAATATATAACTTCAATCCATGATTTAAAAAAATAGCTTTTTAAAAAAAGTAACTTACATTTGTTAAAAAATTACTAATTTAATTAATTTTTTAATATTTATATATTAATTATATAATTCTCATATTAAAAATAAAAGTTATATTTATATTTTTAGTTGAATTAAAATAACAGCATTTTTATTTTTCTTTTAAAAAAGAATATAAAATTTATTATTATTGTCTAACTTATAAATTAATACTTAATATATATATACTATAATTAAATAATTTATATAGTTTATTTATTTTTTTAAAATAATAATTAAATTATATATTAAAAAATAGAGAGTATTAATTGTCGATATGTTAATTTTTTGGCTTTTTTCAAGTAAAATCTCAAGCCTTCCCTCTCGTACAACTGAAATCTAATGGGCCAGTTTGTTTCTGTTTTTAAAAATAGTTTTTTTTATTTTAAAAGCAAGAAAACAAAAAAAATGGTAACTTATTCTTAACTAATTGTTTTCCAAAACTGAAATCTATTTTTAAAAAATAAAAAAATAAGAACAAGTTTAAAATGTTTTGTAAAATTATTTTCTTATTTGTTTGTTTATGTTATTTGTATTTTAAAAAAGTGAATTATTATTAAAAAAATAATTTCTTAATGCTACATGTCTTTACTCTCATTGACACTGCACAACCGTCAACAGCCACCACTAGTGATGGCTATCATGTAAGGCTGAGTAAGATGCTTATAACTTGGTATATCCACCTAAAATTGAGGTAAATTTGCTCAATTTGGGCTTAACTAAAATAAGCCTATAATGGGCACGTTACGGACACACTATTAAGCTACTTATGCCCACACATATATATAATTTTTCTTTTTGCTATTGATAATATCTTGTACATTCCTTGTGCTTTCATGTGTGATGTGTGTGTGATGATGAAATGCGAAACAAAGCTTCATGTTTTATATTAAGAGGCTTTACTTTTTATTACATAATATTGGAGTTTTTAAGTTTTAAATTGTAAAGATTATAATTTAGAATTAAACTGCTTTTGAAGGATAAAAATATGGTTTAAGTATTTGAATTGGTGTTTTGTAAAGTGATTTTATGATGAATAATCATATCATATATATTATTATTTTATTATTATTGTACACTATATTGTTTGTAAGCATTGATTGTTATTAGAAATTTAAATGTTTAAATTGAATTTTTTTTCTCATCTTTCACAAACGGGTTGTCTATGCTTGTTGCAACTCAAACGGGTTCAGCCTAACCCGTTTAATACAGGCTTAAATGGATTGAGACATAGGCATAAGTTAGCCTGTGCCTAAAAAAATGGGTAAGGCATGGGCTGATTGTCGAGCAAACCCTGTAAGGAATTGGAAGACACGCAGCAGAAATTAACTTAAAAATTTTTTCCATTCCTTGTCAGGATCTACCATATGTGTTTAAGTCAAGTGGGAAGAAGCATTACCCTCAGTGTACCTCAGCAACTTCCACAGCTTCTGATCATGACGTTCACAGCTTCTCTCCGAGGCTCGTGCTCCCTTTCTGATCGCAAGAAGTCGACGACTCAGGTCGGCATCCTCTACTGGTATCCACACGAACAGCGTTCCAACCACGAACGACGTGCTAGCGTCTCCTTCCCTCCAGGACTTTTTCAAGAATTCATTCTCTTCGTCTCTATTTTGGCAGTTTATTATCTGCAAACCTTTTTCAGCTCCCCTTCGACCTTTCTGTGTTCTATATATTTTAAAACGTAGCTCCCAAAATCAGATATATAGGATGCTATGCATTTTCCTCTACCGAATTGGATTTTGGAGTTAATCTTATATTAATTCCGAAATTAATACAATATTATATATTATATAATTTGATAAGAAACTAATTAAATAAATAATATTTATATTAAATCCGTCCCACATATTTAATTCACCTATTTATTTAACTTAAAATAAAGATAAGACTGAATTATATTTGATTTATTCTCATAAATTAAATTTGAGATATCCTATCAATTTGAATTTTAAATTCAAACGTGATAGAGATTTAATTTATCCTTATAAATTAAATCTCATATGTCTCTTATATATAATGTATATATACGAATATAAATATAAATAAATATATACATCTACCCTGGATCATTCATTGAATATGGACATGTCTTAGATTCAATGAATCTTGACATCATAGCTCGTGTTGAGCTATTTTGTGTGTGATACCCATATGAAGTTGGCAGTTGGCTATTTGCTATACTGGCCTATAAATCGCAAGCGGTCTCTAGCAAGACATAACGATTACCCAAATCATATGAAGATCGTTAAACGATGTAATCTTTTATACAACCATATCATGTCCCTTCTATCACGCGATATTTTGGTCATAGATGAGGTATAGATAATGACATCCCCTATTCTTGACCGTTATTTTCTCGATCCCTGAGTAGTCTGATTATAGAAATAGAACTACCTTTCTATTACAATATGGCCATACATTTCTCAGACTCACTATCGAGGGGCCCAGTAATATCTCTCTACAAATGTGAGGGACAAATTCCATCTTGACCATTCACATTCCTCCGCATAAAAAACCACTAAACACGAACATAGTCTTTGTGATCACTCAGTCAAAAGTGACTTTTGATTAGGTCAAAGCTGAATGTTTGTCATGTAGAAATCCATAATGATCTCAAGTCAAAGAGTATAGTGACATGGTTTGTATATGAGAGAAACTTATGATGTAACCCATGCAGCTCTCTCATAGCGGGTCGGTCCAACACCTTGTACTCTTACATGTGTCTATGACTTTAATTTATATCTCTGTACATCTTTAAAGTCATACTGGTCTTATTTCATTTCTACTCTCGCATAGATGACCGACCATAGACATTTATGATAAGATCATGAATTATCGAAGGATGGTTATCACAGTAAACATGCAAATAATATGATAACACAATTAATAAATTTATAAATCAATAATGTTTATAAGACAATGATTAGCCCCTAGGGTACTATTTCCAACAAACCCACCCCGCTCGTTACCCAAGCCTACCACAACGGACGACCACTATTGCCATAGATCGCCACCCCTAACAATTGTAATCCCTGTTAATCACCACCGATGGCCATTGACCCACACTAATAAATGCCAGCCATTGCTGTCAGTGACTTCTGTTGTCAACAGTCACCGATGACTATCACTGATTTTAATTTAAGTTAATAGTAAGAAGAATTATTTTTCTCTCATCCATACTGTCTCTCAATCTTACTAATCTTCTCCATCATTACTATACTCTCCACTCTATCTCTTACATTTTTTTAATTCTCAAAATTAATTTTAAAAACAATGATTTCAAATAAATTTTTATGTTTTATCATTTTGAAATACAAGTTTTTAAAACAATTATCGAAACATATTTTTTTTATTTCTAAAATTTGTTTTTAAAAACTGTTTTGAGAAAAAAAAAATAGAGAATAGAAATAAATATGCCGAATGTTTCCTAAAAAAAGATTGAAAATAAAGTAAAACGAATACGAAAGTATGAGCTTCCTATCAAATTATGAAACCAATACAAAATACTGGAATTGGTAAAAAAAAAAACATACTACAAAATACTGAAGCCCAATATTAAACAGAACAAACAAGTAGAGATGTTACTGAAAACTAGTTACAGATATGATACGTTATATATTTTTGATCGTATCTTATGATCCCAACCCCAAACCAATCTCCTCCTCGATTAATAATTTACTCATTTAAAAAAATCGTTAAAAAGGAAAAACGAAGAAAATAAAATCTCCAAAAAAATAAGGAAAACAGGGATTTTTTTTTAAAGAACTTGTGAGAATTACTATATTAGGAAAAAAAAGGGATGGGATCATTAATTGTCAGAGGAAACATGCAGTTTCAATAATAGTAATAAAAAAGGGTATGGATTTCATTTAAGGCGGATCATCATTAATAAGAATGGGCATCAGATTTTCGGGTCACTTTCTAAAGAGCCAGTTGAGGTTGAGGCATTCCATTTCCACCTCCCTTCGTTTTTATATTATACCCTTTGTTAAATGGGTGTTTTTATTTAATCATCTTCACCGATTTATATTATATAACTTTTTAATTTTATTTATAGAATATTTATTTTAATCATATTTATAAGATAAAATTTTTATATAAATATACTAATTTACTAATTATTTATTTATATTAACTTTGTTTTAATTGTGGCTAATATATTAAATAGGGATAAAATTAAAAAAAATTATGGTATAGTAATAAAGTTTAAATTTAATTGCAGATAATATATATTAAATAGGGATAAAATTAAAAATTGTTAAATTTTATGGCATAGTTAATAAAATTTAAAATCTTCCTCTAATATGGAAAACATGTTAGAAGTTACTTATAAATAAGAATAGGGGAAGTACTTTTTAATTTATTCACTTTTGTCTATTAGCTCTTATATTAGTTATAATTAATTTATTTAATTTATTAAAAAAATTAATTAATTTTTATATTAATAATTAGAGATAATACTTCCTGGGTCCTTCAATCAATGCACAAGAAACTATCATTTGAATATCTTATATTATTCGATGTGAGGAATGAGATACACTCCTCTATTTTTAAATATAGTTATTTAAATTTTAAAGAGATTAATAAAATTAAATAAATAAATTAATTATATATAATATAAGAATTAGTATATTCACTTGGGTAAATTAGAAAATATAAGATAAATTCATATTAAAATGTTATATTTAATTATAATTAATTAATTTTATTAATATTTATAAAAAGTAATTATTTTTTATATTTATGATCTAAAAAGTATATATATATAGGAGAGAAGAGCCTGAGCTTTAATGGATCATAATGCCATAATAATATCCTCTCCTTGTAATTATGGTACGTGTTATAATATCTACTCATTAAGGAGCAAATCCTCTAATAACTTCACGCAATGTATTCCTCTTTGGGATTAGCCCTTCAATCCATAGGGAACTAGAGTCTGTATCAACTCTAATTTATTTGGTGCGGTCAGAGTTTTCTTTTGATTGAATAAATGAATATGATGTGTATGCTGAACGATGCTTTTTTTTTTTTAATTAATTTTACTTTAAAATTTAATTTTTTTAATAGATTAATGATTAGTTGATTATAACTAAATTAAATTTCTTAAAATAAATTAATATTATACACTTATCAATTTATTTAAATTAATTAATTAATTTAAATATTAATTATAATTAATTAATCAATTTTTTTAATATATTTAAAAAATCAATTAATACGTATAATTTAGAATAAAGTAGTATATTATATCATTTAAGAATAAAGTTAATTTGATTATGTTTATATCCTCCACGTTGACACAATTTCTATTTAATAAAAATTAAATTCTAGTATTTAATAGAAAAAAATATAATTCCTTTGTATTTTCACCCATCTAATTTTTTCTTTTTGTAAAGTATGCTTTATGTACACGCAGACAAAATAATTCTTCGTGAGTGTGTGTGTGTGTAGATATTGATAGATAGTGTTCGGGCTTCGGCCACGTATTTTGATTTTTTTTATTGTAAATAATTTTAATATAAAAAAATTCAAACTGAGAGATCCCTAAACTGCTAAAGATGAGAAATGAGTGATCCAAATTAAAAAGCCATAACTCTGGCCCCAAAAAATAAATAAAAAAATTTAGACAAAATTTATAATTTTTTTTTATATAAAAAATTTATAAATTTTTTAACTGTTCATGATAATTGTGGTGAGATATGAATGCAAAGCCCAAGCTTCCCAGAAGTTTCTGGCTTTGGTGCAATGGCCTACGTGGGCATGCGTCCCCACAAAGAAACACGTTTGCATGAACGAAGATAAGATTAGTCGCGAACACAGAAAGACGATCGGAGTTTGATAGCTTCGGAATTGGACGATAAAACCTCAAAATCCGGTGGTTCAACGGAACTGTCAAGACTCCATTAATCCAACACAAAGGTCTGAACTGGTGAATTCTCAGTTGGGAAGGTGAATGTATGAAAAAAATTTCCCCTTCCTGTTATTTTAGTGAAGAAAACTCAATGGATGAGATTTCTTATGCAATTTTTGTTTGGGAAAAAAATCTGTAGATGAAAAAGTTGTGGCTACAATTCGCCTGTCAATTCATAGCACCCCGCTAAGCTACCCAGTCCTCTTCACCGTCTCAGGCTGGCTCCTAGTTCCAACTATCTCTCTCTTCTCTCAGGCTTTGAGTGACAACTAGTGTGTGTGAAAGGACCAAATTACGAATTTGTGGGAAAAGAATTTCATGCCTTCCGCAAAAAGTGGGAAAAATGAGTAAATGGGAGAAACTGAAAGAGTTAGAGAAGTAGAGACAAGTGTCAAAAATAACCAACCCAAATATCAGAGTTGCTTTTCTCTCTCCATGGCATAAAATCTCCATCATTAAAACAAAAAAGAAAGGATAAGAGTAATTATAATTTCTTGGCCTGTTGGTTCGTCGTCACTCTTATAGAGAGAGAGGGGAAAATAGTGGTACCGTACGTTTAGCTAAGAAGGAAGGCGTGGATGAATAAGGTGGGAAGGGATTCGCTCAGGTTGTGAGGTAATAAATCAATCTGTTGTTGTTGGAAAATGTCTGGTGGGGGATGTAGCATAGTGTGGTTCAGAAGAGATCTCAGGGTGGAGGATAATTCGGCACTGACGGCGGGAATGAGAGCCGGAGCTGTGGTGGCAGTTTTTATATGGGCGCCTGAAGAAGAAGGTCAATACCAGCCAGGAAGGGTTTCAAGGTGGTGGCTCAAACACAGTTTGGCTCACCTTGATTCTTCTTTGAGGAATCTTGGCATTTCTCTTGTCACCAAGCGATCCACTGATTGTGTTTCTTCTCTCCTGGAAGTTATCAACTCCACTGGAGCCTCTCAACTCTTTTTCAACCACTTATATGGTATGCTCATATTTCTCCTCTTATTGTTGCCTTTTAAATTCCAATTCATCTGTTGATATGTGGGAATACCCATATTTTGTTGGGGTTACTGCTGAATACCAACAGCGTCATATGGGATTGCAAGGTTCTTGGTTCTATAAATTGGTTAATCATCACTTTATATTGTGGTAGTCTCTGATGAATTCTTTCATATGAGCCCCTTCATAATCTCTATCTTTTCGGATTTGCTTTTTGATCATTTTGAAAAAGTTAAGTTTGTATCTTGGGCTTCATCATATGATATTTTGCTTCAATTGATCAAATTCTAAATCACGCCTAGTTTAGGAGAAGAAGTTGTCTAAATGTTTGCTTGTAATTTTCTGCATTTTAGATCCTCTATCGCTTATCAGGGATCAACGGGTGAAGGAGGTGCTGACAGCTCAAGGCATAGCCGTACGCTCCTTCAATGCAGATTTACTGTATGAACCATGGGAGGTGAATGATGCACATGGCCAGCCATTCACAACTTTTTCTGCTTTTTGGGAAAGATGCCTCAGCATGCCTTATGACCCTGAGGCACCTCTTCTTCCGCCTAAAAGAATTATCGCAGGTCTACCTTTGTTCATCATTTATTTCCTACACTTCAGTTCTCTCCTAAACTTTCTTTGATTGAACTGTACACTGGTCTCTGCGAATTGTTATTTCATGCTTGATTAAACCAAATTACGTCTTTATGTTATAGCATATTTTTCAACAAGATGAAGTTCTAGGAAGGTTCATCTTGTGAAGCCTACTTTGGGCACTTGTTAAATTCAAGCAATGTTCTTTTGAGCAGTTATCAAATTGTGACTTGTGAATGTTGAATTTGACACATGCCATCACCACACTTTGATATCGAATGATCATACTTGATTTCAGTTGGCTCTTTTTCTCCACTTATAATTTCTTTCAGGTGATGTATCGAGGTGCTCTTCTGATACACTGGTGTTTGAAGATGAATCAGAGAAGGCAAGCAACGCACTTCTTGCCCGAGGATGGACACCTGGATGGAGCAATGCAAACAAGGCTTTAACCGCATTCATAAATGGCCCATTGATTGAGTACTCAAAAAATCGCAGGAAAGTAGACAGTGCCACAACCTCATTTCTTTCCCCACATTTGCACTTTGGAGAGGTGAGTGTGAAAAAGGTCTTCCATCTTGTCCGAATTAAGCAAGTTTTATGGGCCAATGAAGGGAACAAGGCTGGTGAAGAGAGTGTCAACTTGTTTCTCAAGTCTATTGGTCTGAGAGAGTATTCAAGATACATCAGTTTCAACCATCCCTATAGTCATGAAAGGCCTCTTCTAGGCCATCTCAAGTTCTTTCCATGGGTTGTAAATGAAAGCTACTTTAAGGCATGGAGACAAGGGAGAACAGGGTACCCCTTAGTGGATGCTGGGATGAGAGAGTTGTGGGCCACTGGTTGGCTGCATGATCGGATACGTGTTGTCGTTTCCAGTTTCTTCGTGAAGGTTCTGCAGCTTCCTTGGAGATGGGGAATGAAATATTTTTGGGACACTCTCTTAGATGCAGATCTTGAGAGTGACGCTCTCGGTTGGCAGTACATATCTGGTACTCTCCCTGATGGTCGGCCATTTGACCAAATAGATAACCCACAGGTGCACTTGCTTTTGCGTACAACCTACATAAACTAATTGCAGGTTCAGGCTTTTATTTCCTAGTCTGGATACCACATGTTCTGTTGCATAATCCTGTTAGACGTGGTTTATTGATAGTTATAAACAATGTGATTTATTTCTAGTAACTTGATGTACTGTATTGACCTGGATCTAATTTCAGTTATCTGGGATTCTTCGAAGTAGGCAATGGGATAAGTGCAGTGATGACTTTTTCAGTTTTTTGGACTCAGTTGGCCTCTTTCTTGGGTTTATGTGCCAAGTGCGTCACCATCTGAGAACAGAGTTTTCTATTCTCTTCTTGGCATAAGTAAATCAAAATGCCCTTATGCCTTGCTTTACCCTCCGACTTTTCTCTTTTAAAATACCTTAAAAGTCATTTTTGCTTTTTATATAAACTTGAAAAATGGTGTTTTAATATAAAAATTTAAAAAATAACAAGATTTAAATCTAGGCTGCTTAAACTAAATTTAGATGGTTAAATCTTACTACAATATTGATTCTTGAGATAAACAATGGATTTAGGTCCATAAGTATATGCTTAATTAACAATAAGCACAATTATTTTATTTCATTGTTTTTGCTGATTTACTCGTCTTGTTCTGTGCGTTACTACTGGATTGAACTTTGAGATAGTGATTGTGAATATTGGTATTAAAATTTTGCGATCTCTGCCCTCCTGTAAGCTATTAAAATATTTCTAGCCGTAGAAAAACTCAAATCAGTTATTGGATTTTTGCAGTTTCAGGGATACAAATTCGATCCAAATGGAGAATATGTACGGCGTTGGCTTCCAGAACTTGCCAGAATACCCACCGAATGGATTCATCATCCATGGAACGCACCAGAACCTGTGCTACAAGCTGCTGGAATCGAACTTGGGTCAAATTACCCTCTTCCTATTGTTGGAATAGATGCTGCCAAAGCCAGATTGGAAGAAGCTCTAACAGAAATGTGGCAACAAGAGGCGGCTGCAAGAGCCGCCATTGAAAACGGAACTGAAGAAGGACTTGGAGACTCCGAAACAACCCTTATTGCCTTTCCTCAAGACGTACTAATGGAGGAAAGTCGTGAACCTGTTAGACACAATCCCACTCCTGCTGCTCGCCCCCATGGGGATCAGATGGTCCCGAGCATCACTTCCCTTTTGAGAGCGGAAGAGGAAGAAACTTCTTCAGATCTTCGAAACACAACAGGAGACAGCAGGGCCGAAGTGCCAATCAATGTAAATGTAAATCAAAATGTGAGGCCAAGAGAAACATTGAACCAACGGATGTTGCAGGCTGTTCAAGGAAATACCCAAGTACCGAATGCCGCAGTGGAACTGAGAAATGATGCTGAAGATTCAACAGCAGAATCTTCAAGTAGTAGTAGTAGGAGAGAAAGGGACGGAGGTATAGTTCCAGTATGGTCTCCTCCAGCTTCTAGTTACTCAGACCAAATTGTAGGAGATGAAAATGGCAGAGGAGCTGGTCCATCTTTCTTGCAGAGTCATCCTCAATCTCACCAACTTATGAATTGGAGGCGGCTACCTCAGACCGGGTAATTACTGAACAACTTCATTTCAACTTACAAGGCTTTGTATAGCTGCATCTATTCGTTTCTCAGGCCTCAGTGAAATTTATACAACTCTCATCTTTAGCCTCCACCTCATTTGTTTTTTGCACCCTTTGTTATATTTTTGGATTAAGGTGCGCCACATACTATAAAGTATTTTCTAAATAGCACTAATTATCATAAACTAATTTATGATTAATCCAATATTTTTTAGTAGCGACCAATATTTTTAAGTATTTTGATACAATTTTATCTTTAAAATATTTTTCTCAATAACAATGAGTATTCTAAATTTAGGATAGTAAACATTACTGGAAAAATATTTTAGGGAATTAGATATATAAAAAATTATTAAAAAAATATTTGAGAATATAATGTTATTGGAGAAGTACTTTAGGTTGATGAATAAACCACATTAGTTTATGACAGTGAGGTACATAGAAAAAGACTTCAGGATCTTGGATGTAATTCTATATTTTTTTTGGGGTTTCTTGGTTGGTTTTTGTTGTTACATGATACATTATTTTAATTAATATCATGGTATCAGGTAATCCATATCAAATATAAAGCAGAGTTGGAGAATTAAGTCAGTCGCGGCTCATGTTTTGGGAAACTGGGATGATGAAGCCTCTCATTGGACAGGCATCATATGCTGTGTTTACTTCCTACTCCATTTTACCAGTGTTGACGTGATTAGCGGCTGTGACTTTCAAATTTATATGAAATTTTCAATTCATGCAGGCAGATCAGATCAGATCATCTGCTGCAGCCCCTTTTGCTTTCTTCTAAAATATGTGTAGCTTGAACCGTTATGGGATGTTTATCCCTTTTAACAATATTAGGACACAAGTACTTGAATAGTCTAGTGCTGTTGTGCATGAGTGAGTAACAAATCCCACCCCCCTTTCCCCCTGTATCTTTTCTTCAGTCTTAAAAACCCATAGCGGTCATTCATCTTCTTTATGGATTAGGTTTATGCTCAAGCATTTTGTGTGCATTATGCGAATTGCTTGCAACAAAACACATATATAATCAATCTCGAATAAAATTAAGGGGAATGAATGACTTAGTTTGAAGGGATTGAATTTCTAAAAAATTCTAATAATAAGGGAATAATATAAATATACTGTTTTATTGTGTAATTTGTTAATTACAAGAATACCCTTGTATCTAGTGCTTCTCTAAGGTTCTTAACTGAACCGCGTCATTTGATCTTCTTAGCTTAACCTTTTAGTTGTTGGAGGAAACATTCATGATTTTTTTAGTGCTAATTAATACTTCCTCCATTCCTAATCATAAAAGTAAATTAATTTTTTTAAATAGAATAAAAAAATTAAATAAAAAAATTAATTATAATTAAATTTAACTGTTCAAGATGAATTTATATTATATATTATATAAAAAAATTTAACTAACTCTTATAATTAGGATATGAGATAGTAGCATTCATTTCATCACTTTATTATATACTCTATCTAGTCCTTAATATAAGATTGCTAGTTAAGTTTTTTTAGATAGATTAAGGAAGTTAGTTAAGTTAATTAATATAACATATTTAACTAATTTTATTAAATTAAAAAAAATAATTAAGTTAGTTGATATGAGATAGGGTAAATGTGCGATCAACACCATAAATTAATTTTGAAAGTACAATTAGTACTATAAAATATTTAAAGATACAATTAGAACCCAAAATTAATTTTAGAAGTATAATTAATACCCTAAAATATTTAAATTATTCTAATTCTACCCATTCACTAACAAAAATATAAACTTTTGTTTGATGGATACTATATAATTTTTTTATGTTCACATATTATTGTTTAAAAGACTACATCTGTAATATTATTTTAATAAATTACACTAAATAAATCATATAATTTATCAATCTTTATATATGAATTATATACAATATTAATTTTAGAATTTATTCAGTACTTTTTATTAAATAATATGATACATTAGACTTTTTAAATAATAATGTGTTAAAATAAAAAACTTATATGATATGAATCAAACAAAAATTTATGTTTCTATTAGTGAAAGGGTATAATATAACTAATTTAAATATTTTAAGGTACTAGTCATACCTCTAAAATTAATTAAAGATATTAATTATTCCTCTAAAATTAGTTTAAATGCTGGATGCATCTTTACACTATGACATAATTTTATTAACACATTTTAATTAGTTTTTTAACCCACTTCTCTATTATTTGATTATTATTGATAAAATATTAATAAAAATAATTTTAAAAAAATTAATAAATATAAAAAATAAATTTTATATTTTAAACTAATATTAATTCATCACTTAAGTCATATTAAAAATCGGAGGAGTATAATCTTATTTCCAGATTCATTTTCAATGCGTCTATGGTCAAATGGGAGAGAGTCAGCAATATTTAAAAAATAATACAATGCATGATTTGACACCGAACATTTATTTCATTCATTATCCAAATTTACGAACGGCAATATGTTTTATATTATAATTGTCAATCAAGTAACATGTAAATTGTTTAAATTTAATTAGCACGGTTAATATTTTTATTTTTTTAAAAGAAAAGAAAATTAAGTGTGATACAGAACGAAAAGTCTCATTCATACCGCAAATCCAAATACATTTAAGACAGTCGAAGGCATTGTTTGGATTAGCTTTTAAAGAATAGATTTTAGAGAGAATAGATTTTGGAAAAAATAGATTCTGGAAAGAATAGATTTTGAGAAGAATAAATTCTGGAGAATAGATTTTGGAAAGAATAGATTCTGGGAAGAATAAATTTTGCAAATAGAGATGTTTGGATAATTAATAGTAGAATTACTTTTTATATTAATAAATTACTAAAAAGGGTATGATTTGATTAAAGTATGAGAGAGAAGAGAGGGTAGAGAATAAATAGGAGAGAGAGGGAGAGAGAGAGAGAGGAGAGGGAGAGGAGAGAGAGGAGAGAGGAAAGAGATGAGAGAGAGTATAAGAAAAAAGTAGGGGTAAAATAGTAATTAGATAATCTATAAGCTCTTTTACAATTCTAAAATCCATTTTCAATAGCTTATTCAAAACCATAGTTTCAAACCGAGGTTTTGCCCAAAATCAATTCTAGACAAAAATGGCTGTTTGGCAAAAAATTTTGCAAACCGAGATTTTGTTCTAAAATCAATTCTGGAGAAAAATTGATGTTTGGGTGAAATTTTTTTAAACTGAGGTTTTGCCTAAAATTAATTCTCAAACGCTAAAGCCAAACACGCACTAAATCACATTCTCATTTACTACACCATTGGAGATTAAGCCCTCCCACATTGAGCTACAAATGCTTGTATTACTACTTCAAAGAGCTTATTTTCATTCCAGTTTACAAGAAGCTCACCACACACGCACAGAGAGAGAAGATCCCTAATGGAATTTTATTTTTATTCAAATTGATAGTGCTTGTCCACTCCAACGGAGACATCCCAAGTGCAACTCATCCCTTTTGGGAACACAACCAAGTCACCAGCACCAATCTCAACTGCTTCATTTGATCCATTTGGTGTCACCTTCACTTTCCCTTCCAACAGATAGCACGTCTCCTTCGCTTCATAAGTCCATGGGAATTTGCTCGGAGGGCATCCCCACCTAACATGATCAACAATCTCAGATACATCCATTCAAGTCCCACAATGCTCAAATCTAACCCTATAGTAAATAAAGAATCATATGGAGAGCTTCGTTTTTCAAGAGTCTGAACTTTTTTGTCAGTTGATACATTGTTATTCTCATCATACTACATTGTTATTCTCATACTACACAAGAGTTAGAGACAGAACTGAGTATTTCAAGATGCTGAGAGGTAAAAAAATTAGAAAAAATTATTATGAGGTCCTAAGAAAGGAATAGAAATTATTAAAAAGTCCCACAATAAGTGATCAGTATGCAATGATAAGTTTTAGTATAAAAAATAATACCCACCATGCTGCTCACTTGTCATGGAGACCTTTTGGTGGATTATATTCCTTCTTTGGACTCAATGATTTTCCTAAAAAATACCCACATAAAAATAATTGAAAATAAATTAGACCTGTATCCCATCTTTTATCTTTCAATTGTCCTAAGGAATTGAAGAATCTTAAATGACATGCACTTCCTACTTCAATTCTAATATTCTACTCTAGTATTTATACCCAAGCATCCAAAATGACAGCAAGTCAGCAAGTCTAAAGATTATAGTGCAACAAAGTCCTCCTCATTTATCTCTTGATTTTACATTAGAGAATTTTTAGTGGAATTGGAGACAACTAAAAAGTATCTGCATAACACAAAAACTGACACTGGAACATAATACTCCCTCCAGTCTCAAATATAAGTCAACTAAAAGGAATTTGCATAACACAAGGCGCAGTGAAATATCGTGTCCATGTATCATCTGAAAATTCACATCATCATGCCCAATTCAATAAAATATGAACCATCAGCAATAAGTATGTATGATTTAGGAGATCCAAGAATTCTAGGAGTCAGACTAGGACAATAATCAGTTTTTTGAAGTGAAAATGCTTCATACTATGGAAAAAAAAAATCAGTAATCAATTACAATCAAAGGTCACAATATTCAGATATTCTCAGTTGTCTTGTCTCTGTCATATTAATCTGATAAATTTTCCAAAGGACGTATTCAGACTACTAGGTTAAAACCACTACAAATATGCCTAATTCCATAAGCCAATTCAGGTCAAGGAACCCACACAACTCAATAGTGAAAAAGAAACAGCAAGATGATACAGAAATAAGTTTTAATTGCTGCATCAATGCCTAAAATCAAGTTGAGAGATTTTGACCCAACATGAAGAAAAGCAAAACTTTCCTAAAGCCAAATCAAATAGGCCAATATATTAGGGATTTTCCACGCAACAAATTCGATTCCCAGTGAATGAAACATGCGCAGATAGATATTTAAAGTAGAATATAACAGTGACTGGGCCTGGCACTTGCCCCAATGGCCGGGTATAAGTCACGCGCTTCAGCGCCATATATTTTCAAGACTAGTTGATTTAATAGGTGAGTTGTTACACACTCCTTAGTAAATTTCGACTTCCATGACCACCTTCCTACTGTCTTAATCGACTAACACCCTTTATGGGATCTAGGTTAGTGTGCAGTTAGGCACCGTAACTCGGCTTCCGGTTCATCCTGCATCGCTAATTCTGCTTACAAAAAAAACCCACTTAGAACTCTCAATTCCTTGATGTGGCTCAACGGAATAGCCACGCCATCCTTCTTATTTAAAGTTTGAGAATAGATCGAGGGCGTTGTGCCCCCGATGCCTCTAATCATTGACTTTACTCAATAGAACTCGCACTTGAACTCTAACTATCTTGAGGGAAACTTCAGAAGAACCACCTACTAGACAGTTTGATTATTATTTCGCCCCTATATCCAAATTAGACGAACATTTTGCACGTTAGTATTGATATAGGCCTCTCCCAGAATTTCCTCTGGCTTCACCCTACTTAGGCATAATTCATTATATTTTAGGTCCTGATAGGTATGCTCTCACTTGAACCCATTACAAAATATCAAGGTCGGTCAGCGGTGTAACCCACAGAGGGATCCCGCCAATCAACTTCCTTGCACCTTACAGGTTTACTCACATGTTGACTCCCACGTATGTCAGACTCCTTGGTTAAATGAGGAACCACGGTTAAAGGCCTGGGCAAGTGTGGGTAAGGTTGGGCTAAGGTGTACCATGTCAGACTCGCACACATGTCTTGTCTCTGTCATATTAATCTGATCAATTTTCCAAAGGACGTATTCAGACTACTAGGTTAAATCCACTACAAATATGCCTAATTCCATTAGCCAATTCAGGTCAAGGAACCCACACAACTCAATAGTGAAAAAGAAACAGCAAGACGATACAGAAATAAGTTTTACTTGCTGCATCAATGCCTAAACTCAAGTTGAGAGATTTTGACCCAACATGAAGAAAAGCAAAACTTTCCTACAGCCAAATCAAATAGGCCAATATATTAGGGATTTTCCACGCAACAAATTCGATTCCCAGTTAATGAAACATGCGCAGATAGATATTTAAAGTAGAATATAACAGTGAAACAAAAAAGAGGGAGATGATAACGAATAAAATGAGAATTACTTGGGCCATTGTTTAACGCCAAGTTGTCTAATTTTGTCCTCAGGAGGATTTCTTTCTATCTTGATTCCTAATTTCTCAATCGTCATGCTTTTAGCTCGTACTGAAACTACACTTCTCCTCGTGGAAGGAAGATCAAGAGCGTGTTTGGTTCCTGAGAAAAGCAAAGAGTGGTTTGGGGATATTCCCACATAGGCCATTGTAACAAAGCGAGAAACTTCTGGGAACTTGGGCTTGGATTCACAACTCCCAACAAGCATCATAGACATGGACAGTTAAAATTTACACCTTTTGTCTAAATTTTTGTCCCCTTTTAATATTTACTTATTTTTTGGGCCAGAGTTATCCATTTTAATTTGGATCACTCATTTCTCATCTTTGGCAGTTTTTTGGGACCCCGAAACAAGAAGCAATTTTTATTTGTTAATGCCATTTTCTTCCTATTGTTATAAATTTTTGTGGCTTCAAATTTTAATCCAACGTCTTTTAGGCTTTAGAATTTTTTTCAGTTTGAATTTTTTTTTTACTAAAATTGTGTGCACAAACTTATCTATCACAATACGTGGCCGAAACACAAGCAGTATCTCTCAAAATAAATATATTTGAATGAAGAATTATTTTCTCTACGTGTATATATGTAATAAAAAAAAGTTTAAGAAAAAAATTATAGATTTAAGAGATAAATTTATATCAAAGTCTTATATTTAAAATTAAAATAACCTCTAAAAATGAAAGAGTAATAAAGTTAACAAATCATAACAAAAATAAAAATAATAAAAAGTAAAAAGGAATTGAGTTTAACTATAGACAATATACATTAAGCTTGTCTTGAAATGACCCATATTATATTTTGTATGGGCAAGGGGAAATTATGGAATACATTTATCATAAGGTTTTGATTTCTCTATCACAACTTTGCATTTTGCCTCCCCTTTTCCTCACCTGCAAAACCAGAGCCACAGTTATAAGATCACAACCTATCATTTACCATAGGGTTAAGAGGCACTTTTCTCCGGGAGCTATTTTGCCATAGAATTTTTTTTAAAGTCAATGTTATTTTAAAATTTTTAAAACATAAAAATATCATCCCAACAAATATTTAAACTAAAGTTACTAAAAGAAACAAGCAGGCTCAGAGGATTACCTCAACCTGAGGACTCTTTCCTGGAAGCAACATATCTACACTTTTGTCTGTCTGCAAAATGGCAAACAACATATGAAATAAACAAAGATAAAACCTCCTGATTTCATCTTTAACAATAACAAAGAATAAAGAGTTCCTCTCTTTTGTTTTAATTTGAAACCAAAACTTTAGTTCAGCTCCTATCATTAAAATGCAATTTGTTGGTGTTGAAATATGTGAAATTCATTGTGCCCAAACATTGTTTCCCTAGGGAGCCAGAGAATCAGTAACGAAGATAAGGCTAAAAAGGAAAATGGATATTTATCGGTTACTCTAACAAGCTGAATTGACCTCAGGATCACATTGATTTTCTTATATGGTCTACAAATAGAAACTAAAGGAGACCACTGATGAGAAAATAGTAAAAAATCATTTGAGTAGTTTGAAAATATTTAAAGAAAGCCATTAGCTGTGTCAGAGGAAGGTTAAAGAAAATACTCAATAAAAATTAAGTTTCAAAGGGCTGGCACTTCACAAATATGTTTTCACTAATCAAAAGATTGACAAGTGACTAATACTAGATTTGTTCAATCAACACTACACCTGATGAGTAATCCAGTAGTGCCTGTCTCTCATCTCAATTAGAAGTCAAATGTTGGAGGAGCTTTCCTGTCAAGAACTGTCTTCTGACAATTTCTGAATCGGGCTTCGGTGTCTCCCAAAGTAACTGCGTGAATTCCACCAATCTGGGAAATCTAATGGAAGCAGATCTTGCATATTAGAGTTGTCTAGGTTTATTAATGACACAATCCCATGTACAGAATCAGAATCATAAAAAGATGAAAACATACCAAATCAGAGAGAATAGGATTCTTCATGATATTCTCAAGAAGCTGTCCATGAGCAGTCCCGATAAGCATGATTCCTCGCTCAGCAATTGACCGGCAAGCGTGAGCTTCAGCTTCTGTGCCGATTTCATCTACTACAATCACCTCAGGCATGTGATTTTCTACTGCCTCAACCATCACTCTATGTTGCATTGATGGCTCAGGTACTTGCATTCTTCGAGCACTTCCTATTGCTGCATGTGCAATATTGCCATCCCCTCGAGTTTCATTGCTGGTATCAACAAATTACCTACCAATTTGCAAGTATTTTTTCAAATGATGAGTTGAACAAAATCTATTTTGAGTGAGAGAGTATTGCAAGATGCTGAAAAACCAACACACCACTCTCTTTCGAAATTCATCTGATAGCACACGCCCAATCTCTTGCATAACCATAGTCTTGCCAACTCCGGGCCTAAGAAAATCCAAAAATTATAATAAAAAAAAAAAGACTAAGCTCGTACATGATACCTGGTGAATCATGAAAATAGAAAATATATATTTCTAGGGACAGACCAAACTTTAATGCTTCAACACATATTAAGAAATTCTTCAAATGAAGGAATCAGACCAAACTTTACAATTTGCAGTACCAAACTTAGAGCTATCAAGTCCTTGACATAAAGAATGACATATGATGAAATCTGAATAAAATTGTATACTTATTTTTTATCATTAATATAAAACCTATTTAACTAATTTAATTAGATTAAAAAAATTAGTTAATATGGCATAGTTCTTTTAAAATATCTTAACTATTTTTCTTGATTCTCTATCTCTTTTTTACTTTATTATTATTAAAAAAATAATTATAAGAATAATTTAGAAAAAAATAATAAATATGAAAAATATATCTTACTATAGTATTTGATTGATTGGTAGCTTTACCTTCCAACAAATAGAATGCTTCTTCCATATTGAAGCAGGTCATACACCATGTCAATATGGCCACTTACTGCCCTCCCGACTTGGCATGTCAAACCGACTATGCCGCCTTTACAACTTCTGATTGCGGATATTCTGTGCAATGTACCCTCAATGCCAGCTCTATTGTCCCTCACAAATTCTCCAACAGCTTGTTGAGCATGTTCCAACTCTTCCACTGTTACCTAAGCTACATACTTCTTACATGGTCACATAACCCTTTGAAGGTTAATTTTGTCTCAAAATACATCTTATGAATGAGAATTCAGGATAATGGAGATAACTAAGAAGATTGAATCCAAATATGAAAACAAAATTATCTATTCAATTCTAGAAAATATGACCTTTGGTCTCAAAAAGTGTTTTGGTACCTACCTCAGTATTCCTTATGTATTCCCCTCTATCCTGGCCAAGACAACGCGCTTCCGGAAAACTACCCAAATCCAATATAACCTGATAAATGAATGCAGGAAATTATAATGTATTTTAGCCCTATGGTTCGCATCGAGGTAAACGAGCCTTTTCTTTTGTTTTTTTTTTCAAGAGCAAGCCTATACAACATCTACCTGAACGCTGTAGTTAAAATAAGAAAACAGGGAAAGGGATATCAAACTCTAAATTGTGTAGTTAAAACAAGTCAGGTCTCATATCCACTTGCATCCTTTCATAAAGTTTCCACAAACAAGAAGATTCATCTTCTTGTCAAAATCTAGAAGATTAAAGGGCATTTATTTAGATTTTCTTACGTGAAAGTATCAGAACAGATGCAAGGTATGTGACAGAGAGTTTTGGAGAAAATCAAGACCAAATGGAAAAACCAAAATCAATTGCAAATGCTATAATCTGCCAGGATAATTAAATACAACTGCAAGGGAATAACTTTTGCCAATCCCATAGAGGATATTGATTGGAAGTTTTTAGAGTGTTCTACAGAAAGGGTGACGCTAAATCCACCATATCTCACCTCCAAAAGTTCAATCCTCTTCGTTTAGGAGACTATCATGCAAATCAGATGGAAGGACCTGCGAGGAAAACGAGGTAGTCATATTAAATTCATTAGTGACGCAACTCATTAAGAACAAGGTATCAAACAGAAAAACACCAAATATAAATAAGAACTTGGACATCTTTAGCAGTCTTATGGTTCATATTGTAAAACAGAAAAGGAATCAAGTAATACTTGTATTTCATAAGAAATTCGACATGCATTTGAAAGAAGTGATTGCTGTTTGAGAAAATTACCTGTAACAGGGCTTGCAGATCGTCCTGCTCAAATGAACAAGAATGGTCTGATGATGAGGCCCCACAAATCGCTATACCAGCAGAAATATGCTGATGGATTCGCATTTGGAGACTAAAACTCAATTTCTGTGATGAAAAATGGTATATTTTTAGTGGTGTAGGCCCTGAATTCTTCAAACAAGTTGACAAATCCGCCGGCAATAACGACGGGGCACCCATTTCCCTTCTACTGAGTGTCTCTCGCTTACGGTGTGCAGCTAGCTAGCTAGCTACTACTGCCCCTGCTTCCCCTATCTCAATTCTCAGACAAATCCTGATATTTATACGTTTTTTTATTCAATTCCTTTTATTTTGGAACTATTCCATTAAACTTAAGTTTAATTACTAGCACGAGAGAGAGGCAGAACGGACGTGAAAAGAAACAAACACAGTTCAATCATGGGTGGCTGTAAAAGTGATTGTTCTTACTAGCTGCACTATTGATTTCCTATTCTGTCCACGCTTCCTCCTGCTATTTCTGTGATCGCTCTCAATAGAAAAGAGGGGTGGAGGAGAGGGGAACAGGAGAATAATACTGGCTTGGGGGTGAAAATGAGTTGGGGTGACAATGAGGTAAATCACATTATAAGTAATAAATACTATTATAAAAATAGTAAATAATTAAAAGATAATTTTATTTTTTATCCTATGTCTTTATATAAGACAGAATAAACATGGGGCTTCAATCTATTATTTTTTAAATTTAGATATATTTTTATTTTTTAAATTTTAAAAGTTTTTTTATTATTTTCTTTAAAATTTATAAATTAAATGATCTATATCATATAAAACATCAACTTCGCATCTAAATATAAATTCATATTCATCATGTCCCCGTTAATCAAGATAAAATTAACGTTAGTTATGTTGTTGTAGTTGCAAACAATAACAGATCCTATAAAAAATTTAATTTTTGACAATATAGTACATATACATTATACAATTTTTAAATAAATAGTTCTTCGTCGATTTTTTTTTGGTGGCTAAGCTCTTCAACTATACCCTGAACCGCTATATTGGCTTAAAATGACACTAAAACCTCTCTAACAACGACAACAATCCGATCCGAGCATACTACACACAAGGAATAGCATTAGCGGCTTTGTTCGGGAATTGCGATTGTCTCTGAGGTTAAAAGATTCGATTTTTATAGGCTGACCTTCTTGAGCTTGCCGTCGGCGTCTACCTTCCACCCATCTGTTTGGGGATCTCACTGCTCCGGTGAACATGGGTATAACTTTAAGGTATGCCTTCCCCAAACATCTTCACTTTCTTCCATCTCTTATCCTTCTCTCATTCCCTTATTCTCTCAATCTTAAGTCCCAACCTTATTCCCAAACCCCATTTGCAAATAACATCGATGAGGCCGTTGCTTCATTCAATCGCTTATTATGCATGCATTCCCCTCCTTCCGTATTCCAGATTACTAAGATTTTAGGATCACTTGCAAAGAGTAAACATTACCGCACTGTTATTTCACTTTCTGCACAAGCCGAGCTCAGTGGATTCACGCATGATTTCTTCACATTGAGCATATTGATCAATTGTTACTGCCAGGTAGGAAAGGTTTATTCTGCTTTCTCAGTGTTGGGGAAGATTCTCAAGATGGGTTTTCAGCCGAATATCATAAACTTGACTTCACTGATTAAAGGACTCTGTGTTAGTAACAAGGTTGGGGAAGCACTAGACTTTCAGGAGGAGTTAATGGCCAAAAGATTTCCGTTGAATGAAGTCAGTTATGGAACCTTAATCCATGGGTTATGTAAAACAAAGAGAATAAGATCTGCCATTGAATTGCTCGAAAAGATGAAGGGGCTTGGAATTAAGCCTAATGTGGTAATGTATAACACAATCATTGATGGTTTTTGTAAGGATGGGAAAACATATGAGGCACGTGATTTGTGTTCTAAAATGATTGATTGTGGAATTTTACCAAATAATGTTACTTACAACTCACTCGCCCATGGTTTCTATAGTATGGGCCAATGGCAGGAGGCTACTCAATTGCTCCTTGAAATGGTATTGAAAGACATCAAACTCGATGTTTATACCTTTAGTATATTGATTGATGCATTTTGTAAAGAGAGAAGGATCACAGAAGCTCGAGCATTGTTTGCTAGGATGATGAAATGTGGTGAGAGGCCTAATGTTGTAACATATGGTGCTTTGATGGAGGGGTATTGTTTGATGAATAATGTTAGTGAGTCAAAGAAAGTCTTCAACAAAATGGTCCAAACTGGTTTGACACCTACTATAGTTAATTATTGTATTTTGATTAATGGATTCTGCAAGGCTGATATGGTGGATGAAGCTTTGGATCTCTTTAAAGAAATGCATCAGAAAAACTTGGTCCCCAATGTTGTAACTTATAATGCTCTTATAGATGGCTTATGCAAATCAGGAAGAATGTCATATGTGCAAGATCTTGTATGCGAGATGCATGCCAGTGGTCAACCCCCTAACATAATCACATATAATACCTTGTTGGATGCATTTTGCAAAAGTCAAAATCTCGACATGGGAATTGTGTTAATTAAGAAAACTATTGACCAAGGAATTTGGCCTTGTAAGTACACATATAGTATACTTATTGATGGTTTGTGTAAAGGTGGTAGACTAGATACTGCGCGAGAGATTTTTCAATACCTTTTGGTCAAAGGCCATCATGTAGATGTTTGTGCATTTAACATTATGATCAATGGCCTTTGTAGAGAAGGCTTGCTTGATGAAGGTATGACTTTGCTTCAAAAAATGAAAGAGAACGGCTGCCTCCCTGATTTAATAACATATAGAACACTTATTCGAGCCCTTTTGGAAAAAAGTCAGAAAGATAAGGTGGAGAAGCTTCTTCTTGTAATGATTGATAGTGGTCTTCTAAAACAATAACAGTAGGTCAAATACTCTAGTTGTATTCATATTGTACTCATATTGAAATTTTTCTTTAATGGCTAGCAAATGCTTGCTTCTTTCTGACCAAAACAGTTAGATGATTCATTGGCCATAAAGGTGCTGAAGAATTTTTTTCCAAGTTATAGGTTAAATATATTTATTGACTTTGTGTATATGTTTCCCTTGATTATTATTTTTTTGCCTCAACATGAAATTTGTTCCTTCTTCCTTCATGTTTCAGTTCTAATTTCTTTATTGGCGTTAAGGTGTGTCACAGTTGTTGCTCAGGAATTAGCATTTCTGCTTTTAAATTGTAGCTAAAACAAAGTTTTCTTGAATTACATAGTCTAAAATGATAATGACTTGATCAGAATATTATTGACTGCGTGAAAAAGTTCTTTTATTTGTTTTTCAACTAAGAAAACAATGCCTGCATAAGCATAAATAAAGGTTTATGAGTGTGTATTATACTAATGTTAATGTTGGATTTGCTTGAAGGGTTTCCAAATGCTTGTTTCTTTTAGCTTACTAAATAGGTTTTTTCCGGGTTTTCGTTCAAATGTCCCTTAGGTTAGCTATTATGAGCACGAGATGCTTGAGCCCTTGAATCTCTAGTGTTTGTGTTTATACCTTCTTATTTTTATAATCAACCACGGAAGGCTTAGCAACTTGGGAATGTGAGTGTCAATACCATAACTCAGTTCTTTGATGCCATTTAAAATGTGTGCAGTGGCTTGATCAGAATTTTTGCCTAATTGTTGGTAGATAGCATTTTATATTATTTTCTTGTCTTCTACATATGTACTACATAAAATCTTCTGCTATTGATGTATTTCGGAGTTTTTAAGGGATGAAATTTTAAATTCATACAATTTCATTATGAAATTTATACTTCACCTTCCAACCACTTGTAGAAAAATATTGAAAAAACTAGGAGAAAGAAACAAAAAGAATTCACGATAAGTTCAAATACATCACTGCTTGGTTTTCTTTTTGCCTTTTATTTTACATTCGAGTATGGCATCAAGTTATTCCTTTTATTACCATATCACGTGATGAAGATGGCTTTGTTGTATATTCATAATCTTTTATCATTTTTCACTCAAATTCATACAACAATTCAAAATTTATTAAATGAGCATGTATCATCATCATCATTATTTATTTTGACAAGCAGTACAAGATAACTGCAGGATTCCATTCAGAGAAAACCATAATTGTGGCAGAAGGTGAGACACTGGCGAAGGGTGTTTTCAGGTTGTTAACATTTCCTTTTCTGACATATGCTTTATACAATCTTTATGAAGTAATGATGAGCTCTGATACGATGTCAACATTTAAATGAGAAGTGAATTTGAGTTATGCAATATGATTCAAGAGATTATGAAGTACATGAGTTAGTATATATAGTTCAGTGAGTGAGCTAGCCTACTGAACTCACTCACTGAACTATATGCTAACATGGACTTGGGCATAGGCCCAATGCTGCTGTAATACATACACTAACTCACTCATTGAGTAATTACTAAGATTCTATATTCTTTCTAGAGTATTGCCTATCATCTCTTTGGTGCACCAATTATGCCCTATACCGTTTCTTCATATCAACTGGCAGAGAAGGAAAATAAAGCAATCAATGATATGTTTGTTATGCTGCCTGATGTTTGGCTAGACAGTGAAGAGGTAATTTGAGTCCTCAATCTGTTCTGTTTACTGTTTCATTATTTAGCACTTTTCATGGGAAACTTCTCATGTATGGAACCTTTCTTTTCCTTCTTGCCCAAGCCTCCAGTGAGCACCTCTTTGAACTGATTTATTTATTTATTTTATTTGTGAGCTATGACAAGAAAAGCAGACAGTTAGAATTATAGAATCTCGGCAATAAGTTTCTATCCGCTCTGCATGTTTCTGCTTGGTGTAGCAGCCTCCCATGTATTTCTTACTGCTTCTAGTTTGGTTGCAGCCTCAAACATTGCACTCCAGAGATTGTAATTTTGTCCCAGGATCTGCTGTGCAGGTTGCACTGTTCATGTATAGATTGTAATTTTTTTGGCATTTGAAGGATTCAGAAGTTTGAATTATGAACCAACCCAGACTTTGACAAACATTGCAAGGAATTTCATGGATCTTCAAGATTGATTTTTTTTTTTTTTAACATTTTGACGGAAACCTTGAATAGTTGAATCCATTATGTAGGTGGATCAGAACATGAAGAATTGTGAGAGTTCAAACTGCAGCGCCCATTCTCACATTTCTTTTTCTACCCTTCCCATGATTTTCTTCCTAATGAATTGTGGCTTTCTAATTTAGCTATTTGGTTTTGACCTCATCCTGTGTTGTATAATCACAACATTGTATTTTGTACTGAGTTCAAAATAGAGTGTTCAACCAACAGAAGAAGTTGATTTTAACAGAAATGACTGTCTCTCGTAATATGAAGAAGTAGGTTTGAGTCCTCATTGGGGGAGGTACCTTTTTTCAATGTTTATAAAAAGATAACTGTGCTTGGGAGGGAGGTACAATTCTTTGCTGTTATTGACTCAGAGCTGTAATATCTGTTGAGCTTGTGGACCCAACCCGTGGTGGGTTGGGTTGGTCAAATGGTAGCCCATTTTGAAGCGGTCATTTCCAGCTTGTCAGCCTGATCCAAGACCCACATTAGGCCTACTCACTTTTTCTGGAAATTTTTTTTTTTGTTATTTTATTGTAATTTTAATAAGAAAAAGAAGGTATTGTTTTGCACTTATTTTAAGTATAACCTTTCTTTTATGTTAGAAATTTGATTCCATATTTGATTTCTCTTTTTGTATTAATTTATCATTTTTATATTGATTAAATAATTATGTAAAATAGATTATACGATTATATTAAAAAAATTTAGGATTAATTTAATCATATAATTTTAGGAAAATATAGAAATAACTTAAATTAAGTCTATAAAATTTTGTAATTTAATTTAAAAATTTATCTGAAAATTTTTCCCAAAGAAAATGGTGGTTGGAAATTTTCCAACCCACTGTGGGGTGGGGTGGGCTGGTTATAGCCAGTTCTGCAAACTTGTAAATTGCAATATGTGGATGCGTCAGTATTATCATCAATACTTAAAATTCAAATACTTTATGCAAAAAAAATAATCAAATAATTTTGTTATTTATTTTTGGACATTTAGCCCTCTCTTTTATTAAAAAAAATTCAAATAATTAGAGAAAATATCTATGTTGAGAGTGGTAGTTATAAATTTCAATATTAAGATATCTAGTAATTAGATTCAGTTAATATTATAAAAAAAATTCAAATAACTAATAAAATTTAGGCCAAGCAAAATGGTCTAATTTTTCATAATAAAACTAACTAAAGGTGGATTTAGTTTTGCCCAATATAGCTAAGTCCATGATTTTTTAGATAAAATAATAATAATAATAATAATCTGATTTTGCCCCTTACCGCTTATATCCCTCTGAAAACAAAATCTTTGGTTGTAAGATTTGTTTATCAAGTTAATCCTCCTTTCTTTTAAACTTAAGATAAAAATAAAATCATAAACAAATCTTCTATAAGATTTTTTATAATGTCACAAGTCCTTTAAAAAAACACACCAAAAAAGTTAGATGTTGGAGTTACAAAACCTAGAGTCTCATAAGATTAAAATTATAAGGTCGCATACATGGGGAGTCTTGAGACTTTAAAAGATGTGTCTTCTATTGGGTCCTCACTTTTAGGTTATAATTCTTCTAAAGACATGTACTCATTATGCATACTGTTTCTTTTCTTTTCTTTTCTTTTTTTCACTTGAGTTTTCAAATTTTTAAGATTCAAGTCCACCCTCTTTATGTGGTACCATTTTCTAACAATTTTTACATTATTTTTTTAATCCATCTCTAAATACATTATGTAGGGGTATTCACAGGATAGGTTAGGATCAGAACAATTCTATTTTGTGTCCCATCCCATTCGAGACTAGGACGAGTTCGGGATGGGATGGGACATCTCAAATTTTATTTAAAAAAATTAAATTACTAGATATTTTATGCATATCATGTCTATCAGTAACATATAATCAGAACATATAAAATAATAGAAGAAATTAAATCCTCTTTAATATGATTACCAACTCAAAGTAACAAATAACATTAATTATACTATAAATATTATTATTTTTTTAATTTTTTACTTCACCAACTGAAATTATTATTTCATCTGCCAAAAAACAAATATATATAAGGAATAGAAAAATAAAATCATCTAATAAATAAAATAAATAATATAATCTAATCAATATTATTTTCTATTTCTATTTTTTATAAATAAATAAATAAAATAAAAATATTTTTTATTTTTTTAAAAAAATATTTAGGACAGGCAAGAGTTTTGAGAATCAGACTGAAACCTATTATGTTCTGACTTAATATATTTTTATCCTAATCTTTTATAGTACGGAATATATCTATCCCAAAATATTTAGAATGAGATTAGGACAACTCAAAATGGGAAAATTTGAACCCCCTAACATTATGCATACTCTTATGAATAAATTCAAGTATTATTTGGCATCCACCCTAACCTTGAGGGCCATAGATGCCCCAGCATTGATGCCAAGTCACAGCATCCCCACTAACAATCTAAATTTTTTCTAGGACGCTTAGCCCGAACAATTCAAAGGCCTCAAAAGCAACAGTGCTTTGCCTCATTAATTCTTGTGCCCTCCCTTCTTTTTGTCTCACTATATATATTTCCTTAATAATTAATCAAATTTCATTATCATTTTACCAATTAAGTGTCTTGAATATAGCTTTTAGAAATCAATTCTAGCTAAAATCTCAATTTAGAAAAATCTAAAACAAACATTAATTTTTATCCAGAATTGATTTTGGTCAAAACCTCAGTTTAGAAAAATTTGAGCCAAACATCCATTTTTGTCCAGAATTGATTTTGGGCAAAATCTCGGTTTGAAACCATGGTTTTGAATAAGCTACTGAAAATAGATTTTAGAACTGTAAAAGAGCTTATAGATTATCCAATTACTATTTTACCCCTATTTTTTTCTTATATTCTCTCTCCTCTCTCTCCTCTTCACACTATCTCCTCTTTTCTCTCTCTTCTCTACACTCTTTCCTCTCTCCTCTCTCATACTTTATCAAATCATACCCTTTTTGGTAATTTATTAATATAAAAGTGATTCTACTACTAATCATCCAAACATCTTTATTTTCAAAATCTATTCTTCCCAGAATCTATTATTCTCAAAATCTATTCTCCAGAATCTATTCTTCCCACAATCTATTCTCTAAAAGCTAATCCAAACACACCCTAAGTTGACCCCTTGTTACATGTAAATTTTATTCACAATTTGTAGGTTGTATCTTATTTATAATTTTTTTTATTTTAGTATTTGCCTCTTTAAATTAAAACAAAGAAGTTACCCTTGGTTAACAATTAAAAATTTATTTTGGGTCAATTATTTAATTGAATCCTTAATAATTTCTAACTTTTTATTGCAAATAAAAAAATAACACGAGTGATCTTAAAATGAGATTTAAAAATAAAAAAAAAATTATAAGAAAACAAAATAGGCCTACTGAGCTGTTACCATCCCTCATAATTTTTTTATTTTTTACATTTAAAAATGCAAATGCTTCCAAAGTGCTAGTTTGACAGTTGAGGCAGCTTCTCCTTGTAAAGAGAATCTTTCTTCATGAAGACAGAAAACTCCCATCTAACTTAATAAACTAACTAATAGGAATGGTATGGCCAAGAAAAATAAAAACAAAAACAAAACTACTGATAATGACATAAAAGTACTTTTGTGATCAACAGGTTTCTGTTTTTCATCTTCTTATTTTTAACTATTTACCCCAAAATGAATTGTGGTTTATTTTTAACTCTTTACCCCAAAATGTATTGTGGTTCTTTTTTTTTTATTTGTAATAAGAATTTTTAGGAAAGAATTTGACTCACTTATAATATAAAGGTAAGGTAAAATATTTTTTCCTCTTAAATGATACTAATATTAAGTAGGGCAAATTGTTTATTATCCTTAAACGTAAACATAAATAAATAGGAGTTAGGATGCTTCCCAAATATTATGATTAAAATTACAATAAAATAATATTCTGTAAAAATCAAATATGTTTAATGGTTATATTTGTTATTTTTTTTACCAATTAAACCTAAAAACATATGAGTAAAATGTGATGTGGTTTTGTTTTAACAATTGCCATTGTTGTGTTGCTTTCACAAAATTCTATATCATGGATAGGGGTAGGCATGGGGTTGGGATGTGATCGGAATAACCCTATCTCATGTCCCGTCCCGATACATGATACAAGATATATTTTTTGTCCCGTGTTTTGTCCCGTCCCAAATATATCCCAATCCCAAAAGGGACCGAGATGGGTTCAGGAATTTTTAAACTTTTTTTTAAAAGAAATATATAAAAATATTATTTCATACATTATTTTATATAAAAAATTATAACAACTTCCTCCAAATACTACTATTACTCTCTGATATAATTTACAAAAGAAAAAAAAAAGGAAGTTTACTCTACTCTTCATTAAGTATAATTTATAAAAGAAAAAAGAACTCAACACGAGACGGGACAATTTGAGGATCGTGTTGAGAACTGTCCCATCCTGACACTAATATTATCCTATCCCAATATTTATCTATACTGGTCCTTTTTAAGACGGGACAGATTTATCTTAAAATCTCAGGAACCAGGATAGGATACCCATAAACACCGTTAATCACAAGACTCAAGACACATTCCATTTTTCAGAATTTATACGGGGGGGTTATGAATATATATATATATATATATATATATATATATATATATAGTTTGTAAAAAGACGTTAAATGAAATAGAAATAGAATTATATTAAAAATAAATTTTAAATTTTTTTAATAAGTTAAAAATAAATATATAATTTAAATATATTTTTTTATAATTTAAGATAAAATAGTCTAAAATATATTTTTAAAACTTAAAAAAATTAAAATTATTTAAGAGTTTTATAATTTAAGATAAAATAATCTGAAATATTTAACTTTTATTTCTTCTATCTTTTTCATTTTATTTTTTAATTTTTTAATAAAATTTAAATAATATAAATATTAAAAATAGAGGTGAATTTTATTATATTAAATAAATAAACTATTTAATTCTGCTTTTATTGTATTAAACAAGTTCTAAAATTCTGAAAACCCAAATCAGTCCCTTAAAATCGTCAATTTTGATATCATTTTCTTGGATGAAAATGAGATTTCAGAATTTAGATGAAATTACCTTACTGCCCGTTAGTTAAAAAAATTCTCAACTCTATACCCCTTCTTAGTATCCAAAAAGATTTACAATCACGGAGCTATTAAAACTTATTGGTAAAATATGACAAAATAAAATATATTTTAAAAAAGTCTAGAGTAAGTCACTACAATACGTTACCCATCAACTACTACTGTATGATATATTAGCTATTGATAATAACACAAACGATTCCCTATATTTAGTCTGATAAATTTACAATTTTATCATCAATCTAATAATTTTTTTAATTGAGTGATTGTTTACAATATATTAGCCATCAACTTCAACTTAATATATATTAACTTTATTAGATATATTTTTTTGTTATAAATTTTTTTAAAAAGGGTTGGGCTCACCTACGATGTAAGGACAGGGCGAAATATCTCTTTCTCCTAAATCATACTAATATTAGGTAAAGTGAATTGTCTATTACTTCAAGTATAAATCTAGACATCTAGAAATTAGGATATCTCTCTAAGTACCGCGACTGGAACAATAAAAAAGTGATATTCTTTAAGGATCGAATACGATCTGAATGATCGTATGTCTCATTTTTTCACCAGTTATGTGATTAACCACTATTTTGACCAAAAAATTTATATTTATGTGAAGTGGTCACTAAAATCTAAACTTAATTTTTGCAAATATTAGTTCTTGCTACCAAAATTTTAATTGTCATTTGTATAATTAAAGTTATTATTTTTTAAAATAAAATAGTTATTATTTTTAATATCACCCTAACTGATGGCAGATGGTGGAAAAAACTTTTTCTCTTTTTTTAAGCATAAGGACAATATAGTTATTTCATAGGAAAAGTTAATGCCAAATAAAGTCCTAAAAACTTCAGAAAAATTATGCAATTTCATGGTTTTAATATGAAATTTGCATATTTTAGAATTTGTTTTTATTTTCCTGTTGTATATTACGTGGGAGCGTGACAAAAAATTGACGCGTGGCATTTGAAAAGTGTTGATGGTGGTGAGAGAGAACGGAGGCTATTGGTTGGGGAGACAGGAGGCGCATCTCCTGCGCTGCTTCCCTCCACCAATCAAATTGCATCATCAAATATGAATTCTTTTTTTTTTAATTATTAAATTGAGTAATAATAATAATGGTAAATAATAGGGTTCCCCACAGTTTGTTTTACAGCTATTATATATTGATCATATTATTGATTATTGATAGTAGATCAACAATGTGTTCTGTCATGATTTTATAATTTTTATTAATATATTTTTTAATTATATATTTTTTTATTACAAATCATATCATAAAAAAAATTATGTTGTTCATAATATGCTCAATATAATGTATGATACCAGAGATCTAGATATCTATTTTTTACGACACATGTTTTTAAAAATATATAAATTGATTTTTAGAGATTTTTATTGAATGAATTACAGCTAAAGAAAGACATATGACACATGCTTGTTGGATCTTGCAATCTTATTATCATATTAATTAATTGATTGATAATCAATACTAAAGTATATACAGGATTTTATAACCCGATTACTGTGATTATATTAAATTAAGTTAAAATTAAATGAAGAAAACATTCCAAGACTCGTTATATAATTTTTATACAAAAAAAAAATCAGAAGATAGATCAATATATCATATAAAACAAAAATATATATATATAAAAAAAACCCTTTTGTCAATAATTTACTGATTTCGAGTTCAGTTTTTTTTTTTTTTTTTGGTACGAGGTACGATCTACTTATGCGTTTTTTAGTATTTTCCACTGACAGTATCCATAATTGATGGTCCAAGACTACAAAAAATTAGGAGAACTTGTAAAATTAAACAATGATTCAAACGTTGATCTGTCAAGACATGAAAAAAAACAATAATTCACATTATATTTAAATAAATAAAAAATAAAATAATATTTAATATTTTAATTTTATTTCTTATATGTGATATCATAATATTATTTTATTTATAGTATCCTAATTTTATTTATGATAAAAATTAATAAATTTGATATCATAATTTTATTTATAATATAATTTTATATATAATTTTTTTAATTTAGTATAATTTTATCTATAATCTTATTTCTCAAATATTAAGATTTGCACAAAATTAAAAAATTATAAATAAAATTATATTATAAATAAGATTATGATATTGTTCATATATAAAAAATAAGATCAAAATATTAAATATTATTTTATCTATAAATAAGTAATGACAACTATATATGACAACTACAATAATTAGGATGATTCCTTCCAATGAAATCTTGTCACTAAGTAACCATCCTTCTCATTTCACATGTTGCTTTCATTCCATTACTCATGACATTAGGTATATTTTTGTTCCTATATAACCAAACCAATATAATTAATAATGTCATTCCAATTTTGAACTATTTACTTCATTATTTCTTCCTAGTCTTTGTTCTATTATAGCCCTTGTCCTTTCACCCACCCTAACTACTTGCTCCTATTTTATTTATGAAGTCAACAATATGGTCACACTATTTGGTAGCATAGCTTAAACACAATAAGATCAATATATCATTAATATAAAATATAAAAATTCATGCCAACTTAGGAATACAACATCTCATTACTTAAAATCTTAAATTTCACATATAACACAAGTCCACATTATGTTTGTTTTTATAGATAATATATCAATTACAAATAAATTGTGTTAAGTTTGATATTTTTTTAATTTTATTTTTTAAGTAGGAGCACACTTTTTGTTTACTGTTTTAATATCATTTTCATCTAGTTAAACATATAAATATAATAGTATTCTTATTTTCATGTCATATCAAATATAATTATTCAGTGCCAAAAAAAAATCAAATATAGGTATTATATTTTATTAATCTTTATTCTCTATTTTTCCATAATGATATCTAATAATAGACCCATTACTATACTCAATATTAAGTTGTAATATTCATGATACAGAGTATTGACCACCCCAATTTTTTTAAATTTAGTAAATGTGTTGAAAAAAATGTTCATGATTATTTAGTAGATAACTGAACCTTTGAATATATAGTTAGAGGTTCAATTCTTGATTATGTGCATAAGAAAAAACCTTGATGAAAAAGCAAATATCCTTTACGTATTAGTCTTTGCAGATAACAAAATGTATTTTCCAGCTAGTATATAAATTCTATCTATATTTATAAGAGGTGGAGTGAGGATCATTCACAAGTGATGATGGACAAAATACTAGTGGCGTAAGGAAGGCTTCATTTTTGCCAAAGAAGAAAGAGGAGTTTAAATCTGAAATTTCCAGTTATGCGGTACTCAGAATTTGGAGCAGCAAGTGCTAATTACAAAAGTTTCACTAGCATGCCCTTTAAGAATTAAAAATCCCGTCAAAAAATTTCTTCAACCATCGTACCCTGCTCCACTTTCCACTCTCTTTGGTCCATTCCAGTCTTTGAGATTTCTATTTTGTAACTATCCACCCACGTCTCTGCAACTTTTGTCACTTCCTCTCTCTGTCTCTCTCTCTCTCTCTGAGCTACAGAACATATACACCACAAGACAGAAACAGGGCGTTACAGAGCAGCAGAAAAAGTGGAATACTTAGTCCTCACAGTAAGGATTTTAGAGAGAAAGAGATAGAAGAAGAGAGGGATTTCAAAATAGAATATACTCTCTCTCTTTCGAAAACCAGATCTTTGTTGCTAAACTTGCAAGAGAAAATAACAGTCTTCAGAAGAAGGCTCTGTGAGAAACTGAGAGAGATTTTCAATAAAAGTACCAACTTCGTTTTCAAAATCACAGCTTGTTGCTTGAACTAGACTTGGAAGAGGAAAGAAAAGAAACCCAAATCATCTAAAGCCAACACTGCAAAATGGGGTTTTCATTTTCACCACTTACATCCTTCATCTCTCTCCTGGTTATTGCTCTGTTGAACGCAAAATGGGTACGTGGGGATACAGAGCTTAGAGCACTTCTGGATATCAAAGCCGCTTTGGACCCAGAAAGCCAATATCTTTCCTCATGGACTATTAAGGGAAAACCATGTGATGGTTCTTCGTTCGAAGGAGTTGGTTGTAACGAGAAGGGTCAAGTGGCTAACATTTCATTGCAGGGAAAATGTCTCTCAGGGAAGCTTTCACCCGCCATTTCAGAGCTCAAGCAACTTACAGGACTTTACTTGCATTATAACTCCTTGCAGGGAACTATTCCCAGAGAAATTGCCAACTTGACGAACCTAAGTGACTTGTATTTGAATGTGAATAATCTCTCTGGCGAAATCCCTCCTGAGATAGGCAAAATGGAGAACCTGCAAGGTAATTCTTGGTTCTGTTTCTCCTATAAAGATCTGAACTTGTTATTCTGAAAGCTTGTTCATGTGTGTTTCTTAAAGATTTGAGTTGTACTGAATGCATCACATGCATGCACGATCATGCGGTTTAATTTCCTTTATGGACTTCTGTTTCTTAATTTAGAATCTGGGTTTCTTTTCTACAATGGTACTTTTTTCTTCTTCTTTGAAAGCTTGATCCAGTAGTCTTGAGTTTCACTGAAAGATTAGAGTTAGGTTTATGTGTATTTATTCTGTCATTAACACTTCAGAAAGCAGCAGTGTCAACCTTCATGACTGTTATGAGCCTGCTCTATTGTTATTTGTTCTCATAATGCAAAATTCAACTATTCTTATTATTGTTGTAATTAAAAGCTTAAGCTTGGTCTATGCTGTATTACATTTTTTTTTTTAACTTTTCAATTGTTATTTTGCAGTTTTGCAGCTTTGCTATAATCAGTTGACAGGAAGCATACCAACACAGGTTGGTTCACTGAAGAAGCTTGTTGTTCTTGCTCTGCAGTCAAATCAATTAGCTGGTGCCATCCCTGCAAGTTTAGGTGCTTTGGGAATGCTAATAAGGCTCGATCTAAGCTCTAATCGCCTCTTCGGCTCCCTTCCCTCTACGTTAGCTGATGCTCCTTCTCTTCGAGTTCTAGATGTTCGCAACAACACTCTCTCTGGAAATGTACCTCCTGGTAAGAGTTGACAACTCTACTAAGACTTGCTCTTTTATCGAATCTTTCCATTTTCTCATTGCTTTGTTTCGGTTCGTTGTAAATAATCATATATCTAACTTGTGTTCTTCTCTGTCCCTTTTGGTTTATCGAAGCTCTAAAGAGACTAGATGATGGATTTTTGTACGAGTACAATCTGGGATTATGTGGAGTTGGGTTTTCATCCTTGAAAACTTGCAATGATTCAGATCATAGTAATCCAGAGAGACCTAATAAGCCTTATGGAGCCGGTTTTGGCGGTGCATCGGCGAAAGATATACCGGAAACCGCGAATGTGCCACTTCCTTGCAATGGAACTCAGTGCCAAAACTCATCAAAACCCAAACAATCAGCATCTATTATTGTTGGCATAGTTGTGTTTGCAATTGCAGTACCAACAATTGGTGTTCTAACTTTCACACAATACCGTAGGCGAAAACAAAAGCTGGGGAACTCATTCGATAATGGTCTAATCACGACAAACCAAGCCAAGGGTACATACCAGAAAAATGGATCTCCTTTGGCCAGCCTTGAGTACTCTAACGGCTGGGACCCTTTAGCCGAAAGCCGGAATTTCATGGGGAATGATAACCATGATGATGTGTTCCATAGTTTCAGGTTCAACTTGGAAGAGGTTGAGACTGCTACTCAGTATTTCTCGGAGTCGAACTTGTTGGGTAAGAGTATCTTCAGCGCTACGTATAAGGGAATGTTAAGAGACGGATCTGCTGTTGCCATTAAAAGAATCAGTAAAACAAGCTGCAAGAGTGATGACTCTGAGTTTTTGAAGGGACTTCACATTTTGACATCACTGAGGAATGAGAATTTAGTGAGGTTGAGAGGATTTTGTTGCTCGAGAGGCCGAGGCGAGTGCTTTCTGGTTTATGATTTTGTTCATAATGGAAATCTTTCATGCTACCTCGATGTCAACGAAGGAGAAGTACAAGTTCTCGAATGGTCAACTAGAGTTTCCATGGTTAAAGGCATTGCTAAAGGTTAGCCTCTTGTCCTAACTTGATCAGAAAAGTTTACTTTCTACTACTAAACATTTTTTAAGGTTGTGAATTGTACCTTAATTTCTTAATTCTCAAGTACTTTGATTAGTTTTATGTCAGCTGATGAACCTTGTTTTCTTAAACAGGAATAGCATATTTACATGCGTACGAGCCAAGCAAGCCGGCCCTTGTTCACCAAAACATCTCGGCTGAGAAAGTGCTCGTTGATCAGCGATTCAACCCGATGCTTTCGGATTCTGGTCTTCACAATCTTCTTACTGATGACATTGTCTTCTCAGCACTGAAGGCTAGTGCAGCAAAGGGTTATCTAGCTCCTGAATACACTACCACCGGGAGGTTCACTGAGAAAAGCGATGTGTATGCTTTTGGAGTGCTTCTTTTCCAGATCCTCTCGGGGAAAAGGAAGATCACTAGCTCGATGCGCCTCGCTGCAGAATCCTCCAGACTTGAGGAACTCATTGACTCGAATCTCCATGGCAGATTCATTAAATACGAGGCTGCAAAGCTAGTGAAAATGGCCGTGCTTTGCTCCCATGAATCTCCTTTTGAGAGGCCATTGATGGAAGCCATTGTTACAGAACTTGAAAGTTTCAATATTTGTCTCTGAATTGAATGGCTCAATGTAATTTAAACCATGATGATTCCTTCGTCAAAATGTTAAAGTGTTCAAGGGAGCGTGTGACCTCTTTTGGTAGGGCCTAGCATTGCTGTGTCCTTAACTTAAGGACTGGATTTTCTGGTAATGGCTTGGATAGGCTCTGTTGTAATTTAGACCAGGGTTCTTATGTGAAATTTGTTTTCATTAGTTAGATCTTAATTTCTTTGTTGAATGCATTTTCTCCTTAAAATTAATTCCTTTTTTCCATCACAAACAACCATTTTCCTGGGATCTTGGGATTTGATCATAACGTCTGTGTCTTCTCTCTGTTCTCTAGAATTGATACTTATTAACCAAAGAATAGAAAATAAGTAAAAGTAATATTTCTCTCAGTTGGATCCTATGGTAGAAAATGGGATTGCTTGATGAGTTTCATACACATAAAAAGAAAGTTATTATGTGTTTTTGAGGAAGGTAGACTAAAAGTGTGAAGTCTTCTATATTAAGTTATTAAGTAAAATATTTTGATTAATAATCTTCTAAAAATTTAGTTGTTGATAAGGTATAATAATACTAAACGGTCCATATAAAATTGGTTCTATTTAGTAGGAGGATGGGATTTATTGTTAATTTTAAGGTTTGTGTTTAAGCATTATACAAAGTTTGAGGAACAAATTATACTATTCATGAATTGCTTATTGTGTGTTTTTTTTTTTGGTTGCAAGGCAAGTTTACTTTATATGACACTTATTTATGTATTAAGGTTAAGAACGTGAAGCTTCTATAAAGCCTATAATGATGAATCACAGCTATTGAGAATTATAACAAGGGTAGGTTAATTAGCAAGAAGCTATTGAATTATCCATCGTAAAAGAACAATTAGGAATTAAACTTTCATTATTATGTCTCATAATTGGCAAACCCAATCTCCCTCCATTGTCACCACTATTGATATTTAATTTTTCTTTTAATTTTAATTATAAAAAGCAGTTATTTTTTATATAAATATAAAAACTAAATAAATAAATTAATTAAATTAAATATGACCCCTTAAAATAATTTTATATTATATATTTTTTAATTTATCTAAATTAATTAATTTTTATATTAGTTATAATTAATTATTTTATTTTATTTTTTATATATATTTAAAATAAGTAAATTAACTCTTATAATTAATAAAAAAAAAAAGTAACACATGAAGATCACTATAGTACAAAAATGTCATCTCACATGTTTTTATCTCAATATGACATGGCACTAGTGTGAGCCACGGTATGCTACTACGATATAAAGCTATTAACGGAAATTGAGATATTTACAAGTTGTTAGTCCGGTCATAATTAAAATAATAAAATTTAACTAATATATATAATTTATATAGAATTATAAAAAACTAATATCTCAATAAAAAAATATATTATTCTATAAATAAATAGAATATTCATATATAAATTATATAAAGTATAATAAAATAGATTTATTAAAGTATAAATATAATGTGTTATTATTTATTATTTAAAATAATATTATTTTATGTTCAATAAAAAATATATATATATAATTTAATCTATAGTCCCGTCCAATTAGTAATCTCTGGATCTCTTGTTTTCCTATTCAGCTGACTGGCCATACAAGCCAAGTGATTAGTGTTGATATCAATACAATGATGGGGCCCAGTCCATTTGATTAATAAAGCAGGAGCAATGTATTGGGAGAAGAGACAGATTAGAGTGTGGGGAGTAGAGGGGAAATGATGAATTGAGTAATCAATTGAAAGGATGTGAAACAGAGAAAGTAAAAAAGTAAGAGTGGGCATGCATGCCTTTCATTCTCAGCCTCAATGATTTGTTGTGATATGTCATTTCAATCATGGCAGGCATTTCTCATTAAAAAAAAGCTGTTCCTTCCTCTTTCTCAACCTACCACAGGGAATCTCTGTAATTATTTGGTTTCTATATAGTTTACATCAATGTCATCCCTAATGCCACCTAAGTTATAACTTCCGTGAGGACACAGTCAATTGTTTGGTAACTATTGTACTTGCACCAGTCTTTGATAAAGGTTTTGGAGATAATCAGATGCACATAATTTTTCACATAAAGAAACAAATATGAACTAGAAAAATGTTAACTTGAAAAGTATAAGGATGGCTCTTTTTTTAAAATAAATAAATAAATTGTAGAGGATAAATTTGCAGTTGATGTAAATTATAGAGACTACATGATTAATTTTTCCCTTCCAATCTAACTCCTATTTAGTGGCATTTTAAGGGCCTATTTGATACAAAATGAGAATAGAAAATAAATGGGATTGAGAAAATTTTCACATAAACATAGGAAATCTATCTTTCTACCAAGGTCTTTTTTTTATAATGAAATTTTTTAAAAATAGTTGGACTCACCTACGATTTAAGGGCAGGGTAAAATCTCTCTTTCTCTTAGTCAATACTAATATCAGGTAGGACGAGTCGTCTGTGACCATCAAGCATAAACCTATGCATCCAAGAGTTATGATGTCTCTCTAAACATCGCGATTAAAACTACAATAAAGTGTTACTCTTTAGGAATTGAATACGCTCTAAATAATTATATATATCACTCATTTAACAGTTGAATCTATAGATGATGGATAGAATGTCTTTTCCCCATTCCCACATCATTATTTTACTGTAGAAGACTGATTCATTTTTTCTTACTTTTTCAAGTGAAGCCCAAGTCCAAGCCCAATAGGCCCATTATAATTAAAAATAGGAATTAAATCATTCTAATATATGTTCAAAGGGCATGTGGTATTCATAGTAGTAAGTCATAATATCCATAAGCTATGAATAATAAATTTTAATTTATTTATTAACTCCAAGCAAATGCATATAAAATGTTTAATTTTGATACATGTAAATTAGGCTATGAGCTTATGTTTTACAATTTACATGAAATTTTATATAATTTATATATGTTGGATGAAAACAAAAGTCAATTATTTAGATTTTAATTAATCCCTTATTTTGCATGCAATCTAAAGTGAGGGAAGTCAAATCATTAATTTTTTTATATAAAAAAATTTAGATAAATTTTATACTACTCTCCCACTAAAGTCAAATTACAGCTTTAAGGTAGCTTTAAGGTACAGAGAACCTTTATAAAAAACTTACGAGATTATATAATAAAAGAGGTAATAAAAATTAAACTCATATCTTTATAAAATATGAATTTATTCTCTAATATATATATATATATATATATATAAATTCTCATTTGCAAATCATTAATTAATTGCTCATAAGCAATAATGGTCCCGGGAGAAATACATAGGGATGATGGGGCCCATCGAGATCCGCAATTGTAGTCTCTGCTCTTCTTTCTTCCCTCCGCTTTCATACATAATAGAAAGTATATTTTTTAAGTTTGGAAGAGAATGCATATTTAAATTTTAAGAAACCTATTTATTATTAGAAGAGATAAAAATTATTTACTTTATAAACCTCGAGATGAGTGATATAAAAAGCTTTTTTTTTTCCCCTAAGCGGCTTAACTTGTTTGGAAAGTATATTATTTCCTTGGAGTAAATTTTGATGTTAGAAGTCTTGATTTTGAATGTTGTTGAATACATATATAATCATGCGGGAACAACCTTATCGTGTGGCAATCTGACCCTAAAAACATGTTCTTCGCCAGTACAATTATCAACCTTGACAACCCAACGACTCCTATATTTTCCACAATATTTCGTACTCCCAACAATAACATTATTATGATTCCCACCAAAATCTCCAAACCTAGTCACGAGCAACCCTTTTCCTATTGGCAATAACTGAGTCCTTGTCCCACCATAATGCCCCCAAGAAGCAGCCGTCGTACTCTTCATCGCGTTGTACCCCACAACCACCGTCTTCTTCTTCTTTTCCTCCTCCGCCACACACACGGCGACGTTGAAGATCTCTTCATGGTTCTCAAGCTCACAGTCGACGACTATGAAGTCTGCGTTGTTACATGGCTTTGATGTTAGCAGTTGCTGAGGTTGTCCGACGAGGAACTCCACTTGATGATGACCTGCAATGATCTTGGAGGCGGGTTTAAGGTGGTCGACGGGGCTGGTGTCGACGATGCAGATGACTCGGCCTCGAGTTTGGTGAGCCGCGACCAACATGGCAAGTAGGATTGTGGGGTCAGGGACTGATGATGCAGACGTCACCACCACCATTGTTTGTGCGTTGTTTCCTGCTGCTATTGCTGATATGAACTCTGTCACATCTGGTTCTTTACTTCTTTCACCCTGCATATCCATTCACCACCAAGTTCAACGTATGAATACTGATGATTAAGAAAGAGACTCTGCTTCTCAATGTGAGTCTCACAATCTCTTCCTCGCTGTTTTTTCTTTTTTAAAATTAATGGCACAACACTAACAACTTAAAGTTTGAAGTATGATCAAACCTAACCAAAACCTCTCAATGCCATTAGATTATAAGATGATTAACTTCCATTGAGTTAACATACAATCTTTCATCGTTTAAATTTGTCTTCATCACAGATTGCTGTCTAAAACATCGGTTCTAGACTTTAACAAAAATTTAGATCACTTTACCTTTTGATAAACAAAAACTAAAATCTGTACAAATTTAAAAGACTAAAGATTGTATTAATCCTATTTTATTTTTAACTTTTTGGTTTGTGATGGATGGTCGTGTTATCTTAACATTGTAAGTGGAGTGAAGCCCCCAAGAAAAAAAAGAAGAAGAAGGAGAAGGAGAAGGAGAAAGAAAGGCTTAACAGTGGAGCAGTCTTCTCTCAGTGTTAATTAATTATTAATTCAAACTTATAGGCTTAAATATTAGAAGGATGATTTGGCAAAATGCAAACCTTATAATGTGAGAAACAAAGAATAACAGGTAGGGACTTGAGATGATAAAGAATTAATGTTTAGTGAAATGAAAGAAGACTCACCATTTTGAAAGCAGAAAGATAGGCTTTGGTGGCATTTTCAGCAGACCAGGAAGCCATTTTAGTCTATCTTCTGTGACTGATGACTGAGAAATGCTCTTCGCCTTATATATATAACGTTGTTGCTCTTATATATATAATTTATTATTTATTGAGCTTGATTTTCTTGTAAATTAATTAATTTCAATTTGGACAATATTGTTTTTTGATTTAATCATGGATGTTTATCTAATAAGAAAATACAAACATACGCTAATTAATTAGGCGAGTAAGAAGCAAAGCAATGTTGTTAGGCTTATTAAACACATGCAATGCAGGTTCATTTGTAACATGAACAGTGCCTTTAAGATACGGATTGTCTTTTATCAATATAGCCATATAATAACTCTATGAACCTCCAAAAACATCTCATTGGTTATTAATTAATTATTGAAAAATGTTTACCAATGTTTGACTTCATATATAAAGATAAGTTTAATTTAATTGAATTATAATCCACCTGCATGCATGCATGCATGCTTGTGATGGAAGAGTTAACTATTAAATTTTTAGATATCGCATGTAACATTGATTTAATTAAAACTATATGTGTTTGATAAAATATTAAATTTTGGTTTTAAAAATTTTTTTTGGACAAAATCTTGATTTGGAGAAATTTTAAAATAAATAGTTATTTTTGTTCAAGAGGGCTTTTGGACCTAACTATGGTTTAAAATTAAGGTTTTAGATAAACTACTGGGACTAACTTATAGAATAATAAAAGAGCTTATAGACTAATAAATTATTATTTTACCTATATTTTTTCCTAAACCCTTTTTAAACACTTAATCAGAGTCTACAATGGGCTGGTTGAATGATTTGACTGACTTAAGTTAAATTTTAATACTATGGATAATATAACATTTACATTTTAATGATTCAAGGGTAGAATATAATTATATTAATCCAATCAAAATATTAGTTGAAGTAGTAAAAATACTACCCATACCTAGTACGAACATGAATTAAAATCCTACTCCGAATTAATTAATTAACTGTCTAATTAATGTGAGGCATTATCTTTGCAAATTGCAAGTGTTATTTAACCACATGAAGCATGTGCTAATCCCGATAATCTTGAATTCTCCTTTTCCGACTCGTTTAAATTATGTAAGATTAGAGAGAGAGAGAGAGAATAATGCTTGAAAATATATAACAGAAAAACCAGAAAGATCGATCGATTGAGCAACTTGTTTGAGGAATTATACTAAAGAAAGGGTAGCTAGAGGCAGGGCCACAGGTAGAACCCTAATTCAAAGGAAGCATATAATATGATTGAAAAGAAGAAGAAAATTATGAGCTGTCTATACTGAACTTACAAGTCCTATTTGATTCCATGTGCGCTCAGAAACCCTAACACAGATCTACTTCACATCCCCACTTGCTTCCCATCCCTTTAGCATCATACCTCCTTCACTAAATTCTCTGTCTCTTTGCCTCTTCTTCTTTTTCCATTATTCTCCATTTGCCTCTTCCTCTTGCCAACACCCACAAGCTTTCCATTAATATATTCAATCAACTTTAATAATAATTAATTACACCAGTTTATCGATATTAGGAGGTTCTCATTTCAATATATGAAGTAACCGATGCATGTAAATTTAGGATATAGTACTACATACGTCTTTATATACTATCCTTAACAAACTGATGTGAGGAATCATTCCTAACCGATGTAGAAAATTTTGCCTGTAGTAGTGTTAGAAGCATAATATAATGTTGATCATTTTGGTTTTAAATCAACTAGATTTGTTTTTAATCTCAAGCATTGCATATTTTCTAAGTAATAAATCACTCTATTTATGTTTTTAACCAATTGGTAGTTGTTTATTAATTTGACCGAATTTATTTAATTTTTTTAAAAAAATTAGTTTCCACAAATATGTTGAAGGACAAGACGTTAATTAAGGTTATTTGGTAGCTAGACATAAGTATTATGAAAGAAATTAGATGATTATAACTCTTGATAGACAAGTGATGAAAAGGACACGTACAAAATAAAATATGAGATAAATATATATATAATTGTGTATACAACTAAATAATAACTTATCCTGTGGCGTGGTCCACACCAAACACAAGCAAAACAAGAAGTATTGAATATAAATTTGTTTTTTCTGCTAAGAAAAAAATTCAAACAAAGAGGATAGTACTGCTCATTGCTTGGTGTTTGAGTCCAACTGTTAAGGAAAAGAAATGAATGAGAGAACGTGAATTCTGAAGAAGTGACAGAGTGAGAGATATGAATAATATATATATATATATATATATAGCTTGTTGTAAAAGTATTGTGTGTGTATATATATGGATTCAGCAGATTCAATGATTTTTGTATGGGTGTCTCAGCTGAATACATTATATATACGAATATGCTAGAATCTAGATATGGTACCTTACCAGTATCTTCTTGTCTGTATGAAATTAATTAAGGAAGAAAAGAGAGAGAGAAACATGTAGGTATATGGTTTTTAATTTGTATGATAATTGTAGATAGATACATTGACACGTACGTATACGTACCCAGTATTTTTCTACGAGATGGATTTTGACAAGAAACAAGACAATTCAATGAATGAATCATCAACACGTTACTTAATTATATATGCCATGCGAGATTCATTTATTTCTGTGTGTTTGTGTGTCTATATATATAATTAATTATAGTAACTTGTTCTGATACAATACAAGTGGATGGTAACGTGTAACATCTTTCTTCTTCTGGTTTTTTTTTGGTACTGGAAAAGTTTAGTTATGAGTCAACACTTAATTTTACAAGTTGTCTATACACACACATATCATGCTCGTACATGGGACGAGTAGGCTCATTAGTGAGATTATATGTTATCAACAACAACAACAATAAACCTTATCCTATTAAATAGGATCAGCTATATAGATTATATAACGTCATTGTGCTATATTAAAAACTAAATTCTTAAATATATTATTAATCAGGAGATCCCGCTCAATGACCTCATTGAGCGTTCTCTTTGGCATTCCTCTATTCCTTTTAACTAGAGTCCATACTATTCGATTCACCCTCCTCACCGACGCATCCATTGGCCTTCTTTGCACGTGTCCAAATCACCTAAGACGGTTCTCTACCAATTTTTCTTCAATAGGTGCCAGTCTAACTCTTCCTTATATTTGTTCATTACGAATCTTATTTTTTTTGCATACCCACACATCTATCTCAACATCCTCATCTCAGTTACTCTAACTTTATACTCTTGTTATCCTTTTAAAGCCCAATATTCACTTCCATATAGGATTGCTAGTCTTATCGCAGTGCGATAAAATTTTTCTTTTACTTTATCTGGTACTTTCCGATCACATATAACCTTAGTAGCCTTTCTCCATTTAAACCATCCAGCTTGAATTCTATGATTAACATCCTCCAAAATTTCACCATCATTCTGTATAACTGATCCCAAATATTTAAACTTATCTATTTGTGAAATAGTTTGATCTCCCAATCTGACCTCGAAGTTACTTTTAACCTATCTCTTATCAAAATTACAATGCATATATTCATTCTTACTTCTACTCAGCTGAAAACCCTTCGACTCTAAAGTACTTCTCCATAACTCAAGTTTAAAATTAATCTATTCTCTTGACTCCGCTACAAGAACTATATCGTCCACAAAAAGCATGTACTTAGGGATTTTTTCTTGAATAGGCTTAGTTAGAACATCCACTACTAGATTAAATAAATAAGGACTCAAGGATGATCCCTAATATAGACCAATCCTTATAGAAAAATCCTTTGTTTCGCTCCCAGTTGTTTTTATAATAGTTGTTACCCTCTCATACATATCTTTTATTGCCTTGATATATGACATGCGCACACCCTTCTTTTTCAAAGCTTTCCAAAACACCTCTTCCATTGGCACTCGATGATATGCTTTTTATAAGTCAATGAAAAGCATATGTAAGTCTCTTCTTTTAGTCCATTACCTTTCTATTAACCCCTTAATAAATGAATCGTCTCTATTGTAGACCTACCTGGCATATAATTACACTGATTATCAATAATATCAGTTTCTAATCTCAACTTGTGTTCAATTACTTTTTCTTACAACTTCATAGTGAGATTATATGTCATTTTATTAAAATGGTTAAGCCATCTTAATTTTAAAATTGAGTGAATGACACTTACTAAGTTCTAAGATATATAGTTAATTAATGACATTTAGGTTTAAAAAATAAGTCAAAGATATTAAGCAGTTGTAAATATATATAGACTCATCCGATTTTTAGTATAAAACCATTTAATTAATTTAATTATTTTGAAGTTATGTTTAGATTCCCAAACTATATAAATCTTCAATATAATTTTAAAGAATTCAATCCCACAGGTGTGTGACGATTTTAGTCTTCTTAGAGACAAGAGTCAAAGTGTACTTTTATTGTTGTCGGAAGATAAAGTAATGATAATATCATAATGATGACTCAAGAAGTTACTCATTTTGCATGGAATAAGCGATTCAAGAATTGATTCATTGCGATCAAGGTGGATCTAGAAAGGGCCTATAACATACTTGCATGGGGATTTATTCTAGAATATTTGCAAGAACAAGTTGGAATTGAAGGAGAATTATTGCTTGAAGTTATCCAAGCTTGCATTGAAGGGGACCCAATTTCTTCTGATATCTTCCCTCTTTGCATGAAGAAAGTTAGCCACTTATTGATTGAAGATGAAGTTAAACATGGCAATAATTAATAGAAGTATATAAATCTTGATAAGAAATACCCAACAATTTCCAAATTATTCTTTGCTGATGTCTTCATACTATTTGGAGAAGCAACAAGAAAGCAAGTTGAAGTGATGAGTCAGAGTTCTCGACTAGTTTTGTGAGGCTTCAAGACAAAAAGTGAGCAAAAGCAAGACTAAGATGTGTGTATGTAAATCTGTTCACTTCTCTTGAGTGATGAATACCTAACTGTGGTAGGAAGAATGACATTGAACAAATGGGTTATTTCAACCATGTCTAGTTATCACATGAGAACAATGCTTCTACCTAAGATGTTGTTGCATGAGATTGATAGAATTAGTAGTTTTATTTAGGGTTGTGTACAAAGCCCGCGGCCCATTATGCTCTGTCCAGCCTACAATAAAAATGCCCTGCCCAACCCGATAAATATAGGGCAGAGCTGGGCATCGGGCTGCAAAATACAGCCCATGCATTTTTTGGGCTGGGCACCGGGCATAGGGGTTGCCCTGTCCATGAACACCCATTCTTTTATTTTTTTTTCTCTATATCTTAGAAGGAAAAATATGATAGCTACTGGTGACTATAAGGTAATTTTAGAAATATAAGTAGGTAAGTAGGTAAGTTGTATCTTTTAATATTTATAACTATACTAATTTTTTCTTCTTTTTTTAACCTTGGTAATTATCATATGATTACATTACAAATTATAATTATTTATTTCATTTTTTAGATGCTTTATCTTTGTCAATACTAGGGAGATTGATACAAAGTTATAATTACAAACTACTTAGATTTCAACGTTTATTTTTTATATACAATGGATCTCAAGATTTTAATTATTATCTTTGTTCTCTTATTCTTAATAGATTATATATATTATTTAACTCTTGAAGATACATGAATATAGTATTATTTTAGAAGTTCATAATTGCAGATTTTTTTCACAACATGAGCATGACATCATGACTTGGGCATACTCAACCTGCCTATGCCCAGTCCGCTCATGCCCATCCCAAAATTGTTAGGGCTTTTATCGGGTAGGCTGACATCGGGCTGCAAAATACAGCCTATACATTTTTTGGGCAGGACACAAGACAGGGGGCTGCCCTACTCAGCCTTGCCCATTCATACCCCTAGTTTTATTGAGTTGAATTGATGATTTGACTGTTGAAATTGTTATGGGTGTTCATAAAGCCCGCGGTCCGGTATGCCCACCTGAGCCGGCGAAAAAATAGCCCTGTCCAACCTGATAAATATAGGGCAGGGCCGGGCACCGGGCTGCAACATGTCACCCATACTTTTTTTGGGTTGGGCACCGGGCAGGGGGGTTGCCTGCCCTGCCCTGCCCATGGGCATTTATTCTTTGTTTTTTTACTTTTCTCTCTAGATACTACACTTGGAAGGGAGAATATGATAGTTATTAATGACTAAATGATCATTTTAAAAATCTAAATAGTTAAGTAAGTAAGTTACGTCTTTTAATATTTATAACTATATTAATTTTTTTCTTTAATTTTACTAATCATAATATTATTACATTATAAATTATAATTGCTTATTTTATTTGTTTAGATGCTTCATCTTTGTCAATATTTAGAAAATTTATACAAAGTTACAATTACAAATTACTTAAACTTCAAAACTTTTTTTATATGCAATGAATTTCAATACTTTAATTATTATCTTTTTGTTACCTTATTTTTAGTAGATTATAGATATTATTTAACTCTTGAAGACATATGAATATGATATTATTTTAGAAGTTTATAATTACAGATTATTTTTCCCAACATGAGGAGAGCATCACAACGGGCCCGCCCAGCCCGCCCACGCCCAGTCCGCTCATGCCCAGCCCAAAATGGTTAGGGCTTTTATCGGGTAGGGTTGGGTATCAGGCTGCAAAATGCAACCTATGTTTTTTTTAGGTAGGGCACCGGGCAGGGGGTTGCCCTGCCCAACCCTACCCATGAACAGCTAGAAATTGTAAAGCTCGTGAACAGTGAACACTCCTACTGTTTTTAGTCCAACAGAACACAGACACTTTGGGCCTATCCATAAGGTGAATGGTTAACATATGCTTTGACTAAAAGGATAAGATAATTTCAGATTGATTGATGTTGTATGCTTACATTGAGAGAAAAGTGAGAAGACAAGAAAATAGAAAGAAAACAAACGGAGAGAAGATAAAATTGAAAAGATAATGTTATCTTTCTTTGTGCTTGGATAGACAAGAAAAAAAAAATACAAAAAGTAAATAAATGATATAATGACAATGAAACTATTATTTGATATTAAAATATGAGGATGGGATGGAGAGGGTTAACATGTTAAATAAAGTTGTCCCATTAAAATCTCTCCATATTTAGAAAGAAATTTTGAGGAGAAAATAAAGTGGGTCTCACATCCTATTTTTTCCTTCTATTTTTTCTTTCTTCCAATTTTTCTCCTTCATCCATACAGGGGAAAACTTATATTCTCCCTATTTTCTTTATAATTTTCTTTCCTCTATTATTTTCTCTCAATCCAGGGATAGTTAAGTGATTTGTATTAAAATTAGTACAAAACCAAACACATCCTAAATCAGTAGATTGCATATTGCCTCTTGTATTTCTTTGGTATATTATATTCAATAGATAGGTGTAGGAATTGTATTATCAAACTTTTAGGTTCTCTGAATTTAATTTTCCTAAGAAAATTCCTATGGCGCATCATTTTGCTTGGAGGCAAAAGTAAAAAAAAATAGTAGGAAAAAAGAATCATTCTCTCTCTACCCGGCTTCGTGATCGTTTTTTCTGTAGTAAAATTTGCCGCGTTAGCGTCATACCCTCTTTGTTACGTCGTCCCTGTAAATCAAGCGACCACAGAAAGGGTTTTGCATTTTGCTTATTGCCATACAGAGAAGGAGGAAGAGAGATATGGGGAACACCTTCTGCCTATTCTTTGGATGCGTTCAACAGTCGAACATAGGAGTTGTAGAAAGATGGGGTCGTTTCTACAAGTTGGCTGAGCCTGGTTTCCACTTTTTCAATCCGCTCGCCGGCGAATGCCTCGCTGGCCTCCTCTCCACCAGGGTCTCATCGCTTGACGTCCGCGTCGAGACCAAAACCAAGGTTCTCTCTTTAATTGTCTATATTATGTTTCCTTTTGCGCAATTCAGTTCTTGATTTCAATTCTGTAACACTAATTTACAATCCCCTTTTTATCATTTTCAATGTTTCTTTATTGTAATTGTAAGTTGATTGCATAAATTAATTTTGGTTGAAGCAAACCATTGCGAGTGAGTTTTATCGATGCGGAAATTTAAGAAAGAAAACTTCTTTATTGTTTTTCGTCTTTACTTGATTCGTTGATTGATGGGTCCTATTTTGCGGTAGCGAAGGTGTGATAGCAAAACTATTTCATTTTGAATGGCTCATATGGATCATTCATACTTTGAGAGAATGCAGCCCTGTTCTTCGTACTTCAAATTCGTTTTTTTTTGTCAGCGTGGTTTAAGAGTTCTAGGTTGAATTGATTTGATTCTTTTTAATTTTGTTAGAAATTGCATTTGTGTAGTATAAATTTGAGTCATTTTCACTCCTAACATGAAAGTGCTTGTTCACGCTGCAGGATAATGTCTTTGTGCAGTTGCTTTGCTCAATTCAGTACCGAGTTGTCAAAGAAAATGCTGATGATGCGTTCTATGAGTTGCAAAACCCCAAAGAACAGATCCAGGCTTATGTTTTTGATGGTATACTTAACCAGGAAATGTGAAGATTTCATTTTTCGTAGTCATGGCAATTCACTTTTCTTAGAATTGGATTCCCCTCTCCTAAATTCTGACAATCTATTATGTGGTTTACTGTTTAAGTGGTTCGTGCTCTTGTTCCAAGAATGAATTTGGATGAACTTTTTGAACAAAAAGGTGAAGTTGCCAAAGCTGTGTTGGAGGAACTTGAAAAGGTATAGCTTTTATTAAACAATTCTTCCATTTTTTGATGTAAAATTCTTAGAGATGATCTTGACATAAGAGTCCCTCATATTTGGGAATTGGGTTCATTCTCTGTTTCTTGGTGTCAATATGAGAGAAAATTTTTATATTATGTGGTCTTGCTATGGGCCGGAAAACCATGCGGTCTATGTATAGTGATAACATTGTGAATTCAGTTAATTCCTTATACTTAATTTTGTTGGTAACTTACTGCATTGTAAAATCTGGAATTCATGTATCAGGTGATGGGGGAATATGGATATAGCATAGAACACATATTGATGGTTGATATTATACCTGATAATGCTGTACGGCACGCAATGAATGAGATCAATGCAGGTAACCAATGATTTATGTTTCCTATGCCTTCATTTTGCATATTGTCACATACTCTCTCTCTCTCTGTGGCTGCAACAGTCATATTAAGTAATAGCATGGTAGTTTTATCCGTATGTATACCCTATAGTTTATATTTGCATGTTTCTCATTCAACTTTCACCCCCTCTTCTGAAATTCTGAGGGCATCCATATTTTTTGTCATACATCTGTCTTTTTCAAGATTCTGTATATCATCTAACTTGTGTCAGTTTCAAAATTGGTTGCTGATGCTTACCAACGTTATCCCATCTGATCTGCTTGTACTTAAACCTACTTACTGAGGATTGATTTTGGTTTACAGCTCAAAGATTGCAGCTTGCTAGTGTGTACAAAGGAGAAGCTGAAAAGGTGCTTCTGGTTAAAAAAGCCGAAGCGGAAGCCGAAGCTAAGTTTTTAGGTGGAGTTGGTGTGGCCAGGCAGAGGCAAGCTATTACAGATGGTTTGAGAGAGAACATCTTGAATTTCTCTCACAAGGTGGAAGGCACATCTGCTAAGGAGGTTATGGATCTCATCATGATTACTCAGTACTTTGACACGATTAAAGACCTCGGAAACTCATCAAAGAACACCACGGTTTTTATACCACATGGACCTGGCCATGTCAGGGATATCGGCGAGCAGATACGAAATGGAATGATGGAAGCTGCCAGTGCTCAAGTAAATATTGAATAATTTTGGTCATGTCAAAATTACTTTTTTCATTCAATATTACCCTTTTCTTTTATGGTATGATATGTTTATAGTGTTGGATTTACTAGACAAGTTTTGAATAATCGGATGTTTTAGGATGGTGTGCGGTGCCACTATACAGTTTACTCCGTCTTACAAATGAAACAATTTAACAGATGATATCAGAATTTGCTTCTATATTTGATGCAGAATGTGTATATATGAATTATATACGAATAAACTAAAGCTATTTTGTTCTTTACATTGTATGATATAATCATTATATAACTGTAGCATATGAATGCATTGACTTGTGCATCCAGTTTGTAATTGGAACCAGATCCAGGTTCTATTAGGTAATTCAAGGGACTGCTTAAACGTGATTTTAATGTTTAAACAGATTGAAAATGTCTTCGTACAAGCTATTCCAATCAATGAACCTTTTTTTTTAAATTTCTTTTCGAAGTAAGAGAATATTTAGAAACATACTCAGCACCCAAAATAAAAACTTTAGATTGCAATGGAAACAAAACATTTCTACTGCTATCGCTGATTCAGCATTGCGTTTGAACGGAGAATTCATAAGAGATAGAAAATGGGGGATTTAATTACCTAAAAATTCAAATGACAACTAAAAATTTAACAATAATAAATTTCAGTACATAAATCGATGATATATTCATGTTATTTGAGACTTTTTAGTACTTAAATAATTTTTTTGGGATTTTATAGTAATTCCTCATATAAAGGATCTCTTTAAAACAATCAAATACTAAACGAATGTGTACCCTATTATGAAACCATCACAAGCCCTTGTCCGAATGTGAATTTGAGTCTTCATGTAAAATGAGGGATGTGCAGACAATTCTTAGAACATAAGAATTAACCGACCCAACGTTCTCCTCTATTCGGCAGGATAAATAATATTTAAGAGCCAACTTTTAATTGCTTCTGTAAGCTACAGTATTCTGTTTTAAAGGTTGTGATTTAAGAATCAACAACTTAAAATCTTGTTTCACTTTTATATTCATTTGCAAACGTCATCCTGTTAGGAGCTCTGGCCAAGTGGTGCTCAGGAATTATCCACATTTGTAGCAAGCTTCTGTCAGTAGAATGTATATCAGAATCAGCTAGTAAGAAGGGAAGATGAATGGAATTTGGTTGTCTATGGACTATTATCTGTGTGCAAGAGTGAAAAGTGGTATTGTACCACTGTTGAGGGTTCTTGCTAGTCATACATTTTAAGGAAGTTTTCAGTCAGCATTCCAAAATATAATTGGGAATGATAATCTAGAGTTGAATGTTGTTGAATTCCCATCTTAGCCATAAACTCCTTTAGAGAATTGCTAATAAATGTAGGATCTTTACTGATATGCTTCTAGTTGCTTCATGAAACTTATAATAAACACTGACAGAAAATATTGATATAGGACAATGAAGTGGCCATACTTAAGCAATGTTCCTTCTAATACAACTCAGATAGAATCCTTTATCATGAATTTTAGATGTATTTATTTAATGAAATTCATGTACCGTGCTATGCTCTGTTGAGAATAGTTGATCGCTCAGGCCTTTCTTCCTTAATTATCTGCCCATCTCATGAAAAATGCACGAGATTGATCAAACTAGAAACTTGTGCTCCTGAAACATACAAAAGGGGTCTTGATTTGGATAAATGGACTGCTCAGTATTGAACAAGTAAAAGGTGGCCCAGAAAAAACATAAATGGTCTGCTCTGATGGCCCATATAGCGAGCTCTCCTTGAAAATTTTGAACCCTGAAAACAAGGCCGATCATGTTGGCCCATGAAATAGCAAAACAATTGTTTGGATTGCCATATGCAGATACTTTTTGGAAAAGAAAAATAAAAAGAAAAAGGTGGCCAATTAGGTGAATTCTAGAAAATTTTGTGCAAACAAAAAAGTTGTTTCTAGGATTTGAACTCGCAAGCCGTAAGATCATATGATATAAACCTTAAAGGATGAGAAATGATTCTCATACTTTTACTTGAAAATAATCCTATAAACATTGAAAAGGTCAAGTTACTAATAACAAAAGGGTGATAAATATTACATTAGAAATGACTTCATACTTGATGATTTATTTTTCCTTCAATTACACCAAACATAACTTAACAGGAAGAAAAGGATTAAAGGGAGAAAGAAGAATACTAAAAAGCTAGTTAGGTGAGGATCATACCATATACAATAAACCACTATTAGGTAAGGTAAGGTAAAATGGAGACTTCATGGGTGTAATAGTCTACTAGGTATAGTCTTAATGAGTGTTGAGTTCTAACTAATAAGACAAAATATCATAATGAAAGTAATTAATCCACATATGAGAATTATCTTCCTATTTTCTTAATCAACATGTGAATTATCCTTGAGCTTAAGCTTGAGGCTTCTTCTCAAGTCTGTTTCAATTTCTTTTATTTTTTTTAAAAAGGGAAATTTTAAGGGAAAGTTGAACATTATATGGGATGAGATATGATTAAGAAGTGGATCCATTGCTTTGGAGAAAGAAAGGAAAAGGGAATAAAATTAAAAAGAAAAAAAAAAGCATTCAGTAAGAATGATGATGATGATAGAGTGAGGGTGGTCACTATCCCAAAGTGTATAGTAATTTTAAAAAAAAAATCTTGCTGATTGGTGACATTATATCTGTCACTATACTTAATTTGTTACCCCACCCCCTCCCCGTCCCCTTTTCCACCAAATTACATGTCATTTTCTTCTAAACTCTTTCTCTATGGACCCAATTCTTTATTTATTCATCTATTTTTTATGAGGACCCACTTTCTTAATTAATATAAATAGTGATGCAATATTTTATAAGTGGAAATTTTAAACATAATTATTTATTTAAAGTGAAAATATGAAATGTCTATATTAATTAAAAAAATTAATATTCATTTGAAATAATCATTTAAAAAAGAAAATGAATGAATGGTTATTTGAAATATTCAAAGAGACTAACAAGCTGTAGGTTAAGGTAGTAAGCGACTTTACTTTTGTAAGGATAAGAATATTAATTCAAATTCTAAGAAGCACTTGTTATGAGAGACAAATATTATTTATACTCTAAACCTGAAAAGAATTATGTATTTAATCAAATCAACAAAAAAATTCATCAAAGAGAAAAAAATAAAACACCTACTTCCCTTCATTTTTTTCCCTCAATAATCTCCAATCCAAACAAGCTTTCATCTAAGAGTTAAAGTGAGGTGAAGATGTGTATATAATTGAAAAGTGGGGTCAGTTATGAGCAGAAGAGCCAATTAAGGGCAAGATTGGTGGGAGAAGAAGTAGGGAGACAGAATGAGAAAAAGAAAGAAATGTAGAGAGAGAGAGAGATGTTTGGTTGTTTGTTTTTGCTTTGGAATAGTTTGTTTGTAGGGTCAGACACTATATAAGTGGAAACTGCAAAGTAGAACAACATGTGATAGATAATAGTACAACAATACATTATTGTTAATATGGCTTCTAATCAAAGCAACCATATACCAATTCCAATTATTTATTTATCTATTGAACTTGAGAACCTATTGATTAATTAATTAATTAATTAGCTCTTTATGTCTAGCTCATGACAAACAAAGCATGCTTATCCAATTCTACCATTAGCTCTAGCTCTAGCCATGAACCCTTACAAACAAAATGGGACAAGAATCCATTATTACAATTTAGAAAATCCTATTTAACTTATTAATAGTAGGATCTTGTCATCGATACTGAGATTGAGTGTTTCAATTTCAATTTAGTTAATTAATGAACTGAGAAGTTGGAATTGAGAAAGAAGATAGAAAAAAGTGAGGTAACAAACATGGTGGGAGGATCTTTTCTCCTATAAGAAAATATCTGAAAAGAGAGAGAGAGAGAGGAAAGTGATTTTTTTTAAAGACCCTTTATTATCGACTCAATTGAAATATCCTAAATCAAATAAATTTTTAATAAGAATCCTTTAAAGGTTAAAGTCATATTTTGTCCATTTTATCCATAAATATAGAGGGAAAAAATAAGTCTAAACATTAAAAAAGAAAGAAAGAATTCAATAAAAAATATTTCAATTGATAAATATTTAACTTATAATTTATAAAGTTGTAGGTTTATCAATATGAAGCCCTTATCGAGAATTTATAAATATTTCTATAAGTATTCTTTGAATATTTAGGTATGATATAACTCTACCAATATTTGAGACTCAATTTACTTAAATTTTTTACCCACTAGTTGGAAAAATGAAAAAAACAAAAGAAAAATGAAAAAAGAGAGAGTGAAATTATAATATTATAAATAATTGATAATAGAAATTATATGAAAAATAATTTCCTAATAATAAAAATTTGAGTGTAGTTAAAGAGGAAGATGCCTTGCTTAGTTGATGTTACAAACAAAATTAAACAAACCATAGATTTTGAAATTGGCAACTCGCTGACCACATTTTGAAACAAGAGAGGAATTCTTATTAGAATGTCATAGTTGTAATCATAACACTTCAAGAATTTTCAAATCCAAATACCAAAGTTTCAAGCTTTTGTGGTTAGTTGGCTTATTGACATTAAAAAGACCAAATAAGGGGGAAATGGAATAATTAATCTGATTGTACAATTACAACCAAAATGTTCCCTTTAGCATTAAAGTTTTACATAGTTTGATTTGAAAATTAAATTATTATTTTATTTTAAATAAATACTAAAGCATCTAGAGGAGAAAAGAATAAAAAGTGATTCATAAAGACAGAATTTTCCCCACATTTTTTAAAGTCTATTGTTGTTAGATTTTAGGGATTGATACCAATAGGTTGTAATGAGAAAATTTTATGTGACATAAAGGTTAGGGTAGAGTGAGAACTTTTTTCCTAATCATCATCATTAGTGTTCTATTTTCTATTTGTTATTTAATTATCATTATTTTTATGATTAATCGTTTTGACCTTATCACCATAGTGTGCTTGGATTCTCCTCTTTCAATATCATCAAATTTATTTAAAATACCAAACCGGCAAACCCCAAACTCTTCATTATTTTCAACAAAGACAGCCTTCATAATATATGTGAATATCATCGTATTAATTCTCTCCCTCTTAAAAAATTCTATGTTATTTTCGTTCCCATTTTTTCTCCAAAATTTCAGTAACATTTACTTTAAATGACCAACACTCACACCATCTCTATTTTTTTAAAAAGAAAATAGAAGAAATAAACTAATCCATTGATGGTTATGTTAATAAAAAAAATCAAAATTTTCACTGAAAAATCATAAAAAACATTTTGTAAATACCTATAATTTTTCTCAGTTTTTAATTTAATACCTATATTTTTCTCTTTATTTAATTATTTAACTTTGCTTTGTTTTACAAATGCTAACGGTACTGATAGAATAGTTATAGGAACTAGTTGTAGTAAAATTAAATAATTTGATAAAGAAAAAAAATGTATAAGTATCAAATTAAAAATTGACGAAAAATATACTTACCTACAAAATGATTTTTCTTAAAATAAAATTTTAAGTCTAAGTATCAAATTCAAGGTTTTTTCATATATTATAAAAAAAACCTTGAATGTAATTTACACTAAATGATCTTGAAGTCTAATTACAAGAAAAATGAGAATTGTAGAAGCGGGAAAAAGAAAAGGAATAGACAATAAAGATTAACCATGTGGGAACATTGAAGGTGGGAAGATTCTTGCAAAACAGATAGTATTGTCCTATGCCAATCATCACAACCTCCTCTTCCATATAAGAAGGAACCAGGATGCAATGAAACTAAAATTATACCATACAATACAAGAAAAGAATAAAACCTTTACACCAAAATAACAATAATAACAATTAATATTAATAAATAATTACATGTTTTTTTTAACCTTTTGGTTGGTAGGCAGTCAGAATAGCTTGGCCTTGCCGACATGATGGACTGTCACTACACCAAATTGAGTAGAAAGATAAAACCAAATAAGAAATCAGCAATACAGCATTCTACTCTTCCACTAATTACTTTCAGTCCCCACATCTTTTCCTTTTACCTCCTTGTTTGACTTTGAGAAACACTCTCATTATTTCTAGCCTTTGATGAGGTGGGTGGAGAAACTCAGTTCCATGGTAAGAGATCATGGACATAATTGGAGTCCAGATTCTTGGCAATGAATAAATTGCTGCATACAATACTGTAAAAAAGAGAGGGTGAATCTTGGTGCAATAATAAGATTGTTGTCATGTGTCCTGTAAATCACAGGTTCAAATCTTAGAAATAATATTTTCGCTTGAGGAGGTAAGGCTACATACATCTTATATCCCAACTGGTCGGAGCCCGGTGCACTAAGACAATATTAGAAAAAGAAAGTATATTTCATATAAGCTTTCACAACGTTGCATCACTCTTTCTCTCTGTAGTTATACTTCAGAACTGCTACTGAAAATTCAAAGTGATGAAAATGGGAGAGGGAATGGCAACCAGATCAATCAGAGTACCTACAGTAGAAGGACATATTGGTTTATGATTTAATCGCTAATGAACTATATTGGTTTATGATTTAATCGATAATGAACTAAGTTCTCATTCAAGGATTTCTTGGGAAAATTGAGGGGAAATGTTCCATTAAAAATTTTATTGATGATAAGAACCTAAATTAAGAGTACCGGTACTCTCTATGTACAAAATTTGCAAAATACCGGTACTCTGCGTGTATAAAAAATTATCAGGTCCTTCTCACCAATAAAATTTTCAAAAGGGGATTTTCCCCCAATTTTCCCAGATTTCTTTCTTCTTTCCTCTTTTTTAAGAAAAAAATTAAGAGTACTCTGAAGGGATAAGACTGCCTTAGTACTACATGCAAGAAAAATTTGAAAGCCAATTTCTATACCTCATGGATTTAAATGTTGCCCTTGCTAATGTCACAATTCAAGCATGCACCCATGGAGTGGCAGAAGTAACATCCACCCTAGTAGGGAGGAGAATGCTGGCTTTAGGTTGATATGGAAAAATTCTTAGGTAAATCTCATTTAATTATACCTATACAGTCGGACCCACTTATAACATGTTTACGTGTTCACTTATAATTGGTTTGATTTACTCAAGAATTTTTCATAGAACATATATCCTATGTCAGTATACACTTTCACCAATTTCTCTAATTTCTCAACCGAAAAAAGGTGTCATATGCATATGACAATGACAGGAAGAGTGAAATACATATATAGTATGAGAAGCCATCAAAACCAGAAGTCTATGAACTAGCAAGTTTCTGTTCATGGTAAGAAATAATCACCTGAAATTGCATGCAAAAACAGCTAAATAATTTTGCAGTATACCATCTCATCCATATCATGTAGCTCCTCATGCCGACAGGCCTCCTTGGTTCCAGCTTTTTTCTTGGCCTCTCAATCTTGCTTCCACTTTCCCACAGACTTTTCAGCAATCATGGCGAGCCTAGAGGTTAATTCTGCAAACTACCAAATTTTAATATAAACAGTTCGCACACGGTCCCATGATTAACTAGTGAATTATCACAAAAAAGATACTGTTTCAAAAGTTACCAAAGGTTGTGTGGGACAATTTAGCTGGGCAGAAACAACAAACACAGAAAGAGAGAGTGGATAGATGTGAAGGAAAGCCACTCATACCTCACTTTTCTTTGACCATGTCACATTAAAGCAATGACTTAGACAACCACTCTCTCCATGGTGGGCCTAACCAAATTTGCAGAAACAAACACACCCCAGGGATATGCTTGCCAGGTTGTCTATTACAAGTGTGTCTTCCTTGGCCACAAAGATTCTTTTCTGTGTTCTTCTGAGGTTGACCTAGGTCATGTGTCATGACCAATTTTCAAAATTTATGTTTGATACCCACCCTACTAGTTCAAGCATCTCCAACTCTGCAACAACAAAAGAAAAAGAACCATATTCAAAATTTGGGAGCCAATGCTACTTTTTATGGAACTTCGCAGCTTCCTTCTACATGAAAACAGATAGAATCTAGTGTCCAAGATATGGTTCCATCATGAGTTAGAATCTTAGATATTATGAGTTTCTTGATGTTTACTCCTCTTCATACATATGGGTTTCCTTATGTGTGTTGTTTAAAATTGAAATACCAAAATCATACATAAGATATTTAGGTAGGGTCAGGCATCATGAGGACCACTCTTTCTCAAATGAGAATGAAAAAAAGAAACAAGAAGGAAAGGGGTTGTGAGAATGTCATAAACTGTTGAAACACAGAAAGAGATTTTGTAAGAGGATATGCAATCACATGCATTAATGGCCCTCCCTCAGGAAGAAAGAGACTAGGAGAGAGAGAGAGAGCAATCACATGCACGTACCATTTTGGAAATTTGAGTTTTGCTTCAAAGTAGATTTATGCCAATTCACTAAGTCACTGGTTTGCTGACTTGTGGTATTTTTCAACAACTTTATGACGAGGAGACACAACTCATGAATTGAATGTGAAATTCTTCATCCAATCATAAGTATCCAAGAATTCACTCAGTTCTTGTTATTAGAGAAGAATAAGAATATTTACTAGTATAAGCTCTTCTTGACAAGCACAAACTCTTTACTTTGCTAAAGAATCTGAGCATCTTAAACTTCTAAATCAAGCAGTTCACTCAAAGCAGTGAGGCTTTTTGTTCTTTGGTCCAACTCAGCAAGTGTTTGGTGTTACACAATTTTACATCACAGGCAAAGTCTTGACAATATATTATTATGTTATGATATATAAAGTCATACCTCTGTATCTGAAGGGATCATGTTAAATCCCAACCCCCTTAAAAAAAAATAAATAAAAAGGATGATATCTTTACAACTTAGTTATTGACTCTTTATAAATAAAATAAAATTGTTCTAACAATCTTGCTTTAATATCTAAATATTTTGCTTTCATACATGATACCAAGTTTCCAACATCACTCTCAGTGGCTAAAAACATAGGAACAACAGTTAAAGTTAACAGCCAATCATAAATTATGCGTTGTAGACCTTTTCTCGGTTTGAGATATGGTAACTTAAAATTATACCATAGGCACTTCCAGAAGGAACTGAGTAAAATGGAGTTTATCATTTTGGCCAATTTTTATATTCATTCCACAAATCACTATTAACATTCTTGTGACACTCGTCTTGCTCTCTTCCAGGATTCTTTTGCTAATGAATCAGCAAGGGTTCCTTCTTTTCTAACCATAACCCAAAATAACGGCCGCTGAAAGAAAGATTGATGATTCATTAAAACCCAAGGTGATGCCTCAGTCATCAACATGCGTTAGAGATCCGTTCCATTATCCTTCTGTTCCATTTCAATCACAAGTAACGAAAATTTTTCCACCAGAAAATAGTGGATAAATAGAAGGGTTATGGAAAGAATATGAAAAATTCTAAAATTACAGAATTCTATAGGAGTTCAGAAGAAAAGAACATTACACTAAGGGTGCATCAGCAAAGACCTCAGCCAACATGCCATTTTCACTACCTGTCATGGCAAATAGTTCTGCATCCTTCTCTTCCTCATTCAAAATGTCTCGCCTTTCAAGCTTGGCATGACCAGCAATGTATATCATTTTCTGAGCTCTTTCCAATGCAATTCTTGATTGCTTATTCCCAGCAATTTTTCTCATGAAAGACCAATTGCTCTTCAATCCGCATGAGGTTGCATGGAGAAAAATAAGCCTTACTGCAATCTTCCCCAGGGATTTAAACTCACTTAAGCAAGTTTCCCAAACAAGTCTACTACTCAATGGGTTTGCAACTTTCATCTTCCCAGTCACCGGATCCTTTTGTTTCATTTGAACAGCCTGAGCATAGAGTGGGTCCAGCCCTTCTGACCTCCACTTCATGAGCTCCATTAACACAATATGAGCTTCTTCTTTAGAAGCTAGCCTTGTCAATAGCTTATCCACATCTTTCTCTTGTTCACGTGTCAAGCATTTGAATGGGGGAAGGTACTTTCCACTTGTATCTTTAATCAAGTAGAGTGGGTCGAGAATAAATGCAGCTGACCATGCAGGGTGATAATTTTTTCTGAACCTCTTTTCAAGTATTTTCTCCACAGGTCCTTCCACTACGCTAAATTTTGCACACCACTCCTTCACTTTGGTTCTCAGCTCCTCCCAAAGAGGAAGGCATCGACCAATCAGTGGTCTCTCAACCTCCATGTCACGAACCATTCCTTTGATGAGTTTTACAAGTGAATAAACTGCCTCCAATTCATTCCAAAACCGATCACTTTGAGTCATTTCAGCAACTTCCCTCGCTAGTGGATCCTCCATGCACGTTACCTTAAACGAGTTCTCCAACATAACCATTTGGATCACTCTAGCACAGCTCAAGATATCCTCCAACATTGGAAAGACGGATGCAAAGTTCTTAAGAGGATCACATTTGGGTGAAGGAACACGAAGCAACCCAGAATACTCAAGCTCCTGCATCCGGAACTTGAGAAAACTATTTCTAACATGGGATTCATTGTTTACAAAATTTGCAAGCTTTAAGCAATTTTCAGTGACAACCCTGAAAAGTGGGAGGTCGTCGTTAAAATCCTTGATTAAACTAATGAAGCCCTGAAGCTGACAAGGGATATTTACCATCCAATGATTTTGAATCTCCAAGTTCCTTAATGCTTTGGCCTTATATTTGTCTGCTACAATTCCTGCACATCTCTGCACGGAACTCCCACTTATACTCGTGACTGTTTCCCACAAAATCTCCTCTGCATACTTGGGAGACACAACTCCCCCAGTAAAGATAGCCTTTTGGAACACACTAGCTCCGTTCGGAAGATTCACAGTAAACTTAACCAAATTGTCACCTCCACAACACAAGCTATACCAATTATTGTTCTTCCAACCTTCGCTAGCTACTTGAAAAAACATTGCATCTCGTATTTTGGCTTCTGACTGAGTCTCGGCCTCATTGAACTTAGCATCAAGTCGAGGACCTGATATCTCACGACTCAAATTTGTTGGCAGACCCACTTGGTTGAGAAAGGCTTGAAACTTTGGGTGCTCAAGGGTTGATAAAGACACAGACCAACATGACTCGTAGAACCAATCGGCAAGCAATTCTAGAGCAGAGTTAATCTGTTCCCTGCTCAAAGCAGGACAAGGAGAGGTCTTGGGACTCTTGAGCCTCTTCACACTGTCTTCAAACATGGCCAATGCACATAAATCTTCCTTACCACCCGACAATATCAAATGTTGTTGATTTGTCCCCGTGTTAAGTTGGGTTGGTGAGAATCCCAGTTCACTACAAAATCGAGAGGACTCAACCAAGGCTAAGGAATGATTTTGATAAGGAGAAGTAACAGCCATGTGAGGAGAGCTTCTCTTTTTGCTGTTGTGATTGTTTGAATAAGGCAAAGCCACAGTAGATATGGGCATAGGCGAAATTGAAGAATTGGGTCTCAAACCAGAGCTGAAATTGGGGCATGTTCCTCTCTTCAAGTGCTCCGAAGCAGTTCTCGACGGATTTGAAGCGGAGAAAACGGAGTCACATAAGGAACATTTGAGCTTCACGGATTTAGGAAGGCCAGAATCGGAGTTCCGAATCAGAATAGGCTCCAAATGCACCCAGTACCAAGCTCCTTTACCCTTTAAGGCTTTGGTACGCACAGTGACCAAGCCTTCGTAGCGCTTGTTCACAGCCTTGACGGCGATGTCGTCGACCGCGACCACGGCGGAAGGAAGAGGGTCAGTGGATATTGAGTTCGTGGAAGTCATTGCACAAACGGAGCTGGAATTGATGTTGATATTGGGCTTCTCTGGTTCTCTAAGATTCAAGGTGAGAACGGGGCTCTCATATGAAGTTGAGCTTGTGGTAAGTGCACCAAGTTGACAGTGGGTTTCGTTTTGGGGCATTTAGCCATAAAGGGTCACGCACCGACGTGACGGAGACGGAGCTTGTGGGTTTCGCCGGTGAAACAAGAAGTGAAGATGGGAAATGTGAAGTGTGGGTGGTGTCAAAGGAGGAAAGCGTACAAGTACAAGGTGGTGGTTGAAGAAATATGTTGCTAAGCAGGATAAAGTATATATTGAGGTAGAGAGAGAAAGAGAAGTGAGAGAGAGTTACAAGAAGAAGAAGAATAAGAAGAGAGTACAGCGATGGGAAATCGGAGAGAAAGGAGAGGAGGAGGAGGAGGAGGAGTGTGTGTTCAGAGGTAGGGGACGCTCATAGCATAACGAGGCAACGAAGTTTGTATTTCTCAACCAAAAAAAGTTGAACTTTAACTTATTTTATTATTTTTTTAAGTTTCTCGTGGGGATTGGTAAAAGTAAAACAAATTTCTGGGGTGAAAAAATTGAGACAAATTACGTCTGAATATTTTAACTTGAGAGACTTTTGATATATAGATTTAGTGGCAAAATATATTAAGTTTAAGGAACGTTTTGTTTTCAAATTATGTATTTAATTAAATATAAATGGAATATAGACTTCTTCAAAAAATTCAACGTTTAGCTTTAGTCATTACTTTTATATTATTTTATAAATCAAAGAGAGCTTTAATATGACACTTATAATTATTTAAAATTTAGCCGTAAAACATAATGTAGAAAACTCTATCTTGTCACGAAAAATTAGAAAGGGTATGTACTAACAATTTAATTTTATAATATATAAAAATTCTTATATAAATAATAGATTATAGATTTAATTTCACTAATCATAAAAAAATTAGAGAGACAGATATTAATAATTTAATATTATAAACAGGCAACTTTTTATTTATATAAGAATTTTCATCAATACATAATTACACGTCATCAAGATAATTTGACAATTTTTCCTTGCATCAAAGACATAAGCAACAAATTGTTACTTTTGCCTATGATGTAAAAGCAAACATGGTCTGTTTCGAAAATATTCTAATTGATGTGTTGTAATCAAGTGTTGAATTTTCACAACAAAATAAAATTTTTAAAATTCATGCATAAAATTTATATATATATATATATATATAATATAGCCATTAGAGAGTTTTGAATAATACAATTTATTTTAGATTCTGATTCTATGGAAAGCATAATATCACAATCACAAGGCCATAATATTAACGTCTCCATGAAGTCACTAAGCAACCACCGCTTCATGAGACCTTCCCAAGCAAATTTTGAAGTCCTTCAGAATCCCATTCTTTAAAAAAAAAAAAAAAAGACAAATTAATCCACATTTAGACTAACTCAACCAAGTTCAAGAGACAACAACTTGTGTTCATGAATTAAGTAGCCCTCTCCTAATCTTCTCATGATCTTCTATGCAACATTTTATCACACTTTAAATACACATAAATATTAAATTTCTAATTTTATGTATATCTTATTCAAATAACGGTCTAGTTATCCATATTATTGACATTACAATTTTAATAGATATCAAATTAAAATGTTAAAAATTCTATCAATTATTCAACCAACCGATACAATGGTTTAAAAATAAACTAATCATGATTAAAATAATATAATTTAATTAAAATATTTATATATGATCTTAAAAAAAATAATATTTAAATAAAAATATATTAATTTATAAGTAAATAAAATATCCTTGTATAAATCACATATAATTTAACAAAATAAAATAATTAAATTAAAACCAACTTATTGTTATTTAAAATGATGCTATTTTAGGTTTAAAAAATGTAAAATTTAACCTGATTCACTTGTCTAAAATTATTGACTAAAATAATCCTAAGATTAATCTATTGATTTATTGGTCTAATCGATGGAATGAAATTGAGTTTTAATACCATCTACTAAATCAAATGGAAACAAAATGCTTACTTGTTATAAAGGGGAAAGTGTGTAGAATCCATTTTTTATGTGGAAGGGTTAAATAGGGTAGTAAAAAAAAATACAAAAAGTAAAAACAAAACAAGAAGAAGGAGAAGGGGCAAAAGGTCAAAGCCACTTGAAGCATGTGTTGTGGTTGTTAAGCATATGAGGTGTAATGTCTTATTCACCTTTAAACCAAAAATAAAAAATAAAAAAATAATTGTTTTTTGTGAACTTTGGGAGCCATGAACGCCCAAATTATGCAGTGATGTGCTCAGAAGCAACCCCTGTAATTGGCCGCTTTTTGCAATTTTCCTTTTTTTAAAATATCTTTCTGTTGAGTATTTTACCATTTTTATATAAAAATACATAATTTATTTGAGTAGAGCTTAAGACAATCAACTGATTCTACAGTTACCACAAAATTATAAATAGTTTCTTTTTTTTTTATTCAGGCTCATTGCCATTTTTTTTATTAATTATGGTAATCATTAGATTCATTGCATGAATGATTAGAAATGTCCAACTTCCAAATTGAGAAATTCATAGTTTCAAGGGATTAATCTGTGAATTTTTTTAAATCTAAAATTTCTAAAAAGTATTGAGATAAAAAATTAGTTTAAACCCCTAAATCATATATTTTTTATTTATTAGGAAATTATCCCCTAGAAACAAATCATTTTTAGTAGTTTCTAGATAATTTCTTTTTTAAAAAAAAACTTAAATTAAACACTTTCTTGTGAGTTAATTAGGCATCAATGCACCCATGTGATAATGTGAGAAATGATGGTATAAAATAAAACATTTTATTTGATGTTTTATATATGGAGCTACCATGAATTATGAATTATCATTATCATTCATGATTGCATAATTCATTTTCTCACATGTGCCTTTAATTACTAATTATTAATAGGTATATATATATATATAATTAGTTATGAGTAAGTAAGCTACATCTGACTTCAAATTTCAAACACCCCATCAATTTCATATAGTAACTTTATTTTTGTGGGCTGCTCTGAAGATTCGGCTTTTGTAATATTGTAATAATTGAAGTGTCTTTAGTTCTACAACAGCCTCACTTCCTTAGTAAACACACTATTGAACAAAACTATTTAATGAGCCTATTTAGATAAAATTTTAAAAAATAATTTATAAAAAAAACAGAGAATTTTAGATAGTTTTTAGAAAAAAATTTATAAAAAAAATAATTCTGAATAAATAAGTGTTTAAATTATTATTATTAGAAAGACTTTTATAATTGATAAATTACTAAAAATATTATAGGATAAAAAAAGCGTTTGTACTATTCACTATTCCTGCTCTGCTCTATCTACTGTTCACATCATTGTAGATGACAGTGACAACGCTCTTCTTTCCTTGGTTTTACTTTCCTCTGTTCATCATCATCACATCGCACTACTGTCCTCCGTCGCTCAACTTCTCCTCCACCATCTATCTCTCCTCTGCCATGTTCAGCTCTGAAGATGGCAAAGCTTTCGTCTTCACATAAGAGAAGAGAGAAAAGACACATGACAAAGTTTTCATCTCCTCCCTCACAATGACGAGGGCATAAGTAGGAGACTTTGCGACAGAAACAAAGAGAAGAAGAGGGAGAAGAGAAAAGAGAGTGTATTTGAAAAAATAGGGGCAAAATAACAATTAGGTAGTTCATAAACTCTTTTACTGTTTCAGAAGTTATTCTCAGTAGCTTATCCAAAACCTTAATTTTAAATTATAGTTTGATCCAAAAGCCATTTTAGACAAATATGACTATTTTTTTTTATCTAGGAGGATCTTTAGAAGTCACGTGGAGACCCCTCACTTTCATGCACGTTAGACCCTCAATTACATGTACGTGAGGAAGTTGATCACAGTATAGGCCTATCTGCTCGGGAAAAGTTGTTGCACATTTTGGTATACAACGAGTCATCAGGAACTATCGCAAGATTTTGCGAAGTCAGGCGTAAATCTATCGACCAAAGATTATGCTTATTATTATCATTTATTTTATTGTTTATTATATTCAATGGTTTTGGTATTTTAGATATAAAATGTATGTAGAGGAAATAAGAATGACAGCGGTTGCACCATTACAAATTACTGAGTTTTCCAAAAGTTCATACCTTAGCCATTGTTTCCATTCGGATCAAGTTAGGTATAAGAGCACCGTTTCAGACTATGGATAGTGAAGACCTGCTTTGGTTATAGCACTAACGGAGAAGATTTGCGACAACTCGACTTTCTAAGGGGTACACCATTCAACCCTTATTGTACCAGAAACATCCATAGCTATAGAAGGCAATAAAATAAACACACCCCTTAACCCACCTTCATAGACCAAGTTGCTAAGCTCTCCTCGAACATGGCCACAGTTATAGATTGGTTCAAACAGTAGGCTACCACTTCTCATGATGACTAAGAGAAGATAGTCACCCTGAAGTTAAAGGTGGCAGAGCTAAAAGCCAAGTTCGAACGTATCGTTGACACAGACGGGGATGATAATGAAACATCTGTAGAAACTAACGATGATATAGAGAGCGATAGAGAGCCTTTCAAGGTGGAAGCCAAGATCGATATACCAACCTTTGATAAGTTGATCGATGCTGACAAGCTACACTTTTGAATTGATCAGCTTAAGACATAATTCACTATATGGGGATATCGTGACAACCAAAGAGTCATGTTTGGACCACTTAAGATGACTAATCATGCAAAAATGTGGTGGAAAGCCTATATCGCAAGTGATGAATCTGAGGGTCTAACGTGGAGTAAGTTCAAACAACTACTTCGATAGGAGTTATACCCGATGGGGTACATTCAAGAAAGGTGGGATCGGTGGTATTGGCTACGACAAGGACGTGACCATTCTGTTCAAGATTATACCACCGAGTTTCGATGATAAGCAATAGCTCTTGACATCTCACTAACGGACTTATAGACGTACCTAAAATATATAGTAGGGCTGCATTAGTGGTACTCACGGGACGGGTTAGGACTGGGATAACCCCGTCTCGTGTCCCATCCCTATATAGTACACAGGTCACAAAATGTGTCATGTGTCCCGTCTTGTCCTAAATTTGTTCAGGTCCCGTCGAGACCGGGACGGGACGGGAATTCCCGATCATATTTTTTTAAAAAAAATATTATAATAAAATTATCTCAATAAATTATTCTATATGAAATACCACGGCAACTTATTCTAAATATCAACATTTCTCCCTGATATAAAATGATAACTTACCCAGATAAGGGAAAAAATAATAGTAAGGATGAATAAAAATATCTATATAAGAATATTTGTAAGTAAAAAATCTGTATGAGAGTGGCGACTGGCGAGACCTATGACCGTGAGCAAACAAAGCATGAGAAAAGAGAGAATGAGAGCCTGAGATGAGTGGGCAGAGTAAAAAACAAAGATATATATTTTTTTTATAAAAAAATTGGGGTTAGGAAGGGACGGGAGTCCCGAGAGTCAGGCTAATACCCGTCCCAGTCCTTCTCGAGATGGGACAGACCTAGGACGAGACAAATTGGGCACCCCTAGGTTGCATCGTACTATTAATACGGAGCTAAAATTGCTCTAGGTTCATGATATTACGAGCGCATGTACAACATCCATGGCAAAAGAACAGAAAAATAAGCCTCAAAGTGAGAAGGGTACTGGAGATGGCAAACTGAAACCAAAGAACTAGAAATTTTTTACTAAAGGTAAATCCTCAACCCCTTCTACATCCTCTAACAAGTTTTGTAAGTATTGTAAGGTTACAAAACATGATAAAGGGAAGTGTTAAAAACTTCATCCGGAACTTTTTCCCAATAAGTGGAAGAAAGGTGAATGACATCGGAGTACTGCGGTGACAACATCACCTTTTCCAAAAGATGAACCAGAGCAGTTGAGTTTAGTTCACCAAGCGGACCTAACCCTCTCTTTGATGGCAATGCCGAAGGAGATAGGTTCAAGTTCAACGAGTGCTCAAAATGCAACTAAAGAATTATTAAGCATTAATATTCAGGTGAAGAAGGAAGTTATATTAACAATATTTGATCTCGGCAGTTAGAAAAATCTCATCTCAGTGAAGCTTCTTCAAAGACTCAGTTTGATGACAACCTTACGCCCTCTACCGTACCCACTAGGTTGATCACCAATGATGTGAACTAGCAAATTAACTCCCAATGCATATTACACTTTGCAATATCGCCCAGTTATATTGATGATGTACAATGTGATGTGGTACCACTTAATATTTGTCAAATCATTTTTGGTAACCCCTTCCTTTATGATCGTGATGCCCATTACCACCAGAGAGCACAAGAATATGAATTAACTAAGGGTGGTAAGAAATTCACCTTACCAATGAGAAACCTATGTAGACGATCGATTTAGTCACAATGAGCCAAGCAAAACATGTTATTAACACATCCCAAAAATATGTGTTGGCAATGATTCAGTCGGTACATTTAGATATTTCCAGTTTGTATATATTAATCTTGTCTTATAAGGAAAATACCAAAAAACTGATGAATCTATTAGAAGAATATACCAGCCTCTTTGAAGATAGCTGGGACCTACCACTAAGGCGACCAATAGAGCATGAAATCCATCTTGTGTCATATTCATCACTACCTAACCTTGGTTTATACCGAAATTCAGTGTTGGAGAATGAAGAGATCAAACGACAAATCAATAAACTACTTGAGCATGGTGTTATTAAGCCAAGTAGTTCTCATGTGGGTCCCCAGTTGTTTTTGTTACTAAGAAAGATGGAGGTTGGTATATGTGTATTGATTACCATGCACTCAATAACATCACCGTGAATAACCGCTACCCTCTTCCTCGCATAGATGACATGTTAGATCAATTGCATCATGCAACCATCTTCACCAAATTGGATTTAAAATTTGGTTATCACCAAGTTCGTGTACATGAGGAAGATACTTGGAATACGGCATTCAAAACACGTTAAAGCCTATTCGAATAGCTAGTGATGCCTTTTGGACTTTACAACGCCCCAGCCACTTTTATGTGACTTATGAATGATGTCTTACGGCATTTTATTGATGATTTTGTAATTATTTATCTTGATGATATCTTGATCTATAGTAGGTCGTGGGAAGGTACTTGGTGCATATGTGGAAGGTATTTGAGACATTGCAGCAATACTAACTTTGTTTACACCAAAAGAAGTGTTAGTTCGGTAAGAGAACCTTGTTGTGCCTAGGTTATATTGTTGGTGGTGGTGAGTTACAAATTGACCTTGATAAAATCAAAGTCATCATAGAATAGCCAAGACTGACATCTATCTCGGAGGTTCGAAGTTTCATAGGTGCTTGCCAATACCTTCGTAAGCTCATCCATCATTTTTCTATTTTGGCTTCTCTATTACATGCCCTAACGAAGGGTAACCATAAGTTGAAATGGATCTCAAAACATGAGAACACGTTTCTAGTGTTGAAGAAGAAGATATGCGAGGCGCCTGTTTTAGCCTTTCTGAATTTACAGAGGCCGTTTGAACTGGAGACAGATGCTTTGAGGTATGCTAGGGGGCTGTCTTACTACAAGAAGGGTGTCCTAAAGCGTATCATTTAGAGTTATTTCAAGGATCCCAAAAGAATTACCTAACATATGACAAAGAACTTCTTGCCCTGCATTAAGGTATAAAGCATTAGTGAGTTTACTTCTTAGGCAAGGAGACCATTGTGCATACGGATCACTGTCCTCTCTAATACTTACAGGTTCAATCTAAGTTACAACAAGCACGTCACATGAAGTGGATGACTTACTTGCAACAATTTAACTTGATAATCAAATACAAGAAGAGGGTTCATAATAAACTTGCTGATATGGTATCTCGTCCTCCGTTAGCTTCAATTTTCCTGTCCACTTTTATGCAAATTGAACCTTCTTTACGTGGAGAATATGCAAGATGGTACACTGATGATCCTTATTTTCAAGACATACTAGCCAATCCTACAGTTGGGAAGCCATATGAGCTCTTGTTACGGGGTGGTCTTCTTTATAAAGGAACACTTTTATGTGTTCCAAGGAAAGCTGAATGACACTGGATACGTGAGGCACATGCTTCTACAGTGGTAGGACATTTTGGAGTAGCAAAAATATTACAAAACCTCCAACATTATGTTTTCTAGCCATGCATGCAAAATGATGTAGCCCATTTTTTGAAGGGATGTGTTCTATGCTGTACATCCAAGCCTACAAATTGAAAGTTGGGTTTGTACACTCCTTTGCCAGAGCCCTCTCATCCTTGGGAAAGCATATCAATGGATTTTCTTGGTGGACTCCCAAAGACATGTCATGGTAATAATTACTTGTTTGTAGTAGTTGATCATTTTTAAAAAATGGTGATACTCATGCCATGTAAAAAGGCTATCACGGGGAGAAGAAGCATCACGAACTTTCTTTCAACATGTCTAGGTGCATTTTGGACTACCTAGTTCCATCATATCTGATCGTGACAGTCGATTCCTTAGTAACTTTTGGCCATCCTTATGGATGATGATGGATACGAGGCTTAAATGGAGTACCACGCAAACGGACAACCAAGTTGAAGTAGTCAATCGTATTGTTGTCCATTTGTTAAGGGGCTACAACTCATGGCATCCAAGAACATGGGATGAGAGTATCCCATATTTGCAGTTGGCCTTCAATCGAGCCTTAAATAGTTCCACGCAGAAGTCTCCTTTCGAAATATGTCTAGGTTTCCAACCACAAAGCCCGTTTGACTTGGAGTTTCATATTTAGCCGTCGATCCAAGGCACTAAGGAGGAGAAAGTCCAGGAGAAGGCACAACGATTCATGGAAGCAATTCAACGGCTACATAAGGAGGTAGCAAGTAACTTGCAAAAAGCTCAACAAAAAATATAAGATGAGACATGATCGACACCGAGTTAAAGCCGACTTCCAAGAAGGGGACTTAGTTTGGATTCATCTAAGCAAAGATCGTCTCAAAGGCAAAGAAAAAAAAAGCCCAAATCCATTCGTTATGGACGATTCAAGTGTTGCAGAAGATTGGAGACAATGCTTGTAGACTTGAGCTTCCTCTGTATATGGATATATATTCGGTAGTTAATGTTGAGTATCTTAAACTCTTTGAGCTCTCTATGATGGACGAGGAGCCTAGAGAAACTCTACCTTCTATGGAAGATTTAGTGTATCAGAGAGAGAGACCCCTTTAAGTGAAGATGTCATTTTAGAGAGGAAGATAATGATAACGGGACCTGGAACAAGAAAATCATTTTGAGTATGACAAAAGGGGAAAAGGCCAAGTGCTACAAAATGGTACCCATGTGAAGTTGGTCAAGCCCAATTTCCACACCTCCAATTCTAATATGAGAACCCATAGATATAGTTCCTTGTTGAAAAAGGACCCTTGATCTAGGAGGATCTTTAGAAGTTACGTGGAGACCCCTCACTTACATGCACATGAGACCCTTCAATTATAGGCACGTGAGGAAGTTGATCTCAGTATAGGCCTATTTGTTCGAGAAAAGTTGTTGCACGTTTGGGTACGAAACAAGTCATCAAGAATTAACGCAAGATTCTGCGAAGTTAGGCACAAATCTCTAACCGAAGATTATGCTTATTGTTATCATTTATTTTATTGTTTATTATATTCATCAACTTTGGTATTTTAGATATAAAATATATGCAGAGGAAATAAGAATGACAATGGTTGCGCCATTGCAAACTATTGAATTTTCCAAAAAGTTCATACCTTAGCCATTGTTTCTATTCAGATCAGTTTTAAAATTTTCTCAAATAAAAATTTAGGTTAAAAACCTTTTTTAAAACTTATGTTTATGGGTTATTCAAATAGGCCTAATATTTATTTAATGAGACCGCCAAATTAATTATATCCAACAAAAATTAATTCTCAAACTCTATATTTGGCTCAATTTTTTTATTCAAGTTTAAGTACTAAATGTTGACATGTTTTTTTTATTTAAATTTAAACCTTAATTTGTTATGTTATAAAACATTAATGTTTTATGTTAGTCCCAATTCTCTTGATAAATCTCACTATTTGATTTCACTAATTCAATCAAATTAAGGTTTTTGGGAAAAAAGAAGAAGGGTGACCAAAAAAGATTATCGCCCTTTCAAATTCTTGGAATGAATTTTGAATTTCTAATTCTGTGCCATGGATCTTAAATATCCAATTTGGATGTAACCTTTGGTCATATAAAAAATATTTACAATATCAAATCCATACTTTTTTTTTTTTTTAGAATTATTATGAGATAGAGGAGCTAATAATGACACATTTCCAATAGAAGAATTGAAAATAAATGTATATTACTTAAAACTTTTTAATAATTAAATATATAATTTAAGATCTTATAATAATTCTCCTTTCAATAATTATTCATTTAAAAGTAGAGTAAACTGTATATTGATCAGGCCCTATATAGAAAGTCACATTATATTGAAATAGTAAACTATCTCACCTTATAAAAAAAGTGAACACAAATTTAAACTCTAAAAAATATACTTATTAAAAAAGATAAAATCTTTTATACTCTAAACCTCAAAATAGATTAATCTTAAACTTAAAATAACTTAGAAATACTCTTGGTTAAATAAAAAAAAACACATTATTTATCATTTGTGAATATCTACATCCCAAAAAATTATTAGACTCAACACTTTAACATATAATATATTCAATCAATATGTAAATTCAGCACCTCATTTGTGAATATCTACATCCCAAAAATTTATTAGACTCAACACTTTAACATATAATATATTCAATCAATATGTAAATTCAGCACCTCATACAGGTAGCATCAATAGTGATCCAGAGTGAAACATCAATGCAAAATTATTTCCTCATAGCTGATTCGCGTGGTGATACGAGAAAGCAATATTACAGTCAAGTCATGCACATAGTAGAATATCTAATTCAATGTGAGCGTACGTTTTTCAGTTTGTTTTTTGAAATATATTAAAATCAAATTCCAGAATGAAATATTAACCCTAAATAAATATATGTATATCATAAGTAGCATTAGCAGATTAATCCTCATAAGCTGCATGCTTCATTATATTTGAATACACAATCATATAGACGTCCTCCAAGAAACTGCGCAACCTCTGGGTGCTTCACCTGCAAATTACATGGCACCAATCAGATTTCTGAAACCTCATCAACAACCCATTTGATACAATCTCAAAAAGGGTTCAATTTTTCATACAGTAAGCGGCAACTAAAAGTGGTAAATGCATTACCATCCCAATCTTGAGAGAATCGCATTTAAATTGAGCATAGAGATTTGTTTCGACTCCACGACCCTGTCTCAAAGGAAAAAAAAGGTCAGTTTCTAATTCATTGTAGTTTCTGAGACTGAGATGTCAGATTCTAATATCAGCATCCGGAGATTTGTTTCATTATGACACGGCTTAATACGGTTAAAAAAACATGGAAGAGGAAATACCAAGCTTCAATCATATTTCTATACCAGGTAAAATTTTCTTTAAATATACCAGATAATGGAGCCAGTCTTTGCAAAATCAGATGTCCCAATAAAAAGTTACGAGAATGAAGATCACATTATGATCTTATACTGAGTTGAAAAAAATAGAATAAAGTAGCATTAAGCACTTTGATGTTATTGCCCAATTGTATCTAGCATCTTAATCTTATCTATAGTGCATCCAACACCCTGATATTATTTTTTTGTGTGCTTTCAGCACCTTTATCTTATTTATAGTACATCAAGCACTATAAAATAAAAATAATATTAAGGTACTAGATGTAACTGGAAAATAACAGGGGTACTGTATACTACTTTACCCAAGAAAATAGTATTTGCGAAAAAGAGTTTGGTAGCTTGTTCAAACTCTCAAGTCAGGGCTCATCACAATTGCTGATAAGGACATAGATCCAAGGGAGAGGGAGGATCATCAGTTAATGATCTGTGTAGTTCAGAAGAAGAAAGAAAGAAAGACAAGGCAGATTGAATACTCTGTATTCTTGGGAAATTTAGGCCACGCTTAGCAGTTTAGGCGTGAATTTGCCGTGGCACCTTTGGTTCCCAACCAAAACTCAATTATTATATTCTGAAAATTGCTTGAAAGTTATATTATCCTTAACCCCACTTGCTGAAATCCTAATTCCTTTATTAGCTACTTTGTTTTAACCATCATAGACCAACAATGCATGTATCTTGATCATTGTGATTATAATGACAAACATACCATCCCTTCTAAGATGACAAGATCTGCATCACTGGCCAGATATGCAAGCTCTTGCGATACCCTTGTAAGATCAATAACCTGCAATGAGTTGAAAAACATCAAAACCATTGATCATCACTCAAGTCAATGATCTAACAAATATACACATATATGGCATAGCTTATTTTCTTACCGGCAAATCATTGCCAGAGTTAGCAATTAAGAGATTTGAAGCATCGACACCCTGGAGCCTTCCTTCTTCATCCTTTAGCTGGTGACCAACATTATATTGTACATTTAGCAAACTATATAATAATACCAAAATCTTACCAAATGCGCAATTACCTTGGATATAATTTCAACTAGCTCAGGGTATGTCACATCATTGATGGAAGGTAAGTCATTAGCAGCCAAGACGACCTGAATTCAAAACAGAATTCCATAAATATTGCTGAAGGATGGAGCTGTGCAAGAACAAGTTTTTTTTTTTTTTTGACCGAGCAGGAACTAGTGAAAAGCAATCTCCATTTCAAACTAATATTTAAGGAAAAGACCACCAAACACCTAAAACATGAGAGTCATAATAACAATACATATTGTGAACAGAACAAAGAATTCCGTAGGTCAAATTACATAATTACTTGAAAATTAAATATAAGTTCAGTAATTAGTCTCTTGATGAAATCCTTTGAAATGAAAAGCACAATAACAAGAACAGCAGATCCTCAAGCTCTTCACCAAGAAAAAAATGAATTCCAACTATTTCAAACTTCAATACATTGTTTGTTGTGCTTTGTAGGAATAAAAACAGAAACGGATGTCTGCATACCAAACTCCCGCGCCGAAGAAGCTCCCTTGCAAAGGGCAAAATACCCAAAATGATGTCTGCACCAGAGTTATCAACAAATATGATAACCTGTCATTTTAGCATAAACAGATTAAGACACTGATACAGCATAAAATATGCCAAAGGAGATGAAATCCAACGTTAGAATTGTGTGTGTGTGTGTGTGTGTGTGTGTATATATATATATATATATATATATATATAACTTGCCTTCTTCCAAGGCTTCTTGATCCATTTCATTTTGAAAGTGTCAAGGTCATCAATAACCCAAGGTCTAGGGACAAGATTTTGACAACTAGCTAAGAAGGACATCCCATCTTTAGAGAAAACCTCTGCAAGCTTCAAGAAATTGTAAAAAGATGAAGGTGATACATAAACTAAGCATTGCTATAATCATCGAAATGCTGGCATAAAAAAAATTAAAATATGGCACAACAAATTGTTTTCTGGTAAATGTATAACCTCTGTAAGCTAACAAGCTATAACATATTTAAGCTTTTCATACATCTGGTTTCCCAAGAAAAAGTTTTAGGCCATGGCTATGCTTGCAATCATTCAAGGAAGATGATGCCGGAAACAACTAACCAAAAACTCTGGTCAATACCAATTAACTGCAGGTAAGGAGCATTGATATGAACAATGATTGGCCACACTATGGAGCCCATATCCACCAGAGGAACTAAGCCAGGCACAAAAGCAGGGGGATATGGGGCTTTTAATTTGAAAGGGTAAACAAAAATATATTACAGACAAACACGGCTTAACAAAACAATATCTGCTCACATCAAGAAGCAGGCTTAGTTCAGTTTGGCCCACGTTTTTAGGTATGTGGCCTCTTCTAGATGTCATCAAGTAATATAGAAAAATAACCAACCTGTGCAGAGCCAAGATCAAATATGTTTCCTGCAAAAATCCCTCTAATTAGATTCTCAAGTCGCTTGCCTTCATCTTCAATAGCATCATTAAGGTGAATAACATCCCCAAATAAGGAGATGGCTTTTGCATTCTCTTCATCCTAGTACATATAATCAGGAAATAATTCACAAATCACGGGTAAATTAGAAGTAAAAGTAACGTATGTGTCAAAACCCCATCCTTACACCTCTCTTAATAAGATTGATGACAGCATTTTTAATAAATCTTCAATAATGATTAGTAGATTTCGTTTTCAGTCTTCCAAATTTGGAAACAATGCCATTCGATGTTCAATTATCCTTGTGCAAAACAGATACGCTGATGCTTCAGTTCAGCATAAAAGACAACGAATTTCAAAATGAAACTTACCTTAACTTGCTTGAAGATATCTCTGAATCCCAGTTCTCTAAGTACTATCTCACGAAGTCTGCAGAGAAGCTAGAATATCCCCCGCCCCATATTATAAAGGGAGGAAATGGGAGGAAATTAGATATACCATCCAATCTATTTACATTTTTGCTATTTCAGGAGGTTGGACAAATTAATTAAAAAATATAATACAAAGAACATACTATGCAATCTGGAGGCCCACCATGACTTTCTGGATCTTTTTTGAAATCTTCAAGTATCTCAGCATACCTTTTACAAGACAATGCATTTAAAGTAAATAAGAGATCATATAAATATCCTGTCATCAGGATAATAACCGTCCAAACCTAAGAACTATTAGAAACATCATCCAAACCTAATTTCCAAAAGTATGATCATCTCGATGTTGTTAACTAAAAACACACATATATAAATCTTTTCATGCGTGTAGGAAAAAAGCAACAAGAGATCACCTTTCAGCAAATTTTTCAGCTCTCGAAGCAGCGTCAGGGACAGAAGTATCACTCTCTGCACGCTTCCTGTATCGTATCAGATGAATTGCTGGTGTAAACACATACGATTGTTCTATAACATTATATTAGAAAAATACATTGTATTTCTTAACCTTACTAAGTCATAACTATTAGGGTTCATAGGTTTAGTTGGTTACTACTTTAGTTACTTTGATATTTTCAGATGTAGGGGGTACTTTATTAGCCTTTGTGTCTGCCGATTATGAGTTGTATTCTGGCTTGTTTTCCCTATTCAAATAAAACTAAGCCATGCTGCCATTGGAAAGCTGAAAGATGGTATCTTTTACGCCTTGTGATGGTTGTTAATTTCATAAAGCATATAATTTGCTCAAGTTCTACATCAATCAATCCTCTCAAAATGCAAAGACCCGGGAATCCATCTAAGAATAAGAGCAGATATGAAAATGCACGAAGAAATATGAGAATTAAATACTATTTTGCTGCACTACAGTCAAACGACCAAGAACCAGTCGCATAAACCATATAAACAAGGAATTCTGCTCGTCAAATATATTGCTTCGTCTTTTTATGCATTCAATTCTGGGAATCAGTTGACAAATAAATAAAGGGACTAAAAAGCGTACTTGAAGGAAGGAATAGAATTATAGAAGAGATCAATCCAAGACAGCTCGGCAGGAGTAGGCTTGCGTGGATTATCAGATGGGAATCTGTAAGGAATAGTACAAGCTCTGTAATTGGAATCAATCGGGGTCAACAACAATGGGAATTCTACCAGCTCCGATGCGCTCTCCATATTGGTTTTTCGTTGATGGCGTGATTCCACAGTGATATCGGGGATGATTAAATTATATAGCAGTGGTAAAAACGAGATTAAAGTTCGAATTTTGTTCCAAGCAAAAGCAGAAGAAACGCGATGTCGCAGCGCAATAGAGCGCAGAAGCTAAACGATGTTGCGCTATTTACTGCGGCTGCTGGAGTATCTGCACTGTCATTCGCTTTATTGCGTAGTCAAACTCAATGAACATGCCAATTGTGCCCTGAAAAAAAGAACCGCGAATCGCACTGAAGATCTTTTTACGGGAAAATTCGGTGATTTCTAAACAACTTCACGAATCAAAATTTCATTTTTAAAAACACGTTTTTTTTGGCATAAAACGCCAGCTAAGTTTGATGTTAATCAGATTTAGCACGTTTCGTAATTATTACTTAATTAATTAATACTTAATAACTAACTACATAGATTAAAAAAATTAATTAAATTATTTATTTATAATTTAATTTTTTTTAAATATTTTATTTAATAAATTTTTTAATATATAAGTTATATATAAGAATATTTTTAAAAAATTATAATTTTAAAAAATAAAATAAATTAAAATATTATATTTAAAATTAAAATATTTTTTTTATTTAATTTTTATAATTATGATAGAAAGGAATACTTAATTTTTTTATATTAATTAACAAATTAAAATTAAAAAATCATTTAAATAATTAATGAATTAATATGATGATTAGTTGAAAAATAATTATATACTCTTCTTTGAATGTCATCTCATCTAATCAATTAAAATATATTATTTATTATTAACAATTTATTTATATTTATTATTTTAATTATAAGAGATTTTTTCTTTTAAAAAATGGAAAATATCAATTAAAATTTTAGATCGGATGATTTATTATATTTTGATAAATGTAAAATATATAAGTATTTCTTATATATTTTTTGTATCCATCATTAGTCATTCCAACAGCTTTGTCCATATCTATGTCCTGAGTTTACAACATTACACTTTATATTGTGTCGGATACTCATAATTTTGGCATGTCATGTTCATGCTTCTTAGCTCTTAAGGCTGTAATTTGTTTTCTTTCTGCAATTCAAACTGGGAATCAGGTTGAAATTTTGCGATGTTATATGCCTATCAGGAATTGAACATACTATAGTAAATTTAGAACTATCATTGTCATATCTTCACTCATACAGTTAAACCCATTCCATAACAAGCATTGACAGAAAGTATAATTAGGTGATTACATGATTCTAGCACTTCTGTACCAACTTAACGAGGGACTATTAGTGATTAGCATGCATATACATCCATGTATAACTGTATCCATGCCTGCTAAATGCTTGGGAAATTTCAATGTTTCTAAATTTGCTTTTGTTATCTTTTGTGTCGAACAAAGTTTATTGCTTATGTATCTCCATTTCCCATCTTAATAATTCAGGCAACCTTAGGCCTTGGCTCATCAACTGAGAAAAGCATTCTCCAATGTTCTGATGGACATAAAAATCCAGTCTTTTTGTGCTCATTGCTGCCAAATAATACTGAGTCATGCCCTTTGAATCTTGAGTTTGATGAAGATGATTTAGTGGCCGCCTTCTCAGTAATTGGTCCACGAAGTATCCATCTCTCTGGTTTTTTTGAGACTGCTGATGGGGATGACTATGAGTAGTATCCTTTTTGAAGAAGTGTCATTAGTTTTATTTTTTAAAATTTATTCACGTATATATAAACACAATTTTGATGAAAACAGTACATGATGCATTACTATTATATATTTTTCATGTTTCGCTATGACAATGTGAAAGTGATTCTTTTGAAGAGGATATTGCTGATACAGAGACAGATGAGTCTTCTGAATACAACACTGAAGATGGAATATGCGGATGGCTTCATTGATGATAGTGATATTGACAGTTATCCACCTTCACCTGTCCCAAATAGTGGAGGTAATTTGATTGTTTTGTTGAACCTTCTTTAAACCATCAAATTACTATGCATGTTTATGTTATTATTCTTAACTGGTGTTTATAAGACGTTTTATGTAGACATTTACATCAGTATTGTGTGTTTTAACATTTTATTGTGTGTTTCTCGCCTTTCCATTATAATCTTTTCTATGTATTGCAGCTATACATAGTAATCATTACATATGACGCATCATTCAAAATATCTTTTTAACATATTTTGAAATACGCAGATGAACTTTATGTAATTTATTGCTTTTCTTACAGTTGTAATTGAGGAAATAGTACATGATGATAGACCTGAAAGTGGAGATAATGCTTCCAAGAAATCGAAGAAGATTCAAATGCTTACACTAAATATTTCTTACGATGATTTCAGGAAAAAGACAAAGAAAAAGAAGTTGAAAGAAAAAGGTTAAGGGGACAGTGCAAAAGGATCAGGTGATAGCAATGAGACTCATGATGCTAGTGCAGATGGTAAGCATCCTGAGGAGGTGAAAATAACACCCAGCCTTGATCATGTTTCTCGTGCCGAGGATGAGGGTCAAGGAAATGTATCTAATGAAAAGTAAGATCTTTGATTTGGTTTGTTCATTCTATATCCTTGTGTTTTAGTAAATTAGGAAAAGAAAATTGTACAAGATGTCAACTTTCCTTACCTAGGGAATCCTCTTTAATTTGAAATTAGATGAAATCCCTACTTTATTAACAATATTGTAGATTGAACTCATAACTACTCACAAAAGACAAGCTTTTCCTCCGAGAAACTATGAATAGCCTATAATTTGAAGCTGGTTAAACCATTACAATTGCAAACTAATGCTAATGACTTAAAGTATGATTTGGAACTAGAAGGGATGTGATCTGATGTGTTGTGAGCTTGTTTTTTAAGAGTGCTGATGTGGTGAATGTAATTTACCTTTATAACTAATCACCTTCTTGTACATATGGACAGAATCCTTGATGAGAAGAAAAAGAAGAAGAAGAAAAGTAAGGATGAAGGGGTAACTAATGCGAAGCAAACTTCCTCAGATACGGGAAATCAGAATATATCCCACTTCTGAGAGAAGAGAGGAGGAAAAAGAAGCCAAGCCATCTCAAATAAGAACCTTCCCAAATGGGTTAGTTGTTGAGGAACTACCCATGGGTAAACCAGATGGCAAAAGAGCTACTGCTGGAAAACAGGTCATTCATTATATTGAATATTGATTTTTACATGGTGCAAATGTCTAAAACTCTAAATGATGTTTACGTGCGGTATGTTTCTGAGAACAGATTTTTAGTCATTCTTGAATGAGAACTTGTTTTATGTATAACAAATTTCAATATTTGAGGAGTTCACTTGTTTCAATATTTTAGGAGTTGAAAGACATCTAATTAGCACCTTTGTTAATTATTACTTTATCCATAGTTTATCTGATGCTTCTGGTCTAGGGCGTGGTTCAATGTGATTTAAACTCGCTGCACTGTAAATAGAAAAAAGAATAACCTTTGACAATGTGATTATGGTCTAGGGCGTGGATATATTCGTTGTTATTTTCGTTGGAAGCGCGCCCTTTAAATTTCGTCTTGGTACATATTTTATTGATACGAGTGAGGAAAGATATCTCAACTTGCATATTATCTTCCTCTAATTTCTTTCTTATTTGCAGGTATTGGGCAAGTCATAAAGGGTCTAGTTTACCTGCAAACTACGTGAGTTATATTTGTTGTTACAGTTATGGAGACAAACGTGCTGGGAGTATACCTCGAAATTCTAGGCAGATTATATTCAAACCATGGTTTTATCCTTAAAACCATAGTTTGAACACGATTTGAGGATTTGAGGATTGTTTGGGAAAAAAATAGGGAAACTATGGTTAGACTCTAAAACTAATTTTCTAACGGCAAACACACACTTAATTGATACTGGCTGATTCCAGCTGCAGATTCGTCCATTAGGGCGGAAAAGAAACCCCCTAAATTTACACATTTGCCACCATCATAGGCTCAAAGTGTCAAATATTTTTTAAGTACAAGTTTTGAATAAGTTTGGATTGAACTAGTCCCAAAAGATCAAAAAATAGACCTATAGTTTTGCCAATGGAGTTGCATTTTACTTTGGGCGACTTTATTCAAGAGCCATCATTAGATTCAATGTTGCATAGCAAGATGAGTTGTGAACACGATGAATCTGAGAGGATTTTTTTGGTTACCCCTTGTCATTAGTGTTACAATATCATGTGTGTGTGTGTGTGTGTGTATAATGAAGGTTTTATTTTTGCTTCTTGAAATGATCTGTGTATCCTTTTGATGAATTTGATGATCACTCTGAAGTAGGAACTTAAAAATGCATGAATCATTATCTGACTAATTAGAAATCATGTACCGGAATTTAGTTATTACGCATCCATTGGATTTTCAATCTAGGTATTTTTCTCCAGGGCGATGTATAAAATATATAATAATTTGAATTTTTTAAATATACTTAGCCTCATCTAAACTTGGTTGAAATGTCTCGCGCTATATATATATATATATATATGTATGTATCCACATCCCATCAAGGAACAAGTGTGAAATCCACTTTTGATTCTCTGCTGTCTCCTATCATCATAACGATTATTATTAGTTTGGTGAATCAATTTCCTCTTGATTCCGTCGCTTAAATGAGTATCGCAAAGTTACCATAAGAGTTAATTAACGACGTAAATCTAGTTTCAATTCACGAGCATCACCGACTTTAGACAAGTTTAACACAAATGTAAACTAGACTCTAGAGCAAGATGCCAAAATAAGGAGGAAAAGCTAGATGAAATTTTTTCTTTCAACAAATGACATTTAGTGTTACAGTTCAGAAGACACCCAAGTCCCACCCAACATTTCAATCATTCAGAGCCAATGTAAAGAAAGAGGGGAAGAAAATGCCACATGTTTTCTACATATAAGTGTTACGTTACAGATACATCATAAGAATAGACATATACATTTCCTAACACGTAAGTTTTAATTTGGTAGAACAACAGTTAAAAACACTCATCTGACTATATCAAGGTCCTCTTGATCTGGAACCCGACAGGTTAATCGTCAGTGTCAGAAAAGTGCGAGGGAGCCTAAATGCTGGTGACTTGGGAAGAATATTGCATTACCAGCAGCCATGTTTAAGCAGGAATCCCAGCATTTGATAGGCCGGTATAAGATTCCTTCTCGGGTAAGGGCGATCTATCCCCGGTCTTATGGACATTGTTAAAACAAGCAGCATTGTCTCTTTGAAAAGCAGGTGTTGGACTAGGCTTTACTCCTCCAAAACTAACATGCAATTCTTGATCAGAAACAGGAGAGGGACTAAAAAGGGGAGGCGTTACCATAGATATGTAATCCACCTTCTGCTTCTTGTGTTTGTGTTCCTGCTGGTGACCTGGAAGGAAACTACCCACCACAACCTGAGGCAAGAAAAATGTAGAAGAATGTAATCTGGTTCTTCACCGGTGTCTAATGTCATTTCAATTCAAAAACCTTGAAGTAAGTGAATCTCATATATAATCTCTAAATTGACCCTCACAAGAAAGCTCTTTAGGTTAGAGTTTGAGAACTTGGGCCAACATACCCAGTGTTGAAACTCAATTATAAGAATGAAAGACTTCAACGATTGAGCTTTTTGAAGATTTGATCATAGACCTAGAAACATCAAATAGTGCTCAAATATTATAATTTTGCAATGAATATGCTCTTGAAAATAAGATAGTGTACCTGCACAGGGCCTGCAGCAACTAACAGACCAGCGAGTCCACCCCCAACCACTCGACCATCTGGCCCTGCCAAAGACACGCTCATTCCACCAGTTCTGCTCCTTGTCACTCCATTCTCAGTTGGCATAAAGGAACCCGACAAAGAAAGAATCTCAAATCGTCCCTATTAAAAAGAACCAAATAAGCCACTAAAAAGGGAAGATATTAAAAAAAACACTAGCTTTAACATCTACTAGTGGTACAATACCAGAAAGAGCAGTTTTCAATTAGACAAAAAATGTTAACGTTACATATTTTGAAACCCATTTACCGTTCTATATGAATATTATATGGTAGAGAAGTATTTAGGACCACACTCACCTCATAAGTTAAAGTACCACCAGAGGAAGTCGGTTGTCGAAGTGCTACATTTGAAATCATGCCATTTGCAGAAAGAATGCAAATGGCACGGGATCCTTGTTGAGAGAAAGACATAACCTTCATGGTGACATCCTATAACAGACCAATAGAAAATCAGAATACGTATACTATACAACATAGACAACCCTAATTTTCCTGCATTCATAATCTTCTGGAACAGTGACACGATTCCATTGATTCTTATCATAATTAGAATGTCCTACCTATATATGCATATATAAACAATATATTTAGGCATATGTATGCAAACACTCATACCAATTCCCTGAAGCATATAGTTAACACTACTCTTTGTATAAGAAAAAAAAGTTACCACCACTCCTGATCAAAGACTAGATTGTCATATTAACTCATTAATAATTACTATGAAATAATTAACTTTGCATTTCTTCTATATCATACATAGACAATAGAATATAACCAATTCATGATATATAAAGCTAAAAGGTAAATGAACTGAATACCTCGCCAGCATTAACTGTGAGTATATGGGGTGTAAAATTGGCACCAACTGAGTATGCAAGTCCATTACCTATAAAACAAGTAAATAGATAAATGAATAGAGAGACAGAGATTAACTGGTTTCTAGTTGAGAATGACACTTTCTAGTACACGATCCCATTGCACTTATTGTTTCGTTAAATAAAAGGAATTCACAAAATCAAATAAGCTTCATGCACCATCAAGAAATACGGAACACACTTTTTACTTCTTTCAGAAATACAATAACCACAGCTCTTTTCTCCAAAAAAAAATAAGGGAAAGCATGTTAAGAACTCTAGCCTGAAACTGGAGTTGCAATCAATGTCATATCTAAACTAATTAACTCTGTTGTATATAAATCTATTTTTTAACCAGACAAATGAAACAGTGTCAAACAATTGGAACCAGCATAGAGCTTTTAAATATAAAGAATCAGTATGTCCTGCTTCAAAGCATGACAAGCCTTGAAATTTTTAAATATAAAGAATCAGCAAGTCCTGCTTCAAAAGCTGAACATCACGAATTAATTAACTAACATAAAATTTAAAACTGTCATCCCCGAGTTCACTCTTTCATCCACAATAATATAAATAATTCCATTTTATTGAAAATCTTTCCCAACCAAAACTTCAATGAATAGTACCCATTTGAAATCATGCCATTTTAAGAATAATACCTGATCATCATCATTAATTTGCAATATGCCAAGGTTCCAGCCTAATAATAACCAGCAAGGAAGGAAGCATGCTTTTAAAAAATACTGTTTTTTTTTTTAATTTGAACAACAGGCATAGAGCCTGATGAAGCTGGGAATCTAACCCCCGACCTCATGCCACCAAGGGCACATCTTGTATCATTATACCAAATGGTCTTCGGCTTTTAAAAATACTTTTAGTTTGGTTTCTACCGGAAAACAACTGAACATGCCAGCCCCTCCTCACAGCTTCTATTCCAGATCTGAAAGGAATCTAAGCTACAAGTCCCCTTAATAACATTATAAAGACACTAATCAAATCCCAGAAAATAAATATGCATAGAAAACCAAGATCTGATGAATTAGCTAACTGTCCACATTGTTGGATATGTACCAAAAAAAAAGTCAGATAAGATTCCTATTCCTCAGAAGTAAATGACAAGGCTCTAAAGAATCCAACCTATTTATTGCCGTCCTGTGTTCCACGAGACCAAATGTAACAGTGAAACAGACCTAGCTCTAGATATAACAGTAACACAAAGCTCAAGCAGTAACTGAAATTAAAGATCAAAGCGCGAGAAAATTTAAACTACCTTGTCCTGAACTTTCGAACTCATGCTTATTAAACGACTTCTTCGTCGATTCAACATACCGCCCTCTGCCCCGCTTCCAACCGGAGAAGTCACCAGTCAACGGAATTGAAGACGAAATCGGCATCGGAGACAACGCCAACGCCATTGAGCCATCGGGAGCATACTTCCTTGGCCTCCCTCTCTTCTTCTTAACATCCGTGCCTGGAGTCACCGTCGCTGGAGCACTTACAGGTGCCGGAGCGGCCGCTTCGGTCCCGCCGGTGAACTGACCGGAGTGTTCATTTCTCGAAGCTATGTGGAAGCTGCCCGGGGCATCGTTATCCTTCAGAAGAAGCTCAGAACCAAAACTCTCGTTTTCCTCCATTTATATAAATCAGAGAAAACAAAAGAAACACCAAAACCTCAAAATGCTTAAACCCCAAACATTGAAGGTTTCAAACCATTTTTTCAACCAAAAAAAATGGATATAAAACCTTGAATGTTGTTGAGGAATAGATTTGAATCCAGGAAAAGGAAACCCAGAAATAGTACAACAATGACGTTCGAGCTCAAAAAGAAAAATTGCAAGCTCACAGAAAACTTCAACAACTCGACCTTTTTCTCTGAAATGATAAAACAGACGAAAAATCTAGCAGTACAATCGCAGAAGCTGAACTTGAACTTCTTCTGCCACAAAAACACAGTGCTGAAGCTCAAATATCCACCATTGCAGAAACTACACAGAGCTTCAGAATTTCCAGAATTTCGAGAAAAAAATATCAACAATTACAGAGAAAAATAACTGATCTGCTTAACAAATTTCTACGGAGGGATATATGAATTTAGGGTTTTGCAGGAAAAGGAGTAGTGAATAAATAAAGTTGAAAATTGAACATTAATAATTAAATAAGATTAATAAAAATATTGCCAATTTAATTATTAATTAATATTTTAATTGCAAAATTGGAAGTATAAATTGTGGTTAACAAATTGGTTCACGTCCGTCTTGTAAATTTAAGATTTATCATTTATTAAATGAATGTAATTAGAGATGCACCTAATTTGAATTTGAGCAAATTAAAAAATGAATATGATTTTTCTTTTTTTATTTGAATTTGTCGTTTATTTAATAAGATCTTTACATATTTATTCCCACAAAGCTGTAAAGTTAATCTGCTGGCCATTCCCATTCCTCCAACTACTGACAACTTGTTCATCTTTTCAGTGAAATTAAAGTTGACCAAAATTCTTAAAATTGAAAAGTCATTACTCGCTAAGATAACCAAGAAAAATTAAGATAATTCACGTGAATATATTATAGTATTTGTTAATAATTTCAATAAAGATATAGAATATATAATTATAAATTGTATATAGAATAGTGGATGATGGCACCATAGAAATTTCTTTTTGGTTATAAATATAATTAAAAGTGAATTACTAGCATATACTATCCTAAAAGTTTGCTTAAATTGTAAATGAAATGTTTTTATTCTAAATATTCCATTGTCCTTCTTTTTATGTTTGTTTATTAAATATGTTTTTTTTTTTAAAAATATCATTCAGGTACGATTACTTCTGTTAAATTTTGTCATCAGCTAAATTATTTTTATAATCATATTAACAATGGAAAATTTACTCTAAAAGAATTAGAATACATGCAATGCAATGAAAGCACACAAGAAGTAGCTAGCAAGTGATATCTTAAATTTTCAAAGCTCTGAATTTTTTATATCACTACTTTATAGCAAGTCATTAAATATTTTTTCAACATTTATCTCTAAAATAATCTCTTCTCACAACTTTAAAAGAGAAAAGAGATTCCTATGTGCCAAGTAATAATACAAATAAATATGATTTTTTAATAGCCGTTAAAGTTTCCAAGTTCCCATTGTGATCCTTTTCTAAAACACCAAACTCTGTTCTGATGTCAAACAATCAAGCAATGAGTTCTCACTTCTAAGTACACTCACATGTTCAAATTGTTTCACATGACCAATTCAAATGGGTTGTTTGGGAAGATGAATAAATGCAAAATGAATGATAAAAGTTTCATTTGAATGAAAGAGACTAATCATTCAAATGAATATGCACCAATCACTTTCATCACATGATAAACTTTTCATTGATCTAAAAACAGGGTGCCACATACAATTCAGGAGATTCAGGAGCACCAATACCACAAAGTGAGAGAAAAAAATAATAATTGAGAATGAAAAATGGGTTAGCCTTGTCTGGGTTTGCCAGTTTTTGTTCTAATTTATTGGTATTGTTGACCCATTCTTAGAAAGAGTCCAGTTCTAGTCCCCTACATTGTTTGGTTTCTTTTCTTTTTGTCCATTAGTCCATTTGTAGCATTGGGCATCCAACCAAGGATTCTTGTTTTGGGGTTCCTCCTTCATTTCCAATTTTTCTATCTTTGTTATAATTTGCAATGAATTGCAAGTCTTGTATTTTTGCTACATTCATGAATATAATACCAGTAGTGCAAATGGAAATGGAAATGGAAAATATTCAGTGTCTCCATACGTACCTATGCTTTGGTTAAAAAACTTAAATCCATTCAATGCAAAAGTAAAATCATGTCTAATTATGGTTCAAAGCTTTTGTGCCAATTTGCGGTATAAAAAGAATAAAAGCTTATATACTTAACTACATCATAATTTACTCAGATAATTCTGATGGCACAGACCTCAGAATCAAGCATATTTTTTTATATGCACAAAAATGAGAGACATGCTTCCAATAAATAAATGGCCAAAAGCCCAAAATAGCAAAACAGTATCCAGTTGGAAAACCTCTAGAATGGAGAATCTGATAAACTGACTATATGTACATAAATGGGAAGCCAATTACAACTGACTTGACATTTGGTCTACCTAAGAAGAATTGAAATGATTTTTAAAAAAAGAAGAAGAAAGAAAATGCTAACACAACACAAACCCAGCTCTTCTTTCCTCAAAAGAGTATTCAATCCCTTGAACCACCGAGTCACAGCCAAATGGAGTCATAGCCATTTTCATAGAAACTGAAACTACTGATGAAGGTGTAGAAGGGATAGGGATAGGCAATACCTTTGGAGTTTTATTCTCTTCATCATCTTCTATCATTGTTGATGCTATCTTGGAGGGAGTAGTGAATATTGGCAAATATTTTAGTGCCATGGCTTTCTGCAACTTTTCGCTGTGTATGCTCAATTCATCTTCCATGTCTGCTCTTGATGACACCTTTGTTGACGATATAGGACAAAAAGGTTGTCTCATCATAGGAGATTTTATGTCACGAAGTGAATGCCTTTTTCCAGTGACACCACGGGCAACATCGTACCTTCTTGCTGCATAATCAAACGAGGTGGAAGAGAATGAAATGGTGCCCTGCGAGAGTTTGAATTTGGACTACAATAAAGTATAAGATAAACATGGCAAGGAATATGCACATTCTTGTTTATGGCTATGTTTGGGGACTTATTATGAAACACAAACATGAAGGAAAGAGCTGTGCTAGATATACCAGCGGGGAACTATGGGAAAATCTATCAGCTGATGTAGCTTTGACTTTCTTCTTCAATATGAAAGACAAAAAAATGCCTAAACCTTTCTTGGGCGCACCACAGACACTCTTATGACAAAGCCATCAAGAGAAGAGGGGAGAATCCGTTGGAGCATCTTCGTCTATAAAAAGGAAAACATAAAAAAACAAATATATCCATCTTCTGTTGTTGGCTAATTATACACGTTAACTTTTGTTCATGGTGAACGATTTTTTTTCACTCTTTTTGAAGAACCATATTTTGACTTTTATCTGGAGAATATCCAACAATAGCTTCCATTGAATTAAGAAAATGGACCCATGAAAAACATGAAGACAATAAACGACTGAACAAAACAAAAGAGTGATGAGGAGAAAACAAAATTTTGATCTTACCAACAATAATTCTCTTTTAGTATACAACCTCTGGGCCTAGAAACTATACCACTTTCATAATCCCACCCCCACCTTCTTACCACTTTCATAATCCAAAGTCTAGGTGGTCTAATATGTCAAATGATTGCTTGATCTCTGTGTTCTCTTTTCAACCAAACAGGAATAAACATAGTTATCAAATTCTTACAAGGTGAAATTACTACAAACCCTCAACTAAAAATTACAAGAGTTAATAGAAACTACCTGATGATAAAGAAGAATTGCCATCGTCCAAATGATTATATTCATCACTTTGGTGTGCATTGTCGGTCTTCCTCGTTAAACGTGACTCAGTACCTTTAGTTTGAAGTGTTGCTCCGCCATGTCCTTTATTAGTTGTACCTCCAGAGGACGTCCTATGTGCCTTTCTTGGAGTTTGAGGCTTCGATGAACTTAGTTTTGACCCATATCTTGCTTCCTGTTCTGCTATCATTTGTCCCTGAAGTCTCCTCAGATCCTGAAACAGCCATAAAATTTTCTGACAAGTTACGGATGAAAGGAAGGGAAAGATATATTTACTTGTTGAAATGACACTTCAAAGAATACGACTCAGCTTTCAATGAAATAAGAGATTCATACCCGTTGCCTACGACGTTCTTGCTCTTTCTCTTGCCGTAGTGTATTGTACTCTTCAAGCATAGAAAGCAGAGAGATCTGAAATACACACATAAGTATTCTGATTGGACATTGGAGTGGACTTACTTGAGTAACATACAGACAATAAGTAACATCAAAATTTCACTACAAGAGTTGTTAATTCAGGCGTCTTAGAGAGAATACATACACCATCATACGTGAACTCAATTCCTCTTTCCTTTTCCCATGCGATGGTTTTTGAAGTCAAGGCCTCCACCATTGCTGAGCATAAAGACATCCAAATAATATATACAAGTACAAGCAACACATTGGAGAGTATATATTTTTTAATAAAAGGACATGTATAGAATTTTTTGGATATTCAATATAACAACAAAACTTATCCCACTATATGTCATCTACCATAGGAATTGCACATCATGATTGTGCTCTATCAATTATCAAATTTTCGGATATATTATTAACCTACAAGTCTCATTCAAGAACTTTATTGTTAACCACTTTAAATGTTTTTTTCTCTATTTTCTCTTCAATAGATATCATGCCAACTTTTTTTTGTATATGTGTTCATTATAAATATTATCTTTTCTTGTACAATTAAGCATCCATCTCAACATCATCATCTCTTCTATCCCAACTTTATGTTCTTGTTGCCTTTTTAAATACTAACATCCATTGCCACTAGTCTTATAGTAGTTTGATAAATCTTTACTTTAAACTTATTAGGTACTTTTGGGTTATGTAGCCTTTTTCCATTTGAACCACCATTCAATGTAAGCGTTTGAATTGTACCCCTTTCTGGGATGCTCCCAGCACTCAACAAGATAGTAGGGGAATTGTTAAAATGTCAAGTGCGAGTGGACTAGACTTGATGTGGGGAACAAATGATTGCAACCATTAGACCAAGACCTTTAGTTATTAGTCTTTCTGAGGGCTGCATCAATTACTAGCGCCATGGGTTGGGATTTTAAGCCAATTGAATCACAAAGGAGGCATTAACCAAACATTTTCCAACAACCTCCCCCAATGACAGGTATTTGAGCTCATGACTTTGCTCTAATACCCCTTGTAAGATCAAACACAACTACTAGGACAAAAGTTTTAGAAGTTAAACAGGGTGGAAATCCAAACCTTTTCCAACAATCTCACCTCTCACCTAATAACACTCATAAATTCTAACCCATGACCTTCCTCTAATACCACTTGTAGGATCAAGCACGATCACTAAGGGAGACATTGGTCAAAACTTTTTCAACAACCTCCCCCATCGGCAAGGATTCAAGCTCATGACCCTGTGCTAATACCCACATGTAGGATCAAGCACAACTATTAGGCCAAAAGCTATAGATATTAGTTAGGGTGAAAATCCAAACCTTTTCCAATAATCTTGCCCAACGACCCTCAGAAATGTAAACCCATGATCTTCCTCTAATACCACTTGTAGGATCAAGCACAATCACTAAGGGAGACATTGGTAAAACCTTTTTCAACAACCTCCCCCATCGGCAAGGATTCAAGCTCATGACCCTGTTCTAATACCACATGTAGGATCAAGCACAACTATTAGGCCAAAAGCTATAGATATTAGTTAGGGTGAAAATCCAAACCTTTTCCAATAATCTTGCCCAACGACACTCAGAAATGTAAACCTATGATCTTCCTCTAATACCACTTGTAGGATCAAGCACAATCACTAAGGGAGACATTGGTAAAACCTTCTTCAACAACCTCCCCCATCGGCAAGGATTCAAGCTCATAACCCTGCTCTAATACCACTTGTAGGATCAAGTACAAATATTAGGCCAAAAGCTATAGATGTTAAGGTGACCAAACCTTTTCCAATAATCTCGCCCAACGACACTGAGAAATTCAAACCCATGATCTTGCTCTAATACCACTTGTAGGATCAAGCGCAACTATTACACCAAAAGCTATAGATATTAGTGAGGGTGAAACTATTGAGGTTCCTTTCTCGTTCATCGTTGAGCATGCCTGTTCGATTTGCTCTGGCTGTGGCGGTGTTGGTTTGCATCTTAATCACTGTTGCTTGGCGGTAAATTGTCCTCAAATCTCCTCTTCACATTGGGTCCCAAACCGGGCCAGGTTGATTTTTCGGGTATTGGGTATTCAGTCTGAGCACATGTTGGGCTTAAGGTTTTGGCGGAAAATTCCTTTTCTTTCTTTTCTTCTAAGACCTTTGCTCAAGCCCAAGTTTCTTCTTTGAATAAAGTCTCCTCTTCCCTTAATAGCTCTTCGGCCTCTTCGTTGCTCCTCAGTCGTGGTTATGCAACTTAAGGATTTAAGACTGTAATTCATTTTAAAATAAACTAACATAGTTATAAATATACTTACAAAAAAATATTTTTTTAGATATGCGATATTTGATACCTATCAGAGTACAGCACTTCAGGATTCAATTCCCCTAGTCTAATTTTCTTTAATGGTTGTAGCCTTTCTTGTTAAAAAAAAAAGTATCCGCTATAGCCAGGTGCACGACGCGGGTCGAATCTGGATGTAGTCAGGGTAAAACTCTGGTGAACCGGATGGGCAACCAAAAAAAAAAAAAAAATATCCGCACGGTCCATGTGATAAGGAAAAGTCCATTATGCCCATGACTATACCTTCATATCCTACTGCTACCACGAGGGAGTGCATGCGCGAAGATATTTTTATCTTCAGTTTGAAGTGAGCAAAGCTGGTTTCTCCAGGAGCCTACCGACTTACTGGTTCTTCGGCTTCTTTGTTGAGCCCTTGTCTTAGTGCTTCTAGAATACATCCAGCTACTTCTCTTTTAGTTCCTCCAGTTAAGTAAGATAAACTGTGGAGTTCTCGACTTTACGGGAAGATTCATTCCTCTTCCTGTTTATTGCGGTTAAGATGTATGCATATACCTTCGGAACAATTTTCTTTTGTTCTCAGCAGGGACCTCTAAGTTTATCACTAGCCACTTAGAGGTCCATGTTGCAATGCTACAACTTTTTGTCTTTTGGTGATCGCTACTATGGTTTTCTCTGCTTTTGGGTGTTCCCAGCTGCTTTTTCAATATCCTTGGGATACAGATGTCTGTAGGGCTTCGGCCTGTAGTGGCATGGTTCAAAGACTGGTGGAGTTGTGCTTCTCCTCTCTCAAGTTGGTCTTCTTCTTCCTTGGTGCATTCGTGCATGGCTGGGCAATATTGGTGGTTGCAAGGCATCCGTTTGTGTGTTTGCCCTCATGGTTTCCGTTTTTTTCCCTTGTAGTTGTTTTATGTTTGTTGGGTTTTATTTTTCTTTGCTTTTTGTTTGTTGCTTTCTGTTCTTGGGCTTCACAGTTGCTTACCCCTATAGGTTAGCTGTTGACGCCCTTTTTTTATAGTTTTATTTTGTTGATAATAAAATTGTCTTTCATCTTGAAAAAATTGAATCTGATTCAAATTAATCAGATTCTTTCTGTTAAATCTATTTATGTATTCAGATCAAGGGTTTTTTAGTAAAAAAGAAAGCACAGAAGACCGAATAATACCTCTGTTTTCCTTCAAATTTAATCACAGCACATTATAATGAATTGAAAAGATCATGACTATGCTATGCATTAAAACATGTACAGACCTAAATGTTATTAACAATATCCATAATTACCTGGCATTTTATTAACCAAGGCACGGGCTTTCTCAGCTCGCTTGAGAATAAGATGAGTTCCTTTGCCAGCATTATATCGATTCTCATCCTGGAAGAGAAAACAAAACGAGCAACAAAATTGACAAGGAGCTATATCCAAAATGAACATGTTAAAAGAGGATGTAACCAACTAACTCTGTTATATTCCTCCAACCAAGTCTCCTCATCACGTGCTGCCAGCCATTTCTCAACCTTCTCAAGTATTTCTTTTCGGCTAAAAGCTTCCTCTTTTACTTTGGCAATCTGAAGCTCAATTTGCTCAAGCACACAAGCTGGGTCTACAGATCCTGTGGCAAAAAGGAGTATGCACGCGTTTAGCTAGTGGAAGAAACAATTGCATTTGAGTCCTACCATATGTCACTCAACAGAAAGTTACCTGACTCTATAGCTTCTATAACACATTCGATTGCACTGTCTGCTTCTGAAACCAAATGTGTCTTTTGACAAATCTCCTCTAGCTCTGTTCTCTTCCTCAACACAAGCTCTTTCATTTTGCTTGCTTTTATCTCTTCCAGCCTAGTTACTTCTGCCTCAACCTGCTTTAAAGCACAAGTTCTCCATGAATTATGAACCGCGTAGAATAAATAATATCGTAATTATAGTCCAATTAATCACAGCTTACATAATGAATAAAGTCCATAGACAAGCTGTTAGGCTCAATTATTTCATTTTCTGAAGCAGCTATGTTACAAGTAACATTCTGAAACTTCTGTTGCTCTTCGACTGGTGTATCCATCAAGTTCCAGAGCTCCAACATAGTCGTTGCAAGATCTTGGAGCTACCAGACCAAGGAGTAAATGTCTTCCTACTATTAGCCACAAATAAGAGCAAAAGATTCTAATTCAAAACAAACAGAAAAAAAATCAGCATTTACCTTCTGCATTCTCTGTAATTTAACTTCTCGCAGCTTTTGTGTAGCAGCATCTAGTTGCCGGATTGAATCATTACTCACACTCTTAGATTGTTCAGAATCCCCTAAACTAGGATTAAGGTCGCAGAGTGTCCGTTTGAAGTCCAAACCAAGCACTGAAGTTAAAGATTTTAATGTATCTAATTGGTCTTGGACCTTCTTGAGACGTTCACTCTGCATAAAAAGAACATACAAGCATAATCAGTACCAAAGAGAACCAAAGTCTGGCGTTCAAATATGACCAAACAGAAAACAATTGACCTTTTCTTTTTGAAGTGTATGCAGCTGTCTGTGCAATTCTTCAAGCTTTCTCAATGTTAGATCAGATTCCTCTTCAACATTTTTGACAGGAGCAGATTCTTTGGGCCCATAGATCTCAATAGATATACCTTGTATCTGCTCTTGGACTTCGATAAATTGATTTCTTCGGTCAGCCCTCCTTTTCCGCATCTCCTCCAGCTCTGGAAGAATAATTTCAAGCTCTTCCTTCAAGCTTCCAGCTTTTTTATCAGGCTATAAACAGAGCAAAGGGAGAGAGAACCAATCCTCCTTAGCAGTCTAACTGGATAACAAATAATATCCGACAGCAAAAAAATCTGTAACTCAACAGTATCAGTTATTTCTTTGTTTTATCATCTTTTGACAAGAATGTAGATTGTTCCTCTTTAATTCTCCATTTGATACACGATATGTTAACCACGTTGTGAAAGTTTTGGAGAAAATCTCTATAATAGTTTCCGGAAAAAATATTACAATTAACTTCATTAAGATTGCTTTATCTCAAAGCACACAGATATAGCTCATGGCAACTTGACATCATTTAGATAATATATAGAAAGACAAAAATCGGCAATTTGCAAAATATCCTTGACAATAAAAAATATGTAGGATATTTCTAACCTGTCTGACATGTACAGGTCGCTCTCCCATTGCTGAACAGACGGCTGAAAGTTCTGCTTCAGAATCAGCAATTTCCTGCCTTAGCTGAGCTCTAGACTGATTTGCCTGATCTACTTTTCTTCTGTACACATGTAGACACTCTTGTTCGATCTCAAATAATTTTTTATCTCTTTCAGTCTCAGACACCCCAACTTCATCCCAAAGGTTCTGATTATGGAAAGTGAACCTTCGATGAGATTATATCCAATTCAATTGTACATGTTGGACTTTTATTAAGGGGAAGGGGAGGGAGATTTAGAATCTCAATCAGAAAAGTAAAATTTGTACCTTAAGCTCATAAAGCAGTGATCCGCATGTTGTTTCAGACCGTAGAAAAGGATCAATTTCGGGTATAGACATTTCGGAGCACTTATATCTGCAAAAACAAGCTATTTTAAAGCTTGAAGCATTGAAAAGACCAAAGCAGAGGAATCATCGTGTGAGAAATTGAAATGTCATCACAGCTACAGGAAACCAACAAAAAACTTGCATCGGAAGACTGACGACTAACTAGTTGAACAGCCAATCAAGAGAATTGAATGCCAATATAGAATTAGTCGTCATCTTAGAGGCGCTAGCAAAACGAATATAACAAGTTCAAATTGTGTAGATTAAGTTAGAATTACAATACGCTCAAATTATGTTCCTGTCTCCCTCAAAAAAGTCTATTCGCACAAGAAATACTACAAAAGAATTTTAATTGAGATAAGAGAATTCATAGCCAGTACATAAAAGACGGGCCTCAACCCTTCATTAGTGAATTGCCGAACATGCAAGCACGTATTGTTTTCTTTTTAGATACTTTTGAAAGTAAAAACTCACAGTCTACACCTTTATTACACGGGACAAGCCCTGGGGCTCATTAGAAAAACATTAGGAATTGTGGTTTTCATCATCCCACCATGGCGCTAGTGAAAACTGATAATTGATCAATCAGAAGTACACAACTCGCAATTTCAAATTCCAACGAAAGAACACAACATTCTGCCATTAACACGTATCTCAGCTGGAAAACGGGAAACAAGTATATATGATTCTTGACAAAACGAGAAACAAAACACAGACGGTTCAAGAGTGAGAAACTGAGAATAGCAATTCACAATGAGAAAATGAAAGATGATCATCGATGACCAAGGATATGCAATTGCTTGAACCATCGGAAGCTAACTTAAACAAGGTTGTATTTAAATTAAGCTACGAATATCTCGGTCCTAAATAAGGAAAACTCGCTATTCCTGTTTCCGTCACATGCCTCGGAAACACGATTCTGATAAAACAAAAGAAACAAAATGAAAATGAAATAAATGATCCAAGCACTGACCTGAACAAGAGAGCGGGGAATGGTTTGTATTGGAAATCCAAATTCTGTTTTTCTTCGCTCCCTAGAAGAGGAGAGTACCGGAGGAATGATCTTCAGAGAAAAAATAATTGGGATTTTCTGGAAAACTACGTTATTCTGGGAAAATGTAGGCTTTTGAGGTTTTGAATGGTGAGAAGAGAAATTAGAAAGCAATATAGATAGAAATGAAAGAGAAATTTTAGCCGCTGGTCCGTTTCAGAGCGTTGCGAGCTAAAATGATTCGGCTTTTGATTTTTGGTATTACAATATTTGACCGTTGGTCCGATAGTATTACTTTCTCTCCATGAAAACGAATTTATGAACAATAAACAAAAAAACAAGAAGGAAACGAATAAATAATGAATAATAATATCTGGTATTAATTCTCTGAGAGTAAATTTGAATTTCAAATAACGGGCCTGAAATCACCCGTTGATAAATAATAATTGGAGATCAGTATCACAATGCGTAAATGTTTCTAAATTCGTTTAATTCAATTATATTTACGCAAAATCTTATGTTCCTTCGGTAAATTTTCTAAAATCAATATATCGTATAAAAATAAATTTAAAAAATTATTTTGACTTTCAATGATGTAGTTAATTTTATTAATTTACTTTTTCTAAGAAAATTGAATCTCCTACGTTTTCATATTCATCATGAATGAATAAATAATAAAAGATTATAAATATATTAAAACAAAATAGAATAAAGTGGCACTGCCAATTGGTTAAAGAATTATTATTCACTAGAGATTATAACCTGTAACGGAGCACAATGAAAAGTTATTGAAATAGAAAAATGAAATAAAAACTTATAGAATACAATAATATATTTGGTTCACATTGCTGAAGGTGATGTCCAAAATCAGATCACAGCCTATTCAAGAGTTAAATGAACGGATTTAGCCTATTCAAGAGCACTAACTAACTCCAAATTTCCAATAGCTGAATGGTTAAAAAAATATGAATGTATTATATTTTTGTTGGAAAAATCTATAAAAACTTTTTCCTAAATTCAGTCCTTGTATGAATCAAACTTTTTCCTAAATTCAGTCCTTGTATGAATCAAACTTTCTAACTCTAGTTCACCTCTTCTCAAACTTGCATATTTCTACTTCTGCAGAAAAACATGTAGCTTGATCATAGCAAAAAGGTTGTTGCATGAAAAATTCTAACTCCCACTATGGAGCTTTTCCAGAGATGGATTTCTATATGTACCTAAAGATTCTATGAACTTCACGATGACCTTACACTGTTATATTCTCTCAATGATTTCAAGCACAAGTTCATTCCAAGTATTTACTGGACCAGGCATGCCCCATTGCAAGCAATCCTGTGGTGTGGCCCTTCCATCGGGTACCCGTTTTGTAATCTTATTCGGGTCGGGGCTCCTATATGGACCCGGATGACCATCATGGCGATACTGAAAGGCATCAGTAACATCCATCAACATCAACTTTGATCTATTCTTTGCCTTCTTTATTGCAAGATTAAACCCATTAACTTGTTTCTCATGCATTGTATCAGTATATCCATTTTTCACCATTTCAGCAGCAGCAAGAGGCTTAAGTTTGCCATTGCATGATCCTCCAGTATTCCAAGCCCCACCCTAATAATGATCTGGTGGATAGGACCGCAACTGTCTAATTTGGATGATTTACAGGAGCTGTGAGGATTGTTTCAACAGATATCCCATATGCTTCTATCTTATTAACCTTCATAGGTCGACTTGTCTGGCCACCATAACTGTCCTCCAACTATCTCATTGTTCAGAATGTACACAGACTGTTTGGCAAACCAATGGCCCGAAGAGATGAAGACTACATCAAAGGTTGGGATGAAGTTCGTGAGCTTTTCATCAGGGGCATCGAGATGGAGCTTGTCCACCCCGGCTGGAGCGAAATCAAACGGCTCATTTATGACTTTCACAAGCCATGAGGACCATATCCGAACTATTATTTCATATGTTGACCTGAAATAATATCTCTGCATGTTTCTGTTTCATCTGTTCTTGGGTACGTCTACCTGAAAACTAACATATTTTCCAGTCATGCAGTTCACTGTTGATTAATAGATGCTTAAATGCATGTTCACTGTGCACACACACATAACAACAGTCAACAGGCAACATATAATGAAATGATGGGAATCATCAACTACCATTAGAATGACAGTTGATATGAAAATGCTTTATCAATGTAATTGAATACTTGATAACTATCCTTGAACATGTATTTTGCAACAAAGGTTTCTGAATTGATCTTGCCACTTTCTGGCAAGAAAACCATTTAAATGGCACAAAATTAAGGCTACATAACACTAGTTTGATTTTGCTAGGCCCAAAAGTTCCTTCCATTGTTGGGATAGTTTTTACAAAGAAAGTTGGTATAAAAAATGGAGGACCACTTGGTTCCATCTTTGAGGAGAAAATGATGAGGCGACTCGTATAAAATACCTCATGCTGCTCTTTAACTCTTTAGCATACTCATTAACCAACCACTCCTGAAATGTAACTACATAGAAATAAGTCGTAGCTTCAAGATGCTAGGCAAGTATGTGGAATCAAGAAAATAACCTGCCAAAGAATACACAACATTGATTCCATCTGATTTCGAGCAACTGAATCTCCAAGGAAAGCCAAAGCCTTTCCTCTCATTATCTCCAAAAATTTCTTGGGATAGAATGGTGGAAGGTCACATTGAGAGGGCTTCCATCGCCAGTTCTCATAATCCTTGTCCGGTCTTCTATTACCCTGACAGTTCTGCATTTGAGTTAATACAAGGCAAGAATTGTTAGCTTATAATGGTCCTGATGGATCATGTACCCAATTGCCATGGTATAAATCACAGCCGGCACAATATACAAAGCAAGCAAACACCATTTTACAAAATGATAGTGTTAAAAAATTCCTGATTGAAAAGATAAACTGACCTCAAACAATGATGGCATCTGACCTTAAAGAACAATGTTTGTGAGATCTTTAGAGAAAGACTCAGTGATATTTTCATTTATCTGTCTATTTCTTATGATCAAACCAGAACCAGACAACTGAGAACTTGACATGATGCAGTATTATTCCAAGGAATTTTCTCTGTTGTTTATACAGATAAATTACTGTGGATTAACACTTTGAGCTTAGTCAAAAAAAAAATTCTTAGTATTTGATTTACATAATTATATGTTAAATAAACCATATTGCAATTCCAAGCTATGGTGGCCCTCAAAAACCTATTAAGTAATAAATTTAAAGCACTTTTGATATTTAAGTGCCAACGAAATCCCAAAAGAGAGAGAAGTAAGCAAAAAAAACATAATAACTTGATTTTATAATTGATCATATATAACCAGAATCGCAAATGAAATGATAAATTGCAGGGCAAAAAGGATAAGAAATACAAACCTGAATCGAATAAACCAAAAATAGATGCATTTTTTGGTGTATCAGATGATACTGGAATAGACTTTGATGTGGAATCAGGAGGCGTAGGGTTCCCATTTGATGATGTACTCGAAATACTAGATCCATTTATCAAATCCACAGAAGCAGGCTCATTAATTCCAATATTACTTGTCACATCAGTAGAATTATTAACACTATCCACTACAGAAATTTATAATCCATTTATCTCATTGGTTTTTGGAAATTTTGGTGTAGTAGATTCATGGAAGGGTACTGATGAACTTGCTACGGTATCATTGTGTTCTCTGTTTGTATCAGTTGGCACATAGCTAGAGGAAACAGTCGGAGATTATAGATCAGAAGATACTGGCAAATCAAACTTTTCAACACTATCTACACCGTAAAAATATCCAAGGACTGAGGAACCAATGGGGTAAGATACAAGAACCCAGGAAGCAAGAATTAAAAACACAGCTAATCCTCCCATGAAACCACAATCCAAGAAAGAGACCTCGGATGGGAAGAAATTTCAGTTGAAGCATGAAATCTTTCAGAACCACGTAAGATTAACAAAAACAGAGGTTTCGGTAGCTAAAATTCCCCCAGAAAAGACCTGTTATCCCACAAATAATCAAGGAAATAACAGAAATAGCTGAAATATTCGCAGTCTACTATCAGCTATTGCATCCCATCATACGCCGATCATATATAATCGAATTGAACTCCATAGCTCCTGACAAAGAGGAAGAATGACATAATTTTCAAACGTAATTCGAATACCTAGGGGGGGGGGGGGAATCAAAACTCATTGGGATCACCAAATGAATGAGAATGATGAAACCTCATGTGTCGAGATTTCTGCGTTATAGTTGAAATATTGGCATTGGAATGTCAATAAAGAAATAAATCCGGGAACTATATTAGAATCTGATAACAAATTCACCCTGCAATTTTTGTTCCCGTGAAAAATCAGTACAAGTTTTGCCCTTGACTAGCCTTTCCTGTTTGTGCAAGGTACCGATATTCACGGGAATTGTAGTAGTACCATGCACTCAGGATATTGAGCACCAGAGACTGGTTTGTTTTGTTCGGATTTCCTCATTTATAAATTAAATTTGGAGGTCCATTGTTGAATATATGAAGAGACAGTTGTAATTATCAATGGGACAGTTGAAAACCGTTAGGCTTTAATTCAGTCGTAAATTATTGAATTTTCAGTTATAAACCCGTGAACTTGATAGTTAATGAGATAGTTTTAAATAGTTAAGGAGACTATGTTAATGTTAATATTTGGCAGGTATGCATGTCTCATGGCGAGTTCTTGTCAAAAGAACTAATCCTGATAAATTACATAACTAAAAAAATTAGTTAAAATTAGCAAAAGATAATAAATATATAAAAAAAATATTTTATTTTTTAAAAATACCTTTATTTATGAAAATAGGAGGTGAATGAAAGAGGAAAGGAGTAGAAAAAAATATAAAAAATAAATGCAGTGATATAAAATATAATTAATGGGGGCATAAAAAAATTATAAAAAAAAATACTTAAAATTCCGGGCACCCTCATAAATAGGACAACTATCCTAAAAAGTTGTATCTTGCATATGGGAGGAAAGATAATATACTCCTTCAGTCTTTAATTACACTATAAATTGAAGTGCAAAAGGTGAAGAGGATTGTTATTTTCATATCGGAGGGCAAAAGGTGAGGAATCAAGACGAAAGCATGTGTTATGAAGGTGGGATGGCCAAGGAAGGCACGACATTTGAAGAATTAAAAGAAGAGTGTGCATTCGCCGTTGTTCAGTACAGTAATTTACATTTATCGGTTTTGAATCTTCTACATTCTGTGTATCATCCAGGAAATCTTCCTTCGTGGTCATCATATTTGAAAGGCTTTTGACATGTGAAATTTAGCTACTTAACCTTTGACTACAATTTTTTTTTTAATCTCCCAGGTGGTAAAATCTAGTTCAGATAAAATGAAGAAATATAACAAGTCTACGTATTCATATGAACTTGGAACTACACAATTCAGAACACCGACATGTTTAACTTAGTAAAGTTCCCATTCTCACAAGTAGGTTCTTTCACAATCTTATGGATCAGCAATCTGCTAATTATGTTGCTGCGCTCGAAAACTTGCATGTATCCAAAAACGGTATCCATCTTTCAGCAATGCAGTACACTCACGATGTCCCCCAAACAAGCAAATACGAGATTGGAACGATTTCATGAAAAAGGGACTAGTCAAGCATGTAGATTCTAGAGGCTACGTCCTGGACCAACCAATCGAATCCCTCGAGCAGACCCTGACCAGTAAATGCACTGCAGCCAACTATCTTCCAGTGCCTTGACTTATCCATGGCTTTTAAGTTCAGCACCTGTGTAAGAGAGCATTTCAGAAATTAAAATCCTTTTTTAGATGCCTCTTCTTTCTTTCTTTCTTTCTTTCCCTTTTTCTTTTTTTGTCATAATTGGAGCAAATACAATTACAAATTACAATCATGAGCCAGCCAATACAATTACAATAATGAGCCCACAGTCTCAAGGAGTGTTAGTACATAAAATTAAAATCATGTTAGTACATAAAAGTCTCAAGCATACCTCGGCTATTTCTTCAGGTGTAAGGGCGCCTTTAATGTCCTGCTTATTTGCTAGGATCAGTAGAGATGCTCCAGATAGTCTCTGTGTATGAGAATACCAAGTATTACAAACTAAACAATATTAGAAAAACTGTAGACTATGAAAGAGAGAGGATTCAATCCAGCATCCCAAATTGGTATTGGTAGGAAATACTTTGGTTGGTTTTGTCACAGCAAATATTTCTTCTTAACTGGTTTATGGATATATCTTCTCCGCAGTAAAGAAGCAAGTTATTGTAAGGAAAAGCAAAGGGACTACTGAAAGTATAAACAAACTTTAAATCCCGGAAGCATCTTAAGGCACTGGGTCACAAGCAACAATCCTTAAGCAGCAGACTACCATGTATAAGTAGCAGACTAGCTCAAAGTATGTATAGCAGTTTAAGCTAAGCAAACAAGAGGACGATGGACTGATGATATAATATTCCAAAAGAATGACTTAAGTAAGCAAATTGCTCAGTTGATGAAAAATAAATATTGAACAAACCTCTTCCTTCAAAAGGTTATCCAGCTCCATTTTGCAATCATCCAACCTTCTGAGATCTGAACTATCAACTACCCAGACCAAACCATCTGTTTGCTCAAAGTAGTTTCTCCAATAAGATCTTATTGTCTTTTGTCCCCCAACATCCCATATATTGAGAGTATACCTGCCAGTGTCAGCATGGACAGATTGTTTATAGCCAGTTATATCATGATACTTTGTGAAGCAAACTGTAACAAGGAATGTCAATGATCAAGTACGTGCCTTAAGTTTAAAGTGAAATGCGAAGCAAAAAAATCCTCCATGCTCTTAGAATGTGCAGCACATTTAAGAAAAAAGAACACATCAATATCTTCCCCAATTCAGATCAGAAATGTTCAGAATACAGTTTTTACTCCTCAATATGTATGCACTACAGTATTGGAATATATTCTGTTTGATATATATTAGTTTAGAGAGAATTTTAGAATAATTCCTTGTATGATCAGACTATACACACATATATATACGAGAGGAGATATGATAATATCTTATCAAATGCTAATAATAATCCTAATAATATCATATCCTATCAATATCCTAATAATATTTACATATCTCTACAATATATAGGTATCCAAACTTGAGTGTGAGAGAAAGAGGGATGCCATGTGAAACACCGTGTAAATGAAAAAAATCATGTTTAACACCGTGTAAATGAAAAAAATCATGTTTAGTAGCTAATCCTATCATTCTTCTTCTTCTTCTTCTGCTGTACAAGCTAATCCCATCACTCTAGTCCAGATAATTATATGATAATTCTGTTGTGAAGTGAAGGGGGAAACGATAAAATACTGAATTTTACTTTTGGTAGATGATGGTTTTGATGTTGAAACCAAGGGTGGGACTAATTACGCTAGTGTCCTCCCCATTAATCTTCAAAACAATCGTGGTTTTCCCAGAATTGTCCAGTCCGCTGCATAACGATCAAGACTGATATTGTAAGTAGAAGGAACAGAGATACAGAGAATAAGGATTCGTGAAAGAATTGAGAAATTGCTTACACCATAAGAATGCGCATTTCCTTCTCTTTCCTTTTGATTTTCCTAATGATGCTGAGAAGACCCATTGAGCTACGCTAGAACAAATGCTAGAAATATCTAGCCGTCAAGTTTTTGAATTGAAATATGAGTAGTCGAAGGTTTTGGTCACTCTTGTGGATCCAGATCACCTTCCCCCCTAATTTAACAAGAGGATCAATGCTGAATTAGTTCACCACTGGCCACGCGAACAAGATGCTGCGAAAAATCTAGAACGAGGAAGGATGTGAAAAGCAATAATTGCCCAGGATATTTACTGGTAGCGTGTTATGAAGTTGCCTCCGCTCTCCAGGTCCGCCTTGCGCTGCGATGGTGATCATAAACAGCGCTTTCGGCACGGCGCCATATCCCTCCAGAGGAAATGATAAGGACTAAAATATGTTTTTTGGAAAGAATTTCAATAAAGGACCAAGGACATAATTTTAATTTGAAATCAATCTTAAAACATTTTAAATTTTTACTAGCGCGCTTTCAGCCACAAAACCTTGCTGTGCCGTCGCCTCCACCGGCTTACAGTCTCTGCCTCCGGTGATTCTGTCGACAAGTCAACCGGCATATAGTCGATGTTATTATAAAAATAATATACGGATCTAATTGTCTGTAGGACTCATAATTATTAGAGAAAGGATTAACTATCATTATAAAAATAGTTAACATCATTATAATAGTTTTGTTGTCAATAATATTATAAGTATTAAAGGTGCCATTTGAGTGAGACAGTTCATTACCCAATGTCCATCTAAAAATAGAATAGAATGTATTTTATAACTTGACATTTAGTTAGTCTAATAAAAATTTTAACTATTTTAAATTAGATATAGATAAATTGGATAGGATTAACTTTTATATCTAAATAATAATATCCTACTCATATTATAAAATAAAAATATATAATTATAAACTTTTAAAATAGTATTATATTTATATATTTTTAATAGTTAAATAGTATACATAATACACTAAGAATAACATAACAAAAAATTATAATTAAAGTATTAAAGACTATTATATATATATATATAAAAAAGTTTTGAAATATAAATAATTTGTAATTATAACTTTATAAAATCTCTCCAAAATTTATAAAGATGAAGCATCTTAACCAAAATAAAAAAATATATAATTTGTAATATAATCATACGATGGTTAGTAAAGTTAAAAAATATAAAGAAATCAATCTAACTATAGATTTTAAAGGATGCAACTCTTAGATTACTCATATTTATAAAATAACATATTAGTAATTAGTAACTATCATATTTTATCATCCAAATATAGCATCTAAGGAGAAAAAGTAAAAAAAATAAAGAATTAAGGATGTGCATAGGCAAGGTTGGGTAAAGTAACCCCTTACTCAGTGCCCAATCCAAAGAAATAATTAACTGTATTTTATACCATGATACCCCGTCTGACCCTATATTTTTCGGGTTAGGCAAGACTTTTTTTTCCTAGCTCTAGTGGACTCACCGAGCAACATGCTTCATGCACACCCTTAACAAGTATAATTAATAATTTATACATAATCCAATTATTTATACCATTTTGAGTTATTAGAGGAAATAGTAAATATTATTATGAATTAAAATCATTATAGTTGAAGGAGAAAGAAGTAGCAAATAAAATGAAGGTATATACCTTTTTTTTGTTATAAGAGAAGGTTAGTCGCCCAACATCAAAATATATAAATTAAATAGGGATTAGATCATAGTCCATTGTTATAAACAAGAGACCCTAAGTGTGGAGGATAACAAAATAATGTCTTTATGGTAGTGAATCACTCTTTAGTTAGAGCATCTGCAACCTTATTATTCCCTATTATAATGTATTGTAATTTAATTTCCCACAAGAGTTGTATAAGTTTCTGTATTTGCACCAGTAACAAACTGTCTCTCTGAGTGTTCCTGTTAGATAGCATATTTACCAGTTCTTAGAATCCAATTCAAGAATATTCTTCTTGAATCTTAGATCCCAAGCCAGAATAAACCTTAATAAAGGTATATGCCTAAATGGATAAAAATTTACAAATCTCAAATTAGTCTTAGGATTTCTAAATTGGGAGTATCAATTTGGGATTCATAAATTTAAGAAGTATTTATCTGCCCAGGGGAACTTGCTATTAAGAAGATTAAATTTGTAGAAGATGTTTTTGTAAATTAAAATGCACTTAACTTGTCATTTCACTAATTTATTAAGAAGAATTTGCCAAAATGAAAAATAAATTTATCTATTAAATTTAATATAGATAATTTGTCAACAAAATTCAGCGTAAAAAATGAGTCTTTATAGTAAATTGATAAATAAAACTTACTAAATGACAAGTTTAATCAAGGTTTTAAGAGTATGTTTGGTATGAGGGATTTAGAAGAGAAGCGAGGGAAAGAGAGAAATTTTGCCTATTTTTCCTTATGTAGCATCATAAAATTTTTATGGGGAAATGTTTTAAGATTTTGCCTCTCCTCCACTCCTAATAGTATGTTTAGCTCAATAAAGGGAAGGGAAGGAAATGTGAGAGATTTTAATGGAGAAAAAAGGAGAGAAAGAAAGATGAAGGATTTTAATATTATATTGTTTAGATTAATATAAAGGGAGAGAAGGAGAAAGATTTTAATGTTACCTTATTTATTTTAAAAGATGAGGGGAGAGAAAATATTTTTATATAGATAAATTTGCCTTTATGTTATTTAAGTTACTTGTTACATACTTTATCTTACAAACCTACTCCTTATAACATGCAAGATAGTACACGCTATGTTTCATTATGTCATGTATCTTTATATGTAAAGGAAATAACTTGACTAAAAGGAAAATTTCAGCCTCATAAAGGTGAAGATATCACAATGAATAAGCACTAGAGTGACAGCCAAAGAAGAAATCAGGGTGCTTTTCCACTAAGTCATGTTGCTGGAGTTGGATTGAAGAGTTCAGTTATCTGAAGCCAACAAAATACATTGATCCTGAACCTGAAATCATAAATCATTAAAGTCGTCGAAGAGGATTTGATAGTTGGAGATGTAGCTAATTTTATTGGATCACAAATCATAAATGCTAGATTTTCATATACATCAAAACCAACAAATCCTGGCTTCCATACTATCCTATACATTGACAATTTTATAAGATTGTCAGTGGCTATGACTACCTTTCCCTCACTAATAGTGAGCTCTTGTTTATCTGTGTAGCCTAAAAGATTAATTGTACTTCCTAGATGTAGATTAACTTTGGAACAAGTCTTCAAGTGGTGAGGGCATTGACCCTGGGCATTCGATTGTCCATCGGCGTTATCTATACCTATTATTGTAAGATCTAATACAAAGCTTGTGATCAAAGCAAATGTGAGTGAAAAGAAAAACTTGAAATAGGTACCTGTGAGGGACAAGAGTTGAAGTGACGCCTTTCTGCAGGCCGATCTCAGAACTCTCAGCTGCAGAGATGAAGGAAAGATTAGTATGGGTAGTTAAAAACAAGTTATGGTGGATCAAGAAGCTGGCACCAAAGATTCTATTCATAGCAAGTCATGGGCATATTAGTCAGAGTATACAAAAATATTATCTATCTCCTCCAAATTCCCCCAATTTTAGAAGGGAGTTTCTACCAGAAAGAGAAAATTTTAAACATTTTTATCAATTCAAACAAAGGAAGGAGAGCAAAATCCCCTCCCTCCCTCCCTCCCAAATCCCGCTTACCAAACAAATTGTAACTCTCTCTCCTTTAAATTTGGGAGATTTAGGAAGAAAATTAAATTTTTACTTTATTTTGATTATTATATCTATAATATTTTTTTAATATCCTTAAAATACCCATTCCTCATCTTACAATTATCTATATATAAAAAATATTTCTCCTATTTTTTCCTAAATTACACAATATAATATTAAAATCTTTTCTCTCCCTTTTTATCAATCCAAATGAGTTAATATTAAAATTATTTTTTCCCTTTTTATACTATCTCCCTCCATTAAAATCCCTTCCTCGATAGAGGTTGTGAATTTTTTAATTAGTAGAATATATTTTGGTGATTGAACTTAAAAATACAATGCTAAATTAGTCCTTTGGTCCTGTAATAAAATTTAAGAATGTTATATTTGATCTAAGAGAAGTTAATATTTTTTTAATGAAAGGAGTAAATACAAATATTATAAGATTAGAGGATCGAATCCAAGTCACAATTATTAGGTAACTTTCATGCCATTTTGTTATAAGGCTATTAACAATATTTTTAGGAAAATTATGCTCAAACTTTAAGGAAGATAAATTATTATTATCTAGTCTTATAAAATTATCAAATTGATATGAAATTTTAAGAGGTATGTCAGGAATTTATTGAAACTGTAAAAGGCAATTTTATCCTAAGTTATTACTAATAGTATATTGACTTATTAATCGAGACACCATAATTTATTACTGGTAGTAATGTGACTTGTCATACTTTGACTTGTCAATTATAATGCATTTATTGTTATTAGTGACATATTAATTTGTCAATTGAGATACTCTGACTTATTGTTGATGGTACCGTGACTTGTCGACAATGACTTGTCAATCATAGTACCCTCACTTATTATTAGCGACATATTAATTTGCCAATTAAGGCACTTTGACTTTTTATGAGTGGCACTATAATTTGTCATATCTTAGCTTGTTAATGATAACACATTGACTTATCATTAATGGCATATGAACTTATCAATTGAGGATTGTCATTTGTTATTAGTGGAACTGTAACTTATTTTACCCTGATTTATTATTAGCGACATATTAACTTATTAAAATTGAAACACTTTAACTTATTATTAGTAACACCTTAACTTATTATTAGTGACACGTTAACTTGTTCATTGATAAGTTATGATAAACTTATATTTTCACCATTTTAGTAAATCATTCCTTGAGACTTCATATCAATTTAATGATTTCATAGAATGGAATAGTGATAATTTATTTAATTTTATCTCAATCTAGTTCCTCTATTGTTTTTCCTAAAAATACAATATACTGTTGTATACTGTTGACCGTTAATTTTTTAAGAAAATGACATATGGATCCCGTGGAAGGAATTAAATTGTAAAAAAAGTCATTGAAAATAGCATAATTAATGTAAAATCCAGGGGATTTCACATTAATTTTTTTCAATTATGCTTTAGCACTTAAATTTTTTCTTTCCTTCACTTCCCCTTAATCCCCCTCTCATCATAATATACTCTCTCTCTCTCTTCGTTCTACCACCTTAATCTCCTCCTCATCTCTCCCTGTCTTTCTGCAATCTTGTTGCTCATATTCTCTTGCTGCAGTATCCTCAATGTTGGGCCTTCCTTATCTCTTTGTTTTAGGTCTATTGTTTTAATTGGAAGCCATTTTTTTGAAAGCATTGTCAATTTCTTCCATATGATACTAGATACACTTTTTTGTTATAATAGTTCCTGGTTTCCAAGGAGATGCTGGTTATGTGGAGAAGGTTTCCAAATTAGGATTAGACGTCTTTGCACATAATATTGAGATAGTGGAGGAGACGTTGACAATAGATTTATTCTTTTTTTCTGCTTTTATCTTGAATTTTTTGTAGCGTACAACAAAATTTCAATTTGTGGGAAAACTCCTTCTATAAATCTTAGAGATATTTTCATTTCCTGGTTAGCCTGATATAATTTTCCCCCTTTCCCTATTCTTGGTTGACATGAAAATTATGTGGATGAGAAGAGTAGAGGATTCAATATGGACTTTTACTAGGTTTATTCCATGTCTTGATGTTTGATTTTACAGGTATTATAAGTTAGCTCTCTTTGTTTTAAAAATCTTCTTTGCCTGAAGGAATATGAGAAAAAAATTGAGTGTTGGGTTGTTGAATATGCAGAAAGTGAGAAAGGCTTTGTTGAAGTGAGAAAGTCATAGCTCTAGTTACATGTCAAGTGAAAGTCATAGGAAGGTAAAGATGGAAGGAGGACATGAAGGTGAAGAATAAGGTGGAGATAAAGGTGGATAATTAGTGACTGTTAGTGTACAATTAAGAATATGATACTTGGTTACTAAGTTAACAATTAGTGATAACTCGTATAATTAGATAATTTAAAGTAATTTAACATTTTTGTGTTTGTTGTACTTCTTTTATATTTACTACAAATAACTGGTGTAATTATAAAGTACATATATATAAAGTTATATTCTCACTAGAAAGATGTTAGGAAGAAACGTGCATTAAGTTGTTATTTTTCACATAGAATTATCATTTGTTATTGGTAAAGTTGTTATATTTAAGCCCATAGTCTATCATTTATGGTTTAATCCAGGTGTTGTGCTGGTGTGCCCAGTTCACTTTTTGTCTACCAAATTCTTAGGAAAAATTATGAATTAGTTGTTATTCATTCATCATAGAGTTGTTATTCCTTCGTTGTAGTGTTGCCATTTTTTCTCCCCAGCCTAAAGGATGTTTGGTTCATTCCAGGTGTTGGGCAGATGTGCCCATTATATTTTTTATCTTTTAAAATGACACAAAAAATTGAACCTAAGTTGTTATTCATTCACTATACATACGCTACGTCTTAGTGGAGAAGTTGTTATTTTTTTAGTGAATGAGTTGTTATTCCTTCACGATGAAGTTGTTATTTTCTAGTGGTTGAATTGTCTTTTTTCCAGTTGTGGGGGTAGTTATTTTTTTCAATGGTTGAGTTATTATTCCTTCACCATGGAGTTGTTATTTTCTAGTAGTTGAGTTGTCATTTTTCCAATTGTGGGGTAGTTATTTTTTCAGTGGTTGAATTGTTATTCCTTCACCATAGAGTTGTTATTCCTTCACAATAGAGTTATTATTTCTTTGTGGTGGAGTTGTCATTTTTTTTACCCATACCCAGGTTTTTTGGCTTATTCCATGTGTTGGTTTGGCATGCCCAATGCATTTTGTGTATCCCAAATTGATGGGAAAAATGGGCCGAAGTTGTTATTTTTTCGCCACGAAATTATTATTTCTTAGTGGTGTAGTTGTTATTTTTCTACCCAAACAATAACTTTTTGGTTCATTTTTGGGAAAAATTATCCCCAAATTGGTATCCTTTCACGAAGGAGTTGTTGTTTTTTAGTGGTGAAGTTGTTATTTTTTCACATAGACAATAACTTTTTGGTTTATTCCTGGAAAAATTGTGCCAAAGTTGTTATTGTTTCATGACAAAATTGTTATTTTCTAGTGGTACAGTTGCTATTTTTCCACCCAGACTAAGGTTTATTTGCTTCTTTCCAATGACATGTTATATCAGATGATTCAACAACATAAAATTCTTTGATTAATAACATAAAAAATGTTACATGAGACATGGCATAAAATTTACTACTCTCACTTCCCATCATTAGTGTAAAGTTATCCATACTATTAATAACATTATTTACTGTAGCCAAATTTTGCTTGGCATATCGATAGTCTTGTGTCATAAGATTGTTATCTACTTAAATTAGTTTATCTGCAATTTTAACTGGAGTTTCAAGTTTCAACTTCATTTTCTCCATTTCTGGTATTGTTGAACCATCTAATAAGTTGTACAAGAACTTTCTTTTATTCAAAACAAATACAACTTTCTTTTTCCACTACTAATAATATCGAAGAAAAGTAACATGAAATACAACCAATCAAATAAGCAAATAGCATATTCTAATAACATAGGATAATACACATTGCCATATATTCCTTAACAAATTTTGTAATACATTATATGATAGCTACTTGTCACATTGCTATATATTCCTTGTCGAAGGCTATGGCACTTGCATCAAATAAGCTTGACAACAGTCCAAGCAGCAACATAAACCGTTTTTCTCCAAGGCCAAAACAAGAAATTGTTTTACACACTCAAGTCAGTTAAGCATAACTCTACAAATGCCTATGACTTAAATTTGTATAAGAAAAATTTTCTTTTATGAAAAAAATGAAATCATGATTGTTGCTATCTTAATTTACTAATATCAAGTGAAAAAAGATGATAGCAAAGAGCATTACTATGTTAGGTCTTTGATCTAGCATAAGAGTATGCATTGTGATTCTAAAAATAAATCAAATAATTCAACATAAAGTTATTGATTAAAATTATCTCTATTATAATCCTGTAGTATATATCAAATAGTTGACACCAATTTCCTTTTCTATTAATCAGAGTCAGAACAAACATTTTAGTTAAAAACTCAGACAATAGAGATGCAGACAAATAACGTGATAGAATTTATTTTGTATTATATATAGCATGAGCCTTATAAATATATGAAAATTACCATTTATTTTCAACTATATCAATATTCGGCCAAAGTTATTTTCTTTTACATGGATAGAGAGCAACCATGTCAATTTTTTTTCACACATTTCCTGGTAGCAACTTTGCCCAAAGTCTTGGAAAGTGTATACCAGAGCTGAAAGCACAAAACAAACAAAGCAGGACACTTGAAAAGTGTTTATAAAATATTATTTGTAACAAATACCATATTATCACATGTTGAAAGTTGGAACATATATATTAGTAACATTACTTATCATCAATTTTCTAGAGTATAGAAGTTTAGAGTACTTATCTGTTATTAAATAAACTAATTAGGAAGATATATGTAGCTATTTAGCAAGTTTAATTGCCAATCTCTACATCATATTATCACTTATTATAAGGGATTGATCTTTGTCATAATTGAAACATGTAGCTTTTATACATAATAAAGTCATAAAAAATGAATGATCAAAGATTAGTTGCACATTACATTATGAATGATTTATATCCATTAGGGGCATCCATTTATAGGCCCATAACCAAGAAGAAATAATATATTTTGTCTCAAGTATACATCAAATTACATCAAATAAAAATCTACATGATACATCAAATTACATAATCAATAAGTTGTATTCAATCCAACGAGATAGTAACAATATCTAACCAAGGGGAAAATGATAGAGACTAAAAAAAACTAAAAAAACAGAACAGATACAGAACCACTAGCACTAGTGCAACATACTTAAATTGAATTGGAATTATAAAAAAATAGATAAAATATCTACCTTCAATTTAGAAACAATTTCATATGGATGGAGACAAACCAATATAGGCGACGATGGCTTCTTTGACAGTCTCTTATAATGTAGAGCTATGGCTACTTAAAGAGTAAAGAGAGGGGAAATAAGGAATACGACCATATGGAATCTATGACGGGGCATCTTTGGCAACAAGAAAATTTGAGCAAGAATATTGTAATAAGAAGGGGAGAGATAGAGAGTAGATTGAGCCAATAGAACGAAGAGAGATATAGTATATTTTTGATGTTAATGAGAGGAGGATTATGAGAAAGTAATGAAAAAATTTAAGCTTTAAGGGCAGTTTTTTTATATATAATTAAAAAAATTAATCTAAAATCTTATAGGATTTTATTTTAATTATACTATTTCCGGGACCTTTTTCAATTTGATCTCTCTGAGACCTAGATGTTATCTCCCTTTGTTTTCGCCGATAAAGTGGAGAGAAAATCCCAGGCGGATGAGCGAGCTCCCCCTCCGGTCGAACTTCGGACGTTTCTTCCAAGGCTTACTTTTTCTATCTCTGAACGCCACCGAAAATCCTTCATGAAAGACGGCATACTCACTGCCCCAAACCCACTAGAAAACCCCTCTCTCTAACTCTCTCTCTCTGTCTGAGTTTTTCTCTAATGGCCGCCATTCCCACGCTCCCCTCCTTATTACCCACAATTTCTCTTCAGGGTTCTCCTTCTTCAGCCTCTTCAAAGGCCAACCACCTACAGTCAACTTCGACTCTCACTCTGAGCTCTCTATTCGGAACAAGATTCGCGTTTCAAACCTCAAGTACGTGCCGTTTCCTTCCCCATGGCAAGTATTGCCGCGGGACATCCGCCACCGTGTCGCTTAGTCTTCCATCCACGTAGGTTTCTCCTTACTGATGGTAAATCCTTGATATGGTGATGGGTTGATCGGATTAATTTCTGGGTCGGTTAAAGTTTCTGGATTTTTCATTGTGCAGGAAACCCCCGACGGCTACTACTGAGAATCTTCCAAAGTGAGTGCATTCTTATAGTATTAGTAAAATAGCTGTTTGCCTCTTAAATAATTAGACCCGCATGGCTTTTAGTTCTAAAAGTTAAAAACTTTCAGCCATTGACCCTTGAGTTTGTCATTTTTGAGGATCAATTCTGTATTTTCTAATTTCGGGGAAGCAAATTTTCTCAATACCAAGCTGTTTGATGACTTCTTGTTAGTGCATGCATTTTGATTTGTGGAGTAATTGTTTGGGTGGAATTTAGATGGTCAGCAAGGGCGATAAAATCATTTGTGATGGCGGAATTGGAAGCGAGGAAGCTCAAGTATCCCAACACAGGAACAGAAGCCCTTCTGATGGGTATTTTAGTAGAAGGTTTGCTGCAAGACTAACTTTTAAGTTACAACAATAGCTTGGTAATTGCCGTTGCACGGTGAATTTACTGCTTGCTGCTTAGGCTACGAATTTATCTGATTGCCAGCTATTGAATGATTCATATTTGCTTCATAAGCTTCGCGTGTTATTTTGAATAGAGAATGACTGAACGAGTTCATTTCCTATTTAAATGGGCATGTTTCTGAATCTATTAACCTAATTAAGAATAATAATAAGAATGGGAAAGCTGTAAAAAGATGAAAATATTGGTGTTTTCTCACAGCAGCTTTGTCTGTCCCAAAAAACTACTGGAGGAAATATATACTAAGATTGCCTTGGCCGCTTGGTCCAGTTGAGTTCTATAATGAGTGGTCAAACATTGGTAATTCATCTAACTAAATTTATCTACTGAAATAGCATATCCTCTATCATATAAAAAATTTGTACACGTTAATAATAATTGGTTGTATATCATGACGTGTAAGATATTAACCTGGTTAGCGGTTGTATATCTTTTTGTACAACACATCATTGTTTCCTTATTTTGTGCTTCTCAAGCAAGTTTTACCTTTCTCCTTCTAGGAACAAGTAAAGCTGCAAAGTTCTTGCGGGCTAATGGAATTACTCTTCTCAAAGTACGGGAAGAAACATTAGAACTTCTTGGGAAATCTGACATGTATTTCTTTAGTCCTGAGCATCCTCCGTTGACTGAACCAGCTCAGAAATCCATTGATTGGGCTGTTGAAGAGAAATTGAAGTCAGGTATTCTCGGTTTCCTCAATCATATGATAACTAATTCTATACATTGGCTACCAGTCTCATGCCCAGAAGTACTTCATTTTTTTCTCTTGTATATATATAATGCCATGAATTTACAATTGTTCATCTAGATTAAGAAGTTCAGTTTAGAAGGTTTACAATTGTATGCTTGTAGGATCTGTTAACTTATAAATCTTAAATATATGTTGAAATGGAGACTGTTGGGTCAAGCAGAAAGAAGCTCATCTCATGTGTGTCTCTCCTATTAGTCAAGTGTTAACTCATGTTCTGCATCATGCGTACAGGATGAAATTTTGCCATTTTTATTATGATTTATGAATTCTTCAGTAAATGATCATGCTAATACTGGTTTTCAATTTTGAGCTCTATGCCATGTTCCTAGTCAGTTCAAATCCTACCTAAGTTATTGCTGATATAAAGTTAATCGCCACTATATCGAAGTCCAAACTTGCTGATCTGCAAGCCCTAGCTTATTACATTTTGTCTTTTGAGCCTGGGACTGTGGCCTTTGTACAATTTGGTACTTTCTCTTTTGATGTTTTGACCTTTCTTGTTGTAACATAAGCTCATAAGATGCAGGTGAAGGTGAGGAAATAACGGTGAGTCATTTGCTTCTGGGAATTTGGGCACAAAAAGAATCAGCCGGTCACCAGATCCTGGCTTCCCTAGGTTTCAATGATGAAAAAGCCAAAGAAGTTGCTACATCAGTAAGTCTCAAGTGTAGTTGCTTATATTAATGTCCCATTTGGCATACTGGAGGAACCATTTTCCCTTTTTCTTTTTCTTTCTTTCTGTTTGGTGTTGTATCTTAGGTCCTTATAATCATTACTCAATAGTTCCTGTTATTTTATAGACTTCTCATTCAATTTCAAACATATACAAATTTCCCTTAAAAATATGAAAAAAGGCCTGCAATTTGAACAAAAATTATAATACACCTATGCAATTTGCTTTTTTGTTTTTGGGGGATGGTGTTGTAAGTTTTGAAAATATAAGAGAATTTTGTAAAATGTTATCAAAATTTCGGTGATTTGTCGTCTTTTGTTTTGGTCTTTAGAGAAGATTTTTATACGTTTTAAGAAAGAGGAGATATCCATATAATTTCAGCAAAACTTTGAGATATATGTGGAATTTATTCTACTTGTTTGTTTGTTACAGTTGAACGGTGATGTTGATTTGAGCTTCAAGCAGCAAGCTTAGGAAGTTTGTTGCAGTAACTTATTGGGGTTGCAAATAAGCTATACTCTCTCTCTTTCTCAGTGCAAGTTTAGCAACAAAGTATCTGCATGGATGGTCCTTTTAGAACATTTTGATTCCTAATTCTGCGTTGCGCCAATTGGAGGCTCTTGCAGTTTTTTCAGTTTCCCTACAAGGTTTTGGGCTTAACTTCCCCTGTAATTGTAACTGGAACTTTTATCCCTTCTTTTGGTTTTGAATCTTGGGTTGATGAAGTTGTATAACTGGTTGAAGTCTTTCTCATATTTAAGCCTTGAATAATACTTGCATTCTATTCTGTTAACTATCTTTCATCCAAATATCGGCTCCTTATATAAAGAAAGAAAGACATCATACTGGGTGAGTTTAACTTATTTCTAAAAAATTTTGTATTAAAAAAAAACTCTTTCATTCCTTTTGTTTCTTAAAATTTTCACTCAAGTATCTCAATATTTTTTATACTAATATAGATTTGGTTTAACAGAATAAGATATTAGTAGATTTTTTTAAATTGAGTTTGTTGAATTTGATTTTTAAAAGATATATCTATATTAAAAGGATATTCATTAGTTATGAAATTATATATATATATATATATATATATATGATAGTATGATTCAGTGTAATACAAATCTATCTAGTCAACTCTGGAGCACTTTAAAAAGCATTTTTATGTTTTAGAGGACAAAACTCTCGTATATTTATTTTTTACAACATAAAATTAATTTTTTCACAGTTAACCCAAACCTCTCATCTTGTTTAAATAAACTTTAAGCATGTCTAATCATCATGACAATTGACATTAAAAAATATTTTTGAATTTTTGCAATATATTTTTATAATATCACATTAACATATTTTTAGTCAAATTAGTTTTTAATCATTACAAAAGTAACAGGTTCTGAAATAAAATCAGATGGATAATTTTTAATATGCACAAAGTAATGTATTGTACAAAAACAATAAGTTATTAGTAAAATAACTTATTGTAAATTTGCAGCATGGGTAAGAAAATTTAAAATAAGATACATAAGAGCAATAACAAATTATTGAATCGTAAGAAAATAATAAATTGTTAATCAAAACTTAAAAATTATCCCAGTAAATCTATAACAATATTTCATCAACATAAAGGAAGTTACGCATATCATCAATTTATAACCTATAAGAAAAAAAAGTATGTTATTTGTAAATAAAAAATGGAAGTACAAAACTCAGGGTGGTGTGTTTGATATTATGGATTTAGGAAGAAAGAGAGGGAGAGAAAGGGATTTTACCTTTTTTTTTTTAAAATACATATTTCGTATTTTACAATTGACCATATAATGAATTTCTCCATCGTTTAAATTAAATAATATAATATTAATTTTTTTTATATTTTTCTATTTTTAATCAAATAATAATATTAAAAAATATATTTTCTCTCTCTACCCTCTTTTAAGTTTAAGTCAAAAACATTTTAAAGTTTCAAGTTTCGTATTAAGTTGACAATTTTGTCTTTTTTATCAATATAACTAACATATACGGGAATATACAAAAACATCAATGCAATCAATGCACATAAAATGTATAAGATGTTATACTTAATAATTTAATATAAAATATAATTAATTTTTAAATAGATTAATAAAATAAAATAATTATTATTATTAAATTTAATTTTTTAAAGATAAATTCACATCATATATTTTTTAATTTATTTAAATTAATTAATTATATTATTATTTATAATTATTTTTTATTTTTTTAATTTATTAAAAAAATTAGCTAAATTTTATATTAAATTAGAAAATAGTACTAATTAAGTCAAAACATAAATGATAAATCAATAATCATCATTAATTTTTTTTTTAAAATCATCCTACATGAGATTCTGCCTAATTAAGTCAAAACATAAATATGTCCCTGGATCAAAATGTTAACGTACTGAGATATTTGACTGATCCCGTGACATCATTTCATCGTCTGAAGTGAACGAAGCTTCAAATTTTGTGGGTTTTAGCGCGGTCTGGAGCAAAACCCTAGTTCAGGTTTTAGCCTTCATCAATTTTGCACACTCCATTTCCTTCTTTAGCCGCTTTCCTCTGCTACTGTACGTGCAGTAGCTCGCTCTCAAAATGAGCTTTGCGGCTTACAAGATGATGCACTGCCCAACGGGCATCGAGAATTGCGCTTCTGGGTTCATCACGCATTCTCGTGCCGACTTCGTACCTCAAATACCACCGATTCAGACCGATGACCTTGACTCGGAGTGGCCAGCGAGGCGCGAAATTGGTCCCATTCCTAACCTCATTGTTACTGCGGCGAATGTCCTGGAAGTGTACATTGTGAGGGTGCAAGAAGAAGTTAGCAGAGAACCGAAGGGTAATGTGGAATCCAAGCGTGGTGGTCTGATGGATGGCATTACTGGGGCCTCGCTTGAGCTTGCTTGTCATTACAGGTTTGCTGCTTTTTTGATATAAGAGCAGAGAAAGGAGAATACATTTGTGTACAGTTCATCCACGCTGGAATTTATAATTAAAATCAGTCTTTTGGGTGCACTAGTTCATTTTTGTTTCAACTCCTTTCCACTCCAGGTTGCATGGTAATGTCGAAACCATGGATGTATTGAGCATTGTAGTTGGTGAAGCTTCTAGAAAGAGAGATTCTATCATCTTAACTTTTAAAGATGCGAAAATTTCAGTTCTGGAATATGACGATTCTATTCATGAACTTCGAACAAGGTGAGGGGAAATTTCAGAGAGTCATTCGAACACTTCCACACAGCCACAAAGACTTGTGTGTTGTAAAATTCTGTTTATTACATGTTTAAGGAGATGGCTTGTGTTAAAATGTACGTTCAAATTCACTGTGTAGCTGGATTAAGAGTGATTTTGCCCTACTTTTCTGCATGTGTTTTTTTGACGTGATATATCCTTTGGAGTTGATTTTTAAATGGTTGGGGAAATTGTGGAGCGTTCTACCTGAAATGATAAGGACGTGAGATATTCTGATTGGACTTGATTAGATAGGATAAGGTGTATTTGTGATTTAAACATTTTAATGGGATCCCATTAAATTTCTTTTTGTTTTTTATTGAATGGGAATGATTTTTTATGGGGGTAATTTTAGAAAAGGTGATTTTATATGGTGGTGTCTTTTTTGATTATTTTTATAGGAGGCAGCTTTGGCAGGTACTCAATGGGATTGCGGGTTTTACAGTGTTAACTTTCTTATTCCCTTGCTTGTTCTTTCTTATATTTTCACTTTTCACAAGGATTTCTTGTTTTCTGTTGGATTTCTTTCTTTCTTATCTTTTATATTGGTGGATGTATACGTTATCCTCTTCTTCATTAGTAATATTTCTTAATTTGTTTGAAAAATTGAGGATAGGGATGGTTCTATCACTGGATGACCTTTCTGGCGTGCAAATCATATCCCATAGCTTGGAGTTTGGAAAGTTATTGGTTGTTTTTTTGAGTGGTTGGGATCATGGAATTCTTTTGTGGACCTTGTTTTGTTTCAAGGAGACAATGGCACTATTGCTTATTTTGGATGTCATTTTGTCCGTAATTAAAAGACCATTACTTGGGGTATAGTGGTTAAAAAAATGCCATTGTATTGTGATCATAATTGTATTTTCATGGGGATTATTCTTTATTTAATTTAATTCTCATCTCTACATATATGTACTTGTGCCTGCTTATTGTGTATTACATCCTAAAACCAACAACGTGATTTGGTGGGACCATCACTATGCATGTTATTTGTTTTGCTTTAGGTTCTATTTATGCTTACCTCATTCTTATTGGTATTTATTGTTGAGTGCAAGGTATTCTTTGCTTGACTGTGCATGTGTTTACCTGTCTTTTCTGTTTGAATTCTGTTGCTCATCCGTGGATGGTACTCTGTAGTTCTTTGCATTGTTTTGAGGGTCCGGAGTGGCTCCACTTAAAAAGGGGCAGAGAACAATTTGCAAGAGGCCCATTGGTAAAGGTTGATCCTCAAGGCAGGTGTGGCGGAGTTCTTGTCTATGATTTGCAAATGATTATACTTAAGGCTACTCAGGTCTATTTTCCTTTATAAATGTCAATTAAAATCCTTTTTGTAACATGATTTCCTCACCATTTCACTTGATCAGGTGACTTGGATTTCAGTGTATTCCCCCATGGGAACTTTTGTTCTGAGTATATTTTGGGTTGTTTTTAATTTCTTATATCCTTGCAATATAATTTTCAGGCTGGATCTGGTTTAGTTGTAGAGGACGATGCCTTGGGTTCTGGAGGTGCAGTTGCTGCTCGGATTGAGTCTTCGTATATGATGAGTCTACGAGACTTGGACATGAGACATGTAAAAGATTTTACATTTGTACATGGTGAGTGTAGCGGATATTATTAAGGTATTTTTGAGTAGTAAGAAAATTGTAACCCTTGGATTATGGAGTGTCACTGATGGGCTCTTGTGTATTTTATTCTTGTGAATGTTAACAATTAAAATGCTATTTTTCCGGGAGTCATGCTTGGATCAAGTTTTTGTTGTTTAACATGGCTGTTGGAATTACTATGAATAATTGCTTTTTGAAAGTAATTCTTACAATTATAAGGTTGTCAAACTTTCTTTTGTACGTTTTTGTTTATGAAAGAAATATTATGATACATCTGAAATTTAATATAGTGCTGGGCAAATTGCATTTGAAGGATAAAATTAAATAACAAGTACTGTATTCTTAGTCCTTTATTTTTCCCTCTAGAAATCTTCTAAAGATCAGTATAACTTATAGGTTATATTGAACCTGTGATGGTGATACTACATGAAAGGGAGCTTACTTGGGCTGGGTCTGTCTCATGGAAGCATCACACTTGCATGATATCTGCACTGAGTATCAGTACAACTTTGAAGCAGCATCCACTCATATGGTCAGCTGCTGTAAGTTTATATTTGTATTGAACTTAACAATTGACCAACTTATAAACAGAGAATCTCTGGCAAATCAATTTCCTTTTTCTAATATATTGGGTATCTATGGAGCATTGTAGTGTATTACTGAAATGTTATTGACTGGTGTGACATGAAGTTAATTGACCCAATGTCTTGGTTCAGCCCTTTGAACAAGATAAGATTGCATCTTGAGATAACTTCTATCATGGTAATAAACTCATTGGGCAGAAGGAGAAAAAAAGACAATAGTTTTATATCCTCAATGAATGTTTGAGTAGTATAGGTGGATGTAGCAAGGTGGCGATTGTAAGGAAAACAAGTTTGGAAGAGTGTTGTAATAATGGATTAAATGGGTAAGGCACAAAATGGAAAAATGGAATAGGTTGATAGGGTTCTGTTATGATAACGTGATAATGTGATATGATAAACTGATGAAGTTTTAAGTAATTATAGATTACTGGCTGTTGATTGCTAACCCTGGTCATTGGACTTTGCTTTTTCTCTTACTTGAAGTCTTCATGTCACTTGCTCTTATTGTGTAGTTATAGGTACTCTACAGGTGAGCAAATAGTTCCCTTTCAATATAAATCATGTTTTCCTTTTTGTTTGCTACTGTTTGAATTGTGAGATCTCATCAAGTGGTCAGTCATTTGTAAACTGGAAAATGTTTATATCATATCTCCTGGGTCCGTCATTTTAGCATCTTAACTTCCACTGAAACTATGAGATACTTGCATTGAATGAAATCTTCATATATTATGTGTCTTGGATAACTCTGATTGCATGAAATGTTGAAGCTGTCTGTGATTTTTCTTATTGCTAGAATCTTCCTCACGATGCCTACAAGCTTCTTGCAGTGCCATCACCAATAGGTGGTGTTCTTGTGTTTGGTGCTAATACTATTCATTACCACAGTCAGGTACTTTGCTTTAGCAGAACTATTACATATAATTTCAATTTCAATTTTTTTTAGGTATAAAATAAAAAATAAATGGGAACAGAAATTTATTTTCTCAGAACTACTGTGTTCTTACATTTTTCGGTTGATGAGAAACAAGGATGGGCAATACCTATTAACATATGTATTTCAATTTTCTCATGTATGTTATTTTGCTAAACCTGTTTTTGCAGTCTGCTTCATGTGCATTGGCGTTGAATAGTTATGCTGTTTCACTTGATAGTAGGTACTGATCCTTCCTCTCTTCTCTTAGAAAGGAAATTGAAACTATTAAATTTTATTTATTCAACATATTTTAGTACTGAGAAGTTAAATGGGTTTTAACCTAAAAAAGAAAGAAAGAAAATAATGACTGTATTATTAAATATACTTGAATGTCATGTTTTTGCGAGTACATTCGTTCTATTTTGTTTTATTTCATTTTAATTTTTTTTTTTGCTTCTGTTTCTGTCCTTTTCCTGATGTTGTACGCAAGTTGCCAACTTCTTTCTTCGCAAATTATTGTCATGATGTTCATGGTGCTGAAATTTTGTGCACTTTGTTTGATCTGGAATTCTACATTTATCCTCAGATTTTGATAGCTTCTAATTCCATTTCAGTCAAGAGATGCCAAGATCTAGTTTTAATGTGGAGCTTGATGCTGCCTATGCAACTTGGTTGTTGAGTGATGTGGCCTTGCTGTCAACAAAAACTGGTGAATTGTTGCTGCTTACTCTTGTTTATGATGGAAGGTAGGGCATTCTTGTTCTTTCGTAGCTTATTGTTTCACATTCTTTATTTTGTTCATCAGATTCATTTGAATAATATTATTGTTATTTATTGTCCTATAAACATAAAACTACAAGTATGACAGAGCATCCTATACTTAATAGATGACATAAATCAACAACTATCTCTATTTTCAGGGTCGTCCAGAGACTTGATCTTTCCAAATCAAAAGCTTCAGTTTTGTCATCCGTAAGTTGCAGAAGTCTAACATATTGTACTAGTTCTGCTAAAGTTTGAACTTACCTTAAAGTTTGTTTTTCAACATATTGTGAATATATGCTATTCTTTTAGGGTATCACAACAATTGGGAATTCTTTGTTTTTCCTTGCTAGCCGATTGGGAGACAGTATGCTGGTGCAATTTTCTTGTGGAGCTGGGGTTTCAATGTTGTCATCCAACCTAAAGGAAGAGGTGCACGTTGGATGTCCTTACCTTCTATGCTCATCAAATTTAATGTTTTCCTATTTTTTTTAAAAGAGGTTTATTTCTGAATGATGCAAATAAGCTATTCTAGTTATAGTTCATTGGAAATTTAGTATAGTTGTTTCTTGGTTCAGTCAGTTTATTTGAGCAGATTCTCTGGCATCTTTATCTGTTAATATGGTTTTCTCTCTATCATTGTTTATAAAATATCCTCGTGATTTTTGCAGGTTGGTGATATAGAAGGTGATGCTCCTTCAGCAAAGCGACTACGCAGGTCCCCTTCTGATGCTTTGCAAGATATGGTTAGTGGTGAGGAGCTCTCCCTGTTTGGATCTACCCCAAATAAAACAGAATCGGCACAGGTATTGTTTCAGTTAGCATAAAGGAAAGGCCATAGAAGTGATAAAGTAGGCACCTTTCATTTGAACCTCTAGTCCTCGACGAAATGGTGGTCATTTCTGAAATTTGTGTTTATTAAATTGATAATTACTGAACTAGACATGTTGCCTGCAGAAAACCTTCTCATTTGCAGTGAGGGATTCGTTGATTAATGTTGGTCCTTTGAAAGACTTCTCATATGGTTTAAGGATAAATGCTGATGCAAATGCAACCGGAATTGCTAAACAAAGTAACTATGAACTGGTCAGTCTTTTTAATTGCTTATTACATGTGCTTCTTCTTCATGTTGATGGAGTTGAGGTCCTATTCAGTTTTCCATGATATTTTACTTAAGTAGTTGAATATGACTGTCATCCCTTTGTAGTGGGTTAAATGGAAGGGTGAGAAAAAAGTGTTGTATGCCTGGTTAATATTGTTCACATCTTAGCATTCCGTAGGCATTGATTCAAATCCCAAAGTTATGATCATAGTTCTCTACATTCAATTTGATTTATAAGTCTTGAGAAACTACGTAGGTATGCTGTTCTGGTCATGGAAAGAATGGTTCGATCTGTGTTCTTCGGCAATCAGTTCGTCCAGAAGTGATAACCGAGGTATGTTCATGGCCTTTATGATGAAGTTTTTCTTCTCTAAAAATAGAGTTAGGGCTGTTAATCTTTCTGCTTATGCTTATGAAATAGTCTTGAGAAACTATGTGGGTACGCTGTTCTGGTTGTTTCATTAGACTATTTTACACTGAATGGATTGGAAGTTCTTATATGTATTATCTTGTGAAAAATAGGCAGAAAAGTAGCAAGGAATATTTCATCATGTTTTATCATAACCTCATCTCTTTATGTGTTCTGCATATTTGCAGGTTGAACTTCCTGGTTGCAAAGGAATCTGGACTGTTTATCATAAGAACACCCGCTCTCATAATGCTGATTCTTCTAAGTTGGCCGATGATGATGATGAGTATCATGCTTATCTTATCATAAGTTTGGAAGCTCGTACTATGGTAACAATATATGTAATTTGAATGTTTGATTTAGAAGGATAAGCTATAATCGATGCATATTATGTCTAGTGGTTGCTAGTTTTAGTGTCGTTTGGGATGGGAATGTCTGACAGTCGGTTGGCACTATGAGATTCAGGTAGTCATGAGAACCTACATTATAGTTGAATATGTGATGTCAGATTGCTAATTGTTTGAGGTGAATGTTGTTTGTTTGTCATCTATTATTGTTTGTGACAGGGCTAAGATGTTTTGGATAGGGAGGCATTTTCATAAACGTTTTAATGATATCTGATTAAGGAAGTTTTCTTCCTAGAAAAACTCAACTTAAAATCTAAAGCTCCTTTTATTTGGACAACATAGAATTAGAATAAATGACTGATACTATTTTATCACTAGATACTGGAAACAGCTGATCTTTTGAGCGAGGTTACTGAAAGTGTTGACTATTATGTTCAAGGAAAGACACTTGCTGCAGGGAACTTATTTGGAAGGTGGGTTACTTGTTGCTGAACAATTTTGTGGACTTTTAACATGCCCAGTTCCAGGCTTTTTTCCCCTTCTTTGACCAAAAGTTCCAGGCTTTCATTGTTTTGGTTATTTATAACTAATATAATCCTGTTTCTGAACCTAGGCGTCGTGTAATTCAAGTTTATGAACGTGGTGCTCGCATTCTAGATGGGTCATTTATGACCCAAGATGTAAGCTTTGGAGCTTCAAATTCTGAATCCAGTTCTGGATCTGACAATGCTATTGTGTCATCTGTCTCTATTGCTGATCCATATGTATTACTCAGAATGAATGATGGAAGCATTCGACTTTTGGTTGGAGGTAAATTCTTGGTTAGCATTTTTTTCATAGTTATAATACATTGCATAGAGCACAACAGCGTTGTGCAATTCATGCAATATACTTTAGTCGGATAAAACTTGTTATTGTAGTATAATAATTTGCATATATTCTCTCATGATCATTTTATTCATGCTTATTACAATTTGTTAGTAATATTTTTTCATATATTTTGTTTTCATAATATTTTTTGGACGCTTACCATTGGTGAGGACATAGGACAAGCATCTAAGTATGATATGTAAGGTTTCTGTAGTTGCTGCAGGGTTTCATCTTCTTATGCCTTTTTCCTGTATGTTCAAATTCAGATCCTACCATCTGCTCTGTTTCTGTCACAACTCCTTCATTTGAAAACTCAAAAAATTCAGTATCTGCTTGCACACTTTACCATGATAAAGGACCTGAACCATGGCTAAGGAAGACAAGTACTGATGCATGGCTTTCTACTGGTGTTGGTGAGGCAATTGATGGCACTGATGGTGCAGTTCAAGATCATGGGGATGTTTATTGTGTTGTTTGTTATGAAAATGGTGCCCTTGAAATGTTTGATACCCCAAATTTCAGTTGTGTTTTTTCTGTGGAAAAATTTATGTCTGGAAAGAGCCACCTGGTTGATACTCTCATGATGGAGGCATCAAAAGATCCTCAAAAAGTTGGAGGTTCTGATGAAGTGACTAACCAAGGCAGGAAGGAAAATGTACAGAGTATGAAGGTTGTAGAGTTAGCTATGCAGAGATGGTCAGGGAAGTATAGCCGCCCATTTATTTTTGGGATCTTGAGTGATGGAACAATTCTTTGTTACCATGCTTACTTTTATGAAGGCTCAGATGGTACTTCCAAGGTGGAGGATTCAGCATTTGCACAACGACCTGTGGGCCTAAATGGAACTAATGCTTCTAGGCTTAGAAATTTGAGATTTGTTCGCGTCCCCTTAGATGTATATGCCAGGGAGGAGATATCAAGTGGATCCCCTTCTCAGAGAATTACTATTTTCAAGAATATAGGTGGTTACCAAGGATTTTTCTTGTCGGGGTCTAGACCCGCTTGGGTTATGGTGCTGAGAGAACGGCTTCGTGTTCATCCACAGGTCAGAACCAATCCATTGTTATGCAATTATATATATTCAATGTGATTGTGATATACTGTCCCTTTAGTATGTTCTTGGTTTCCTCTGAATGGGCATATTTAATTTCATATTTTTTGAAGTACTGAATATGTTACATGGAGAACTCACACAGAACAAGTGGAATAAATTGGATGCTAATTAAAAGTTATTTGTTGACAGAATTAATGGTTCAATTAAAACTGAAGTGTTAGTCATTAACAATGTCAAGATCTGGAAGTGTTAATTCATTGAATAGTTGACTGTGTTTCAGCATTATGGTCAAATGCACTTTCTGGCTTCGTTTTAGGCACCAGAATAAATTATTGCTTGTTTTTGTTGTTGGTCATAATTTGACATACGAGTGCAAATTAGCTCACTAATCTCTTCTATGTCAGCTATGCGATGGGTCTACTGTTGCTTTTACTGTCCTTCACAATGTGAACTGCAATCATGGTCTCATATATGTTACATCACAGGTAAATATTGTAACTCTGCCTTGTGTGGATAATTTATTAGTAACCAGATCTTCAACTGTGGCTGACTTTTATGGTCAAAATATCTTCTTTTTAGGGTGTTTTAAAGATATGCCAACTGCCTTCTGGCTCAAGCTATGATAGCTACTGGCCTGTACAGAAAGTAGGAGGCTCTTCTTCAGAGTCTAAGTACCCTTTTCATATAAAAAAAATAATTTTATACCATCTTTGATTTTACCCGTTCTATTTGTTCCCAGATTCCGTTAAAAGCTACTCCTCATCAAGTAACCTACTTTGCAGAGAAGAATTTATATCCGCTTATAGTCTCAGTTCCTGTGAGTATACATTGTGGCTTATTTTGGGGTACTCTTTATTCCATTTTGTCTCTGCTTGTCCATTCAGGCTGTAACGCATTTCTGTGCCTTTTTGTCAGGTTCTCAAGCCACTTAATCAAGTTGTTTCATCTTTGGGTGATCAAGAGGTCAACCAACAAACTGAGAATCAAAATCTGAGCTCTGATGAGCAAAACCGCTTTTACACTATTGATGAATTTGAGATCCGTATTATGGAGCCAGATAAATCTGGTGGCCCTTGGCAAACAAAAGCAACAATACCTATGCAAAGTTCTGAAAATGCCCTTACTGTGCGAATGGTTACACTGCTGGTAAGTTGTCTCTAGTTTTAGAAGCAAATTGTGTGCTTAATTATATGTTTCTTAGTTGGTTGTTTTCATTCTTTTTCTCTGTTCATAAAATCTTATTGGTGCAAGTCTTTTTTGCAGAATACAGAAACAAAAGAGAATGAAACACTTTTAGGTATTGGCACTGCTTATGTGCAAGGAGAGGATGTTGCTGCAAGAGGGCGTGTCCTTCTGTTTTCTTTGGGGAAAAACACCGATAATAGTCAACCTCTGGTAAATTTAGAACTTTTTTTCTAGAAAGTGATAATATTTGAAGTCCTTGATAATGATTTAGCTTAATGTTTTCTTTTCGACGTCATATAGCTTGTTCTTCTTTACAGGTTTCAGAGGTCTACTCAAAAGAGTTGAAAGGTGCTATATCTGCTTTGGCCTCACTGCAAGGTCATCTATTAATAGCTTCTGGTCCAAAAATTATTCTGCACAAGTGGACTGGTAGTGAGCTGAATGGTATTGCATTTTTTGATGCTCCACCATTGCATGCTGTGAGCTTAAATATTGTAAGTCGTAGTCTCTCCAAACTTTTATTATAGGTGATGAGATAGTCAATGAAAATCTTTGAAATTGCAGGTTGCATCTATCTTCAGTCTCCATGTCCATGTGCACATCTTTGTTCAATTAATTTTCAATAATACCATTTCATAATGTTTCATACTTCCTGTTATTTTACTTATTTTCAAGCAATATCTATGGATTTTTAAATATACATAGATTTTAGAAAGCTCGAGAAAGACAGAATAACAATGGAGAAATTCAGATAACTGGATACCGTCAATTTCTTATTTCTAGGTTTTAGTTAGAGAGGTCAACGTTTTGTTTCAGTGTGCAATTTTTGGGGCCATCTCATGTATTTGGTTTGAGTAGTTTGCTCTTATTATCTCTTTGCCCCGACATATCTTATGGGATAAGATTGTGCTTATGGCTTTTATAAATGGAGGTTTCAGCTTAACTTATATTGCTGATATGCCTCAGCATTATTACATACATGAGCTTTTTTGGCTCTCTGTTTAGTTTTAGCTGTCTTTTGAAAGAATAAGATAGCTTCCCCGAGTTGTTCTTCTCTTTTCCCCTCTAAGAAAGTTTGTTCTTTAAATTGAAAATTTTCAAATGCTTATTTGTGTCTCGTATAATTTATTCCTGATTTCATTGCAGGTCAAGAACTTTATACTTATTGGTGACATCCATAAAAGCATTTACTTCCTTAATTGGAAGGAGCAGGGTGCTCAACTTAGCTTATTAGCCAAGGACTTTGGTTCTCTTGATTGTTTTGCAACCGAGTTTTTGATTGATGGAAGCACTTTAAGTCTCATGGTTTCCGATGATCAAAAGAACATCCAGGTTTGCCTTACGATCATACACCAATAGCTTGTTTTCAATTATTTGTTTTGATTTATACTTTCGCAATAATTAGTTGGTCAGAATATGTCAAGTTCTTTCAGTTTAAAGATTGTCTTTTCATGGTTGGCATGTCTTGGTTATGGAAAAGAGAAGAAAAAAGAATACAGGCAACTTATGTCTTCTATAATTAGTGTGAATTGAACGCTGTGTGATGTGATTTACTATGTATTTAAAGTCTCTGGAAAAAAATTGTGGATACAAAAAATAGTACAAATTTTCTTGCCAGAGGGTCAAGTTGGGGCTGCTTTAGTTCATCATTCATTATCTGAGCTACTTGAATTTCTCACTAGTGTATTCTTTGGTAGTCATTTTTTCTTTGATATTTGATCTTTTAAAGTATAATAATCTTCAACGGTTCCTCCTCAGTTAAGTAGTATATTATATAGTGCTGTCTGCATTAATTGTTCCTTTTGTGAGAATATTTCTTCATCTAGCTTTATGTTCAGTCCATTGGCCTTTATCTTTGTTTCTGAAGTAATGTTATCCTGGGAGCAGATTTTTTATTATGCACCAAAGATGTCTGAAAGCTGGAAGGGACAGAAGCTTCTTTCAAGGGCTGAATTTCATGTTGGAGCACACGTGACTAGATTCTTGCGTTTGCAGATGCTGTCTACTGCCTCTTCTGACCGGACTGGCACTGGTCCCGCCTCAGATAAAACAAATCGTTTTGCTTTATTATTTGGTACCCTGGATGGCAGTATTGGTTGCATTGCACCGCTAGATGAAATCACATTTCGGAGGCTGCAATCTTTGCAGAAAAAGCTTGTTGATGCTGTACCTCATGTTGCTGGCTTAAATCCAAAAGCTTTCAGACAGTTTCGTTCCAATGGAAAGGCTCATCGACCAGGCCCTGACAGTATAGTTGACTGTGAGCTGCTATGCCAGTGAGTTTTATACTCTATGCTATAGGGAGAAATAATTTCAAGCTGTGTTATTAACTCAACAAATTGGACGAGCATCATTCTTAATTTGATCAAATTAAGAATGATGGAGCTTTCTAGGAAGATTTTGATGGGCATGTAACTAGAATAACTTCTCTCCATGCAATCCTGCTCACTGCACAGTGCTCACCTATAATGGAAAATCTCAAGTTCATTGTTTGACACTGAAACTTAATCTCAACATTTATTCAACACTAACGAATAGCGCCTCAACATATTCTATGTAATTTTCGTCATTTTTTAAAGCTTAATCAATCAATTATTGTTTGACGGAGGGAAAAAACATATATTGGGAAATTATAGACTAACCTTGTTTTGGATAATTATTTATACTTGTTTCTCTCTTTTTATCTGTCATTTCCTAGTTTTGAATAGTATAATCACTTTGGCCTGCGATGTTGCAGTTATGAACTGCTTCCATTGGAGGAACAGCTTGAAATTGCTCACCAGGTTGGAACAACTCGATCGCAAATTCTATCAAATCTGATTGACCTGTCTATTGGAACAAGCTTTTTGTGAATGCAAGTCAGATTTGGTAGATCAGGAAACCCTACTGCCCAGGTTTAGCCGAGTTCCTGGCTATTGTAAGTTTTGTCACTAATTTTGATCCAATCCTATTGAAGGCTTAGGCGGGTGATTACCGTACAGCCGAACTACTAAACGAACCATGCAAGCATCACAGGCATGATAGTGATAGCCAAAATTACTTTAACTGGAAGTTTCAGTCTGTATATTGAAGATTAAACTGAGGAGTTTATGTCTTGTCCTTGATGAGCATGTGGTGGCATCCTTGTCATCAACTTGTGCTCTTCTAAGTCGTGAGCAAGAACCTTTCTTTGAGCAGTTGGAATGAGGCTGATGTAACATGAACTGAGCTCATACTTGGAAGCAAGTCAAGCAAGAAATCTTGACAGTGAACCACTAGAAGCTCTGGGATTCTTTTTTTTTTTTTAGTTTGTATGTTGTGAATTGTAAAACCATACCTCTTTGGTTATGCGCTTGCAAATGCTGTAGTTTAATCACAAATTGCATTTGAGATTGTTCAATTTGATCTCTTATAAAACCAAGAGGGAAATTGTATGTTTAGATCATTGGACGTAATTTGGCCTGACACATTGTCATGCATTTGTCTGGAGAACTTAGTTACACATGGGACTATTCTTGTTCTGCATTTTGATATTGGGGAAAATTGGAAGGAAACGTCCACATTGAAAATTTTTAGTGGAAAGTACCTGATAAATTTTTATACATAAAAATACTAAATCTCTACAAACTTTGTACATGTAGAGTAGTGATACTATGATTTAGTTAATTTTCACCAAAAAAGTTTTAATGTGGGGTTTTTTCCCAATTTTTCCTTGATATTGAGTTTATACCTCTTAATTCATTTGCATTTGTTGCATCTTGCATCAATCAATGGATGCCACCATTAATGTGCAAATTTGTGTCTGTGATGGCTGAGATTTCTTCTGGTTTGGTGAGCGTGGAAAAGGACATTGAGTGAATGAATGATTTAGTTATATATATTTGGTTTAAGAATTATAGAAAATGAAATAAAATTAATATTTGTGCAGTCTATTCTACTTAAGTTTGTGATTATGATCACAATCAAATATGTCGCCTTTATTAAATGCAGTGCCCTGATATCATGCAAGTTGGATTCAAAAGCCCTTATCAAAGATATGGCACCCAAACCCAATTTATCAATGGCAAATTCTATGTTAACCTCTGAAACTGAGGCACAAAACCTTTTTAATAATTAAATTTATCATCAACCCCTTCTATTAAGGCATATGGCCCCACCTTGTAGGAATATTTTTTTTCTTACTTTTTCAATAGCCCAAGTATCAGATCCTTTGGATACTTGTGAGTTGTGTATATCATTCAGAATCATATTTACATTTAGTTTAACTAACAAAGGGATGATATATACGATTATTTAAAGTATGTTTAAATTTTAGAAAGTACCATTTTATTATGGTTCTAGTCACGATATTTAGGAAGGTATCTTAACCCTTGGATGCTTAGATTTACTCCTGAGGATAATAGACAGTTCGTCCTACCTGATATTGGTATCGTCTAGAAAAAATAGAGATTTTACCATACCTTTATATCGTAGGTGAGTCTAATCCTTTTCTAAAAATTTTCTATACTAAAATAAAAAAGAATCATTTTCATTTACTTCAGACAGTAAATTTTATTGTTTTTTAATTTTACTATTTATTTTTGCTTAGAAACAAAACAAAATTATGGCAAAAACAAAATATTTTAAAAAAAATCACTCATATTTAAAAGTCAATATCAAGTCCAGACAAAGGATGAATGTTATATTAGGCTCTTGAAAGTTAATCTTAAAATTTTATAAAATCTTTTAATAGTTGACCTTATTTAGTTAGATAAGGTGAAAGAAGTGAAGAAACGAAGTGTTAGTATAAATTATATCCTAAAATAAAACACAAATATAGAATCTGTACTTCAATGAGCATGAAAAGATTAAAAAGAGAATCTGAATCCTTATACCGTGGTTTGAAAAGGGAAAAAGAAATTGATACAACAAATAAAAACAAAGCAAGAAGAAATCTTCAAGGTCAACTCTTACAAGAATTTAACTTACATTTACATATTTTATTAATAAATAATTTATAAATATATTTTTTAAACAATAAGTCTATTCTTTGTTTTAATTAAGTGAAGGGTATCACTATTCTTTCTAGGTTTAGTAGGTAAGAAGTTCTCACATTCTTTTTAATAAATATGCTATTTTTATAATTTAAATTTATATTCTTCTCTTTATATATATAAGGCCATTTACTATTTTAATTAATAGTTTGATAGTGAATAATAAATTTTATTCTAACTTAAAAGAATTAAAATCTAATTCATCTAAAAAGTGAATTGTGTGTGTGGAAGGGCTATACACGTGGGAGTAGTATGAATGATTTGGTCTCCCACGTAATGTAAAATCATGATCACACACGTGCGCATTAGTTCTTGGTGCAGGTATGGATTTTTTTTTTAAAAAAAATCATATTTGTAAATTTTGCTATAATAATTTTCAGGTTATTTTCTAACATAATAGTTTCAATATGAGTACTTTTTTATCATTAATTAAGGTCAATCCATTTAAAGAAAGCATTGAATTGCATTTTTTTTGCTATATATAAGTTTTAATGTAATTATAAAAATTGAATATAGGTTAAAAAAATCCTTTAAAAAATGTGAGCATCTTTTCTCTTATGCCTGTTTTTTTTTTTAATTTTTGAAGCAAGTTCTCTTTTGTCGTTTCTTGATATTTTTGTATAAAGTATTTTATGGACCATTATTTGATTAAATAATAATAATAAATATAATATGATGTCCAGTCAAAGTGAAACAGCAGCCCTTCATTTCCGTTGACCGAAGAAGAGGAAAAAGAATTGAAAACGTTTCTCTCAATAAGTAATTTTTTGATTATATATATGTGACACAACAGATACAGAGGCCATCAGTAAATACTGTGTGAAAAAAAAGATAAAATGTGTGAATTTTTTTTATAACTAGTAAATAAATACTGCTATTAATATTTTTAGAAACAAAATTACTGAAAATTGGAATAGTTATTGAAATGGTGGAGAGACTGTAGTAGAAGAGCCATCCAACTATAATTGAGCTTAATAAAAGCAATTATAATTAAAATAATATTTTTTTATTCTTAATTTAAAATATATTTAATTTTTTAAAAAAGTTAAGAAAGTTAAATAAATTAATTAATTATAACTATATTTTTTAAGATAAATTTATATTACATATACTTCAATCTACTCAAAATAGTTCTTATATTAATTATAATTAATTGATTTATTTAGCTTTTTATATCTATATAAAAAAGTCTACTGGTTTTTATAATTAAAATTTAATTAAAATATTCAATAATATTTATATATAAATTTAAAAAATAATATTTAAATAAAAAAGTATTAATCTAAAAATAAAACATTTATGAACAAATAGTATATAATCCAATAAAGCATTATTATTAAAGCATAAATTTACTAGTTTACTATTTTTTTAACTTAAAACAATTTAGTAAGGGAAAAATATATATAATTTAATTTGATTGACCTCTTCAAGACTCTTAATCTAATTAAATATAAGATTGATTCATCGGTTTATTGGTCTAAATAATCTAGGCTAAGTTTTAATACTAAATTTAGGTAAAATTAGACTCTTAAAAATTTATTAAAATTAGGATGGGTCTTACAGTTTAAAAAATTTATGAATATATTTATGAATTATATATATATATATATATTTTGATGGATGTTATAATGAAGAAGATTTAATAAATAGGGATTAAAATAAAATGATCAAAATGAGAAAGAAAAAAAAAGGAGTAGTGGAATCTTAGTAAGGCCCACTAAAAAGGATAGAGGTGGGCATATCCATCAATGAGAAGAGAAAAAGAGAAGTGCGTTTGGTTTGACATGAAAAGACAGCCTTCCATTTCTTCTTCTTTCACATTTAAATGCCTTTTGACAATTTCTCTACTTTTTTTAAAAAAAAAATTATTATTATTAGGTCCACTCCCATTTCTTCTTTCCCATTTTCGGTCCTCTCTCTGTTTTATTTTTTAAATTCATACGTATCTCTTTCGTATGCATCTAAAATAGTAGTATCATAAATAATAATGTTTATCAATTATGCATAGTAACTTCTTTTTATTTATTTTTTAAATTTTAATTTCTTGTTCAGATTTCTCTGTTATATTTTATTGTATGGCCATGCATAATATGTGTCTGATAATTTTCCCCCAAATTTTGGAAGCTTTGAATTGCATTTTCTACAAAATTTGTGATTTCTTATGACAAATTTTCTGCATTTGAGTTTTTTTTTCATGGATCTGATGGGGTTTGGTATTATTTTTTATTAAATTGTTTTTATAAGGGCGTTATTGTCTTTTTAATGTTTTTAGGATCATTTTTCATATTCAATTCTTACCTACCAAACAAGATTTATAAAAAATGCATTCAAATTTTCAGACGTACTCTTAAATCAAATTTCCAATTTTACTCTCATTTTTATTAATGTGCATTCACCAAACAAAATGAGGCCTTATAGAGATAGATAAATATTATTATTATATAAAAAAATTATATTTAAGTCTCAAATAATCTAACAAGCTCTAGGATTATTTTTTTAATTATAAAATGACAGAATTACCGCTAAGAAAAAACATTTCAAATAATAGTAATGACAACTTTATAGGAAAAAAAATAATAAATAAAGTAATAAAAATAACAACTTGAGGAATGAATAACAATTAGGGGCAAAAAATAATAATTGAGAAATTTTTTTAGGAATAATTCTATCATTTTACAATTCGATAAAATCCATATCAAATTTCGTGAGACTTTACAGTTATTTAATAATTTTTCAGAATTTCTCTATAATTAATTTTTTTATATGAAACTTAAATATAATTTTTTTTATTATATATAAGGAAACAATTTTATTTAAATTAAGGTAAAACGATACGTATAAAAATTGGACTTCCTATATGAGAAACTAATTAATTTGCACAAAACATTACAAACATGAGTCAAGTTACAAAGTAAATAGGAAACAAGAGAATAAATAAGATCTTAAACGAAATACAAGACCCGAGAGTTAATTCAAAACACCACACAAATACATAACATCAATCCAAACAAGCATATAGAAAGATTAATATCATTTTTTGTCACAAAATGTGTAATTATTCAGTTGTTAGTATGAGTATAGGGTATTGTAGGCTTGCTTTATATAAAGAATAGTGCCTAACTAAACCAAATTTTAGGAAACTATCACAGTGGAAATTGACAAATTAGGCATACCAAATCCAATATGTTAAACGTCTTTTAGTTGGATTCCTTCATTTTTCGAATCGAGGAGGGGATGCTATCTATAAATCATTAATAATAAATCAAATTAATACATAATTATAAATAACTTTGTTACCGTGTAAAGTGCAACCACTGACCTCACAAGCTTATTTACTAGAATTGAAAAATTTAAAGAATTATAATAAAATATAATAAACTATAGGACCCTGAGCTTTTGATCTGATTTTTTCTGATACATAAGATCCTTTCAACGATAGTAAGTGTAGAGCATACTTGAATCTCTATAATCAGAAGTATAATATTAAAGGAGAATGATCATAAAAACAAATAAAATATATTAGAAAGTCATATGAAAAAATATATTTAATATTATATAAGAGTTATATAAAATTATATTTACCATAAGCAATAATCATACAACTACAAGAACTATAAGTCAACCTCAATTTTTAATTTTTTTTAATGCTTTGAATGCTTATTTTGGAAGTCAATAAAGAGAGAATAAAATTCATTATTAAGGGGGAATTAAAGAAATCAATTTAAAACTGAAAATAATTTTAATTGATTTTCTTAATATTGTGGAGTAGATAATTGTGATTATCTTTGAGACAGGAGTTATATAGATTAATGTATTACCAAATAAATATACGTAAAACAAATTTGAACATAAAAGAGTAGAATTTGATATATAAAAAATAATATAATTGTGATTTTTTTTTGGTGGGTACTTAAATGTACTTGGGGAGTACTTAAATACGATGGTCGGTAGAGGATCGAATATATCTTCTTTGATATTGGGAATGGAGATTGGAGAGATTAAAGTTCAATGCACCCAAGCAACAAGACAAAATTAAGTTAATTAATAATTACATTTTCTTTAATTAGTTGATTAATTAACACAAATAACCAGTGTTTGGAACATTATCTCAATCATGAAACCCCAAATCTCGATCCTCAAATTTGCTTCACTAGGATTGCCTCCCTTACACTCAAAAACCATCCTTTGAATCATGAAACATGTATTCGTCTTTGAATCCTAATTTAAATTAGGGAAAAATAGTTAAGTTATTAAATTTATTTAAAAATAAAAAATTAAATTTACCCATATTTAAAACTATGAATTACATCTTGAAAAATGAAAAAAATAGAAAAATTAATTAAGACATAAAAAATATAATTAACACTCTTATAGTTTTATTTATAAAGTAAATAAAGTGATTTTTTTTGTCCAAATTATAAGATATGTCTGTTATTTTTTTATAATTTTTTTTCTATTTATCCCCTATTAAATATTGGTGTATATTATTAAAATAAGAATAGAGTATGTATATTTTATATGGATAAAGTTTAAAATTTATTAAATTTGCAGATAAAATTGATGAGTTTTAAGTTTTTTCATGAAATATATTAGAAATAGGATAAGAGGAATACCTCAATTGGTGACTCATGATAAAAACCACTATCAATATATCCTTAGAAAAGTCCTAGCTACTTAGTGATTGGGCTATTTGTAATATTCTCTTTTCATTTAATTACTCTATATAACTTAATATTTTCTTTGTATGGTATTATTCCTTCATCTTCATATTTTTCTTTTATGGCTTATTTTCAATTTTCAATTTTTAAATTTAAATTTAAATTTGAATCCAATTACTAATTGTGAAATTTGTTTTTATCGAGAGTTTGACTATAGATTAAAAATCCCAATAAATTGGTTATGCCAGTTTGTAACATATATTGCTTTACATATAATTTTTTTTAGAGTTATGTGTTTAGGTTTTTTATTAATATTTTAGGGGTAAGGAATGATAATATATGTCACTACATTTAACAACATGATAAATATATTTTAAATGGAAAAAAATCGGCATAAAAAGTGTTTTGATTGGAGAATTTAAAATTTTGGTATTAATTACAAATAAAGTGCTACTTTATATTAATAGGTATTTCTTTATGTCATATTTTTTTAGAAGCCGTGTTTATGTTTCTTATTAATATTGGGTGTGGATGGGGATGGAATTTTCTTAAAATGAGAGAAGGTATTTATTTTTAAAAAATTATATAAAATTCAATTCTATATTTAAATAATTTATAGGATTAATAGCCATGTTTATTACTCTCTGATTGTCACAATATTTATATATGGTTTTTAAATACACAGCTACCCATGCAATGCAAGGGTTGCCAATTTTATTTTCTTTTATAAAATAATAAAATAAATAATATTCATCTTGTCTTTAGTATAATATTAATTTAACTAGTTTAATTATATTAAAAAAATTAATAAATTATTTAATTATAATAAATATAATATAATTATTTTCTTAAAAAACATTAGATTATATGAATCTATCTATAAATTAGATAAATTATTTTAAAAAAATTGATAAGTATTATAAATAAAATAGATTGAGGTATTATATTTATGATTACTACTGACCTATATTAGATCCTATAAAATTAATTTATATATAAGGGCATGTTCGAATTAATCTGAACATGACAATGCAATAAATAAAAACAGATAATAAAAAAATCAGAACATGTCGTATATAATATATGGGGATTTAGGAGAATATATAAGTTGCAAACGTGACATGCATTATAATACAAAGGAAACAAATATTTAATTTAAGTAAGCCAAATAATAATGCTCAGACAGTGCCAAGCTTTGTGTGTATCAATGCACACCAACCTATTCCTATATTTTTTCTAATTAATTAAATTAATCCCTTTATTCAAACTTCAATAACTCATGCATAGGCACACTTGCTATAGCCATTGAATGTCCATTCAAATTACTCTGCTCGCATGCATCATGTCATATTCTCTTGCTAATCGATTATATTTCCTTATGATATTAATTAATTAATTAATTAATACTCATCTTATGTTTTTATTATTAGAAAAACATCCCAACATAACTATGAACAAAGAGAACATCAGCCTTCACATGCCATTTCTCATTGTAATTGATTTTTTTTAACAATTATCTATCTATTGTACATATTATTGATGATTAATTCGAAAATGTTGGATTTAAACAGAATAACTCCCAATACAATTTTGTCTATCATAAGATTCAAATTCTATTTGGGTTAGAATCAAATTGCAAACACTAAAATCTCGTAATTTAGTATAATAAAAATTTTATTATAAGTAAAAATTCACGTATTTAATCTTATTTATAATTTTAGGTTTCGAACTCAACTTTGTTTAAGAATATAATTAGCTTTATTAAAACAATAAAGTGGCCTTAACATAGCTATTCTTTATGCTTTGTGTTGCATAGGAACTTTGTGACTTAGGATTCTTATGATGGGAAAACATGATAAGGTTTGAAGATAATTACTCGTTTACCCCAAATTCAAACAAATGGTAATCTCTGTTCATTTGGAAATTAACAACCCAAACTCTTAGCAATTTTGGATGAAATGATCTTAATAATTGTATGTGTTATGTCAGGATTTTAACTTTTTTTCTCAGATCTCCTATCAAATTCTGAGAAACATATCTTAAACACATTTGAAATATTTTTTAATTTTAATAATAATCTTATATTTTTAATTTTAATTTTAATTATTTTTTTAATAATTATGATTTATATAATATTTTTTTGATCTATATTAATCTCCTTGCATGTGATGATGAGAAGATTGGGAGGGAAATCAAATCGAAGTTGGTAATATTCAAGAGAGTAGTTAAATAATTAATAATAGAGAAGAAACAAACAAATGAATGAGAACAACAACAATTGATTTACCTATAAAAATTCAAAAGAGAAACAGCCAATAATGATGTGGCCCTCTTTTCTTGCATAATATAACATCATCTCAGAAAAGGCATTCCTCTGCCTCCAAACAATACCAAAAAGAAAGAGTTCTGCTTTGAAATGTACATTTTTTTATCATAATAACAAAAATAAATTAATAATATTATATTTATATATGAATCACACTACACAAGTGTAATTATTGTTGTGAAATTCATATAATTAGATACTCAATGAAATTTGCAACTCAATTAAGTAATTCTGGGCCAGTTTTTCAAAGTCGGAAATTTGTTAAAGGAGCTGAATTTAGGCAGTGCAGATAACTAAATTAAAAAGGAGTAATAAATAAATAAATATTTGAAATAAGGAATTTAGTTAGAATTTTATGAATGAATTAAAAACTTTGGTGGGAGTAATCTCTTGCAATAAAATTAACCAGAAAAAGGAAAGTGGGAGTCAACTCAATTAAATAATGTAATGATGAATGAATCTTCTGGCGCTTTTATAGCGACGGAATCATAACCTGAACTGGCCATAATAACCTCGAAATTACTTGCATCTCCAAACCCATAGTTGCTACATAAAAATTAAAAAAAAAAAAGTTTATAAAAGAATTTATCCTGTTTTTTTAAAAAATAATTTTTAAAAAATTATGAATAAATGAGTATTTGTATAGTTATTATTAAAAAAATTTTATAATTAAAAAATTATTAAAAAATATATATAATTTTATTAAAAATAGAAAAAATGAGAGAATGAAGAAAAAAGAAGAGATAGGAGAGAGAGTGGAGAAGAGATAATAAAGATGAAAGAAGAAAGAGGGTATAAAAAATAAAAATAAAATAATAATTAGGTAGTATATAAATTCTTTTACTAGTCTAAAAATTAATCTCAATAGTTTATCTAAAATTTTAATATTAAATTAAAATTTAATCTAAAAATATTTTTTTATAAATATAATTATTTATTTTAAAATTTAGACTAAAAATATTTTTAAAATTATAGTTTTGATGTTTGTCTAATAAATATTACATTTAAAAAACTCATTATTTACCAATAAGGTCACAAATTTAAATTCTAAACATTATGAGAGATAAAAATTCTATACATTTTAAATTTTAAAAGTGATTATATTATTAATTAAATAAAAAATTTATTATTTGTTTTAAAAAAATATATACTTCTATTTTATATTAAAAATTACACTGTTATGTTGAAAAGAAAGTATCATTTGCCAACAGCTTGTAAATCAAGTGGCACCTTATGTCAGCAACGCTATTTATAAAACTTATTTTTTTTCAAAAAAAAGTAGTGATCTTTATTTATATTCACATTTCATTCTATTTGTATGAAGTCGCAAAATCCGAAATATTTAACGGAAATGTAATTAAAAAAATCTCATGTTAAAATATTTATTGTAAAAAAGAAATCAAAATTTTATTTAAAAATTTAAATTTTTAAAGAGGTGTAACCTTTATTTAATTTTATGCAATATATTTTTAATTATATATAAATATATTTTATTTTAACGATTTTATATATAATTAAATATATGTTATATATAGTTAAATAATAATTACTCTCTCAAAAAATAAATTATACATATTCTATTTTAAAAATAAAATAAAAAATATTTATATATAATTAAAGATATAGGATACTGTCTTGCCTCGGGATCTAATTACTTTTAGACATCAAGACTTTTAGCAATTTTCCCAAAAATGGCTAAATCTAAAATTTGACAATGTATAGGTCCTTAAATGTAATTTCGGGCAGCCTGATTCCACAAATTGCCTATTCGTCTGCGTCTGCATGTGCCTCCTTTCCTTCTTCGCCGTTATATACTTTCTAACATCCCCCTTCTTACTCCCCACTTCCTCCGCCTTCTCTCTCTCCCCTCCCCCTCTCTCTCCATTCCTCCCTTTCACTCTCACCCTTCCTTCTTTCTCAGCCACTTCATCTTCTTCCTCGCTATACCTTCTGTTTCCCTATGCTTTAACCTGTTTTCTTCTCCTTTCTTCTTTCTCTCCCCCGTGGATTTTCACAAGAGCTGCGTTTTCATTTCTTCCCCACTTCGCCATCTTCCTCCTCCTTGTTCGAATATGGAGCTTCTGGTTCCGCAATTTTCTTCTTGGTCTGTTTCTCTCATGGACTTTCACAAGCACTTAATCTTCATTATTTCTTCCGTCCACCTATGAGCCATTGTTTGTCCTCATACCACCCAGAGAGAAAAACAGTGCCAACGTCATTGTCTTCCTCATCCTTCGTACTTCTGGCGCCTTAAGAAATTCCTCATGGCTCAGGAAACTTTGCTCATCAGGGTCAAAACTGCCGTATCCAACGGCTTCGACTCCGTTCGATTCTCGAGGCCGAATCTCCTGAAGAAGCCGTCTTTCAAATCCAATAAACGACAAGTCGTCGGAGTCTTGGCCTTCGAGATCGCCGGACTCATGTCGAAGCTCCTCCTCCTCTCGCACTCCCTCTCCGATTCCAGCATAATCCGTCTCCGAAATGATGCCGTTTCCCTCGAAGGCGTCCGTAAGATAGTCTCCAACGACGAGTCCTTCCTCCTCAGCCTCGTCTGCGCCGAGTTAGCCGAAAACCTCAGGATCCTCGTCGATTCCGTCTCTAGACTCTGCCTCAAATGCCAAGACCCCAATCTCCGATCCTTCGACCCGATATTCCGCGGGTTCGCCGATTCGGGGCTCGACCCGAACCGATGGGTCCTCTCGGGTCCTAAAGAAACCGAAGCCTGTCACAAGAAAATGGAACGTTACGTGACTCTCACGGCAGCGTTATACAAAGAAATGGACGAACTTTCAGTTTTAGAAAGTGGGTTGAGGAAGGCACTGCAACACTGTAACGATACCAAAGAGCAGAAGAAGGCATATGAGCTTCAACAAAAGATCTTCTGGAAGAAACAAGAGGTAAAGGATCTGAAAGATAGATCTTTATGGAATAGAACCTTCGATTCTGTAGTTTCATTGCTTGTGAAGACAATGTTAACTGTTCTAGCGAGAATCAAGCATGTTTTTGCAATAGGCAATTCTTTTCCCTCTCTGTCTCGTAGTCTATCAACTTCAGCTGTAGTTTTCCCCTCAGATCAAAACCAGAACTCTCCTTGTACATTCGTTTCTGGGCCATTGAAAAGTCCAAAGCCTGAAGATGACAAGCATGATTCAACAACATGTGGATTTTTTGAATCTCATTGCAATCTCTTAAACCCACATCCTAGTACTCTTGGTGCTGCAGCTTTGTCTCTACACTATTCCAATTTGATCATAGTGATGGAGAAGATGATAAAGTCACCTCACTTGGTTGGACTAGAAGCAAGAGATGATCTGTACGCCATGTTGCCCAATAGCATAAGATCATCGTTAAGGTCAAGATTGAAAGGAGTAGGGTTTTTTGCTAGTGATGCTGGGCTTGCAGGAGAATGGAGGGACGCCTTAGGGAGGATTCTGGGGTGGTTATCGCCATTGGCACATAATATGATTAAGTGGCAGAGTGAAAGGAGCTTTGAGCAGCAGAATTTGGTGCAGAGAAGTAATAATAATGTGTTGCTGTTGCAGACTTTGTTCTTTGCAAATAAAGAGAAGACTGAAGCTGCCATAACTGAGCTGCTTGTGGGGTTGAATTATATCTGCAGATTTGAGAGAGAAATGACTGCTCGAGCTCTGTTTCAGTGTGCCAATCTCAATCTTGGTTTGCATAATTTGCAGAGACCTTGCTAGAGATTTTTCATAATTTTGGATGAGGAAATAATATCCGTTTTTTACTGTTCAGTTAATTTAGTTAGTTCATATAGAAATTTAGACCATTTAGATCAATATCAGACCATAAGAATGTACTCAGAACAAATACTCTCATGCTTGGAAGAAGAGAAATCAGAGTGCAGATTTTGGGTTTCTGGGGTTCTGTTTTTCTGATATAGTTTCTGAATTGGCTTTGATTTTACATAAACCGAAGTATGTTGGTGGGAATGGGATCATTATGTATGAGAATATAGACATAATATATATATGTATGTGTAAATGATTTGAGTTTTGAGTAAATTCTGTTGAAGAAATGCAGGATGATTATATATTCATAAATACTTGTTCTAATCTTGTGGGAAATAGTCCCTAACAGCTTATAATTTTCCCATCCATATTAACAATGATTGATAAATACATTGTTTAGTATTTAATGTTGATGGTGGTGTTCTTCATGGCTGCACCACTAGTTTTAGAATCATTCTGTGTGTGGTTCATATGATGAGTCATAAACTACTAACCAATGAATTCACCTATATATTGGTATGACATTAATTTTCTATTTATAATTCATAAATTACTTGAATTATTTTAAAGATTAGGATAAGATCTTTTGCTGCATCATTTGTCAAAAGCACAGTTTGCTCAGAAAATATAAGATCTGCTGTATTCATAACCATAAAGCAAAAAAGTTGAGAATTGAAGATTGATCAGATTATGCAAAAGTGATTATCTAAAGAGACTAGTTGAAGATTTGGCTCCTATAGAATTTTTGGAAGTTATGGAGTTAATTCAAAGTTCAGACCTTGATTATTCAAAATATATTATGGAAAAAATATAATCAACAATGTTTAAACACCTGCAGAATTTCTAACAGCCCATTTGTCTTTTTTTTTTTTTAAAAAAAAAATTACATTGATGAAAAGGCATATTTTAATTACATAGAAAATGAACTATGCAATATTTATTAAAAATTTGTTATTATCTCGTGATAATTTATTATTTTGGAAATAATAGTTGTTCATTTGCAAAATTATTATATAGTGACAATAACAAGTTTAAATTTTAATTTTGTTTAAAATTATTTGCCAAAATTAAACTAGTAAGTTTAAATTTCTAGAATGCAGTGTAACAAAATTACCCCTTAACGAGCATCAATTATTAAATTATTTAATAAGTGAAAACACAGGGATAATACTAATAATGACAATTGATTATTTTAATAGCTATTAATCAATACATCCGCCGCCTGCTTCTTCATTCACATAATCAGGTGGCATGATATTTTGGTAAGTTAATTAGCTATAGAATTTGTCAGTTTGATTAGACCTATGGAATAAAATTAATAAATAATTAATTACTGAGAAGGGGAAAAAAGGAACTGGGATTAAAACAAAAATATGGGCCCCACTCAAATAATAATGAATTGTGTTAATGGAATAAAGCTACGGTTCACATGAGCATTCCCTTTACTTATTTTATTTTTATTAAATGGAAACAACCAAAAAGCCAAAAGAAAAAAGACGCTTGTGGACTAACTACAATTATGTTTATGGCACTATTGATTAATTTAATTGTTTTATTAAATTATCCAAGAGTATCTAACAAAGACAAAACTCTATTTTTTGTTCAACTTGTTCACACATATACATATATGAATAAAAAAAATACATTATACTAAAAATTTTTAATATCAGCATCTGAGTGTAAATTCCTTATTTTGAGGAAAATATTTTTTATTATTTATATAGTGTAAATAAAAATAGAATGCCTATTCAACTAACATAAAATTAATTAAATTTTTAAAAATAGAATCAATAAAATTTTAATAATATAATATGGAAATTAAAATTATTTCATAAACTTAGTCATAAAATTCTCTCATATGGATTTTACAAGTTCCTCTTTTAATAAATATATTCTCTTTCTATCTGGGGACTCTTAGTGGTTAAATAAAATAAAGATAACTCATGACTTTTTATTTGAAGTTTCAGTGGGTGGGAATGTGGGATCTTTTCCCCATTTTTGTATGCAAATTCTCTCTGAAAAACAAATGCCCGATTTAGAAAAAGCAAATTATTAGAGATGGTTTAATAATAAAGAGTAAGAATAATTAATTATTTTTAAGAAAATTGGGTAGGTAAAATAAAAGTGAGATAAAAAAAACGAAAATGAAAAGTGATTAAGGCATTCGACCATTGAATTACATTGGGCCACATGTGGGCCGAAGAAATGAAACCTCTAAGTTCATCAGCCCATAGAATTGTAGAAATCCCATGTAATAATCAACCATTTATTTCTTCTTTTGATTTAATTATTTTAAAATTGGGAGGTTCAATTAAAAAGAAAATCAACTTCAAAAATGAAAATGGTTGAATTTTTCCACATTACTCTTAATAAAACAAATTATCTATTAATGAAGACTAATTATTTTTACTAATCACATCGGATACTAAGGACTGTTTGCTATAAAGGATTTGAAGGGGAGGGCAATTTTTTTAAGTTGAATTTTAAAAAAATATTAGAGAAGTGGGCTTAAAATTTTTTAATTAATTTTTGGTACTCTTTTATATTACATTTTCTCCTAACTAAAATTTTATAACTTTATTTCTCCGATTTTTTTCAATCCAACTCAAAAGTTTTCCCTCTTCTCCCTTCTCCTCGAAATTTCTCAGACCGAACAGGCCCTAGATGTACCTCCCCTAAAGGATTTAAACCTTGTTTTGTCATGCGTATTATCCCCTTCTGTTAAATCCACCCGTATTGATAATAAAGACTGAGTTAGCCAAGCCTAATAGGCCACAAAGCTTAGCTTGGCCCAACATTAAAAGACTTGTTTCTCTAAATCGATCCCCACAAAATCTCTCATCAGATTTCAAGCCTTAAGCCCATAAACAGTGTTGTATCTTGTAGAATGAATAATCATTGGGAAAAAAAATCATTTGATACACAAATACCAATTATTATAAGAAGAAAACAGAGAGCAAACGAATGGAAGACAAGAGGTATAGGAGTAGGTAGAGACTCTGCTTGGAATGTAAGTCAACGGGGTCTTTAATATTTGATGAATTGAACTCAGATAGTGATTATGGCTTGGTTAGGCACTTGTGAACTAAGTAGAGACAGATGGCAGGTTGCCTAATCCCTAGGAACACAAAATGGCACAGTTATATGTTGGTGGAAACTACACCTCCCCACCACTTCAAACCATATTATATAAACTGCACAAGATCAATCAAAATCATAGCTTTCCGTTGGGGGAAAAATGGATGAATCAGAGAAGAAGCGGGTCAGGTTTAGGGAGCCCCCTTCAGTTCCATTTCTTTGGGAACTAAGACCAGGCTTCCCCAACAAAGATTGGAAAACAGAGTGTCCTTCATCTTCTTCTGCAGCAGCTTCAGTTTCTCAGGTTCCTAAGTCTCCAGTTAAGCTAGTTACCTCTGTTCCCTTTGCTTGGGAAGAAAAGCCTGGAACACCCATTCCTCATTTCTTATTCAATGCAGAAACCAGGCTTGTTATATGGAATCTTCCCCATCATTATCATCTTCTTCTGCAGCAGCATCAGTTTCTCAGGTTCCTAAGTCTCCAATTAAACTAATTGCCTCTATTCCCTTTGCTTGGGAAGAAAAGCCTGGAACGCCCATGCCTGATTTCTCACTCAATGCAGAAGCCAAGCTTATTGATATGGAATCTTCATCATCTTCACCTTCTTCTTCTTCTGCTGCATCAGTTTCTCGGGTTCCTAAGTCTCCAGTCAAACTATTTGCTTCTATTCCTTTTGCTTTGGAAGAAAAGCCTGGAACACCCATTCCTCATTTCTCACTTAATGCAGAAGCACATGGCATCCTCATCATCTTCATCTTCAGCATACTTTGATGAAGGTAGTGATGACAGTTTAGTTAGCATGGAACCAGAAACATCTGGTTGTTCAGATCCTTCTTACTGGCAAACTGTGTGGTAGCATCGTTGAGTGAACAAAAATACAGTGAAAAGATTGTTGAGTCATCATGTTCATCCCCAAGAAGCAGCACAAGTAGCTATAAAACAGGAAGGTCAAGTCTGGTTGGAGCTTCATTCCTGGAGAGTCTATTTCCATTGTTTCCACCTAAGACTGGCTTCCTTGAGAAAGCTGCATCTTCTTCTTCAACTCCACTGGAACTGATGAAGGAAAGCAGAGGTTTGATGGAGAAGAAGATAATAGAAGTGCCATGTTAAGGAAGCCACCAACACTTGGAGAGCTAATTATGGAAGAAGCTACAGAAGGAAAGCTGTTCAGATGAGCAAGTGGGATCTTCAAAGGGTAATTCTCCCTCCTTTTTGTTCTCTTCTTGTTATGTTTGATAATTCCATGATTAAACTAGTTTGATTTTGATAAGGATCCATCTAAGTACAATTACCCAATATTTTCATTACCCTCTTTTGATAATCTCATTTGTTAGCACTCATGGAAAGGTAATATCTTTTTTAATATAAAAATTGAGATATGTAATAAAGTTTGCCCTTATTTTTTTTTTTGGACATATTATATATACATGACATTTTTCATTCACAAACTCTCAACAAAGTTTCCCTGTTAGGATCTTTATAATTTGAAAGACTAGAAAACTTAAAATTCCATTTCAAATCATGTCTTACTCGTCTCAGAGGATCAGAAGAAAGGAAGGTTTTGGATGCTTCATGTTTGCATCAAGCTGCAAGAGGATTGAAGGATTGTTCGACAAAAAGTTGTTGCCCAGACTGAAATTGGTTTAACTGGGAAGAGTGCTTTCCCAAGATCAGAAGCTCATTAATGTCCTACTGATCCAACATGAATCTGAATTAATTTTATCAGTTCTAGTATCCGTTGTAGTTTGTGGGCTTTCTATGTGAGATTGTGGATTGTAAAAGAGTGATATCTAGGACTTTACAAGTTAAATGAACTCACCTTTCCGTAACTTCAATTGGGAAAAAAGTAACTGATGCGATTATTTGGAGTATAGTTAATCCTTAAAAAATATTATTTTGTTATGATTATATCCACAATACTTGAGAAGATATCTTAACTCTTAGCTATCTAAGTTTATGTTTGAGGGTAATTAATAGCTTATTCTACCTTTAGATCGGGGGTGAGTCCTATCCCTTTCAAAAAAATAAAAATTGTACCAAAAAAAACAAATCAAATGCACTACATCCCTTTAATTTCCATAATAGCTTTAGCAACAATGTTATGAGATTCCATATAATAGAACTAATAAAACAGGCTAGAATGCTAACCTAAGCCCATAACCTTTGTACAAATTAGGGGGTTGGCCTCATGAATTCATAAGGGTGAATAAAGTGCCCATAACCTGTGCACTTACCCGCAATACGATATTATTTTACCCATTTAAACCCGCCTAAAATAGACCCGTAACGAGCAGGATTAAACGGGTTCAAACAGTAAAATATATTGACAGCCCGTAGCTTGCCCTTATATTTTTTTTATTAATTTATTACATTATATTTATTTAAATTTATTTTTATTACACACTAATATACTTTTTAAAATTTATTTCGTAGAGGTAGAGTCAGTTCTGTTTACAATCATCACAAGTAAATATAATGTAGATGATGTATAAGCATAATCTAATTGAATAATTAAGATTATGAATAATTATATTATGTGAGTATTGTAGACTGTGTGGTTATAAATTTATAGTTATTATTATGGTGTTTTATTTTCTGATTTTAGGATGAACAATCATATCATATGTACACTATTATTATTTTATTCTCATTGTTATTAGAACTTTAAATAGGTTTAAATAAAAAAATATTTTTATCTTTGATAAACGGACTGCTCATACCTATTGGAGTTCAAATGGGTTCAGCCCAACCTATTTAATATGGGTTTAAACGGGTTGGAGCATGTACATAGGCTAGTTCCTACCAAAAAAAATAAATAAGTAGGACACAGATTGACCATCGAGCCAATTCACCTTATCCATTACTCAGCCCTTTAAATTTAGCCCGGATTATTGGTTCTATCGCAATCTAATTTATTTGTTGTCTATTTAAACAACTTAAGTTCCGGTTCATGTGGGTCCCACAGAAATTAAATTGGAAAAAGAAGAGCGCAATCAAACAAATCACAAAGTTGGGCTTCAATGCACTATTCACAATTCATTTTTCCCAACTTTACTTCATACAAAAAAAATATTATAATTATAATAGATTTAGTTATATACCCACTAATTTTTACAAGCTAAAGACATATCTGCCTAATAACTTCAGAACCAAAATTATAATTTAATCTCAAGCAATCATGACTTGACCAATACTATACCAGTGCCTGAACATACATATATATATGTAAATGATTTTATTAATGTGATGAAAAATATCAATGGAACTTCAACAGGAAGATTTAACAACTTTCCCAATCCTTTCAATAATTACAGGAATGTTTTCTGAAGTTAGTGCACTAAAACAAATTCCAAACCATCCTGGTTCAATACAATGACAAGCTAATCCAGGAGTTATATTGATCTTAGAAACATCTAGAAACTTGTTCCATAACTCAAGTTCCATTTTCTCACTATGAGGTTTCCTCAACAATCCTCTCATATCAGCCCAACAGTAAAAACCAGCATTGCTCTTTGCACACTTGATTCCTAGAACACTTAAACCAGCCCCAAGTTCATCACGCACTTGTCTCATTCTCTTCTGGTTAGTTTCAAAATACTGCTGAATAAATTTTCTATCTGAAAGCATTGAAATAACTAACCTCTGGGTAGGAACAGATAAAGAAGAAAACCTAGTTAGCTTCCTTGCAGCAGCAAGAACAGTGTTGTTGAATGAATATATAACCCCAACTCTAAAGCCTGCAAGGGAGAGATATTTTGAGAGGCCATATATTATGTGAACTCGATTCTTATCTACGCCTTCTGAATCAAGAACTTCAACTATGCTCTCGAACTTGTCCCTTTCATATACTGATCCTGCAAGTACTTCATCAGCAATGATATGGATGTTTTTCTTTTCTGCAAAGTGCAGAAGAGTTTTGAGCATGTCCCGTGTCAGCAGATGGCCAACAGGATTTGCAGGGTTGGAGAAGAGAATTCCTCGAACTTTAACTCGATGTTTCTGAGCTTTAGAGAATGCTTTTTCAAGAGCAGTGATGCGTAGAGCAAAATTGTCCTTGCTTTGACAGTGAACTGGTATTAGGTTTACTCTGGCTCGCCATTTCACATCCTTGTCAAAGCTGTAAGAAAATTTCTTCATCCATTATTAGGTTTTGGAATCAGTTAGAGACATGAGTTCAAAAGAAAAGGCTTTGATTTGATTTATTACCCTGGATGATAAGGTGTGGGAACAAGAAAAGCTTCTCCCTGGTTTGCCAAGCAGAATGATAGGATCTCAATTGCAGGAGTGGCTCCAGAAGTTAGCACCATATTTGATGGGTCCAATTTCACCATCCCTCCCATCACTTGAGACATGAAATTTGATATGGCCTACAAAAGAAGAACAAAATTTGATGTATTAGGGAATTGCACAGAAATTTTCTTCTAAATATCACCTGGGATCATAGAAATTTTAAAGAGATTATAGTGAACTCTTTGTACTAGATTTTTGTTCAGAGTTTGTCTTTTATAGACATAATACAATGTACTAGTCTACTAGAGGGGTAAGCACTTATAAACACGAGATTGAACCCTCAATCTCCCATTTATACAAAAGTTTTCATATTATTAGGTTATAGAGCTATTATCCCAAGAAAAATATTTCAATCCTCCAATACTATAAGGCCGAAATAATTAAACTGTCACTACACATAACACACAACGTAAGAACCTCACTTGAAGCTGAATCCATCTTACCATTTTCAGTTCCTCCAATCCATCAAATGGTTGATAAGTTACAATCCCATTAACACTTAGAGTGAAATCATCATTCCCCACTAGCGATTTCTTCATGTTCTCTGATAGCCACTTCTCAATTAGATCCAAGCAGAGCTACAATTAATCAAAAACACTTGATTATCACAAACCAATCTAAGTCAAGTACATTGAAAGAAATTAATATTGAGGCTCCAATATATTATTGATTCCTCTAACTTCATACAAAAAATTAATTTGATCCTCTTTCACTCGGTTTTAAAGTAGACTAGATAGATACATAAAATTATTTAAATCATTTTAATGAAAATACGTTCAAAATATTCTTCAAAAATTCAAACATAGAAATTACATATTTGTCTATAAAACTTGCATACCAGAATAGAAAATATATAAAAAAAAATTAGGATAAAGTAGTACCTTCATCTTATTTCTCATATGACTAGTATTTTAATTTTGTTTGTAATACAATTTTACACATAATCTTTTTAATTTGATGCAATTTTACTCATAATTTTTTTTTAATTTAATGTAATTCTTAGTACTTAAGAAATAAGATTATGGAAAAAATTACATTAAATTAAAATAATTATAGGTAAAATTATACTACAAATAAAATTAAGATATTGACCATATATAAGAAATAAAATCATAATAATAGGTGATAATTTACCCAAAAAATAATGTTGCCCTTCCCTCCTAAAATCTAACTGCAAAATTATTATTTAATTAATTTAAATATTATTTATTTAGGCAAATAATAATAAAATAAAAGCTAAACTAACCTTGTTCTCGGACGAGCTCAGCTCAATCATCCCATTTGGATTATGGAATCGATCATAAGAATCCTGGGCCACTCTCTCCAACCCAATGTCATACGGCGAATCATCAGGTTCCGCAAGAAAATCCGCGAGGGACGACACTGGAACACCGATCGACGTTGGGAGCTCCGACGGTGGCGGTGATGGAGGAAGCCGAGAAGATGCATCGGAACGCTGCCGTTTGAGATAGAGCTGGAGGAAGTAGAAGAGAGCGCAGGGGATGAGAGAGCCAAGCAGAATGCCTCCTCTGCCTTGAACCACACCTTGGAGAGGCACCACGAGTTTCATGGCCGAGGCTCGGAGGATCCAGATTCGGACCAAGGTCACGGACTCTGCATCCCGGCCGCCGGAACCAGAGAATTGATCGCCGGTGAGCCCATTGGTAAAGTAAAGAAACGTGTGTAGTAGAATTCAGAAAATTCGATTGATTATGCAGGAAGAAAAATCTCGGAGACTTGTAAGTTTCGTTTTTGTGCTTATTAGTCCGTGGGCTCATATATAGTACATTCTGGTTCCTTCGTTGTGAAGCAACGAAATATGGAGCCCATACTCGTGGCTCTGTAATTTTTTACGTACTGAGATTAGGATAAGCTGCATTAAGAGATACGAGTATATTGATTTCCAGAAATAAGGGAATTTATGTTGTGAGTATTACTACTAGTTAGAGGTTAAAGTATATTATTTGTCAATATAATTTAAATAGGAAAAAGGAAATCCCTGTGTTAATATCCTTTTGTGACATCACATAGCAGTTGAGGCAAGTAAAGAATCAAGGAATCAGATATATTGCGTACGCGTTTCAAGTATATTGAGATGTTGAAAGTAAATAAGAGAAATAGCCTAGAGCCGTAGAGGAGGTTCGTTTCTGTAATTTGTTGACTGAGGGGATACTGTAAAGCAAACGGAAAAGTGCATATATAAGCCATGAGAAAAATCAAGTGTGAATTTGAGCCTTTGCTAAGTTGCCAATCTACTCAAACAAACTCGGAGATCTCGTGCTGAAGCCATGACAATGCTATTTGAGGTGGCATCTCCCTTATTCAAACCTTACTTCGTTACTTTATGAGCTATTAACCTTTTTTATGATTAAATATATGTATCTTTCTATTGAAAATAATCTTATTTAAAGTACTATCAGATATTAAATATGTGTACCTTTCTAATGAAAATTTGAACTTTAGTTTACGTTATGAGAGACTAACATTTTCTCTTATACCTAACCCTATCGATACTTTTTTTTTGTATTATTTTTTTTAAAAAGGGGTTAGACTTATGTATAATCTAAGGATAAAGCGAAGTCTCCCTTCTTTATAGGCGATATCAATGTTAGGTAGGACGAGTCGTCAATTATTCTCATACGTAAATCTAGACACATATGAATTAGGATGTTTCTTTAAACACTGCGCTTGAAAACACAATAAAGTTATATTCCCTAAATATCGAATAAGTTCTAAATAGTCACATGTCTCACCCCATCATCAGCTAAACCTATGGATAGTTGTTCTTTATAAGAAGAAACTCAAGTTTTCTAGAAAAAAAAGAGTTATGCTGGCTTTTTGGCCCAATCCTAAGCCTATACAATTAGAATCAATTTTGTTTTTGTAAATAAATTTGTAAAAAGTAATTGGACTCACTTACAGTTTAAAGGTAAGATAAAATTTTCTTTCTTTTTAGATAAGTTTGGATACTTAAAAAAATAGGATAACTCACTTAGAATTAAATTTAAATTTGAGAAAATAACAAGATTTGAAATATCTAAACTTATGGGTTTGAGTCCATACGGTCTCGGTCCACATTGGTCGGGTCAATCCATTTTAAAAGCTCCACCTGATGTTACAGAAGAAAGGGACGGAGACACCCTTTAACTGAAATAACAGAAAAAAGATTCGCCTAGACGTTTTCGGAAATTACTACCAAATGGGAGACGCTCCTCTCAACCCTTTTCCACGGATGCAGATTTGTCTTTCTGCACAGGAAGTGAAATGGCCATTCTGTCTTTACACTCTTTGCCCTTTTCCTCTATTTCAAATGCTTTTGAATTTCAAAAACCACAATTACTTGCAAATTGTAATGGGCATATTATGTTCAATGAATCAAACAAATGAAGCTTCCCTTTTTTCACTGTATGTGCGTGAACTTGTTGGGTACACATGTTCCTCCTCTTTAATGGATATGACAAACAGGATACGTTCAATCACTCTCAATTTCATTGTCATTTTATAGCTTAAAGTTTATATCATGAAAAAGATTTGATAAGAAAATTAAGGAAAGACTATGGTTATGATGTTATATATATAATGACAAATACAACTCAAATGTTTGAATTTTAAAAAATAGAGCCAATCTCCAAACAAATTGTCAATTATTTATTATGTCGAATATTATATAAAAAATTTATGTTTTTAAAAATTAAGTTTCTTCAATCATTTTTATTTTCAAGTTTAATTATTTTAATTTTATCTGTTCTTTCTATTTCACTGGCAAAGATAAGTTAAGTTAGTTTTTTTTTTGTAATTAACTTATCAACAATTTATAATATTTTTTTAAAAAATACCCATATTATTTATTGGATTATTGATTTTCTTTCATTTAAATTTTTAAAAAATACATTAAATAAGGATAATTTTTTTTAAAAAAATTAATGTAATAAGCAAAAATAGATAAGATTTTATATTAAAAAACAAACTAAAATCTTCATTGAGATTCTATATTCAAGGCATGACAGAATAATTTAAAACCCCACAATTTCTTTCTTAGATTTCATGATTTAAGATAGGTATTCTTATATTTTTAAATTTTAAAATATAACTAATTAATTTAAAGAAATAAATAGCATAATTTGAACTTACAAATTTAAAACTAAAATGGTATACAATCCCCTAGACCTGAAGCCAAATAGAGGCAGAGGGTATAATGGTCATATCACAAATAGATTCCCCAAAGTGTGGGGAAATTTTTAACCAAACACCAATTTTTTTTCAAACGGCTATTTAGACTAAATTATGATTTAAAATTAAAGTTTTAGATAAACTGATCAGAGCAATTTATAGAATATTAAAAGAGCTTATGAACTAACTAATTATTATATTACCCCTATTTTTTCTTACACCCCCTCTCCTACTTTTTCTTACACCATCTCTCTTGTCTCCTATTTTTTCTCTATTTTCTTTCTTACACTCTCCCTCCTCTCATCTCTTATCTCTCCTCATTTAATACTCATACCTTTTTTCATAATTTACCACTCATAAAATCCCTTCTATAAATAACTATTTAAACATTTATTTATTTAAAATTATTTTTTTCTATAAGTTTTTTTAAAAAAAACTTTTTTTTATAAACTATTTATAAACTCATTTTTTTTATAAGTTAGTTTGAATTTTTTTTTTCAAATACCACTATATGGATTGTGGACCCCAACAAGTTCAAATTCACGGATTCTGCCGGGAGTCGGGCGCTAAGCGACATATAAAACCCGATTAGGCGCTTACACTTTTCATATCATTTCTTTGCGTTCCCTCGTCGCCAACGAAATCTTCGCCGTGCTCTCTGAGATTGTTTTCTCTCACCGATTTTCGCAGAAGAGAAATATAACAGAACCAAAGGTTTTTTTTGCTATGCAAAGATGATGGTATTAAATTAATATTCCGAACTTTCTCTCTCTCTTTTCTCGGGAAAATAAATAATGTCGAATTTCCTAGGAACGAGTGGGAGGAAGGGATCCGAGTCTGTGTTTGGAGTTTTGCAACGAATGACCGGGATTTTCTCCGTCATCTCATTCTCTAATCTCTACGGATGAGAGAGAAAGGGAGGGAAGTGAATCCGAAAGAACCGTCTCTTGGCGTGGTGGTTTGCTTCTCTCTCTGAGGCACCGAACTATCATAGGTTTCTTTCTCTTATGTGAGAAAGTAAATCAGCAATTGAGGACCCGAGATGGAAAATGCTTTTGATACTAACTAAACATTTTGAGCATAAATTGATTCTGATGATAGCTTATGTTTCATTGCTTGATCATTGTTTCATGTGACAGGCTATGAAAAGAGAAGGAAGGTTATGGAAGAAGAATTCCAAGAGTTTGAGGTAGAATCCTTTTCGGACGATGGGGAAGACATTGACCCTGAGTATGAGTTCGACGCTCCTCGTTTCTATGATTTCTCTCGTCCAGAGAATTTTTTGGGTGCCGTGGAAGCTGAACAGTGGTTTGAATCGGCAGGAAGCTACCCGCCTTCACGTAAGGATTCTATGAACACCGAGTTTTCTATGTCTAATCAAAGTAATGATGCTGTTAAATTATCTTGGATTAGGAAATAGTTATTTTGGTATAAATTGGGGAACAAAGTCATAAACTCATTGAGAAGCTGCATTTTAAATTTCTAATCGACTCTGCAGAAAGTTTTGGGTTTGAATTTATTTTATTTGGTTCATTGTGCTGTGATAGCATTTGTCTTGAAGTTGAGATTGGGAAAAGGCTTTTCATCGAAAATCATGTGCATCCCAGCTGACTGTGGAGATGGCAAAATCTCGAATAACATTAGCGACAACTCTGGTCACTGCATGGATCATGATGTTTCAGCAGTTGAGGGCCATAAGAGAGGTACAGCTTCCGGTGCACTGTATCATACAGCTTTGCTAGTAAATTGATTCATTGCTGCAAATCTATATGTTAACACAGGAAACTTTCAATATTGTCCATTCGTCCTTGGTATTTTCAAAAAGTGTTCAGACTTCAGAATGAATGTCTGAATATCTGAATAACTAATGCAAGAAAATACATGCTGGTTTTGATTATTAAAACATTCCATAATAGGAGTATTAATAAATGTATATTATAAAATTTGAATCTCAACACCGTTTACAATGTTCATAAGCTGTGCTTTTCTATAAACTTTTTTGCCTCTTAACTTTGCTGTGTTTTTTTATAATCACAAAAAGTTGGCACCCATAGCAAATGCAAGGAGGTTTATTCTAGTTCTAGACTGATATCTGGGTTCTGGACCACTGAAGACGTACTTGGCACCACCACATTTCTTGTATATTCTAAATTTGGAGTTTAATTCTTCTGCAGAATGGAATTTTCTAATTTAATTTTCAGTAGAGTTTTGTGTAAACCAAACATCTTTCATTTTGAATGTTTTATCTTTGTTTTATCACTAAATAGAGATTTGCTTTCAGGATCTAAAACAAATTTGAATGTTTTATATTTGTTTTATTGCTAAATAGAGATTTGCTTTCAGGATCTAAAACAAAGTCTCTCTTCAAGTCAGCTCGTTCAAAAATGTCAACTTTAATGAAGCCCACGGCAAGTCATTTTGCCAAGCAAAAGAATCCTTCAGAAGTCCTCACCACCCCTAGAATTTTAAGGTGTAAATTATATCTCACCTCCTGATAACATTCGGCAAGGTTTTGCCTCAATATGTGATTTTTTTTTTAAATTGAATATTTGTCTATTACTTGTGCAAATGAATATAACTAATGTTGAAGCACTCATACTCTGGTATCCTTTTTCATGAAAGCTGTAAAATATTTGGATATGAAACTTTCTCAAATTCATTGTCTTTGGCCACTTACACTTTTTTACCAATGGAATCTGATATAGTTCTTTTTGGTTACTACCTGCCTCTTTCTTTTTTATTTGGCTTTATAATTAATGTTTTTCCCTTGCACTTAAATTGGGCAGGTCTCCAAGTCAAGGTTCTACACATAGCATAGAAACCAAAAGACAGAAGCTAGAAGGTGGTTACTTGCGCAAGGTATGCTACAGTTGATCGGTAGTCTGTTTCAATCTGGTAGATTTCTTCTTTCAGTTCATTTGTATGTACTCATGTTAATCTCAGCTATATTCTGCTTAACTTCTAAGTTCCACAAATTATGCTATTAGCTAACATCTAAGGCACTTTGGCTGTGCTTCTTCTTTTTTTTATAGATTGCACATCTTAAGCATCAACCTCCTTTTACACATAAGAAGCCAAGGGTATGTAGTCTAAAAAAGTATTATTCATTTTATGTGGTCTTATATGTTTCTTCGTTTCTTATACATGAAATAATTTAGTATCAAATTTGACATAATATATTTCAGTAGTTTTGAATTATTTCCGTAGGCCGATGCTGCTGACGTCAATTCAAGCTCTAAACCGAAAGTTACTATTCCTAAACAATTTAACCTGGAAACAACTCAGAGAGCTCAAAGACATAAGTATATCTATGTTTTTAATCATTTTGTTGGAATAATACATGTTCCTCCCCAAAAAGTTGCTTAGTAAATTGTTTCTTTTTTAATCTAGAACCAACAATGAATCTGGTGAATGGAGAAAATCAAGTTCTCATATGTTTAAAGCACTACCATTAAATATAAAGGTGGATATTTTCAATTTTCACCTATGAAAGAAATAGATGCACATTTCATAGGAATGTACATGTATAGTATTCTAATAAGCAATTTTTGGACTTTGGCAGATTCTTGAGGGTCCTTCATTATCCTTTAAGAAGAGGACACCACAACCGACAGAGTTTAATGTAATTAGTGTTTCTTCATTGTATCTTTTTTATTGATCCCCTATCTTATATGCACTCTGTCAACAATTTGGTGAGAGGAAGTAGATTCTGAGTTCCTGATTTCTTTTGCTTCATTACTTATTTCTTTTTTCAGGTATTCCACTTGAAGACATCCGAGAGAGCTATGCAACACACATCTAATAATGTTAGTAATGTCACAGAATTTGTATTTGCCGTCTCATCTCTGTAATTGTTCTCTTTTATTTCTGTTTCTTCTCCGTAAGATGATATAGTTTAATGTTAAGTATCCTGTCCGCTTATTCCAGTCTGATGTTTAGAAGGCCTTTCTAGTTGATATTTTTCTTTTGCAGGTCGTTCATAATTCTGACTGCAGTTCAAGCTCAAATAGAGAAACAAGGGATCTCAGAAGGTAAGAGCATCTTACTCTTGAATAAAGGAGGACACGTTATAATGTATTTGAGCTTTACCTGAACAGAAGACTTGCAAGTTATTCATACATGTATATCTTGAGTTTACATTATTGGTTAATTGTGTATTTTCTGTTCTACATGTTTTTTTTTCTGTGCATAGACAAAACTCTACTGATGAATTGAGGCAGGACAAATGTAAACTTGTTGGCAATCTCAGGGGCAGCCCCGAAAAACGGGTAATTTACCATCAATGCTATTGTAGTATGCGTGCATTACTTTCTTTCTTTTCAAAGCCATATTCATTTCAATTTGTATGGTGCTGGTATCAGAAACTCTCAAGTAAAGGTGAAAGAGGTGTCTTCCGAAATATTAACAAGAGGTTGTCGAATGAACCCCCTTCAGAATTATTTAGCAAGGTATTAACAATCTTCTTTGAGATTTGCCCATATATACGCCATTCAAAGCCAATATAACAATGCATAGTTAGAAACAACAAGGATGCCTTTTATTCATATTTTTTTTATATTATTGTGCCTTGATTTCCAGCTCTCTCTGGGTTCTGAAGTCAAGCAGACTAGTACAAAAAAGCAGCCAACAGCTAAGGTTCTTTCTGAGCATGCTTCATAAAAACCTACTGGAATATTTTAAGTGTAGATTGTATCTAAAGTGATGCATTGAGTACCTTCTTACTTGTTCAAAATTACAGGGGTTGAAGGAGAACAGGCCCACCATCTTTCATCTTCAGAACGAGGTATGTGAGTAGCTGTGAATATATCAATCTTTTAAATTGTAATATATATAGCATGGTTACTGGCAGATGCAGTACATTATGAGAATATCTATCACTTAGAGCTTTCTTTTTCTCTTTGAATTCAACTTCTAGAGGGTGAACTATATCAAACAAGAAAAGCATAGACCCTGTGTGAAGCAATACCTACAGTGTATGTCTGAGAGACCAGATATAAATCAAGCGCGTATGTTGGCAGGTAGAACAAGATAATGATTAAATCATTATGATTGTTATTTGCACATATATCTTCTTTATTCTTTAAATTATACACAGATCTCCCTTGAATTATATTTAATTTAATAATTAGATCTCTATGTTTTATTTGGAAAACTTCATAAACAACAACAACAACAACAAGCCTTATCCCATTAAATGGGGTCGGCTACATGGATCATACGACGCCATTGTGCTCTATCGAAAACTAAATCCTTAGATAGGTTATTGACCAGGAGATCCCGTTCAATGACCTCTTTGAGCGTTCTCTTTGGCCTTCCTCTACCCCTTTTAACCGGTGTCCATACTATTTGATCCACCCTCTTCACCGGCGCATCCCTTGGCCTTCTTTGTACGTGTCCAAACCACCTAAGACGGTTCTCTACCATTTTCTCTTCAATAGGTGCCACTCCAACTCTTCCCCGTATATGTTCATTACGAATCTTATCTTTTCTTGTATGCCCACACATCTATCTCAGCATCCTCATCTCAGCTACCCCAACTTTATGCTCTTGCTGTCCTTTTAAAGCCCAGCATTCACTTCCATAAAGCATTGCTGGTCTTATAGCAGTGCGATAAAACTTTCCTTTTACTTTATCTGGTACTTTCCGATCACATATAACCCCAGTAGCCTTTCTCCATTTAAACCACCCGGCCTGAATTCTATGATTAACATCCTCCAAAATTTCACCGTCCTTCTGTATTATTGATCTCAAATATTTGAACTTATCTATTTGTGGAATAACTTGATTTCCCAATCTGACCTCCAAGTTACTTCTAACTTGTCTCTTATCAAAGTTACAATGCATATATTCCGTCTTACTTCTACTCAGACGAAAACCCTTCGACTCTAAAGTACTTCTCCATAACTCAAATTTAAAATTAATCTCTTCTCTTGACTCCGCCACAAGAACTATATCGTCTGCAAAAAGCATGCACTTAGGGATTTCTTCTTGAATAGGCTTAGTTAGAACATCCACTACTAGATTAAATAAATAAGGACTCAAGGCTGATCCCTGATGTAGACCAATCCTTATGGGAAAATCCTTTGTTTCGCCCCCAGACGTTCTTACAGTAGTTGTTACCCCTTCATACATATCTTTTATTGCCTTGATATATGCCATACGTACACCTTTCTTTTCCAAAACTTTCCAAAGCACCTCTCTTGGCACTCGATCATATGCTTTTTCTAAGTCCATGAAGACTATATGCAAGTCTCTTCTTTTAATCCGGTACCTTTCCATTAACCCCCTTAATAAATAAATCGCCTCTATTGTAGACCTACTTGGCATGAAACCATACTGATTCTCAGTAATATCAGTCTCTAATCTCAACCTGTGTTCAATTACCTTTTCCCACAACTTCATAATGTGACTCATAAGCTTTATCCCCCTGTAGTTTGCACAATTTTGAATATCCCCTTTATTTTTATAAATAGGAATTAAAGTACTTTTCCTCCATTCATCCGGCATTTTCTTAGAACTTAATATCACATTAAAAAGTTTAGCAAGCCACACCACCCCTATTTCACCTAAACACTTCCAAACTTCAATAGGAATACCATCAGGTCCAATAGCTTTACCATTTTCCATTTTCTTAAGCGCTTTTTTAACCTCGCCAACACGTATCTTACGGTAAAATGCCAAATTTGGTTCAACTTCTCCTGTTAAATCCTCTAGCTCATAACTCGACCCTCCTCCCTCGTCATTAAACAATTTGTAAAAATAGGTCTCCCACCGTTCTTTAATATCACTATCTGCAACCAAAACATTGCCTTCTTCATCTTTAATACATCGTACTTGATACAAATCCCTCGATTTCCTTTCCCTGTTTCTTGCAATCTTATAAATCTTTCGTTCTCCCGACTTTGTCCCTAACTCTTTATAAAATTCCTCAAACGCCTTAAAACGAGCTGCACTCACCGCCTTCTTAGTGTCCTTCTTAGCTAAACGATACTTTTCCCAATTTTCGGTATTATTACACAAGTGTATAGCTTTGAAACAGTTTCTCTTGGACTTAACTTTCTCTTGTACGTCCTCATTCCACCACCAAGTCTCTTTATCTTGTCGACCAAAACCTTTAGATTCTCCCAAAATTACTTTAGCAACTGCTCGGACCTTCTCAGCCATTTCCTTCCACATCATATTAGCATTTTCCTACGCCTCCCAAATCCTTTCATTTAACATAGTTCTCTTAAAAGTTTCTCTCTTCTCCCCTTTTAGCTGCCACCACTTGACTCTTGTGTTTAAAACCTGTCGCCGCTTTTCCTTCCTACACTTAATTCGCACGTCAAGGACCATTAACCTATACTGGGTTGTCACTCCGTCCCCTGGAATCACTTTACAATTTGTACAAAGTCTTCTGTCATGACTCCTTACCAAAAAGAAATCGATCTGTGACCTGTGGACCCCACTCTTGTATGTGATCAAGTGTTCCTCCCGCTTCTTAAAGCACGTGTTGACAATTTTAAGGTTGTAAGCTAAAGAAAACTCAAGGATAGATTGCCCTTCATTATTAATTTCTCCAAAACCAAAACCACCATGAGTCCCTACATATTGCCCTGCTTCCTTACCAACATGACTATTAAGGTCCCCACCAATAAAAATCTTTTCAGTAAGTGGTATGCTCTGAATCAGCCCCTCCAAATCTTCCCAAAATTTTTCCTTAAGATGTGTTTCTGTTCCCACTTGAGGTGCATAAGTACTAATAACGTTGATTATATCCCTACCAACAATTATTCTTAAAGATATAATTCTATCATCAATCCTTTTAACATCCACCACATTCGTCTTCCACTCTTTATCCACAATGATACCAACACCATTCCTCGTACCTGTTTTACCTGTGTACCAAAATTTGAACTCATTGAATTCCCGAGATTTTTCTCCAACCCATTTAGTTTCCTGGAGGCACAAGATGTTAATCTTTCGCTTTACCATTTCGCCCACCACCTCCCACGCTTTTCCGGTCATAGTTCCAATATTCCAAGTACCAAATCTGATCTTTCTCTCCTGAACTAGCTTCTTTAGCCGCCTCCGTCCATGAGAGTGCGGTAGCCCTTGCTCATTTAACACTATATCCCGGCGACGATGCAGTGGCCCTTGCTCACTTCTCACTGTACTCGAGCCATACAGCGCGTTACTTACAGGCAACGACCTAGTATTAGCACAATTTCTTCGTATGTCCATGTTCATAAGATTCGACGAGTTTTACGTTGGCTGTCGGGGCCTAACACAACCCTCCTCCTTTACCCGGGCTTGGGACCGGCTACATGCATAGGCGGAGTTGAAAACTTCATAAACCTTTGCTCAAAATTCAAAACTAAGACTCACTAGAAAAGACCTTTTTTCTCAACTTTGCTAAAATTACCCAAACCATTTTATTTTCATAAAAGGGTTTGTGTAATTTTAACAAAATTTATGAGGAGTTTGTGTAATTTAAGTTTTATTTCATGAAATGTCTATCTAAGTTCTGAGAATGAAAGAAAGATTTATATAACGTGAACGAAATTTAGGAGGGGTTTGTATTAATCTTGAAAATAAAAGAAAATTGTATATAATTTTAAATTTTTTAAAAAAAGAGAAGTGTATACAATTTGTTTAACTTTATTCTAGTGGATTTATCCTTTGGTCTGATAAACAACTCATAAAATTTTTGTTGTTGACGCAGGAGGATGCACATGTGTTTAAAACTCCAAAAAAATGTCCCTGCTCAATAATGGGATTATTATGTCCTGAGCTTTTAATTTATATGGAAGCAATCCCAAAGGCTGGAACTGATTCTGACGAAGATAACATTTCAGGAAGTGGTCGAATGGATCCCAAGACTTGCCTTGTACAACAAGATTCCAATAGTTTTGGGAACTCTTTTTTGAATTATCCACTTACGTGTTTGGGAATTTTTTTCTCATGTATCCAGAAACGTTATCTTCAATTGAGGCTCCATCTCACCCTTTTTTATTTTTACCCCCAAACAAAGGAAAAGAAAAGGAAGAAACGTTCAATCTTGATTTATCGATTATACATCATAAAGGTAGATACAGGGGACCAATGTAGCTGATAACAAGCAAAACAATAAATATAATTAATATATGCCGTGAGAAATACAAATCCCTGCGGTACCCGTTGCCACCTTTAAATTGGTTGTTCAAAATTCTGATCCTAATAGCTTTAACAATGAATGCATACGTTAACATATCCCGTGAAGCTATATAAATTACTCCATATATTAATATTTTTTATACGGTTACTTGTTTTAGATTTCAGCATCTCTTAAAAAGGTCAAAAAAGGAGGAGGCATTTTTTACATTTACGTATATGTTCGAACACCAAATGGAGGGATTATGTGTTTAAACGGTTAAAATCATCAAGACTAACATTTGTTGCCGTATATTAATTTGTGGTTAAACAATACTTTTATCCTTGAAATTTTTATAAAAAAAATGTAGGTATCAAGAAAATTTTTAAAAAGTAATATTGTCCTAGAGATTAAAAAAAAATATAACAATATCTTAATATTTTAATAGTACTAAATGGTCAACCGTTATGTTAACGTGGCTATCCTATTAGGATATTTATGCCACATAATATTATTTTGGGGAGGAAAAAAAAACCTCTCCCCCTCATCGTGGCATTCAAGAAGAATCATCCCAAAAAAAGATCAACAACAAACTCAAATCCATATCAACAATCTGAAAAAAAAAAATCAAAACCCATATCAAGAATTAAAAGAAAACAATATGGAAAAATTAAAATTCCGATCAGCAATCTTTAAAAAAAAATCTAGAAAACCCTTTGCATTTGTGACTTGTCAGAACAAAAACGTATCCCACATTCTTTGCTAGTGTTTGGTGTTATCGTTGCCTGCTTGCACTCTAGCACAAAATCGAGATATCAGTCACCCATTCTCTGGAAAACCACGACTTCTTTCTTTGAGATTACAGAATAAGGGACAAATGTTTTACTTTTCAACTTGAGCTTCTCGTTAGACTCAGACACAAGCTTCGTCTTGGATTCATTCAGCCAGACTCAGATTTCACTCTCCTCATTTTCATCTTCCCCCATGGCACCCACCGTTCTATCGAACCGTCCTCTACACACATTTCCGTTCACGCTCGCAACCTCCATTTGATCTCGCCGTACATCTCCCGTCGCTCATTCCCCTTTCCCGTTCTTAAAATAAAATTAGGGATTTGATGGACTTAAATTCGAAAAACCAGAAGAAGGGGGAGCAAAGAGAGATGAACACACCTGTCGATTCCGATGCCGTGGTTATTCACAATAATAGTGTCGCTCGATTCAGATCTGTCGCTACAGAGAAGACTTGGTCACGACCTGGAGAAGCGACAGCAATGGAGGTTCGGCGAATAGAAAGAGGTGACCATTTGACGATCAATCACGCTAAGAAGGGAGATAAACCACTTCAATCCCCTCTGATTTGTCTTTCTTTCTCAGTTCTTTTTTTCCAGAATTGTGAGGATGATAATGTTGGCAGGGGTTCAGTAATCAGTAGGGATGGCGTGACGTGGCATCATATGTGGAATAATACATGGTATAATATCCTACATGGCACCACCTCAACATAGTTGACCGTTTGGTTCTGTTAAAATAGGCGACGTTGTTCTATGAAAAACTTCAGGCAAAAATGATGTTTATCCCTATTAATTAATTAATTAATTAATAATTAATAGTAGGACATGGCAGACAGGTACACAGGGGAAGGGCCAATTGTTAATAAAATATCTTTGTAGACAATCAATAGGGGAATTAGTCTAAATAGAAAGAATTTTGGCTGCATAAAAAGCAAGCGGTACCATCAGGATCAGATTGTTAATATGAGACCAGATAAACCCAGCTAATCTGACTCCTATGGCAAGAATCGCTTCTCCGGCGACCAACCAACTACGGCAGAATCCTAGAGAAAGTATACGGAATCCGTAGAGGTTGTTATTATGATTGATTCTGTTTATCCCTAAAGGTTTTGGGGTTGCTAGGTTAATTGAGAAGTAAAACTCATCACAACCTGGAATTTGATAGAGAATAAGGACAAGTACATTCTTAAGATTATACTGTTTGATTGAAATTGTCGTACAAATAAGGGTTGAATTTTTTTTTTAGTACAAAATTTTTTTTAAAAAAAATTAGACTCATTCTAAAGGCGTTTTAAGGCCAAAACAAAACCTCTCCGAATCCCAGTCTAATCCGGCTCCATAGACAAGAACAGCTCTCCAGAGACCAACAACAGTAGAATTCTAGATAAAGTATAAGGAATCCGTAGAGGCTGTTCTTTTGATTCTGTTTATCCGTCAAGTGTTTGCGTTGCTAGGTTAATGGAGAAGTAAAACTGATAACTAGAACCATTCTTAAGATTGTCTGTATGATTGAAACTGTCGTACAAACTGAAATACATAGTTCTATATTCTCTTGATGGTCCATCCATTTGTCAACTGCCAAACGAGAATACAAGACATGCACTCCAAAATGGGTTTCTTTTCTTTCAATATGAAGGAGTTAGAGGGTGTTCTTGGATACTGCATCGCCAAAGCGAATGAACCATTGAGCATCATAAGAATTGTTCCGTTGTTGTTGAGGTTGTGGCAGTTCCTTCTTCGGATCTTGTTGCTGCCCCTTTTCGATCACAAATCGCGCGTAATCAATAGCCTTTGCAGGTGAGGCACATTTCTTACTGGGAGGTGCAGGGAGAAGTGACACCAAAACCTTGGCAACCTCATGCATGGGAGGCCTCTCAGATGGATTTCTTTTTGTGCAAAGCAGTGCAAGCTGAAATGTCTTCCTCACATGGGCTTGATTTATGCAGGTAACAGAAACTTCAGGATCCACAGCCTCCATTACAGTGTCGTTATCCGTCTTGGACAGTATCTGCAATCAGAAAATGAGTTTTCACTTGGGAACATGCAAGTTCAGAGCTTGATTAGGTAAATTATATAGAGCTTTACTTCTCATGAATCAATGGTGGGAAATCTCAGTATTTTGACAGTTAAGAGCCTTTACAGAATTATTCACTCAAGAAAAAGCAAAAATTGAATTCATGCAAGAAAGATATACCAAATGATGCAAGTTTGACTCATCGTGCACTGCTTTCTTCCCGGTAAGAAGCTCGAGCAGAACTATGCCAAAGCTGTATACATCGGATTTTTCTTTCAGGCGAGATGTCCGGGCATACTCAGGGTCAATATAGCCTATTGTTCCAAGAACATGTGTTGATGCATGAGTTACTGTGGTTGAGATGCATTTGGCAATGCCAAAATCAGAGAGATGAGCCTCAAAGTTCTCATCTAGTAGAATATTTGAAGACTTAATATCCCTGTGGATAATTCTAGGGTTGCACCCATGGTGGAGATAAGCAAGTCCCTCAGCAGCTCCAACAGCAATCCTTAAGCGCGTTTCCCAGTCAAGCTTCACCTTCTTTGAGGGGCCTGCATAACAAGACAGTTTAAGGAAGAGATATTAAAAAGGCTCAAATCTCAGATGTGGTTTCTTAGAAAACCCTTTTAGCAAACTTACCGTGAAGAAGATCCCACAGAGAGCCATTCTCCATATAGTCATAGAAGAGGAGGTTCCCATTTGGAGTTAGTGCATAACCATGCAAGGTGACAAGGTTTCTATGCCTGATGCTGCCAATGGTTTCAAGTTCTGTTTCAAACTCCCTTTTGTTGTTTGTCTGCTGATTGTATAGTCGCTTGATCGCAATCGGTCGAGAATTCTTCAAAACACATTTGTACACTGTACTCGAAGCGCCATATCCTATGATATACTTCTCACTTAGATTCTCTGTACTTCTCATTATATCATCATAGGTGTGCATGGCCATATCCATATGAAGAACCACAAGTTTGGGGCAACCTAAAATGAAACAAACCGAATGTCAGTTCGGGATTGCAAAAAATTTCTAAATTGAGTAGTTCTATGTTCTAACATTTACACATGCCTTGCCCAGTTCCTCTGGATCTCTTCATCAATCGCATCGATTGGCTCAATCTGTACAAAGCAACTAATACCATGGCCAACAATGTAAGGATCCCAAGAGTGAGACAAACAATTGCAGCCCTGGAAAAAGTTTCTGAACAGAAAAAAGAAAAAGGAAAAAATTATAAGATATTGCCCATCATGCTCAAATATTTCGTTAACCCACAAAACTAGAACAAAGACCAGAAAAGCCACATACCACTGGATTTTGGCATGTAAGGATCACATATTGATCCTAACAAATTTCCACATAACAAGGGATTTCCAATGAAGCTGCAACTTGTGTCACATTATAAGTGATTTATCAATGAAAGATGAAATGAAATTCCCAGTTTTCACATCAATACCTGTCAGATGAAAATCGCGAGAAGTTCTTCATAGGAGGAATTGTTCCAGATAAGTTATTGTAAGAGACATTCCTAAAAAGTCAATGAACAGAGCAATAAGCTTCAGAAACAATCAAACAACACAAAATAATAACACCAGGTAAACTATTGGATGGGTATTCTCACAAAGATGAGAGACTGAAGCAGTTTGTTATCTGCTCAGGAATCTTCCCATGCAAGTCATTGCTGTTTAGAATCCTATTATAAATTCAAGCAAAGCAAAAAAATAAAAAAATTGAACATCCTATACAGAATATACTCACTGTAGAATGTTGGGAAGAAACTACTTTTATATTTTACTTACAGTGAAACAAGGTTCTGCAACAGCCCAATTTCAAGAGGAATGCTACCAGATAGATTGTTGAAAGACATATCGCTGGAAGAAGAAACAAAAAATTAAAAATAATTGAACACAACTTCATGAATACGCTAGGAAGGTAACCGAACTTACATAATCTGGATGCTTTTCAGATTCCCAAACTCAGCAGGCAAGGGACCGGTAAAATGGTTATGGCTCAAGTTACTGCATTATATATATATATACACACACACACACACACACATCAGTCAAAAATACAATATATCAAACTTAGGAAAGCAGGTTTAATTGTAACTTCTTTCTTACAGTGTCAGAAGATGTTCAAGATAACCAACAGATTCTGGAACCCGCCCCGAAAAATTATTGCGAGATAGATCCCTGAAACATTACCAAAGAAAAAAAAATACCACTTAGCGCACATTATAACTTATCATGTTAGGAACATAACATGGGGAAACTTACAGTGTATCAAGATTTATAATGTGGCCCAACTCAATAGGTATATTCCCTTTGAAGTTGTTCTCTGAGAGATTTCTGCAGATTAAACGAAAATCTTCTACAATTGATCAGTAAACATGCCTTAAACAGATAAAATATAAGCGGATCAAATTCGATTTTCCCCTACTTACAAGTAAGTCAGACTCCCAAGGCTGCGGAAGCTCAAAGGAATAGAACCACTTAAACGATTACCATGAACATTGCTGCAGAAAATTCAATGAAATATTGGCACGGCAGAATGAAGGTATACAACAGTACAAGAATATTAAGAGAGTTCATGTCATCTCATAGGAATCTTACAACTTATTCAAGGAAGTGCAGGAGCTTATGTTATGTGGAATAGATCCTTCAAGATAATTGTTAGCAAGATTCCTGAACCACAAGAAGAACCATTTAACATAACAGCACTGATACGTGAAATGTAAAGACCATAAGATAAGACAACATAAACTTACAATTCAAACAAATGCTCAAGCTTTCCAAGTTCCTCAGGAATTCTGCCAACTAGTTTATTGCCATTCAGTTGCCTTAAAAAACAAATTCCTATCAATAATAATCCCATAAGAGAACAAAGACAAAGGTAATTGAAAAATTGGAGATAAACTTACAGGTAGCTCAGCTTAGACATATTGCCAAGTTCAGGAGGTATTGAACCAGTGAGCTTGTTTCCATGGAGATACCTGCAGAAAGTAAAGCCTTCAGCACAAAGCAATCACTAACAAGAGGTTTCATTATGGTGTGAAATCATACTTACAGCTTGCCTGTGAAAGATAAATTGCCAAGTACAGGAGGGATGGGCCCCACCAGTTCATTCTCACTCAAGTCCCTGCAAAGTTTCCAGTACAAAAGTTATAAATGTTTCTGCTGTCAACCTATATGCATCTTCCAGAAATGAACTCTAACCCAGGAAAAATGCATCTATTATCTATATGCTGATCTATAAACTTACAAAATAGCAAGCGCTTGCATCAAACCAATCACTTCAGGAATTTTTCCAGTTAGTCTATTCCCTTGAAGTGACCTATAGAGCAAGAAAAATGGTTACTGAACAGCAATCAAGATAACAAGATTGTTCACATATAACCACTCTTTGGAGGAAGAGATAGAAGACATGATGACCACAATTAACTCTTGAATCAAGACAACATTGAATAACAGATTTATAAAAGAAAATATACTCACAGAGTAGCCACTTGCAGAAATCCAATATTATAGGGGATCTCACCAGTAATCTGGTTATATGATATATCCCTGCATCTCAATCAAAGGCTTGTGTGAAAATGTGTGTGTGTGTGGGGGGGGGGGGAAATCATACTAATAAAGGACACTGTTGAATTTACTGTAGAAATAACATACAGAATTTGAAAACTTGTACAGTTCCCAATGGTTTCAGGTATTGTGCCCGTCAAGTTGTTGCCTCTCACATCACTGAGAATTCATGTAAAACAAAGCAATATAGCAAAGGGCAAACAAAAAGGGAAAACGGGGGAAGGAACAGAACAGAAACCTTAAATTCTGCCATTGCCACAATACTTACAAATACCACAGTCCAGTTAATTGACATATATCTGGGGATAGAGCTCCACTCAACATGTTTCCTCTCAACCCTCTGTTTCATAAACACGTACAACTTGAAATCAGATTCTGATACAATTAGGAGAATATGAAACGAGGAAAATTTTTCTTGAGTATATCAAGAAATATCAAACAACAAATAATAGAGTTGCCCCATGATTAATCTTAGGAAGCAGGCTTGAGGATAAATTATGCAAACAGTAAAAGCAACTCACAGGTATTGCAAGACTTCGTTCCAATAGAGGAGTCTTGGTATCTCACCAGTGAGCTGATTACGAGCAAGATCACTGAAACATAAAAGGCAGTAGAATAAGTAAAACTTATTTCCTGAGCGGCCCAAGCAAGAAAAATACTATTACTAATCTATAATCACAAGTTGAAGTAACAAGCAAATACTAAGAGGAGTTTCAGAACAGCATCACATAAGACCACATCTCTTCACATCCAATCCTCATACAAGCAGATAAGAGAGGAACTTACAGAGTCTTCAGGTTTGGAATTTGGGTTAAGGTTGAAGGAATAGGACCGCTCAACTGATTATTCTTCAGATTCCTGCATTTCCCAGCTCAGGTTAGGACTCACAATCACATAAAAGCAGAGCATCATAGTTAGTGCCATATTCTTGTTTCAAACTTACAAAAACTCAAGTTCCTTTAGCTTTGATATTGAGAAGGGTATGTCACCATCTAGCTGATTATCAGACAAATCCCTGAATTTTCATAAAAATGGTTATTTTGATCATCATTTGAACTACAAGGATATTTGGAAAGAGAGCATTGAAGAAATAAAGAAATAGGACAAAGGTTCATACAGATGAACAAGTGCAGCGCAGTTCCCAATTTCATCTGGAATCTGACCATTCAGCTTATTTCCCTGCAGATCGCTGTCACTCCCAAAAATACATTCAGATTTTTCATATATAAATGGATGGAAGCATTTAATGATGAAATAAAAGGTCTTTGAGAAGGTAATTTAAAGGAAGAAGAATGAATCAAACTCAAAACATGCATACATGGATTCCAAGTTTCTCAAATCGCCAATGGCCGGTGATATCTCCCCACCCAGATTCAAACTTGACAGATTCCTTCAGAAACAAAACAATGCACTTAAAAGTTATTCAACATAACAATTTCAGAAATACATTTATCATTTTCAGTGTAGTTCACAGCTTGAGAAAGTGTTTTATCATTCTACATGCATCAATACTGTAATCAGGTTTTAGTCAAGAAATTTGGAGCAAAAGGAAAGAGATGAATCATACAGAGTAAGCACAGTAAGGGTTAAATTATCACAGTAAACTCCACGCCATGAACAGAAGTCATCATTGTGCAAGTCATCCCAGTCAAGCACAACATCTGCCATGTTGCTGAAGGAACCTTTAATCTCCATTAATGCTTGTCCTATGCATGTGATTAGCAAATAATAAGCCACTACCACAAAAAAACAAAACTTCAGTTAAATATGAATGCCTATACATGCTGCTCATTTGTTTAAACAAAACATAAAGGGAACTCCAATGTTATTTTTTCCACAAAGAACTTTCAACCAGTGGCCTACATATTAAAGCAAGTGAAACACAATCAATCAGATTATACAAGGTTATTGTAAAGTCAAAGAAATATTACACAACATGATACATCATGAAATTCATGTAATTATCTTGTTATTCTTCAATCTTCATTGTTACAGCATTAAATCCGATATCTAACAAATTCATATCCCAGCCAATAAGAATATTATAAGTCAGTAGTTTCCAAATCTAGAACTGCAAATGCAAAATAAGGGAAAGTATTCCTTAATATCCGCATTAAAAGTATATGTATAAGAAAAAAGGATGGGAAACCGCAAACACAGGAAAAAGCATTACCCGGCACTTTTTTATATGTTTATTGAAAATGAAAATACGCATAAATACAATTTATTCTAATATTTTATTATTCAAATTAAATTACATCTGTAAGTTAAAATTAACTCAGTTATATTTAAATTTAATTTTTTTTAAAAAAGTATTCTATGCGTTCGATATCCTAATTTAGATTATTATAAATCTGATTCAGACACAGAAATATTTATATCTGTACGTATATGCACGAATAATATATTTATCATGCAAGACAAGTAATTAAAACAACATTTTTATTAAAAATATAATTATAACTCATAGTGTATCCCTTTCTTTTCCATTAGATTAGATTTTAGAGGTTTAGAGTATGTATTTAAAAGAATCAAATCAGTCGGAGAGAAAATAGTTTAACCAAAAATGAAGCATTTTCTACCAACGGTAAAAGCTTCTCATATAAAACAGAAGCCAGATGTAGCCAAAGAAAAAGAAAAGAGCCAGATGAGTTTCACTAACTTAACACAGCAGATTCTATGTTTTGCATCCACAAAATGGAAATAGAACATCGATAGGGGAAAAAGCAATTTCCTTCTGTATTGGTTGAACAATTAACGCTAGTGGTTGAAACGCCCACCGCATAAACAGTAAAAGCTGTTAAAAGAGTTACTTCCTTGTCAACCATCTGCTATGTGCTCTTACTATTTCATTTTCATTTTGTCACTGACTAGACAGAAAGTAAAAGGAAGAACCAAAAAAACAAAAGCAAGGATATCTTCGTCTCTCACAAACTATCGTTTTCCCTTACACTTTCATTAATGCAGGGATTCATACAGATGACAGAAAACTAAGACCAGAAAACGTTTAGGTCAGTGAGGAGAAGTAAGAACAATGGAATGGAAGTAAAAATTGCAAAGTAATGAATTATAGATACAATTACAGACACACACATATATGCATACCTTCTTGGCTGATGGAAGAGGCAAGTGGAGAGAGGAGAAAGAAAAACGCCATTACTACAAAAAGACGCTCCCTTTTCTGCTTCTGCAAACAGAACAGCACAATCCCATCTTCCATTGCAAACAACCTCAAGCAGAAATAGAGAAGACGGCGATGGTGAATGAAATAAGAAGGTATGATAGATAAATAGCAGAGCTTGAGTATCGACCCTTCTTTGCTGGGTATTTCAGAGCATTATGAGTGAGAGGGAGAGCGAGCAGGCGTTTGGCGTGAACTAGGAGGAAAAAGAGTGGAGGAAGTGTAATGAAGAGAGAGAGGGGGGGAAGGACAGAATCATAAAGCCATAATGCAGCAGAAAGCAAATTTGGCTTACTCTACTCTGCTACTTATAGCATAGTTTCAGCCTTTAAGCACAAATCTCTGAACCTGTTTGCATTACTTTTTCGTATAATGCTGCATAATTAAAACAAGCATTTAACACCCAGCAGTTATGTTCTCATTCTTATTAACTCTTGAACAATAACCAAAGGATAATACTATAAAGGATTATGTGTGTTTTGAATTCTCGCTCTCAAGTCTCAACCAACTGTTGAAAGAGATTTTTTTTTATTTTTTATAGAAGTAAAAAGTTGCAAATTTTATAGTAGATATATTCTGCCTGGTGTAGTAGTGTGTGTATGTGTATTTAAATTTTATCAATTATTAAGAGCTTCCCTAATCATGTCAAAGTTTATTGGCCAAACAGATATCTCAAAGGCTATTATTCAGCTGCATGGTTTAAGGGTGTAGCAGGATAGAGGTGGTACAGTAGTGTTTCCAAATGGGAAACACGGTTGCCTCAGCTTCATCGATTAGTTGAGGAGGGGTTAGTTAAAAAGAGGTAACAATTACAGTTAAAGCCTAAGACTAAGTTTATTTATACTTTCTACTAAAACTAGTAGTATTTATAATTTAAGTACCACCATATTTTTATATATAAATAATTTATATCATATTCTCATATACAAAAAAAATATATTAAGGATATGTTTTAATTAGCTTCTAGAGAATAGATTTTGAAAAAAATAGATTTTAGAGAATAAATTTTATAGGAAAAATATATTCTAGATAGATTTTAAAAATAGAGATATTTAGATGATTAGTAATAGAATCACTTTTTATATTGATAAATTATTAAAAATAGTATGATTTGATTAAAATATGAGATATGAGAGAGGGTAGAGAATAAATATGAGAGAGTAGAGAGGGTAAAGAAGAAATAGGAAAGACGAAAGAATGTAGAGAGGAGAGAGAAAAGAGGAAATAGGAGATAGGGTGAAAAAGAGAAATGAGAGAGAATAGAGAGGAGAGAGAATAGAAGAAAAGTAAAGATAAAATAGTAATTGGATAGTCCATAAGCTCTTTTACTATTTTAAAATATATTTTCAGTAGTTTATTTAAAACTATAGTTTTAAATTGAGATTTTAACTAAAATCAATTCTAGAGAAAAATGACTGTTTGTTTCAAAAATTTTCAAATTAAAATTTTGGCAAAATCTGAACAAAAATTACTGTTTATTTTAAATTTTCTCAAATCGAGATTTTGTTCAAAATTGATTTTGTAACCATGTATCCAAACAGACACTAAATTGATAAAAAATTTCACATTTAAAGAATATTAAAAGAAAGTCAGTAATTATTTCAAAAAAATCCTTATATTAAATAAGACAAAATAAAAAAATATTATTAATTACCATATAAATTATTTATACTAAAAAATAAGTTTTTCTCTTACAAATAAATGGCTCAAGTGACTTGTATAAGTAACAGAGTGAGAGTAACCATGCTTCCACAGTGATACATTTTGTTCTAATGTTATTTTTTATTATACAAAAATTTTGGTCTTTTATAGTCTTTAAAAATTAAAAATTAATTATTCCTTAATAAATGTAAGAAAAACTAATTTAGTCAGTTATTTTTAAAAAATATATTAATTATTTAAAATATTTTTTTAATCATTTACGTTAAAAAATTATAAGAATAATTTAAAATATTTTAAATTTAAGACAAACAATAATTGGAGTTTCTTATTTAACCTCCTCTACTAACTCATAGGTTTAGGGTGAAAAGTACGATGGGGGTCTGGCAAGGACCTCAGATTGCAATTATAATGCTAGTGCTACCCCCCGTCCTCCTCAAAATTTTAATTTGATTATTTAATATTTATAAGTAAAAAATTTATATTTATAAATCGTATTTTTTTCACTATAGGAAAATGTTCTTATTTTTACTCCTATATGGTAGAAATACGAATTTACCAAATATTTAAAGAGGAATGAAATTTTAAAAAGAGAAATTAATTACTTTAAATTTTAATAATAATAGAATATATAATAATAAATTCTAATATAAAAAATAAAAAAATTATATTGTTCAGCTCTCTGTTAAGATTTTTTAGTTACTAATTGCTATAATTATTTCCCAATATTTAAAGATTGTATTTATCTTTAAAAAAATAATTTTTGCTTGGAGAGAAATATATGACCCAATGAAATCTACAAGATGATTGTACCCAAAAAAAAAAACAAAGAAATCTACAAAGATGATTATTAAAAGAATAAAAGATATCACTCTCGCAGTGTGTGTTTTGCATTGGGCAATTTAATAAGTATTAATAATATTGAGTAATGATGATTTTAAAATAATAAAATGAATTATTGGGTTTTTGGAGAGCCGTACAAGAATCAGATAGGATCAAAATGAAAGCAGAAGACTGCCATAAAGAAAAGTAAATGGCATTGCTGCAGCCTGCAATTTGCAGACAGACAGTGACAGACTGACTCTGATGCCATTTCCGCCGTAGCCGCCGTCACTTGCTTCTCCTCCGTCGGCGATACTTTGTCGCCATTAATGCCCTCCACCTTCTAAATTACATTTTTACCCCTTCCTCTCCAACCTCCATCTACCTGCCTCCCATTCCATTATATATTTTACATTTAATTTAATATTATTGGGTCAAATTTAAATATTTTTAAATTCCCTTCAACCTCAATTCCTCCTCATTGCTGTTAAAAGCATATCAATAAAAATAATTTTAAAAAATTAATAAATATAAAAAATAAATCTTATATTTATAAAAAAATAAACTCATTAATCCGTGTATATATATATATATATTAATAGACTGAAATATAATCAAGCAACACCATAGTTAAAATATGAACCCCCATCTCATGAAGTTGATTCTTAGGAACTTCCCAGCAAATTGACTACAGACGTTGACTCATAACAAAGATAACTTCAACGCCAAATCAGTATAGAGTCAATTCACAAAACCTTTTCAGTTTTCCCCTTTCGTTTGAATTACAACAGCTACAACCAAAAGCAACAAAAGTAAAAAAATAAAACCTTCGGTTTCTTCATGGATCAGCATTGTGCCATCCCTTTGTGCACGGAGGAATATCCATGAATTCATCAAATTCTTTTACGTGAATGTCACAGCATTTCCACTGCCAAAAAATCACATGAAAAAAAGGTGAGTTTAGTTCTGAAGATCTACAAGCACAATTTAAACAAAACTGGAATGTGCAGTAAATTTATTCAATGCCCACCCCTCTCGAGCGGTCATGGAAAACAGCAGGACCAGGATGGTAGTTGCATGCAGTATCATGATTATCCTTTTCCTTGAATTCTTTACCACATCCTTTATTTTTGCATTTCTGGGTTTCATTTATATCAACTACCTTCTTAGGTTGTTTTGGAACAGCACTTGCTTTGCTTTCAGAAGAGGCATTTACAGCAGGATTCAAAGGTTTGCTTTGAGAACCTTAAAAACAGAACAGGGGAAATTTAACTCAAGAAGCTTGACAAGGTATATTTTACTGCATTTAGCTAATAACAGATAAAAATGTATACCATGATCTGAACAAAAGAAGCCCTGTCGACACCTGGAACAAGAATCCCTTGATGATGCATTGGTAGTCGAAGCTGGCACTGGAGCCAGGGCAGATACAGTCTTTTTAGGCTGTGTAAATACTTGCTTCTCTGTTGTGTGTTTTCCAGTCTTGCACCTTGATAAAGAAAACTTTGGTCAACAGATGCTAAAAGCATCAAATATAGAGAACATAGGCTGTTCCAAGTATGCTGAAAGCAAAAGGTTAAATGAAAATATTTCTGATTCCAAGCATTATTTCTGATTCCAAGCATGCAGATGTCAGTATACTAAGCTCTTTCATCACACACTAGTACAATGAAATTATATTTAGTTATTATCAAAAACCAATCTTCTGCCTGCGCTAAAGGCAGACTATAAGATTATATTACTGTTTTGGTGGAGATAAATTTGAAACCAAATGTGAAATCAGCGTCAGGGACCAGAACGTGCCAAAGGGCACATAGTTTCACATTCAAATGTAATGAGATAAATTTTCCATAGAATTATAACTTGGCAGACACCCCTTTCTAGTTCCTCTCCATTAATTTTGGAGTCAGAGGCACTTATCAATATTTTCCTCAGAATATAAGTGCTTGATTTTATGATTTTGATTTCTCAATGTTAGAGACTCAAATATAATCTACATGTAGGCATTACTCAAAATAAGGTTAACTCTTTTAAAATGACCAGTTGGAGGCAAATTGAACTTTGATATTCACAAACAGAAGACGGAAGAAATAGGAGAAAAAGATGTCTCACCCTGGAATCACTAAAAACAAGCTAAAATCATGACTTCTTTTCTTGCAGCAACTCCATTCTTTCATACCATCATGAAATATAGGCTAGAAAGTAAATTTAAAGTTTAATCAATTGTAAATTTAAATAAGGAATCAGTTCAGGAAAAAAATAAAACAGCAATGGTGAAGAATTAAATGAAAATGCATGGACTTACTCCCTGATGAAGCCAAGATGCCAGTTGTCAAATCCAAATCCCAAACATGCCAGATGAAGAATGATCAGTAAATGCAGTAAGGATGCAATGGTATAAATAATCAAAAAGAATAGAACAATGGACGCAGTTAACTTCACTCAGTTCATAAGGAATGAATTAGTAATGATATTGACAAACATAATATTGTGAGAGCTCAGAAAACAAACATGTATAAAAACAAATGTACACGTATTTGGGCTGGCGCAATGTCCATTAAAAAGGCAATCAATAAATAAATTCATGAAATTTCGCCATTACATAAATCCACAGACATGGATGGAATATTAACTTCTGCAGAACCCCAAAAAAAATTAAAATTTCTAAAGACAATAATTTCACAGAACAAGAAGTTTAATAAGAAGTACCCTTGCAAGGTCAGTTTCAGAATACAGTAGATAACAGTATTTTAGCGCATGAGAATTACAACTGAGTCAAACAAAATTCACATGGAGCAGATAATTAATCATAAATCTTGCAATAAAATGCATATGATGTAGACTAAAGCAGCCAGAGAGAATCTTCAATAGTAACCTTGAGACCCTCTAGCCTAGATGAGGGCAACATGGTTCAATTTGACAACCATTCTAAAGAGTTAAGAAGTTCACCAAAATGAAAATGGAACACATTATAGAAATCGAATGGATCAATTTTATCAAAAGGTTAATGATTGGCTAAGGACTGGAATTAGCAAGAAGACAGGATGATTTAAGATCTATCCCACACATTCATAGAATCATCCACCAGAAAACAAAAGTACAGGATCACCAGTTAAAGAATATCTCCAAAATTCAGCTTGTGTGCAAGTCTGAAGCACCAGAAAATCATATCATCATTGTAGCTACTAGTGTTTTCACCAAAAATTTCTGTTAGAATTTTCGTTCAGAATCCCTGGACCTATATATATACTCAAGAGCTTCCCATTAACCTTGTAAGATATGGGTGTAAAAGTTTTCCGCTTTACAGCTCTTATTTCATGACACCACGGGTTCTTGGCCAAAACACAAAGGGAATTGTTTTTTGTGCTCCTTCAATTCAAAGCTCTGTAGAAATTATTCACATAGCTCTTCAACAAATCTAAAGGATTAACTGAAATACCATAACTTCACATTACTCTAAAAAACAGCGCAAAGAAGGAAATTCCAATCTAACACAGCAGGCATGTATGCAACCAAATCAAGGTGCCTTCACATCAGCAAGTAGCCTAAGTCAACTTTTCAGAGAAACAACTTCACCAAATAAAACTCATTTGTGATCTAGTTTTAGAGCTGAAAAGCAATAATCTTAAACCCTAAACAATCTACTAGTAGGACTTTCAACAAGCAAGTTACTCTTTTCAAATCATAAAGACAACATAATCCAATCAGTATTTCAAGAATCACCGGTCCATCATTGTCAACTACATTCCCAGGTAAGGGATAAGCAAACCATGAGAGCTGGTGAAACATAAGAGGTGAGAGAAGGGGGAAGAGAAAAAGTGATTTTGCGTACCGATTCATGGTAATGACAGGAACCCTCAGGGTTATCGTCCTCAGTGAACATGGCATTGCAGCCAATCCTCTGGCATGGAAGCTTTACAGGTTGCTGCTCCATTATTTTACTGAACAGGGCAATATGTGCAATCGTCTACAAGTTTCAAGACGGAAGCACAGATCAGAAACTAGGATAATGAGATGCTCTGTTAACGATACTGATACTGTCTCTCCTATGGGTCTTCAAGGGAAAATCGTGAAGAATCCACCGCTGTTCCCCTCAACTTCGCCTTTAGGAAAAAAAACAAATGTTTTAATATAAAAAATCAATGATTATATAGACTAGCATCAAGGGTCCGCGAAAAATCACAAAAGCTAAACCGTTTGATTTAAGATAGCTATTAAGAGAAAAAATATCTAAAATGGTTATAAAAATTAACTTTTACATAATAGTTTAAAAATTAATTTTAAAAATATAAATATTTAAATAATTATTATCAGAATAATTTTAATAATTTTCATAAATAATAAATTATAAAAAATATATAAAATAAAATAATAATTATATAAAATATAATTTTAAATTTATATTTTTTAATTGATATTAAAATAATAAATAATATATGTATATTTAATTTATTAAATAATTAATAATAAATAATTTATAATGTATAATACATATATAAATATTTTCTATTTGATATTAAAATAATAAATAATATATATGTATATTTAATTTATTATGTAATTAATAATAAATAATTAGTAATTTATAATACATACATAAGTATATGTGGAGAGACGCACTGCAGCAAGTGATAATTATATATGTATAATTGTATATAGAGTTGCGTATATATATATATATAATGGAAAAATCTCAAAAAAATATTTAAATTTTAAATCAATTTATTTATTATATTTTATAAACTATTTATTATTTAAGTAAATAATAATATATCTTTATAATAATTCTTAATTTAAGAAATATTTTTTTTATGATTTTCCCGTATATTTATATTTAAGTTGGAGAGAATTGGATAAAAAAACAGGCAAAAAATTAATACAAAGATTGATGATCAGAAACGGGGAGCATATTTAGACACAGTAGCGACTGCATATGGACGGAACAGAGCCGACTCCATTCGCCCCTTCAGCCGTCATCCACCCACAGCATCGTCCTCCCCACTCTATGACTCCAACTCCATTCCACATAGTTGACACCATCATCACCTCTCAAGCCGTCACCCATCATCATCTTCCACCTCCATCGTCTCCACCCATCCGTCACCTCCATTCCATCCACTTCCTCGTTCCCCCTACGGTCATCCATGCACAGCACAAAGAAGCCCAGCAGCGACGGTGCAGTGACGGAGGAGAAGACCACTGAACCAGCGACGGAGAGAGACAGAGGCACAGCGACAGCAGCACGGCATATCGACGAAGAGATGGTGGAGGAAGATAGAGTGTAGGCCATAGGCAATGGGGAGAGGATAGAAAAAAATAAAAATAAAATAATCATAGACAATTATAAATTTTTTAAAACTATTCCTTCAAAATTTTTAGAATCGTAATTTAATTTAAAAAAATATTTTAATTTTAAATATAAAATATATTTTTTATATTTATTATTATTATTTTAAATTATTTATATTAATAATTTATTAATAATAATTAATTAAAAGAGGAGGGAGGGAAGGAGTTAATAAAAATAATTAAAATATTTTAAAAAATAAATTATATTAATTAATTTAAATAATAATTTTAATATAATTAAGGTAGTTAAATAATATGTGTGTGAGTGTGTGTGTGTTAAGAAGTAAAGGAGTAGCATGAGAATAAGGCGTGGCGAAGGATCATGCTATGAAATGAGAATGTATAGAAAAGAGCATGTGGAAGGAGGGTTCAAAATTCGGTGTACTTGGGAAGGAGAAAGCAGAAGGGAGAAAGAGGGTTAAAAAAAAACAAGAATTTTTTTATAGTTTTTAGAGAAAAAAATTTGTGAAAGAATTTATTAAAAAAAGTTATGAATAAATGAGTATTTGGATAATTATTTTTAAGAGTATTTTTATTATTAGTAAATTATGAAAAAATGTATAATTATTAAATATAAGATAGAGGAGAGATGAGAGAGGGTATAAGAAAAATAGAAATAATATAGTAATTAGTTAGTCAATAAATTCTTTTACTGTTCTATAAGTTAGTCTAACTAACTTATCTAAAATTTTAATTTTAAATCATAATTTGATCTAAAAATCATTTAGAATAAATATAATTATTTGTTTTAAAAAAAATTAAAATTTAGATTTTACCCAAAGACTCACGAAAAGAGAAATGAGTATAAAGGGCTTGCTGAAGGAGTTTATGAAAAAATAATTATATATTCTAATATCTAGAGAGATATTATAATTTTTAAATAATTAAATTTATATTTAAGGATAATAAACTGTTCATCTTATTCAATATTAATATTGCTGGGGAGAAAGGTTAAAATAAATTTTGTCTTATTTTTAAATAGTAGGTGAAATTAACTCTTTTTTTAAAAAAATGGTATAAAATAATCATAATTGACCGTTTGTATAAAAAAATCATAATTGACCGTTCTTCTAATATTTTATTGCATTTAATTTTTTATTTTGGAAAAAGTAACTTGTTACTCTTGGAATTTTTCAACGGCAGACCCAATTTCATTTATATTTTTGACAAACTTGACCTATTTTTCAATAAATTTAACTGGGTTAAATTTACTTGCATGGTAGAATGATTATACACAGGATATAAGGGAATTACATTGATTCACAATATTATATTTTTCTAATTTAAATATTTTGTTTGCTATAGCTATCTAATACTATTCTAACTCTAATTATAAGAATTAATTGATTTTTTAGATAGATTAAAGAAAATAAATAAATCAGTTAATTATAATTAAATATAACCCCTCAAAATAAATTCATATTATATACTCCTCAATTTACCTAAATTAGTCAATTAATATTTATATTAGGTATAATTAATTATTTTATTTAATTTTATTTAAAAAATTAACTAATTTTTATAATTAAGGCTGGAGGTGATATATTGGACTAATTAGTTTAAATTAAAACAACAATAAAAGTGGCCAAGCAAGATTTTGAGGGAAACAACCCAGAAGAGATGCTGTGGAATAAAGTAAAAAATGAAGAGAATTTATGCTAATAATGGACTAGAGAATAGAATGCTTCCACAATGAATTTTCTAAGACTCGGTCAATCACGTAGGATGAAGGCACCATATAGAAGAAAATAGTTAAATACGTGTCCGTGATGAATGAAATGAAGAGCATAAGCAACGAGGTAGGGCCTATAATTTCTTATCATATATACACTATCCAAAGAATACAAACAAAAATTCTATGCCTATTCCCATCAGACTTTTCCAGTTAGTTTCATTAGCAGTGAATATGCAGACTTTTTCATCTGAAATATCAGCCATAAAACTTGCAATAGGAACTTTGGTGAGAGTCACAACGTTCCTTTCACTTCAATCATGGAAGCTTTCTCCTGTTAGAACAAGAGACAGAGGTGTTATAATAACCCATCTTTAAGTGCAAAGCATCCTTGGTTTTTCCAGGGTTTGCTGTAGGCATGGCCCCAAGGATGCCAAAGGTTCATAGCAAATGAAGCTAAGGCAATATATGTGAAGGACATATATATATTACTAGACATGTAAACATGCTGCACAAGCTAATTCTAGAAATGTAATAAATCTCAGTCCAACAAAAGAGGAGAATGTAATAAATCAAATTAGAAAGAGAGAAGAGTATAAATTTCAAGCAATTGCAGAACTATCAGCTTTCAACAAACATCTTCACAGATATAGAACATAGCAAGAAGTTGCCAATGGCCCCTGTAGCTCTGGTGGCATGAAGGTTCTCCTATAAGTAGGAGGTCTTTGATCCCGCTTATAACCTCAGGATGTTAGTGTCTGCCCTTTAATTTAAAGCATAGCAAGAAGTCAGTGAGGGATATTTATGTCAAAGGTTCAACCCCTTCTTCTATGTCATCCTTTCCTTAATTTCCTATCCAGGTCATGGAGCCCCAAAAAAAAAACATGGCAAGACCTAATCAAGGATTGAACATTTTAATCTTTGAAATAAAGTAAAATTAAAAAGAAGGTCAGTGAGGGGTATGTATGTCAAAGGTTCAACCCCTTCTCCTATGTCATCCTTTCCTTAATTTCCTTTCCAGGTCATGGAGCCCCAAAAAAAAAACATGGCAAGACCTAATCAAGGATTGACCATTTTAATCTTTGAAATAAAGTAAAACTAAAGGAAGAAAAAGATCACGCCTTTTAAGTTGTTGCGTGTCAAGTCTAACGAAAAACTGAAATCCACTGGCTACCTGCCGCCCATACACATGTGAAGGACATATTACCTCATTCTGTGAACTGGTTCGTCCATTACTCTCTGGGGGGAACCAGTGCATGAGTACACCCAGATTCATGACAGCAGGTATCAATTTGAACAATAGGGGGGTTGTAACCTGGAAATCAGCAGTTACCAGGTTAATACTTCAAATTTTCAATGAGTTAAACATTATGAAAAAACCGGGTGCCTTGTAGGGCAATGAAACTTACCAGACTAAGAGCTGTCGTCCCTAGGAGGAGGAGATACATTTTCCCCTGTGGCAATAGGTGCAATTAATTATCAAAAATAATATGAAAATGCTTCTCAATGACAGCATGAAGAATGGAAAAGGTAATGCATCCAATAATGACAGAAGCGTGATTAGTGCAAGATATTATAAGTAATGGCAAGTCTCTTTCATGCTCAAGAGATAAGAACCTCAACAAGATGAAGATTTGAAGCACGGCTGAGGAGAACAAAAGCAAACTCTCCAATCTGAGCAAGTGAAATCCCAACCTAAATTGTCATGAAAACAGCCATTCAGCACTCTGAAAATGTTAGTGAACAAACTATCATCCAAAAAGTTGTGGCAACTTACCAGAAACGATGTCCGAATACTATAACCAAAGGTTTTAGTAACAACAGCAGCAACAGCAGTCTTAACAACTATAACAAGGATAACAGATGCCAGCAAGATATCTACATGGTTCCATAGGAAATGTACATGTATAAGCATTCCAATACTTGAGAGGAAGAGAGCTGCAAACAGGTTACGAATGGGTTCCACCTACAATATATTTATGCATCATGTCAGAGAAACATTCCTTAAAAACAGAATCAGCAAATCAAACTAAGAGTACCTGGTCCAAAGTATGCTGTGCAAAGTCTGTTGTAGAAATCATAACACCAGCAACAAATGAACCCAGCTCGAGGCTAAGGCCAAGCTTGTCACTGCACTGAAAAGAGATTTCCAAACATCAAAATGATATTTGACTACTTCAAGGATTTCAGAAGTTTCCGGCACAAAAATAGTATGATGCTGTAGTTATTTGCTTGCTCAAAATGGAGACATTGGTTGGCTTAACCTTATCAGTCTTTTCATATTTCAGTAATTATGGAGGCTCACCTACATGTTTACCTTTAATATTTTCTAAAAAAATGTGATAGGAATGGTAAACAAACGTCTTCTCATGCATGAGAAAGAATTATTCTTTTCTTCTTAGTTATAATAGAATGAAGCACGGAAAGAAGAGCAGTCACTGTCACTAACTAATTTGGCCAAAAGAAAAAACTGACTAGGGTGCATTATCTCACCCATGCTGATAGTAAGCAGAATGCCACAGCAGCTAGCTGATAAAGTTCATTTGTCTGGAGTACAAGAAAAGAAAAAACAAATCAGTACAAAGCTCAATGTTCTCAGATGAATGTACTTGTGTGTGTGAGTATGTGGGCGCATGTGCTTCTGAGAATCACCTGAGATGACAGCTGCATCATCAGTTTTAGAAAGAAGGGAACAAACGACCAACACAATATAGATATCACTGTGAGATACATGGACAATACTAGCAACCTGAAGTTGGAAATAGTTAGATCAGATGCTACCTCAATGACTACATTTTCTATTAAGATTCAACATACAGAAAAATAAAAAACTTGTGAAAATGATATAGTAGCATCATAAGTTTCAGTTGGCTTGCACCAACTGTACAACAGGTTAATTATGTTGAGTTATGAAAGATAATGAAACTTTGGGCCTATTTGGTTTAGCTTTTGGAGAAGCTCTTATAAAGAATAAGTGATTTAAAAGCTCTTCAGGAGAAGAACTTATAGAAAAAGTGATTTTGAATAAAATGAGTATTTGGATAATTATTATCAAAATAAGTTTTGTTATTGATAAATTACTATAAAGGGTATGAGGTTAAAAAAAAAATTGCAATCACTATTCATCTCCTCCACCATCGACATCCCTCCTCCACCATTTCCTCTACCATGCTCGACATCTGAAGAAGAACAAGACAGCAGTGACAGCAGATAATGACGGCAGCACAAAGAAGTGACGGCTGACCTGCTCGAGGAAAGACGACTATGAGAAGAAGACAGATTGGAGGAAGAAGAAGACAGCAGCAAAAGCTCACAGTTGGAGGAGAAGAACACAGATCTGAAGAAGACGACGAGATCTGGATGGAGAGAGCAACTCGGTACACAGAGAGATCTGGTAGAAGACGACTCGGCACCCAGCAATGATGGTGAGACAGGGACAACAGCGATGGAGACAGCTGAAGACGACAGCGGCTGAGACAAGTGAAGATGATGGCGGCAGTAGAAGAGAATGCCGACGGAGATAGTTGAAGCGATGGAAGAGAGGAGAGAGAGTAGGAAAAAATAGAGGTAAAATGATTATTGGACAGCCCATAAGCTCTTTTCCCCCACCTAGAAGCTTATTTAAAACTATAGTTTAGTCTATAAGCTATTTTGGACATTTGAAGGCTATTTGCTTTATTTTTTTCCCAAACTATAGTTTGGCCAAAAAGTGTTTTCAAACCATGGTTTATGGGAAACAATACACGCACTTTGTGAATGAAAAAATAGAGCAAGAGGAAATATAAATGCACATGACAGACTTACAACTTTCCCATTGAAATTATTCCTTGTAAGATGCCACTGGTGCCTCCCAAAACTGGGAGCAAAGCAAAGAGTAAACCCACAGCACAATCCTAATACAAAAGGCAAAGGAATGAATGATATGCAACGTAAATAAACCATCTGACCAATCACAACTTGGAAAGTACCTGAAAAATAAGAGTTCCAATTGTCACTTGACCATGAAGAGAATTATTTATGTTACGCTCCACCAAAAATTTCACTACCTGGTAAAAGATAGAAGACAAGGAAAAATCTTGCTTAGAATCTAATAAGGCTTAGTGACAAATATATAAGACGTCATTTGTAGTTTTAGGAAAAATGTATGACAGTATGTTTTCATTACCACTGCAGTTGATGACATGGACAGAAAGGAAGCAACAAATACACCTTCTGACAACTTGGCTCCAAAAAACTGCAAAGCATGAGGATAGAAATCTTCAGTTTCCATTTAGAAACAGTCATAGCTCGTAGCTTCTTTCAAAATCTATAATACAATGTAACCACTGCCATACCATGGTAAGAATGCCGCACAAGAACATAAAGGTCACAATTTGAAGCAGTCCACCCAAAACAGCAACAGGGCCCACAGCTTTTAACTGCATGGATAAAAATGTCAGAATAGCTTTATGCAGAAGAAGATTTTGCAGGACAAAGATAGCAAACCTTTGACAAAGAGAACTCCAGCCCCAGAGCAAACAGAAGAAAAACAACCCCAAACTGTGCAACAGTTTCAACCTGTATACAAAAAAGAGGTCAGCAGCCATCAAACACAAAATGATTGAATGATAACACATAAAAACACTATACAACAAACCCTGGTGTTACACTTTCTTTCAAAGTATTCTATGAAAGAAATCCATCAAAATACACAAAAGCTGATGGTTGCTATTAATAAAATATCACCATATCATATCTCCAAATACTGAAAAGGATCAAAACTAGAAGGGAAAGCTCCGCACATTTGGCTCAGGAGTTGCATCGTAGGTCTGATTAATGTGTCATTAGTTGAAATTGATTAGATCAGCTTATCTTCAGCCTTCCTGTTTCATTTCGTTTACGATAAACTTTTGTTTTGTCATCTTTAAGGCCCATGGTTAAGGTCTGAATTTGCATAAGTTAATGCCTTGGGGTCATATTTTGAGGTCCAAGTCTTTATTATAGGCTATGGTTGGGGAGAAGAATCATTCGATAGCAGTGACAACATGAGATGATCATCATTACAGGTTGCAATAAACAAATCCAAATTTCACAAGAAACTCAGAAGATATTAACTAATAATGATAAAAGATTCCTCTAAAACTGGCAATCAGAATCTCCAACAGAAATTATTATGAACCATAAATTTTGAAAACAGGAGAGACCAGACTAGGCATATCAAAGACATAGTCACAGCTAAATAACTTGTGCTAATGATGATCTCAAGCCATGTTTTAGTGACATACCTGTACCATTTCACTAATAAAATTCAATCCCCCAGGTCCTATAAGGGAGCCAGCAAGGAGATAGCCCACAATGACCTACAATATAGGTAAAATGTTAGAAGCTGAACTTCAGCATTCCCATTTTATAGATCACATTTTTTATTGTAACAATAAAATAAATCACTTAAATACCAATAGACAATGTTGGATGAGCAATTAACTAAAAAATATAAAAAAGAAAAGCCAGATACAATAATTAGCTACTGTAACAAAATACAGACCGGTTGGCCCAAGCAGGAAAAGAGAATTCCTCCAATGGCTGCAGAAACTATCACAACCACCAAATCTGATATTAGCCTGCATGAATTTGAAGCAATACCATTCAGTTAGAAGTAACATAATTAGCAAAGACAAAAGCTCTTCATTCCAAAGCATTTTATAAAACCTCCATCGAATGAATACAGAAAATGTGGGACCCATTTTATTCTCCAAAACAAAAACAAATAATAGGGGGAAGTATTGGTTTTTCCATTCTGCACAATTTTCTTGATGGTGACCAATACTGACACAAAATTACCCGTAATAAGATTAACTTGCCATGCAGATCCATCAACAACTGAGACTTATTTCCAAAAACGAAAAAAAAAAACGTACCCAGAAATCTAGCATTTTGCCGAGTTATATCTGATTTTTTCTAGAACATTCTATTATTGAAAATAAATTACAAGAAAAGTCATAATAAATATCAACCTTAAATCCAACTGAAGTACTGGGTATTTGGATTTCTTGTTTGACATCACAAAAACATTGTCCTGTCATGCCGTAGGATAAACAGATAAATGAGTTGGATGAAAAATAATAATTTAAAAGCATAATTTATAACCAACTAAGGCTTTGCATAACAGGTCAGAACACCTTTCTGTCAATCAAGGTTGTTGAATCATCAGAATCTTCATTCTCCAGGGAGAACACATCTTGAAATTGAAATGATCTGGTAACACTGGTAAGGGGGGAAATTCAATATAAAAGACAAAAGGCCATCTGATAATTAAAGAAAACTACATCTAATCACCCATTGTAAGTGACTAATTTATTAGTAAACGTGCCATACTTTCTCTCCTGAGTATCATTTCTCTTGCCTTTATCATGAGTAATTTTAGCTACAGTCTCCAGTACAGCCTGCAAAATATGACCAAAATGTCTATAAGTCACATTTACATAAACAATAACATAGATCAGCTATCAATAGAAGATTGTGTTTTTCTTCATTATAGACACAAAAGGCAATAAGCTGTCACAAAATGAACCTGAGGGGCTAAGATTTGAGAAACACAACACAAGGGATGTACAAAACAACAAACTTTCAGTTATAGAGTCATCTCTCCATACATTCAGTTTTGTAAGTTTTTTCGTAGGGGCTTCTTATATTTAATTGACAGGCATATGGCAATGAAAACATTATCTTTCTGCATAATAAAATGCATTTTTCTTCTACAATCTGTAACTAAAATACAGCACAAAATATTTGTGCAAACTATCCACAAAAAGACAGGGGTACCTGTTGATCAGCTACAGTACTGTTGAAGCTACTCTTGTCAGATCCTAGTAAAGATGGAAGAGAACAATTAAAAGCTAAAAAATGAAATAGCAAGAAGCAGTTGGCAAAGGAAAAAAAAACAGTAAGCTAAAAAATGAAATAGCTCCAGGCCCAGCTCACCAAAGATCATTGAAAAAAAAAAACGATATAGCTAAGTTGGAAGAGAAAATAAAAACCTTCAGGCTGGTCATTCTCGGAAAATTCTTTCTCAAGGACACGATCGAACATTTTAGCCAAGCTGCCATCCCCAGAATCCGATGAAGATGAGTTGGGCATACTCCCGTAGAACCTTTCTCGTACTTCCTTATCCGATCTGGCGGGAGCACAAACCCTCGCACAAATTGCGATGAACAAAACACAGCACCAGAATCCAACCATCCCCCATTTCTTGGGGACTATAATTGCCATCAAATTCAATGCAAGTATTTTTTTTTTAACAGAAAATGCAATTCAATTCAACTGAAGCATTGAAAAGCGAACACTAAAAATCAAAGGGGAGGAATTCAAAAAAGGAAACACTTGAAGCGAAGATTGGATGTTTGAAGCTTCAAGGAGTATTATTTCGGAAGGTCGTTACGCGATTTGCAGTTTTGATTGCTTAGGGGCGGGATCCAGGATGTGACCGCGGGGGAATGATCTCACGGGAACAGTAAAAAATTAAGACGAAATTACAAAAAGGTTTCGGTGACAGAGACAGCAGGCCAAAGAAGGATGAGGACTTTTCTGTAATTTAGAAGTTCTGGGGAGTTCCATTTCCACCTGACTGGTGAATTGAAGACGAAGAAAAGCCAACCTTTTTAGTATTATAAACCTTTTTGGTGGTTGGTCTAATTACTCGTTCAAAACAATTTTTTTTATTTTTATGGCATTGGTTGAAGTTGTCAACTTTTTAATACATATTTAGATCTTTAAGTATGACATTCAAAAAGAAAACTTTGATATTTATTTAGCTAAGAGTATGAAGGAATTGTCTTCCTTTTAACTAATTGGTGTGGAAAATTAAATAAGGATAATAATATCATTACCTATAACCCAAGTTTAGAAGGCATTGTTTTAAGACTTTTATTATATTTAATTTTTATTTTTATTTAATAATATTTTAAATATGATTAAACTATTATAAAAATATATTTATATTTAACAAAAAAAAAGTCTTCAAACAATTTATATTATGAGTTATGGATAATACAACTTATTTATCAAAATTTTAAACTTATTGGACCCAAACTTGAATAAATTTTTTGTTCAAAAATTAATTTAGTTTGTAATACGTTATCTTAACTAAATCATCCCTTTTGTAAGGTAGATTTTTTTCCCCTTAAAGAAAACTCCATTGGCATTAACCATTTAGAGTGGTGATCCTATTGTATCATTGAATAATATGCCCTTTTATTTTAAGGAAAAAAATAAATAATTATTATTGATATTTTCTCTATAGTAACCTGATAAATTTTTTCTTCCATTCTTGAAAATTTATATATATATATTTTAATTAGGTCCTTTTTATCGTTTTTATTTATACGTAATTATATAGTTTTTAAAGTGATATTCTTAGATAATTATTTAGAGGTTCTTTTATAATTTACACCAAGTTAATAATAATACTCTCCCTATTCCATTTTATATAAGATATTTGTTAGATATAACTTATTTTTATTTATAAAATACGCTTAAAAGTTATTTTTATTTTTTTTAATTGTAACTTCATTTAATTACTATTATTAATATTATTATATTTAATATCAAGATAAATTTTTGAAAAGATATTTTTTCTATTGGTTAATTTTTTTTCTTGTATTCATCATCTTTCTATAAATAAGAGTATTTTTTAAAAAAAAAGAGTTACATTATTTATATATTTATTATCTATCTATCTCTAATTAATTTTAATTAACTTTTTTTTACAGTAATCATTCAGTTAATTGTTTCCCATATTAGAAATGGGGAGAGTAACAATACATAAAAAACGCAAATGGGCATATTTACTATCTTTCTATCTCTAATTAATTTTAATTAACATTGTTTACTATCTGACTAGGAACGGTGATGCCATTTGAACTAAAGCTGATTGACAATTGAAAAAATAATTAGATTATGACTAGTATAGATATGAGGACCAGCAAAATTTACAATCATTAAAAAAACTTGAAAGATATGACGTGGCACGCGTAGCGTTCATCCCCTCCGATATCTCATCCTCATGGAGCGTGTGCTTCCCACAGGCCAAGTATCACTCCCAATCCAATCTCTCTTTCTGTTATCTCTCATTCGCCCCTCAAGTGCTCAGTCGCAGAGGGAGGCTAATAATGGAGTCGGTTCTAAGTCCTGTTGGTTCAGGCTTCTTCTGCCACACCCCAGCTTCATCCAAGAGACGAATTGTGGGTGCCCATTTCAATTCTTGCTCATTTGCCGGTGGTGTTCATGGCGGTGGCGCAACTAAACGCATCGTTTTGGTTAAAGCAGAGGGTGTGGGTATCAACCCTGATATCAGGAAGAGCGAAGAGAAAGTTGTGGATTCTGTGGTCGTCACTGAGCTCTCTAAGCCCCTCACTCCTTATTGCAGGTTCACTTTTCTTCTTCCCTTTTTATTTTTTGACCAATTTCAAACCATCCATTGGATATATATTTTTCCCCTTGTCTGGTTCGTTAGAGAATGATCAGAATTTTATGACATGGATTATCATTTTGGTTATTATATTGTTAGGAAGGAAGCAAGTGGAGATTTTTTTATGGGAGTTGATGTACTGTACTAGAATTAAATAAAAGGGCAAAATGAATCCTTGTGCAATTAGAGTGAAGAACTTTGTTATCTGTAACCTAGTTAGTTGGTGACGTTCATAGTCACAATTCAAATTTTAGAGTTCTTGACAGTGGCCTAAGTGCTTATCAAGATGCAGGAACATCATTACCTGTATAAGCTCATTTTCATTCATGCTTCAGTATTCTGTAAAATAATGTTCTTCACAACTTAGTATTTTAGGGATCATCTTTTCACTTAAACAGATGATGATGACATGTTAGATTAAGGAAGCTAGGTTTTAACTCCCTCCCTAGAGTATAAATAAGGGTAATTTAGAAAAAAAATTAATAAATATATGAAATAGGTATTATATTTAGTATTAAGATGGATTCTCTAATTAAGTTATATATTATGGACTAAGGAGTACCTTGTTATACATCTCTGCTCATTCATCATGAATATCTGATGCGTATTTTCAATTGAAATTGCTGATGATATTATAGATGTATATGACATTCTGAACTGATGTGGTAGGGAGGGAGCAAGTCTCTTTCCATGGATTAAGTTAATAAGTGTCCAGAAAGCATAATCCCTTGAGAATGATTCGTCCTATGATACACAGTCGATAGATTCTTCTTCATGTTCCTTGAGAAAAGTTGCATTTGTCATAGTTAATCCACTGAAGCAAACCACACTTCGATATAGAGTAATGCAGCTATGGAGACTCTTTTGTAAGCAGGTTGAACCATTGTTGGACATTAATCTAAGTAAAATCACTCATTCTATTTGATCTTTGATCTCTGGATAGCAAGACTAGGCATGATTGGCTTGTACTACAGTTATGTAGTAACAAGCAAGTGGCACTATCTTCTGGATCTCTATAACTTTGTGCATGCTAGTTCATCTGTATGAGTCTTGTCTTCCAAATAATGGCAGGGACTATTTATGAGGGACATGCCATTCTGAAACCTTAAGGTTTCTATTCTTCGAGGGAAGCCATCCCCTCGTAATTCACACTTTCTCTTCACTCCCATACCTTACATTCACGTGTCATAAATTCTGACTTGAGAGGACACAAAAAGGGGTAATATTATTATAATTTGAAGTTTGAAGGGTATGTTGATGATGAATGTGGGGGTGTTTTGGTGCAGATGTTGGAGATCTGGGACGTTCCCACTGTGTGATGGAAGCCATGTAAAGCACAACAAAGCCACAGGGGATAATGTTGGGCCTCTTCTCTTGAAGAAGTGATGTGAATTGAAACTGCCGTGATCTCTCTGGCCAGGGTTTGTTTATGTTGTATTAAGAGTAAAAACTAATGAGGCAGAATAATTTTTTATATGCATGCAGCAAACTAGTGATATATTGGATGCCAGAAATAGAATGAACTCAAAGAGTGATGTGAATCCTCTTCTTCCTTGTGGTTTCACTGGTATTGGCCTCTTTTGTTTATTATTGAGGTCCAACTGGCAATTTGCCGAAGTTCATTCATGTTTCTGATGAGATTGAAGTTGACTTGTTCAATGAAATTTAAGACATCTTACATGCATGCATGCGCATATCCTACATAATGCTGCTTGCTAATGCTGAATGTACTATTTGAGGACTTCTTATTGTGGTTGCCCTTGAAAAAGAACAAATTAAAATTGACCAGATAGGGTCTAATGATAGATATAAATAAATAAATGTGCTATTTGAATCTGGGTTCTTAATTTCTTCTTATTTTCTATGTTTTTTTTTTAAAATTTTAATAAAAGGCCACCAAGGAGCTTACACAAAAAGGACAGTTAAATTAGAAAAGATCATAGACCTCTCTCAAGCTTAGTTTTGCCTTTCTTAGATTACTTTTGCTACTGAAACTTACAAGTATTCTTTGCGTGAGGAAATGCTAGTCTCGATTTATACGTTATTTACAGGTTTTATGACCACAAAATGCTTGGTTTTTTGTTTTTGGAATTCATATTCGGAAATGTGCCCTGGTCGAATAGTTGAAATAAAAAGGTTAGTAATTAGTTGGATAAACTCGTAAAGTTTTAAAATAATATATATATAACACAAAAGGCGGTGTGGAACTGTGGAAGTTTTGGACTATTCAATGAAAATAAGATTATTCAATGCTTCATTTCAATTTCAAAGTGAAAAGGGTTATACAAAGAGAATAAATTAAAGTATGCTTTGAGGTGTACAAAGTGAATTAGCCTAATAAGGCCAGCCTGGATCCCAATTCCATTAAACTGGATTTCGAATTTCCAAATTAATGATTGTTTCCATTTATTCTTTAATTTTGTAATTAATTCCAAGTTTATAAGGTTCCCTTAATTATATTTATTCTTTATTTTTAATATTTTTTTACCATTAAAAGAAACTTATTTTGATATTCAAGAAGGAGTTTACAAACTAAGCAAAACCAACCACACAAATAAAAATATTTATCTAATTTTTAATATATAATTTAATTAAAAAATTGATCTTAATACTAAATTTAAGATATTATTTTTATATTTATCAATTTTTTAAATTATCTTTATTAATATTATGCCAATAATAATCAAATAAAATATAGAAAAAGGGAGTTAAAGAAGATAGTTATAATAATTTTAAAAAATATATTATATTAATTGATTTATTTTATATAATTAAATTAGTTAAATACTCATTCAATTCTAAATATAAGAGTCATATGAAGAGTTTATTTTAATCTTAATTATAAATTTTTAATATATTTTATTTTCTAATATTATAATTCCTTCTCAAATTATATCTATATGATAATATACATATTAAATATGTTTTTATTAAAAATAATTTAAATGTATATAATTAAAATATATATTTTAAAAAGATTAATATAATTATTTTAAATAATTTTTTTTAATTTATTTTAAATAATTAAATATATATTATATTAAAGATATAGGAATTATAGGAATAACTTAAACTATAATGTAACACGATTCCCTAGCATGGAAGTAAGAAGGGATAGAGCTTTAGAAACCCTATCATCTTTCGAGTACATTCATCTAGAAGATGTAATGAAACTCAAATCTATATTTAAAAAGAAGAAGGATCATTTTAAAGGCTGAAACCAAACATAAACAAAAGATGCAAGTGTCGGCGGGCAGGCTATGAGCATCATAGTCCATGTGAGGCTGCAACTTGCCCCCCTTGTCCCTACGCTACGCACCGTTTCCTTTAATTATTGTGTGTGTGTGTGTGTTTGGGTAAAATTTAATTTTTAAGAAATTTTAAAATAAATAATTATATTTATTTAAATATATTTTTAAATTAAATTATAATTTAAAATTAAAATTTTAGATAAATTAGTCAGAATAATTTATAGAATAGTAAAATAATTTATAAACTAATCAATTACTATATTATTTTTATTTTTTTATACTCTCTCTTACTTTTTCTTATACCCTCTCTCTTCTCTTATATTTTTTTATACTATCTCTTCTTTTTCTTATACCCTATCTTATTTATTTTCTCATACTATATCTCCTTTTATATTTTATCTCTACTTATTTAATATTTATATTTTTTTATAATTTATCAATAATAAAATTTTTTTTAAAAATAATTATATAAATATTTATTTATTTAAAACACTTTTTTTTTATAAAATCTACTTAAACACGTCGTTTCCACTCCTCTCCCTCACCTCCCGCTCTATAAGTCGTGCACGTGGCCTCTATTCCCAACAACACAAACCATTTCGGCACACAACACAAAGCATTTCTTTTAAGTCTGTACGATTTGCTAACATGATCACATGTTGTGTTAGCTTCTCACATTAATTTCAAACTGTCCCTCACAAATTTCAATAATTCAAAATCAATTATACCCAAGTTTTTATTTTCTTTTATTACTTTATTTGAAAGAAACTGTTGTAACTAACAAAACCAATACCAATACATTACAAACTTTAGTTTTGATTGGTTTCTTTAGTTCCTTCAAAGAAAATTATTTGCAAAAATAAGGTCATTCCCAGGAAATTACTCCTTATTTTACTTTTGATTATCACTTCTTTTTTCTTCCCAACATTTTTATTCAGACCAAAAAAAAATAAAATGTGTATTCTAACTATTTTACCAGAAAACTTCGTTAATCAAGCCATAATCTCCTCAACAATACGGCCCACGTGTTGATTTCAGAACTAATTGATCCCGTGTCGGTATGCTCTCGCAAAGAGTAAAGTACTGAACACGTGTCAGTCCAAGCCTCCCCTCTTACCACTCCTATTCCGGAACACACGTAAGCAACCTTAAACCCGCGCTGCCAGAATCATCGATCTCTCTACACGTTTTTCTTCCCTTTTCTCTCTCCGAACCACATCCCCAACATTTTTCCCGGACATCCCGTCGAAAGATTATTTTTCTCATGCTTCCTTTGTCAAATCATTCCTCGCCGGAACCCCAACCTCACCGAAGAGCCAGAAGTCCCGAACCATTCGACGGCAATATATCTTTCAATTCAACTTCGAATGTATTCCAACCCCTCTTCTCTCCTCAAAGTCCCCGCGCATGGATCCTCCTTATCGTCCTTTTCATTCAGATTGTACTCCTCTGCAACCTCCGTAGTTTCCCCCCCTCAATTTCTCTTCGCTACCGCCACCATGTCCACCATCACTTCCCCACTTATCTAGCTTCCAATAGCGTCATCGAGCATATACCCGGTAAGGAAAGCGCCGTCGTCCAGAATTTACCCAGTGAGAACGCCATCTCCTTCGCTGGGACGTCGTCTCTTGAGAATTCTGGCGACCATGACCAATGTGGGTCCGGTAGAGTCTTCATCTACGACCTTCCCAGAACCTTCAACCAAGAAATTCTCGAGAATTGCGATAACCTGAACCCGTGGAGCTCCCGGTGTGACGCGCTTTCAAACGACGGATTTGGTCAGGTTGCCAGCGGACTATCCGGAATTGTGCCGGAGAATCTAATTCCGGCGTGGCACTGGACGGACCAGTTCGTTTCGGAGATCGTCTTCCACAATCGCATGCTGAACCACAAGTGCAGAGTCACGGAGCCCGAATCCGCCACTGCGTTCTACATCCCCTTCTACGCTGGACTCGCGGTGGGGAAGTACCTATGGTCGAAATCCACCGCCGAGGAACGCGATCAACACTGCAAGATGATGCTAAAGTGGGTCCACGATCAACCCTACTATCAGAAGTCCAATGGCTGGAATCACTTCATCACCATGGGCCGCATAACGTGGGATTTCCGCCGTTCCAAAGACGATGATTGGGGTTCTAGCTGCATCTACTTGCCGGGAATGAAGAACATCTCGCGACTTCTCATTGAACGCAACCCGTGGGACTATTTCGACATTGGTATTCCCTACCCCACAGGATTCCATCCCCGATCCGAGTCGGACCTAACTCAGTGGCAGAGTTTCGTACGAGAACGGAAGCGAAATACTCTCTTCTGCTTCGCGGGCGCGCCACGTAAGTCGTTTAAGAACGACTTCCGAGGTCTTTTGCTTAGTCAATGTCGTGACTCGTTCGGGTCGTGCCGAGCCGTGGACTGTGCTGGAGCAAAGTGTTCTAACGGTACGTCGGCGATTCTGGAAACATTTCTGGACTCCAGTTTCTGCTTGCAGCCCAGAGGGGATAGCTTCACGAGGAGGTCGATTTTCGACTGTATGCTAGCTGGTTCGATTCCGGTTTTCTTCTGGAGGCGAACGGCTTACCTTCAGTACGATTGGTTCTTACCTAGTGAACCGGGGAGTTTCTCGGTCTTCATAGACCGGAATGCGGTGAAGAATGGGACCTCCATTAAAGCTGTGCTAGATATGTACAGTAAAGAGGAGGTCACGGCGATGAGGGAGAAATTGATTGAGTTCATACCCAAATTTGTGTATTCAAAACCCCAGGAGGGGATAAAGGGGATAAAGGATGCTTTTGATGTTGCTCTTGATGGGATTCTGAGAAGGTTTAAGGAGCAAGAAGAATCAGGTTTCACCAAATGGTAACACGGAAGAAGATTGAAAAAGCCCAACTTGTTGGCTGTTGCTGATGAATTGGGCAGTGAAATAGAGTTATTTACACGGATTAAATTAATAGATCTACAATTGGGGAAGCACCTGGGTTGTACTATAGTATGTGATTCTTTCTATTGTGATTAAGGATGAGACATTCATGAAAAAACTGTTGTTGTATATTTGTACTATTTGTTTCAGAGATAAAATAAAAATTCATTTTGAGCACAATTATTGCTTAGTTCTGCAGTTATTGAGGGCAGCAGCTGGCAGGTAGCTACTGAGAAATCAGCCCACATTCTGATGATATAATATAGAACGATGCTTCCTGCCGTAAAGATTGGTGGTCCTCTCTGATCTTGAATTTGGATAGATTGTGGCCCAGATCCGGTCTCTGGGGTGTTCAGGGTTTGGCCAATGATGAGATTGGAGAAATAGACACAACATCACTGACATGAATGCATTATAAGAATGATAGATCGCTATAAATTTGTGGACTTGTACTGTTTTGATAGGTATATTGTAGAAAATCTGTCTGCATTATTATCAATTTGTGATGAACTTTTGCACCATCACCAGTTCATAGAGTGAAGCTTGAAAAGGTGCATGCCATGCAATTTTCTTGCATTTATGCATGAATTTGGGTGGAATTTAGAGTATATTATTCCTGTATCAGTGATGGAATGGCTGATCTATGGCAAGGAGAATCTGAAACTGGATTTTGCTTTGATAGTTTACAAGCTGCAATCTGCAGAGGTGGACCAGGAACCGCTTGAAGTGGTCAAAACATTATATTTCTTGATTTACTCAGGAAATAGTTTTGGAAGATGAAGCTGGAAGGAATCCAAGCCAATTTTCTGCAGTGACCTTGTGGGGCTTAAAGGAGTGAGAACTGAGAAAGCATAAACAAAAATATGAAGGAGACAGGGAATCTCTCACTTTTGTGCTTTACCCTCTATGTAAAACAAGCTGAGAGATTAAGCAAGAATGGCCCCACTCAACTTATTCAAAGGAAATGCCTTTAGTATTAGTAAAATGGGAAAAGAAAAATGAAAGAAATTAGAGAAAAGGATTCGGTCTTACAAACTTTCCAATTGTTTTATGGACGTATATATTAAAGAAGTTTTGAGACCCCTATACCGACAAAATGTAAGTGAACTAAATATACACGCGCACACATACTGGATTATTTAACACTAATGCTCACTAACAGATTTAATTTAATCATAGCCATCAAATTAAGTGATTAATATACATTTTTATGAAATATGAGCTTCTTGAATTTCATATAATTATACACACACATGTTAAAAGACCCCTTATTTTAAAAATCAATACGTTACTGCTTACCGTTACTTACACAAGAACCTGATAAATTCAAGCTAATTAAAAATAAAAATAAAAACTAATTATTAATGAACTGAAGTTTACCTAACAATAGTTTACATGCCAAGTGAAGTAGCAGGCTCACGTGCCTAGGATTTAATGAGGAGTGCTTTGTGGATTGTTCTTACTAATTATTGATATATATATTAATTATTAATAATATTAACAATGATGGCAAACAAAAAAAAATATTTACAATAATAATTTTAGGAGAGTGGTTTAAGGAGTAAAAGCGGGGAAAAACTTTTCTCTGGGTGAATAAACTAAAAAATTTAATATCTTTATTTTTTCTACTAAAATATCTTTTTATTAAAAATAATTATAGTTAAAATACTACTAAATATTAAATATATATATATTTCTCCAATTACATATGAAAGAAGAATCATTGTTAGTCTCCTACATAGTTTCCCGCACTAATATCATTTGGGCCATAAATAAGGGCAAGTTTCACTAAGAATATAAAGAATATGGGGTTTTTTCTTATCTGATATCTTAAAAAAATTTTATAAGTATTTTTAAAACTTAAAGTTATATCCTAGTTCTAATAAAAAAATAGTACTCAATTTATTTAAATTTTTTTTATAAAAAAATAAAGATGATGCAAAAGTGGGCCCATGTCAACCTTGCTCCAATCACAAAATTATGAAATTTTAAAGAGAGAATTGCAATCAACAGGAATTGATCTGAATGATAAGTGGTTTGATATCGCTTAAGCGAAGTCTCGAGTTTAAGCCTTGACGTATGCAAAAAATTTCCATTATAATACTTACCTACTATAATCAAGTACATGATGTAAGTCAGATTAGGATATAGTCAGGGTAAATTTTCTATAAACTGAGTGGGTAACAAAAAAAATAGAGAAAATTGCACAATATTGTGTAGAAAATAATTAATTATAAAAATATCTTAAAATTATCAAACGCATTGAATAATTTTAAAGGGCTTAAGGTTATATTTTTAAATTGTAAAATAATATAATTACTCCTATTGTAATAAAATTTAGCCCCAAATAAACATGATAAGGGCAATTTATATCATTTTATAATTTGAAAATATTACCCCATATCCATGAGACTATTGAGTTATTTAATATTTTAGGGAAAATATATATTCAATATTCTAAACTAATTTTAAAAGAATAATTAATACCCTAAAATATTTGTACCCTGAATTAATTTTATAGATGCAACAAAGATCCTAAAGTATTTAATGGTGCAATTATCACTCTAAATTATAGCACACTGAACTAATTTTAAAAGTACAACTAACACCATAAAATATTTAAGGGTACAATTAGCACCCTAAATTAGAGGTGCAATTAGTACATTAAAGTATTTAAATTGGTACAGTTCTATTATTTCATTGACAAAAACATAAATTTCTATCCGATTTATGTTACATGATTATTTAAAAGGTCACATGTATTATATTGTTTAAATAAAAATATTAAATAAACCCTAAAATTGATATTGTATATAATTCATATGTAAAAATTGAGAAATTTTACAGTTCATTTAATAAAATTTATTAAAATAATATTATATATATGACTTTTAAGTAATAATATATCAAAATAAAAAGCTTATGTGATATATATCAAAAGAAAGTAAGTATTTTTATTAGTGAATAGATAAAATTATACTAATTTAAATATTTTAGTGCTAATCATATTTTTAAAATTAATTTAAGATACTAATTGTATATTTAAATATTTTAGAATACCGATAATATTTTTAAAATTAGTTTAAAATATTAATTATATTTTTAAATATTATAAAATATTAATTATTCTTTTAAAATTATTTTAAAATGTTAGATATAATATTTTTTTTGGTAAGTAATTCTGTAATAAGAAAGTGGCAAATAAATGCACATGGAAATTTGTCAAGATTCAAGAGCCATGTATCAGCATCCATTTACACGTGTCTTCCTCTCATGCTATTTTGGCCTAAACAATGAGCATGCGTGTCCTTCCTCTGTTTTATTTTTTGTTCATTTATTTTAATTTCTTAATTTTATCTTAAATTTTCTGTCTTTCTAATCCAATTGCACTGTATATGAATGACTTCTGTAATCCAAATTAACACATCATTTGGACATTCTGTCTTGTTTGGCCTCAAGCTCATAAATAGCTTACTCGGGGATCTCGAACGACGAACGAACCGATTTCAGGCCTCATAAATACACAATCTGTAAAAAATTAGATAACTCCCCAGAAGCCATATCTATCGAGTATCGAGCATTGATTCTTCTGGTTTCGCTTCGGAAGATGATGAAGACGGAGGTATTTCTGCAACTCCTTTTCTTGTTTGCCTTTGGAATTGGAGCGACTTTCTCAGTTACAGAGTTCCAATCTTCTACTACTACACTTCCTCACGCCGCCGAATCCTTCAATGTCAGCTATATCCAGGTATTCCTCACAAAACCTCTTTTCGTGATTAATTTCTCGCTCTTTGATTCCTTAATCCCTTTTCTTCGTATATGAACTAGGATATATCCTGTGAGTTTTCTTTTTAATTTCTTTCTCTTGTCGTGATGAAGATGAAGAACGTAGGGAGCTGTCCTTATACGGTGATTATATCTACGAGTTGTTCGTCTCCTGTATATACAAGGGATCAGATCAGTATTTCTTTTGGGGATGCTTATGGCAATCAGGTCTGCTTTTTCCTAAGCTGAGTTCATCAATTTATTTATTGCATTTGCTAGAAGATGAGGTCTAATTTTAATTGGGATTTAGTTTTCCTGAGAATATATTAGTATTTTTGGACTTGAAACCTTTTGATTCTTTAATTGGTTGAGATTATATGGAACATGGATAAATTGAAGTCAAACTCAGAAACTGAAGTCAGAATCGTAATTATTCTTCGTTCGCGTTCATCTTAGTTACGACCTGATTCCTTCATCTCATTTCATTCTTATTTTTTTGGCGAATCGTATCATTTTATTCGTTGTCCTGTTTTTATAGCGCTGGGAACTTGAACTCCTTTTCTAAGTATTTTGATTGTTTCAACTTGAGTTGTTCTAGAGTCAACTACTGATTGGTTTGGGAAGATGCATGATTCATCGCTTTAGTCCTTAGAAGTCAGGTAAGATCATATTGATTGTTTAAACAAATTTTGAAGTTTAATGGTAGTAATTATCTTCTAATCAGCCAGGAGATGGAACTTGCATCTTAATGGCTGTTCCCTGTTTCCGCAGTACTTTGTTATATTCTCTAAGGCGCATAAATTCATTCTATATTGGGATATATAGGAAGGATAATGGTTTAAAATAGACTCTGCTTGAAAGCTATAGAATGAAAGATCAGACTGGAGTCTAACTGATAAAATATGAAGCATCAAGAGCAGAACCATGAATTTTCATAGTGATATGGGGGAAAACATAGTGGATTGGTAGCTTTAGAATCCATGTTGAAAAGTAGCATACAAAGGGTCCAATTAGTAAAATCAGAAAGAAAGGAAGCCTCATTTTGGACACGCTTTTAAGTGTTTACTAATTGAGGGGTCTTACTTCTTTTTCACATATGGATCAGATATATGCACCAAGACTGGATGATCCATCTTCAAAAGCATTTGAGCGGTGTTCTTCAGATACATTTCAGATAAATGGTCCATGTGCATATCAGATTTGCTACGTATACCTATACAGAACTGGACCCGATGGCTGGAAGCCACGAAGTGTGAAAATTTACGGTCATAACACAAGGGCTGTTACATTTAACTACAACACATTCATTCCCTCAGATACGTGGTACGGGTTTAATGATTGCAATGCTGCTTCATCTTCAATCCAATTATCTAGCGGGAAATGGTTATTATTTGTTGTTCTAGGTTTTGTTTTTAGTTTCTGGATGTAGATATATGATATTATGTTCTTTACATCTATCTCTCCAGTTCTCTGTAACTAGGAAACTTAGTATTTACTGCGAAAGAAATAGAAACACGATATGTATAAAATTACCCATGGTCTGATTCAGTGTATTCTATGGCTTGCTTGTTTTGTCTGGCTTATTATGTTCACTGCAATGTTTCAATTAGATCATTTTATTTTTCTTTCCTTCCCTCTGGAGGATAATAATGAAATTTTAGTATTACAGAGTATCAAACTGAGGCCTGGGATTCAGTTTTGTACTTACATTGCATTCCTACTAAGCAACAATGGGTAAAACTTGTTATGCAATCTGTCCAATTTCTAGTTTTAAGGAAGTTTTGTACTGAGGATTTAAAGCACTGTTTTATACTTTGTTTCTTTCTGATTTGTTTTTCATGTCAGCTTCCCACGCCAATGTATGCATATAAAATTAAAATTAATTTCAAATCTGAATTAGTGTTTTAACTAATTTAATGATGAGTTTGATTTTGAAAGAAATTTTAAATATTTACTATTAATTTTTAAACAAAATTTTAACACGCACAAGAAACTTTTGAATCAAGTAAGACATTGTCTTGCCGCAAGTGTCAAAAGTAAGCAATTTATGATCGGTGGAAGAACTTGAAAACATATAACGTATGCTAAGTTTTTTTTTTTTTTAACAGAAAACCTAATAACAATTTAAGGTCTGTTTGGATGGATTTAAGTTGAAAAAAAATTAGTTTGGTTGTAAATTTGATGCTTAACCCGGATTGTTAACTTTTGATATGGGAAAGAGGTTTGTATAGAGGTCGTTCGTAGAAAAATAATTTTTTACCTTTTTTTTAATCCAATTGGGTTGACAATTTCTTTTTGTAATTTCTAAAATATAATATAATTAATATTACAGCAACTAGCAGTTTGGCACCATATTGTTTTTTTTAAAGTAAAGTAATTTAATTTGTTTTTATTCAGACAAAATTATTTCATGATTGGTATGCATTTAAAACTTATCAATCTAACACTAAAAATAAATAAATTACATTGAAATTATAAATCGATAAAATCTAATTCAGTTATATAGTATTAAAAATATGAGAATTATGATTTTTTTATATTATAAAATTTATGTCTATTTTTAATACAAATTATAAATATCTGGAAAAAGAATTAATAAATTAACTTAAAATGCAATTTTTTTTTAAATTTTTTTGGGATGCATTTCTAAAATCTAATAATTTTTTGGAAACTAATCAAAATATAATAAAATTGAACTGAACTACTGAACTATATTTCTTATTAAATTTAAATCCTTATTTATAGTTTTTAGCAAAAAAATAAAAAAATAAAAGAAGGGACCATAAAACCGGAAACCTCATGCTAATGGCTTCGTTTTCTCCTGCTCTCTCTTCCTCCTGCTCGCTGTCTTGATTCCTTCTTGGAAGCAGCGGGAGAATTCTCTCCCCTTCCTTCCTTCTCTCTTTTCTTGTACCTTTTACACATAACATAACCTATTTTACACTGATTTTTCTCAGTTAATCCACGACATCATGCCTTCTTGAGCCCCCTCTGAGAGCCCCAAAGGGAGGAAGGGGAATAAGGAAAAGAAGATGAAGAACGAGATTTTAACTGAAGAGGAATGCATTGGTAAGGAGACAAGAAAAGTTCTAAGCTTACTAGAAATGTGAAGGTGTCTGATTCTGACCAAGATGGGTTTTCGGACAAGAAGGCGAAGAAGAGGGAGACCAAGAAGCGTAAATCTTCGGATATTGATGGGGTTGGAGAGGAGAGAGAGGGTATTTCGGTGTTAGTTGAGCCCAAAAGTTCGAGGGCGAAGAGTCAGGAGAAGAGAAACAATAATAAAAAGCCGAAATTCGAGGAACCTGACATGGGAGGGGAAGAGGTCGAGAAGAAGAAGAAGGATCCCAATGCAATTTCGAACTTTCCGATATCGGAGTCCTTGCGGGCGAAGTTGAAGGAGAAAGGGATTGAATCTCTATTCCCCATTCAGGCCATGACTTTTGATACCATCCTCGATGGTTCTGATTTGGTCGGTCGGGCTCGCACTGGTCAGGTGTGTTCTCTTTTTGTCCTTTTGTGTATTTACAATTTCTTATGATTTCCAAGCCCTAAATATTTAAATAATTTGGTTTTGGGAGCCTGGAGGTGGACGATTATCGAATCTAGGTGCAGAATTCCTGTTAAGTTAATATGAGCATTTAGTTATATAGTTGTCATACCTCTTGGAGCCAAAGGTTCAACAAGGTCATTCTGCATTTGACTGATTTCAATATTTTATCGTTTGTATGAATTGTCTATTGTTGGAAAAATGTAGGGTAAAACATTGGCTTTTGTGTTGCCCATATTAGAGTCTTTAACCAATGGTCCAGCTAAAGCATCCAGAAAGACTGGCTATGGGAGGTCTCCAAGCGTTCTTGCGCTCTTGCCCACTAGAGAATTGGCCTCTCAGGTACATTACGCAAGAGGTGGTTGCAGAAAATTCTTCATATGTGATTGATATATAGATATTGGTTTTTCCTTGTGTTTATATTATGCGATTTGATGCATTAGGTGTTCTCAAACTTTGAAGTTTATGGCGAGGCATTGGGTTTGATTTCTTGCTGTTTGTATGGTGGAGCTCCATATCAAGCTCAAGAAATTAAGCTCAAGCGAGGTGTTGACATTGCTATTGGAACACCTGGTCGCATAAAGGTGATTACCACAGTGAATGCACGTGTGTCTCTATGTATTATAGAGCTGCTGTTATTCCTCGTTATGGTTATTAGATTATGGCTAAGATGGAAGCTTCAGTTTTTCTAAGAAAGATGTTGTTCTTGATTTATATGTGAATATCCATGTAGGACCATATAGAGAGACAAAATATTGACCTAACCCAACTAAGGTTCCGTGTCCTTGATGAGGCAGATGAGATGCTGAGGATGGGTTTTGTTGAAGACGTTGAATTCATTCTTGGTATGTGTTTTTTCCCCTCCCTGAAATGCATGGAATGCTGCTGTACTTCAATTTTAGGGTAAATTATGCATATCTGATGGAAGACACTTTTAATTACTCTTCACCTTATTTGTTGATATTATTTACTCCAAATATGGTTAAATTGTCACAGAATATTGAGATATTGTCAAAGGTTTTTGGACAATAAGATATTTTCCAGAGATGTAAAAATCTGCTCTATATGTTATGCAGGTAAGGTTAAAGATGTTAGTAAAGTTCAGACACTTCTATTCAGTGCCACTTTGCCAGACTGGGTTAAGCAAGTATGCTTCTATTTGATGGTTTCTAGTGTTAAATGTTTTTCTTGTTAAAAGAGTTTTGTTTCCAAATATGATTTTGTTGCCAGATTTCCTCAAAGTTTCTGAAACCAGATAAGAAAACTGTTGATCTTGTTGGGAATGAGAAAATGAAGGCTAGCACCAATGTTAGGCATTTTGTTCTTCCGTGTATGAGTTCTGCCAGATCCCAGCTTATCCCAGACATTATTCGCTGCTATAGCAGGTGAACTTTTATAATTCACTTGTAATATGTGCTTTACATTTTTATGTCTCTTTTGAATCTAGTGAATTTGGCGCATTATATTTTGATGGCTTTGTTTCAGTGGAGGCAGGACAATCATATTTACTGAGACGAAGGAATCAGCTTCTGAGCTTGCAGGGCTTTTGCCTGGAGCTCGAGCTCTACATGGTGACATACAACAAGCACAACGCGAGGTGAGATGTATGAAAATTTATGATTGTCTTATTTGGAATTTCCATCACACACGTTCTGTTAGGATTATCTGTCTCATATCTTTTGTATCCCAATAAATATGTTTGCTTTTTGTCAATTTTTTTGTGGGCAGCCTTTTTATTTCTTTATTTCTTTTTCTTTATCCGCTGAAATGCACCCTGCCACTTGCAGGTCGCATTGTCTGACTTTAGGTCTGGAAAGTTCATGACATTAGTGGCCACAAATGTAGCAGCTCGGGGATTGGATATTAATGATGTTCAGTTAATTATTCAGGTATTCTGACATATTCACTTAATTACTTATGTTATATTGAGTCATTGTTATAACTTTCCTAATCTGTATGGGGACCTTTATATTTGGTTTAGTGCGAACCTCCACGTGATGTAGAAGCCTATATTCATCGTTCTGGCCGCACAGGACGAGCAGGTATAAATGGTTTGCTGATATTTGTTCACAAAGGGAAAGTTTAGGGTCATCAGACTTTAATAATACTGGGGTTGAAATTTTCAGGCAACACTGGAGTTGCAGTTATGCTTTATGATCCAAGAAGGTCAAATATATCTAAAATAGAAAGAGATTCAGGTGTGAAATTTGAACACATATCAGCTCCTCAGCCTGCTGATATTGCAAAAGCCGTTGGGGGGGATGCTGCTGAAATGATAAACCAAGTGTCTGATAGGCAAGTTTTTCTCTCCTCCTTATATGCAAACGGTATTTTATGCTGTCTTTGTTTGTTAACAAATGTCATAAATGCAGTGTGATTCCGGTATTCAAGTTTGCTGCTGAGGAGATTTTGAACAAATCTGGTTTAACAGCCGTTGAATTACTTGCAAAAGCTCTTGCCAAGGCTGTTGTGAGTCCCCTATTCTTCCAACATTTTCTTAATCTTTTTGTTGCAATTGTAATTTCTTCCACACCCCCTCCCTAACACATCAAACTCTTCATCTTCAATATCCTTCTCTAAGTTGGGCTAAAAATTGATTGTATAATGTGCAGGGTTATACTGAGATAAAGAAAAGATCACTTCTTACTTCCATGGAGAATTATGTCACATTACTTCTTGAGATTGGAAGACCCATCTACACCCCATTGTGAGAACCTTACAGTGAACCATGCTCTTAAATTATGAAGCTTGCATGTTTCTCAAAATTAGTTACTGATTAGTGATTACCTAAGAATGCTTGCTATGTTTGTTTGAAAGGTCGTGTTTGCCTTGCTGTGGGAAAATCTGTTATCTGCTCCTTAACCTTATTCAAGTATCATGCGTGAGTTTCTTTTACCGATCCTCTCATTTTCCCCCCTCCAGTTTTGCATATGGAATCCTCAGGAGATTTCTGCCTGAGGAGAAGGTTGAGGCAGTGAAGGGTCTTACTCTAACTGCAGATGGAAACGGCTCTGTCTTTGATGTGCCAGCTGAAGATTTAGATGCATATCTTTCTGGTAAAATTCTGCTTTGAACTATGCATGGGAATTAACTTTGTAGTGGTTGATTTGACCCTACATTTAGCATTCATTTGGGCTGTTCTTTTTCTTACTAAGTGATGTTTATTTATCCTTTAGGTCAGGAAAATGCTGCCAATATAAGCTTAGAAGTATTAGAAGTATTGCCACTTTTGCAAGAAAGAGACCAATCAAAAGGGGGCAGATTTGGTGGCGGCGGTCGTGGTGGGTTCAGTAATAATAAAGGTAGTGGCCGTGGAAACAGATTTTCTAGTGGTAGAGGAGGTGGCAGGAATGGTGGTTTTTTGAATCAGAGGAGCGATGGGTTTTCCGGTGGTTCTAATGGCGGGCGAGGCCGTGGTGCCAACAGAGGGGGAAAGAGATGGTAAGGAAGATAAAAAGGAGCTAAGTTAGTCAAAGATGACTAAAATGCTTATAGCAGTTTTTTTTATGTAATATAGAAAAAGAAAAACATTTAATTAGTGCTCTTTCTTAATTGGTAGGATATCATTTTTGTTTACTTTTTGCTATAAAGAAAGCGCGAGACTAGATTTGTTTATGTAAGGCTGAGCAGATATCTGGTTAAAAGAAAATATATAGATTCTATCAATTATGTTCCCATGACTACTTTTTACCTTTTGATAATTGTAATGACATTATTTTGATTGAAATGCCAAGTCTACAGAAAAAAAGGAAGGAAATTGTATCTGACTAAAATTATAGGGAACAATATATTAATACATGATAATTATATTTATGGGAAAATCACTATAAGATTTTGAGAAAAGAATGTAATAAATTCCATAATAAATGAGCAATATATAATGATAAGAAATGACTAAGTTTATATTACTATTTCTTGGTAACCTATAATTTATTGGTTCAGTTGCATTGTTGCCCGAGTTAAAAAAAAATTTAAACTTGCAGATTCGAGCACAACCCTGCTTCGGTATAATTTATAGACGTTTATGTTCAATGAGATTTGTATTTAAGCATTTATATGTAAGAGACCTATTCCTTACGTTGCATGGAATTATATAAACCATTGTTTCATGAACTTGAACGAGGGGATTGGGGTTTTGCTTGAAGCCGTTAGTGTCAGTTATTATGGTTACCCGCCTAGAGTTCAAAACTGTAGAACTCAGAAGTCTGAAGAACTCGTTCTCAAAACTAATTGAAGAATGCAAGAATTTCAGAGAGGACTCAATGCAAGAATTTCAGAGAGGTCTCAAGTCCCCATTGTTACGTACCGATGACCAATATTATCTCATTACTTGTCTCCTCTTCTTTTGTGCTTTTACGAATTGGGGTTCATTCACTTATGCTTCTAATGTTTTTCAGACGATAAAGAACCCAGAAATTCGTGCCTACAATATCATGCTTAGATCATAGGCGGGTTTGAAGGATGATGGTGAAGATAGCAACCCCATTTGCAGGGCTTTATCGCTTTACAGAGAAACTCTTCGCAATGGCATTTTACCACATAACCTCACTTTCCCCTTCCTTTTAAAGGATTGAACTAGGGGCTGGATGACGCTGCTGGCTTAGGAATTCATGGCCAAGTCGTCAAGTTTGGATTTTATGATGATATTTTTGTCGGGAATTCCTTGATAAACTTGTACATGGCATGTGGGTTGTTAAATAATGCCAGCAAGCTGTTTGATGAAATGCGAGCGAGAGATGTTGTCACTTGGAACTCAATGATTATTGGGTTTCTGAGAAATGGAGAGCTCGAAAATGCAATAGAATTGTTCTCGCGGATGAGTGAGAAGAAGAATATCATAACTTGGAGCTCCATTATTACAGGGTTGGTTCAAGCTGGCCGACCAAAAGAGTAACTGCAACTTTTCCATCAAAAGCAGGTTTCCAACGAAGAAGATAACATGGTTGAGCCTGATAAATTCACAATTGCTAGGGTCCTTTCATCTTGTGCCCAACTCGGTTCGATCGATCATGGGAAATGGGTTCATAGTTATCTGAGAAGAAGTGGGCTAGAATGTGATATAGTAATTGGAACAGCACTTGTGAATTGTGAATATGTATGTTAAGTGTGGGAATGCAGATCAAGCAGTAGAGATCTTCAAAAAAATGCCGGCTAAGATTAAGGATGCCTCAGCATGGACGGCCATGATTTCGGTGCTCGCTCTTCACGGCTTAGGCGAGAAGGCTTTCGATTGCTTTCTAGAGATGGAAAAAGCAGGAGTGAAGCCTAACCATGTAACATTTGTGGGCTTATTCTCTGCTTGTGCACATTCTGGTTTGGTAGAGAAAGGTCGGTGCTGCTTTGACATGATGAAAAGTGTTTACTCAATTGAACCTCAGGTTTATCACTATGCTGCATGGTTGATATTCTTAGCAGAGCCAAGCTCTTTGAGGAAGCAGAGACTAATAAGAGACATGCCAATGAAGCCTGATATTTATGTGTGGAGTTCATTGCTTGGAGGATGTCAGATGCATGGGAATATAGAGCTAGGAGAAACGGTAGCTATTCATTTGATTAACTTAAGAGTCTCTTAATCATGTTTTCTATATGAACTTTTGTGACATATATGCCAAAGCTGGCTAGTTTGGTGCTGCTACAAGAGTTAGGAATCTAATGAAAGAGGGGAATCCAAAAGGAAATCACAGGTTGTAGCATGATTGAAGTATGTCGGGCGGTTCATGAATTTTCTGCCGGAGTTTCACTGAATCTTCCAATGGAAATTATTTTGGTCGTATGTGAGTTAAATAATCAGATGAAGTTACCAGGATGGTGAAAATCAGTATAAGTATCACTTTAATGATTATATAGAGGATTAGTATAGTACAATGTATACTAAACGTTTTCAATTTTTCTATAAATGCTTATTAAGTTTAGAAATATACTTTGATCCTAATAAAGTTACAAGACTCAACTTATCTAAATTTTTTAGTTTATAAAAAAATTATTATGATTATTAATTTATTATATTATGTTATGTACCCAGCCTAGAAGATTCAAACTTGCAAGGTTTGCTGAATTAAACCAATAAATAATGATAGTGACGCGGCATTGGATTGCTAGCTGGATCTTTGACCTATTACTCACCGCCTTTATCTCTTCCTTTTCATGTACGCCATGCTCTTCTCTTGAAAAAAACAAGGGCAACAAGTCTCCCGTTGTCCCTCGTGAAGCACGCGGCACTTTTGGCCAAAGTTTAATCTCCTTCATTCAAAGTAATTTGCCCGTATTTGAATATTTACTGTGAATTCTTCTTTCAATAGGAATATAATAATACTCTAATATGTTAACAATTTCTTTTTTAGATTCAACCATGCAATATTAACTTGTATAAAACGTTTTAATTACATGCATTTGTATGCTGTACTGAAGTCTGCCACCAAAGATATTTTATAGAAAAATGGTTCTGTACTTCTGCAGGAACACATTGGGGTAATTACTATAGGAATACACTTGTACCAATCATTATATTAGATCAACTTTTGTTCTATTCATAAATTCTTAATCCTTAATAAGTTCGATATTTGCATATACATCTTGGAGCTGACTCAGTGCTAGCAGTTAGACTGGTGCAAACAGGGTGCTCCGTACTCCACCTCGTATCCATTTCGTTAATTCATTTACAGAATACGTTAATTCCTTTGTTTTACGATGAAACTGTTGCGGTTAGATTCGCACGTTTGATTGGTGTTAGGTGTCTAACCTAACTTGTATTCTGTAAATGATATGAAATAGTAGTTAGCTATGGATTACAAGGGACGATTTCGTCCCATGGAGGTTCCAAATAATTCTATTTTCAACGTGTTAAATCCTGCAGTGCACATAATGATATATGAAATAGTAGTTAGTATCTTGCTGTCTTACTTTGTAGTCTCATTTCTGTAATGGATTATTATCTCTGCGTTATGAACCCTCTGCTTTTAGCACTGGTGACTCTATGTTTCGCTGCTGTTGCAACCAAAATCCATGGAAGTAGATTTTCTGACAAGGGAAGAAGATACCACCCAGTTGCTGGCACTGTTTTGGACCATCTTTTCAACTTTCACAGGCTGCTGGATTTCATCACTGAGCTCACAAGACAGAGGAAAACTTACAGGATGCTTAGCTGAGGTTTACACCGCAGATCCAGTTAATATTGAGCACTTCCTCTCTGGAAACTTCTCAAACTACGGCAAGGTATTCTATTTCTTTAATTAAATGATCCAACTTTCTTTCATGATATCCTATATGTTCCAAACTCAAGGTTAGGTTGTCAATAGGTGTAGCTCTAAAAGGCAAAGATATGGTCTATACCCCATAAGGGTGGGGGTCTAATTTAAAAATATTTTGCAAGTGCTTTTTAAATCGTGAGACTTAATCAACTTTAGATGAATATGAGATTTGACTGATCTAAACTTTTTTTTATAAAAGAAAAAAATTCAAGGTTGGGTTAGATATTGAAGAATTCAACAAGCAAAGGAAACCCAATTTCCAAATTTTTAGTTGTAAGAAGTTAGTCCCGGATATGCATGGATATGAAGAATTGCTTTGTGTTTGCTATAAATCCTTGAAAGTTGAGATACAGCTTTCTTGATATGCACATGCTTCACTGTTTATATATATAAATAAAAGTGAATAAAAGGTTTTCACCTTTTATTGCAGGGTTGGTATCACCATAGTGTATTGAGCGATCTTCTGGGTGATGACATTCACAGTGGATGGAGTGAAGTGGAAACATCAGAGGAAGGCTGCAAGCTATCAATTCTCCACCAGGTTACTCAAAGACTTCAGCAGTTCAGTGTTTAGAACTAATGCAGTAAAGCTTGCAGGGATAGTCTCAGAAGCTGCAATTTCAAACAACTCCATTGAGCTGCAAGTAAGAAACTATTTAGTGTTGAGATTAGCATTCCCTTTTCTATATATATATTTTCTGCCGCTGAAACCAACGAGGCTTCAAGTCCTACATTGTTATTCATTGGCATGCAGGATTTGTTCATGAAGTCAGCTTTAGATTCGGTATTTAAGGTTGTGCTTGGTGTAGAACTATACACCATGTGTGGAACCTATGAAGAAGGCACCAGGGAATGCTTTTGACGAAGCAAGTGCAATTACCTCGTATAGATATGTTGACGTTTTCTGGAAGATAAAGCGACTCCTGAACATTGGATCAGAAGCAGTACTTAGAAACAACACAAGAGTAGTAGACCGGTTTGTGTATAAAGTAATCAGAACCAAGATTCAGCAATTCGAAAAGCAACAAGATGATTCTCCTGTGAGTACAACTTTTCCTTCAACTAAAATGCCGGTCTCATTGTTCTTTCTTTAGCATCACTACAATGGAAAGTTTCAAGCATTATCGTTTGAATATATGCCTTACAGGCGGTGAATGGTGATATGTTGTCAAGGTTTATAGAACTGAAAGAGACAGATCCAAAATATCTTAAAGACATTATCCTGAGTTTCATCATAGCTGGGAAAGACGCAACAGGAGGCACTCTTTCCTGGTTTGTTTACCTGCTCTGCAAGCATCCCCATATACAGGGAAAGATTGCGCGAGAAATCTGGGAGGCAACAAAAGTACGAGGTGGCGGCGTAATCGCTGAAGAACTCACAGCTAGATTAACTGAAGACCCCCTTGAAAAAATGCAATATCTGCACGCAGCTCTAACCGGAAAACTAAGGCTCTACCCAGCATTTCCAATAGTAAGTTAAATCCAGACATCACCTTTGTAATGAGTTTCAACTTTTTCCTCCAACTAGAAAATATAGACATACACATATAAAGGACATGACATAAATACGAATACCATGACCCTGTAGCTTATGTGAACTGAATTCTCTATAATTATGAAGTTGAAGAGAGAATGACTCAAAAAAGTAGGATAATGAACAGAGGGGATTTTGGTCATTTACCATCAAAACAAAATTTCACTTTGGTCCTTGGTACTGCAGTGTAATTTTAGAATCTTTTGGTCCTTAAGTGAAATAAAGTCATATCTACGAGGGTTAAGTGAAGTTCTTCCTAATATATGCATCACTTTCTTTGTGTAAATTGGAAGAATTGAGATGCATTTATTATACATACGATCTTAGGGTCTGACATTGTTATTCTTGTAGACATGTTTGTGTTTCATAGTTGTTTGATGAGAATGTTGGTGATACTGTTACAGGAAGGGAAGTACTGTTTTTCAGATGACATATTGCCAGATGGATTTAATGTGAGAAAAGGTGATCTCATGGTATTCAGCCCTTATGCAATGGGAAGGGTGAAGTATTTATGGGGGGATGATGCTGAGTTATTCAAGCCAGAGAGATGGATTGATCATAATGGAATTTTCCAGCAAGAGAGCTCTTTCACTGCATTCCAGGTAAGATAAAATATTTCTTTTACTACAAAAAGTTCATTGATCAAGTAGTATGGAGTCATATTAAAAGAGACAGGAGAAGACTAAAGAGAATATTTAACAAAGTTATTGAGTGGTTCCTCTTGGTTAGCAATTTATCCAAAGATTTAGTTTTTGATAGAGTACAATGTTATCGTGCCATTCATGTAGTCGATTTCGCCTAGTAGATAAAGCTTGTTATTGTTGTTGATGAAATTATTACAACTTGTGTGTCTTTAAGTTTATGATCTTGAGACATTGTTGTTTTTGACGACGACGTGATGAATAGGCAGGTCCAAGGATTTGCTCAGGAAAGGAGTTTGCATAGAGGCAGATGAAGATATTTTCTGCCGTTCTTTTAGGTTGCTTCAAATTGAAAATGGCAGATGAAAAGCAATCCGCAAAACAAAGGATCATGATTAGTTTACAAATTGATGGTGGTCTTCATGTCCTTGCTTCTCACAGATAGATGCATAATTATTCAATAGCTGTTAACATTTTTATAATGCGCTCTTCAGATCAATTTTACAAATAAATTGTATTTTATGTGATGAGACAAAATGAGTTAATATATAGAAACATATTCATTTCATCCAGTTGCCTTGATCCTAGAAAAAGGAGCAAAGAATACTTACCACAAACCTGAATTTTATTTATTGTTACTTAACTCTCCATCATCAAACGATCACTGATCTGCTGCATCATCTTAATCTCATTGTCATGAATTATTGCCAATTCCTCAATCATTTTACTTCAATCTGCCGATTATTCAATAGTTCTATTCAACTTCTATTTCTATATATCATACAAGTAACATAACTGAGTTAAAATGTATGTAAAGGGGACTCACTTGTTTCATATAATAAATTAACATGTGTACTGTATACTTGAGAAGCTTCATATTACTTGTTTATCACTGTTTCTTGAAACATTGAAACCAGTGAACTTAAGTGCCAGAAAGGATCAAAATGGAGGCCGATAGAGGAAATGAGAGGCAATCCTCTGCACTCAGTGATTCTGATCCTCACAACACTTGGATCCATCACACCGCCTTCAAGCCTATGAAGCCTCTTGTAACCCACCGTGGTCCCTCTGATCACCAATTCACCATCCACATAGATCTCATGCCCTTGGATCCTCTGACCAAGTCCTATCGCTTCCTGCACCCTCACCAAATTGAATCTCACACTCCCATTGTTCTTCCCTCTTATCTCAACCCAATGCTGCTTCCTTCTTCTTCAGGGGCCCAGTATGTCCACAAATGGTCACTGTCTATCATGTTTTCTGGTCCGAAACCACCCTGTTTTCCTCCTCTTTGCTGCTCACTGTAATAGTGAAATCTTCTTTTGCTATGTTCTTCTTGGAAAACTGTGGTGATTGCCCTCTGAAACTGCTTCAACCTTTGAGCATCAATGTCAGAAATGAGGCCTGTTGTGTTGGGAGGCACGTTGAGAAGTAATAAGCAGTTTCTACCGAGTTGTAGTAAATATCGAGTAGTTCACTTAGGCTTTTTGGTGATTCTGAATTGTGCCAAAACCATCCTGGTCGTATCGAGACATCGCATTCTGCAGGAACCCAGTCCGTTCCTTTCGGATCCCGTGTTTAGGTAGCTACACCAATATATGATCATCACCAACAAATTAATCAGCGTTTACAATAATAATCATGACAAATCATAGATGATAACTCTAGAGAAAATTAATCTTTTCATCCTTTCATTTTTATTTAGTTGTAACTCAATTTTTAAATTTTGACTCAAGACAATCTGATCCCTATATTTTTAATTATGATAAAATTTAATCCATAAACTTTAATTTATTATAATTTAATTCCTATAATTTTAATTATTTAAAATTTTAATTATTAAGCTTCATACAATAAATTTTAACCCACTAAATAAGATTAATTATATAAATTACACAATATAATTATATTCTATCAATAACCATATATTTTTAATAAATTATTAAGTAAGTAGTCATAATCAATAATTTTATTGAAGGTTCTATTCAATTTTTTTCTATACCTTTTGAAAGTACTATATAATATTTACTCTATCGTTTTCATTGACACATCTAATATTCCTAAAGCTTCATAAATTATGTAATTTTATTTTTTTAAATATAAGAATTAATATTTTAAATGGTTAAAATATGTAGATTGAGCTTGTATTAAATCAAAGTTTAATAATTAAATTATAATTAAATCAAAATTATAAAAAATAAATTTTACTAAATTAAAAATTAGAGATTGATATTTTAACTAAGTTAAAAATATAATGATAAAAATTAATTTTTCCAAAATTTTACTTACACGTCAAGTATGAAATAAATTCTTGTCACTTCCTTATCTTCAAAGTGAAATAATCTCAAAGGCGTTTTGGTTTCATTGGATTTAGATGCATCAAAACTGTTCTTATAGTAATATGCCATAGAGTTGTTAATTGTATATATAACAAAGTGTGTGTGTGTGTGGGAAAAATGATGAACGCTTGGCTTGGAAGATGAACTAACTGGGTAATGTCAGCATTTCCAATGGAAAGAGAAGTTCAGTTGGAAGAGATGCATAGCCCTGTTCATCTCCCACCCACCTCACATCTGGCCCTGCATCTGAAAATGGATTTCTGCAACTCTTTTACCATTGAGAACCATTCTGTGAAGTAGTACGTCACATTCTGTGCCTTTGGATCCTTCGCGCCATCAAACCATATCTCCCTCAGTTCTCCATATCTGCGCATATTATCAAACACCAATCGTTCCTACTATAATAACACTTCAAACTTTTTCCAGAATCTCATCAAAGTTCTTCAAAGAAACAGATAATTAAATTAAAGGAACTCATACTTATCGAGTAGTTCTTGAAGCTGAGCTAAATAGTATTCATTGTAAGCTATATCATGTCCATATCTAGAGTCATGTCGATCCCAAGGAGAAAGATGAATCCCTGCGGCTATTCCTTTTGCTGAAGCTGCATTCACAAACTCTCTCGACCACATCTCCTGTGCCATTTTTCCAGGGCCTTCCGATCACAGAATGTTCGGTGTATTTTGAAGGCCCCAGGCAAAATCCGTCATGGTGTTTCGATGTGAGGATCATCAAGGAAACTCCAGCCTCTGCAGCCACGGTGGCCCACTGGGTGGCGTTGAGGCCTGAAGGGTTGAAGATTTGTGGGCTTTCACGGCCGTCTCCCCATTCTCTGTCAGCGAAGGTGTTCACGCCGAAGTGGAGAAACATGATGATTTCTCTTTGTTGCCATTTTAACTGAGAATATGATGGGAGGGGAAGAATCGGCAATGGTGGAGTTGGTAAAGCTTGCTCATGCACAGAAATGGCCGACTTGAAGAGATGAAGAAGACCAAGAAGAAGAAGAAAGAACAATGATCTTCCCATCATGCACTAGAATGTTGCTTCTTCTTTATCCTCATCATCTCTATTAGTAGATATGACAAGGAATTAAAATAGGTAGAAAATAGTTATGAAGTAATAATTAAACCAACATTTTAGGGGGGGAAATATTTCTGTCCCTATAATTTACTTATTTTACTTACTATTAAAATTTTAAGAATATTTTTATTAAATTTTAATTGATTTAACTAATTATATAATTTTTTATACCTTATACATGCTCATTTAGTCTTTTAATATAAAAATTAATTGATTATAATTTACTTATTTTATTCATTATTATATAATATTAATTAATTTATTTAATCTATTTAAATAAATTAGCTAATTATTATATTAAAAATAAAAAAATATATATAGATGTAAATAATAAAAGTAACCACGTATTGACAACAATACTACAAAATAACACAAAAGAGACTTATTTATGAAATTTAAAATTATAAGGATTAAATTAAAAATTAATTGAAATGATATGGATAAAATATATATTTTTTTAAAAAAATTTAACTAGTTAGGTTCATGTGTGAAATGAGTAATGACATTTAAAAGCTAGATTCAGTGAGTGCATTTGTCATAAATCAAACGAATGTATGATTCTGATGCCTGCATGGTTTCGTGAACATTTGATCCCATTAAATGGTTTCCACCCTTTTACATTTACTAATGCTTTTATGGATGGAAAATTACACTTGAGGGTCTTGGAAGATAAATAATTACACTAAGGACCTTTCACATCGTGGGCCGTATATTACAAGCTACTACTATGACGTAGCGGACTTGTGCAGTTGACCCAAAATTAAAATAATATATATATTTTTTAAAATGTATTAAAAACTAAAAGAAAAAAGAAAAAACCAGAGGAGGTCTAGTTACTTAATTAAGGGATGGGGTAATAGTGGATTTCTTCATGGGTTAGTGCTTGGTTGATAAAATTTCTCAAAATTTCGATCAATTTCAAAATTTCAGAAAAAGAAGCCATATTAAATATGATAAATTTTGTTATTTATTATGTTATTACATACACATTATTTTTAATATAAAAATTAATTAATTTTTTAAATAAATTAAATAAATTATATAAATTAGTTAATTATAATTAATATAAGAGTTAGTTAACTTATTATGACTAATAAAATTTGTAAATAATAATTTTGTTTACCAATTTTTTCAATACTAATGAGATTTTCTTTACCTCCCAAACCACGCTCTTCCTCTCCGAATTGCAAATGAAGATGGTTTGTGAAGGCAATAATATTTGGACAGAGAAGAATGGAAGGTAAGAGAAGGGAAGGTTTGTTTTATATTCAAATCAAAAGCAAATGTGACATACATCCACTTTGCTATGTTATTTTCGTATTGACTCTTGAAGTTGGCATTTTATTCCATATTGATGGGACCCTCATTTTACAAAACCTCTATCTCCACCGGTAAAAAAAAAAGAATTATTATAAAGTTTTAAGAAAAGAATTTAATGATAAAAAAATAAATATATTTCTTTTATTAAAATTTGTTATTACATATTCCTCAACTGTTAATAGATTTTTAATTGATTAAATTTCTTTCTTAAGATTTTATAGTAATTTTTTTATTAAATATATATAGTCTCCTGTATCTATTATAGAACATCTTCTAAAAAGATTTATTTTTATATTTAATATAAGTCATTTAGAAAATCATTAATATTTATTTATCAATATAATCTTTATAATTAATACTTAAATGTAACCTTTTTTATTTTTTTCTTCCTTTAAAACATCATTAATATAGATAAAGCTGAGAAAGTCTTATTAATCAAAAACAGATTTCAAGATGTAATGATTTAACTTACATATTTCTTTTTGATGGTGGGAATTAGTTGAAGATACCTATAAGGACTTAAAAGTTATCCTTGCTATAATTATGTATACCATGCCCTTAAATTAAGTGATTTTTTTTTTAATTTACAAAATTTAAATCGTTGACCTGGTATAAAATTAATCAGGTTCCTTCCACTCGATGGAACCACAACCATAGTTAAATTAATTAATCAAGTGTTTGGGATGGTTCATTTTCACATTTCATGACTACATCCTTCCACTTTCCAATTGCAGCTGACTAAACTGTTTAAGATTGGAATCTGGTAAGATGCTACCTTTAGAATCTGTACGTTTGTTCAAACTGTACAAATTTCAAACTTCTCATCGGCTACGTACATTCATGCCTCTTGTTTGCAGATTTTATATTTAATTTGACAAATGGAAGGAATGTGGAATTAATTAAAATACAGATATCAGAATGTAAGAATACAGCCAAAAAAGGTTGAAAACAACATTTTCATCGGATTGAATTTTTGCTTTAAGAGAGAGAACCACGTGTAGAGCTTTAGGGAAAACACGACGACGCTCTCTATCAGCCAGTCAAATGTCAGTGATCAAGAAAGTTAGGTTGGCTCCATACTTGATATATCATGTTCTGGCGCTGCTACATTATTTTGCTGCAGAAACTCAAGAAGAAGAAGCAGAGATAAACATGGGAGACATGGAGCTTAGGGTGAATCCATTTCCATTAACATTTGCAGTTCACTTTCTGGGTATTGCTGCCATTGCCATGGTCTTGGTTTGGACCATTCACTATCTTGGTGGCTTAGCTTGGAACTCTTCAGACAAGAGCCTCCTCTTCAATGTAACTTCTTGTTCTTTCTGTTACTCTTCCTTACCATTTCACATTCTATTTCTAAGTCTTATATCACAGTCTCGTGTTTGATACAGATCCATCCTGTTCTTATGCAAATTGGCTTAATTGTTATTGGAGGCGAAGGTAATATACTTTTGAGAACCTAATGAACTAATGGCTTCTTTATGAACAGCAATTAATCAATGGTTTTTTGGTCACTGTTGAACAAAAATGCAGCTATCATAACTTACAAAGCTCTTGCATTGGAGAAAGAAGTGACGAAAGTGATACACCTGGTGCTTCATGCCATTGCATTGGTGCTTGGAATAGTGGGAACTTATGCTGTGTTCTTGTTTCATAATGAGAAAGACATTGTTAATCTCTACAGCTTTCATTCCTGGATCGGAATTGCAGCTATTGTTCTCTATGGCGTTCAGGTAAAACCAGAGCCACTCTAGTTTTCTTGTCTTCTAGGCAACCACCATAGGACTACGAAATTCAAGTAACATAAGCATTCTTGAAAAGCTCACTACACTCAGTCTCTTACTCATCAGAATCCTTCATAGTAGGCTAACTAATTGGTATGAAGGATTTAGATGAGAGGGGCAGAAATTTGTATGAGTTGAATTTAAAAATTTAGAGAAGCGGAGTGAAAATTTTAAATTAATTATTCTTAATTTTTAATATTACATCTTCTCTTTAAACACCACTTCTCCAATATTTTTAAATCCAACCCAAAAAAATTTCCCCTCCTCTCCAAATCTCTCATACGAAATAGCCCTAAAAGAGGAGGGAGCTTAATCCCAAAAAGTTAGCATGTTGGGTGGGAATTCCCTTGAACTTATAGACTACATCTCACTTGTTGGGCTTCTGACATGGGACTCATGTCAAGACAGATAGAATCTGACATGAACCGTATCTCTATGATCGAGTTTTTCAACCTTGTGAGCTAGTTCTGTATTGGAACCATGGTTTTCAAAATCAAACTGATGATATTAATGATGTATGGTTGCAGTGGATATATGGGTTTGTGATATTCATGTATCCTGGAGGAGACCCAAGTTTGAGAAGAGTGTCAATTCCATGGCACATTATGTTTGGGCTGATGGTGTACGTGATGGCTGTTGCTGCAGCAGTTCTTGGATTTCTGGAGAAGCTCACATTCCTTGAGAAGAGTGGATTGGCCAAGTTTGGATCTGAGGCATACCTCGTCAATTTCACCAATGTTGTTACTGTCTTGTTTTCTGCCTTGGTTGTCTTCATTGCTATCGCTAAGCCCCCTACTCCTGCATTTGATGACTACGCTCCTATTTAGCTCCTCCTCTCTCTCCCTATATATATATTGTTAATTGTCTCACCCACTGGTCACTCTTTAAATCAAATTCTTGTTTAATGTGGTGGCTTGGTGTAAAAGGAGCAAGAGTAGGTATATTGGTTATTTGTAATCTGGCAAGTTTGGGCAAGTTCAAGATGCTGGTGAGCAAAGTCCTGAGAATTTTGGATAAGATTGGAGCAAACTTGGGTAAGGTCCGGTAATTTTGAATAAAGTACGAGCAAGTTCTGATGACAGAGAAACTTGCTCCATTGATTGGTTGTTACTTTATGAGAGAAATAGGACTTGGATGGACCGACGGACGGGCGGACCGACCAGATTAGAGGAGATTGTTATGTCCAAGATAGTCAAATTTATTTTTATATATGATTATTCACTTTTAATTCCTATCTTGAAATATTAATTCAGACAAATTTGGTTGGATCAACCAACCTTCCGACTCGTGTTTTGCTGTAATACAATGTATATCATTCTTAACATCTATATGAAATATATAATTATTTAGTGAGCAGCTACATTTACAAATTGCGACTTACTTCGTAATACTACATATAATATATTGTCTTTGATTTTTAATATAATATTTATTTAATTAATTTATATAAATTAAATAAATTAGTTAAATTAATTATATATAATAATTATGTGTTAGTTCTCATAAAATATTTAATTATATATATTTTGAACTATCATTAATAAAAACTCCTTACATGTATAATTATATAGAGATACTTTAAAGAGAATTATAATTTTAAGATAAAATAGATTAAAATATTATAATTAAATTGAAATCAAACCCTATATGACAGTATAAAAAACAATTTAACTATATATTGTAGGGGTTTTAATATTTAGTAACAAGCACGAGTCACATGCCCAGTAGTCAGCAAATGAGATAACTCATGTCCTCATGCCTCATTTGGAAAGTTAGAGGGAAATAGGTAAGGAAAAGCCAATGAAATAAGAGGAATTGATTGAGATCCCCTTTTTTTTCTTTGCTAGAAAAGAAATTGACGCATAGTTGAAGAACAAGGACATTTGATGGGGAGGAGGCAAGTTTGGTATACTTTGGACTTCAGGGTAGCTCATCCATATCTTAAAATCATATTTTTTGTTTTAATTATTGAGTTATATAGTACCCAATATCTTGATATTATTTTTCATATACGTCTAGTATTATAATCTTATTTATAGTATAATTTTATTTATAATCTTTTTAATTTAATATAATTCTATATATAATCTTATTTCTCAAGTATTAAGAATTATATCAAATTAAAAATGTTATAAATGAAATTACGCAAAATTAAAAATATTATAAGTAAAATTATACCACAAATAAAATTGAGATACTTAATACATATAAGAAATAAGATCAAGATATTAAATAATATATAATCCTTAATTATTTAAACAGACTTGAACACGTATTCTTAGAAGTATAAGTTGTACTTGCACTTACTAACCAATGTTCTTAAAACCCTTTGTTTTTTTTTTTCATTTTTTAACATGTTGTTGCCTTTCAATTTGCAAATGATTAGTAAACTTTTAAAAGATAGCAGTTAATTCCCATAAGTTAGTTATGAACCTAACAACTGTTCAATCAGAATTGGCAATTTCAGCAACTATCTTTCAGAAATTTACTAGCCTAGAAGATGAACAACTCCATTGATGACTTTTTTTTATCAGTTGAAGATAAACAACTTCTTAATCTATCTTACCATTTGTGAATGGTCAGGAACAAATGATAAGGAATCTGAAACTATCCCAAAAGAAACAAGATTCTGAGGAATCTGAATCAAGTTGACATGTGAAATTTCATAATGCAAACAAAAATTAGGAATAACTAAAAGGATGTTTTTGTTTTTTCTATAAATAGCCCAATCCATAAAACTTGCATGCAGGCAATTTTTCATCAATTTTTTTTTAGATTTTTTTTATTTCCTCTGTTCCTTTCCACCAATCAATGTGTCCCATTCTGAATTCAAGTTCATGGCTTTAGGCCACTTTGAGAAAATTTGATTTCCATTTAGATTTCATCCTAATAATTTTTAAAATATTTATCCAATACTATTATCTAGTTATATTCAAACTAGATCAAACTTTAAATGGAAAAAACAACCCTTCCTTCATAATATTTTCTTTTTATAAGGCTCTAATGCAACTATTGTTGGTAATTTTACTCCATTAAAAATTAGCATAATATTTTTCTTTTGCCTAAGATTTTGTAATTAGATGTGTGGTCAAATAATATATATATTATTAATAAAGAGTTTGTTTAGTTATATAAGGACATGTTTTATTAGATTTTTTTTAAATCTCGAATTCAAATAATAGAGATAAAAGAGATTAAATCTCGAAATTGGATATATAGTAAATGGTATTAAAAAACTATTATATGTATGATAGAGTTTTATATTTCATTATTAATATATAATATTAATATGTAATTAATCATTTTACCCATGGGTGAAAATTAGATAAATTATACTATTTATAATTTATTATTAATAGTACAGTTGGTTATAAATGTTATATTTTAAGTTGAAGATGATCATAATATAATGTAATGTAAATAAAATATAAATATAAATATTGTTCATTGATCAATACAATGATGAGGCTAAGAACTGGAAAAAAATTATATTTAGAAAAATAAATATGTAAATAATGGATTAATTAATATTTTATAAAAAAATTGCATAATAAAGTCATAAACTAGTTTGACAAAATTAAAATAAATTAAATTTAGAAAATTTGGTGATCGCCAAGAAATGACTGAATCTTGATGGAAGGAATCTTCCGTATTCGTCTCCACGCTACACGAAACAAACACAGAGCTTAAGGTTGAAGAGAAGACAACCTAAACTATAATAGTTGTTTTTTTTTTACTAAAATTTTTAGAAAGGGATTGAGTTCATCATAGTTTAAAGGTAGGGCGAAGTCTTCCTTCCTCTTAGGCGATACTAATGTCGGGCAGGGTGAATTATCTATTATCCTTAGGCGTAAACCTAAACACCTAATAGTTAAGATGCCTCCCCAAATACCGCGACTGAAAACTATAATAAAGTAATACTCCCTAAAATTTAAATATATTCTAAATAGTCGCATATCTCACCCCTTCATCAACTAAACTCACAGATGATGGATATAAACTACAATTCAATTTGATACTTCCAAATCATTTGACGTGTTATGTGTAAGGTTTTTTTTTAAATTATTTAATAATGATTTGACGTTAAATTATTATGAGGGATTAATTCATTACCCATTTATCACTTTGTTGACGTTTATATATTATATCCATAAATATCAATAATTATTGTCAAGTCTCGTTTATTAGCAACAATTTATAGCTGTTTCCATAATTTTCTAGAGTGTTTGTTGATGTTAATTAATTATCCCTTTTTCCTGAAATGATGCATTTTTTTAGAAACTTCCTGTTAGTGCCCCCATATAATTTTGGCCAAAAATTACTTTATAACTTTGATATATTCTGAGGTTTCAGCTTAGTCCTCTAATTTTATAATATTATTAAACTCAAATGATAATTTTTTTATACCAATTAATCATTATCGTTTTTAAAAAAATTAAATTTAACATATTACCACTTGTGATTATTTTATTAATATTTAAAATTTTAATGTCGTCATTTTTTTAATAAAAAACATTTTATAAAATTAAAAGACAAATTTTTTAAAAAAATTAATACTCAATTATCAATATTAATATCAATTAATGTCAAACTTCCTACGTCACTAGACATTATTATATATACTTTTTATGAATTTGACTCTAGAATTTTGAAGCCCTAATACTTACAACTAACCACTACCAGTGAATACCAAACTTTGAAGAAATTCATATATAGAAGGCTTAAGGGTAAAGAAAATGATACAGTCGTGTGAAAGCAATATTGAGTTATATACTCCCAAACTAAATACATATATTCTACTCAAAGAAAAAATAATATTCGTATTTTTATTAGTTTAATTTTAAAGTAAGAAACTAGAATAAATTATATTTGCAAAAATACTTTTATTTATTTATTTATTTTAATTTAATTTCCTTCTATTTCTACAAAGTAAATTAAACAAATCAACTGTTTGTGCTAATAAAGTTAAATATGTGTAGATAATCACTTAAGCCCCCTTTTTTTTGTGAGTGTATCTTAACTAAATGATTTGGATCTGCTTATCTATTTTCCCATATTAATTCAAAATTATCAACAATCAATAAATTAATCAAAAGTGGAAGAATATGATATTGAAAAAGAAAAAGAAAAAAAATTGAAACAAGAAATGTTGTATGATTGAGGGCAAGTGATGGCGAGAGGTCGCCACGTGTATCAGCATCCAGCTAAGCGCATTTGGAATATATATTACAGGGAGCTGATAGAGCTCATAACAGGTACCTTATTCTTCCAACCATAATATCCTAACCACTTCTCTCTCTCTCTTCATCAATTTCTGATATTTCCACAATAAGTGAAAGCTCCGTTACACCCTTTTGCTTCAAATCCTCATCGTCATAATTATCACCAACTTTCTGTAAGGAATCACAACTCAACTCAAAAGAAGGAAAAGGAAAAGCATGACAGAGGAGCAAACCAAAACGGTGGAGGTTGAATCCCCGTCGGAGCCTCCGCCACCACCACCTCATGAAGCGCCACAACCGCCTCATGAGGAGCCTCCCCCACCACCGCCACCAACAACTCATGAGGAGCCTTCCAAAGATGTGACTGAGGAGAAGTCTGTAACTCCAGAACCTCCTTCTGATGACCTTAAGGCTCTTGCTATTGTTGAGAGTATATCTCTTTCTCACTTTTCTCTTATATCTGTTTGTGTCCTCAAAAAATCAACTCAAGGAAATATATATATATATATATATATCTGTATGTGTGTGTTCCATGGTTACTCTGTTTATTTCATGGTTGGTTCAGGGGACGAGTCCTTATTTGAGCACCCTTTTTCATTTCTTATATATATATATATATGGAGGTGAATTTTTTAATTTTCTTTTTCAAGTTTATCATATCTAACTTGCATATTTCCTCTTCTGGTCTTGAAGGCCTTCTGATAATGAATTTCTCGAGTTTAATTCGTGACGATCTCTGCTCTTTTTGTCTCAAATGAATTTTTGTTGTCCAGCAGAGCTTCTGAAGGGATTTCATCTATTTAGGACTCAAAAGTCATAATTCGTTCTCTAGTGAACATATCAACCTTCTCTACATGGTGCTGCTTCGTATAATTCATTCTTTAATTTTTTGTGTTTGTGCTCAACCTGATCTTAGCTATTTGGTAACGACATAAAGATGAGAAAAATGGACAAGTTCAAGGATATCATAAGTTCAGATTTAAAGACGAGAAAAAGTGGTTGAGTGAATGAAGCTCTGGATTAACTATCATAATTTTGATCATCCTCTTGCATTCTGGTATAGGAGAGTTGTTGTAAGGTAGTGAGAATAACTGAATTATCAAGTTCTCTAAAGCCTACGAATACTCTGTAATGAGGACTGGTTGATGAATCTGTAGAGTTTTTCTACCTTCTCTCGTATCTGATATCATACCCAAAAGAAATAAATAAATGAAAAAACATAACTTCTGTGTCACAGGGTATCAAAACATATGTATTTTGCATGGTTGAGATGTCACCATGATATAATAACATCATTGTGATTATTGTTGTTGATTAATTTAGAACCTCATGAAGCTTCTGAAGAGAAACCATCTGAAGGTTCTGCAAATCGAGGTATATCAACTGTTTTATATCCCTTCATGCATTTTCATATCCTTACATTAGAGGCTAAATAAATAAAATTTTTCATCACAGATGCAGTGCTGGCTAGAGTTGCAACAGAGAAGAGGATTTCATTGATCAAAGCATGGGAAGAAAGTGAAAAATCAAAAGCAGAGAACAAGTAAGGGACTGCTTTTGCCATTATTACACTAGATTTTTGTTTCTTTGATATTCATTCAACAAGGTTTCGGGGATATTGATTTGACTAGAATCTTTTGAGCAGAGCACACAAGAAGTTATCGGCTATTTCAGCATGGGAGAACTGTAAGAAAGCAGCCATTGAAGCTGACTTAAGAAAGATTGAAGTAAGAACAATCATTCCTTTTCATTAGTAACTACTACAAGTATTGTTAAGATGTTTGTCCATTGATTTAAATCCAGATTACTATAACTTCAGCTACGAACCAAGTGCTCGTACTTCTATAACTATTCATGTGTTCTATAACCAGTCTGTTTTTTTCGTTAAATAAAAATGAAATGAGAAAACAAGTGAAAAGGCTATTGGAAATAAAAGAAACAAAATAAATCTTGGTCTGCTGCTAATTCTTCTCTGTGTTTGTAATTCTTATGTGAATAGGAACAACTTGAGAAGAAGAAGGCAGAGTATGTGGAGAAAATGAAGAACAAAATAGCAATTATCCACAAGGAGGCTGAAGAGAAGAGGGCAATTATTGATGCCAAGAAAGGGGAAGATCTTCTCAAGGCAGAGGAAGCAGCTGCAAAATACAGGGCCACTGGAACAGCTCCAAAGAAGATCCTTGGCTGTTTCTGATATTCAAATCCTCAGATCTCATAAAAGAAAACCAAGGATGTGGAATTGTTAGTGTTCTTGTTTTTGGCTGAACAAATGTTAGTGTATTTTCTTTGACTATTCAAATGTCAGTACAGATGTGTTCCTTGTTGGTGTCGGTAAGTCAAGATGTGTTATTTGTATTTAAATTATTTGTTGGAGATTTAGTTGATGTTCATTTATTTATGTGTGCATATCAATGTTGGTGTAACTGCACCAATCACTTTAGACAAAAAGAAACTATATTATTTACTTTGTGCTACGTTGATTTTCTATACTTTATAAGCGTATGTTTGTCATACTTTGTGTTAAAACTAGGTCTAATTAAAAAAAACACAAATCAGGGGTGGGAAGGATTGGATTATTGAATACCTTTTTTTTTAGTATAATTTTCTTTTAAAAAAATTAAACTCATTCACGATAGCGAAGTCTCCCTTCTTTTTAAACAATACTAATATCAGATAGGATAAACTGTCTATTACTCTTAGGCATGTATTTATCTACTCAAGAGTTATGATGTCTTCTCAAATATTACAATTAGAATCACAATAAAATATTACTCCCTCAAAATTAAATATACTTTAAATAATCTCCAACAATTGAAGATTTTGACATTCAGGCAAGGACCATTTTCAGCCAAAACTTTAAAGACTTGTTTGGATTAATGTTAGCAAAAGCCATTTTTATTTGAATTGAGTCTTGTAAAGTGAAGTTAGGGTAAAAAGTAATTATTATAATATAATTTATATTTAGATAGATTTTTATAAAAAATTAATTTGACAAAAAATTATTTAGACAATATATTGAAAAGTTAATTTTAAAAGATTTAAATCTAAAATAACTCAAAGCCAGAAAAACAGTGCTTCAAACTTTAAAATAACTTTTTGCTTAAATTAGTTACCCCAAAGCTATATCAAACACCGTTTTTCAATTAAATTTAAACCTAAAGTGCTTTTAAGGCGTAGAAGTTAATTTAGGATGGCTCAAACGCCTTCTCAAACAAGCCCTTAGTCATTAACCGAGAGGGTAGTGAATAGTTTCTATCATCAATCAAGAGGCACACAAAATTCCTTTTGCAACCATTATGAAGTGGAAGGTACTTTTGAATTCTAGACCATCTAACATGTACCAAACATGGAGATTGAAGAGCAAATGAGGAAACCAGCTGAAGTGTGACTAGTCACCAGACCACATATACAAAAATGAAGACACAGAAAGGCAAAAAATTTCCTGATCATAAAGTCATTGCCTTTCCCTGAGAAGTTTATGCAGTAGATTTAGTCATATCTATCATGCAGAGGACCCTGGAAATTCTCACTCTGTTCCAATCCTTCAAAGAATCCCACATTGTCATGAGGCATATCTAGCAGGAGCTTCAATGCAGAATCAGAGGCATCAAGAAATTCAAGAGAACCTGAGTCTGACCCAGCTGTGCCTTCGTCAAGCTTTGGATTGCAGCTGCTTGCTTGTTCTTGAGCCATGTTGGCAAAGACACTGCTCGCTTGCGAGGTAGGGCTTTCGCTTTCCGCTTTCTTTTCTGTGATCATGCGAAATGATTGCCCTACCTCGGAGTGCCAAAGTCGAAGAAAGCAGTCAGAATGTGTGTGAGTTTGGGAACAATGATTAAGACATGAGGATTCCAATTCCATTGACAGCCTTTTCTCTGCCTCAACTCTGGCATTTTCCCACTGGATTACATGACGTACAGATGAAGATTCATATTTCATATCACTTTGTTGATGAGGACCAAAAGATGGCTCTTGTGACTCCAGAGAATGACCTGAGTGAATGAAGCGCTTCTTCAGATGAGTGTTCCAATAGTTCTTAATTTCATTGTCGGTTCTTCCTGGTAAATGAGATGCTATAGCAGCCCACCTAATGCAGCAGCCAATGTAAAATTACAAGACATTAACATGACAAGATTAATGATATAGCAATAAAATGAGAAGATTTCCTATCATAAATTCTATCAGTGAAACGTTATTTAAAATATCATTTTTCCCTTTGGACTACAACTAAAATGCTTCAGTTCCATCAATTTAATTCAGTTGGTTCAGGAGAAGAGGTAAGACATGACTGTTTTCTTCTGCAGTTCATAACCACAATGAGCTTTCAGAAAGCATGAGTAGTGTGTGTGTTTGTGAGTGCTCAATAAAATTAGCAAGGGGATCAATGCACTACCTGTTGCCGAGCATGCCATGAAGTTGAATAATTTTGCCTTCTTCTTCACTAGTAAACGGGCCACGCTTGATGTCAGGGCGAAGATAGTTTATCCACCGAAGCCGACAACTTTTTCCACATCGAAGTAGACCTAGTTGCAGGCAGTCATGTTATAAATATTGCGAAGTACTGATAGAGAGACAAGTTTCTAGTATAGGTATTGATACTATTTTGGAGCATAACTCAAGTCCTCTGATAAAATAGCATACTTGGATTTAGTAGAGGAATTAGAAATGCAATATATCATATATCATACCCGAAGGCGTATTTATTATAAAAATACATTAGGATGAAATGAACTTAATTTTCCATCTTTCTTTTCACTAAGACCGTCTTCACCACATCTAATCTCCACCCAACACAATTTTGTGAAACAATTTTGGAGGGAAAAGACATAATTGAATAGTAAAGCATAGCACTACTCCGTTTGCTTAAGGCAACAAAATTGGTTGAAGTGCGCAATAAATGTTAATATAATTGAAATTGAATTATTAGGTGATTTATCATTATACCCTTTAGGGAAGAAATATACTGCCCTTAAACAGAAACAGTATGAGAGCAGCAAAATGCAGAGACTGCTCATAGAATTACAGCAAACAGCTATAACCAGTAATTTATTCACCTTTACTTTGTAATTCTAATAGAAGTAACATCATATAAAAGAACTCTACTATGGGATTTCTCTGAGAATCAGATTGGTAAGCAAATAACTAAAACCTTATAGCAAAAGAAGTTACAGAAGATGTGATCTTCAAAGATTCAATACTACAATTACTCCAGAGTGAAAGAGACACCAGCCAAGAATTTGACAAGAATTCCAGTAACTGAAAAATATGGAAATGGATCATATGGTGCCTATATGAGATTTCCTATCCTCTAATGACATTATAATTAGTGAAATTCAGAGGGAAAAAAGGAATTGTGAGTTTAAGACTGGGTGCAAGAAATAGAATGCTGTCTTCATAAACAATATTTTAAGTTTCAACCCTAGCTTCAAACATTCCAGAAGTTCTATGCTGGTGAATCCTCCTTTACCTTCCCACCCCATGATCCGACTTAGAAAAAGAATTGACCTTTTGTAAGCAGGGTTCACCAGACCTAAACTCGCATCAATATTATATATATTACCAGGAATATATGACATTTTAATATATATATATATATATATATATAGATAGATAGATAGATAGATAGATAGATACGGATAACGAAGACAAAATATAGACTTTATTTTTGTTTCCCGGTGAATAGACATATTATTGTCTCATGTGATTGCTGAATACAGGATTAAACACCCCGCTTACTTTTGACCTATAGGTAACAAAACTAAGTGCAGAAAACAAGAACAACAACAAAAGTGGTGTCTAGGAAGCTCAACCTGAGTTCTTGGGTAGTGTCCGCCAATTACCACAGCCATGTTTCTTGATGTACTCAACTAAGAGTTCATCTTCTTCAGGAGTCCAAGCTCCCTTTTTCACTCCATTTTTATCACAACATGGTGACCTCCCCATCTTCACCCCCTCATTACCAGGTTGATTTAGTACTCTATATAATATAGTATGTTCTTTTTCTGTATCTATTTTCAATAACCTAGAAGAAGAAGAAGGGGAAGAGGAAGATGAAGAAGAAACAGAGGAAAGGGAAGAAGGGTGTTGCAGTAGAAAACCCACTGAAGCGAAGCAATGAAAACAATCAGATAGCTATAAATGCAAAAGTAATAGTACAATTGGGCGGCGTAAAGAACCAGGACCGTATTTAATGCATACATGCCATCTAAGGCAATGACTCTAATTCTTACTTCTGAGTAACGTAAAATGAAAAACAGAAAACATAAAACCCATGAAAAAGAAAGCAACCCCGTAAGGGGTTAACCAGACAGATATGATTACAACAGAAGAAAACGACAGAACTTTCAATGAAGCAATTAGTCAAACATTTGACAGGCAGAAGACTCCCGAAAAAACACTGAAATAACATAACTCCTGCTATGGCAGGGAAACCGACCTGATAAACAATGATTTTGATGGAAAGTTTCTCCTTTTTTATTTGTCCCACCGAAAATTCCACAAAATTTAACACTTCAAGCTAATGCATCATATTATTGGTGCAGAGGAAATGAAGAAGATTCAAGGTTCAAAGTATCGTCTCATGTCAAAGCTTCGTTAGCGTCGAATGGGCACAGTGCATGTGAATTATGAAGGAAGCCCAAATTTAGCAACGATCCAAGTTTAATTAACGAGGCTCGATCGATGGGGTCAATAAAAATCCTTCAGCAGGAAGTATGACCAGTTATTGAACAGCAAAACGTACGTACGTACGTGTTTCCTCTTGTATGAATCCGTACATGCAGGAATTTAAATATCGCCTCTAAAGAACAGACAAGATAATAGAAAACAAGTTAATGAATTCATTGCTAGCATAAAACCAATCCTTCTCCCAGTCAAGAAGCTAATAAAAGTACGTCTTTGTGTACTGTTCATCTTTCAATGATGACAGGTTTTACATCAAAGCTATTCAGAACAATGATGATATGGTTTTGGATTGCCTACATGAGGATATGGTTTTGGGTTGCCTACCAGTGTGGAAAGCAGTTTCGGATCACGTTGCTTACTATGTGTAAAAATCACAATACTTGCTTGTGCGGATTAAGGTTGGTAATAGTTTTGGATTAAGGTTGGTAATAGTTTTGGATTAAGGTTGGTAAGTTTTTGTAAATTAAAGCCGGGACAAAAGTAAGTTAGATTAGATTTAGATTAAAAGTCACTTTTACATAAAGTTATTTAAATGGTATATTAAAAATAATCTTTAGTAAGTTTAAATTTAAAGAAAAATTAAAAACTAAAAATAAAAAAAATTGTTTCAACTTTAAAATAATATTTTAGATAAAAAATCAGTTGTCTTTAAAATCCTAACAATATTTAATATATCATCTATTTATGGTATATTTGTGATATTGTTGATAAAATTGATTTTTATTTCATCTGATTTTTATAAACTAAATTTAAGGTAATATAATAAGATTTATATTTGGATAGACTTTTATTTTAATTGATTTTTGTAAAATAATCTTGTTTGAATAATATATTAAAAAACATACCGTGTGATTTAAAATCATTGAAAATGAGATGAATTTTAACTAATAAATATATGTATACATATATGTATATAATGTGATAATTTAAAAAAATAAAAATAAAATAATAAAAATAATAAGATTTAATGTATTATGGGGAAAAATTAAAATACTAAAATACTTTTATCCCTCATCTGAAATTTTACATCCATTTACAGAGATTAATTTTACTCCTCACCTGAAATTTTAATTCAAATATTAAATTAAAAAAAATTAAACTACTTGAATAATGACTTCCTCCATTTTCTATGCAAAAGGAGAGAGATGATGACGTGTAAGGGAGAAGATAGGGCAACGTGACGCAAGGCGATGCAGAAGCAAGAAAAAGCAGCTTCAGATTTGAAGTTACTTTTGAGGCACAAGAGCTCTTTTGTAAAAGACATGTCAAACGAGATATTATTTTTTTTACGGTAGAAAAGTGGCTTTTCTTGACTCTTGTGGTCTCACACAGGCCTTTAATTGATCTAACTAAAGTAATAAAATTAATTAAATTAATTAATATAATTTTTTTTTAAAAAAATACTGTAATTATTATTTTAATTATCTCTCTTTTTATTTCATTATTATTAAAAATATTAATAAAATTAATTTTAAAAATAAATATAAAAATATATTATATATTTAGAATTAAAATTAAATCTTTAATTATATTATGTATTAAGTTAAGAGGACTATTTTTTTTATCCAGCTTAAATTCAAAGCGCTTTTCATGCTTAAAAGTCAGTTTGGATGACTCTAGTGTCATCCCAAACAAGCTAAATGTGAATTTATACTAATTTTATTTTAAATAATTTTATATTGTATGAGATAAATATATTAAATAAGTTTAGTCTCATCAAATCCAAAAGTAATTATTTATAACGAAACCAAACGGGTAGTTAAGTCACTTTGAGGCATCCTACAGTTTTTCATTTTTATTTGAAAAAAAAGAAAAAAAGACAGAAAGAAAGAAAAGGAAAAGCACATCTTTGTCTTAAACGTAATACTGTGTTGGATGATATTTCCCATTTGATTGATAAACTTTCCCAGAAGATCAAAAATGAAATTCTAAAACCAAATAATAGAATTTGAGGAAACCAATAAGACCGAAAAAAATTGGAAGAAAAAGATGAAAAAGGAAGGCAAAGTAGAATGCATGATGTTGTTTGTGTGCCAAATGGGTTTACTCCACCTGTTAACTTTGCCCCCCTCTTCATTTCATCTTTTACCACAACGTTTGCTTTTCCTTCTACCACAACGTTTCCTTTTCCTTCTTGAGCACATCCTCAGAAGAATCACTTGTTTCTTAAGTTGTCTTAATCCTTACTCAATAATTCTCTAATATGCCCCTTAATTTCCGATTCATCATCATATACCTCATTGATTGAAGCAGAGTATTTATTCAGGAAATGGTGAAGCTGACAATAGTAGGGAGGGTGCGTGATGAATCAAGAAAATGTGCATCTTTCTTTTTACCAGAAACAAGCTCAAATCATCCTTCAAGAAATTTCAAGAGGAGCTTTAATGGCCTCCAAGATGACCATTCGTATTGATCATCACTGCTTCAAGTATCCTTTCTCCTCTGTTTTCAGACTCTCTAAACTTTCTTACTGGATGGTTCCTACACTACACTTTCATAATTTCAAGATTAAGTTCTAATTTTGCTCTGTAAATTTTTTAGTCGGAGTTGTGGTTGTGGGTATCCAAGATGACCATTTGTGGTTGTGACACTGTTTTTACTTCATATTTGTTTTGTGGGTGATCTGAACGATCCTTTATTGAGAAGCTGAGTTTGTGGAACCATTTTGCTTAAGCCTTAAGCTAAAGATTTGATTTTCTAATAAGTTTTTTTAACGGATTTTTTTTCCCTAGAAAGTTTGAATGCAAGAAATTTTAACTATAATTGATGATATATGTTGGTATTGATTAAGCTACAAGATGGAGAAGGGAGTTGTTTTCATTGTGTTGTGTGATTCGTCGTACCCAAGAAAACTGGCTTTCCATTGTCTACAAGATTTTACAGGAGTAGTTCGACAAGTTTGATGAAACCCTAATCACCGGGCCATACAGATTTGTCAAATTTGGTAATTTTCATTTACATCTACAATTATATCAGCATCTAGCATTTAACGTTAATGTTTGTCTGCAGACAATCTCAAAGAGGGAAAATTTTTCCAGATCTCTCTCTGTTCTTTTATTTGTTTTCTGGCAAAAAATATTACAATTTCTTGAAGGGCAGATGGTATAACTGCAAATATTAGAAGACAATACATTGATACAAGAACTCAGGCGAACCTTTCAAAGCTTAATGCGAATAGGAGACAAGACATAGATGTTGTTACTGAAGATATGTCCAACATTTTAGGAAGAAGAGCTCCAGGTAAGATTTTTTCTGAACCGTTTACCTGTTGAAAACTAGAGAATGTCAAACTATAAGAACCGTATTGAAAATTGAGTAAAACTGATAAGTATCTTGTAATGACAGAAACAGTGGGAAGATTGCCTGCAACCGCTTCATCAACATCCCCTATATGGTGTTCTCCTCGCCTTGAGGTATCATATAAACTGCTTCTAATGATCATTTTTCTTCTTTTCCTTTCAATTTCTTGACAAGTTTTGTTCTTGTTGGTGCGTAGGTGATTGCACTGAAATGTACTTCTATTATGATCATCCTTGTTGCTTCCATGGTTCTATTATGGGCTAGCTTAGTCCTCACAGAATCTTTATAGTTTCAAGCTGCTGATATTACTGAGATCAACATTAATGAGAAGAAGGATCTAATAAGATTCAACTTTAGTATTTGAAGGACTCATGGATCTATATTATGCTTCCCTGATCGTAGCATGATACAAATGTTGGAACTTGGAAAGGGATAGGTTCCAAAAGAGAGAGAAAATTTAAACAACTCTAATATGTCATCAAGTTTGTACTCTAGTTTCCCAGGAAAGTGATATCTTTTATTTTATATCATAAATATCAATTACCTCATCACTTAATTGGAGGGTTTATTTTAATTTTATATTTTTTTTATATTTATCATTTTTTTCTTAAATCACCTTATTGATACTTCTTAGGGTATTTTAAAAAACATGCCATATTAACTAATTTCTTTAATCTAATTAAATTAGTTAAATAAGTCATATATTAAAATTTTGAGGAGTATTTTATAGTATGCTAGTATGTAATATATTAATATTTATTGAATCAGTAGTTTTGTAATTTAGTGGCATAAAAACTCTCTTATAAATAAGAGGTTATAGGTTTAATTCTACTTATAACTTTAGATATCAGTGCTATTTCTCTAATTTAAAAAAGTTGGCATACTTTTGAGAAAATACCAAAAGAATTAGAGCAAATCTTAACATGTTCTTCTAAAGAAAACCTTTCTTCACTTGTTTGTATCTTTCTGTACTCAAAAGTTAGATTTTGTTCCTATTTCATCCTTCCAAAGATAGTAAAATAATCTTATACAATCAATCAAAAAGAAAATATTCGATGGGCTTGAAAAAGCAAGAATATCATCAAATATAAACGGGTTTTTACTAAAAGCAAATTATCATGATGCTGAGCTCGGTCTCATTATTTTTTGTATTCATCTAGAACATTAAAGTTGTCCCTTGTCTTCAAGTCCTTTCATAACATCATGGACAATACATAAATCAAATCGGAGATGTACATGATTTGCAGAAAACATCATTCAAATAAAACCACAAGGTGTTGACTCTGTAATCTGAAACAAAGATTCCATAGGTGTGTATGCAGAAGCAACTCTGAATGAGTAAACAGTTAAATTACACTTTTTTTCTGGTATCCTATTCAACTCACTTGAAGTAACTACCTTCCTTCAGCACTTGGTAAAATGAAAGTGTATGGGTGTGTATGTGTTAATAAGGGTTATTTTTCCCCCCATGTGAAGTATAATTGTAAAACTATTCTTCTTCCCCTTTTGAGTTGCTTTTGAAACTCTGATTCTTCTGCTATATGTACATTTCATTATTGTTCATGCTGAAACTTGGGAAATGAATGACCCCATTATTTTCTGCAATTTGATTTGCCATTTTGAACTGCACATTGAAGACTTCAGTAACATTTGGGTTTGTTAGACCGTTATGAAACTCTCCACCAAAGCTTCCTCCTTCTGATACACCATTATGAATTGCAGCTTCATGGAAATCTGAGTACTGATCAAAACTTACATTTCCAAACACAAAAGGGTCATCACTTGAATTTGCAGGGATCGCGCTGTTTGCTTGATCTAGCGAGAGCCACTCGGCGAATAGAAGTTTTGGTAAGGAGCTGTGAGGAGACTCTTTGATGAAGTTGTAGTCTTGGAAATAAGAGAAGTGATCAGAGATTGGAGTTATTGCTGGTTTTTGACTTGTTGATGATGAAGAAGAATCAAAGGTATCTGAGCTGGAGCTAGCATACTGCACTTGTTTATGATTGTTATAATTATTATTATGAGATTGTATTTCCTCTGCTTTGGCCACTTTCTTTTTCAAATTTGAATGCCAGTGGTTCTTTATCTCATTATCTGTCCTTCCTGGTAAATGCTGTGCAATCTGAGACCACCTGATCAATATAATTTGAGTTTTAGTTAGCAATCTGAAAAGAAATAGAAAAGGCAAAAGTGTATATCATTTAATCCTAATACCAATAGTCTTAAATGATAATTTTTTGTGGCAATCATTGTTAGTTTTAAAAATTAAACTTAATATATCAACATTTGAGAACATTCTACCAAGTTTTAAAATTTCAATGACAGCATTTTACCAGTGTTAGAGTTGGAGGATTGAAAAAAATACTCCATAAAATAAATTTTTTTCTAAAGAATTGATTCAAAAAAGTAAAAGTTATATAGATTCTTAAAGGAATTACTATGATATCCTATACAAGGGACTTAATTATTAAAAAGTTTCAAATATCATAAATATATTGTTAATGTCTATACTAGAACTTGTCAATATTAACTCTTTTAGTTGTTATTTAGACTTTTAAATAATTAAATCTCTTGTATGAGATCTCCTAGTAATTCTCTCTATATTCTTTGAAGCTAGAAATTAGGGCATTTGATTTGGAATGTAGGGTTCAATTTAGGGTTTGAATGGTAGGCTAAAATTACTCCAATATTAAATTGTTCATGGACATCTGTTCCTGCTAAAAATAAAAGAAAACCAATGCCAATTCATGGTTTGACTAAACCCTATTGGTTTTTCCTCTTAATTATACCTAGATAGGACCCAGCCACTTGCTTGTAGTTTATTGACAATTAACAACGACTTCTTGACTTGGAACTCTAAACCGGTAATATTGACTTAAATTTACATGGTAGACATTTTAGAAACAAAATTGAAATTTGTTGGAATTAATGAAAATATGAAAATAGACAAAGTGTTAATGCTTACTTGTTGCCTAACATGTGATGAAGGGTCAAGATTGTCTCCTCCTCATGTTTGCTGAACATCCCTCTCTTCAATCCTGGCCTTAGATAATTGATCCACCTTAATCTGCAACTCTTCCCATTCCTCTGCAACCCTGTTTATTTTATTTAATTCAACTCCATCAGCTAATAGTTTTTTCATTAATAAAAAAAATAAATAATAATCATTTACTTGAACCAAAAGTCACCATCCATTATCTTTTTACTCTATTTACTCATTTTTCACAACTATCAAAATGCTAATATGGTTATTTTATACCTAAAAATAAATTGATAAGATGAAAGAATCGAACAACTTAAATAACTTATTAAATATTATATTACTTAATATTTCATAGTATCAAGTTTATATCTTGAACAAAGTTTATAATTGGTCGGACACAATAATATTTATCGATCAACTCAAATGTGTGTGCTAGAACCAGTCAAAAGTCTGCTCACATCAGTGTTTTATCAAGTTTTTCTTCATTCACAGTTTACCAGATGACATTTCTTCAGGAAAACTCTTAACATGTATAAAAGATTGTTCTTTAAATTGCACATGAACACTTGAGATTTCTTGAATGATAAGGAATCAGGGGGGGAGAGAGAGAGAGAAGGAAGAGACCTGCGTTGATGGGAACAGAGCTCCAGCAGCCATGGCCATGCTTGATGATATAGTTTCTGAGTTTATTGTCCTCTTCAGGTGACCATAACCCTTTTCTGTGTTTAGGTTTTGCCTTATCACCTGGCTGCCTCCCCATTTTGCTTTCTCTCTCAGAAACTCAGTTTCTACAGAACAGACGTAGAGAAAGAGAAAGAGAAAGCAGAATATTTTGACATGGAAAATAGTGGGCAAGCATATCCATATATATAAATCAGCAATTAGTTGTATTCTTCAATTTTCAAGTCCTCACCAACTCACTAACAAGAATTTAAAATAAGTTAAGGGGCCTCAACTATACTATGTATATATGTACATGTATGGAACTACCTTTGTCGAATGAGAGCAAAAAGAAAAACTTGTGGGGTGTCCCATGGAGATTCACAAAATTTCAAGTATATATTAAGTAATTTATGATCAATATGAATGTGCTGATGATTTTCTTAGGGTCATCAATGGCCTTGGCTCTCATATTTTTTCATACACTTGGTGGTTGGTATATAGTTGGTAAATACTTCCAATAATAATATGTGTGTATAATGTGATAATAAATTAAAATATGATGAGAATGTTCAATGCAGACTTATGGCTTAAATTTAATGTAATTCAACTTGATTTTTTTTATTTTCTTTTTATTTTTTTTCTGTGGAGGCCAAATACAAAGAAATGAACAAGAGGCCTTGTGTTTGTGTTGTGCCGACACGTTTTTCATTGCCGACCAAACAACAAATGCAAAAATATATGCTGAGATATTCATTATTGTGATTTAAAAGCACTTTTAGAGTAAAATCATGGTTTTGACTATTGATAAAAGGTGCTCAAACACCTTATTTTCTCCGGGAAGCAGTTTATGATTGAAAACAATGATTTGGGGTAGAAAATCGTGGTTTTACAAAGTAAGGAGCGACGGATCAAACAAGCCAATACATGAACTTGATCTTGAGAGTCGAGAAAGACCTCATCGGAAACAACTCTATCCAGAAGGAGAAAACAAGAAGGCATTTGTGGATTGGGCGAAGGAGAAGAGAATAGAAGGATTGTCCATCGAAAAGCAGAAAAGAATTTACTTCTAGAGGCATGTTTGATTTAATTTTTAGAGACTCGAATAAGTAATTTAAAAGTTTTTTTAAGAAAAAATTTATAGAAAAAATTAACTATAAATAAAATAAGTATTATATGATTATTATCATAATAAATTTTATGATTGATAAATTATCATAATAGTTATGATGTGAACAAAAAATATTAGATTACCATTTATCTTCTTTCTTTACACTTTCCGACGACTTTATCTTTGTCTGCTTCCTCTCCTTCTTCATCTTTGTCATCATATCTGTCAACAGTTTCTTTTGCACCATTGTCACTTCTCCTACCAAGATTTGAAGTCAGGATGAGATCTTAAGACATCTAGATCTAAACACGATGACAGAGCAATGAAGCTCGACGAAGGAGTAACGACAAACGATAGAGAAGTTAAGACAATGAAGCAAGTATTGGCAGAAAAGTGATAGTGAAAAGAGAAGAGATGAGAGTCAGAGAAAAATATGGGCAAAATAGTCATTAGGCAGCCTATAAAATTTTTTTCACACAAAAAAATTATTCTTAAAAGTTTATCTAAAATTATAGTTTAATTTATAAGTTTTTTTATATTTAAAAATTATTTATTTTATTTTTTTACATAAATTATAATTTGACTTAAAAATACTTTTTAAACCATAATTTTCTTAAAAACTAAATACGCGTTAGCATTAGATTTCAACTTTGAAAGTGTTTTTGTAAAAGAAAAAAAAACTAGCTATTTGGTTAAATTTTGTTAAACTATTGTTTTTAATCTCAGCAAAAGTGTTTTCCCAAACACAAACTTTTACTTTTTTTTATAGTTTTTATATAAAATTATTTTTATCTTTTTTTCTTCTTCTAGAAGTTATCCTATAAAAGATAATCCCTAATACAGTTTATGAATTTGTTATTTAAGTTTTGTCATTAGAAAATGAAGGCTAATAGAAATAGACAAATCGATACTATTGAAGACTCATCAATATTTTTTTACCATAAACATAAAATTTTTATTATAATTTTTGTAGAAAAATTAATTAATTAATTAGGACTAAAAAATTGGTTAGATTAAGAAAATGATTGATAAAAATATGTAGATATTAAACTCGTGTATTTTGGAAAGACTCATTTAGTTATTTATATCATGTTTATAGGTGTATCCGTGATTTATTCGATATATTTATTTATGTCTGGTAAATTCATGTATTTAGAGGTTAAAAAAAGCATTATCCCAAGAATCTCTCCAGTGAGACTAGGCAAATAACATAACCATTGTCCACATCAAGAAACCATTGACTTGTTGACATTTTCGAGCGCGTGCAGTCAAGTGAGTTACTTAATAATAATAAATATCTTATATACTTATATTTTAATAATTACGGATTTAACAATTTAATAATTTAATAATTAAATAACCTAATGACTTGTTAACATCAACAAGGAATCACAATTATTGTTGAGAAAAATTGGCCAACGTGATGCTTCAATTCGTTCAATTTAATGATTTTTTTCCCAACAATTTTTACGTAAAGAATACACCAAATCGTACTTAATAATAAAAAATTTCCGTTGAAAAATAATAAAAAAATATGCATATTTCTCACGCATGCGTTTGTCGGTTGTCCCTTGTAAAAGGAGCAATGGGCTCTTCTTCCATCCGACCCCCACACCCTTTTTTCCTTGAATAACTTGTGTAAGTTGCCAAAAATATTTAAAATATCATAACGTTCATTGTATTTGATTTTGTTCACAGTAATTAAATAAATTTATTATATGCATAAAAAAATTCAAGGTGAAAAATAGCATGCTTAAGCATTTCTATTATTTTGCATTTTTTAAATTATAATATGTAGATATAATTATATACTATATATATATAATTATGAATAGTGCAACTTCAATTAAGCAATGTGTAAAACACAAAATTCCAATTCTTTTATATAATTTACTTAAATTATTTGAAACATTAAATTAATCCCCTTTTGAGATTTCGTTAGATGATACATTTAATATTTAGTATTTAATACTTAATATTTCATTAAATCTATTTTTTTTTCATTTTCATACTATTGAGAAACATCAAAAGAAATTTATTTATATAATAAAAAAAATCAACCCCTTCACTTTTGGGAGATGCATAAATTCCTAATTCCTTGATTGTGTAATAATCAAATCATTAGTGTGATAAAAGACAGATTGATTAATTAATTAATTAATTAAGAAATGATGCTGACAACTTTCTAGATGACACCGTCTACCCAATTGAACAGTGGTAGGTACTCAGAATCTTATTACTTCCTTGTTAACTAATATAAGAAATATTATATTTAATTCAAGTAATACTAAATTAACAAATAAAATAATTTCGGTGCATTTGATTTTTCTTTTTTAAATGCCACATGACTCTCTCCTAATTCATTAGAGTCTATGTGATGCTTGGCATTAACGGAGTTGCGTTTAAATTAGATCTAAGCGTGAAATTCTTGATGATTTTAAATGTTATCATTTATAAAAAATAAAATATTATATATATATATATATATATATATATATATAATTTGATATATTCTAATACAACGTGACCTAAAAGTAAACTCTCTATAGTCAAGTCTAAACCTAATTCAAAAGAAGTAGCTGTGGAATTTTAATATGCTAACAACTGTGAAAAATTACACCCTTCAGTTTAGTTTTATAAAGTTATTTAGTTTTTATAATTTATTTTTTAAATTTTATTCCCACTCTTAATCTTAGTTCTAATGAGCCTCTAGGAGCTATTTCACCTAAAATTTATAATTAGCAAAAAAATTTAAATATTTATTTATACAATAATTTAAGACTTTATTTTCTATTATCATTAAAGTCAACTTCTTTTTTATATAATCTTTTTTAAAAGGGTTAGACTTACTCACGATCTAAAAATATGGTAAAATTTCCTTTTCTCCTATATATATAATATTAATATTAGGAAGAATGAGCTGTCAATTATTCTCCTATATAAACCTAAATGCCTGATACTAAAATCACTAAATTTAACTTCTAGTTGGCTAAGTAAGGAGACATTTAAACTTGATAAATATTACATTAGAAACAAATTATTATTATTATTTTTGAACCATTGGGCCTCTTCAATAAAAATTATGAAGTGGTGTTTTAATTAGTGTTTCAGCCATAAGGTTGAGTAATTCTTAAATGTCGAATTAGTGTCAACACCTTCTTGTGAAACACAGCCATTATCAGGACTTCTTCTTCTTTTAAATAATAATAATCAATTTCGTGAATATTTGTTATATCCAATGATAAAATTTTCATTTCATCAAATGATTTTGGAGCAAATTTCGCTTTATATATATATATATATATTAAGGCCCTAAGCAATACGGATTAAGTTAAAATTCTTTTGAAAAATCATTATTATTGTGAGTATTTTTTTAAAAAAAAATAATCAAGTTACAAGCTAGTCTCGTAAATATTACAAAAATAATTTGAATTTATAAGTAATAATTTGTTTAGAAAATATTAATAAAAATTATGAGCTTTACAAAAATAATTAATTTTTAAAGCCTATTAGAATAATTATCACCCCATTACATCCAAGTCTTTTAAAAAGTTTTTCGTAAACGGATATTCTTGTATGAATATTTAATTAACCAACGAATTTAATTTGCTGTATTTTGACCTAATCATAGGGTGAAAATTCAGTTAATAATAAACCCAACCAAGAGTTCTAAAGCCAAAAATAAAAATGTCAACCCAAATTGTTATTATAAAATTGGAGAAATTATTTTTAACCATTTAAACTTAATCCTCGAGTAGGTTAAAGCATTATTCAAATCCTAAGTCAATTATGACTTTTAGCAGTTTAGTGCTCGAATCATTATTATGTGAAATAAAATAGGAATTTTGGCTCTTGCAATAAAATATTAATTCAAGAATATAGAAGGAACATACCCACAGCTATGCTTTGGCCTGCTTGATTTCTATTTCTATATTTAATTCAATAATTAATTATTTGTGACGATTAGAATGCTAATGATGATTGCCACAGGGAAAATGATTTGAGTGGCCGCAAAAAGTGAGAGAAGAAAAAGAAAATGAAAGGAATAATAATAATAATAATAATGGAGAGATATGAGTTTTAAATTATAAATAATATTTTAAGACTTAAAAAGCTTATTTTGAAAACGTCATTAGTTTATCCTTGGAGTCTTATTTTGCATTCCTAGGTTATGAGATCATCTCTTTTTTTATACTCCTCCTCCAGTACTAAATATAATGTTTAATTAAATAATTAATTTTAATTTTAAATATAAGATATATTTATTAAATTTATTAACTATTTCTCAAATTACTCCTATTAATACTTTTTTAATAATAATTAAATAGAAGAATGAGGGAGATATTTAATAAAGATGATTAGAGTGTTTTAAAAAATACTATAATAACTAATTTATATAATTTTTTAATTAATTAAATTAATTAAATAATTTTTTATATTTAAGATCAGAGTATATTACATTTGTCTTTTCTTAGATCATCTTTATGAGACAAATACAATTTTTTTATGTGATTTCTATGATTGGATTTTGAATATGTTCTTACTTTATGACTTAAACAAGTCTTCTATTAACCATTGTCATGTAACTTGCAGGTTTTAAAAAAGGAAACGTCTAGTTCAGGGTTTTGTCAACTTCGATCATTTGTATGGGCAGTTAGAGAAACAAATAACAACGTTGAAAACATTACAAATTTACAAGGAATTTGATATTGAATTGGAAAACATAAAATATGACAAATACAACCAACACAACAAATCTTAACCCATCAACTGAGTTTAACTATATAGACCACATACAATATTATTATATTCTATCCACAACCAAATTTTTAAATAAATTATTAATTAATAAATCTCACTCACTTTTATTAAGTATTATTTCGTGTCTTCCTTTAACCCTTTTTAGAAGATTCTATGTTGTCTAACATAAAAGATAAATCTGTTAAAGATTAAACTATCTTGTGTCTGAAAGGAAAATAAATATTTCAGTGGAAGAAAAATGACCATCACTGTTACTTTGTATACAACTTTGTCCCATTACATAAGATTACATAAGATCGGCTAACTAACCAAGTAGGGGGTTTGGTATATGTATGCAGAAGATTCAATTTACAAAAATTGGAGGCCAGCTATCAATATTTCCAAACGTTACCAACCTCAAATTCCATTTTCTAAAATATGTCCACTCCAGGCCTTACCTTACAAAATCTTACAAACACATTTTTCATTTAAATCCTACCTATGACATCGCTATGGCTTTAAATCTTTACGCGAATTAAATTAAGGGCTATGAACCTATTCTCTAACTACAGACTCTGTTGAAACTAGTTGAACATGTCATACAAGGCAGAGACCAACAAAATCAGGGCAACTTGGATCACAACATCTGCAACACCTGGTGTCACGTTAGTCACGATGCAACCGCTCGATCAGACACTCGTCAACCCCACTCTTTCGATGGGCAAGCTCAACTACTTGTTAGTAGTACAAAGATAAACACAAGGTTGTGACTTGTACAAATACAAGAATCAGTCATTACATCAAATGATAGTCTAACAAATTAACATGGAAACCTTGTTATGAACTCTGGCCAGTCTATTTCTCGATTTCTCTCCAGAAAATTAAATTTCAAATCCGGTACCCTAGCCTGTCTATGCAATGATAACAAAGGATAAACTCTGCTTGTTCTTGGAAGCTAGAGGACCACAATAATATAGATCCTGATTTAAATTCAATTAGTGATCATTTTGAACTGGAATCTGGAGAGCTGTTGAGGAATGGTGGATATAACAGGGCCATACCTCTGCACCAGCACAAAGTAGTTATGTTATACACAAATGTCAATATGAGGGGGATTATAACTGCCACATTCAAGATATCTCAAATAGCAAGCATTGATAAACATTTCAGACAAGCCCAAGAATCTGCTACATCAAATTGATCAAATCCGCATACATGAACAGATTCACCTAAAAGATGGCTCCCCCACATTTAACCACTAGAACAATAAACCCACCACATTAATTTCCACATGATAATAAAGCCATTACCATACCTGAACATTGTCATACAGTTCAAACAAAGGGACAGCGAGAAGTTTAAGGTTTTTGGGCACTGCAAAGTACTCCCTCTCAGATAAGTGGACGAGGAAAAGCTTTTTGCACTCCTGCATAGATTAATTACATGTTTGAGAGCATAGACCCATAGAATCAAGGAGATATTGTATATTCAATGACATTTTCTTGACATATCACCTTTGGTTTTGTTATGTGAGGAGGGCAGTATGGATACGTGATGGTTTCAAAGTTTGGCCTCCACCAGATTGCCACACACTCGCCTATCTGCACCAAGCGTAGTTCAACAACATCAAATACATTAAATTAAAAATTTATCGTGAGCCTTCATAAATCTGAGAAAAGATGACCTTTAATGATGTTCCTGACACTATCATCCGCATCCCTGATTAATCATGAACTTTAAGTATCATCCTCGTTTGATTGTTCAACAGGACAAAAATTGTTTTCATTTCCCATTCCCCCACTTCTAATGTTAACTGTCATCTATCCTCAGTTATATTTTTAACACTTCTGCTTTGAGTCCATAGGTGTGATATCATGAGAAAGAATACCTGCCAGTCTGGCACAAGGGCTGGTGAATTAGCACCAAGCTTGCTGGTCAACTTTCTCTTTAGACCCTCAATTTCTGCCCCACAAAATTAAACAACAAAAGAAAAACAAGGTCATAAGGGATAAATAAAACTTAATATTTTCAGATCATTTGATATTATGAATCAGGAAATGCAAGACCTTACCATTCTCCCCTGGCTTGAGGCGCCCACCTGGAAGTTTGCAGAAGGTATTTCCAATTTGTAAAAGAAGTATGTGAGGATGATTGTGCTCTTGTACCTGCAAAATACATATGCTGAGACTGGAGAATGACGAAAGTTCCCAGTGCAGATCTATAAAAGGAGCAAACAAAAATCTTTTTCTAGCCAAATACTACTTAGATCCTAATTATAAGAGCCAATTGACTTTTTTGGGGAGATCTAGGAAGTCAAATAAATTAATTAATCATGAATAAATCTAACCCCTCAAGATAAATTCATATTATATACACTTCAATCTACCCAAATTAAACAAGTGATTCTTATATTAGTTATAATTAATTGACTTATTTGGCTCATTAGATCTATCTAAAAAAGTCAATTAGTTTTTATAATTAAGACCGGAGGTAAAAATTCCATAAATGAGGATGTAATAGCTTCTTAGATTGCACATTAAGCATTAAAGAGTGCCCATTATAAGAACAGGTAAGGCCAACATCAAGTGTATACCCAATATTTTACACTTCTCTACTTCTCAAAATAAAACAGCGTTCATTTTCCATGGACAATGATGTCAGCCTAAAATCTGATTACCAAGATGACTTTATAAGCAAAAGCAGAAAAGAGTGAGTTACATCCATAGTTAAGAGATTAAATATATCTTGGACAAATTATCTATGGTATGCCGAGAATAACTATATATAGATAAAAGGATAAGAGAATATAATTAAAAGTATGTAAACCATATACACAAAATAATTAATTAATCGCTGATAAAATCCAATAACATGTCGATGCAAACTACCAGCCTGCGGCTTTCCAACGGAATAAACTATTGCGTGTGTAACAGATACAAAGATCCTGACAAAACAATAAGTGATAAATCACAGAACATACCAATAAGATGCCCTCCACGCTGGTCCTCATTCCTTCTTTCATGTAACTGCAGCTCAGAAATAATTGCATTTGAGAACATTGTGGTTATATTTGGAACAAGAGCGTAGGAGTAGAATACAAAAAAACCTATAATGCTTATTGCAGGAAGCTCATTTCAAAGGAACCTTAACGAATGACAGCAGAATTGGTTACATGCTATGTGGCAATTTACAATCATTTCTGACACTTAAAAAAAAAAAAATCATATTCTCCCAATATAGGTTCTTTCTGAGAACAGATCTCCCGAAGGTGGCTTTTCATGAAGTGTTGAGAAATCTGCAAAAACTATATATAGTCATTTTTTTAGGGGGCAGGGGGGATTAAGTATGCGAGATACTTCATCAAATTTTACCAAACTAAAACCTCAGAGAATACACAAGGTTCTTTCCTCAGGGGAAAAAAGAAACAAATAAGTAAATTATAGAATAATACCTTAGTTCCAATACTATTCCTGCAGCATATTTACCAAAAGAAAAAAGTTGCATAACATGTGTTTATACTTGATTTATCAATTTTTTAAAATGATTACAAAGTCGTCTAAAGCTAAATACCCACTTTCTCAGAAAATTGAAATTGGGCATTCCTGGTAGAAAAGACATAAGGTCGTTCTAGGGTTTATGAAGTTTGACAGGACTAAGCCGAATAGAGCGATAGAAAACGATTAGAAATTGAGAAAAAGAGGCTAACTTGACTTTCATACGAGCGAGACGATCAGCGACGGAGGTGTCCTTCTCCATCTTGGGCTCCTTGGTCCCGAAGGTGTAGCTGGAAAGAGGGTATGTGTTGACAACCTGAGACGATACCATGTTGCTCGACTGCGAGTCTCTCTCGAAGGCGCAAGAGAATCGAATAAGAAGAGCCTGAAGGTCCAAATAGCGATGAAGTGCGTTTCAGCGTTGCCGCTCCGAAATGTCGGGTTTTGATCTCCCCGCCTCGCTGCGAAATATGTATATTATAAATAATAACATTATTCACAAATTACTTTCCAGAATCTATGCAAATGCAAATAGTACGTCAAAAACATGCACAATCCATCTAGATACTTTTTAATAATTAATTAATTTCATATATAATATAAAAATTTTAATAAGTTTTATTTTTATAAGCATTACAAAACGTACTTATTTCTTATGCATCATATAGTCATCCACAAGCCTGAGTGTTTTTTTTTTTTGCCATGTATTTAGCATCAAATGTAGAATACATACACCAGAAATCAAAATATATGTGGGTGTGGGTGTGGGTGTATGTATGTGTGTATATATATATATATATAACTACAGGGACCATGCTTATAACTTCATTATTCGTACAACTTCTAGATAGAATCAGGTGCCATGGAAAGATTTGAGATTTAGTTTCTTATATAAACTTTTAACAGGACTCAACTCATGGAAGTTTTTTCTTTTTACCATCAACTAAAAAAGTTGGATAAAGCAAGATTTTCTTTTACCAGGGTCAAGCAGGACTGAGAGTTTAAATAGTAAAGAAACATTCATATCATATGTGATATGTCGACGAATGGATGATGATAAATATATGTGACGCATATAGTTACAGAATGTTAGCTCATAGCGATCGTGATTCATGAAAGCGCAGAAACGACCGCAAGCTCTTGTGCACGCTTGTCATTTTCCGCGGTGGCAGAAAGCGCGCCAAACCAACGAACGAATCCTTTTACTCAGTTCGCCGTAACTCGCAACTGAACCTCTCAAGTCACGGACTCACTTCCGCCGGTCGGCCTCCCGGCGTGGCTGCGCCACCACCACCGCCGTCGACATGGGAAAGCAAAAGCAACAAGTCATTTCCGCTTCTTTGTGCCCAAATCAACTGATTCATCATCTTCTTCTTCTTCTCGTCCGAACCCCCCAACCCCTCCTCCCAAAATACAGCTGCTGTCAGTTTCTCTCCCGCCAAACGCCTCATCGCTTCTCAGCTAACATCACCGTATAAGCCTTCGAAGATTCCCAAACTCTCTCCTCATACCCAAACTCTCAGCTAACATCACCGGATAAGCCTTTGAACCTTCCTCTGACGTTCCAGAGGATTCTGCTGGGATTCCCAAGTTACAATCTTCTAAACCGATTAAGTATACTCCTTTAGAGCAGCAAATGGTGGAACTCAAGAGTAAATATCCAGATGTTCGTTTAATGGTCGAAGTTGGCTCTAAGTATCGATTTTTTGGCGAAGATGCTGAAGTTGAGGGAGGGAGTTGGGGCTATATGCTCATATGGATCATAATTTCATGACCGCGAGCATTCCAACTTTTCGACTACACGTACATGTGAGAAGGCTGGTGAGTGCCGGGTACGAGGTCGGTGTGGTTAAGCAGACTGAGACTGCAGCCATTAAAGCTCATGGGTTGATTCGATTTGGCCTAGAGCACCTGACCGATACTTTCTGTGTATAAAATATTTTAGATTACCGATAGTTTTTGCTTATGAAAATATATTAGGTTCTTATATGGCCAATGCTTTTCACTGATTTTTTGAAGAATAAAATGAGGGGTGCTCTGGAAGGCCATTTCTGAAAAAGGAGGCTTGTGTTGTGTGTGTAAGAAGGTTGAGCTTTGAGATACAACCAATGTGGGACCATGTTGGATATGTTTGGCATTTGGATTTGGCAGATGAGGTCTTTAATGATTCCATTACTAAATTCGCCAATATAATGAATACTATTTAACAAAAATGAATACATTGTGCTTTTCAGCTTCCTTCAAGTTGTGTTAGTCGAGCAACTGTTATGGCTTCCCGATTCGAGGCAGTAGTAAACAGAAAAATACATAGTAGGTCTGGAAAGAATCTGCTGTTGGATTCAAATACAGTGACGATTGTCAAAGAAGATGCAGCTTATGCCTCAGTCACGAGATTGTTCCTGTCAAGAGTTCATTTGCACTTACAAAGAATTCTTTTCAAACTTGAAGGCTGCATTTCAAGAGGATAATCTTGCAGAAAGCTTCCGATATATGGAGCATGCTCGAAGCACTGCAAAGGAATTGTTAGCAGGTGCAGTTACCTATCTTTAAAAAAAACAAAACAAAATTCAGAATTATTGTTGAATTATAGATGTGGTTAACTTAGTATCTCAATGGCTCCTCTCTCTTCTTGAAAACGAGAGGGAGTTATTTGCTTTACGGTAAGATGATCTTTTAATAGAGTTTCTTCCTTTGCCTTTTTCAGATAAAGGCAATGTTTAGAAGTGAGATGAGATGTATCGTTGACATACGCAAAGGCAGGGTTCAGACTTCAGAAGCAGTCATACAGCCATAGAAGTTGTACATAATATTTCGCCTCAGAAGGTTTTTTGTATATGTTCTATAGGCTTTTCAACTGGTTTGTATGTCTAATTCATGTCATGTAATGAAAATCAATTTACGCCAACCAAGAATGAAATATATCAAGGTTCATTTGGATAAGATTTTAAAAATAGGCTTGTGAAAAAAAAACTTTTGGTCAGAAAATAGCTTTTGGAGAAGAGTTTATGAAAAAAAAAAGTTTTGAATAAATAAATATTTAGATAGTTATTTCCAGAAATATTTTTATTATTGATAAACTATAAAAAATAGTATAAGTATTAAATTAAGAGAGATGAGATATGAGAGAAGGTGTAAGAAAAGAAATGAGAGAGGATGTAAGAAAAAGTATGAGAGAATATAAGAAAAAGTAGGGATAATATAATAATTAGTTAGTTTATAAACTATTTTACTATTCCATAGGTTACTCTGTTCTAAAAGCCCTTTTAAATAAATATGACTGTTTATTTTAAAAAATTTTCAAACTAAAATTTTACCTAAAACGGCAGTTTACAATGAAACCAAACAATCCCAAGTCTCGCTTCCATGCGTTTTACATCACTGATGTGAAAAAAAAAACAAATTAAAAAATTCAGAAATTTGGAGGGAAAAGTATGCATCATGGTCTACATGCCGGTTTGATTGGAGTTTGGCAAATGAGATTTTGAATATTTGAGATTTTTTTAAGTGATTTTGATTTTAAATAATTATGATTAATCATAACTTGTGTTTGCAATTTTTTTCAAAAAATGATTACGCTTGAATGTTATTCATCTATGACTAAAATGGATATAAATTTTATGATGTTTAAATTTTCATAATTATTATTCCTCATATCTTTAATATAAAATTTATTTAACTAATTTAATTAGATTAAAAAAATTAGTTAATATGACATGTTTTACCGTAATCATCTTCCTTAATTTCCTCCCTCCCTCTCTTATTTTATTATTGTTAAAGATACTAATAATGGTAATTTAAGAAAGATTTAATAAATATAGAAAATAAATTTTTTAATATAGAATTAATAATAATTCCTCAATTAGGTCATATATTAAGTAATAGAGGAATATAATTTAATAAATGACATAATATAAAAATATTATTTTAAGTAAAGTAGTAAAGTGCATATACTAAATGAAAGACATCATATTTAAAATAAAAGATATATTAAATGCAAAATATAATTCAAAATTATTCGAAAAAATAATAATGAAAGTAATCAAATCGAGACTGAAATTTGGCGATTCAGTTGAGATTGACAAGCTATTTTGAATGTAAAAATTCCAGCAAACGAATCAAGCCCTTCAAATTAGAATGGATTTCTTTCCCATTTTAATTACACAAAGAATGTAACTTACACCATATTACAAATGTAGCAGTTCAATGGAGATCATACCTAATTCCTTCTAAGAACATTCTCAACTCCTTTGCTTTCTTCTTATGTTCAGGTGACGTGTCACTGTCTGAATCACTCAAATTTATCACCTCAATATGTCCACCATTCGACTGTTGACACTTGGAGGAAGCATGCAACTGCTTAGGTGGGGAAGGACTCAGTAAATCAATGACCTCGTTTCTAGCCATGGAATCACCCTCCTGATTCTCAGATGTCTTGATCACATTTTGATTCCATTCAATCTGTTCATCATGTGATGAACACGAAAAGTCTCTGTTATGCAGATAAGCTTCATCATCCATAGCAGATTCATCTTGAAATACCTGTTCTGATGAATCAGAGGCTTTGTGATTGTTGGCATGGTCTCCCAGATTGATATCCAGTGACAGATTCGTGAGTTTCAGGTCAAGTTCAGCCATAGAATATGATAGAGTTTTCTTTGGTCTTCTTTTTTGAGCATTTTGTTTCTTGAGCCGACCCTTTTTCTCCTCAAACTCTAAAATCTTCTCAGGACAAGCACTGGAGATGATTCATGATAGAACAATAGTGATCATTATTATAAATTAACGACCAGTTAACATCTGGATCTAGTATCATTTTGCAGAAATATATAGAATTTTTCAAAAGCAAACATCATATTTGTATAACTTTTGCAGTCAAGTGTGTGATTCTGTTATGAGCACAAATTCAAAGGGAGAGTCAATCTCAAAATCTCAAGAGACTAACGACACCATTTCACTCAGCCTCCTACTAGTCAAATCTTCCACGGGTAACCTTTTTAGAGGTCATCAGTTGCTCTTATCCAAAGACTAGGCTATTAGAGGGGAGAATCCCTTCAACTTATAAACCACAATTTATTTGTGAAGCTCCCCGATGCAAAACTCATGACAGATTCCCCATAAGCTATACACTTTCCATGTAATTACTGGAAAATCATCCGGTTCTATATTTTAATTAGAGAACTTACCTTTTTAAAAGATCTGCCGGTACTATTGAAGTTCCAAGTCCATCCATTTCATTCCATGACACCTCATAGCATTCTCTTCCTTGAACTTTTCGGCACTTGATGATTTCCGAGACAGGACACTTTACAGGGATCTGTGACAGGGTATATTGCAGGTAGTGTAAGAAAATAATCATGTTTAAATATGATCATATGATGCTAAGAAATTATACAAATTATAGATGGCAAATATACCAAAGTTTATATAGATGTAATGTGGTGTGAACTGTGAAATGCGATAAAAAGAGATGACTGCATTTCAGTAATCAAAGAGTCATTGTTGCTAGTTGAAGTAGACTGTAATTAAAGGATATGATTAATGGCAAGGGCAAGAAGTACTTCATTCAAAGGAAGATTCGCTCCTGCTTCTGATGAAGTTAAGCGCAAATTGGCAAATCGTCGTAAATCCCTTTCAGCTATCTTTGGAAGTATATACTCATCTATGACAAGAACCATCAATAAAATCACAAATTGAAATACTTCCAAAAATAACCTTATCCAACAAGACAGGATGAAGTATGCAAGAGTAGTTGAAGAACCTGTTTTCTCCGGAGGCCACTGAAAGAATTCAGCACATATCTGCTGGAGTTTACTACGTTGAAATGGATACTGAGCAAGAACCCTACAGAGATAGTCATTCATCTGCTGAAATCAGTTCTATACAATTTATTAATCAGATCTTATTCTTCAGACTATACTAAATATATCGTTTTATTAATAAATTCCACATTCAATTAATACATATCCATGGCTGCTTTCAATGAAACTTCATTTGAGCTTCAATAGATTCTGATTGAGGAGAGTATATCCAACTCTTACCGGCTTAAACACTAAACAAATGTAAAATTACCTCATCACAATATCGGAGTCTGCCGGGTGGCATTTTGGCTTCACATAAGCATTGATAACTTGCAAGAAGTTATAATCTTTTTGTGAATTGTTCTCGCCTCCTGCATGTACAAAAAGATAGGAACAAAGATATGAACCTGACGAACTTCCACATGATTAAAGAAAATTTTATTAACGGCAAATCAATATATAAAACATGTTCATTCCAATAATGTTTAAGAAAAAAGTATATCAATGAATGAGTCAAACTATTAATATGTTTGTGCAAATTGCAGGTCATGGATTAGAAGAAGCAATATATAAATGCTTTACCATGATTCAATGCCATATCATGGTCCAACATATTTTCTTTGTTGCTGTTCTTGAAAACTTGCCCCAGCTTCTTTGCACCTTTCAGTGTTTTCAGACCTTCAATTCCTTCAGAAGCAAATTTTTGGAGAACACATTTGTCACCAATTGATCTAACTATTTGACTAGCTGACTCCTACAACCATAACAAAATTATCTCCATGTCATAAGCAACAAATGAAACAGAGGGAATAGACAGAAAGGTGCTATGTGACCATGAACAATGGTAGGATTCGTACTTACCGGACCTATACCGTAAACTCCTTGACTATAATCACTCCCAAGAAGTAAGGCTAGAGCAATCTGAAGATTCCAAGTCACATAGCCAATGGTTATTTTGCCAGAAAGGGAACCCAATCCCCTAAAATTGAATTATTTACAGAATTGGAACATGGACTTATTTATTGTACAATTCAAGATAGTACAACAAGTCTTATCCCTAAAATCAGTTACATAGATCGCACGGCACCATTGTGGTCTATCAATAACCAAATCTTTAGATAGATTGATAACCAACAGGTCCCACTTAACCATTCAGCTTAATTGTCTACAACAAAAATCAATTCAAACAATAGAAGACCGCAATCCATGACTGACACTTCAAAGGAAACCATTGAAAGTAAGTTCCTTGGTGTAACTAAACCACACAGTGGTCCCACAATAGGGTAACTTCTGTTTTTTAAGTGGTTTTTCTCAGTGCCAGTGTTATAATAAAAATATAAATACTGTTACGGTTAGTTAGTTAGTTACTGTTGTTAGAATATTATTGTTAGGACATGTGAAGGGGGACAGGACCTATAAATAAGAGTAATTGGCACAGTCAAAGGCTATGGAATAAGATTGAATAAGCTTGCATTGACTATCTTCTTCTCCTCTCATTTCTCTCCTTCTTCTTTTCTTTCCGACTTCCTCTTGTTTCTTTCTTTCCGGTTCTGTTTCCCATTCTTTCCTATTCTTTCTATTCTTGATCAATTGGCTTATCAGTGGTATCAGAGCCCAGCCTTCTTCGGACCATCGGGCAGGGGCGTTGAATGGTGGAGACAAGGCTACAGATGGACGCGCGTATGCAGGATGTGGAACATCGGCTACAAGCAGTCGACGAGTTGCAAGAAACGGTGTTGGGCTTTCGAGATGAATTGCAGAATGTGGGTCGAGCTCTTCGACAGGAGTTACAACGCGTTGCGCAGGACATCCAGGATCGTGGTCAAGGGGCGCATAACAGGAATGGCGGTCATCGTAGTAACGACAACTTTGATGATCATCGTCGACCCAGATTGCCCCGGATGGATTTCCCCAAGTACGATGGTAAAAACATCCAATCTTGGATAGTCAGGTGTGAAAGATACTTTAGGATTGAGAATGTTCCAGAGGAATCACGAGTGGATGCCGCGGCTCTGAATTTGGATGAAGAGTCCTTTGAATGGCAGTTGGCTATGGAGCGTCGCTGGGGAAATTATCGGCCCACGTGGGAAGAGTATGCCGAGTTGTTGAAGGGAACATTTGGGCCTCCGTATGAGAGGCCAATGGCGGAGCTTACCCATTTGCGGCAGACGGGGACGCTGAAGGAGTTGAACGTGAAATTTGATACGCTGGCAGCACGACTGGATTTGCCGGAGGCGTACCTTATAGATGTGTACATTGGAGCGTTAAGGGAGGAAATTGCGGATTCGGTAATGATGTTTGATCCCCAGACTCTTGTGGAGGCCCGACGATTGGCAAGAGTGCAAGAAATCGCCATAGCTCATCGTCTGAGCAAGAACGGCGGTGAGAGGGGAGGGAGGACAGTGTCAACGACGACTGCTTACAAGAACACTCTCGCGTCTGGAGGGGCGAGTTCGAGGGGGGTTCTCGGTGCGCTACCGAGTAAAGACCGGACAGCAACATTCAAGACGCCGGCCCAGTATGTCCGTCCCCTCAAGGTGTTGTCGGCCGAGGAAGAAGCGGAGCATCGAGTGAAGAATCTTTGCTTTTATTGTCACGAGCCGTTCTCACGTGACCATCGCTGCCTTCAGAGACAAAAAAATGCAACTCCATTTCTTGAGTCTTGACGAGGGTAATGCTGAGGGCGGAAAGGATGTGGGTCCCCCAGGTGAAGATGACGAGGATTCTGTTCCGTTGATTTCACTGCACGCTATTCATGGGGGGGAGACAGCAGAGACTATGCGAGTGGCTGGGAATGTTGGTAAGCGGGGAATGTATGTTTTGATAGACACCGGTAGCACGCATAACTTCCTCGACCTCAATCTGGCAAGGAAGCTGGGGTGGCAAGGGTGTAGGACGGAATGCTCCTCGGTGCAGGTTGCTGGGGGAGGTAGGTTGCAGGTCCATGGGGTCTGGAAGGGTTTCAAATGGCGAATGCAAGGGGTGGAGTTTGAATCTGCATTCCGGGTTATCGAGCTACACACGTATGACATGATATTAGGATTAGAGTGGCTGAAGTTCCTGAAGAATGTCTACTGGGAGTATGATAAGATGGTTATGCATTTTTGGTATAAAGGGTGTTTGTGTAAGCTGCAGGCAGTGGGTCCAGTGGCGGTGGAGGCAGTACCTACTTCCAGGTTAAGTGCTCACAGTGGTAAGGATCAGCAAAGGTTCTTGGTACAACTTTTACAACCTCGGAAGGGTACTGAACCTCAATGTTGGTCCATTCAGCCGGAGTGGGGGCTAGTTCCAGAAGAAATACAAGGGGTGTTGGAGGAGTATAAGGATATTTTTGAGGAACCCAGGTGTCTGCCCCCGTTGAGGCCTGGACACAACCACCCTATCATCCTCCGAGAAGGAACAAATCCAATAAATCTTAAGCCCTATCGCTATCCTGCTGTACAAAAGGATGTGATTGAGCGACAGATCAAGGAGCTTTTACAAAATGGGCTCCTTCAGGAAAGTTCCTCACCCTTTTCTGCTCCCATTGTTTTGGTAAAGAAGAAGGATGGGTCCTGGAGAATGTGTATTGATTATCGTGAGCTGAACAAGCATACTGTTAAGAATCAGTACCCTATTCCTTTGATTGAGGATTTGCTGGATGAATTACAGTCAGCAAGGTGGTTTACTAAGTTAGATTTGAGGGCTGGTTATCATCAAATCAGAATGGTTCCCACAGATTGTCATAAGACAGCCTTCAAGACTCATTCGGGTCATTATGAATGGTTGGTCATGCCTTTTGGCTTGACAAATGCTCCAGCAACATTTCAAGGAGCTATGAATGACATCTTTAGACCCTTTCTTCGCCAATTTGTACTAGTATTCTTCGATGATATTCTCGTATATAGTTCTTCGGTGACAGAACATATAACTCATTTGGAAGCTGTATTAAAAGTTTTGCGTGATTGTCACTACTATGTCAAAAGAAGCAAGTGCACATTTGCTGCCCAGAAGGTCGAGTATTTAGGTCATGTTATATCAGCAGGGAGGGTGTCCACAGATTCTAGAAAAATACAGGCTGTTTTGGAATGGGCAGAACCAACTACTGTGAGGCAATTGAGGGGATTCTTGGGTCTGGCTGGTTATTATCGGAGGTTCATCAAGGGATTTGGAGAGATTGCTAGACCCTTGACTCTACTCACACGTAAAAACAGCTTCTGCTGGTCGGAACAAGCCAGGGTAGCTTTTCAAAGGTTGAAGGATATTCTGGTGTCAGCTCCGGTTTTAGCTTTACCTGATTTTTCCAAGGTATTTGTAGTGGAGGCTGACGCGTGTGGAGCGGGAGTGGGAGCTGTCCTTATGCAGGAGGGGCAGCCACTGGCTTTTTTCAGCAAGGCATTAGCCCCCCAGCACATTAAACTTTCGGTATATGAGAAGGAACTGTTGGCGGTAGTCTTGGCGGTAGGAAACTGGCATCAGTATTTGGAAAGGACACACTTTGTGATAAGAACAGATCAGCAGAGTCTCAAGTTTCTACTTGGACAGAAGCTTAAGACACCATTTCAAATGTATTGGATAGCTAAGCTCATGGGGTATGATTATGAGGTTCAATATAAGAGGGGCAGTGATAATTCTGTGGCTGATGCACTCTCCAGAGTTCATGGGCCTCAGATTTTACAGATGGTTCTTGATACTGCTTCCCCGGAGCTTTTGGAATTAATAAAGAAATCCTGGGAGGCCGATCCAGCAACAGCAGGAGTTTTATTGGGTGCTAAACAGCAGGTTGACGGCCTCTCAGGAAGGTTTTCATGGGACGGAACTGTTCTGAGGAGGGATAACAAGATAGTAGTTGGGAATGTTGCTGAAACTAGACAGAAAATTCTTGAGTGGCTTCATTCTGGTGCTCAAGGGGGTCATTCAGGAATTAGTGCTACTTATCAAAGGGTTCGTGGCTTGTTTTGGTGGAAGAACCTTCATAAGGAAGTGGAGGAGTATGTTAAGGGCTGTGACACTTGTGCTAGGTGTAAGTATGAAACAGTAGCTTCTCCAGGTTTATTACAACTATTGCCAATTCCAAGTAAAATTTGGGAGAGCATATCAATGGATTTTATAGAAGGGCTTCCTAAGTCTAATGGGAAGGAGGTGATTTGGGTTATAGTCGATCGAATGAGTAAGTATGGGCATTTTATCAGTTTATCCCATCCTTTTACAGCTTCTTCTCTTGCTCAAATTTTCCTGGATCAAGTGTATAAACTTCATGGAGCACCAGTGGAGATTATCAGTGATCGAGATCCTATTTTTGTCAGTAACTTTTGGAAGGAATTCCTCACAGTTATAAAGGTGGAGCAACAATTATCTTCGGCTTATCATCCTCAAAGTGATGGACAAACCGAAATTCTGAATCGTTGTTTAGAGTCATATTTGAGGTGTATGTGCTGGGAAAATCCGAAGGAGTGGAGTCAGTGGGTGCCTTTGGCTGAGTGGTGGTATAATACCACTTTTCACACTTCTACCAAGGCAACTCCATATGAGTTGTTGTATGGGCAGAAACCTCCTGTCCATTCTCCCTACATTCCCAGGACTGCTGTCATTGAAGCTGTGGACAGAAGTTTTAGTGCGAGGGAAAGAATGATAGCTGTTTTAAGGCACCATTTGCATAAGGCGGTCAACACAATGAAGCAAAAAGCAGATGCTCGAAGATCTGATCGTGAATTTCAGGAGGGACAGTGGGTTTTCCTTAAGCTCCAACCCTACCGACAAGTTTCTGCAGCAACTAGGAGCACTCAAAAGTTGGCTCCTCGGTTTTATGGTCCTTACAAGGTAGTAAAGAAGGTTGGGCCAGTGGCCTACAGGCTGGAGTTGCCACCGGAATCTCGGATACACCCTACTTTCCATGTGTCTTTGTTGAAATTATGTCCAGATCCCTGTGTTAAACAAAGACACCCCCCTATTGATTACCCTGCTGTTCCTAGTTCTCAATACCCTGAAAAAGTATTGGCTAATAGGGTGGGGAGGAGGAAAAAACGAATTATTACTGAAGTGCTGGTACAGTGGAAGGGGTATCCAGAAGAGGAAGCTTCTTGGATTTCTCTCTACAAGCTGCAACAACAGTTTCCTGAATTTCAGACTTCTAACCCTTGAGGACAAGGGTTGTTTGGAGGGGAGGCACTGTTATAATAAAAATATAAATACTGTTACGGTTAGTTAGTTAGTTACTGTTGTTAGAATATTATTGTTAGGACATGTGAAGGGGGACAGGACCTATAAATAAGAGTAATTGGCACAGTCAAAGGCTATGGAATAAGATTGAATAAGCTTGCATTGACTATCTTCTTCTCCTCTCATTTCTCTCCTTCTTCTTTTCTTTCCGACTTCCTCTTGTTTCTTTCTTTCCGGTTCTGTTTCCCATTCTTTCCTATTCTTTCTATTCTTGATCAATTGGCTTATCAGCCAGGATATTACAAACAGAGAAGCTAACATCGGCAGACCTTCCTAGACCTAACTGCTCTTTCACAGCCTTGACGTGCACAAACCTAAAAATAAAACACAATGTATTTAGAAAGACAACAGTAAGTTACCAATGAGTCCCTTCCAAATCCAAGTTTTCTTTCAATGTCTTCCATCTCATAGCAAACAACATATCCACCATCTCCTAACTCATCAATAAATGGTTCATTGCATAAGTTAGTGTCAATAAAATATAAAAACAAAAACAAATGTAGACATGATTCAAAACAGATCTACTCACCAAGGCAGATATCCCTATACACTGTCCTTGCACCAAAAAGAAAGATATCTGAATCTGAACTGAAACATCCATCCTGAAAGTAATCACAATTGTTAATGAATGAACCAACATTGATAATGGGTTAGCCATTAGAATACGCACTCCATGGATAACAATAATTTCTGAATTGAGAGCAAAGAATAATTTGCAGGCAACTGATTGTTCTTACACACAATAATTCAGAGTTCAACAAAGCACATTGAGCTTCACCTTCTTCAATCCTGGATTAGCAAAAGACTAACAAAGTTATTAGTTCGCATTAGTGCAGTAACTTTATTTCTTTTTCACACCATAGTGAATAGTGCAGATTCTTTTCAATTAACTTCTAGACAAAACAGAAGCAAATAGTACACATTTCTCAGTATATAGGTGTGCTCCACTCATCTCTTACAATATAACAAATCAGTACACTCATATGCACAACAATATACAGATGAAAACTAATCCAACCTATATGCTTTAGCTCTGTTGGAGTCATCAGTATTAGGCTATCATATTTATCATCATCAAAAACAAAAATATTGAACCTAACTTTAAATAGTAATTACCCGTTCAGACAAGGAATGCCAAGAGCCATTCCCAAGATGCGAGCCTCTTTTATCATGCATGAAAACTCAGATCCCCTGTTCCTCGGTAAAGAAGACATTTTCTGTAGGTTGATTTCATTTTGTGCTACCTACATTATTATTGACTAAAGTTAGTAGAAATGGAAAGTGAGAAAAATAAAATGCAACAAGTAAAGTAAATATGAACATATATGTAGTGAATGCTACTTACATCTTTTCCAAAGTTTAAACGTTGCCTATAAGTTGATAATTTAATGCCAGGAATTGATCCATCTACGAGAAATAACAAAGATCACACTATGCGAATGGATATGGCTGAATACTGTCAAGACAACAACATTCAAAAAGTGCAGAATGGCCAGTAAAAGAGACGCTGTAATTAAGTAATGAACAAGGAACATGGACATGGACTATAAATGTAGTGTCCAAAGCCTCATAAGATGTGCATGAAACTGATTCTCATACTACTGGATTTGGATTCAGTTTGCCTATGCTAAGGCCTGCTTTCCTGAAAATCCCACATGGATGCAGAATTTAAGGTTGTACAAATACTTTCTAGTTCTACCAGCAGATATTTTCTGCTTTCAGTTTTTCTGGCTTCTATGATAAACGTTTAGACCATAGAACATAACTCTTATTCACTCAAATTGAAAACTTTTTTCACATCTTTCCAAACCTACTATAACTTAACTGTAATAGGTGATAAATGGGAGAGTAGAGCAACAAAGTAAAAAACAAAATACCTGTGACAAAAATTATGCTGCAATTCAAAGCAATGAGTGCTCTAATGCGGTGAAAGAGACCGCTGAGGTAGAGTTTCTCCTTCACACATGAGATTGATTTTCCCACATTCTGAAGTTGAACTATCCAACATGAGAGATCTATGCATATCCTCTTGTTCCTAGACTCGAATTTCAGCAAAAGCCCATGAAGTAATAAAGAAGAAAACAAAACGAACATGAGAGAGAAAGTAAAGTAAGGGAATTACTTACTGGAGATGACGAAGTGGAACTGTTTTCTTGCAGGATTCAAGGATATCCCACAGATGCTTCACCCCCATGAGGGAAAGCTAGTGTGAGAGATAGAGAGAGAGCAAGTCGCTGTGAGACTATCTATGAGAGGATAGAGTAAGACCGATAGAGATGAAGAACCGAGTTTGAAGTTGCAGTCGATTTCGAAACCAGACTCTCCCTCGCGGATCGAGGCGGATCAGCTGCAAGCGACGTCGTTTTCTTGTCAAATTACAGAAATGCTGAAATGAGCATTTTTTTTTCTTTTTTTCGTTAAAACTTAAAGAAATGGCTTCTTAATTAATTAATTTTTTTAGAAAAAGGCCATATGATATTGAATATTGACAATAGGGTCATATTTTAGAGAAACAAGTAGGTGTGCTTTCATGAAAAAAGGTTAATTTTGTATAGAACTCAAAAATATGTTTGTGAGGAATGAAAAATTTTAAAATATTTTTTAATTAGGAATTTGGTATTAATGTGCATTGTTTATATATATATATATATATATATGTATGTATGTATGTATATATATATGTATGTATGTATATATATACATATATGACTAGGTGCATTTGTATACTTAATGGTGAACAAATGGATGGATTTAAATTTAATGAAGGGTCAAATAACTTGATAAATATATCAAAATAATAGCCAGAGTTTTTTTGGTAAATTTCCTAAAACTTTATTTTTTTTCCTTTTTCGAAAATGAAAATTTAATTAAAAATATACAACTAAAATTTATTTTCCAGTATCCCATGTTTTGAGTTTTTTTTTTTTATCAAGATGACAAACACCAACCACAACTTCATCAAACTTAACCTTTTTATTTATAGAAAAATTGTTATATATTAAATTATAAAGTCATTGGTCCATGTTTTGAACTTAACAATAATTGTAATCCTTTTTTTTATATTACTTTATTCCTAAATGTGCAAACTAATAAATAAATTTATTTTAATCATAAACGTAAAATTTAATCTATTATCTATTAAATTTATAATTTTTAAATTATTTTATTGATTGTAGACGTTATTAGGATTTTATCAAATAGGTAATTTTTAGTGTAAATAATTAAAATAAATACTTCACAAAAACCAATAAGTATTTTGTATAAATAATTAACTTTTTATATTTATAAATTAATTATTAAACTTATATATTTAGTAGAAGAAAAATAATATAATTATCTTTTGTTATAAAAATGTAATAACTTTTATATTTAAAGTGGCCCGTATTAACGCCGACAAACGGGATTAAAATCGCGAGCTGATAAACTACAAGAAGATCATAATCGAGCCTGAACCCAGGAAGACCGGAAGCTGAGGTTCGGTTTGGCCACACCAAGCACAGCGAAAGTCGACTGTGGCGAGTTCGTTTCAAATTGTTAAGGGAAAAAACAAAAGGGCTGTTTCGGTAAATTCATTACGCCCCTTGGAATCCGCATCCTCTGTTCCGCGTCTTGGGAAAAACCATCGACAAATCATAAACCTTTTGCTCTTTTTCTCCTTCTTCACAATCACAAACTGCTTCACTCAACTATCCCACCCTGGCCCGACCACAAAAATGCTGACACCTTCTGTCTTTAAGGTTAATCACTCTTTTCTCTCACCAGTACTATTTACACCTATTTTCAAATATATTTTTTTGGTTCTTGCATCTTTATTTTTCTGCGTATAATCGGATCCCGGTTGATAGATCTTTGTCCGAAATGACGAACTTTTTATTGTTTCGGCTTCAATTTTTCTCTCCGTTTTCTTTGACCCGTTTTTATTTCTTATTTTTTTAATTTCTTGGGTTGAAAGAATTCGGTTCATCGGGATGCTTGTTTCTTTCTGATCGGGCACTTCTAAGATCTTGTGATATAGACTTACAATTTTGTTTGAGAGGCTTCGGATGGGCTTGTATAAATGGGTTTCTCTGTTTTTGTTAATCTGGTTGATTCTTCTTCCTTTCTCTCTCGCTCGAGATTTTAATTCTCAATTGTAATGATCAAGTTTTGATGTTCTCTTGAAACCCCTGAGCCTAATTATAACTAAAGCACTCTCCTTCCTTCCTAGGAATCCCATTCACTGATGGTTCATTTCCTAATTATATTCAGGAACCCACTCAATTCTCATACTTGCTTTCTAGCAATTTAGTTTTCATTAATAAATATTATCATGCAAGTTTCTCTCCTTTGGAAGAATAAAAGTATTTTATAATCTTTTGTCGTGTTAAACGCTGAGGCTAACCAACACTGGCAGCCCATGTTATTCTCCCTTGTTTATGAGTTCTTGCCGCGCAAAATTCTTGCTTTTAGATTCATTCAAGAAATGTTCTTGCAAGCAATAGGAACAGTTCTTACTTGTTAAGATAAACTCGAGTTTTAAGATTTCGGGTTAAGATGTGGTGTGTATTCCACTCATATACTTACTCTCATTTCTCTTTGGCCTATTTTGGCTCCTCCTTCTGGTGGCTCTCTGTTCCATTCCCAACATGAGCATGGATTAGGGGTTTACTTTAGATTATATAAAATAATAAAATTTTTTGTAGTCTTCGGAGTAGAACATATCCTCTATAGTTGCATAAAGCATTTAAGGAAAAAGGTACTGCCATAATAGTTAGTTATTCAATTTGATGGTTGAAACTCATTACTGGTTTTCAATTTTGTTTCTGTAGGTGTTTTGAATCTTTTGATTCACTGTAATTTACTAAGAATTTCGGAATAAAAATGGAAGACGGCTACTCTACTGTAAGGAGATGGGAGGATCTGGACATAGACATTTTGGTGAAGATTTTCCAGTTGCTTGACATCTTCCAGTTAACTTCTGGCATTGCTCACGTTTGTAGCGCATGGCGAATGGCTTGCTGTGATCCGCTTCTCTGGAAAACACTCGATTTGTCAATGCTAAAATCCAATTTCATCAAGATTCCATTAGAGCCATTCGTCTATGTTGATGGACGTTCTGATACTACTTTGACCCGTTTGTTGAAGATTTCTTTGAGTCTAAGCAGGGAAAACATAATGACATTGATCTTACATTTCAACTTATACATAAGCGATGATCAATTGACGTACACTGCTGAAAGGTAATTTCAGGTTTCACATTGATTGCTGATTTGTTGACCATCTTTTTTGTTTGGTATTAACATTGCCTGATTATTTAGAGGGATTAACTTGAACTTTTGCATTGTATGGATTATGTTTAATTTTTTTGTGTATGATTATAATGATTGTTACAGAATTCTAAGTCTAAATAAATGTTGATTTGGGCGGCTAACTGCGGATATAGATGCAACTTGATTTATTTTTTGAGGAGCCATTTGGTCTTGATTTTCAAGAAAAGTTTTTTTTTTTTACTCATTGGGGTATTGCTTGGTATTCTCTTTTGCTTGAGCTTTGGTTGGATTTGTTAGAATATAGAAGTCCAAGTTGAATAATTAAGAAAAAGATTGAAGATATATAATATCAAAGGAAGTCCTATGAAATGATTTAAATGATTTTGATAAAAACACAACTCCAATATATACTTGTAATCTCAATCTCAAAGTTTAATAGGATTGGTGTTTCCTTTTAATTCTTTCTTCCATCATTTCCTAGAGTTGCTGGAAAATATCTGACAGTAGTTGAGCTATAAGTGGCTGTGGTTTTCTTAGTTCAGTATAATTATCTTGTGTTATCCATTGTTGCAGGAGCCCCAAACTCAGGCGACTTGTTTTGCCGGCATGGAACAGAATCAAGAAAACCGGAATGATCAAGGCCATTCGTGGCTGGAAAGATCTGGAGTCCTTGACGATGCCTACCATAGCAAATCCTCCGTATCTTCTGGAGGAAATTGCGGCGAATTGTGAGAACTTCAGCGAACTGAAGATCATGGGTCCCTGCGATATGTTCTTCGCTTCATCCATCGCCGCGTATCTTCCAAAGTTAAGAGTGTTGAGTATTCGATGTTCGACGCTATTAAAGGATGTCCTCATTCTGATCTTAGATAGCTTACAGCACCTTGAGGTGCTCAATATATCACATTGCATTCTGATGGAAACCGTTCCGCCTCCTCAACATAAAAGAATCATCAGGGAGATCGATCCGGCTATCCTCGAGAAGGCCTCTCGATTACGCGAATTTCTCACATGCATGCAAGACTCGTGCATCATGTGCCAGCGGACGAGAACCGACGAGGGGCTTGTGAGGTGGTACAAGTATGAGGAAGGTCTGTGGAAAGAAGATGAGGTTAGGTCTCTCTCACTCTGAGGAAATCAGGAAGTGGTAGAGTAGTGAATTTTTAGGTGTTAGCTGCTTATGTTGTTACCTTTTATCCTCTTCTTTGACTTGTTCTTCTACCTTCAAATAGTGCATCCAAAATAAAGATGGTTGAATGGTAACAATTGAAATGTGTCGGTTATGCCCCTGAGAAGGAAGTTAGGGGATGTTGAATTTTGCAAGTGTACATAGAAATTAGCCATGTTCTCCCTGTTTTGAATGCGGTTCATACTTCATATGTTGACTTCTCCTTTACAAGGTTAACTTAATTTCCAGTTACACCCTGCCATCCTGAGATCGGTTTTTATGGTTAATATGGTTGAGATTCCTCCTGAAGCGGGAAAGATTGTATTTTAAAGTGAGCATGCTTGTATCTAGGCTTGTTTGTTTTCTACTCATTTACAAAAATAATACGTTTTAATTCGATCCAATAAATTAGCAAAAAAATATATGATTGCTTAAGATTTTATTTGTGAGAGACTAAATTAAAAAGAAAATGTAAGCGTATACCAAATTAAATTATATAATCTCATGAAAGACTAAATTAATTTCATGAAACCATAAATCGATAAAAGAAAATACCCTTTCGTTTTGATAATGTGATAAAAAAAAATATTGTCTCAACGTTTTGGGAAGAAAATCAATGGACTAACAATGTTTTAAAAAGGGTGCTTAAGTTGACTGAAACAGGAAATATGCATCCGGCAATTTGAATATCTCAATTGTTTAGATGGGAATAAACTAGAAGAGTTGAAACTCACAAAAATAAATTATTTAATAATATTGATTCTTTGAGCAATTTGAAAATTACAATTCAATTCAATTATTTAGAGATAAGGATGGCTAAGTCCTTGAAACTTGAGAATGTTTGAAATTTGCAACACATTACTAGAGGGAGTAGTAGTCCTTTTCATACATGGAAGAAGAAAATCATATACTAATATTTCATAAATATAAAAAATAAATTTTAAATTTTAAAATTAACATCAATTTTTAAATTATGCTATATAGTATATTGATTTTATTTTTTTCCGTAAAAGTTAAAGTCAATGGTTGGCAAGAAATTCAATGAATATTTAATTATTTTAATATATCTAATAAAGTAAAGTAGATAAAAAAATTATATAATCAACTATGGGAGACCAAACCCTGAAGACTGAGAGCGAGCGGAGCCGCGCCAGCAGATACTATATAACACGTTCAACAACTCTCTCTCCCTCTCTCCCTCCTTGGGCTGTTCCTTTGTTCATCTTGTCTCTCTACCTACCATCACGCTGCTAAGCCATGGCTTTGCAACTATGGGAGACTCTGAAGGAAGCCATCGTGGCTTACACTGGCCTCTCTCCGGCCACCTTCTTCACCGTTCTCGCCTTGTTCTTCGCCGCTTACTATGCCGTTTCCGGTCTTTTTGGGCCGTCTGATCCTCCTCCCAGGCCGAGGGATTTGGAGGAGCTGGTGCAGCCTCTGCCTCCGCCGGTTCAGGTCGGTGAGATTTCCGAGAAGGAGCTCAAAGCCTACGATGGCTCCGATCCCAAGAAGCCTTTGCTCATGGCTATCAAGGGTCAGATCTATGACGTGTCTCAGAGCAGGTATAATCGATTTTTGCTTCTGAATTTTCGCCTTTTTATCAAACGTTTGGGGTTAAGTTTTGGTTTTCTGAAATCATATGGATGGTCAACGGTTGTTACCGTTTCTGTTTATTGTCAATTTCTGGTGGGGGTGGAGAAGCATTTCACTTTATAAAAAAAAAGTGTTCTACTTTATTGTTTTTTGCCCTTTTGAGTTGTAAATAATATTATACTTTATCTGGGCGTCATCACTATCACTTTTACAAAGCTTTTGGTGCTCGCTTGTTATGTGGTTAATGATTAATCCAAAGCTTCATCTGATTTTGAATGGTTTTCTATCATATATTACAAGTTCTTATGATTCTTCTTGATATCCTTATGGCTATACTGTCGCTCTGTTTTCGGTTCTCTATTCTTCTGCTTTCACAGACGATAAATTAGGATAACTTTCTTTTCTTTTTCTTTTTTCTTTTTTTGCCCCAAATGATTCTTATCCATTTTCATTTGATGCACGTGAAAGATGGTTCAACCATATATGGGCATTACGTTCTTGTTATTGAACAGGGCTAAATTTGATTGAAATAGATGCCATTTGGTCTGCTAGGATGTCTGGTCCCAAATGTCAGCTTCCTTTCAAAATTCAGTAGTCTTTCCAAGGCCTGAAAAAACGTATTTCAGTGTAGTTTTAGCTGGGAATTACTTTTCTTCATGTCCTTTCCCTACCTATTGAAGAGGAAGACTTGTCAAATTGTATACTTTGGGAGTATGCGACACTTAATTGAACAAAAACTTTTGAACAATCTTCCGATATTTTTATATAAGCACTTACTTACTCTTCAAATTGTGAATCGTTTGAGATATTTGATCTTGGTTAAAGAAGGGAAAGTGTTTTTTGCAGACAAACTCCTCAGGGTTTGCAGCTTTTAGAAACAGTTCTTTTCTTTAGGAACCTTCATTGCGACCTGACTGCCTCAAAACCAAAAAAACTAATCTGTGTGGCTTAAATTAACAAATGTTTGAAATTCTTTAGTCCTTTACAGCCTTACAGGCTTGCACTACATTGAGCATGCAAGTCAACATCTCTTTTCTTTTTCCTTTTTTGACCCAACGAATCATCCAAAACAGTAATTTATTGTTGTTGCCACGGTGGCTAGTGGTCTGCTGTGGTTAACCATGATCACACATATTTCAAGTCTTTGGTGAAACTTGGCTCAACAATGAGGATAAACTTCCTTAACCTTGAAAATTGATAGTTGAAATCCAATCAGTCTTCCAAATTCAACAATCCTATGTTTTACTTGCAAGCCAGCATGCTATATATAGTTTAGTAAAAGGATAATATGATAAGTATATTTTTCTGGTTTCCGATTTTCAACTTTCAATGTCATGGATGGTTTAGTTTAACAAATCAATTGTCTTGCGAGAACACTGATGGTACAGTTTTACTTTTTCCCTGATATTTACTCGTTGTTACCTGAACACGTACGTGTAAATGTTTCTTTGCAGGATGTTTTATGGACCAGGAGGGCCTTACGCTCTATTTGCTGGCAAAGATGCAAGCAGAGCTTTAGCAAAAATGTCGTTTGAAGAAAAAGATCTGACTGGGGATATCTCTGGTCTCGGCCCATTTGAGCTTGAAGCCTTGCAGGACTGGGAATACAAGTTTATGAGCAAGTACATGAAAGTTGGAACTGTCAAAAGCTCTGTTCCAGTAACTGAAGCTGAAACAAATGGTGAACCATCAGAATCCACTCCCGGGAATGATATTGCTACCGCCGGAGATGGCCCTTCAGAAGTTTACACCGTTAAAAGTGACGAAGCCCCTCCTCCAATCGTCGATGCAGATAAAGAATAAGAACTCTGTAGTTAGCTGCTGAGAAGAAGACTCAAAGATTGCCCGAATGTGTATGTGAAAGCCTTCATACAGATTTTCATTTAGTATAGGCCACTTGTTGTAATGGGACGAATGTTTGTTAGATAAATTAAATAATGAGTATTGAGTGGTAAGGCTCAGCTCTTACAAGTTTCAGTGCTATTTTACAGGAACAGAATGAAAAAAGAATAGAAAATAATTTTTGCTTCGAGAAAAAGGTTATATGAGACTAATAGACAACTTGACATGGTAAGAAATAGAGTAGGAATAGTAGTATGGATTTATTTAAAATATGTGACGTGGGAGGCATGGAATTGATTATTGAAAATATATGGGATGTATTTTATAGTTTAATATTTAGTGTTATCGGTAAAAGTCTTAATTATTTTAAACTAAGTATAAGTTAATTGGGCATATTCAAATGGTGATGTTTTATTCATATTATAAAAAAAAATTTACAATTATAAATTTATAAAATAATATTATATTTATACATCTTTAAGAATTAAATAATATATATAATTTATTAAGAATAAGACAATAAAAAAATAATAATTAAAATTTTAAAATTTATAGTATATAAAAAAAGTATTGAAGTTTAAATAATTTACAATTATAACTTTGTATCAATCTCTCTAAAATTGACAAAAATAAAGTATCTAAAAAAAATATGATGGTTACTGTTTAAAAAAATAAATTAATAAATCAATTTAGTTATAAATTTTAAATGATACAATTACTTATTTGATTACTCATATTTATAAAATTACCCTTTAATTACCAGTATCTATTATATTTATTTTATGTGAAATACTATAATTTATAAATTTTAATATATAAAAAATTAATTAATTTGGCAGAACTAAATGGGTAGAATAGCAATCCCTACTTAACTCAATCTTAATATTAATTTTATCTAAAATTATCTATTTTATATTGATTATTTTTTATTAAGTTGAATAGAGTGTATTTTGTACGGGCTTGAGAGGCTGGGCTTCTCCCTAATTGAATTATGCTGATGTTGATGTTGTCGGCACACATGCAATGCGGTGTCGTCTTTGTGAAGGACGGGGTGAGATATCATTCACATGTGGTTGGAAATTTTGAGAAGATAGTACCCATATATACAAGACAAGGGGGACTGTTGGGGGACTGTGGAATTTCCTTCTTGTGCAGATCATGATCAGAGATCTCCTCCTTTTCCCGCTAACCCATTATTATATGTCACCCACTTTGCTCTTGAGACAAGTCTCTTCTTCTTTCTTTCTAAACTATAAAAGAGCTTTTATCTCTCACTCTTTAAAATTTAAATTTATATTCTTTCTTATAAGATCATATTATTTATTATTTCAATTAAAAATTTGTTGGATAGATTTTAATTTGTTTTAATGGTAAATATAATATTTAATTAATTTAATTATTTAAATAACTTAGTTAATAAAATATATATTTTTTAAAATATTATAATCATTTTCCTTAAATGCATCTCTTACTTAATTATTATTATAATATCAATAAGAATAATTTTAAAAAAATTAATTAATAAAAATATATATTATATTTAAAATCAAAATTAACTTATATTGAGTATAAAAAAAGTATATCACTTCAATTTGTTATCTCTTGTGTTTATTTTATTTTTCAAATTACCTCTGTGATATAAAAGGTATATTAATAATACTCTAATGTAAATTATCAAAATGATTGGTATTTTTTTAAAAAATAGTTTAATATATATAAGTTAGTTCATTGGCGGAGGGAATATTATTTGTATATGATTTTATAATGCAAATTTTCATAGTCTCAGCTTCTTGCTTGCTTCATCATTATACGAGGATTCTTGTGTGAATCATTGAGCGTGTTTCTGGTCCAAGAAAAGAAGAGAAAAATGAAGAATCATTGAGCACGTGAGAATATATTTATTAAGTATTACGTTGGGTTCAATCAAATTTTGCTTATATCAGATTTACACGATTATGCAATTATAATTGATATTAAACAAAATTACTTGTTATGATTGCAGTAATATTTTTTATTAAAAAAGGTTAATAGTATTATTTCACCACTTCTGATAACATATCTTTATCACTCAGTAAGTTATATTTGAGCAATTGAGTAAATCATCATTCACTGCTTATATGTTTTTCATGCATTGAATAGAATTCAGAATGAAATATATTATTCATGATTTATAGATAATAACTTAATTTAAATTTTATATATTTCATATTGATATTGATATATATATAACACAAATAATTGTCACTATTTTTTATGAACTAAACTTTCTTTTAAAAAATATAATAAAATAACGTTTAATATCATAATCTTATATATGTTATATCTAGTATTTTGATATCATTTTTAGTGTTTCTTATAATTAATTTTATTTATAGTATATTTAATATCCTAAATTATAAATAAAATTATGATACTAAATATAATTAAAAAAAATATTAATAGGCACTAAATATATTAAGAAAATAATATTAAAGTGTTAGATGTACTATAAATAAGATCATAATGTTAGATATTATTGAGAAATAAGATCAAGTTTTGTTAAATGTTACTTTACCTTGAAAAAACACTAAATTAGGGGATTGTATTTTACATGAAACTAAGATAAATCATGATTTTTCATTTATGAATTATATAACACCTTATAAATTTTACATCATATATATCTTTGTAAGGAGAATCAAATGGTTTCATTTGACCTAACTAGCATGTATACTACTAAATACTAGCTAGTATTGTTTATTTTGTTTTATAATTTATATGTGGTGATGGGGATGGATGATAGTATTATTGTCGGTAGCATTATTTAATTGCCTAGACCAAGAAAATAGCCAATTAATTAATTAAAGCTCAAATTAATTGATGGGTCGTCCTACACACAGTTGTTGTCAGTTCAATCGGACCATTCCCATTCAAATTAGTAACGCTACTTACCCTGCTTGTCCCTTTGATTTAATTTGTCTTAGATCCCTTCTTCCCCTCTTGCACGCAATTAAACATTCAATATTAAAAGAGAGAAACACACTCTAAAATATATATATATATATATATATGATAGTATCTAACATCTTAATATTATTTTCTAATAATATCTAATATTTTAATTTTATTTATAATACATATAAAATTTTAATATTATTTTTCAGTTATATCTAGTACTCCAATTTTATTTATAATTTAAGATATTAGATTGATTATAAGTAAGATTAGTGCATCATAAATAATATTAAGATATTTAGTGAAATTGAAAAATAGCATTGGCTTAAACCTTATGAGAATTTCATCTAATCGCAACTACTCAATTAGTTTCTGGCATTGGCTCATGATTTTGATTTTCAATTTGAATCATCAACATATATTAGTTAGGGTTCGATCGATGCTTTGAATAATCATGTCATTAAAAGAAGTTTTATCAAGTTTCTTAATTAGTATATTGATTAATACTTACTTAACTGCAATATCATTACAGGAAGTACTTCCATTTAAAATTTAAACTCATCAAAAGCATTGGTATGCTCTGAGCATCAAATTAAATAAGAGTTACTTTTATGTTAAATGTGTTGGACATATCATCCCCAAAACTTAGACGTACTAAAACACTTAGTTACTTAACAGATATTTGATTAGATTTAGTTATTTGATATGTTTGATTAGATATTATTTTGTTATAGTTTAGTAATGTACTGTACTGCTGTAATTCAGTTTCGTTTTCTTCCTCCTTCGGTTTCCGTGTTACGTACTGTGAGATTAAGACCCTCATTTTGTTTCTTTTGCACGTGACTCGCACTGCTAATTAATTAAACTTTGTGATTAATTAATCCCTGCAATTAACATAATTACATATCATCCAAGTTAATTGGCTTTATTATGATATTATAACATATACTTTGTTCCCCAGTGTCTCAACTTTTTGCCATTGATCTTTATAACACAATTACATATGTTGGCTTTAAATTAAAAGGGAAATATAGCATACGAGGTTGCTATTATGTAGGTGAGATTTGATTAGTGATAGATTTTCGTAGTCTCTTACTCTTTCAAAAGGGAATAGTATTCACATGCCAATAATCTTAATTACCATTGATCCTCTATCAACTTAATTATAACTAATTAGTTTACAACAATAATATGTCTTATCCTACTAATTAGGGTCAACTACATGAGTCATTATTGTGTTATATAAAAAACTAAGACATTGGATAAATTAATGACTAAATTTCCTCTTAACAATCTCGTTGAATATTCTCTTTAATCTTCTTCTATCTTTATTACATGACTCTATATTGTTTAATTTATTCTTCTTGTATTCAATAGCTTTATTTATATATGTTCAAATTACAGCCTTAATTAATTATCACTAATTAGGTTAGTTAATTAAAAACGAAACTGTTAAAAAGGACCCCACATATATAGATAATGTCGTGGGAAAGAATACCTAATACATCAATCATATCTTCTAACCACTCACAATAACTATATAGGTGTGCACACAGTCCTCAAGTCCTGTCCTCCTAGCTAGGTCTCTCTCCAAAAACTCATCTCCAGAGAAGAGTGTTTTTGTTTATCAATAATCATGATGATGAGAGTTCAGAAATCTTCATTTCTGCATATTCTTATCGTGTTCCTTCTTTGTGTATTAGCAATACTTGTATACTTTTCAAGTTGCAGGCAACTCTCAAGGACGACGACGACGAGGAAGATGGCAGAAAGAGCAAGGAGGCCGGGCCTGTCTTTTCCATTAACAGAATTGAGACGACAAAGAACTATGGAGGTTAATGGAAGAAGACACAGAGTTTCACTTACTGCAACTCCTGGAGGACCAAACCCTCTTCATAACTGATGACGAGTTAGGTACGGTGCGTTATTACAGTTTCTGATGCTGAAGCCATAGATCTGATTACACAAGGCGTATATATACAAATCTGATATATATATATATATATATATGCTTGATGCATGGATCAAAGTAAGTATTGGTAGCTTTGTGGAATAGGAAGATTGCTTGTACTTAATTATATATATATATATAGTTTTATGATAGATATAGGGGAAGAGAACTTATATATATGTTCATACAAATTTGCTTGCCAGTTCTTTAATTTGAAAATGGTCCTAATTAAGCTTCTATGTTCTTACCTAATAATTAATGTTAGCTATACCCATAATTAATTAACATCTAACTCTATCATTACATTAAATTATTGGGAAACAGAAATATTTGAGTGTCGTAGTCCATCTAAATTTTTATTTCAATTTTGTTTTTTAACTTTAATTTTAGGATTTCCTTAAATGAATTGATCATTTGGTTGGATTATATAATTTTTAATTTCAACTATGCTTCTGGTTTTATTATTCTCACTTAATTATTCAAGAGCACTTTTTTCAAAGCCGCCGTACCGTCAGAGATTAAGACTCTTAATAGCCTCCAATGACTTACAAATATTAAATTTTATTTTAAACAACCTGGTAATTAATGTTAATAATTTTGAATAATTAAGGTGAATGTTTAAATTGTTATAAATTAAAAGCGAAAATTATTTCAGAAGTACATTTTTTTAATTTTAAATTTAGTATCTATGTTAGTTTTTCTCTTTATTAAAAAATTAATTTTTCTTTGTCATAACAATTACCTTATGTACAATGCTAACAATGAGATTAAAGATACTAATTGAAGAACCCAAATTAAACTATTTACATTATGAACGTAACGAGACTATGTTGAATCTAACTTTTAAATTAAGTGAAATCGCAGATAAGAGCGTTTTGTTGTTTATGTTTTATAATATTTGGTAAGGGAAGCGTGTAGACTTGTATGTATTAGTCAATGGCTAGAAATATATGTATGAAGATGAATAAATTGAAATCTTATCCCAAATTGATATTAATTAGCGTCATTTTCTGGTTCATTAATTAATATGGTGTATGCATGCCAGCACAACACTTCATTTTGGCTGTGATTTCTTAATTCTTATCAGAGAAAAATCAGATTATATAACTATTAATTTCTCAGTATTCATTACCCATGTACCTACGTTTGGCTTTACTTTCTTATTTAATTTGCTCATCAAAATATGAAAATATTAAGGTGGGGATATCCTCATATCAAACTTGCAACATGAAACACCACAACAACAATAATGCTTATATATATATGTGTGTGTGTGTGTGTTAAAATTAAAATACCCATCCACTTCTAAATATAGCATTTAGTCAAGGTTAATTTTAGTCATGTAAAAATGTAAGACTCCAATACTCCTTTATATTTATTATTTTTATATAAATTAATTTAAATAATTTATAAATTGATATGTAATTTAATGTTATATAAGTATTCAGAACATATTTTAGATAAATTAGATTATATTTATTATAATTAACTGATTTATTTAATTTTTTAATTAACATGTATAAATTAATTAAATAGATCTGATATTAAAAATAAAAAATATTAAAGTTTATGTATTATACGTTAAATATACAAATAGGAGCCATCTTGCTTGAACAAGATGGCAAGTTTGTGAGAGAGTCAACGTTTGACATTTTGTAGGACAGATTTGGCACATACATTCTGCTTCAGACAAATCGCGTATACGTCAACACTGAGAAATTTTCAACATTATAATTAAATCTTAGATTCTCCCACCTACATCCATATCCAAATCTCTTGTAGTGCTTAATATGATGAAATCCCTCATTAATTCTCAATAATATTGTTCCTCATTTCTAATCCTTCCTCCTCCTCCTCCTCCTCCTCCGTTGATACGACCACTAGCTATGACTATGAGGGCTCCAAAATATTCCCTAACCCTTTTTCTTCTTCTCCTTGTCGTTTTGGCTGAAACGCAGCGTTCATCTTCAACCTCTCGTTCTGTTGTCATCATCGGCCATGGAAGATCATCAGAAACAAAGCCGCCAGTTCCTTCTTCAATGTTCATCCATAGTTATTCTGCTATTCTCTCATCCTTCTCCTCCATGATGAAGAAGAGTGATTATGATGAGTCGAAGAAGCAGATTCATATTCGTCATGTTTCTCACAGGCTCGTCCCTTCTGGACCAAACCCTCTTCATAATTGAAGCTCTGTTGGTAATCATAGATATATGTATATGCATATGTAATATGAATCAGACTAGAAAAATCAAAGCTTAAGCAGTTGAGTGTGTACGTTTATATATATTGTTTAGGACTCTGAATCTATGTTATATACTATGATTTGATATCATAATACGTTCTAATATTCTTTTTGATTTCTTCTGAGGAGAGTTCTGTGTTGTTCATTTTATGTTCAGTTCCTGTAAATTGTTCTCTCTCATGCTTCTTTTTCCCGTTGGGAACCCCATTATAATTATAATATATATGATAGAAAAGGATTAATTACTGATTTAATAATTAAAGTTAGTCATAAGCGAAAGGCGAAATACTCTTTGCGCTTCAAAATATAGGATAATCTCAATTATTTCATAAGGATTAGAAAAATAGTTTAAAAATTGTTTGTATTATTAAAAATTAAATGTTATGTTGACTTTTCGGAAAGCGTCCTACAGTTTAAACCAACACTAACAGGTAGAAAATGTCCTTATATTCAGAATGAGAGGGAGCATGCGATCAATTAAAGTCACTGAAATTAATATGCATGTAATTAATGTTTCTGGTATATAGGTTGAAAAATAGTATAATAAGACCTTGAAGCTCCAAGGCCAAAAGGCCAAAAAACACAAAGCCAGGCAATCACATATTTGATTACTCCATTCAAGTAGTACATAGGAATTCTTTAAATTTTTATTAAATTTCAAAATACTAACTTTTATACTCCTACAGTCTATAGGAACTAATTAAAAAATTAATATTAATTATAAATATAAAAATTATTTTTTAAATTTATTAATTTTTTTAAATTATCTATATTAATATTTTCTCAACATTAATCCAATAAAATGATGAAGTAGAAAATTAATGAAGATAATTATAATATTTTTTTTAAAAATAAATTATAATAATTAATTTTTTTAATTTAATTTAATTAAATAAATATATTATATATTTAAAAGTGAAGAGTATTAGAAAAGATGCATAATTTTCACATGATTAAAGTCTTTATAGACTCTTTGGAAACATTGTATTTTCTTGTGGATAGAGGTGTTTCACAACCTTTGAGAAATGAGATAGCTTATGTAAGGTCCCTTGTGTTCTCAAATTAGGATCTAGAGATTATATATTCTCACAAAAAAGTAGTGAAAACTGTTGATTACCTTGCACGTACGGCTCATGATGTGAGTTTTGCTTGGCCCAAATTTTGAGAGATTGAGGCTAACTTTTGGCCAAATTTGTGAATTCTTACCATTCATATCAAATTGAATTGGGTGAAATTGAATGTTGATGGTGCTGTTAAGGTAGCTCATAATAGAGCAGGATGTGGTGGTATTATTAGAGATAATTATGGAAATTGGATTGCAGGATTTACGAGTGTTCTTGGTTCATGTACTGTCCTTGAAGCTGAACAATGGGCCGCTTTTAAGGGTCTAAATCTAGCTTGGGAGCTCGGATTCAGAAAAATTATACTTGAATCAGATGCCAAGAATATGGTAGACATGTTGATGAATTCAACAATCTATAAATGTAGTTTGTTAGTTACACAGATACAGAAGATGCTAAATCTACCTTGGGAGCTACAAATACAACATGTATCTAGAGATCAAAATCAGCTGGCAGATAAATTGGCAAAAGAAGGTTTGAGAACTACTGAAGTATTATATTCATGCCCGTTTCATTTAAGGGCTATTGTAGTCAAGGAGTGTTTGGGATTTGATCCCCACGTTGATTAATTTCTTTTAATTTAGGGCACTTTAGCCCTCGCTTGTACCAAAAAAAAAAAAATTGAATTGGTTGTACTTTTAATTCTAAATTTAGTTGATATTTTTTATATTATTTATTATATCTTATTATTAAGTATATAATTTTAGAGTTTATTATTATTTATTTCAACACACCTATCTTATCTAAGAATTGAGTTTAAAACTTAAAAAAATATGGCAAAACCTTATTCTTTTAAGTCACCTATATGTTATGTTAGTTAATCTAATTCATTTTTTATTTTAAAAGATTATGATGTCAATTTTTTTCTTATTTAAATTTTTTAAAAAAAATTGGACTTACCTATGAACTAATGATAGGATAGGGTATCTATTCTTTTTAGACAATATTAATATCGGATAAAGTGAGCCGTCTATTATTTTCAATTATAAATCTAAATATTTAAGAATTAGAATATTTTCTCAAATGTTATAACTAAAACTATAATAAAATAGTATTATCTAAAAATTGAATATACTTCAAATGAATATATATTTCACCCATTGTGAATGTATATTATAACGTCGTTTGATTGGAAGATACTCAACAAATGAACAAATGAGGGCTGGTGGCTCATAGAATGAGGTTCAAGTCCAGTATGAAAGGTAGGGGTGTTCAAAATGCCCGTTGCCCGGTTTGCCCGCCCGAGCCCGTAAAAATATCGTCCAACCCGGCCCTAAAAAGGTTGCCCAAAATATGTTTGGGCAGGGCCGGGCAGCATGCCCTGCCCATTTGGCCCGGCCCTATATATATTTATTATTTTTTTAATTTTTTTTAACTTATTTTATTTGTAATTTTACACTTTTCACTTTAGCTGACAACTCTCTTTGCTCATTTTTAAAATATTAAACATAACTTTTATATTTATGTAGATATCAAAGTTGTTCCTCTGTTTTATTTGCTAAGTATTCGATTTTTTTAGTTGCAATAACGCTATAAATATCCGACCTCTACATATTTTAATATTTCTTTTTTATATATGCAATAGACTTTGAGACTTTAATTACTATTTTTTTGTTATATTATTCTTAGTGAATTATATATATTATTTAATTCTTAAAAATATAAATATAATATTATTTTATAAGTTCATGATGGCAGATTTTTTTCTCAATGAGCAGAACATCACAATTTAGATATGCCCAGCCCGCCTATACCCAGCCTGAAATAGTTAGGGTTTTTATCGGGTTGGACCGGGCATCAGATTGTAAAATATAACCTATATTTTTTTTAGGTAGGGGACTGCTCTATTCAGCCCTATCCATCCACACCCCTGATAAAAGGAAGGGGCGATGGAGGGAATTGAGAAGTGTGGGGCCATAAATGAAAACCCTTGCATACAAATATGAGAAAGTAAAGGGGGTTTAGTTAAAAACCGCAGTGCGTGGTTATCACGTCGATGTCGAATACCGAGCGCGTGAGCCCTGACTCTGAGCCATGCTCCCCTGCTTCACCACCCAACCTCTTAAGTTGCACCTTCTCTTCTACCACCATGCATTGTACCTTCAAAAATTGGTAAAACAATAAACATTTAAACTCATTAATTGGTCCACTAATGTAATAAAAGCTGGTATACGGTTTTTAAAAATACTCATGATGTTGTTTTCAAAGTGATATGCTGCTAGTATCTTATTTTTATTAAAAATTAAATAAAAAACTATGCTTTAATGGTTAATTTATTTTTTTTAATTACAAAGGGAAGATGAAGTGGATGATTACGCTTATTCTGAAGATCCCCATGCTTATGCGAGGTTAGAAAGGTATACTTTGAGCTCTTTATACATAAAGAAACAAGTCCGAATCTTTGAAGATGCAAATAAAATAATAATAATAATGCAGCAACGGACCCAACAAATGGCTCAAATGGACAGGTAAAAGGTAATGAAGAGATGAAGAGATAGATGGATTGAAGATCTAATGATGTGCAGGAAAAAACCAGTTGCAGAACACATGGCTAATGTAAGCACTTTAAAATATATATATATATATATATATATATATATATATATATAAAATAAACAGAGATACCCAATTCGCCGGGGAAGTTTGGCACCACGTGGGGCAAGTTCGCCTTTTTTGAGGGCCTGACTCGGAGGCAGGCGCACTCAAGAAGACCCCGATACTTCCAAGGCACGAACACCTATCCCGAGACACACCGCTCTGCAAGCCAGCAAAGCTCTCAACGGAATCTCTATTCCCCGGGCTTGCATCCGCCGGCGGACGGAAGGACGGACCACCAGAGGAATGGCCGACCCCAACTCCGACGACCGCCTGCCTCCGGGTTGGACTCTGGAAGTTAAAGTCAGGAAGAACGGTTGTAGAGACAAGGTAATTGAAGTTCGCCTTCTCGCTTTTGCTATATGAGGGTATTTCTTTTAGAAATGCGAGATCTCTTTAACTTCGGTTGCTATAAGCTTCTTCTGTTTCGCCGGAAGGAGATTTGAGACTTCGTTGCCTCAAAGTGGACAACATTTTGAGGAGTTGGGATGTTTCTCTTTCTCATATTTGTTCAAGGGCATATTATGGAAGCGAGCTAGGTTTTCGCTAGTTTTTCAGAAAATTTCAAGACAGTCTTGGTTTTTAATATATATATATATATATATATATATATATATATATAAGTGGCCGCAGTTAATAGGAAACCGAAATTTCTATGTTGCTTGCATTGTGGTTAAATCTGTTATCTGCATGTTCTCTAAGGACATTTTGTACCTTGTTTCTTGTAAATATATCGCCTCAAGTGAAGTTTTTAAATCAATATGGTCTTTGGCTGTTCTTTCTCTGTCATTACAGAGTCAGAGGAAAGCAATATAGGAAGAGTATTACAGGTTCTATCTTCTCTGACTATATTTGGGTTAAGAACCTATGAAAGGGTTTTGAATGTTTGTTAAAAAGCTTTTATGTTTTTTGTTGCTTGCCATTGCTTTGCAGTGTTTTAATAATGAACTGAGCCAGAAGGAAATTTAGGTGTTGAAACTCCAAATGACCATTTTTTCAGAGATGGTTCAACTTAAATCTTATGAAATTCATACTTATTGCAGTTTTACATTTCTCCTTCAACTGGACTTAGATTCAATTCCTTGGTAGAGGTTTCTCGTTATCTTGACAAAGCTCAGAACAAACAAGTCAGTGACATTTCGAAAAATGTCTGTCTACATATCCTTTTTTGATGATCATATATTGTCTGTGTCATGCATCTATCTGGTCCCATCAACTAATGTGGGAAAACTTTGCTTCTTCAAGCAATCTAGGTTGTAATTGAGAAAGGTGTTGCAGAAGGGTTACCAGAAGGATGGATCAAAAAGACCAAAGTCACAAAAAGGAGTTCTACAATAAGAAGAGATTCGGTAAACATTTACCATATCACCTTCTATTGAATAAAAATGTTTTCCCAATTAGTTTTTATGTAAGCATTTTCAATATTTGATATTTTAGCCTCTGAAATTTCCCAATTGTGATTCATAATCATATTATGCCGTCTTTTGAGCTCCTGAAAGTTGAAGTTATATATTATATTTTGAGCTGTTAATTTGTCTTGATGATTAATTCAGTTCTAATTATATGCTGAATCTGCTACATTGATCCTGTAAGTGGGTATGTGTTCCGATCTATAAAAGATGTTGTTCGCTATCTTGAATCTGGGGAGATAGGAAGGAATGCATTCAAACTAAAAGATAAAGGCAGCAGAGATATAGAAACGAAAGATGACATTTTCTCTGTAAGGGTGGCTATTATTTGAGTTCTTCCAGTTTATATGCTTACTTGAATCTTAAGATAAACCTTAATTTCCATCTATCCGTCATTTGGCTCTCCTGGTGTTTCAAAATGCTCTGAACTAGCCGTTTAAAAATTGGAAAAGGGAATATTTAATAACCCAGCACTGGCGAACAAGATATGTTAAATGGACTATAGTTGGAGACATGTGATTAGCTTTGTTGTCTTTTCATTTGGGCTTTTATTGGTGTATCTAGTGAAACTATCTTTGAGTGTGATCTTATGAAACATAAAAATTTAGGAATGCTTGGTAAGGCAATTTCTTGAAACAACCTCTCTGCTTATAGGGATCAAGCTGTGTACATCTGTCTCTTCCCAGACCTCTGGGAGCCTTATGCATTTGACTGCCTCTTATAGTATCATGTTGCTGGTTTTCTTTACTGGTTCAGTCAAATCCTGGGGTCACACTTCTCCTTTGTCCATTTTAACTTGTGTAGAGATATTGTAGAGATATTATATGATATGTTGAATAGATATATATACACGATAGGGAACCTTAGACATTAATGATATAATATCATATTAGTATTATATCGTATCCTATGTACTAATTATAGGATATTCACATATCATATAATTTCTTTACAATATCTCTATACTCCCTCTCAAGTTGTAGTATAGATATCAATCATACCCAACTTGTTATAAAGATATTCAATTTGAACCTCATTAAGAGTTTTGGTGAGGAGAACGATTAATTACAAAGTATCCTATGTACTTGAAACAACGCTTTGCCCCTAATAACATCATCACCTTATTGGTCTTGTGTCTTCTTTTTGAAATAATTCTAAAGCAGAATATTAAAGCACTCACCTCGATACTTGAATTAATACATTAAATAGCATTCATAAGTTCTGTTGCTGAAAGTATTTTCAGCTTTGGAGCGTGATTTGAAATCCTTTGTTTGCTCGATATAATTTCCCCGCCAAGATTTTGAGTTGGACAATCCTTGCAGTGTGATTGAAATTCTTTGTTTGCTTAACATAATTCCCCCACCGAGATTTCTAGTTTGAATAATTCTATTTATGATTCCTTTTTCAGTCAGCGGGTGTAGCCAATAAACCAAAATTATCAGCTGGCAGAGTGACTCGACACAGTGTCACCGGTCCGGGCACGAATTTGGACAGAATAGTTAATGACCAACAGACTCCAAAAACTGCAAGTACACGAGAATCTATTCCTCTTTCTGAACAGAATTCTTTTCAGTGTAAAGTTCTGAGTTTTATCTTTCCTCTCTTCCTTTTTCCTTTTCTGAAGTAAACATTTCTGACTTCATCTGATTAGATACGCTTGAATGCCATTATCTTGCCTTCAAATCAATTTAGTATTTGTTCTTATCTTCTTGGTTGAGCCTGCTGACATTAATAAATCGCTTCTTTTTGAAACTGGGATTTCACGTAAGCACCTTATATATTTAATTGATCAAATTCTTACTTTTTTTCTTGCTATGTATTTGATATTTTCTAAAAAATAAGATGCATTTTTTATTCTAAGTAGAGTGTAATTCATTGTATATGCAAACACACCGGTGTACCCTTCTCATCATTAATGAATTTTGATTTTCTCAAGTCAACAAAGACATTGCATTTAATGTGCTTTGGCTACATGTGATGATATAGGGACAATGGGCATCGAATTGACCGGCTTAGTTCCATCACAAGCTGAATGTTCAGATGAAAAAGGAGGGAAGGTTAGTTTAGCTGAAAGTGATTTAATTCCCGGTTGTGCAGATGTTGTCCCAGAAAAGCACCTTCCGGAAAGTTCACAGACAAAACATGCAACTGAAAAGGAGGGCAAATCCAAGCGCAAGAAAGATATTAACTTGCCTCGACGTGCTTCAAAACGTCTTGCTGGAATTCAGGTCGATCCTGTTCCAGAACTTATAACAAGGCGCCGAAATGCAGCCAAAACTTCTAGTGAAGTAGCCTTGACAAATGAGGATAAATCTTCAGGGAGTTCTCCTGATGAAGAAACAAAAAAGCTTATTGCACACGAGAGTGGATTGGAAACCAAGCGTAAACCTTTGAGTTTGATGAACACAATGGAGTCACAAAAGTTGAATCAGAGTAAGCATTCTTACGGGAATTTATGTGCTTCAGAAAAACTTCCTGAGGAGACTATAGAAGAGCCTAAAAGTGAAAAAGATCAAGAATGCTGTTCATTTTTGCCTCTGGGGAACAAAATTATAGCCAAAGAGCAAGTGAAAGACCAGGAGGGTGGCGTAAAGTTCGACTACGCTCTTGACTTGCCCCTTGGAGAACTATTATCAGACCCATGTATTGCATTTGCAATACAAACTCTTACTGAAGGAACATTTGAAACCTCCCAAGACACTCAGATTTCATCTGAATTAAGCAATAGCAAGTATTCCGGAACTTCATTTTCTGCTAAAGGGGATGACAGGAAAATCCAAGGGCAGAATGTGAGTGACTGGAAGCAAGAAGGATGCAACGTGTCTTCACCGAAATACCTTGTTTCAGAACATGCCGGCAGTACTTCTGAGTCACCATTTGGTATTTCATGGATGGACCCATGCATAGAATTTGCAGTAAAAACTCTCACCGGCAATATCCCTGTGGAATATTATCCAAACAATGAGAATTGCCTTCAGCAGCAGCAGCTCGGCACTTCAAATAACCCGGGACTCAGTGAGGTAGCCTCGTCAGGTGGTAGCTTAAATAATCTGTGCCAGAGCGACTATTATTGCAGCCAATACCTCGGAACACAGAATCCTGTATTTAAACAAGAGTCGTTTCTGGATCCAGCTTTGCCCGACGCTAGAAATGTACGCATGGGGAATTCTGCTGGAGGCAGACTGCAGCAATATGGTGGCGAAGATAGAAGGAATGGGTGCCAGAGATAAAACAAACAGCTTGTAACTGTACTAACTTTAAGATTGTACAGTTAGGAAATATTTTGTTAAAAAAGATAACCAACTAAACCTTTGACCTCCTTTTAGGTGTTTTTTTTAGCGTTTAATCCCTGGATCTGTTGTTGTGTACATTGTAGTAGTTGTTCTGAACTAGTTTCTTGTTAGCTTGACAGTAAAAGTAGTTGTTTAACCTTTTCCTCGTTCATCTTATGCGCTATATTTTACCATAGTCTGCAATGGCTATGCCCAGAATGGCAAAGATGTAGTATGTGAGGTTGGGTTCTTTCATGTTGATCTTATTTGTAGTATTCTGCATCATATTTTTATTCAGTGCAGTGCTTCCGTGAAATATTTTTCCTTAGAGAAGTTAATTATTGTTTATTTTTTAATATAAGACCGATGGAATTTTTGTTAAGGAGATTAAAAAAATTAAATTAATTATTTTAAAATATTTATATTTATTTTTTATTAAATTAATTTATTTAATTTATAAACTACTAAATTTAAAAAGATATATCCTATAATAAAATAGTTTAATTTTTTTAATCTCTCTAAAAAAAATTAATAAAATTTTATATTAAAAATTAGAGATAATATTTAATAATAAAAAATAATAATAATTGAGTTAAATAAAAAGAGTTAATTTTTTATAAAATAATAAATTAATATTTAAATTTTAATATTGAGAGAGATGTTTATATTTAGCGAGAGAAAAATATTTTAAATAAGATTATCTCGAATAATAGAATATGTATACTTTAGTAAAATATTTAATAAAAAAATATAAATTATTTAAACTCAAAATAAAATGAAAATGAATTATATAGTTTAAAAAATAAATTAAATTAAAAAAAATTAAATAAAATCTTTTAAGTTGAATTTAAATAATACAAACTATCAACCGAGCTGAACCTAGATCCATTGGGTATGCATCAAATACCAAAGCCTATTAAAAATATATCTAGGGAAGATAAAAGTGAAGATACGTGTATCATGATTCATGAAGACGAAGGAAGAAACCTTAATCCTTGCGACGAACACTTGGAGGCGTCGTCATGTTCCTTTTCCCTCTGCTGCTTCCTTCGCTGTCACTCCAACCCATCCCTTTCATCGGCGTCACTCCATGGTAGCTCACCGAACGTCCGATGGCGGCATGATTCATCAGAATATACCTCCGCAGCTCCTCCGGCAACCTTAGCGTATACCTCTCCGTATCGTTCGACGTCACCAGCTGTTCAATCAGCGAATGTCCAGTGGAGTTGGATCTCGGAAGCTTCTCGTACATTCTCCATCTCGATCTTCGACTTCGACTTTGCTTAGCTCTGGCTTCGTCCATGTTGTTGTTTGCTCTATCTGTTCCTGAAGAGTTGCTACTGCTCGGACCGACGTCGTTGGGCACCTGCGCCGCCGTGTGATGCTGTGTTTCACTAATTTCACCTCTCCTGCTTCTGCCTGAATTTTCATTAATTACCATCAATATTAACATATAAATCAAATTACTTTTCATTTCTTTGAATGAAACACATTACTTCATATTGAAATCAATATATCTACGAGAACTTCTAAGTGATCTCATCTCAAGTCTCAGCACATTACTGCAATTTTTTTTTAACAAAAAAAAACTTTGTAGATTTAAAAATTCAATCTTTTAAATAAATTTAAACATTTGTAGGGAAAGTTAGTCTAATATCAGCTGCAATATTTACGACATATAAATAATGTTATTTGCTATAGATTTTGATTAATCATTAAGTATTATTTTTATATTTAAAAATAATTTTAAAAATCAAGATATTTATCAAGAAATATTAAAAAAAAGTCAGAGTATGAAAAAAAAATTAAGATATCGCCTTTAATTATCAAGAAATTTAAATAAATCACATCAATTAATATCGTAGCAATATCAATTCTCATAAAAAAAAAATAGCAATATCAATAAGAAATCTAATGAATTACATTGAATCAATCCCTTGGCACATTTCTCAAATACAGGAGCCCACCTAGGTATTATAAACATTAGATTAAGTTGGAAAAATAAAATAAAATAAGGAATCAAGTGCTATAATTAATAAAATAAACAAATTAACAAGTCAAAATGATTGGTGAGCCTTTCAGGAAAAAAAAAAAAAACAAGTTGTCTCTCGAGTTAATAAACCCTAAATTCTAAGCATTGAACATGTTGTAGTAATCTATATAGTAAACGTGGAACCTTACGTTATTAGAATTGTTGAACTTCAGGGAATTTTCTCTCATTAACTGTGACGTGTAGTGTCAAATTTGTTCATAAAAAAAATTCATCACAATTTGCGTAATTACCTTCACTTTCTTCGTTCAATTCATTAGCGTTCAACTGAGTCGGCATTCCGATGGCTACTTCGCCGGAATCTGGTTTCAGATCTGCGCGACAAAGAGGACAAGTCACGTGAGAAGCTAACCAGGCGTCGATACACTCCTGGTGAAACACGTGGTTGCATTTTGGTATCAACCGGAGAGTATCGTGATCGTCGAACTCGCTCAAGCACACTGCGCATTCTAGCTCTCCTTTTCCGATCCTGTGTTTTTTTATGGTGGAATACACGAGGATCGGGAATGTGTTCAGGATTTCCCGATCGATTCCCCGAGAACAAGAACACCGCCAACTTACGCCGTCACGGACCCTGGCCAAATGGTTCTGGCCCGCGAACATCAACGCGGTCCAGTAATTGATGTAGATCGAAAAGACGGTGATGAAGATGACGGCGCATACTAAGGCTGTGGCCTTGACAAAAATCGCGAGGTCGAATTTATCGGGACCCTTCGACGACAGCGGCGATGGAGAGGGTGCAGTAGCTGAGTGTGGAACGGCGCCGCCGGAGACGGACATCGTCACTAGGAGAAGGAAGAGTAGGCGGTGAGACCATGTTGGTAGGGTGGATTGAAATCGTCTGGTTTCGATCATTTGGATTCAGCAGTTCTCAAAGTGATCACCGTCGTATGAGCGGATTTTGATAGTGGAAGAAGCAAATGAATTTCTTGGAGAACACTAATAATAATTTGGGGAATAGGACCAAGCAGTTTTATTTATATTTTTATTTTCATTAATCATTTAATTAGATTAAATGGGTATATTTTACATTTTTATTTGGCAGTTCTAAAATAATAAATACTAAAATCATAATTATTTATTAATATGGTAAAAAAAAAAGTTGTCATAAATAAATACTTGCAGTTTAATGATTTATTCAACAAAATTTATGATTATTCTTTTTGAGAATTGAGAAACTAGGGAAGCTGCTAGAAATACAGGCTGAGTAATTGACAACTAATAAGTAAGTATTATCAATTATCAATATTAACATATCGTGTCAAACAAAATAATAATAATAATAATAATAAATTATTAAATTTATAACAAAAATTGTACAGGCGTCAGGATGAGCCCAGTCTTGCCCTAAATATTTGGGCACCAAAACATGAACCATGCTCATCCCTACAAAATTGTAATTTTAATGTTCGAGAATACTTATGTAAATATAAAATATTAGGTATCCAGCAATTCAGACATCGCAAGGTTTATTTACTTCAAAATAAAATTCAATGGATTTGTTCATCTGCTTATTTCTTTGATTCCTGAAAGTAACTATTCAATTTAATGAATTCGTTTATAAGAAAAATAAGGATATATTTGACATGCGAAAAAAAACAAATTTTTTACAATAAAATATATAATATTTTTTATATAATTAATATAAATGTTCAATGTTTATTTCTGAGATTTTTTTAAAAAATATATATATACCTCATTATCAAGTATGATGTGGATAGATTATGCTCTGACAATACTCCAATACAACTAATTTTTTTAAAAAATTAATACACATTTTTTATAAACAATTAACTTACCTAATTTTTTTTATACTTATAATCGGAAGAGGGAGAAATTCAATAAACTGATTCATCATTTTAAATGAAGGAAAATACACTGTCACACAATCCTCAATGAAAGAACATCAATACAGTATTAATAAATAGTAGGGCAACCCCTACAGCCACAATCCATCTAATTGACAAAAGCGTGTAAACGAGCTAAACTAACGTTAATGGTAATGCCTCGTCCTTTTATTATAAAAGTTAAAAAAATAATTTAATTATTTAAATTAATTATTATTTATTTGTTATAAACATATGCTGAATTCTTTAAAATATCATCTTTAATAATATGCACTAGAGCTACTTACGTAGAAACTCCTTTAAATGTATAATTAATAAAGATATTTTAGAAAAACCCTTGTAGATTTAAAAATTAAATTGAATTAAAATATTATATTTAAAATTAAAATAATTTTTTTATCTAAATTCTATATTTGGAATGAAGGAGTAACATTTTGAATATTTCTCCCAACGTCGACCAATAAATGGACTAGTCTGGTCCGCGGCATGCATACATATGATAGAGGGCTGTGTGTGTGTAGAATCACGTCAGAGTACATTTTGGCAGAAACCATATCTCAGATATAGGGCCCGTTTGGATAGAATTTTAAAAACGGGCTTATGAAAAAAAGGGGCTTTTGAATAGATTATAGAAAAGGGCTTTTGGAGAAGAGATTATGAAAAAAAAATGGTTTTGAATAAATGAGTGTTTGGATAGTTATTTATAAAAGGGATTTTATTATTGGTAAATTACGAAAAAGGGTATGAGTATTAAATGAGGAGAGATAAGAGAGAAGAGGAGAGAGGAGAGAGGGTGTAAGAAAGAAAATAGAGAAAAAATAGGAGAGAGGGTGTAAGAAAAAGTAGAGGTAATATAGTAATTAGTTAGTTCAAACGTGGTTTACTGTTCCAAAAGCTACTCTGACCAGCTTTTCTGAAACCTTGGTTTTAAACCAGAGTTTAGTCCAAAAGCCCGTTTGAACAAATATGACTGTTTGTTTTAAAATTTCTTCAAACCTAGGTTTTGAGCCAAACCTTAGTTTAAAACCAAGGTTTGGAACCCTCCCAAACAGGCACATATTTATAATTGATTGATTTATGTAATCGCTAAACAAGTTTGACATCAACCCAAGGCTGCGGAGTTCACATTCCAAGGCAGAACTATAGAAACAGAAAGTCCTCCATCACAAGGACTTAAAAATTTGATTTCGCTGAGTCCTTGATGAAGCTTCTACGGTATTACAATTTCGAGTTTTCGACAATCGTATAAAATATCAGGATCAGGGGGATCTGCAATCAGAATCAGAAGCCGTGTTTTCCCTTTTTCTTCACCATTTTCTTCCCCAACAACTGAGTCATTTACATTCCAATTTGGATTCAAAAAAGATATAAATGGAATGGTTAAACAGCTACATTTCACTTTAAGATCCTCCTAAGCAGGGCCTGAACCCATTGCACCAGCCCGAACTCTCAACATTTCAGTCCTCTTACTTCTCTCCATCACTTCCACCAGCCACTCTACACTTCCCTTTATCCCCATTCTGCAATATTTTAAAACAAAACCCATTTATACAACTTTAGCGCTTCATTGTTTGGTATGTGTAAGTAAACGGGTCATCACTAACCAGATGCATTGGAAAATAAACTTCCTACTTACCCATCATAGCCTGATACAGCTTCAAACATGTAAACTCTTTCACCCAGCTTCTTTAGATCCAGGTAACGACCAAGTTCTTCAGCTGAAACTGCTTCAGGAAGATCCTACAAATACAATAATGTGAATAAGGCAGCTACCACTGAGTACATACATACACAGGGAGGACAATGGCATAGCCTATCAATAAAGAAATCTGAGGAAGAAGATCTAAAGAGAGCTTGAGATGATTCCTTGAAGGAAAGATCAAAGAAGGAAACAAAGCAGTCGCCAAATTCCGCCCTTTTGAAAACCATAAAACAACTGCATAAGCATGGGGACCTCAAAGTTTATGGGAGAATTCATGAATGGTAACAAAAAACACTAGATTGTATTATGTAGCAAAAAACAATGGAGCCTCACGATATTTGATGGTCATTCTCCAATAAACAGGATATTAAACGAAGGAATTTACTCATGACGTGTTATAGCTTATAAGGTTATTCTCGTATATAGCACTGCAAGAGGGAATAATTACTCTCACCTGCTTGTTTGCCAATATTAAAAGAGGCGCTCCTTGTAAATCCTCGTGCCGTAGTACCTTTTCTGATATACAAGTCAAAGTCATTATATCGTCAATGTGTTTTCCTCCTAACAGATTCAGTATAATTGCAATCGCCAGTAAACACCTTAGACTTAGAGTACTGTAAATTTATAAAATACAATATAAAGATCAATCTTACTAACCAAGTGCAGACTTTGCATCTTCAAAGCGTGAGGGACATGCAGCATCTATAACAAATATCACAGCATGCGCTTCTTCATAATATTTCTCCCATATTGATCGAAGTCCAGGCTGATAGAAACCTTGAATCAGTATCTTATAACCCAAAATAGAGAAGGAACAGAACAAAATAACTGAAAGATGAAAAGTACATGCGCTTTGCTCCAAATGATACATACTACTTATGGCCACATGCAAGCAAGCAAGCTAACTGAACAAAACTATAGCATTGATGAGATTAGAACCATGTAAATTAATCATAATGGGGATGGCAAAAATAAATAAATAATCATAATGGGGAAAAGTAGAAAACAAGAAAAGGGAAGAGGCGTCAATAAAAAAACAAATAGAAGCATGCTTTGCACAAACAGAAGTCCTTTAGCTTTAACAAGTTTAACAAACTTGAGCTTCAGACAGGTATAGGTGAAGCCTATACCTGGCCTCCCAGGTCCCAGAATACAAGTTTTGTATTTGATACTTCTATCCGACCAATGTTTAGTCCAACAGTTGGAACAATCCGATCAGGAGGAAGTCCTTCTAAGTTTGAGTACGTTGATTTCAACTTCTCCAATAAAGTCTACAGATTTATGAATAATACCACAATTCAGAACAATGAAAAAAAGTTTCGGAATTTGAAAATATAACAATTGAAGGCCGTATTACCGTTTTCCCAGACTTGTCAATTCCAAGAATGAGCACATGAAACTCTATCTTACTGAACATATACTTCCAAAGTCCATAAAACAATGTAAACATTGCTTCTTGTATAAGCTTGCTTTTTATATTATCTCGGAATCTCTCAACCTTCAAGAATATAAGAATATGAAGCTCATTCAATTAGCTCATCTCTGATCAACAGTTTGCTATCTTGAATACAAAACTAAAACGTTCAGCTTTCTTGTTCAAGTAAAGGTTGTAAGCCATAGATACATGAAAATAGAGGGGAAAGTTTGATTGAGCATGCTTAGACAGTTAACAGGTGGTCCTTCGGTTCATCCCCATTTAATTGTGAATACCACTTCCTTTTAAGTGTGATATTAGCAAATTCATATGCACAACTTGATAATGCACCAACTAGGTTCAACTTTACCACAAAAAAAGTAGATTATTTGAAATCAAACGCTTTCAATCCGAAGATAGTTGATCAAGGATTCTATACTTGATCTTAGTGGCAATCCATGCGCAATTTGAATTCTACATTCATGATACAGATAGCCGCGCTCATATAGTCATGCTAAGGCAGATATTCGAACAAAAAAAAAGAACTAAATTCAATATATTCGAACAATTTTAAATCGAATTGAACCACAAAGAATCACAGAAACAGATCTAAGAGCAAAGTAAGTGGAAAGATTCTCTGATCCCGAGTAAATTTCATGAGAACAACCGAAAAGCTTCCCACTCACACCAAAAGTATATAATTTAAAAGTGAACCATTTGCTTTTGAAAAACGAAAACCAAACTTGATACAGATGGCCCAAACGAGAATCATGCATAATCAAAAAATGACAGGTGATTGATATACGTAGGCTAGTCTGCGAAAAATGAAATCTAAAATTATAATACAACATCACCGAGACTAACGAAAGTTATCGAATTAAAAGAGCAAGATAGCACAGATTCATACCTACAAGACCGACTTCCTCTGTTTCCGATCTTCGGCTAAACTGGATTTGATCCCACCACAATTCTCAGGTCTCTGAACTCACCGTGTTATGAGGCCTTTGAGAATGCCTATATTGCCCTCTTGTGATATTGACAATTACAGGCTTCCGCATTTGGAATCTTCAGAAAACGCATCGTTTTAGAAAGAATAAAGAATCGTGACCGTTTGTTTCAATATCAAATTGGCCGTTCGATCTGACAAGTGAGAATTGCTTTTATCAGAAAAAATGCGTGTATTTTAGTTTGATAAATTTACTCATTTCAATTTTATTTACTAGTTTCTTTTGAATCAACTTACTTTCTTAGTTCTTCGGTCAAAAAAATAGTTTCTTAATTTTAATTTGCATTACATTCATTCATTCATTGAATTTAAAACTTAAAAGAGAATTTTCAAGTCAATGTAAATATTTTGGATTTTTGTTTTTTGAGAAAAAAAAAGGTCAGATTATGTTTCATTGGGACCACCACGGTCTCATTGGGATCTATGTCAAAATAGGATATTTAACCCGGGGAGAATGGTAGTATTGGAAATAGAAAATTCCCAATCGCGGCGAAGAATTCTGGCGCTTGAAATTGCTGTTTATTGAGCAGTACGACCAATTCCAGTTAAACGCGGCTGTTCATTCTGTCATTGGTACATATTCTATTTCAGTTTTTGCCAGTCGTTTTCTTTCCTCTAACAACCAATTTGAATTCTCCACTTCTTCTCGCCTCTTGTTTCTCGAGAAAATTGCAGGAAGATTGAATTTTGGTTCTCACTTCGACGTGGGTTGGATCATAGGATACACTCCAATATTGTGAAATTGGTCGCCTCTTGTTTATCGTTATATTTTGATTGGGATCTGGGTATATTTTGTTTGATTTAATATTCCATTTCCTTATAAGATCCTGATAGGAAGTCAAATTTACTTTTTGCCTATGAAGTTCACTAGAATCAAGTTTTTAGATTTGCGGTTCTGTGTTCATTCTTTGCTATTGTTGGACGATGCTGAGAAGCCTTGAAGGTGGATTTGAGTATTTTTGCGTTTTTAACATTATAATTATAATGCATTTGCTTCTTTCTTGTGGAGTCTTTTTTTTTTTCCTTTTCAATTCAGTGGCACTAACGTCGCTTTCATTGAAATGTTCATTTCTGAAAGGATTGGGTTTTGAGTGAGAATTGCGCCCGTAAATGAAACTATAGAAAATGCTGTCCAAGTCCCTACTACCGCAAATATTTTGTGGCTCTGAAATATATTCATTCGTAATCTATTTTATCTTCACCTTGATTCAGACTATCGATTTATTGTTATAAAAAAATTTTAGATTAATTCAAAGATAGTTTAGAGGTTCAGATTCCAATCAAACTGGACCGCAATCCACAAGATTCATTGATTAGTTGTATGATCATGCAGAATGGTAGAAGCGTAGAACAAAGGGAGCATCGTATCTAATTATGATGACTGGAATAGTAAACATTGTTTATCTTCCCTTTTTTGTATGTTTATCACATTAATCAATTATGCTTTAGCTATCAACCTTTTTCCTTAAAACTAATGTGATCATCCAACTTTTATCATCTTCATCAAGGTGGGCATTCTGTTTAAGAAGCTATCAATATGAGATGGCGGCACCAGATTTTGTCTTTTCCCATGGCTGCTTTTTTTTTTCTAGTTTTCCCCTTGCTTCATCAAATTGAAGCTCACATTTTCTATCTCTGAATTTTTGAGAACTTAACAAATGAAGTTCTTGTGTTTTTCAGTTGTCCAAGCCACATGGAGATTGATTTGCATGCTCCTCGTGTTTGAAGAGTTCATCCATCTAGCAAAATGAAGTAATACAAGCATTCTGCTTTTTTTCTAACTATTTCTTTCTGAAGAAAGTTCTTAACATGACTTAAATCAGAAAGCTCCATAGAGTACTGAAAATTCTACACTGTAAAGTGTAAAGCAACAAATCGATAAATCTATTAGATAGATTGATTGTACCTTCCAATGTTTTTCAATTTTTTCGTACTTTCTTGTTGAAGATTGACTCCTGACAATAGATAAAATTACGTTTTAAAGTGTGCATATCATGAATATCAAAACAATTTTGCAGTGCTGACTTTGGTGCTTTCTATATTGTTTCTGTTTGAAACAAAAAGAGACAGCATCATATTTGTGAAACTAAATAGATTGCAAATGTAAGGCAAGAGAGGTACATGAATTAGAATAGGGACCTGTAAGATTCAGGAAATAGTCCTAAGTTGCCTTGATTTTCCAAGACCATATTATTCTGTAAGTTTGAGAACACTGCAGCTCTATTGCTCCTGTGATTTTGTGAAAATGAAATTAGCCATCGAAGTCAAAAAGTGGTAATTATGAACTTTTGGGTTTTTGGTCTTGAAATCGTACGTCTGAGAATGGATAAGAACTGTGATAAGTTATGATTGATTAGTATAACTTATTTGTGTAATGCTGTTAGGGAGATTCACTGTCCACCATTTCCCAGATTTTACAGCTTGTGTTAAGTCACATTTGATCTTGGAAGTATGGTAAATGCTATGGTGGTGACTCAGTGTTATGGAATATCCATTTAGATTATTCGGAATGGAACCCTGCATAGTTTTTTATTTGTAGTTTTTTGTTTATATGCACGTGTCAAATATTCTTAATATTATGAATCTGGAATCTGTTATGTCAAAACAGGGGCCGTGTAACATGGAATGAAGCTAACATTGAAGAAATTGAGGCAAACAAACCTGTGAGGCAGAAAATTACTGAGCCTAAAACTCCATATCATCCTATGATTGATGATGATGGTATGTATGGAGGATCACTAGAACACTTAAACTGCATGATTCTTCTACATCTTCTTGCACAGACTGGATTAAGACCATTTGTAATTGTATGTGTCTGGATATATACATATAAAAATGATATATATCTTTAATTTGGGCAAGTTTCTGAGTATTTGTAAAGCTGGTTTGCATTTATTGTTCTTGTAACGACTATTTTCCAATAAAGTCATTCTGCCAAGTAATAAAATTTTATTGGCTCCTTTACATGGTCTGATTTATAAATGCTAAAACATATTGATCTTTTTGTTTGTTTATTTAGTTGGATGAAGATCCATATCTGTACGTTTTCTTCATTCCCACATTCTATATACTATGTGCAGCTGCTAATCACGTTAATTCCTAAATTTTTTAGATTCTCCATCACCTCATCAAGGAAGCTTTGATTCGTGTATTGACAACGACAATATCACAGTGGGAGCTGAAGATGGGGCCTCTTGTAGCAGAAACAGGACTGGACGATCTAGTGGCTGGACATCATCAGAGGATGAATCAGATGCAATGGAACAGGATGAAGGTTTTGCTTTACTTAAAAACAAAAGAAGCTTTATTCCCCATACAAAGTTTAGATCTTTATCTGGTGTTGATCTTTATCCAAAATGGTTCTATTATGATGAGTCCTTGTTTTTACAAGTACTTCAAAGTTCAAAATTAATTCCCATATCATAGAACCTTAACCAGGCATGAATTGATTTAAGTTTGAAAAGATCATGAGTTGAAGACAAGCAATTCCTCTTATATGTAATCGGTAGATTCCGCCTAGAGAATCATGAAATTTGGGGTTCTTGGATTACACTGAATAATGGATTGGGTAGAGAAAATGGATATATCCATTAGCGTGTTGCTATTAGCTGCTGTGAAATTTAAAACATTTTAAAAACCATATTTATTTGTTTGGAGGGAAATTAGCGATAGTGGCTCTGTTTTGTACTTTCATATTGACATATTCCTTGCCTACTCTAACCTTGAACAGATCGGAGCCACAGGTTCAAAGAACTTAGAAAAGCTCACTATGATGAATTTTTCAAGGTCAAAGAGCTGCAGCAGAAGGGTTCTTTGATGGAGGAAGAAAGTGATGAAGATAACATTGAGCTTGGTGAGGAGGAGAATTATGACTCATCATCATTGAGTGTAGGAGTGGAAGGCATAGACATTGATGGAAAGAAAGACACACCATGCCCCCAGCAAATGAATGACATTGATGGAAGGAAAGACACAAACCATGCCCCCAGCAAATGAATGGCTCTTGGACAGTGATCGGCAAATAAAGCCCACTCCCTTGTTTCGGCCTTTTTATTTTGTGGAAATAACTGTACGTTTCACTTGTATTCTGGGTATACAATATGAGTGTAGATTTTCATTCTTCATCCACAATTATCATTGATCATCAAAACTAGCATGATCCTTTGCAATATTGTAATCTGGAAAATATGGCGATGAGTCCTGACGCGGACTTATAAGCAAGAGTTTTTAGGGAATTTGTTTGTGGGTTTGAGATTGTTTGCATGGCTTTAAAATGATTTAGATGGAGTGCATATCCTCCTCAGTATAGACAACGTTTTCATTGCAATTTCAGATTCTGCTCCGTAAAACTGAAAGCAGCAAGTGTTCTACATCCTTATTGGTTTCTAGAGCTGAAAAATATGAATCAACAGGGGAATAGGTGTTAGTCCTAATAGAAGGGTCCGATCACTTGTTTGGTAAAAAATAGGCAGTATTCTATAGTCGATTGTTTATAGATTAATCTTTCTAAGATATAAAGTTTACTAAGGTAGGTTTTGTGTTTTCCAACAAATTTTTTTTTATGCATGGGGTCGGATCACTTAAATACCATATATGAAGTTTAAATTTATACGAATCCAGGCCTTTAAAATAACCATACTTATTTAAGTCTGACAGTGCTCAATGAGATAGATATATTAACAAAAGAATTTGGGAATACGGGACTAGAAACAAACATATTGAAATAATTAAATAGAAGCTTTTGTTGATATAAAGTATTTCAAATGAATTTTTAAATTATTATAATAATTTTGATTAATATTTTATGAGAAAACGTTAATAAGCATAACAAGTGTTGTGTGGGGAGGAAATTTAAGTAGGAAAAAGGGTTTTATTGTGAGGGGTAAATGGTAGGATGATTTATCTGCCTAATACACAGACAAAACAAGGTGGCCCATATATGCATTCGAAAAAGATATTTTGGACTATTTTAGAATGGCAGGTCAAGACCCTGGAAACTAAAAGATGCCAATTAAGGAACAAGGTTATCTGCTGATCTTGAGATGAAGAATTGATATGGACTTTCGGCTGGACAAAACACCATAGCTTTCAAAAATCGACAACTCAGTTTGACGATAGAAGCTCAGTGAGAAAATATCTGAAAATAAAAATTATTTCCGAATACCTTTTTACTAAAATCCATTCGTCACATAGGAATAGATGCAGTTTCTCCAACTAAAATTTTAATTTTTTTTTTTTAAAAAAAGTCTCAAGTTTTTTTATCTTTTTTAGGGAGAACTGAAATTCATTAATTCAAAACAGAGAGAACATATGTAAAGGGCATTACAAGTGTAACTTCCTTCATCATCTTTCATCTATCTAGCTAAAAAGACAGAGGGTGGTTAAAAAAAATCTCTCTAATTGATTAGCAATGCACATATCCTCTCTAGTTTTATGATTAACAACCACTTACCCATCTCTACACAAAAAAATATTGATGATCTTTCGCTCATAGCATTTCTTTTATAATTTTTAAAATATTAATATTAATAATAAGCATTTGATACATGACTGACTCTAGAGATGAAGAATAAATAAAGATTATATAGTACTAATATAGGAGTCTAATATCTTAATTTTATTTATAATATAATTTTACTTATAATCTTTATAATTTAATATAATTTTAACTATAATATTTTTAATTTAGTACGATTCTTAGTATTGGAGAATAATATTATGTATAAAGTTATACTAAATTAAAATTTTTTAGATAAAATTATATGAAATTAAATTATTATATATAAAAATATACTATAAATAAAATTAAAATATTAAATATATATGAGATATAAAATACAATAATAATTACCATATAACCAATCAAGAATTATTCTCACATTCACGTGCCCACAGCCGTGAAATAAATATCTAACCCATGGTGGGTCCCTTTCCACCCAAAAAGATGCGGTCACCAAATTCGCTGACTCACTCTTCCGTCTTCCCCAAAAGCCAAGATATTTTCATCCGCCTTCTTTTTCATTCCACAGATGCTGCCCTCTGGCACCCACAGGCTCAGCCCATTCCCCTAGATACCTCTTGATCGTGACCTTCTTATTAATACACCCATGCGTTCAGAATTATAAATTATTATTTATTCTACATTGTTGTTCCTCCGTTTCCTTCCTGGAAAATATTTAAAACCTTTTGCAGTTAAAAACTTCAAACACGCACAATGCATGAGATTACTGGACAAAATATCAATCAATCCAATATTCAAAAAAATATCTAGGGATTACGGATCAACGAGTTAAAACCCTCATCTAGGATTCAATTTACGAGTCGCGCGCCTCTTTCTCCTTCTCTCCCGCTCTCCACATTCCGTTCCTTTGATCGCTAATCTTCGTTTTCGTCGTCATCGATGATGGATTCGCATGAGGAGCACGTCCCGACAGCGGCGACGCCTGAAACCGCCTCGTTTTGGACGGACGAGAAGCACGTGCAGTTCCTCAACTCCATAGAAGCTTCTTTCGTCACCGCAATGCTCGAAAACAGCTCTGGCTCAATCAACCGCCTCCGCCGTCCCTTGCTTGACGCCTCTGAGTCCACATCGGATCGGAATCCCCCCCGCACCGCCTCCGACAACCATAGGGTTTCAGGTAATCTTCGCCCTCGCTTCCATCTCATTTCTTGTTCTTTCTCTGGGGTCTCGGTCCTCTCGGAGATGTTTAAGGCCGCGTTTGGTTCCGCGCTCTGAGAAACATGAACTTTTCCGGGAGCGGTGGGAGTGTTGACGGTGTTTGACTTTACACAATAACTCTCGAACCACACAGAACTTTGCCATCTTCATTTCTTTTTAATTGTAAGTAAAATAAATAATTTATACACAGTGTAAGTGGTGTTATTAACTCATTTGTGTATAAATTGAGTCAGAATTTGATTTGTGCACGTAAACTTTACTTTACTTTACAATTCATCCCAAGTCGAATCCTGATATTTTGTTTTTTTTTTGGTGGGGTATCAAATTCTGAGATTTGCATGTGCTTGTTTAGGCTCATTTGAAAAAATTGTTGTGTGCATGATTATGGTTTGGGATAATCGGTTCACTGGCAGTTAACAGGAAAATATTATTTTAAGTATATTTATGTACATAATAATTGACCAAATTGTTGTGTGCAGGAGTGATGGGTGGAAGAAGCATAGTGAAAGGTAGACGAAGTAGGAGACGAAGATCATCTCAACCCTGCAATTGTTTCCAGGATCAGTAGGGTTTAATTATAAGATATAATTAATTTTTTATATAGATTTAAGAAATTAAATAAGTCAATTAATTATAATTAATATAAGAATAAATTAAAGTGTGAACAATATAAATTTACCTTAAATAGTTATATTTAGTCATAATTAAATTATTTATTTGATTTCTTATACTTTCTCAAGAAAATCAATTAATTCTTATAATTATAATTGAATAAAGTATTATATCGGTCTTTAATACAATAGCTAGTTGATTTTTTAGATAGATTAAATAAGACAAATAAATAAATTAATTATAATTAATATATCAGCTAATTGACTAATTGAAATAGATTAATGCCTATATAATAAAAATTTATTTTGAGATATTAGATTTGATAATAATTAATAATTTATTTAGCTTATTAAATTTATTTTAAAAAAATCAATTAATTTTTATATTAAATATATAAAGAAATATAATATAATTGAACAGTGAAATTTGAGAAGAGATTAATGTTACGTGTTATAGGGAAGAAAATGGGATATTTTGGTGGCCGGGCAGCATATTATAATATTGTCGGACTTGGACGCCAAGTTAATTAAATTCAATAATTAGGCATTTGTCACTTGAGGCCATGTTAGATAATACTCCTAAATTATGATCCATTCAAGCTCTTATTCTTTTACTCGTTTTCTGAATGAACAGTTAGTTCATGACAGATTGCCTACCAAAAGAAAAAAGAAATGAATGAGATATGCCAAAATTATTAATAAGACATGACCAAGAAGCGAACAAAATGAGGGTGACAAGTATATATTCCTCTTAATATTGTCCCCACCACCTTAATATCGCCATGTAGACTTATTGCAATGCGTACAACAAATCATCTGGGTTGGGCTCTTATTGCTATTCCTAATATATTTCACTTATTAGACCTATTTAGAGAAATTTTAAAAAATTAACTTATGAAATAAAAGAGTTTTTAGATAGCCTTTAAAACATGATTTTTAAAAAAAATTTATAAAAAAAATCAAATATTCACATCTTTCATCTTCTCTCTCTAAGTATAACAACCTAGTGACTACAGTGAGTCGACGGTGATGACGACCTAATAAAGAGTTAAAGATGACGGAGCTAGACTACCTAGCAACCTATGTGTCAATGACTCAATGAAGCTGGACAATGGGGGAGATTAACGACCCAGCGACTCCATAGCGACGATGAAGGCATAGAGACAGCGATAATGAAGCGCAAAAGACGACAAACTAAAAGAGAGAAGAAAGAGTGGGGGAAATAAGGATAAAATAGTAATTGAATAGTCTATAAACTTTTTTACTATTTCATAAATTATTTCTAATAGCTTATTCAAAACTATAATTTTAAATCATAGTTTGATCAAAAAAACTCTTTTAAACAAATAAAATTATTTATTTTAAAAAAAATTAAATTAAAATTTAAGTCAGAAGGTATTTTAAAACTAAAATTTGGAAAACTTTCAAACACGCATATTATTCCTAACAAACTATATATAGATATTTGTCTTTAAATTTGTAGTAGCAAGATCATGATCACACCAACTATTTCCTACAAATTTAAGTATGTGTTATGCATATACACATACATGAGTGATCCTACTACCAAAAGCAATGATCTTTGCAGGTACTCTTTTTAGTATTTAATATAAAAATTAATTATAAAATTATATTTAATTTTAAATATAAGATTTTAACTTATTTTTTTCATAAATTTATAATTTTCTTTGTCAAAATATTACTATAAATTTTATATATTAAAGGGTTTTCTTTTAAAGATGATCATAATAAAATATAATATTTAAAAAAATTGAATCATATTTATTATATATAATTAGTTCTTTTAATCTATTTGAAATTAGATACTTAATTTCCGTGATAATTTGTAAATGGGCCTGTTTGATTTCTTTGAAACCAAGGTTTTAAAAGCCCTTTTGGGACAAAATCTTGGTTTGGAGAAATTTCAAAATAAACAGCAATATTTGTTCAAACGGGTTTTTGAACTAAACTATAGTTTAAAACCAAGGTTTCAGATAAGCTGGTCAGAACAGCTTTTGGAACAGTAAACCACGTTTGAACTAACCAATTACTATATTACCCCTACTTTTTCTTACACCCTCTCTCCTACTTTTTCTTACACTCTCTCTCCTACTTTTTCTCTATTTTCTTTCTTACACCCTCTCTCCTCTCTCCTCTCTCCTCTTATCTCTTATCTCTCCTCATTTAATACTCATACCCTTTTTCGTAATTTATCAATAATAAAACCCCTTCTATAAATAACTATCCAAACACTCATTTATTTAAAACCACTTTTTTTTCATAATCTCTTCTTTAAAAACCCTTTTCTATAAGCTATTCAAAAACCCTTTTTTTTCCATAAATCTATTTTTAAAATCCTATATAAATAGGCCCAATATATGTACACACTCTTGTAAAAAGAAACTGAGAAACTAGCACCGAAGTTGGTAGCTTTTGGAAATTGAAAAATCTATGACCCAAGAACCAATGGGTGATTCACATGTGTGCGTACCAAACAGGTGGTACCACATATTGGAAACGGACAAGATGATATTACTGAAGAGCCAGAGCAAGCAAGTACTGTCAAGTAGGTTGCATGACAAGACCCTGGAATCCTCCTCTTGTCTCCTTTCATTATTTTTTTTTTTTAAAACTTCTTTACGTTGTATTCTCAAATATCAGTTTGACCCTCTACTAGCTCTTTTTATAATCCTATTTCTATTAAATGAGTGAATTATTTATTTAATATTCAAACTCATTTTAAGTTCCTGTTGTTTATTATAACATTAACATCATTAAAAATGATGAGTTATGCTTATTGAATAGTGCACAAGTATATTATATATATAGGATCCTCGTTCTAGTTTCAACAAATTACAAACCGAGAAGCTTGTATCTACTATCTAGTAATTAGTCATCGAGATGTTTTTGTAAGATTTATAATATTCGTTACACCAAAAATGGCTAAATGGAGCAATACAAAGGAAGAAATATCAACTAATATAGAAAGTATCATAGTTTTAACTAATAAAGAGATAAAATATATGACTATTTAGATTTTATTTGATTCATGAAAAATACTATTTTGTTGTGATTTTAGTCGCGATGTTTAAAAAAATATCATAACTTCTACATGTTTAGGTTTACATCTGAAAGTAATTAACGACTCGCTCTATTCAATATTAATATTACCTAAGAAAAATGGATATTTTATCCTCCCTTTAAATCGTGAGTGAGTCCAGTCTTTTTATAAAAAAATTTATAATAAAAAAAACTCATAAAAAGTCACACTGAAGCAAGAGGTTATATCAATCTAACAAAATAACAAGAGGATAGAATTACTGCTTGGGTGGGTAAACTATCTCTTTTTTACCAGCAAAAGAGATTTCATTACTCAAAATGAGGCATACAAGGTCTTAACAAACAATAGAAAGGAAAGAAAATATAATAAAGAGCATATGTAACAAGCATAACAATTAAAAAGGAACCTAATTAACCAATTCCTTCTCTATCTGCCTTTGGAGTGAGCCGATCCTCACTGAAAGTATCTTCAACATAATATGCAGCTAAAGGAGGTGAAGATTCAAACATCACTGTTAGGTCCCAACTCCCTTGAAGTCAAAGCAGTCAAACAATCAGCAGCATCATTACGGGGAATGAGAGACGGAAAGGAAATCAATCTTCACTCATTCAACATGCCAAAAACATCAGAAAGGATGTAGTTATATATATTTCTAAGGGCAAGAGCCAAGAGGCCAATCTTCCCGAAGAAACAACGGTGAATAGTTCCTTACAATGATCGGCTAAGTGTTATAACTCTACACCTAATAATATTGATCTCCTCAATGCCTCTAATGATACCACATGACCATTCTAGTTTCTATGTTTTTTTTCCCTCCTGAGCTTTTTTTTTATTAATGGAGGGCATTTTCCTTAGGTCTTTGATGATGCTTTTAAATATAGTTTTGGAATTGTGTGTGAGATCCTGATATTTACGTAGCTACTGGTTTTATGTGCCAAATTGATAACTTTAATGTTTATGTGCGGCTCATGAGTTTGTGACATTGACATACAACAGAGGAGAAAACACAAGTGTTGTGTTGTGCGAAATCTGAGCTCTTTGTCATTCAAATCTCAAAGGGACATATCAGTTCTGGAGAGGCAGAGAAGGTCGCTTTCGTGTGCTTGGATAATTATGAAATGCAAAATGGGGAGAGGGTTTGAGAATTGGATAAACCCAGATGAGGACACTGGCATATAATTGCTGGCCTCAAAACCCAGACCCAAGGGGGACCAACTAGTCAATAAAAGTGAGGAGTGGTGTAAGTTCAAATTCTATTGATAGAATATTTTATTAATAAATAAGATATAAATATTTTTATAAATATTTTTTAAATTTAGAGACATGTATTGATCCTAATGAATTTAGAATCCAACTCAACTAAGTATTTAAGTAAAAAGGAAAAAAAAAAACAAGTGGTAAAACTTAACTTTTGGAGATAGAGTTTAAAAAAAAGGAGATTAATCTCTTTTAATATGTTAAATTAAAATTAAAATTTTTATTAAAAGAGATAATTTTATGGTTTCATTATTTAACTCACTGTTTTCAAGACTCTAAACTATAGAATTGGATGGGTGTCAAAATTTTGAGTTGAGACCAAATTATAGTATTTTCAGACTTATTAAAAAAAGAAAATATAAATAGTAAATAAATATACCCAAAAAATAAATAAATAGTACGTGTCCATCAATGATGCTTCAATTAATTTGACCATATGACTTTTCTTGATATTAAATACCTTCTTCGCTTCAATAATTCGTATATCATAGGATCAATATGGTCCTTTAGAAAGGCAAACTTTTTTATGATATGATACAAATTTGTCACATATACAATAGAGTAAATACCCACAAATACTTGTGAGCGTTGAATATATATGTTTTTCAAATCTTTCATAAAAAATTCCGTCAAAAAAAGAGTATTTCCTGAAAGTTCGAATACAATCCCTATTTTCATTTTCTTTAACTCTTTTGTCTTCTTTAATTTTTAATATATTTCACAGTACTTTATACTGACAATTGACAAAACATTATTTCCTGATGTGAAAAATATAATAATATAGTAAATTAGCAATAGATATTGACAAAAACACTAGAGCCTATTTACATAAAAATTTAGAAAATAATTTATAAAAAAAAATTAGATAACTTTTAAAAAAAGAATTTTAGATAATAATTTATAAAAAAAATAGTTGTAAATAAATGAGTGTTTGTATAGTTATTATTAGAATAAATTTTATAATTGTAAAACTACTGTAAAGAGTATAATTTTATTAAAAATATGAAAGAGAAGAGAGATAGGTGGAGAAAAGAGATGAGAGGATAGAAAAGAGAGAGAAAAGATGAGGGAGGATGGATGAATAAGAGTAAAATAGTAATTGGATAATTTATAAGTGTGTGTTTGGAGAGGAACAAAACTAATGTTTTAAAATAGCTTTTGGTCCAAATATTGGTTTGGAAAATTTTTAAAATAAATAGTCATATTTATTCAAAAAGTTTTTTGGACTAAACTATGATTTAAAATTAAAATTTTTGATAAGCTATTAAGTGTTTGTTTGGAAAAGAGTTTGAAAAGTGGTTTATGAAAAAAAATTTGGATAGCTTTTAGAAAAGAATTTATAGAATAAAAGTGATTCTGAATAAATGAGTGTTTGGATAGTTATTATTAGAATAACTTTTATAATTAAAAAATTACTAGTAAAGGTATGATTTTATTAACAAGAGAAGAGATGGGAGAGGGTGGAAAAAAGAGAGGAGGGATTGTGTAAAAAAATAAGTGTAAAATACTCATTGAATAATCAATAAGTTATTTTACTATTTTAGAAGCTAATCTTAATAGTTTATCTAAAATATTAATTTTAAATTATAATTTAGTCTAAAATTTTTTTTTGAATAAATACGGCTCGTTATTTTAAAATTTTCTAAATTAAAATTTAGGTTAAAGATTTTTTTAAAATTATGATTTTTTTTTCTTTCTTCTACAGGAACTAAGATATATAGTTTTTAAACCCAAAAAATGTTATTGTTTTCCACTTTTTCTAATAAAAGGAATTATGAAAAATAAAAATAACTCTAAAAAAATGGTATGATGTCTAAAATATTATTACCTCCTGTACTGTATTTAATATAGGAGCTAATAATTAAATTTAATTTTAAATATAAGATATTAATCTATTTTATATCTTATATTTATAATTTTTTAAATTAATTTGCTTAACTTATAAATTGATATATAATCTAAAAATATATTATTTAAATACTTTAAGAATATCATATTAAATTTGTCATAATTAATTATTTTTTTAATTTTTTTAATCTATTAAAATCAATCAATTATATTATTAAAGATAAAAAATATTAAATTAATGAATCCAGATGATGAACTGGAGGGATATGGTTCATTATTCCAAAGCAGATGAATATAGACCATCAATACAGTATTAAAAAAATTATTTGTTACTAGTATACAAAAGGTCCGCCCCTGGTGCCTGTGCTTGTCCCTTTCCCTAAGGTGATTTTTATTTTAGTTTGAATAAAATCTCACTATTTCTTTTATCTCCAGGAGCACTAAAAAAAGTATTTTATAGTAATTTATTTGTAGTCTTTATAGTAGATTAAATCCCTAAAATAATATTTTATAGTGGTTTATATAACTACTATAACATAAAATACTACAAATAATATTATAATAGTTAAAAAATTACTACTTATAATAGTCAAAATACTATAACCTTGTATAGCGGTTTGAACGATTTTATAGCGGTTTCTTCATGTGGGAAACGAAAAAATATTCTAGATTTGATATAAAATAAAAAATTATATTTTAATAGTATGGATGTATATATGTACATATTAGATATATAAATAATTTATTAAATTTGATAGGTTAAAAATTTATTATGATAATTAAGTATGTTATTTAGTTGTAGTATGTTATTAATTTAATATATTTTATTTGATAAGATATAATTAAAATAAAAAAAGTGTACAAGTTGATATTAAATAGTTAGAAAATTGTGGAAGTAGATGAAAAATTGTGTAGAAGAGAGTTAGAAAAGGAAAAAAAATATAGAAAATAGAATATAAAATTAACTGAAAAAATCTACTAATTTTTGTAAAAAAAAATACCTGTAAACAAAAAAATACACATGTTAATAAAATAAATATAAAAATAAATATATAAATAATCTTATCACAATATGAATAAAGCACTAAATAAAAGATAGAGAAAGAAAAAACGTAAGAAAAGAAAGAAGAGAAGAAGGAGCAAGAGAAAAAATATGAGGAGTGTAAGTATTTATAGACATCGAGTAAAGTTTAAAGCGATTTTATAGATATTTGTAGAGGTTTATAAATGCTAAAAAATATTCATACATAAAAAGGAAATTTTAATTTTATATTTAAAATTTTATAGTAATTTTATAAATATTTATAGCGATTTAGAATTGTTCTAAATGTGTCCTAATATTTAAATTTTATATTTTAAATTTTATAACAATTTTTATGGATATTTATAATAATTTTATGAATATTCTTAACGATCATAAACCGTTATAAATATTTAATAGTAAATTTAAATGTAGATAAAAAAAATTTAATTTTAAAATTAAAAAATTTATAATAATTTACAACCACCACAAAATATTAACAGACACGGACAAATATCAGTGGCCTCGATCCATAAAGAATTTTACATGGCCGTCTAAATATTTACAATAGTTTAAACTATTATAAATATCGCCATAAAATACGGTGTTGTATTCACGCTAATAGTGTATAGTAACCCCATAATATAATTGTCTCATCACTCAATTTTTTTTTTTTTTTTTTGTAATGGTGTTTGTTTAGACGAAAAGAGCCGTGCTGGAAGCTACCAAACGGTAAATAGGGGGATGTGCAGCGTACATCCACACATCCACACACTTTATTAATTGTTAGTAGAAATTAAATTTTCTCAAGTTAAACTCAATAGTTTTTTTTAAACAAAAGAAAAATTCTTTTTTTTTAAATATTTTCATCATTATTATTAATTTTTATAAAAACGTAAAAATTTCTCTCTGTTTTTTTTCAAATGATAAACTTAAGAATTATCCATGGATCTTCAACTTTAGAGAATTTAGCTATTAGGAAATAATTTATAAATATTTTTGGGTTATAAGACGGGTCTTAATTTTGATAAATCTTTTTAAGTATAACTCATTTGAATTCTTTTCATAAAAAATATATGTATCGTTATATAAAAAACTAACTTGAAAAGCAATATAAATATATGTACGCATAAATAATAATAATAATAATAAAACAGTGGCAGTTATTCATTAAACAATGGACATCTCAATTCATTCGTACCCATGACATGTATGAGTAACGATACTCATGCAAACACAGTAACGGTACTCTGTCATATGTGCACAATGCATGTGAACAAAAACAAACGAATGAACGGGAAGTTTCTCGATTACAAGACGTAAAGTAGTACCTTCTAGCGTTTCCCTCCTTCTTTCTCTCTCTTCCCCTTCCATTTTCTCTCTCATTCATAAATACTTATGAGAACCTTCTAGAACTATTCTCTCCATCCCTCCACCCCTTCCCTCCTCTCTATCTCCTTGTAGCTCACCTTCCAACGATGCCAATCACGAACCCTCCCCAATACACCACCTTCAGGTAAACTTTATGAGTTAGCCTGATCTCCAGGTTGTATTTTTCGGTGTTCTCTAGCTAGTACTATATGGCTCCGCCGCGGGTGGACCACAACGGCGAGTCCACGGCCGGTGACACCCAGAGATCTATTCCAACGCCGTTTCTCACCAAAACATATCAGCTCGTCGACGATCACACCATAGACGATGTGATTTCGTGGAACGAAGACGGATCTACTTTCATCGTTTGGAACCCTACCGAATTCGCCAGAGATTTGCTCTCTAGATATTTTAAGCACAACAACTTCTCTAGCTTTGTTCGCCAACTCAACACCTATGTAATTATCATATATCGTCTTCATCTTCTTCTTTTTCATTCCGACGAATCGTCCGTTTAATTCTTTTTTTATTATTTGTATATTTGTAGGGATTCAGGAAGGTTGTACCTGATCGGTGGGAATTCTCGAACGAGTGTTTCCGTAGAGGCGAGAAACGGCTTCTGTGCGAAATACAGCGACGGAAGATTTCAACGCCTTCACCTTCGCCGCCGACAGTGACGGCGAAGGCCGGAGCCACTCCGACTGTGGCAGTACCGGCGCCAGTTCCGTTGACTTCTATACCGACGGCGATGCCGATGATATCGCCATCAAACTCAGATGAGGAGCAAGTGATTTCGTCGAATTCGTCGTCCTCAAAAGCTCCGGCTGAGCTCATGGATGAGAACGACAGGCTGCGAAAAGAGAACGTGCAGCTGTCGAAGGAATTAGCCGAGATGAGATCTCTCTGCAGCAATATTTTCTCTCTGTTGTCCAACTACGCCAACAACCAAATCGATGGTGCCGGGCAAGGAAAAGACAGAGTGAAAACGCTGGATTTGAAGCCGTCGAAACGGAACTCCGGTGAGGAGCCGTCGGCGGTGGATGAGTTAAATCCGAAGCTGTTTGGGGTGGCGATTGGGGCGAAGAGAGCGAGAGGAGCGGAGGAGGAGGACACACTGTTAAGCTTGCATCAGCCGGGGCCAGCGGAAGTGAAGTCTGAGCCGTTGGATTGTCAGAACCCTCGAGAGAATCAGGAGACACCGTGGCTGAGTCAATGCGATATAGCAAATCAGAAAGTGTGTAATTGGCACACGAGCGAGGGAATACGATTAGACTAGAATAGGAACGGCGTAGAGAATCCGAGTCCGTAGATACGGAGACGCGCGTACGAGCCAAGGGGTCACTTGCGTCATGAACCGATTGGGGACCGATTCCGAGGAGTTTCTCAGAGAAGCATTGACAAGAGTCTGCTTCTTTGAAAAGGTAATTAGAAGAAAACGATACTCGCTGATCCTCCTCTTTCTGTAGTTAATTTAACTATTTTGTTCTTTTTCTATTTTGGCATTGAATTGAAGTTCGGTGTTGCTCCATCTAAATTACATGCGCCATTACATTTTATATTATTTTCCATGATATTTATTTGAGACGGTCAAAATTTAATTAATTTTTTTTGTTTTTAACAAGTTCTTATTTTAATAGATATTGAATTTAAAATAATATTTTTTAAAATAATAGATTTAGTATTGAAAATTTTCCCAATTAAAAAACTTTAAATTGTACTTCTCATCCCTGTTATGAAGGCCAATTCTTCTTCCCAATGATGTTTTCCGAAAATTCTTTGTATTGATGGAGTGGTTAGAAATGAATGAGAGTGAACAATATCAACAAGAAGCTTCCATTTTATCCTCTCCATCTCCTTGCTTTCACTAAAAAAAATAAATAAATAAAAGGTCACTGATGGGGAGTGGGGTTTGGATATGATGTGGATGTAGAAGAAGCTGTAGTGAGTTTCGTTTCCAAAGGATGAACAGAGAAAAATATATGATAAGGGTGCTTCTAGGTACTTTCCTTTTTTTTTTTAAAAAAAAAATGATTTAGAAGCAGCCAAAACCAAAACGAAACAGGAGGATTTATTATTTTAATATTAGGAGTTGCGTAACGAGAGCAAGGAGCAAAAGTAGGCTCCAAAGTTCAATGATTGACTCCCAAAGTCAAACTTTCTAGCCTTCTTATTAAATTACGCCTCCTGCCACCATTTCGTTACGGAATTACTATAAAATTTTAAAAAATTAATTTAATCATAACAAAATTTTAAACAATAAAAATTTATTGTTAACGTTTACAGTAAAAATTACTATTATTAAATTCTCAATTCTCATTAAAAAATTTATATAATTAAATTATTTATATAAAATCTTATAATAATTTCTCATTTCGTTATTTTCATTCTTATTTGATCTCAACATACTTCTCTTGTCATATTAATCAGATAAAAAGAGAAAAGTTATTTTAATTATATTTTTAAATCACTCATTAAATAAATTTTGTATATAAATATAATATTTTTTATTTTTTATTGTGTTAACTTTATATTATTGAAGTGGGATATATATTAAATAAGAGTACATTTATAAATTATTAAATTTTAAAATAGAATTAATAAAGATTTAAGATTTTTTTTAATTCTAAATAAATATGCTAAAATAACTTATAGATATGATCTAAGGAATATAAAAAAAGATTGTTGAGAGGAAGAACATAGAGAATGGGGCTTTCATTTATAAGCAAATTACAATAAACCTTCTTCTTGTTAACTAAAGCTTTTTTTTAAGGGTGAAGACTAAACCCCACCCCAAAACTTCTGGGATTATGAGGAGAGATCTTTGTTTTTTTTTTAGCGAATTACATATATGGTCTTATTATAAATAATTTTATTAAGATATTATTAAATATTAAATATAAATATTTTCTTAAATAAGATTCAAACTTTTATTTACTTTAAGAATTAGCCATATTATAGTAATCTTATATATGTTAGTCAATAAGATGATTAACACTTATAACTAATAAATTGCCTTGACTAATTCAACTTTTCCAACAAGGATGATACCAATGAAGAACAAACTCGCTAAGAATACTTAAATCACAATGTAAAGTCTCACTTAAAGAATCAATCAATTAATGGAAATAAGAAATCATCAAGTAGTTCAGGAGACCAACTCAACTCTTTAGAGCTTGTTTGCCACAAGGGAAACAGAGGAGAAGGGATGAGGGGGGAAATTTTGATAAGTTTGATTTTTTTAAAAAATTGGATAAGGGGATTTAAAAGCTTTTTATTAGTTTTTCTTACTCTTTTATCTCATATCTTTCTTTTATTAAAATTTTATAATCATATTTCTCTATTTCATTAAAATTGAACTAATTAAAATTTCCCCTCCTTTCCCCTCATACAAAGCAGATCCTTAGACATTTATTTTGTGATCGCATTTTATTTCAACGTTTTTCTTAAATAACAAAACCATAAAGATCAAATATTGACCACATATTTATAATATATTTCACCACATTCAACCCTTAAGGTTTTGTTTAGTTTAATTTTAAAAAAAGTAAGTTAAATTAATTTAAAAGAGAGTAAGGGAGATTGCGGATATAAAATTATGGGAGAAGAGATAATATTTTTTATTTGATTTAGAAGGAGAATAAATAAGTTAATTAAAAGTTAACGAATATATCCTTATTTTTTATTTAAATTTATTTACTCTTTATCTATAATATTCATATCAAAATTATTATTTTTTAATTTATTATTCTTAATTTTTTATCACATTTATACATATGATAAAATTAAAAAAATTAAAAAATTTGATAAAGTTTTAATACTATTTCTCATTAATTTTATAATTATTATATATTAATATAATATATAAATCATTTACCATACTTATTAAGATTTAGCAATCAAAGTAAAAATTATATGTGAGTAGAATAAAAAAAAAGTTTCAGCTCATGAAGATACAATTGAAATATTAAAAATATATAAAAGGTAATTTTATTAAATTTAGGTAAAAAATTTATCTCCCCTCTAAAAATTCTCACTTTTAAAAGAGAGGTGAGGAGAGAAGGTAAACATATAAAGATAAAATTTTTTATGCCCCTCTCTTCTATTTTTCTTAACTAAACATACTTATATCTCCCATCCTCTTTAAAAACTATCCAACTAAATAATGTCAAACAAGACCGTTTTAGTGTCCTAAATGAACAACGTCTACATTCAGTAAACAACACATTTTTTCTAAAAAGTATATGTTAATTATAAATATATTTTAACTAATTTTTATATATTAGAAAATAACATTTCAATCATTAAATATATTTTAAAAAGATAAAAAAATTTAAATTTATTTTTATTAAAACAAATCTCTCTCTTTATATTTACTAACTATTATCGCCTCTTTCTATATTTCTAATATGAATTAAACAAAGTGAAATTGAAAAGTAATCATTAATAATTTTTAAGTAGATTTATAATAAAGATTATAGTGGGGTATTAAATTATTGTAGGATGATAGACAAATTGATCACTGTGAACGTTTAGCTTTCTTCAATGTTAACCAAACTGTCAGTGTACTTATTTGACAATTCCAGGAAGTGTACTAAAAAAAGCATCTTCTTAAATGCTTTGCACTTGCTCTCTTCATGAAAGCATCATATGGTGAACAGGCCAACTAATCAAAGATTCTCGTCAAATATTTCACCTCCTTTCAAGTTAAAAAGAGAAATGAAGATATAAGTAAGACTTTAATTTAACAATAGAAAAAGTTCATCAATATTCAATACAAATGTTATTTATTATTTGTAAATGATGCATATTCCAACGCATTAGAATATGGCTCAAAACGAAACTCGGCCTATAACTGGTAGCTAGGCCCAACAAACCATATTTTCTCCCAAGATAAAAAAAATCATATTTTTTAGAATTTATTATTGGTTTTAAAAAAATATTTAATTATTAAAAAATCTCAAATAATATAAATTTTCTGTCAATTTATATATTGTTAACTTCTTACCTTATTAGTTATTATTGAGATTTTTAAATAATTAAATATTTATCTAGAATAGTAATTCCCCATATTTTCAGTTCTCGGAATGTGATAAAACGAAACTTGTACTTACAAGTGACTTTGTTAATGACTTAATGTTGGGTTGGTGCTCTCTTCCACAGTACCGCTCACATCCTGTCATCTCGATCGTTATATCTTCTAAATCTTTTCCCTGAGACATTATAGGCACATATTTATAATAAATTGCTGAAATTAAGACGATTATTCTTGAAGATTGCTTCTCATCATGTAAGAAATATTTTGGAGAAATCAGTCTACACCGTAGAAAGATTTAATGTAAATAACTACATATGCGATTACAGATACTACTCTAGCTATTTGTTAGATGAGTTCGCAGATCATTTCTACCTAAATGACTTGGATATTCTAAACTAACTCCCCTTTGATCCCCTTCAGAAACTTGAACACCTGAAGCATGGTAGGCCTGTTTGCAGGATTCTCAGAGAGGCAAACACCAGCAATCTGCAGCATCCGAAGCATCATCGGCTTCGAATCGGCGTCCAGAACCTTTGGATCGAGAACATCAGCACCTTCTCCCTTCTTGATCTTCAGAAAAACCCACCCCACCAGATTCCCGCCTTCAATGTCTTTAAAATCAGGCCCTGTTGGTTCTTTCCCAGTCACCAGTTCAAGCATAATAACACCAAAACTATAGACATCTCCTCTTGTTGTGGACCTCCCACTCTGTCCATACTCTGGCGGAATGTACCCAAATGTTCCAGCAATGTCAGTGGTGATGTGTGATTCACAGGCACTGATAAGCCTAGCAAGTCCAAAGTCTGCAACTTTAGGCTCAAAATCTTCATTTAACAATATGTTGCTAGCTTTAATGTCTCTGTGAATGATGTGGGGGATGAAGCCGTGATGAAGAAAAGCTAATCCTCTGGCTGAACCAGTTGCAATTTTGTACCTTTTGTTCCAGTCAAGAACTTCAAGGGCTCCACCAGTCTTGTTTCTCAACCAAAGATCTAAGCTTCCATTCATCATGTATTCATAAACAAGGAGTTTCTCTTCACCCAGAGAGCAATAGCCAAGAAGTGGAACAAGATTCTGATGCTTCACCTTGCCTAAAGTTTCCATTTCGGCCATGAACTCACGATGGCCCTGAGTTTTAGCTTCGCTCAGCTTCTTTACTGCAACTGTTTTGCCATTGGGTAAAGTGGCCTTGTATACAGTCCCAAAACCTCCGTCTCCAATTATGTTAGTCTTGCTGAAGTTGCCTGTGGCTTCAAGGATATCCTCCAGAGTTAGTTTCAGAAGAGGCTGCTCAAACATTGCAACATTTATACTCAAAGGTTCCTTTGATCTGCTACTGCTCAAGAAATAAAGATTTTGATCGACGTAGTTGTTTAGCTTGTGTTTCGCAAGATCTTCTGGATCATTTTGCCTCCTGCCAATCCATCTGTGTAGAACAAATGCAATGCTCAGAGTCATCAGTGTGATTGTAATGGCAATCCCAGCAAGTTGCCATGCATTAGACAATGAAAATCTACCAACGCTTTTGATTGGGCAATTGACGCCCAAAATCCGTCCACAGAGATTTTTGTTCCCTGTAAATCTAACTCTTGATTGGTTCTGGCAAATACCGCTTCTGGGTATAGGCCCTTCCAATCTGTTTTGAGACAAATCAAGGTAGTTCAGATTAACTAGGCTGCAAATTTTCTCAGGAATTTTTCCATATAACCTGTTCCCACAAACATCGAGGTACTCCAGCTGCACTAGATTCCCAAGTTCCAATGGAATCACTCCCAAGAACATATTTCCATGAAAATCCAAATTTGTCAAGTAAGAAAGGTTTCCCAAAGAACTTGGCAAATCCCCATTGAAGCAATTGACGCTCAAATTCATTGTCTCAATCCTCCATGTCATGGTATTGGAGAAAAGCACATCTATTTGGCCAGAAAGCTTGTTCTGCTGAACATAAAGACCAACAAGGCTTTGAAGGCCTGATAGAGAGGATGGAAGCTGGCCACTAAGATCATTAGAGCTCAAATCTATGTGAGTCAGCTCCTTCATGTTCCCACAGCTAATTGGAATCGGACCAGACAACTTATTTCCTGTCAAATTCAGCTTCACCAAACTGGTCATTTTCCCAAAACTTTCAGGGATGGTACCATTAAGTTGATTATGTCCCAGATACAATCCTTGTAGCTTGAGGGAATCTCCAAGTTCTGGTGGAATGGAACCTGACAAGAAGTTACCAGACAAATCTAGAGTGGTGAGATTTGTCAGGCGAGTGAGTGAGCTTGGGATACTCCCAGAAAGCATGTTGTTGTTGAGCAAAAGATCCACAACGACCATACAGCTCAGCAATTCATCAGGTATAATCCCAGACAATTTGTTATGGGACAAATCAAATACTCCAAGGTGTTGAACAAAGCTCAAATCAGGGATGGCAATTCTGCTAAAATATGAAGATCGTTTTGCAGGAATAGACCCAGAAAGATTATTATGGGACAGAACCAGACACTGTAATTGGTTCAGTTCCACTAGTTCATCTGGAATAGATCCATTCAGTCGATTATTTCCAAGGTCTAAGGTTGTCAGTGAAATGCAATCTCCTAGCTCTGATGGAATATTCCCTTCAAGAAGATTTCCATTCAAATTAAGAACAGATAGACTTTTGAGATTTCCAATTTCCTTGGGTATGGTACCCGTCAGTTGATTGTTATTAAGGACAAGCCTCTGTAGAAGAACTGCGTTCCCAATCTCCGCAGGAAGAGAGCCCTGCAGACGGTTATTTGCAGCAGAAAACTCCATTAGAGTTGATGAATCCCACAGACTTGAAGGTATGCTTCCACTAAAATTGTTTGAGTCAAGGTCAAGCACCATCAAGGGAAGCTCTGAAAGGTACTTGGGGATAGAACCAGTGATCTGATTTTTCATCAATTCTAACTGGATAAGGTTCTTACACCTAACAAATGCTTTCTCAATTGTGCCAGTAAGGAAGTTATCTTCAAAGTCAATTTCCGAAAGTGAAGCGGCATTACATAGCTCCTCAGGTATGGGACCTGTCAGCCAGTTACTTCTCAAATTGAGGTGCTCCAATGAAGAGCAATTCCCAAGCTCAGGAGGGATTTTACCAGAAAATCTATTCTGCGAAAGCAAAAGAGTGTCAATCTGATTCCACTTTCCAAGCCAAGCAGGCAAAAGTCCATGAAACTGATTCCTTTCAGCCATGAATGACACCATGGGCAGCTCCGAAAGCTCCTCTGGCAATAACCCAGAGAGCGAGTTGAAAGAAAGCATCACAGAACTCAAGTGTCTACAACTTCCAATCTCAGACGGTATGGAGCCAGTAAGCTGAGCGAAAGAAAGGTCGAGCACTTCCAAATTCTGAAGCTTCCCAATGAACTTCGGTATCGAACACCTCAAGGGGTTGTAAGAAAGGTCAAGATTAGACAATGACTTCAGTTTCGACATTTCTTCAGGCAATGTGCCTTCTATAGAACTAGAAGGTGCATAAAGCACTTGAAGCAGAGAAAGCTCGCCAACCTCAGGAGGCAACCTACCCGTAAATTTATTAGAGGCAATGTAAAGGGCAGTGATATTCCTCAAGTTACGGATTTCCGGTGGCAGAGAACCAGAAAACGAATTGTTTGAAACGTCAACGGAAATCAAAGACAGAGTTCCAGTGAAAAGAGTCAAGGGTAGAGAACCTGAGAGAAGATTGTTGCTGAGGTCAAGGAACTGAAGCTGGCTCAGGTTTCCGATGCTTTCCGGTAAGGTTCCGGTGAGCTCATTACCAGAGAGATCGAGGACACGGAGTTGTGTCAGGGACCCCAGCTCAGGCGGGATATTTCCGGTGAACCAATTGGAGCTGAGAGAGAGAGTTGTAAGCTGAGTCAAACAGCCGAGCTCGTCCGGAATTTCCCCAGAAAACTGATTATAACTAAGATTGAGCTTCCTCAAGTTTCTCAGATTAGCTATCTGTGGAGGAATATCACCAGAGAGTTCGTTGGAGAATAAGTTAAGCACGGTAAGGCCGGTAAGGGAGAAGAGGGACGAAGAGAGTTGGCCTTTGAGATTCAGGGTCGGAAGAGAAAGTGTGGTAACTCTGCGGAGCTCGCAAGTAACGCCAGCCCAGTTGCAGTGTGGGGTTGAGGAGTTCCATGAAGAAAGAAGCTGGGGGTTATGGAGACTGGTTTTGAAAGAAAGGAGATGATTTTTCTCAGGGCTTTCATCAGTTTGGTGCGTAAAGGTAAAAGCAAGGAAACAACAGAGGTGGAAGACGAAAAGGCAATGAAGAAGAAGACTGAAAGGCAAAGCCATGGCCGACGGAGAAAAAAAGAGAACAGGGGTTTGAGTTTCAGAGGTAGAAAGGGTTCATGGGGCAGAGAGAGGGAGGGAGATGAAGGCAGGGGAATGAGAAAGCGTTGCAGAGAGGAGGAGGAAGAAAGCATAAAAGGCATTTGCCAAAAAACGAAATAGGGAGTAAGCAGAGAGAGAGAGAGAGAGAGGGAAAGAGAGAAGAGAAGTGGCAAAAGGAGTTGAAGTGTCAGGTGGCAAAACGGACCTCACGTGCTTCCACCTCTCTCGTAACAGCAAAATTTTTCAACACACAAAAGTGTCACGTTTCGAAAGAAACACCGCAATTCCATAATCATCCCAATCATGCAAAATACATTTAATTATATGAATGTATTTAATACATTATACATGCAAAATACGACACTCTGTTTAAAGCAATCCGTATACATTTTGTTATTTTTAACATTCTTAATATATTTAAGAATTCCCCTTGTTATAATTTAATTAAAAAATATATATAAAGTATATTAATCTAAATATCTAATTTCTTTTTAAAAAAACTTCAAAAATATATATGGTATTGCTATAAACAATATTATTATCAATAGAAAATTGTTATAAAAAAAAAGTAACGTGCTTGTGATCATATACATTTGGCTTAATTTGAAATGTAAGAGTGTATATATATATATATATATATAAAGATGGGTTTCAAATAGTAAATGATTTGATAAGAATGATTAAGCTATCAGTTTGTGAGAAACCTTTATTAATAAATTGTGCGGAAGATTTTTCTCAAAAAAAGCTCAGAATATAATTTTTCAGTCAACGAAGAAAAGGGAGTGGCCAGGGGAGGGGGGGTTTCAGAACACCCGGATTTTGTCGCACACTCTTTTTTATAGAAAATATAGGCTCAGCATCTCTCTCCCTCTCTCTCTTCTTCTTCTTCTTCTTTTTAATTTTTGTCTCTTCATGCTTTGTCTTTTCCAATAAACATATATTATGGTATAATAATAGTAGTACGATTCGGCCAACCATCCCCAGGCTTCTTTATTACTTCTTTTCTTTTCTTTTAATCAAATTTATTATCACTTCTATTTTCTCAGTGCACTTTTGTGGGTTCGTGAGATAAAGCAATGCCTATAGGAATAATAAAAAAACAGGTTAGTTTAGTGACATTCGACTAAGTGTCAAGAAAATTTTCCCAATTTTGAAAAACAAATGTCAATAATATGATAGTTTGTTATTTAAAAAAAATTATATATTGGATTCTACTTATAATATTATATTATTAATACTTGTTTCTTTAAATTGAGAGAGAGAGAGAATTTTGACCAAGAATAATAAATGTTCAAGTTTCTGAGAGAGTGGTCTTAATTATCATACCTTTAAGTAAGATTTTAAATTTTCAGTCCCGAAAAATTATAAGATGTACAAAAAGATATAGAGTTTATTTAAATAAAAATTTATAAAATAATTTATAAAAAAGGCTTTTAGATAATTTTTATAAAAAAAATTAAAAAAAATTATAAAAAAATAATTATAAATAAATGAGTGTTTGATAATTATTATCAGCAGAATTTTTATAATTAAAAAATTATTATAAATTATATAATTTTATTAAAAATAGAAAAAATAAGAGAGAAGAAAAAGTAAAAAAGATATAAGAGAGATGGGAGAATTGAAAAAGAGAGAATATATAGTAAAGAGGATAAATGATAGAAAATAAATGAGAGAGTAGAAAAAAGAGATAAAGAAAAATTTAAAAAAATAAATAATAATTAAATAATTTTTAAAATTTTTACTGTTTGATAAATTAGTTTTAATAATTTATTTAAAATTATAGTTTTAAATTATATTTTAATTAATTTTTTAAAAATAAATATAATTATTTATTTTAATTTTTTAATTAAGATTTATACTAATAACATTATAACCACAATTTTTTTGTAGAAAGCATACTTGGATGATCCTCTGAGAGAGAGAGAGAGCAGGAAAAAGGGTGCAGTATATCGGGAGTTAAGTGACAGAAAGGCCCTCGAGAAACGAGAGGGAAATCGCGATTGGGGAAGGTGGTGGGAAAATGGGAAGGATGTTAGCAGGAGGGCGGGGGTATTTTCGTCATTGAAGGAAGACAAGGAGATTCTGTTAAGAGCAAATGATGATATGAGGTGACGTGGGTGAGAGATATTCTGTGAGGAAAGCAGCAGGATTCTCTGTTAACATGAACTCCTTGAACTTTTCTTTTTTTGTTTTTGCCAAACCAAATAATAAGTAGTAGATTGGAAGAACTCTAACTCCCAATAACAAGAGTTGGAGAAATTCATTTAAGGGAAAATTGTGGCCTCTAATTTTTCTTCTAATATATAATTATAAATTAAATTCAAATATTATCAAATTGGAGAGAAGTAACTCTCCCAAGAAAAGGTAAATTGGAAAAAAAAAGGGACGGAGAAAGGGAAATGTGAGAGGGGTGCGGGAAGGCAACAGTGGCATGAGCATGTTCCCCTAGCCATATGGTCCCCCAACCTCCTAATATGGCTTTTAGGCTGTGCATAATATCCATGGTTCGTTATGCCCTGTCCAGCCCGTAAGAAAAATGTCCTATCTAGCCTAATTTTTATCGGGCAGGGCCGGGTATCGGGCTACAAAATACAACCCATACATTTTTCAGGCTGGGCACCGGGCATAGGGGCTGCCCTGCCCTGCCCTACCCATGAGTACCCCTTCTTTTATTTTTTTTATTTTTTCTCTATCTTAAAAGGGAGAATATGATAGCTACTGGTGACTATAAGGTAATTTTAGAAATATAAGTAGGTAAGTTGTATCTTTTAATATTTATAACTATACTAATTTTTTTTTAACTTTGTTAATTATCATATGATTACATTACAAATTATAATTATTTATTTTATTTTTTTAGATGCTTTATCTTTGTCAATATTAGGGAGATTAATACAAAGTTATAATTACAAACTACTTAGATTTCAACACTTATTTTTTATATGCAATTGATCTCAAGACTTTAATTATTATCTTTGTTCTCTTATTCTTAGTGAATTATAGATATTATTTAACTCTTAAAGATACATGAATATGGTATTATTTTAGAAATTTATAATTACAATTTTTTTTCACAATATGAGCATGACATCACAATTTGGGCATGCCCAGCCCGCCCATGCCCTGCCCAAAATTGTTCGGGCTTTTACCGGGTAGGGCCGGGCATCGGGCTGCAAAATACAGCCCATGCATTTTTTGGGTAGGGCACCGGGCAGGGGGCTACCCTGCCCAACCCTGTCCATGCACACCCATGATGGCTTCTCCCTTGTGATCCACCTCACTTGTCTTTTTCTCATTTTTTAATTTTTTTTTCTTAATAAGTAGAGAGTAATCCGTAGATATTACAAAAATAAATTTTATCTCTTCCAATCAATTTTTTCAAATGCGCACAGCAAATTTTGTTAGATTTTATTAATTTCCTATTTTGTTAGAAAAAAATAGAATAGCAACGTTATAACACTCTGTTCTTATATATATATAAGCCACTTATATGATAAAAATTTATTTTTATACCTAAATCATTTATAAGGAAATTAATAATTTTTTCATAATTTTAACTATTTGAATATAACTCACTTGTTAGATAATTAATTATTTTTTTAATATATTTTCTTTAACAAAAAAATATAAAAGATTTTGTCAATTTAATATATTCGTTAAAATGCGAAATTAAAATATAAGTAACGTATATATAAAAATATACTACTAATTTATAAGAAAGATTGAGGTGGCGACTTCCATCTCATAAGAGAGAATTCTTGTTACTATACCATAAAGTGATTGGCACTGATCTCATCCGGAGTCGAGACTTGTATTTGATCATATGCTTAAAATTAAGAAAAGCGTGATTTCGAGAGATTAAATACAAGAGATCTTGGGGCCTTGAGGTTGGGTTGCATAAGAATATTGTCCCCACCCTACCTTCACTAAAAAAATTGATTATAATAAATAATAGTTAATATAGATAATAAAAAATAATTTTATATTTTATAAAAATATAAATATAATTTTTATTTTTATTATTATTATGAATATTCATTTAATAATAATTTTATAATTTTTTTATAATATTTTTTAAAATTTTTTAATTATACTATAATTTTAATAAAAAACTGATATTAAATATATTTAAACTTTTATATTAAAAAAGTTTGATTATAAAATTTTACCTAATAAATCGTACGTGTCATCTTTTTTCATATGGACGAGTATATTTTTAGCTACATGGAAGATGATAAAAAAATATATGAAAATAAAAGTAAAATTGTACAAGTCAAAGTAGTGTATTGAAATCCAAACTAGAATGATGAGTTGGGGAATCGATTATTCGACTTCATTGGGCCCATCAATTTGACTGAATCATTCCGAGTTTTTTTTTTTAAAAAAAAACAGCAGTTAATTTAATAATTTTATTTTGTTAAATTATATGTTATTATACGCTGTTTATGCGTATACATTATATTTTAAAGTATAAATTAATATATTTTTATTTAAATATTATTTTTTTATAGTTATATGTATATAAAAAATTATAGGTATTAATTGTGATTGATTTGAATTTAATTTGACTAGCCACAAATTCAATCTGTTTAATAGCGATTCCGATGCTCAACACCTTAGATAAATGAGAGAGGGAAGTGAGCAAGAAATAATAATAATAAAAGGTGATTGTAGAATTAATATAGATAATAAAAAATATATTTATATTTTATAAAAATATGAATTTTATTTTTATTATTATAATTTTTTTAATAAGATATGATAAATTTTTTATAAATATTTTTTAAATTTTAACACTATTTTTAATTTTAAGAACTGGTGTTAAATTTATTTATTTATTTTTGTGAAAAAATAACAAAGGGAACCGTGTTTGGTGGAGCGTTATAAATCATTAATTAACTGAAAGAAATCAGGATCATAAATTGAGTGAGGGAGAGAGAGAGGTGTGTTTGATGGAAACGTGCACGCTTATCTAGGAGGGGCGATGCAGAGAAACTGCAGTCTCCAAAAAGACAAACACACAAAAAGAGAACGAAGTCTTCAATTTGATGATTGGTGATTCTGAAGGAAAGGGAAAGGTGAGAGGGACGAGAAGGGAAACCAGATGGTGATATGACTTTGCGTGACTATGTGAGAGACTCACTCCACTCAAAAACTTCATTTTCAGACTCTGCTTTTTCGGGGCATATTTGCAGAAAGCAGAGCCAGTGATGATGTTTGAAAGGAAAACAGATTCCCCTTTTATTCTATTTTCTGAAACTCTTGTTTGTTTGTATTTAATTAACTGAAGCCATGTTGCTATCATTTTCAGTTTCCTTCTTCTAATCGAACTTGCTATCATTTTCTTATTATTATTTATTACTGTTGTGTTTACCTTCCCCCCCCCCCCCTTTTTCTTTTCTCTTTCTCACTTGACTTTTCCTATCTGCCATGGTCATGGATGGTGCTCGCATTCATTACCTCCCTCCCTCCCTCTTGACCAACTTGTACTCATTTGTAGCCACCCTATTCTCAATGATATCAGCCAAACTAAGGGGATGTTTAGAAACCAATCAAACCGTAATTTTAATTGTTTTTAGATAAAATTTAAATTTATTTTTTTAAAATAAATAATTATATTTATTTAAATAAATTTTTAGATTAAATTAAAATTTTAAATAAACTAATTAAAATAATTTATATAACAGTAAAATAGTTTATAAACTAATCAATTACCATATTATCCCTACTTTTTTATACACTCTTTCTTATTTTTTTACACCCTCTCTCCTCTCTCTTACTTTCTCTCATATCCTCTCTTTTTTCTTTTTTTACACCCACTCTTCTCTCTCATCTTATATTATATCTCTCCTTATTTAATACTCATACACTTTTCCATAATTTACTAATAATAAAAGTATTTTTAGAAATAACTATTTAAACATTCATTTATTTAAAATCACTTTTTTTTCTATAAACTCTTCTCCAAAAATCTTTTTTTACAAGCCACTATTTTTTTATAAGCCTGTTTATAAAATTTTATGCAAACACACACTGAATAAAATATTAAACTTCATTTCTCACTTATCATATTCTCTCTCTCTCTCTATATATATATGGTAATTGATTGTGTTATTTTTTTTTATTTTAAGGGGGAATTCGTCTCATACATTAGCAAAGCTTGCTCTTTGTATCTCATCCGAAATTGTACATTTTCATTTTAGGCTACTATACTATGAGAACTTTAAATGTTTTTTATACCAATGTTAGATGTAGGAGCTAATACTTATACATATTAGAAAAATTATTTAACCCAAAAATATTTGATTTACCAACAGATCAACTATATCATACAGTGAAATAATTGAAATTCAATTACTAACTTGTTAAAAAAAAAATACTCATGAAGAGAGGGACTATGGTCATAAAACTCTACTCTGGATTTTGTTTGGATACCTGATGTGAGATAAAAAAAAATATATGATACCAGGTAATTTAAAAGGTTATTAAAAAGATAGTTAAGTTAGTTGATTATGAAATAATATACGTTGAATTAACAATGCCAAGAATACAAGGAGAGAGCATATTGCAGCAAAGAGCCTTGTTCTTCCCTCGCACCAGATCGAACTCCTATCATCACCCTACTGGATGCGGGAGAGAGGACAGGACCGCCAACAACCCCCATACCACCTCACAAACTCCCGCCATGGAGAGGACCAAAACCTTAGTAGATCAAACTTAGAACAAAAGTGGATTGGTCAATGTTAGGTGTAATAGTCCAACCATAATTGGGTTGAGTTTAACTAAAATCATCATTAAAATATATAAAATATTTATATATAATATTAAAAAATACTATTCAAATAAAAAAAATATTAATTTATACATAAATATAGCATTCATATATAAACTTGTACATAATACCAAATTCATTCATCAGTTTATTAATAAGATTTGAGAATAGTTTTAACACACCCTAGGTTCAATTACCTTAATTATAACTAGTATGGGGTGACATCAATATGAATGAATGAAGTCAAGATAGATAGATGGGACAAAGAATGACACAAACGAGGAGGGAATGATTGGGGAAGCGTGGATGGTATTATGAGGAAGTAGGGTTTGGGTAGGTTAGTAACTGGAGAGTGGCAGAAGGTATAATAAAATAAATGATAAGTAAACTGATGCTCCTAATAATAGAATAGAATAGAACAGGGTAGGCCTGTTTACTACTGTGCCCCTCTCACGCCCCTTAGCCACCCAATCTACCCCCTATCATCCACCATTATTAGTATTACCCACATCAAATAATTAAAAAAAAATTTTAATATATCTTATTTTTAATATGTAACATATTTAATTAATTTAATTTAATTATTTAATATAATATAATATTTTTAAAATATACTAATTATATTTTTTATTCTCTCTTTCTATCTCTAATTTAATTATTGTTATTATTAAAATCATAAATTTGACACAAAAAGAGTAAATTTTTAACAAATTTTTTATAACATAAACAAATAAACTATAGAAAAATATTTATATATTCAAAGAATACCATGTCATCTGAATTCTATTAAATTAAAATATAATAATTGAGTTGATGAGTCATTTGATAAAATTTATTTTATATTTTATTTTGAAACAATAAACCTCTTAATTTAGAAAAATAAAAATTCATCTAAACTAAATTAATATGTTTATTTTTCTTAAAAATAAATAAAAAATGTGAATTATTTCATATGAGGTATTGGCTAATTAGGATTAAAATGAGATTAATTGTATTTTAATTAGACAAAATTTAGATGATGTGATACTCCTGAAATATGTAAGTATTTTTTTAAGCAATAATATTATAAATTTTTTCATCATATGAATAAATAAACTATAAATTTTACACTTAATAGACAATAGGGTACATGTGAATTTTAGTTAATGGGAGGGGCGACGACCCCTCTGCCCCTCTTGTTGCTTCACTACTAATTATTTTTTAGAGAGTATCAATAATGATAATTTTTAAAAATAATAATAAATATAAAAAATATATCTTATATTTATGATCAAATTCAATTTCTCAATTAGCTCCTATATTAAAGACTGGATGAACATTTTCCTACATTAATTTAAGGCTAATCATATTCATTAATTATCAATTATAGTATCGATATTATATAATACTCCTATCAATTGAACCAACATTAGTTGGCAACATATATATAGTATCGATATTATATAATACTCCTATAATTTTATTTATAAGACACTTCTAATATATTTATTAGAATCAAAGAAAATTTTAAATCTTATTAACTTAATTTTAAAATTAAATAACTTTTTAACTTTATATTTAATATACATATTATGTCAAGAGTATAAAATTTATACAATAATAAATAAAAGATAAACTTATATATTTATATAAAAATTTTAAGTTATGACAGTGAGTTATAAATAGGATTTACAAAAATATCACTGTAATATCAGCAAAGGAGTATATGGGTTGGTTGTATGATCAAATTATGTATGAACTATATTAATTTATTTTCTTTCCTCTTCCGGCCTTTAATAGGACCCTACCTTACTAATTGCTGTTGTTTTGAAATGTTCAGAACTGTTCAAAAGATTTACTCTCATCTTTAATTTCTCTTCAGAGTTCAGAGCCTCTCCAACAACACAAGTTCGATGCATTTAGGAGAGTTTATATCCTCCAAGTCCTCATCCGAAGGTTTAGACCTTACTTTCTCTCACCCACAAATATTATATATATATATATATATATATATATATATGCTTTTGCTGCTTAACACTGTAATTAACTCTGCATGAAGAAGAAGGAAAAAAAGCTTTCGCTTGTTTTTAAATTTTAATGGAGAGCATGATTAATAAACTCGTAGAAAATAAATAGTATTATCAGGCAGGTGGGTGCTTTACCAAAAGTCAAGGGAATAATAATGGTTAATTATATTAGCTACTTACTAGTAATATCATTCATATCATCTCATGAATCTCGTTGTTATTCACACCTCCACCACCCTTCCCTGGTTTAGGTCTTGATGATTTTGTTCAAATTTAATATTTTAATAAAATATTAATAGATAATCTCGCTTTCTATGGTGTTGTTGACCCAAGAAGGATACCGAGATGGCAATGTAACCACATCGACAATGAGATTACGAGTTCAATATCACTTTTGAAAGTTTTCTAGAAAGCTGATACAATATGGTTAAATTCTTACGCATGAATGATGGAAATAGTTTTTGTATGCGTGTTTTTTTTATACAAGAAAAATTTCGATAAGTTCAGCACTAATCCTCTATCAAGGTTAGTGCACATTCCTAAATTTTAGAGAGCGTTTATAGGAGACTTATAAAATCGCCTATTAAAAAAGTCTCAACAATAATAATAAGAATTGAACTAATAACCATGTCCTAGTTTTTGTATGTGCGTTTTTAACATTGGGATGAGAATATGGGATGAATGGGCTGGGTTGGGTTGATTCTTTGATGGGCCATCAAGTTATAGGCCCATGAACTCCGGGCCTTGCAAACTTTCAAAATAGAATAAATTAAATCAGAATTAAGTTTAGCAGATGGTGATAATTCCTTATGTGTGTGTAGCAAAAAAAAAAAGCTCAGAAAAAGTAAGTAATGTCCAAACAATTATTTATTTTTACTAATATTTGAATATATATATATATATATATTATAACGATAACTACTCAAATAATGTAGTTTATTCGTTAAGTCAAGTCATAATTTTTGTGATTTATAAATGAATACTTCAATTTTCTTCATATTATAGATTGGAGCACATGACTGTGATTTTTCAGAAAAAAATTAAACTTGCTATTGTTAGCCAACATTATCAATTACCTAACACCCTTTAAGCTACATTTGACTTGTAGGGGCTCGTTTCTTAACAATCCCAAAGTATGAGCATCGACATCGAACCTAACTACTGAGCCGTGTGATTTATTTATTTATTTTAAAAAATTACCAATAGAAACTAAATTAATTAAAGATCAGAATCTTGAATTATTGCTCCCTCCATCACCGTCATCATCGTTCGGGTCATCTTGCTCCAGTCCAAAACGTACAAAAACACGTACATAATAATTGGTGACATTCACGAAAGATAAGGCTGAACTCCAACAACGCAAGTGACAGAGATAGAATGGAATCAATGGTTGAAGAAGATATTGTGATTGTGGGTGCTGGCATTTCTGGCCTTGCTACATCCTTGGGACTTCACAGGTGTTAACAGATTCTTCTTCTTCTTGGTGTTTACGTACTGAGCTTGGTTTTGATGGTTGTGTATATTGCAGGGTAGGTGTTCGAAGTTTGGTGTTAGAGTCTCGGAATAGCTTGAGAGTCACAGGCTTTGCTCTTACAACTTGGACAAATGCTTGGAAAGCCTTGGACGCTCTTGGCATTGGCCACATCCTTCGCCAACAACACCTCCTGATCTGCGGGTAATTATATATATATACATACATATACATATATATATATATATCTCATATATACTTGAAATTCGATGTTCTGCAATCGATTAGAGAAGTCATATATGCATATATATTGAATAGGGAGAGACCTCAAAGATTAAGATTGTAATGCAGAAGAAGAAACACACTTGCCCTTGGACTTAATTTCCTTTTATATATAATTGATAATTTAGTGTAGAAGTACAATTTGGATTTTCTACAGTAACTTTACTTAAAGGGCAGCCCAGTGCACTCCACAAGTAGGCATTTTTTAATATTTGGATATGTGCTCTCCAGATCATATGTCGATAACCTTATTTTGCTTCAAGACTTACCATTTTTTACGGTAACTTTACCTAAAGTAAGAAAAAAGATGGACTTATAATAGTAAACTTCACTTTTTGTAAAACCCATATTCTAGAAGTATGACAAGATACTATTTTTGTATGTATACAAAGATCCATATATTAATCCAAGTGTTTTTGTGTTCCTTCTATTATCAATTAATTATTTGGTTGTCGTATATTAATGAGAAACAAACAAATGGAGTGCAGGAATGTGACAACATCTTTGATTACGGCACAACAAACTTCACAAACATCTTTCATCAACGCCACTGGAAAACAGTAAGTCCAATATGTAATAAATAAACGAAGATACTAGTGATAATTGAGATGGGTGTTATATATATATATATATATATATATATATATATATGTATGTATGTATGTATGCAATATAATGCAGTGGAGGCCATGAAATACGTTGTGTTAAACGACAATTAATGTTGGAAGCTCTTGCAAATGAACTCCCAAGTGGAACTATCAGGTATTCATCAAAGGTGGTTCCTATTGAGGAATCTGCAGGTTTCACCAAACTTGTTCATCTCTCTGAAGGAACTGTCATAAAAACCAAGGTGCTATATATATAGCAATTTATCAAATGTTAACCTTCATCATTTGGGGTTATCATAATTAATTGTTGGTGAATAATGATTAGGTTCTGCTTGGTTGTGATGGAGTGAACTCAGTAGTAGCAAAGTGGCTAGGCTTTAAAGAAGCTTCTTTCTCAGGCAGATTTGCTAGTAGGGGATGTGTTACGTTGACAACTAGCCATGGTCTTGAACCAAAGTTTATGCAATTCTTTGGGAAAGGCTTTAGATATCCTGTTATTCCTTGTGATCACAACACTGTTTATTGGGCCTTTACTTGGTCTCCCTCTCCTCAAGGTGAATCCTTTTCTCACAAAAACCATGACATTCTTCCTCTGAACAATCCAGACTTTTGTGACTGTTTGTATTGTAACCTATACTTTGGAACATTTTCAAAACAGAAGTATGTTGAATGTAACATTTTCAATTAGGATAAAAGCCACTTTTACAAATATTAATCCGGCACAAGCCTAAACTATATGTGTACTATGTATGCCAATTATCAACTGATGAATAGAAGTTAACGTAAGTGCAAGTCTAAAAACCATACTCATCTACTTGATTTGTGTGATTATGCAGAGAAGAAGGTAGAAGAGGACCCATGTAGAATGAAGCAATATGTGTTAGAGAAGCTAGAGAAAATGCCAAGTCATATGAGGGCATTGATAGAAAACACAGATTTGAATCATTTCATATCATCTCCACTGAGATACAGACATCCATGGGAGTTAATGATGGGAAATATCAGTAAAGGCAATGTGTGTGTTACAGGAGACGCATTTCACCCCATGACTCCAGAGATTGGGCAAGGAGGGTGATGTGCTTTAGAAGATGGGATTGTATTAGCCAGATGTGTTGCTGAGGCCTTCTCCGCAAAAGCAAGTGGAGATATGGAGAAGAAGAAGGATGAAGAAGAAAAGGAAGAGTACAAGAGGATTGAGGCCAGCTTGAAGAAATTTGCAGATGGGAGAAGATGGAGAAGCATAAGTCTGATATGTGTATCTTATATGGTGGGTTTTATACAGCAGGGTGAATCCAAGGGGTTGTCCTTTCTAAGAGATAAGTTATTGTCTGCATTCTTAGCTGGTTTTCTGTTAAAGATGTCTGATTTAGACTGTGGAAAGCTAAGCAGCAAGTACTCTTAATTAGATGCATGAAGCCACCAATAGTAGTACTGTAAATTAATGTTCTGTTCTTCCTCATCCTTTCTTCTACGTAGTGATGATCACAATTCTACAGAACAGTGTATATATCTATGTTTGTGCTGTAGTTAGATGTACATGTGAAGGAAATAATCAAATCATGCTTTATGTGTACTGATTTGCCATCCAGTGTATAGATGGATATCCTATTTCTTTTTTGAATTTTCTGGATATCAGATCCAGAGCTGATAAACATCCTTTTGCAGTCCAAAAAATTAATGGATTAAGTTATATTCAGTATCCTAAAATATTTTTCCAACAGTACTCAACATCGTAAACTAATATATAGTTCATCCAACACTCTAAAATATTTTCTGAATAGCTCATAGTATTATAAGTTTAGACTACTCATAGCTATTGAGAATAATAAATTAATTTAGAATACTAAATGCTATTTGAAAAATAATTAAGGATACTATATGCATCTTAACCCTTAATTAAATCATTTTATTTAGAGCAAAAGGGAACATTTGATGAGGGGTGGACAAGTGTAGAATAATGAAGATATGTGCTTGATGGAGGAAGAGACAAGGAAGTAAGTCAAAGAAGAAATGGAACCAAAGACACTAAGAATGGCGTTTCCAGATATAGTAACATAACATTCATATATTGGCAGACAATCATATTCTGCAAATTACTCTCACCCACGTGTCTTCTTCCTACTTCTTCATTATTCTCCAAATATAATTCTCATCCTCCTTTTCAATTACTTTTTCCAAGATCACGTGAGATTCAATCATCAACCAAAATAAACAGCATTCTTAAACTTAGGCAAAAGGACTTAAATTCGAGTACTAATACTTTCTATGTATAAAATCTTCATAGTACTGATATGTTTTATGTATAAAAATAACCTAACAGAAATTTTCAAATAGGGACTTTCCCTTCAATTGTTCAACTGATTATTGAGATTTAGATTAATTCTTCATTTATTAAGTTTTGCATATGTTGGACAAAAAGGAGGAGAAGAATGGAGAAGGACACTTGTTTTGTGATGAACAAGGATTCTTCTGCACAAGTAGTGGCCCTTCCTTTGTTTGATTTCCTCTAAAACTTTCGCTATTTGCTATTCAGATTCCTCTTAAAATGGTAAGTGTATGAATCACACTACTTGGTGACTTATTAGTTAATGGTTCATATTAGAAGGACACGTGTAACTGAGAGATATATGCATGAATCTCATAAAGTCACTGAGAGACTGAGACTGAATTCAATTATTTCATGTGATCGATTGGTTGGAAGTGGCCAATGAATGTTGCTCTATCCGTTGGTTTTTGTGCTTATTCCTTTCCCTTTTTCCTCTTATGTGTGCTGTTTTTGCTTATCAGGAAGTAAATGTGGCGCATTAGTAAAAGTTCCCAAGGAATCGTTGATTATATGATTGATTAGCTACCATTTTTGTCCTTCAAAGATGATTAGATCTTTTTCATATTGTTATCTTAATTAATCCGTTTAATGAACGTTACTTATTTATCCTGTCTCTTTGAAGAACTAGATCCAGAAATGATCAGTCCTTGTGATATTGACAAATGGACTAACAACATGCACAAAAATGATTAAAAAAACTCCCTTTTATATTTTTTATATCATATATTAACTGGTATCTGACACTTTTTCTTAATCATATTAATTATTAGGTATCCAAGTAACTATCTAATCCAATTTTAGTATTCATGGTTGTCTCTTGTAACATAGGTATTTTCTCTAGAATACGAACTTAAAACTTAAAAAGATTTAATAAAACTTTATATAGTTAGACTAACTATGTGTTGATAACTCCCTTTTATATTTAATATAAAACTGATTTTAGTTGGTCTCAATTATAAATATACAGAACTTATTTTAGATAACGATTTAGCATTTTTGACTTGTTTACAAAAATATCCCAATTTAATTTATCCTAAGGCGTTTGAACTTTTCATATTAAACATGCTGCAGAACATTGCCCATATTGTACTTAGTCTAATTAATGAATGATATTACTTATGACTTATAAATGCATGGCGATCATTATAAAATTCAAATTTCATATTAATATATTGATTAGATAATATTTTTTATACCTCTTTCATTCAACTGATTTTTGCTTCTTCCTTAAATTACCAAAACTGAAACTTTTTTTCTTTTGCCAATCAATAAATAAAACGTTAATTAGTTCCAAATATAAATCTAGGGTTCGTGTGGTGTTGAGGGGTGAATTAAAAATCAAAGTCGCAGAGAATTAGACAAGAAAGCATGTGCATGGACATTAGCACCTTATCAAAAAGTGAATTCCCATTTGCCAAAGATATTATATTAAAGTGGGAAATAAAGCTGTATTCTTCATTCCCTTTCACCCAACAAGCCAAAGACATCCATTTATGCTTAGATTCTGCCATTGACAGGAAAAAAAAAATACAAACTCATAATATTAATCCTCAACAGCTAATTAATAAATATATATACACACGCAAAATCATGAAACTCTCTTGCGTGTTCTACAGAACCATTTTGCAGAAAAAGACAAGCCAACTTTGTGAATACACAACACATGTACTTTCCCCATATAGACAAGCCCTTATGGAATCTAGATTTCTTTATGCTTCCAAACACATGACACTTATTTACACACACACACACACACACATGTATAAATGCCTTCAACTTCTCACTTAACTTTTATAGCTTCAACCTTAGCTTGTTTCTCATATCGTCTTCTCCTTCTCCTTCTTCTTCTGATCTCTGGTACTGTCTAGGGTTATGGAGCCACTTACAGTGGGAAGAGTGATAGGAGAGGTGATTGACATATTTAACCCTAGTGTGAGAATGAATGTGACCTACAATTTCAACGTTCGAGTTGCTAATGGTCATGAGTTAATGCCTTCAATGGTTGTTGCCAAACCAAGAGTTGACATTGGTGGTGATGACATGAGATCTGCTTTTACCTTAGTAAGTTTCTCTCACTCTCTTACTTATTATTAGGTCTTCTTTTCATTTAAAAGTACAGGTGTTAGCAGTCTGAGATTATATTAGCAGTCTTAAATTATACGCAGAATTCACCCTGTGAATTCCTATTTTTTGAAAAATTTTCATGCCACTAAGTTACGTATCTAGGTCATCTGAGACTCACTTGTGTAAGTTTAGGAATCCATGGACTCCAATTTTTCTTCATATTTTTCCAGAAGGAATCCAGATCTGTCGTCTGGTTTAGTACTTATATTTAAACAAAGCTCTATTTTTCTGTATATATGTATATATCTACTGTTACTGACATAAGTTATATATATATATATATATATATATCTTCTTTGATTGATTTGTTGTGGTGTACTTATGTGAACTTGTAGATTATGACAGACCCAGATGCTCCAAGTCCCAGTGATCCATATCTAAGGGAACATCTTCACTGGTTTGTATTCTCAAAACTCTCTAATCTCTGTGTGTGTGTGTGTATCATACAGACACAAAAGTTTCAGTTCTTTATTCCCAATAACAAGGTGGTGTCACTTTGGTGCAGGATGGTCACAGATATTCCTGGGACCACAGATGCTTCCTTTGGTAACTACTCTTAGCTTAATCAGTCGATTCTTCTTCTTCTTCTTGTTCTTCTTCTTTATACAACGACAAGCTCATATATATATATATATATATATGTATGTATGTATATATGTTGCAGGAAGAGAGATAGTGGGGTATGAGAGCCCAAAGCCAGTTATAGGAATACACAGATACGTATTCGTACTGTTCAAGCAGAGAGGAAGACAGACAGTGAGAGGACCAATGTCAAGAGATAATTTCAACACGAGAAGCTTCTCTCAGGATAATGGCTTGGGCTTACCAGTTGCAGCTGTTTACTTCAACGCCCAGAGAGAGACTGCTGCTAGAAGAAGATGAAACAAAACAAAAACCCTACCTTATGCCTCTGATCTGTCGTCTCACTACCCTATAACAGATCTCAATATGTTCTATCTTCAATTATTAATATTGTTATTAAGTAAATAAATTCGTTATGTGCTTTTGGAGGAGCAATAATTAAAGCGAGCAAGTGAGATTCCTATTCACTAATATATATTCTTTTATATTATTCTCTCTCTCTCTCGGTCTTGGATGATAAGTTGATAACCTATTATTGAATAGAATCCTAGTCTGTAGGTTTTGGCATGTATGGTAGAATAAAGAAGGTGGATAGTTATTAGTATTTAATTGTGAAGATTCAAGGGCAAAGGAAGCTTATGTTCACAAGTACCTAAATGTAAAATCTTTCCATAAGACATTTTTTTATGAGCTTTAAGAATTATTAAAAAGAAACAAATTGATATTTATTATATGTGTCATGCATGTTTTTTTTTTGTTTTTGAAAAATCCATACAGGATTTTTTTATGAATAATTTTTAACTACTTAAAGCGTTAGATTGCCTGATTTACGTACCAATGGAAATAATAGCATATAGCTGCAAGGGGAATTTAATGAGTAATGTTATTTAAGTAATCAAATTTAATTATTTTGTTTAATTAGCTACATTAAAAATAATTGTGTTTATCTAAAAAATAATGAATTGTAATTTGATTGGCTTTGACTACTCATCATATCTCCACTATTTCTGATCAATTTATAATCCCTTTGTTAGCTTACCAACTTACGCAATACTTCAAATTTAAGAGGCGACAGGGCATTTGATGTCATTCTAACTATATTAATTAAAATTAAAGACCGCGAATTTTAGAAATTTTAAATATAAACCAAGGTTTTTAGCTGGAATTTTTTTATTGATTTTTTCCAAGAACTAAATGAATATCCCATGAACTGGCAACAAAATAACAAATTCACAGCAAGAAACTGACAAGATGACTTAGGGATCCTTGCATTTTGAAGTATGAATATTCTAAAATAATAGGCCATTGAAGCACTTATAAAAAATAATAAAGAGAAAATTAGAATAAGTAAAAATAAAAACACTTTACGAATTTTTTTCGCTTGAAAGCATCCAAATTAGCCACGTGGTAAACATTCATTCACTTCTCATATGCAAAACAATACATCAAATATTTGCCTCTTAAAACCTGCTGTTAGATAAATAAAACAAAAAAGCAGTGCTACTTGAGAGAATATTAAAATTTGATTACATTATCACTAAGGCCACTCTTGCAAGAGCCACTACTTCACAGGGCACTTAACTAATAAAGCAACTTGACTCCCCAAATTCCCTCTTTTGTATACCTTGAAAATACCAGAGAAACTTAATATACATAAAAGAACTGGCTACTCTGATACACACACCCTAAAAGCAAAGGAGGTATTTTCCCTTAGTTTTTCCTGTAAAAAATCACTATTTCTTTTCACAAATGAAATCCAATAGCAATCAGTTACAATCTAAGAACACTAATTTTACAAACTCTCCCTAAATATCATAAGTAGAAAACAGACCTGTATTTTATCACACCTAGAGAGTATACTGCCTGTGAAGCAAAAGAGATCCGTTGATGGTTCTGTAATTGTATCCACAACATAATAATGGCGACACAACCACCATACTGGTCAAGCATTTATTTCTGAATTGCACTGGTGCTCCCTGCTGCAACTTCTCCTACCCCAAAACATGCTTGAACAAGTTGTCTTATCCAGTCTTGGCCCTTCCATTTTATCCTGATCTGCCGTAGATGCTTGTGAACGTGATTCGTCTTCTGTTTCAGCTTCACGGGGTTCATATGAAGGACAGGGACCATCATTGCAGGTACACAGTGGAATTGCCATGGATGGAAATGGGCTACAAGTGACTGGACAGAGTATATCTGAAGGCACAGAAGCTACACGATTTCCTTGAATATCTGGCGTGCGAGAAAGGGGAGGCCGATCTGGATCCCGTGGATGTAGCATGCATGGGGTACATAGGCCCAGAGACATGTGCAGTTTATTTTCTTTTGCATGAGAACCAGGTAACTTGACAAAAGACACAACCGCGTGTCTACACAATGGGCACGGGATTGAGCCAGGAGGGCCAGGCATTTCAGAAGGAACGTTGCTGGTTGAGCAAAGATAGAGTGCACATCTAACACAAAGCCCATGACCACATCCTGCATGTGAAAATCCATTTAAATCCAACTGTTCCGGTAAATATGGAAAACGTCATGAATTAGAATTTCTTAACATTCCATCCATTGACCTAAAGAAGTGACTGGGTAACTCATCAATGAGTTTGCCAGCCCAAGTCTATATATCAAGTTCAGGAAAGGAAGGTTGCAATTTGACGCTATATATACTGATCAATGGAGGGATGAGATTAACTAGTAATTGCAAACAACATAAATTACAGAGGAGAAGGATAATAAATAGTCTTAATATTATAACTAGTCAAGGCTAAGGGTTCCTATGATTAACTAAAGCAAATAAAGCAGTATCTATAAGATGAAAAAACTAAGTACCTTCTGCAGCTACTGAACACGGCCTCTCCAGGCAGATAGCACAAAAGTCTGTCTCATGAGGGGACGGAGAAGATGACTGCAATCCACACTCCCTGCAGTTATTTCACAGCATTCTTAGTCCTATTTATAACAGGAGTGAACTACAGAGAATTATTTCGCTTTTACTTCTCTATAAGCTTATCATTAAAAGGAGAGACCATCCATTTAATATAATTGTCTTTCTCGAGAAGGGATTGAAAGGCAACATGAAGCTGCTGAGTTTTAAGAGTCTATAAACCTCAATTCTTTCAGTATTACTTTTAGTTTCTGCATGCTTGAGTAATCAAACATTAAGCTAGACCATTGTGTTTCATTCTAACCAGTATAGCATTTAGAAAGATCCGTAGTAATATCATTTTGGCCCCTGCATCAATGCAAGTTCTTTTGACAAGCCTAGTACATGATTAATTGATAATTCATGGAAAGCCATTCTAGGCTGCACGAACCTAAGAATGCATCATGTACTCCTATGCTAATTAACCCATATATCAAGCAATTTATAACATAATTATCAGTAACATAGTTACAGAGTTGTGGAAAGTTCACCAAGTATACAGGCTCAGAAAGAAGGGGCTATGATCAGGGTTCATGACCAGAATCCTGAGGAAGATACTCTGTTTTAGAGTTTAATTAGAACTGCTATATATTTAAGAGATTATGTCCCAAAGTTCCTTGTGGTTGCTACTGAAAAAGATCCGTAAATCTGTTTTTCATTTCAATCTCAACAAATGTAGTTGACTGCATAATACCTGGCTATGTTAAGCACACTCATGAGAGGCAAGCACAAGTAATTTGAAGGAGGGAATGTGGGTATTGTGGCATCAAAACTGGGTGCCAGCAATGGCTCAAGCCAATGGCGCCCCCACATCCTAGCAACATCAAGAGGTAGCCACCTGGGGGAAAAATTTCAATTTAGATTGGTTTTGTCACATAAGATAAAAATTCTGTGGTTATATACACAAATATCATACCCATTGCAATTTAAAGACATCCGACTTGCACCTCTTGCTAGGAGGATCTGCAGGCGAAGAAAATCATTGTTATATTGAATGGAAAGAACCAGAAGTAGTAGGTATATAATACATAAAAACTGAAGAAATTCTTACCTGACAACATTTTAAATTACCCCCACAGGCAGCATAATGCAATGGAGTACTTCCAGCTCCTTTAATAAAGCACATTTTTGTTATTCTTTTGCGGGGGAAACAACCTTAATATTATTTATCAAATTAAAGAAAAGATATACCTATTAAATCCATTGAGGTTCCATAATGAAATGTCACAGCTGACAGATTTGCATTAAGGTCAAGTAGTAGTTGTACACAATCAAAATACCCATTTAAAGCAGAAATATGAAGTGCAGTGATACCACCATCAGCAGTCTTATTTACAAACTTGGACAGCGCACTGCACTGGAACAAGGTAAATAAATAGAAAGAATACAAGATATGGAAATATAAAGTTCGGTACTACATATGATCAGTGTAATTAGGAACCAAAATATTATTACCCAAACGAAAAATACCGATTTCAAATATTTCTGCAGCAAAATTATGCATGGCCTTTATGACCAACATTATATCTTAAAGACTTAATTACGCAGGTGGTAGCTAGCGTGTGACTTTATAAGCATGAAACATAGTAATTTTAACATACATATGACAGAAAGAAAAAGGGATACCTCTGATCATGTTTGTTCTTCAAATTTGAGCCGTTGACTCTTTCAGCATCTGAGCCAGTGTCTTTAGCTTCATTAAGAGTGCTTGGAACAAAGTCAGCCACAACGAGTCTGATACATCTTACATGACCATTGACAGCTGCAAAGTGAAGAGCTGTCCTCCCACTAAGATAATCTGCTCTGATAACCTGTAAGTGAATTGATTACAGTCAGGTTATTCTTATAAGCAGGCTTAACCATTAGCAGAGAAAATTAATATGCGGGAACACCAAGTATACAAGTCCTACAAAATAGCCAAACTTTTCTAAGTAAATCTTCCGCACATAATCTTCACAGGACAGTAAATGTAAAATTATGGGGAAATACAGAGCTAAACGAAGACAATTTAACAGAACTCACGTTGCATCTGAAAAGCATAAGGGTCTGTACAACTTCCCAATGTCCATATCTACAAGCTTGCATCAGGGCCGTCTTCAAATCAGGCATCAAAATGAATCATGATCACCAGTTAGTACAACATATGCAAGTATAAAAATTTTAAAAGAAGAAAACGTAGCATCTCAATTAAATCTTATTAAGCTTCGGCATATCATGTTGGCATCAATTAAATTGATACCAGAACCCAGATCCATCAATTTTCACTTACTCCAGATAAGACAGACAGCACTTCGTTGCATGGGATGAAATCATTCTCTAAATTTTTAATAGATGTGGCCAAAAAGTGAAATCTGATTTCCAATTTCATATACAAAACAAAACCTTAAACTTAATAAAAATTCACAGCCGAATCTTGCCCGCATCGTGTAAGCTGGTCAAATCGAATCCAATACTCGAAAAATTCAAACATGAACTGACGATCAATCAGCCATAAAAAGAGAGGATGGCATAGATGAAAATTACACCTGCCCGCAATAATTTCTCGAGTTCACATCAGCTCCACTTTCAAGCAACAATGCCACAATCTAATTGACACAAAAACAAAGCAAAATACTGTGAGAATCAAACGGACAGTGAATTGGTCAAATTAAAAATAATTAAGGACAAGAAACCTCATTATGGCCCTTGGCGGCAGCGAAATGGAGAGGCGAATTGAGACCCCCGAAAGTAGAATACTTGGCAAGACAAGGGTTAAAGTCCAGAAGCATCTTGGCCTCGACCAAATCGCCATCCCTCGCAGCCGACACCAACCTCTCGCCGGAGGCGGAGCACCCAAAAGAGTTACCCATGAGAATTCACAGTCAGGAATTTGTGCACGAAGCCCACTTTGAAGGAGAAAATCTTGTGAGTGAAACAATGTTAGGTGAACGTCAGAGAAATAAGAAGGGAGGCAGTAACTGGGCGAAAACTTCACGCAATGGGATAAACAAGGAGAAGAAGAAACTGGGAAATTCTGTTGAGGAAGTTGACGTGGAAGATATGTGGGTGAGTCGTCGTCGTTTAGTTTTCTCTTTCTTTAAGTTGTGTGTGTCCAGTGAATCTGAGAACGAATGGAATGAATTGAGAGCTGCCCGGGGCTGGGGTCGAAGTTCTGACTTATGGGGAACAAATAAAGGTGATAGTAGAAACCTGTAACTTTACCTTCTCCGTTCTTTTCTTCTCGTCTTCTTTGCCACTGGTGCACCGCTCTTTCTCTCTCTTTCTTTGTTTTTTTAACGTAAATTATGCCTCTTTAAAAACAAATAAATATTATAATTTTAAGAAAGGATTAACAAAATTTTAAAATAAATAATTATATTTATTTAAAAAAATTAAATTAAATTATAGTCTAAAATTAAATTTTTAAATAAACTATTAAAATTAATTTATAAAATAAAAAAAATTATAAACTACTTAATTATTATTTATTTTTATTTTTTTATACTATATTTTCTCTTTTCATTTGTTTTCTTATCTATTTTTATTATTTTCTTTTTTCTTCTTTCTTATTTATTTTTTTTACCATCCCTCTTATATCTTTTTCTCCCTTATTTTCTTTCTCTCTTCTCTCATATCTCATTTCTCATATTTTTAATAAAATTATACTCTTTTTAATAATTTTTTTATTATAGAAATCATTTTAATAATAATTATCTAAATATTTATTTATTTAAAATTATTTTTTTCTGTAAATTCTTCTCTAAAACTTATTCTTTTAAATTATTTAAAAAAATAAAAAATTTATAATTATTTTTTTCTATAAACTCTTTCTAAAATTTTTTATTTAAAATTATTTTATTATATTCGTTTTTAGAATTGTTCTCCCACATACAAAATTTAATTGCTAAAAGAATTACAATCAAGTGAGCAACGTATAGGATAATATAATATAATGATAAGATTTGGTGAAGAAAATTCTAGTAGATTCCATGTTATTAGTTTGTTGATAGACTTTTAATAATTAAATTACTTACAACAATTCTTCATTTTGTGATATTTCACTAAAAGGAAGAAAGGTCATGCGATCATCATAGTTATAGATGATTAAACTCGTAACCTTGAGAAAGATTTAAGTAAGGGGCTTACTGCCTCGTGTCAGTGAGTCAGAAGCTCCTAAAGTTACAGGATTATTAGTTATTTGATTGATACTGGCTACTCCAGTGATAATAAAAATGGAGTGGGGATGAGAAAAGGCTAAGGAATTAAAACTCATTATATATTAAAAAATAATTATAATATTTCTTGATCTTATTTATAAAGTAGAAAAGTATTTTTCCTTATGAATATGTTATTTTATTTTTATTTATTTACATTAATTTTGTTTTAATTGAGTGTAATATATAAAATTAGAAAATTACTAAGTTATTTATTTTTCATATGTTGATTTTATTTATTTTATTCTTTATTTATGTTGAATATAAAATTAGAAAGTTGATAAATTTTATAGCATAATTAATAAGATTTAAAATAATTTTAGTCTATATAAAATATAATGAAAGTAATTTATAAATAAGATTAAATGAGTAGATTATTATAGGATAACTTTATATTATTATTATTATTAATAATGAATAGCCTACCAACCAACGTGTAACTAAATTGTTGGGGTTTCTTAGCCTCGACTAAATCGTCGGGTTGCGCTGATTTAATTAATCAATAATATATTAAATTGAAGAGCATGTGGGGTAGGTAGATAGATATTAAGGTTCATATTCTCCTTATATAACTCAAAAAAGAAAAAAAGAAAATAGCAAGTATTTTTTTTTTTAAAAAAAAAAACAAAACAAAGGATGAGCTATTTCTGCGATGCCACAACAGCAATAATGTGAAATTGCAAGGAGCTACTTAATTAGGTAACAGCCAACAATTATTGCTTTAAAAATATAAAATAAATATATTAAATAATTAAAACAAGGACGTGAGATTCTTATTTTGGTAGTATATTTTTTAATAATAATGTTAGTGATATATTAAAATAAACTTAATGGAAAAAAAGGCAGGAACAACAATCTATGTTTGTAAAGCTAGATGGCTAATATATAAATTAAAATATGTGGGTGAGTAAGTGGCCTGCAATAAAATAAAAAGTCAAGGCACGTCCCTTCCTAAATTGTTAGGCGGGGAGAATATATTATTAATTTTTTTATGGAAGCAATAATAATAAATTAAACCTAACCTCGATTATTCTGGTCATCCTCACATAACAAGGTCCATCTTTCCGTCTTATCTGCCACACACACACACACACACACACACACACACACACATATATATATCTTAATATGTGTAACTATTGAAATTAAATAAAATTATAAAAAACCTACATAAATAAAAATAAATTAATTTAACCCTACGCCTAAAAAGGGGTCAAACAAAATTACTAATGATTTAGTGGCATAATAAAATAAAAATTCAATTATAAATAAAAATTTATGGATTCCATCATATTTATAATCTTATAAAATTATTATTTATTTTTTTAAAAAAATATATTATAATGAAAAGGGAAGTATGTAGAGTTAAAAAAAAATAGAGTTGGAAGTCATTGATTAATTTGGTGTTTAACTGTAAGTAACATGATAATGAGCGCCCCCTCACATGCTCTAATTATTCGGAATTATTAGTGATGATGGGAGTGCCTTGCTATTTATTAATCGTATTTGCGACCCATTTTTATTATGTGTAAAATCCACGCCTTTCATGTCTTAATCCTATCATGACCTTAAAACCTACCCTAATTCTTTTTAGTGGATATTTGGATAAAATTTTAAAAATAAATTTATATAAAAAAAATTGAATAGCTTATATAGAATAGAGTTTTTAGAGAAGAGTTTATAAAAAAATTTAAATAAATAAATATTTTTATAATTATTTTTAAAAATATTTTTATTATTAATAAATTATAAAAAATAGTATAAATATTAAATGAGTAGAAATAAAATATAAGAGGGGAAAGGAGAAAAAGTGTAAGAAAATAAAAGAGAGAGGGTGTAAGAAAAAATATGAGAGATAATATAAAAAATATATAGATAATATAATAATTAATTAGTTCATAAGTTCTTTTACTATTCTATAAGTTACTCTAACCAACTTATATAAAATTTTAATTTTAAACTATAATTTAATCTAAAAACTCATTTAAATAAATATGATTATTTATTTTAAAATTTCTTTAAACTTATATTTTATCTAAAAAACTTTTAAAATTATAGGTTTTACCTTTATTAAACAGTCTCTTGGTAAGAAAAATATCGTATATTATTTAACTAGTAAAAAAAATTATATCCGATCATCCAAGATATCGTACAGACAATTCATCAAATATTTTAATAACACTGTGTTAGAATTATGTTTTTTAAAAAAATTAAAATGAATACATTAACCGTTTGAAACTACCAACAACATATCCTATTTATAAAATAAAACTGTCATGCCCTTAAATTATAAGGTACTTGACTTATATAGTTAGACGGATTCTACATATATTATCTCATAATGCAAATATGTGACTAATAAAATTGATTCTTTAAAGTTTTTATTTAAAAATTTTATTAGTTAAAATGAACTTAATTCAATTATTGATACTTTTTTGTATATTTTTTTTTAAAATATTGATACCTTATATTAATATTTCTTAAAATATTTCTTATATTGATATTTTATATTTAACTATTTCTTATATATTAAAAAATTGAAGTACATCATTAAATTGTTCTTAAATTAATAATTTTTTTAATTTTATCTCTCTTTAAAAAACGTAGTTCAAGGAGCTCATTTTAAAAAATTGAACATTAATTAATAATAAGGATAAAATAAAAAAATTAATAAAATTGTGAGTAACTTATAATAAACTTCTAAAAAGATATCTTATAATAATAGAGATAAGAGTGTGTATATATATAAACATATAATTGTAAATAGAAAATTCTCATTGATTTTTTTAAAACAAAAAAAATAGTTATTTGGGAATATGAATCCAATTCCAATCCAAATACTAAATAGTAAGGGGGTGTATGACCAATACGTTTATTTGAGCCTGTAAAAAATATTTAAATTAATTTAAAAAATATTATCTAAAATATATTTGAACAGAGACAAATATCAGGTGGAATAGGATACTAAATATACTGGTCTATCCATTTGATCGACCCTAATATATATATATATATATATTATTTTTTTTACTTTTTTTTATAATTTTATTTTTTTCTTAATTTATTTTATTTATAATTTTACACATTTAACATAATTTTTTTTATTCATCTTTAAAGTATTAAATTTAACTTTTATATTTCTTTAGATACCAAAATTACTTATATGCTTTTCAAACATTTGATTATTATTATTACCATAACGCTATAAATATCTGATCCCTATATATTTTAATTTTTTATATATATAATAAATTTTAATACTTTAATTATTATATTTTTATTATCTTATTATTAATAGATTATATATATTATTTAACTCTTAAATATATAAATATGATATTATTTTATAAATTTATGATTATAAATTTTTTCTAACAATATAAATATAACATCATAATTTAAGTATATTTAATTTACTCATATTCAATTTAAAATAATTAAAATTATTAAATTATAAAATATAACTTATAATTTTTAGATATAATATCAAATAAAAATTATCTTCTCTAACTCTGTCGATACACAAACCTTTAGTAAATAGTGCTTGGGTTTAACAGTTACAGTACCTGACAGGGTAGAGGAACAGACAAAGGGCGTGTTGCCTCGTGTGTATAAAAAGGATTATATGGTACTCCACGGACCACGCTCTTATGGACCCACCAAAAGGGAAACCTATCTTCCTAACATGTCCCTAGAGATATGAATCGTACACGTGGAACTCTGTGAATGATCACGGCTTTAATGAATGGGACCCCCTTGATCCCGCTATCACCGACGGTTCATAAATGTGCTACTAATCACGAACTTCCCCACATTAATTGCTTCTCTTCAATACAACAAATTGTTGCCTACTCCAAATATATCCCCGCATTTATACCCATATTATTCGTTCTTTTAGGGTAATAATCACCTTACATAGACTTTAAAAAAAAAATACACAAGTTCACTGGTAAAAAAATATTAAATAATATAATAGTTCGCAAGGGTCCTATTTAAATGGTAACATTAAAATAAATGTAGCCCATATTTGATGCTACTACTTAAATTATTTTCATCAAAGATAAATTAAATAATAGCTTCCTCATGAATCATAATATTGGAAATTAATTTAAGGGTGATTTGTAAGGGGAAAATTAAATATGAATAATTTATTGAAAATAATATGAGAAAAATCTTGAAAGTTGATTATACCATAGAGAGAGAGAGAGGAGAGGGCTTTGGGGCAAGGAAAGCTCCTTAACATTAATTATTTTAAAAAGAAGGATGTGAATTAACTTAATTACGCCTCTTGGTTAGAGTGAAGGGACAACTTAGGAGTGAGGTGCACAGCTCAACCAAGAATAATCATTCTATTAAGGAACATAAATTAGAAGAGTATGACGTGTAACTTTTGTAAACTTGTTAAAAGTGAAGGACTAAGGATTAAAATCCTATCGTCTCTTTACACTATTTATTATTATGCTATTAATTAGTTGGCAATTAAACAAATAATTATGAAGAATTTGCGTGTTAAACAATCCTTAATATGGCATCGCTATCACAATTGAATTAACTGACCCTCAGCTACTCTTTAATTTCGTCCCAAGCATGTCTTTACATTATATATACACAATCACAAATCAAAGCCGTACAAGTTTGAATTAATAAAACTTTTTTAAAATATATACTAATATTTTATCCATATTTTATTAGTACGACGGTAAAAAGAGTTCAGCACTAAATCACTAAATCTTAAATTTAAAAGCTAATTAAAATACTAATTTTGATTATATAAAATTTTAATTTACTCTATTTCTCATATTTATTAATTTTTTTAAATTAATTTAACTAATTTATAAAACGATATGTGATATAATATTTCATAATAATATTTTAGAGAAATCAGATCATATCATATTTATTATAATTGATTAATTTATTTAATAAAAAATATTTATATACTCTAAAAATATCATGTCATATAAATTTTATCTAATTAAAATATGGTAACTAAGCTGATGCCACATTTAAAAATTCAAAATTTATTTTATTTTTTTAAAAAATGAGCATTTTAATTGGAAAAAAATAAAAATCATCTAAAAAAATTAAGAGGTTTATTTCTTATTAAAAACAAAATAAAATATGATTTGTTTCATTTGATTCATTCGGGCAACTATAATTAAAATATGTGGTGGTGGTGTATTTCGAGTATATAAATATTTTTTCTATCTAACTTCCATAATATATTTATATTGATTAATTAACTCTTATATTAAAAAAATCATACTATTGATCTGATTCAATATTTTATTATACATGATCCTCCATTTGATCTTAATATAAGTTGCTTAATGAAAATTAGTCGTAATTTAAAGTACAAGTTAGATTGTAGAATGCCCATTCTTTTTGGGTAAAAAGATCATTGGAAAATGTCTAGATGATGTTTAACTTTGTTTTCTCGTAAGTTACCTTATATTTAACAATTAAAAATATTATTTAAAGAAAACCCATTTATTAGCGGTGATTCTAAAAAAAAAAACTTTATGAACTACGACAATTTAAGAAGTTAAATTATATTTAACAACTTCTGTTAATGCCTGTGATGTGAACATAACAGTAGTACTTAAGATTTAATGACATAATAGCACAATAAGTGGAGGGTATTTGAAATTTGTTTTGACATGCATTCATAATATTATATAATTAGGAATGCCTTTTGAAATGCAATGTTAATATTAATTAATAGTATATAATTAGGGTTAAATAAGGACAGGTTGGATCCAGCGTGAGTCACAACGTGCTCTAATATTAATATATGTTTGAGGTTTGACTCTTTAATTGTATAAAATATATAAAAAATACTACCTCCAATTTTAAATATAAATTTTAATTATTTTTTTAAATAAATTTAAATAGTTAAATTAATTAATTAATTATAATTAAATCTAATATCTTAAAATAAATTCATATTATATAATATTCAATTTACTTAAATTAGTCAATTAACTCTTATATTAGTTAAAATTAATTGATTTATTTTATTTTATAAATCTATATAAAAAAATTAATTGAATCTTATAATTAGGATATAAATAAGTATTAAATATTCTAGATATTATCAAATGAACTTTATATTTTCAACCAAACAAAGTTTGAAAAAATAAAAACTTATATTATGAATCATAGATAAAAATCACACTATTTGATCTTCAATGCTAGTCAGTTTTAATTATCTTAATTGTAACAAAAAAAAAATTATCTTACCAAAGTATATTATTACAATTGCCTAAAAATTGTTTCATAGTCTTTTGTAAAATGACTTTTTTTAACAAATTTTTGTAAAATTACTCTGTATTTATCATCACACAATTTTACAGAATAAAACTTATATAAACTTATGAGTATTTTATTATAGGGTGAAGTTACATCTACACTTTTAGACTATTTTTTTATTAGCATATAGAATTATAAATTAATTTATGATTTTAGTCTAAAAGGCAAAATTAAAAAAATTGATAATTTTTTTATAAGTTAAAGAAGTCGACTATCAGGAAGATGGATAATTTTAGTCTATAATTAGGATATGAGTAAGTAATACATCGGCATGGAGAAAACAACAAAAAATGTGAGGAGTCAACGTCCTAGATCGGAGTATTCTATGAACAGGTGGACCAATATGCATTTTCCATGTTCAATTCCTCTCTCATGCCTTTATTATTTTGAATTACCACCAATTAAGGTTAAGATCTATCTCAACATCTAAACTATTTTTTTAAAATATATAAGTATTTAGATAATTATTATTAAAAATATTTTTATAATTAAAAAGTTAACAAAAAAACTATGATTTTATTAAATATTTAAGAGAGAAGAGAGAAAAGAAAATATAAAAGATATAAGAGATAAGGTGGAGGAGAAATAGTTGAGAAAAGAGAGTAGAAAGGGTAAGGAAAAAAAAGAGAAAATGTGTAAAAAAATAAGGGTAAAATAATAATTCATAAATTTTTTTATTATTCTATAAACTATTTTCAATAACTTATCTAAAATCTTGATTTTAAACTATAATTTGATTCAAAAAATATTTTAGACAAATATAACTGTTTGTTTTAAAAAATTTCTCAAACCAAAATTTTATCAAAAAAAACTTCTAAAACTATAATTTGTGTATTTATCAAACATACACAAAGTATTTTTTAATAGTAACTATTATTTAAATTTTATTATTGATATAAAGATTTTACTTATTATAAATATTTTTTTATAAATAGTTAGGCTCACTTATTATTTAAGAGTAGGGTGAAATTTCTCTCTCTCATAAACTATATAAATATCAAATATGATGAGTCGTTAATTATCTTTATGTATAAATTTAAATATTTAAGAGATATAATATTTTTTTAAATACTGTGACTATACTAAATATTAAATTCAACTAAACTAAATTTTTGTTCAATGGAAAAAGAAAGTCAACAACTTAATGGAATAAAGAAGAGATAATATTAAAAAGATTGACGATCCCATTTTTGACCCCATATTTAGAACCAGGTAGAGTTTTAAAACTTTGTTCTATGATTAAGACCCGAAGGGAGTATATAATATATTCCACGTTTTAGGTAAAAAAAAATAAATAATATATTCCATAGGTACATTTTGAATAAAAAAATATTTATTTTAATTAATTATCATACCTGAAATTTTATCCCGCAGAATTATCTATTTATGGCCTACTAGATAGCGTCATGTCACCCGTTAGATATTGGCCCTCTCTCTATCAACAAACAAATATTCAATGCCTATATTTCCAAAAGTAGAGATCGTCATCGTCCGCCAAAATTGGTTCACTTAGCAACTACTCTGTCTGAATGCAAAATAAAATCCTCTAATTTCTTATCTTATATTTTTATCGTAAATGTCGAAGACATTACATAAGATTAGATGTAGACTGACGTGTTGTGCGCAATTTGAGAAATAAATTAAATTGTTTATCACCCATAAATAATGCAATTATATATATATATGAGAGAAATATTATTTAAAATTGCAGCATTCCATTGTTTCATCTTTCATAAATTGGACGGTACCATAGCCACCAACACCAATATCTTAACAAAAGCAAATCTAAAATATCTAAGACACGATGTATTAATTAATTAATTAATTAATTAAAGAAGAGTTAAGTTTGAATAAGCAAAAAAATATATCAGTGGTTATATTTTTTACCAAATAAATTAATCATCGGCAACATATAATAAGAACAAACATGTAAATCCATTATATCAAGTTCCTCATATTTATTATATTTATAAATGAATTTATAATTATACATTCACATCTTAATAACTAATAATAGCAAAATAATAAATATTTATAGATAAATTTATAAATATTAATTTATATTATAAGACTTAATATAAAAATTTACAAATATATATATATTTTAACAAAATAATAAGTATAATTGGACAACTTAATTTAATGGAGGCATAAGTTTTGTTCTAATAAACTATATATATATATAAATGTATAACTTAAACTAAATTATATATTTAAACTTTTATTGGAGTTTAAATGAATTGTATTGTTTATGATCCGTGAAATACATAATTTTTATGGGATTTATACATTAGTTCCTATAATTTCAGCCAATTTGGCGTCCTCCATATATCAAATTAACTGATTGAGGAAGAGACCTTCAGGTACTTGAACTCATAACCAAGCAATGAAGGAATATCTTTAGCTTCCACAGCACTCGTTCTTTAAATAAATTGTTTATATGTTATATACAACTGAATCTAACTTATAATAATTTATAATTAAAATAATTGGAATAAAATGCTGTTCAGGTTGATGGGTGGGTTTCAAAAGGATACCAATTGATGGATTTAAAAAGGTGGCCCTCATCTATTGTCTATGGATTTAGCTAGTTAAGAGTTAAGATATATGACTATTTAAAATATATTTAATCTCTAAAAATGCTATTTTATTGTAGTTTCAGAGCGATGTTTGGAGAGACATCATAATTCTTAATTGCTAAATTTATGCTTTAGGGTAATTAATAGCTCACCTAGCCCAATATTAATATCACATACGAGAAAGAGAGATTTTATCATGCCTTTAAATTTAGATTTAAGTGAACCTAACTCTACTTTAAAAATTTTTATATGAAAAAATAGGTCAGCCCCACATAACAACCGGACAAGAAAAGAATTATACTCCCTACCATCTTATTATTAAGTGTTTCTAATACTTTTACTTATTTTAAGAAAATATTGCTGAATTATTAATTCTTTCTCCTATTTTTATTAATGAGATGTAAATTCTTCGCTCAATTTATAAAATCACTCATTAAAATTGAAGGGCGAAAACAAAAAATAAATCATTAGATACTTTTGTAGAACACCTCATATTTTGGATTGAAAAAATCTTTTAGAAAACCCTTTATAATAAGGATTAAAGAGAGTATTCTTCTCCAATAAATTTCCTCTCCATTTTAAAAGAAGCAAGTGTAAAGTAAAATAATTTATTTGCATTGAACGTCTATTTACGAAAGATATTGACTAAAAATAACAATAAAACGTGTGTGATATTTTTTTAGTACAAAATTTTTTAAAGGAATTTAACATGAATCCCCACTAAAACTAGAACAAAGCCATAAAACTTAGAGAGTACTTACCAGATATTTATAAAATTGCCTATCAAAAGAACCCTCACAAAAAAAAAAACTTATATTTTTATAAAATATATATTCATTCTTTACTATCTGTTCAACTCTCATATCTTGTTTTTAAAATGATAGCTTAGGGAAGCCAGAAAATGTGAGGGTAAGAAAATCAGTTATGGGCTTGATTAGTTTGACCCAATTACAGCTAATTTTAGTAAAATAATAATACAAAAAGAATTATGCATATTCAATTCCTACAAGCACATCAAATTTCTCAAATCTTAATTTCAACTTGAAAATTCCGCCAACAAGCAAAGAATGTCAATAGAGTGCAGGAAACTGCTTTGAATTTACAATGAATTCCACCAATAATCAAAGACAAGTCAAACACTCAAACCAGTAATAAGTTTACGTAAAACTTGTGAATTTCCAACATTTAATTGAATAAATTATGGTAGTAAATTTTCAGAACAAGAATTCAAAGAGGCCGTTATCATTTCTTACACGTCCTTCAACTTCCATGTTAGTTGAACCAAATCCACCACCATTTGACTCCGTCCCCATCTATTCTTATCTCTTGTCTCTTCAATTCTGAGATGAATTGAACTTGTCAACAAGCCAATAGGTGAACAGCAAAATGACCAAGTTTACTATCAGTCTGCAGTCTCCACCAATTTGCAGAGACTTCTTAGACATGTTAATGCCTGCCAACCCTGGGAAAGAAACATTCTAAAGAGATCTCGATTAGTGACTTCTTTTAAGTGTCCACATGGAAAAATTAGTAATTTGATGAAACCATTTGATTGAAGCATGTAATATTGATTAAAAAATAATTTACATGGGAAATTCAAAATTCAAATTCATTTAGTAAAAAGAGAGAAAGATGAAAATAATACTAAATTAAGAAATGTACGGAACACAACGCAAGCAGCACTTTCACTAGGTTGTGAATAATAGAGAGAAACCGCATGATTCACAGAATAGTAGGATTAGTTATTGAAAGAGCATAATGATATTGTGCAATTCATATAGCTAATCTAGCTTAGTGACACAAGGCTTGTTACTGTTTTTTGAAGATTAATGGCAGTTAGTACGCTAGCTTAACACTGATGAGCCAATGTTAAATTACCTGTGCATGGATTTATGAACCAAAACAGGATAGTAACCAAACTCAAGTTAAATGGAGTTTCCTTATATGATTGGATGAACATCCGGGTCAAGCACCATACCTTCCAACAATCTGGAGCGCTTCCGGCTTATGGTGTAATTCCTTCCTTTGCTTGGTGTTTTCTTCCATTTAGCTGTTTCTCTATGCACAGATAAACTTGGCAACATATCAGTTCTAGTCTTACTGGTTTAACAATGGCAGATACAATCATCTTCAAGATCTGGGTTTCAGTGTCCAGCAAATCCAAATTCCAAGAGTATGGTTTGTCAGCCACCATTGAAGAAAAGGTATTCATAATAATGGCCACATATCTCGCTGCATACTAGACAAACAAGTCATATGCCATATGATCACTGCTTTGAACATTTTCTTTTTAAGTTATCAAGGGACTTCTAAATAGCAAAGTAGGAACAACCAAAGATGAAAGAACCCCTCAACAATATTCTCTCTACACAAGCCATTCAGCCAAGACCAGGTGAAAATTTTCAATCCCACCCTCTCAACCTGATATAACTTTTATAAGTTAAGATGTCCTTTCCATTGATGCATTATCCTCAAAATCTTTATCCTCATCTTCAATTTCAGAATCAACATCAGAACCTATGTCAGATGACAAATCAGCCTCCGCATCCCCATCTTGCCCTGGACTATCTTCACCCTTGAAGTCCTCAAAAACATTCTCAACACATGCTCTTCTTATTGGCCCCATTTCATCCTCTCCTCTACTTCTCCTATAGCCAACCAATTCTCTATCAACTTTTGCTTTCCTAGGACTTGTCAAAATCAACTCAGCTAGCTTCCTTCTTGCTAAATACAAATCATTGGGCTCTATCAATTCTCCCTTTCTATATGCCTCCCTAAGGAAAACCGTGTGCAACTTCCCTTGATTTCCTCTAGTGGAGACATAAAATATCCCCTGGTGTTGAAGAAGAAAGTCTTTCAACTTCTTGGGCAAATTCATTGCCATCCGAAAATGAGCAATCCTCTCCAAAGTAATTTTCTTCTCCACTGTCAACGACAACAATTCATGGATTGTAGCAACTGCTCTCTTCTCCATTCGCTTCTGAGCCTCAATCGATCTCAAATCATACCCTGAAACATCTTCATAAGGTGACCAGTATGGAAGACGTTGCCATTTCCACATTGCAATTCTAAAATACTTCCCAATCTTAAAGCCAGGAGGGAAATTTATAATGTAAGAAAATCTAATATTTTCAGCTTCAATTCCTTTCTCCCTGTATTCCTTCTCCCTAGCTTTCTCCATGGCACACACAGTTAACTTCTCGTCCCTCTCCACAAGCTCAATGTACTTATTCCTAGTCTCTTTGGCATCAAACAATCGAAAATAATGCGGGTACCTGAGAACCACCGAGTACTCGAAGTCGTCCGGTAATCCAAACGCCGACCGAGCAATACGAACATGCTCCAGACGAAGCCTTCCGGTGTTAGACATCATCAAAAGCTTCCGGAGGCGAGTAACAGCGTCTGGGATTTGGGCGATGAGGGCTTGCCTTTCTTGATGGATTTGGAGAATGGCTTTCCGGGTCAATCGGCAGAACAGAATTCGCTGAACCGGGTGCTCGTAAACCTCGAAAACGTGAGGGAATTTGAGTATGAAAGCGCCGGCTTCGAGCTGTTTGAAGCCGATGCGGCGAGCGAGGGTGTCGAGGCGAGAGATTGGAAGTGTTTGGTTGAGTTGCGAAAGAATAAGGTCCTGAAATTTGAGAACTTTTCTCATTTTCTTCTCGACCTCCATGTAGTTGTCATAGCCATGATCTCGAACTCTTTGAAGCTTTTTTGGAATTACAGTGGACTGCGACATTTCTCGGGTGAACCTAAACATATTCAGAATTGAAGATATTGGCTCTATACGAAAAGAAGGTTCGCATTTTGAGTTCTAGTGGGTGTTGAAATTTCAGGGTTTAGCGCTTGTTATTCGAGAACAAATAACAAAAGCTAAAGCGGAGATTTCATAAAAAAACAAAACTAATGGAAAAATTTAATCGTTAGATTGTGAGTGAGGTAAACTCTTTTAAAAAATTGTCTAATATTTTTTTATATAAATATTTTTTTTAAAAAAAATAAATTTAGAAATATTTATATATTGGGCTAGGCTCTCGTTTTTATCAGAGAAGGAGGGAAAATAAAAACAGTCCAAAAAGAACAGCTAGCATAGGCCCAAAAGAGAAGATCTTCATATTGGTATTTTGACAATACCATATAAATATTTAGATACTCTCCAAACCTAAATTTTAAATTTAGATCTGATTCAAAATTTTAATTTAATTTTTTTAAATAAATAGCTATATTTATTCAAATGGATTTTGGACTAAACTATGATTTAAAACTAAGATTTTAGATAAGCTGGTCAAAGCAATTTATTAAACAGTAAAAGAGTTTATGAACTAACTAATTATTATATTACCCATATTTTTTCTTACACCCTCTCTCCTACTTTTTCTCCTTTTTCTTTCTTATACCCTCTCTCCTCTCATCTCTTATTTTTTCTCATTTAATACTCATACTATTTTTCATAATTTACCAATAATAAAATTCCTTCTACAAATAACTATCCAAACACTCATTTATTTAAAATTATTTTTTTCTATAATCTCTTTTAGAATTTTTTTTTCCTATAAATCCATTTTTTCATAAATTTATTTAAATTTTTTTTTTTCAAACGTACACTATTTAAAACACTATCGTGTGCATCTCTCCTGGCAAGGATGCCCCACCTTCAAAAACTAATGAAACCGTTAATATGTGACCCAAAAATATAAATTTTAGATTAAAAAAATGAACTTTTTGCTATGAAGTTTTCCCCGTTTAATCGATGGCATTTCTTGTCAATTGCAGTCACACAGGGAATTGAACAAACGACATCCTGCAAGTCCCCAACTTTACAAGTTTATAACATAAGACGCATGAACCACGACAAAAAAGAAAAAGTAAAGAAAAGACTCAAGGACAAGTAGAGACCCGAGTCAGACTCGGAGGTCAACGAGTCAATACCCGAACCACCAGCTCCCAACATCATCTTCTATTTTTCGTGGTTCGTTCTTGACTCGAAACCCTTCACTTTCTTCCCCCATCTGATTTCTTCTATCCTCTATACCTCCACTGAACTATTTATTCATTTCCACCTTTTAAAAACCCAAACCCTAAATCTAAGAAACTGACTCCATCATCTTCCTTCGTCTTCATGCAACTCTGATCGCTTCTTTGATCTTCTGAACTGTGGTTGTCATCAGATTGTTGACAGTTTCAATGGACTCCATCGTCAGCGTCCATGATGGCTGGCTGTTGATCAGTATCTGTAACCCTACTGTAAGTATGCTTCCCTCACTCCCACCGTCACCCCCAGGACTCCCGTTGTGGCCGCCATTAGGACCGTCGGGATGAATGGCAAACCCAGAAGGCAAGAGAGTCACGTACGAAGAATCGCCGCCGCTCATCACCACGTTCAGCGACTGCACATCAACCGGTGCATAAACCACCATGGACCCAGTACCATCCGTCCATGTCTCTTGCAGCATCGCCATGCCGGTATCGTTCCCGTTCACGCCCTGAATCCGTATAAGCATACTTGTTCAAGCTATCAAAATCGAAATGGGAGAGAAAAAGACATGCAGTACTTACGTTGTTCCGAAGAAGAGAAACACAGTTCCCATGTGTCTGTCCTTTTGCAATGACAGCCACTTCCTGCGTGGTTCCGGCGCCATTGGACAAGATGTCCCACTCGAATCTCCGGCATTCGTCACGGAGGAAGTCAAACAACCCTTGCCGCGACACGGGCAGCCAGAAGGAAGTCGCAGCGCTGACCATGACTCCCGGAGGAACTCCAGGCTCACCTTCGTTCCTCCGAGTCATAATCCTCACGTCATCTCCTAGAGTCCCCACATGAAGGCTTTCCCATCTCCGGTTCGACGAAGCGATGATCCCAGAACAGAAGTTGTCCACCATGCGTTGTGCCAGCTTCACCATGCTTCGCCGACCACCTTGGCTCAGTGCTGTCACACAAACATCTCAAGGTTTTAATTTGTTTGGATGAAACATAATAATGAATTGAACAAGCTAACATGGTAGGATGAAGGAAGTGACATACCGGCATGATCATCAGTAGCCAAGGAAGGGGACAAGAGGATGGCCAAGCATTCACATTGCCTTTGGAGGGTAGCGATCCATCTACGAGCACCGAAGCCGATGCCGCCGTTCACTATCGGACGGTAAAGTTGGTGCACCGCATTCTCATCGTACTGCCAATGCTCCACCCAAGTAACCTGCAACATATTTAGTAACTTCTTTTAATCACATCATAACTAACCATCAATGCCATACACACACACACACACACACACACATATATATATATATAATGAAAGCTTGATTTGAAGATTTTATATATGGAGTGTTCTAACGAAGTGGCATAAAAAACAAAGGTCTGATTCTGTAAAAGGCACGGATAACATCTCAACTGGATCCAATATATATATAGATAAATTATTATTCAAACAGAAGACTGGATACAGGTCATTATATTAGAACCTCGAACACAGTAAAAAATATTATAGATAGGAACACTGAAAAGCCCAAGATAGAATAGGTAGATATAAAATAAGATATAAGATGCTGAACCAAGAATGAAAAAGTTCCACGTTATTATTATTATTATTCATAAACCATGCAATACAAGCCTAATTGATTCACTCATATCAAGGAGTGATCAGTGGCTAAGTACGGCAGAGACAATACGAAGCAGCTCCAGCTAATATATGAAGAAGGATATATACGTACCTTGGAGTAACCGTTGGGCATATCTTGCACAAGGCAGCCAGAAGGAAGCCTCCTGCATGTGACGAAAGGGTGTACATTGGTGGGGTCACGACCAATCTCAACTGATATATCAACCACCGCCCATAGATTTTCTGCTTGTTGCTTGCATAATCTCAGCAACCTCGTTTGCCTAACAGGCACCAGAGGCGACAGCATCTGCAACTCAGCTTCCAACTATAACAACCCATGATCATGATCATATCAGTTTCAATATAATTACAAAGTATCGTGTTGTATATAGTATGGAATGCTCAAGGATATTTAAGTGCGCTTTGTTTTTTGGTAAGGTTTCTTATCTCACTTACTTACTGGTAAAAAAACAAAGTAGGAGAGAAATATATACCACGAACAAAGTACCGCTTCTGGTTCCTCCCATGCCACTTGATATCATATCGAGCGGCACAGCTCTAGCAATCATGCCCGGAAACATCTCCACCCATCGATTCTACTTATTCCCAGAATTGAGATCAATCAAATTAGCAATAAAATCATCAAATTTCAAGTGTTGGATAGATAAAATTAGTTACCGGGTCCATTAAAGTTCCAATGAGGGACAAACTGCTGATCATCACTATTCCCGTGTCTCTAGTAGCTTCAGTGACATAACCGTGAGGTTTTGGGCCAAGGCAAGGAGGAAAAATCCGAACATACTCCTCCAGATTCAGAACTTCATTTTCGCCATCCAACGTCCTAATCCAAAGAGGGGAATCTACTTGAGCCATCTTCATCAATTCCTCCATAGCAGACAAGGCAAGGTCTATAAGCAAGGATCTCTCAGAAGCCTGTGCTTGATCATTCCCCATTTGCATCGTCATCCCCATATCGAGGCCCATCGGGAAACTCGACCCGACACCGGTACCGATACCACCAATCCCACTGATAGTAGCATTATTGTTCCTTCCAATGGCTAGTTCAAGACCCGCATTTGAGCTTGGAAGACCCATGGTTGAGATTGGCCTCCCCAGAAACTTATTGGACAAGGCACATATACGATTCAGTTCGTCCTTCAATCGAGCATTCTCAATCCTTAGTTGGTGTTCTTCGAATGAGATTTGCCCAGGAATTGCTGGACTTCCACAGTTGTTGCATATTGGGTTCGCCATGGCTTCCTTCATCATACTGTTCTCTGCTCTCAGCTTGTCATTTTCTTGCCTCAGCATCAGGTTCTCATGGCGCTCCAGTTGGGTCTGGTAAATTCAAAATTAAAAGGACAAATCTTCATTAATGCACCACCCAACAGATCGTAAAAAAGAATAAATTTTGCAGGCCGATTCATGAGTTTCTGCAAATTACCTTCATCTGGGTTCGACGATTTTGAAACCAGAATTTGACTTGCTTAGTCTCCAAGCCAAGCCTCCTGCTTAGTTCAAGTCTTTGTTTCTCGTCAGGATGAGGACAACCCTTGAAGAAACTGAAAAACAAACAAAAGTGAGTTACCAGATGAATCAATGAATCTGAAGAAACAAGATCTGAAGAACAAGACTGAGAATTGAATTAGAGCCATTGATTATTACGTTTCAAGCTCTTGAATCTGGTGGGGAGTGTGTCGATGGTACTTTTTGTTGGATCTCTGATTAGGGGTGCTATCATCACCAGCAATATCCTGATCATCTTCGCCTGATACGCCATCGAAATTATCACTCCCAGAACGGCTTTCATATCCATCATCCCTAATCCTTGCAATCAAACTCGGATCGAAGTTTTCCGCAAGAAGATTCATCTCAACATTATGCCCCTGATGATCCATTTCCTTTTTCTGCATACTAATGGTATTATCAGAAGAAGAAACATCGCAGAGATATGATGGACAGTAATAATAAGCCGCACGAATCGAATTCATTATTTAATAAAAGAGTATTTCGATAAGAGGGAAAAGCGAAAAAGGAAACGGACGATACAGTGGAGAAAGCAAGGGGCAGAGGAATTTTTTGTTGTTCTCTTCCCTCTCTATCTCTCTTTACCCTTTTTCCATGACTTTGATTTTGTTCTCGGGTATTTTTTTTTAAAAAAATTCTCGAAACTGTAACAATTACTTCAGTCAAGCACTTTTTGGGATTTTGGATGATTAAACTCTTCCACCTTTTGACCTAGAATTGAAGATAAGCTGTGAAACTGACAAAAACAAAACGGGGTTTCTTTTTCACTAAATATAAGAACCGAAAAGGTTGTTTCATAGTCAACACTCATGCATGGCTTCCAAACTCATTTCTCTCTCCCTAGAAGGAAAGCCTCTGCTTCATATAGACATAGACAGAAAGGAGCAGAAGAAGAAGAAAAGACGTTTCCTTTTGATCCGAGTTTGAACCCCATGAACAGAAAATTTTTTGTCAGTATTGAAAATTCAGAAAGAGACTGAGAAAAAAAAGAAGATTCATCTCGCTGACTTTTGAATAGCATCATGGGCAGATCTAGACAAAAAAGCCCATTGAAGATTCATCTCATTTCGCCTTCTTCTTCAACTTGTTCGATAGAAACAGAGAGAAGAACAAAAGGGCAAAAAGAGAAAGGGAGAGGGAGAGAAAAAATGGCGGATGGAACAGAAACCAACCGAGGGTACGGAGAAAAATGATACCTTTAAATTCGACAGTCAAGAAAGTAAAAGGCGAAAACAAATACTACAGTCTGTTGGTTGGTTTGGTTGCATGGAACAGCCAAGAGAGTTATGAACTTTTCAGATCCTTCACTTTCTCTCTCCCTGGGATCTATGGAAGAGAAAAAGACATGTAAGACTCAGAACAAATATTTTTTTAAAAGAAAATATTACTCTACAGAATAAAAAAAAATTAGAGGAGCTGACTTACGATGACTCCAAAGTCAATGGCTTTCTTCTGTTGTGGCTGAGCTCTCTGTTTTTTTTATATGCTTTCATCATCGAATTCGAAAAACCCTCTTTCTTCTGATTCGACTCCTTCCTCAGCTTCTTCCTTCACACTCCATTTACAAATTTACTCTCCCTCTCTCTGTCTTGATTTTATGTGAATGATGAAATTGAAATTGAAATTGAAATTGGAATTTATAGGAGGGGAGAGAGGAGGGAGAGAGTGGGGCCCACTGCTAAAAACAGGGGATCGTGATGTCTGCTGCCACAATCCGATTTGGAGCGAGTGTCTCACGCGCGTGTGGGTTGTCATGTTGTCAGAGGTAGGAGAAGATGGAGTGTGTGGAGGTGCACGGTAAAGAATGAGACAGGACTAGAATCAACCAATAGGAACGCTACAGCTCATAGGAAAGTAAAGGCCAGGCTTCCTTCGTACGGGGGGTGATTGGGACGGGGAGTATCTGTTGAATTTGATAGTGAATAAATCCATCAATGGGCGTGACTTTAGAACTCAACGGATTTTGTGACATTTCTAGTCATTTTTGTCAGATTCCCACACCCACACCCACACCCACACAAATATTTTTTAAAAAAATTACAAAAGATTTGTTTTTTAGATTGTCATTTGGGTGAAAGGAAAGTTTACATACAATGGATTTTTCTAGATGGTTACTGATCTTGGATTTGTCAATTTGATAAACCTTTGACTAAAAATGTAACTCTAAAAGGAAAGTGAAATCTCAATTTTCAATATATGGTTTCTCTTTTGACAATTGGCCATTTAAAATAATATATAAAAGTTTTTTAAGTTATGATAATAATAATTTTCAACGATTTCGCTCCAAGTATACCTTTTGAATTAGGATACCCTATTTTTGTGCAATAAGGAATTATATATTTTAGAGTGCTTTAATATGTTAGAATGTGACCAAACATCCAACAAGAATAATGGATGGAAAATATAGTAGTAAATATAATTATAATTATAATGTATTTATTTTAGCGTTTAATACACGTAAACATGTATCAGTTTAAAGATATTTTAAAAAAACTTTTGTATTGATTAAGAAAAAATATTAGATAAATCAATTAACCAATGAAAACAACTCAAATAATAAACTGATATATTTAATTAAAAATATGATATGATATGCTTATGTGATTGCGCACTAAGAGTGCATGTAACATATAGCTTAATTTTATGTTATCAAAAGGCATAAAAGATTATATGTATGCATACAAAGATATTAACATGTCCTTATAAACATGCCCATAAAAAGTGGTAAGATTTACAGAAATTTTAACGATTACAATTTCATCCAAGTTCAATTTTGTGATGGATTGAAAAACATATAAGAATCTAATAGGATTTATATGTTAGGTAAGATTAACCAAATTATTTCTTTTTTATCTCCCCATTTACTTAATCTTGAACTTAAACAGTAGTCAAGTACTTACTTAAAGTTCTTGATTATTCAGTACTTAGTTTACAATAACGTTAAATCATTTTTTTATAGACAGGTGAGGCTCATGATTATTTTTATCATGGTTAAACACAACCAACTATAATTCTTATTTAGTATTTAAAATTGCAGTTTATTATAATGCAACTTTATATTGTTGTTGGCAAAAAAAATCAAATTTATTTTGGTGAGAATGCAAGCATATGTATTTATTTAAAAATAAAAAAGAAGATAAAGGGTGTAAATGATGAAGTTTAGGGTGAAAAGATTTTTTGGCATCCAGACAAAAAGGAAGTTACATGCCATGGATAATTTTCCAGTTGGTTGCTGATTTTGGGGTTGTCATTTTGATAAACCTTTGACTAGACGTAACTCTAAAAAGGAAAAAAAAATCTCAAATTTCAATATAAAATTTCTCTCCTATGACTTTTGACCCTTTATAATTCACCAAAGCCATAACTCTAAAAAGGGGGGGAGGGGGAGGGGGGCGGGGGGAATATCAAATTTCAATATAAAGTTTCTCTCCTATGACTTTTGACCCTTCAGAATTCACCTAAGTCATGGTAACAATAATCTCATTTTTTTTGTATATATTTTTTTTTAAAAAAAGGTCATATTTACCTATAATTCAAGAGTTGAGTAAAATCTCTCTTCCTTTTAGATAATACTAATACTAAATAAGATGAATTGTCTATTTCTCAAGTATAAATTTAGACATCTATAAATTAGAATATTTTTTTAAACACATGACTGAAATCACAATAAATAATACTTTTTAAAAATTAAATATATTTTAAATAGTTGTATATTTTATTCTTTTATCAATTAAAATCCCGAACAATAGGTAACAAAAATCTCAATAATTTAATTGCACATATGCATTTTGACTTTGGACTACTTTATTTTCTCTTCCCTCAATCGACATTTGGCCTAATAAGAGATAAGAGATGCAGTAGTCTAAGTTCTTAGTCATTAATAATAGTTTTAAATTATTAATCTTGTGTAAGTTTAGCCGATGAATGGGTGATACGATATAATTATTTAGAGTGTATTTGATTTTTAAGGAGTATTATTTTATTATAGTTATAGTCATAGTACTTAGAGAGACATCATAACTCTTAGATAAATAAGTTTATACTTGAGACTAATTGATAATTTCCCCTATCTAATATTAATATTATATAGGAGGAATAGAAATTTCGTCTTACTATTAGATTGTGAGTGAGTTAAATTTTCTTTAAAAAAATTTTGTAGAAAAAAAAATAATAGTTTTAAATTATTTTGAAAAGATTGGGAAAAATTCTTCAGTTGATTTTTTTTATATGGGAATGACTTAAATCACGGTATTAATATTGTGTATGTACAAAATTTATATAATATTACTATTCTTTGTATATAAAAAAATTCTCAATTTTTTTTACGGCTAAGTTTTTTAACAAGGGACTTTCCCTCAATCTTCTCAATTATTTCCTTGCATTAAATGTCTCGTGATTTATTTATTTAGTACATTTAATTTAATAAACGGTTCCTATTAATGACCATTTTGAATCAAATCAAATTTATTTTGCTGGGAATGATATATGAAAGCATGTATCGTGCATGTGGAGATATGATAATTAAATAAAGAGGATATGCTTTTTTTTAAATAAAGATATTGATGATTAGATTTACTTAAAGAGAAACCTTTTGGTGAAAAGAGAGTTACTTGCAACGAATTTCTACTTTCCCTCTTGGTTTTATTTTCGTCCTTTTATAGTTCTTTGACTATGTTCCTCTAAACCGAAAGTTAGGTCACAATTTTCAATACATACGCTTTAGAACAAAAATTGCCTTAATTAGTATATGAATTTGATGGAAAATTATATTGTCATATATTTTTCTTATTCGTGTCAGAGTTACTGCAATAATCATATTTAAAAAAGTTAATGAAGCTGTGTAATAATTTATTATTATTTTTTATACTAATTATAAGATCTAGTTAATTTTTTAAAATAAATATAAAAAATAAAATAAAATAATTAATTAAAATTAATATAAAAGTTAATTAATTAATTTAAATATATTAAAGAGTATATAATATGATTTTTTTAAAAAATTATATTTAATTATAATTTATTTATTTATTTATTTTATAAATCTATTTTAAAAAATTAACTTAATTTTATAATTATGACTGAAGGAGTATTAATTTAGTAAATAAACTATGAATGAAAATTAAATGGAGGATATGATTTTTTATTCAATATATTTTTTAGATTTAATTATTTCTATTTTCCTTCTTTGGTTTTATCTCCATAAATATTTTTTAAAATAATTTAATAGTCTAGTGATATAAAAAAAATTTTGTGAATAAGAGATTATGAGCTTAGACTTGTTTATAATTTAAAGTCGTAAACGTCTCCCTTCTAATTAAAAAAAGATTTTTTATATTTATGTTAGGTTTATATAAATTTGGTGGCAAAAGAAAAAAACAAAGAATCGTTTTTTAACAGATAATTACAATATTTTTGCTAAAAAAATTAGGGTTCTTCTGGTTGCCTCTCTTATCTTCTAGCTATAACGTATCAAAATATGTATAGTCACTTTCTTATTTATAGGATCAAGATCAATCACCTTAATTTTACTTTCGTTCTAATATCTCATTCATAATGAAGGTGCCAGGTCATTCCCACGAGGTGGCTAAGATAGTTCAAAAATATGGAATTATCTTTTACACAGGTGTGGTGATTTAGATAACGATACAGTGTGCAGAAACAACGAGTGAATGCACTTTTTGCATTCGATGCATTCATTCAATGAACAAGTGATAAAATGCATCCCCCTTAATTAATTCTATATATTAATTATCAATCTTTAATTAATTTAGCCTTTCTTTTAATCTTTAATCAATTACTAAAATACTCTCTCACGCGTCAATCCCTTATCAACACATACGGTGTTTCTTTCTTTATCATTTGTGAAGAGAGATATGATTAATCTGCTCGATATAGTTTAGGTGAAGATTGTAAATAAGGTTATATTGGATTTCTTTGGCATTTTTGAAGTTACCATATTGAATCCCCAACGAATTCAATGATTCGAGACAAAAGACACAAACATGAAACTTGTATAGTCATTATATATTTATATTCTGCTAACACCATAGATTAGTGGTTTCATTAGGAAACTGGGGGTAAAATGATAGACTTCTCCAAAATAAAAATAGATTGTTATAAATACAAGGGCAGAGATTCCAACTCCTATCTGTTTACTTGAGAATCTCTACAACTTGACCTGCCTCTCAAGCTCTTTGTTTGTTTTCATGTACAAGATTCTTACTCACAACTTATGCTAGACTTGGATTGGGAGAAAATGTAAGTGGGAAGAAAAGTGAGATTAAAAGTTTTTAATTATTATTATTTTTTTTTATCTTACGTCTTCTCCTTATTAAAATTTTATAATATCACTTCTCTGATTATTTTAAATTTAACTAATGAAATTTTCTTTCTAAATCTCTCATACCAAAAAGTCTATTAGCATTAAATAATACCTAGGGATAAAAGTATATCAAACTTTTAATAAGGGTTAGATGATTTGGCCTAGTTAAAATTTGTTGACGCTTAGCCCTGTTTAATAAATAGATTACACTTCAAACCTATTTAATATTATTTTTAGATATATATGTACTTTGGTGTAAATAATAGACAGATACATGGCATATTCCTTTTAAAGCTTAAGAGCAAATTACAGTTAAGACCCCAATTCTTCAACTTATCCTTCCTCCTTTGTCTCCCTTCTATCCTTAGACTTTGAAAAAAAAATAACAATCAAATACCCCATCTTTTTTTAAAATCATACTCCTTTCCCCCCTCTCTTACCCTCATAATATTTCCTTTATTTTATAATATCTCCTAGAAAATAAAATTATAGAAGTATATTTTGTTAAAAGATTACTTTTTATCCTTATAATTAGATATGATTAAATAATTATATTTAGGGGAAAGTATATAAAATAAATAAGATATATATAAAATATCTATAAATACGATATAATATATACTTTAAATAGTCTTAAAAATTATTTACAATATTATATTTATAAATATATAAACTTTAAAGCCTACTAAATGTTTATATTTATGTAAGTTTTAGTTTATTCAAAGCATATTTATAACATTCAAAGCATAAAATATAATGTCTTTTTATATGCTTACATTATAAATAGACTTATAAAAAAACTTTAAATTTTGCATGTCTTCTATAGGCTCAGACTTAAACTGAAAAAAGAACATGTATACAAGCCCAAATCTTAAACACTTGTTATATGCTTAGACCTATCTAACGAAAGCCTAATTTGACTTAATCTGTTTCTACACATAAATACTACCTAAGGTTATATAAGAACTAAATGTATAGTGTTTATTTTAATTAAATATTTTAATAGTTTATAAAAAGAAATGTGTTTACAATAAGACAAAATAGAAAACCTATTTATTCCTACCTAGTTTGTAAAAAAACTTTTAGTTTAACGATGTAATTTTAAACATTTCAATATTTTTGAGTTTTGGGCTTTATTTTGGTTTTTAATGTAATAAATTAATCTTCTTTGTCTTACACATTTGTGTTTTTCTCGAGTGTCATGAAATTGAACCAATAGTAAGAAGACATGTGATTGCACAATCACAGTTTGTTTGAGAAATTGAGAAAAGTGAAAACAATGGACGTGGTAGTTTTGACAAATATAGGCTTATTTGGATAAGATTTTAAAAATGGGTTTATAAAAAAAAAATTTGGACAATTTATAGAAAATAGTTTTTGGAAAAGAGATTATGAAAAAAAAGTGGTTTTGAATAAATGAGTGTTTGGATAGTTATTTCTAAAAGTATTTTTATTATTGATAAATTACAAAAAATGGTATGGGTATTAAATGATGAGAGATAAGAGATGAGAGGAGAGAGGGTATAAGAAAGAAAAGAGAGAAAAAGTAGGAGAGAGGAGAGAGTGTGTAAGAAAAAGTAGGAGAGAGATTGTAAGAAAAAGTAGGGGTAATATAGTAATTGGTTAATTCATAACTAGTTTACTATTCTATAAGCTATTATGACTAGCTTATCTGAAAGCTTGGTTTTAAACCATAGTTTAATTCAAAAATCCGTTTAAACAAATATGACTATTTATTTTAAAATTTTCTTAAATCAAAATTTTATATCAAAAAGACTTTTAAAACTTTAGTTTTTAAAAAATCAAACAGGCACATATTTGTGAGGAGGAAGCTCAATCTCTGTTGGAATAATTTAAAAATACTCATTCCCATGCCAAATCCTGTTATGTATATTGTTGTTACTCTTAATTTCTCAATTTCTACAATTTATTTAATTAATTTAATTATATTAAAAAATTAATTAATTAAAATAATTTTTTAGAAAATTCCAATCATCTCTCTTAACTCTTTAACTATCTTTTATTTAATTATTGTTAAAAAATATCTATAAAAAATTAATAAATATAATAAATAAATCTTATATTTTTCTCTAATTAGATCATATAGCAAGGATTAGAAGAGTATTATTTTTGTACATTTTTAATCACATGTATCATACTATTAAAAATAATTTTATTTAAAATACTATTGGATACTGAATATAAATATATTTTTTTAATAAAAATTTAAATATTAATTAATCATGTTGCTGTGAGGGATTCATATACTTGTGCATTTTACATGAAAGACATACACATTATGTTATTTGCCTTTGAGGAGGACTTTCTAATATTAATGATAAACCTCATATATATATAGACATATAGTAAATTGTTTATCATGACTATGTCTATATATGATGTCTCTCTTCCTATTGTTTTCAAAGACTTATCTATTGTTTTACAGAAAATGATCCCATAAAAAGAAAGACCCGCTACAAAAACTGGCTGATTATAGAAATTATCACATGGAGCTGACGACGCCACCATTTTTGTGATCATGGGAATCTCATCATTATTACCATTTATTTTTTTATGGTAACATAAGCCTGACCCTTGACATAGGGTTGAAGAAGACGAGGTTGGGTGAATTCTTAACTTCCGCCATTATTAACCAACTACCATCAACTATGCCAAGAACGATATAGATTATCTTTAAAGGGCAAAATTATTTCTTTTAATGTGAGTGTTAGGACATAGTAGAAATAGTGGAACTTGAGGAAGATGATGGCATTGTTTGTTCGTGACAATATTAGCAAAAGGTGAGTGCCAAGATGGACAAACTAAACCAAAATCGAAAAAGTCTTTGAAGGACAATTTTCTTACTATTGATTCAGCAACTTCTTAATTCAGACAATGCCATTTTTTCTTGCATTTTGACATTATTGACTTGAATGTCCATCGTTATATCACAACCAGCTTTTAAATTTGAATTTGAGCCTTTATAATCGACAATCAACAAAAAAAAAAGAAGAAGCACAATAACAATAAAGGATTTTACATCTATCCGAAATTATAACGAAAAAAAGTTTAAAATGTCAATTATATCACAAACACATATATGTCTGTGTCACTGTCATTCAATAATGTTATATACAGTCAATATTTTTTACAAAGATGGACAAATTTTACATCAATTTTTGATATATATATATATATAAAGTAAAAAAGAAATATTCTTAACTAATGGAAAACTAGTAGCTAGTATATTATATATATTTTTTAATTTGTTATAATTTAAATTATAAAATAATTTGTTTACTGGAAGAACATACATAATACATTTTTTTTTATGATTTTGATAATTAAATAAAAAAGTTGTGACAATTTTTTAATACTAATATTGTTTGGGTTTTTGAGGTCAACAATGCATTCGTGTGCGTTTACATCAAACTAAATAAAAAGACACATTATATAAGTCTTTTTATTTTGAATTAAAATTTCATTTTTAATTTTTTCCTAATACATAATTTAATAGGAACATAAAAAAACAAAAAAAGTTAAAGATGATAAAATTAAATAATTTAGTGTACGATGTACAGGACCTGATCCCAATTTAATATGAAATCTGTAGCAATAACAAAACACACTATTCATAAGTTATAAATAATCATTAAATATTTTGGTTATAATTCACTAAAGAACCACGTGTCAATAAGAAACACTTTTTTGGAAAAATAATTGAAAATTATAAAAAGAGTCCAAAGTAAAATAAAAAAGAAAAAGAAAAGCAAAATTGCCCAATCTCTATACTGGAATTGAATGTCCATCGTTATATCACAACCTATATGTATGTGAGTGTGAGTAACATTTAATAATATTATTATCTACAATCAATTTTAATTTTATAAAGTTGGACAAAATTTTGCATCAATTTTTGATATATCTAAAAGAATAAAAAGAAATATTCTTAACTTAGGGAAAAATGGCAGCTAATGTTATATTTATTTATCTAATTTATCACAGTTTAACTTTTAATTTTTTTGTGTGGAAGAACACGCATAATACATTTTTACATGATTTTGGTAATTAAATAAAAAGTTTTAACAATTTTTATCTCGAAATAATAGATTATATAACAACTTAATTAGTCGTGCATTATATAGATATTTTTATTTTAATTAAAATTTCATTTTTAATGTTTTCCTAGTACATAATTTAATAGGCACATAAAGAATAAAGAAAATCAAATAATTTAGTGTATGACGTACAGGATCTATATCTTTTTTCCGGAAAAGAATTTGAAAATCATAAAAACAATCCAAAGTAAAATAAAAAAGAAAAGGAAAAGTAGCTTTCCTTAGCAAACACCTTGAACTCCTGATCCTTCAATTGCTCAATCTCTATACGTTTGATAGGATGCAATTTTTTATTAATAGAAATAGAAGTGGACATGGAATTAAGATAAAAATAAATTTTAAAAATTTATTTGATATAATAAAAATAAATATATAATTGATACATAATTTTTTATAATTTAAAATAAAATAATTTAAAATATTTTTTATAATTTAAAAAAGAATTAAAATTGTCTAAAAGTTTTATAACTGAGATAGAATAATATAAAAAAATTTACTTTTATTTCTCTTATCTTAATTTTTAGTTTTTATAATAAAACTAAAATAATTTAAAATATTAAAAATAAAAATAATTTTTATCATATTAAATAAGACATTCTACTTCCACTTTTCACCTATCAAACATATCTTATATAATGAGTTAGAGTTGAGGTCCAAAATAATTTGAATATGAAATTTCAGAGTTCTATATTAATTAATTAGTTAAAAAATGTTAAAAATATATAATATTAAAAGACCTATCAAGTTGTGTTGAGTTATCTTTATAAAAATACTACCCCAATATATACCTATATCTTCAAATTATAATGCATGAACGTATTTCAAACAAGTTGACTCAAATCTATTTTTTTAGCTTTAAGTTATCTATTTTGAAATTTTCTTTACGCTACGAGATGTTGATTATTTAATTTGCTCTTATGGAAAAATCTTATCAAATATGATTATTATCTTTTGCAAATCTTAATATTGAATATTTCTTTATATTGCCATCAACGAATATGCTAATATGATTATTTTTCATAAGAAGATATCTATATTTTTTAAAAAAATAACCCAACTTGAAAATAATTGGGCTTTAAACTATGTTAGGCCCAATATGATATATATATATTTAAGTTTTCATTTGATTTATTAGAGTTTTATTCTGACTATATCTAGATTCGATATGAGTCACATATTTGACTATGATAGGTGAGTCTTCTAATGAGAATTTTTTACGTATACTAAAACTCAAACTTTAAACTTTATTTAAACGATATTAAACTATTTATTACTTAAATTAATTCAGTTAGTATATATTTTTAATAATAACCATTGGAAGTTGTAGCCCGTAACTGTAAGTGCAACTGTCAACAAGATAACCTATATTGCACCACATTTTTCAGAACAAATAGGGTTATTTTCAAACAATAAAAGTGAGTTTTTCTATTCTATCAATCCCATAATTAAGTTTATGCTTTTACTCTCTCTCTTTTCAGATATTTTTAAATTGAAATAATATAAATTAATATTCTATTTTTTTAAAATTAGTCTTAAATAAAGTTTCACAAAAGAACAAAGCCAGGCAGGTAAGAAAATAACAAATTTCAACCGCGGAAATTAGTTCCCAAAATCCATCTTTTCTGAACAAAATGCATTACTAATATTTATGGAGGATAAGAATGCAAGAAAACTAATATATCTTTTATTGAATATAAATATTTTGATTAAAACTATATAGTAGCCGCTTGGAAGTTGGAGCATGCCATTTTCAAAGGCCTCTTTCAGCTTACTTCCGCCAAACGAAAACGAAACATCTCCCACTCTGGCATCAATCCACTGTTCGCAACCCCGCACCTATCTCAAAACTCACCAATAAGAGATCGCCACGTAACATTATGGGTTTTCAAGGAGACTGCGTGGCCAAGTTCCTCGGCAAGTTATCGTTCCAGCCTCTGCAGGAGAATCCCCTGTTTGGACCTTCTTCCTCAACGTAAGAGTTGATTCATTGCTTTTCTGAAACACTTATGTTTTTAAGTTCTGTCTTTTAGTCTTTCATGATCCCACGTTGGTGCTTTACTCAATGTCGGTGTGTCTTTCAGAAATTCTTGCATGCGTCTGTAAAGTGTACACCTAGGATTTATTTCATGCATTTACTTAGAGATTCTTGAGCTGTTGGAATAATCTTGTGTTACTGAGCTATGGATTTGAGAAAAGTGTGTTGCTTTTTTTTTTTTTTTTTGAAGATTGACAAAGATGGGAGCTTTGAAATGGGATAGTGTTGTGAATTTGCACGAGGGGTGGAGGCTTGTGTCTTGCATATGGTTGCATGCTGGAGTTATCCATTTAGTTGCAAACATGTTGAGCCTTGTGTTCATTGGGATTCGCCTTGAACAGCAATTTGGGTTTGGTACAATATAATGAATAATCTAATCTCTCTAGCTCTCTGCATTACTATAACAACATTCATGGAGTGGTAATAAATTTTTTTTTGGTGGCTGAAATTTTTGCAGTAAAGATAGGAATAATTTACCTGTTGTCTGATTTCGGAGGCAGTGTTCTGTCTTGTTTGTTTATCAGAAACAACATATCAGTTGGTGCTTCAGGTGCTCTTTTTGGACTTCTTGGAGCAATGCTCTCAGAACTCATCACAAACTGGACCATTTACACCAACAAGGTACAAGAACCGTTTTCCTTGTAACTGGAAAGTCGTGGGTTCAATAACCTCATGCCATCAGTGTCTACTCCTCTAATTAGCATCTCCAGTACTAAAAATCTGAACTTTGTGGACATTTTGGTTTGTTTGTTTTTTGGTAGGTAGCAGCATTGTTGACACTAGTGGTGATTATAGTGATAAATCTTGGGATTGGAATACTACCCCATGTTGATAATTTTGCACACATATAGTGATAAATCTTGGGATTGGAATACTGGGTTTCATTTTGCTGCCTCGTCCACAGTTTGGTTGGGTAGAACAGCACCATCTTCCTTCTGCTGCACGTCTCAAGTCTAAATACAAGCCTTACCAATATATTCTTTGGTTTATCTCTCTTGTTCTTCTCATTATTGGGTAATAATTAATCTCCTTTCTCTAATACTCTTATCGCTTAATGTGAGCCTCGTGCACTACACGGATTATATAACTGATTTGGTGGTTGGACATGAACATGGCAGGTTAAGTACTGGAACTGTGATGCTGTTCAAGGGAGAGAATGGTTATGATCACTGCCATTGGTGTCGTTACTTGACTTGTGTTCCAACTTCAAGATGGAAATGCAATGAATCTTGAATATTAATGAACTTCTATTCATCTTAGCTCAACAACTTTTATTTAATTTCTTTCTAGTTTACATTAATTAGTCTTTGCTTTATGTTACAGCAATTATGTGCGTTTACTTTAAGAATTTTATTTGTGACCTTCGTTTGTTTTGTAAGATATTATTAATAAAGAGAAATTTTAGTTATGTTTGTTATCTTAATATTTTAAGGTTATTGTTGTTAATTTTTGGGGTCTATGTTGTTGTATCAAGTTATCTATTCATTATGGGCCAACGTCTCACTTACAAGTTAAAACTGATGATGACACAAGTCCACATTTTCTAATCTTAAAATGAGGGTCTAAAGCTAGGTTGACGTTTCCATTTTGACACCATTTTGGGGGGTAAAATTTGACATTTTGACGCTTTTTGCTAATTCGAATCAAATTCAAAATCTGGAAACCAGTTCTACTTCAGGCCCAGATCAAATTGGGACATCTCTGATAAGCCCAAGTCGAAAAAGATTTTATGATGCAGTTAAAAACGAGACTAAGTATGAAGAGAGGAGACATGATTATTTAGAGTGTGTTTAATCTATAGGAAGTATAATTTTATTGTGATTCCAGTCACGGCATTTATAGACGCATCCTAGCTCTTGGGTGCCTAGATTTATACCTAAAGGTAATAGACGGCTCGGCCTACCCGATATTAGTATCGCCTAAAAGAAAGAGAGATTTCGCTCTACTTTTAGATCATAGGTAAATCTAACTACTTTATAAAAATTTTTGTAACAAAAAAAAAAAAGGAGACCAAGTCTCACATAGTTGGTGTCCAGTCTTTAAAGGAAAAAAAGAAAGAGGAAATAAAAATAGAAATAAAGTCCTTCATAGCATATTTGGTAAAAGGGAAGTGGAAGTACTTCACTTCCATTTCTACTTTTAAAATTTTGAGTTATTTCAATTCTATAAAACAAATATGAGAAATGAAATGATCGAAGTGGAAATTAAATATTTTGGACTATTTTATCTCAAGTTATAAGAAAAAGACATACTTTAATTATATATTTATTTCCATTCTATCAAATAAATTTTTAAAACCTATTTTTAACGTAACTCTATTTTTATTTTCATAAAAAACTCTTCTATTATACTAAATATATTGTATGAGATTTTAGAGAAGGAATATGATTACAAAATAGTCTCATAACAATTGAGTCCAACATTGAAAATTATCATTGCATAATACTAACTCATTATGAGACTTTTTGTAGTTACATTTCTTTCTTAGGATCTTATACTAATTTTCTCAATAAACTTTCCTTAGTTGAGTATGAAAAAAAGTTTCATCAAAGTTCCAGTTTTTAGGCTATATATATACTGTGATTACCTCACCCTTTGGGTTACTTTTGAGTTGATGTTAATTAATTATTGTATGTTTGGTGATAGCTGGATTTGTACTTTTGTAGATTAGGGTCACACACACACACAGAGATCTCATAGTGCCTTCAATAAATCAAAACTATTACTGATGAAAATTTCAATGTTGCAATTAACGTATGTCATATTTTACTCTTTTAGCCTAAATAATTTTTTGTAGTTACCTACTAAGTTCATCATAATTTTATTTTAATTATATCTAGATATGACTCGCATTGCACATCTGACTATAGTGGGTGAATCTTCCAACAATAATTTTCTACATCCGCTAAAGCTTAAACTCAAGATCTTGCTTAAGCGATACCGAATCGCTTATTACTCAGACTAATCCCTATTAGTCTTTTAGCCTAAATATTGGTTCACCTTCATGTGTCCTCTTCCTTTGTAAAGCTCTCTTTTTGTTCCCCCATTGGACTATCCCGACGTGAAGGCCAATTAAACTAATTATCCATCATTAAGAATCTTAAAAGATGACACTCACATTCCCTTTTCTCTTTTCTTCGTAATTCTAGCTTCTTATGATTAGCCAATTCAAAATCCTCCGACACCCTTTTCCCTTGTCTAAATTTATTCATTTCCCATTTTTTGAATATCGTTAAGCACATCAATGCAAGTAATTAAAATATATCAAATCACCTATTAAAGGCATAATTTTTTATTTGTATTATAAGCTTCACATATCATTTACTTAAACTTGGCAAATTTGGTTAGCAACTAATTTTTAGATAGAATACTATATACTATTATAATATCAAAGCTAATAAATAAAATGATTGTGACATAATAAGCGGAATATGATGATGATCATAGTTGAGAGTAGCAATAGAAGACAAAAACGGCGTTAGGTTGAAGAAAGGACGTGAGACTTATTCTCTTGAAATAGGTTCATGTGACCAATTTGTCTTGAGGTATATTAATTTTGGCCTGTGCTTATTAGAATCCAAGAGAATAGAATAATAGTGTCCAATGTCACTTTATATTTTTGCATTCATTCTCCTCTGTCCTTTTCTTTCACCAAAACATGGACCACCGAAAGCAACAACCCTCAATTCAATAGAATAGGAATATATAAGAATACTATGCAAATCCATTTGTATCTCACCAGAAAACACATAACGCTTCTCTTGTCATCTTATATGAATTCTATAATATTCCTGCAATTTTTTCAGTTAAAGGAAAAAGATTGAAGAACTTGTAACGTTATACTTCTCTAACGGTAAAGTTTCTCTCATTTGTTTGTTCAGTTCATGCCAATAACGGACAAAATGGAAAAACGTTCCAACGTGATGACAAGTAAAACTCATATGTGTAACATATTGTTAATAATTTTGTAGTCTAGCACCATAAAATTTCTCTTATAAATGAAAATTTACATATACAATCTTATTTATTTATAACTTCATACTATTAGTACCTAGTCTTCTTATTAAATGCTTCAAACAATTTCAATATTTTTGGTTATAAATTCATGCAAATGTCCATTGGATTATTGGAGACTATTGAAATAAATGCAAACCGAATCAAATTCAGGAAAAACCAGTCAAAATGCGTAGGAATTGAACTAATATATGTATATATAGTACCAACCCTCTCAACTCTCTTCTTGTAATGACATAAACTATACCGATGCAGGCCAAATAATTACATTCTCAAACCTTCTTCCATTGCCACCCAAAAAACAAAAGAAAAAGAAACAGAAAATGACAATTTATATAATAATATATAGATAGACAAAACTAAACACATACATACAAATTAAAACAAGTTAGACACTTTTTTTTTCACCTTAACCTACTAATTATACTTAAACCTTCGCCGGATCTTCTCCTCTTTGTAAATTTTAGAGAGAGATTGTCACAGAATGTACAGAGATAAAGTGGAACTAATAATTCAAATGGGTTTCATACATTCTCTGTCTATCTCTCTCCAAAGTTGACAAAAAAGTAGAAGAGAAAATGTTGAAGATCCAAATTTTGAGTACACAAAAACAGAATCAGGAATAAAATTTGATGCCTCCTTCATAAGGGGTTGGATTGTGTCACCTTAGATGGGTACTCAGGACTCTGTTAAAGCGGCTTGAAGATGTAAAACATTGGGTTCTGAAATCAGAATTATGCTTATCAGAATGATTCCCTGCAGAATCCCAAAGTCTATACCTTCGTGCATTCACTGACCTAGCCTTGGCTCTAGATGACTCAGTGTTGGCCATGTAGTTTGGGTGACCAAAGTAGCTACACTCACTTCTTGTGGGTGTGAAAGCACCCGATCTTCTCCTTGAAGCAGAAAATGACTCTGATGGACTGTTCTGATATGAATGTGCTGGTGAGAGTTCTCTGCTGTTCGTGGAAGCTTTCTCTTGTTTTCTCTTCTGAAACTTGAGGGAACTGAAGAAGAGACTGTGGTTTAAACTTTTTGTTGAACGCTTTGATGGAGCCTCATATGCCAAACGATTCTCGTTCTGATGGGAGTTCAAGTGTGGCTTCCACGTATCAACTTCCAGAATTTTGTCACTCTTCTCGTCATCTTCTCTGCTGGGAAGGTTCCAAACATTTTCTTCCATCCATTGGTCGTACCATTGCGATACAACCCTCGATCTCCCCGAGCCAATGTCCCTATAATTTGAATTGGAACTGCATCTCTGCAAGTTGAATCAGAAAAATGCTAATCAATGAGAGAAATGTTTGGGATTTAAATGGTTGGATCACACATTCTTTTTCTTTACTCAGTAAAAATTGTTGATAAGTTACAGAATACAGAATAGAAGCAAATGACTATTGAGGGACAAACAGAGACAAGTCCACCGACACCAGCTTTGACAACCACAAAATTTAATGGATTCAGAAGAAGACACGTTTTGGTTTTCATGACTCACTATGAGTACCTTGAGGAGAGGAGCTCCTTCAAATTTAGTACTATTGGATCTAAGTGAGGTTTCATAATGTTCAGGCACCTGCAATTAACGTAAAAGAGTAGAACCATTAAGGTTAAACAAAGGAGCAAGGTCAAAAATGTTGGATGTAAATAAATTCTACAGAATATGGTTGGATGTAAATAAATTCTACAGAATATGTTTTTTCTTACGGGGTGATGAGAGAGAGGAGACTTGGTAGAATAGAGAATATGGGACAACTGCACGCGATCTGCACGTGCACGGGACTGCAGCCTCACCAAAGTTTGCATGCGCCTCAGCATATCTGCAGTTTGCTTTCGTACAATGTGACCTCTTACCAATGCTTGCAACTTCACCAGTGCTTTTAGCGCTCTCAGAGCTCTTTTTGCCTTTCAAATCCAAACCCTATTGTTAACTTCACTTTCCAAATAACATTTCATCACTTGCCATCATAACAATTTACTCAAATTTCCTAATATAAACATAAATAAATAAATTTTACATTTTCCCTGATCATTTATTTGGTGAAAAAGAAATGAGTACTTGCCAACTTGCCCATCACTCTCCTATTGCATCGTTTGGTGATGGCAAGCCTAACAACCAGAACTCGGGTCCATAACCTACTCGACATAGTTCATCATCATGAGTTGCATAGGACCAACCAATCTTTTATTGTTATCAAAAAATATAATTGAAGATAAATTATAAAATTCCCGGCACGGTCCTATTTCATAATTATACAGAAGATCATCTAAAAGGACCGACTTGTTTTTGGGGAAGAGCCACTGCCTACTTTTCCTGCTCCAAAGGAAAGTATAATTTGTGGGGCTTCATGACACTCTGTTCTGTTCTGTTTTTTTTTTTTTTTTAATTTGCCATCGTACTTGAGACCTCAATTTTATCGTCTCTTATATCTGACATGAGTAAAATTCATATAAGTAGCTTTCTAAAATATCGGAATCTAATTTTTTATGCTTTTAAGACGTACTAGTAGAAAGAAGAAGAAACAGAGAAGCAACAGGAACTATAACAAGTGTTTGTTTCGCGAGAAAAAAACTAAGAAAATGACTCCGGCCAAGAAAACAGAGGCCGAAATTAAATCACGGTTAAAGAGAGTCAACAAATTTTGAAAATACGGGCTGACCTACGATGACTACATGATCATTCGAACGTCAAAGTTGAATCCGCCAAACCAAGCGCCAAAAATTCTCATAATCTCGGGTATAGTACTTACCAAATAACCACGAAACGCCGACTGTATTCTAACGGCGGCGATCTCTTCCGGCCACTGGAGCTGGCTTGTACTAGGACCCAAACCGCCAACTCCGCCTCCGCCATTCGTGAGTCTAACCACCTCCGCCGCTGCATGAGCGGCGGCTAGAGCGGCCTCCGCGACGGCCGCCGTCGCCGCAGCCACTGCAATGGCATGTTTATTAGCGTTCAAGGAATCACTGTATGGAAGCGAAGATGTGGAAAGGTCGATGTGATTGAGATCAGAAGTAGCACTTTGAGATTTGTCTTTGCTATGTTTGATGATGCTCCATCTCCGCTTACTCTTGAAAGTTTCAGAGCCGGACTTGTGGGAGGCTCCTGACGGAGAGGCCGGCTTTTTGCAGCCGAAAATTCGCCGGAGGAAACCCATAACTCATTGGAGGGAGGGGAATTTCAACGAAATGGTGTGGATTTTGGCGAAGAACATATTGACAGAATTGGATTTGCAGAGAGAGAGAGAGAGAGTGAGAAGAGAAGGAATCTAGTTATGAAGGAAGGAAGTAACAGAAGTGGGAAAGAAATGGAATATATGGTTGGGGATTTTGAATGCTTGCGGATGAAAACGACGCGGTAATAAAGAGAGTTGCCATCACGTCCCACGCCACTTTTCCAATTGGTGCAAGTTTTGTACTGCGGCCTTGCTTCTTTTTGGGTGCACTGCGGAAGCAAGCCATATATATACAAGGTAAAATAAAACTGCATTTCCCCCCAATATTATCATAATTTTTTCCAGAATTTATACCAATATGGCAATCTATGTCGAGTTTAGTATATTTTCTACTGTATGAATCAGATGGATTTTTTTAACCTTTTCCCCTCTTACTTCATCTCAATTACTTATTAGTTAAAAATAGATTATTTTTTTATCCTAAATATAATATCTCAATTTATTTTATCTTTTATATTTATTATTTTTTTAAACTAATTTACTTACTTTATAAAATAATATATAATTAAATATTATATAAAAATATTTTAAAAAATAATGTCATATTAATTATAATTAAATATTTTATTTATTTTTTTAATCTAGTTAAATTAATAAAGTAGTACTTATATCAATGATGGAATAAGTATTTGAGATAATTAAATATCATAAAAACTTGGTTTTTGGAGGGAGTGGATGAGAACTCTCTTATTCATTACTCCATTACTTACTACCTAACTTTCCTATGCTTGAAATCATTTTTAAAGATTATAATTATTATCCTTGTAAGTTTCTTTCATATAGTCATGTATTCTAATTTAGTAATATATCATATAAATTCATACTGCAATGTAAATAAAATTTTATAGAAATAATTATAAGAATATTGGGCCAAAAATAATTATATAAAAAAACTCTCAAATTGATGAAGTGTTTAGTGAGAGGAAATTGACATATGGGACAAATATTATTAATGAACAATGAGGATATGACTAATATAGAGATAATCTAATAGTATAAGATTTTATTAAGTCTTTCTGAGTCTTAAATTAAATTTTTAGAAGATACACTTATGTTGAAAAGAATAATTATGAACCTCAAAATTGGATACATAATAATATATATAATCTTTTAAATAATATTTTTAGAAAAAGAACAATGAGTATTCATGAGACAGTTGGGGGCATTAATAAGTTGATGGGCTATATATGGATTGAAGTCACTTACCAACGTGCCAAAATAAATAAATCAATGTCACAATATAAAGAGAGAGATGTGTTAGAGAAAATGACATAATTTTTATATAATAAATATTAAATAATTAATTGAACTAATTTTATAAAAAAAATTCATGGAAAGTTGTGAAACAGATTAATGTTTCCATGCTCATCTCATTCTTCTTTCGCTTAATGTCTCAGACGTTTGGCACAATCATTCTCGTCTCTCACGAATGTTTTCGTTTATATATGCATGCACACGTCTTCTTTATATTTATCTTGAAGGAGTTCAATTGAGTCATTTAAATTATTGGCTTCAATTAATGAGTAATCTTTTTAATTCAGAATATTCATATGGTTTTTAGATAGGGACTTTTATTACTTCCAACCAAACAGTGGTTGGTGAAGAATGCATTATGCATACATCTACCACACTCCAAATCTAATCTAAGGATGTAGTTCTCATCAATTAATTCAATATTAGTTTCAACATTTATCCCCATGCACGCCATCTTTTCTCAATTACTCTTTTTTGTCTTATAACAAATGGTTTGTATGTGTTGAATTCCGTACATTCAGCATCATCTCTAAATTAAAAGAATATTTATAAAAATATTTATAGATCAAGATCTTTATATTAAATTATGATTTGAACTTATGACTTTACAAGTAATGAGTTAACTTCTTAATAATTAAACTAATTTTTATTGACATTTTTGCTATTACTGTTTTAACATATATTCCATCTTTTTTAATTGAATTTTTTAGGCGCCACAACAGAATAAACCTAGAAATTTAAGATAACCAACAGAACAGCTACACCCTACCAAATTGAAACACAAGGCCCACTCACACATTCATTTTATAGAACTTGTTTAGATTGGCTTTTAGAGAAGGTTTTATAGAAAAAAATGCCTTTAGATAAGCTCTTTTAGAAAAAAAAAATTATAGAAAAAAGTAATTTTAAGTAAATTAGTATTTAAATAGTTATAATTAGAATGAATTTTATGACTAATAAATTACTAAAAAGAGTATAAGATAATAAATAAATAAATATATTCAACTGTTCATCATCATCATTAGCTTCTTCATTGCCTCCATCGTCTCCCCTATCTCTTGTCCAGAACTTCTATAGCTTTCACCTCCTCCATCCCTCCTCCATAGTCGAAGGGCCTCAGATTTACAACTACGACCTCATATCTGCAACAAAGCCCAGAGACAAAGGAGAAGTGATGACCTCGAGCACAGATGGAGGAGAAGCGTCGACAGTGACAATAGAGGCGACTCGTGATGACGATGACGGTGGAGGAGACTCGTGGAACAGAGAGAAGATAAGAGAGAGTCAGAAAAAATATGAATAAAATAGTACTTGTATAATCTATAAGCTTTTTGCTATTTCAAAAGCTATTCTTAAAAATTTATCTAAAATTATAGTTTAAGCTCTTTTAGACAAATATAACTCTTTATTTTTAAATTTTCTTAAATCAAAACTTAAACCAAAAGTCTTTTTAAAATTTTAGTTTTAAACAAAACCAAACACTCACATAATATATATATCAAAGAACTCATCTCCGAAGTTAATTATTAGAGTTGTATAATACAAATTTTATGAATCATCAAGTGATAACTTATAAAGCAAAGAAATGTACTCAAGTATTGCTTTTAAAACTAATGCAATGATTAGCCTGTTGTGTCATACCTCCAACATATATAAAAACAAAAGTATCTTTACCTATAATCAGACTATAAAAGATCTTCACATTAAAGCTGAATTTGCTTTCCCCCCAACACCCCCCCAACACACACACACACAAAATTTGTCCATTTACTTGATTCCAGAGAGGAATAAATAATTAAGAAAAGAAGAGATATATGGGGGGGAAAAAAGGAAAAAATTGCTGAAAAATCCATCATAGCAAGATTTATGGCTTAAAAGTACTTATAATTTTTATAATTTGTTTAAAGATTCTGATACAACCTATTTTTAGCAAGTAAAACCTTTCTTCAATTGTGTAACTCTGCGACATATATTTAACTATGTGTAAATCACACATAGTTAAAAATGTGTAGTACTCACTCAAGGAGTTTGACCTGAAATACCTTTGGATAATAAGATTGAATTAGTGGTGGTTAGAAGGAGAAGGGGCAGTCCAGTACTTCTTGACAGCAAAAAGGAGCTTGTGTCTGTGGAGAGGGCCATCTTCATGGTCCACAATATGAGAGTCCCATTCCATTGATTGCACTGACGGTTCTCTTTAATTTGAGCAACACATCCACGTCATCCCTAATTATCACACTTCCTTCTGGCCTAAGAATCCTATCCATCTCTAACACTATGTCTTCCATATCACATCTACGCCACAACAACATTCCCTTGGGCTATTACTGCATGCTTTTTAAATTTTCAAAGGGTTAGGTTGACCAAGCTATTTCTATACCCTACGGTCTTGTAAAGTCCTCTCTCTTCTTTCTTTCTTTTTTTTCCTTTCATTTTTTGTCTGGAGAATAGCAAACAATGAATTCAATGTAATGGATGAGGCCACATGATGTGAATGGCTCTGTAACTACAACCACTAGTTTAGCAGCGTGTGCAGGAGTTATGAGGAATAACCATGGTGAATGGGTTGTTGGGTTTTCTAAATTCTTTGGCATATGCTATGCTGTAATGGGTATGAATATGGTTTGGGACCTTGGTTTCGCAAAGTCATCGGTGAATCTGATTCAAAGGAGCTCATTGGTAGAATTAACTCTCCTCCAACTAACATAGAAACTCACTGCTCGATTTGGAATTTGATTGTCAACAAAGAGTAGAAGGAACTAGCTTTTAAAGTTTCAGTTTATATCTAAGAAGGCTAACATGGTAGCAGACAAGCTTGTGAAGGATGGTCTTAGTAGCAGTCGTAGCTTCAGTTTTATTGATACGATCCCAGATTCTCTAAAGACCCTAGCACATCAAGATATTTTGGGGTCTTTATCCCCACTTATGTAGTTTGTGATTGACTTGGGCTCTGCCCTCTCTTATATCTATGTGTATATATAAAGTATAGATCTAATACGATTTATTAACAGTTTATCATATTTTATATTTTTTTGACCTCATAATATATTTTCTATTGATATTTAGGCCAAAAAGGATGTCATATTGATATAAATATATGAAGTAATAAGTTATATTAAATTTAATTTTTAGTTAATATCGATATTAATTAATATTAAATTCTGATATAAGATTTACTTACTTTGATTGATAGACTCATGATTTTATTTTTAAAAGATTCTCAGTGCACAAAGCATGGTTGACTGGGAACTACGTGCTTGACTGAAAACTTGGTGGAGGTGACTACTGACTAGTGAGCTCACTCCGTGCCACACTAAGCAGTCGCGGCAGGATTGTAATTTCTTCTTAAACAAAAGCCCTAGAAATTGAAGTGAATGACCTTGTTTTAGAGAACCAGGAGAGGACATGAGAGAAGCTTTGCTCCAATATTTAGGCATTGCCCTCTTTCTTTCTTTCTTTTTTTTCTTAAAATATTTATTTGCAGTGGAGGCAAAATTGAAAAGGATTGTCGGAAGTTGATACCTTTTTTGCGGTTTAGGGCACGCAACAGCGGCAAAGGTGGACGTCGGCGAGATACAAGATGGCATACGACGACTAGAAGGACATGGATATGGGGTGCCTACTGCTCTATCTTGATCTTCTATTCTTCTACCCTACATAGACATGCATAAAATAAGGGTTTTCGCTTTCCAATTCAATTTACAAATTTGAATATACTTCTCTAGAATTTTGCATAACAGTATACAATACATTTATTTGAATTGAAATGAAAATCTTTTGAATTTTGATACCGATGGAGTTACTTGTACTCAAATAACTATATACCCAATGGTTATGTAAATTCACCTTATTATGAGTCTGCATTGCAAGTTGCATAGCTATGTTTTGTAGTGTTTCATTATTATACATGTTTCACTAAAAGATACTGTTGATGCAGATATGAAGATGAACCGCCAGAGCCTGAGATTGAAGAGAGGAATTCTGTCTCTTATGCCCTTTTGGCCTAATATTCTATGGAACTTTATTATCGAATAATTATGTCCTGAAATCATTGGTGAACAGGAAGGTGCAGATCAGAGGAGGATGTGGAGAACAATAACAACGATGACATAACTGGAGAGCCTCTGGGAACTGAGGATAGGGAAGAACAACAACCTGTAGAACGGCCTAGGAAGACATCCAAATATATGACAAAATATGAGCGTTGCCCGAATTTTAGGTACCCGTGCTGTCCAAATCAGGTTCCTCTTTAACTTTGTTAGGTCAAGCTAGATTCTGTTGATAATATCATCGTCAGAGTATATCACCGTTTTCCACTGGTTGAGCAGTATGAATGCACCTGTCATGGTTGAGTTGGAGGGAGGGTGTGTGTTTTGGTTGTGAGCATTAACGTCTAAATCATGAGTGAAAGCCAAACAGTAAATTCCTTGATGGCCTGCAACAACCAACATGCATATGCGAATATTGCAAGAGCTCTCATGTCATTGCGCTACAAAACAATGAGCTTTTAGCTTGCTTTGTAGAATGCTTGTTTCATGAAACAGTGGGTGCTCCTTTCTCTTGGTTAGGCCGCCACCACGTGAAAGTGGTGCAATCTTCCTAAATCCTAAAGTCAAAAGGCCTATTTAACTTTAAGAACTTTGCATATACAGCTAAAATCTATTGTGCCTCATCCTTGTAGTTGTAGCCTCCTATTTTATTTTATTATTGACCACAGCATTTGCATTTGCCATTTGGTAAGAATTCTACCTGTCTCCCACTGATTTTCCTCCCACATTTTCCTTCTAACGCTACCTAATCATGCTTTAAATTACTTTCCTCCCCTCTTTATTTAAACTAATTAACCTTTGATCCCAACCCATAACCAAAATCTGTTTAATTATAGAATTTTAATTTCAAAATATGAATATAAAAAATATTTTTTAAAAATTATTCTTAATTAAATTTGATAATATTTAAATTTAATATAGTCATATAACCATGTAAAAAGAAAGTCTTCTCTTTCATTAGTATTCCCAAAAGTTAAATTCCATTTTTTAATTTATTTAAGTAGTCTCACAAACAGTATCGTACACACACAGACACACAACTAGAGTTACATATCAAATGCACTCTTTTTTCTTCTTCTTAATGTAAGATCATATAGCTGTTTATTTATATTCTAAACTATAAAGAATCAAACTATTGTTCCTCTTTTTAAGAGGGGAAACAAATTTTACATATATTATAAAATTGATCAGTGTTTGTTTGCTGATTTGGTGTTTTAAATGTGACTAATTTGTCTTCATTTTAATGAATTTCTTCTCTATGATAATTGATTAGCCTTATAATTATATTATTTTGACTTTTTAGGAGTCTAGTCTACCTAGTATTTTTTTTATAAACAAAACTATCAATTTGGCAATATACAAAACCAATTAAGAAAATGAACCAAACAACTTCAATTAATTTTAGTGATACAATTAACACTTTAAAATATTTAAAAGTATAATTAATACTATAAAATATTTTTTAATATAATTAGCATCCTCTACTAGTGTATCTTAAACTTTCGTATGAATCCCTCTACTTAATTTTTTTGTACATGTCATTATTTAAAATTTTATATGTATAATTAATTTTTGTTTAAAAACCCAACAAATTAAAGATATTGAGACTTTTTCTTGGTGATTTTTGGATTCTGCCGCCATTGATAGATGGCAGATGTACTAGTGCTCCTTCAATTTGGTCCTTCCACGCCGGGGAACAATTTGAGAACCCCAAATCTCTCCTTGGCTCATTCTCATTCTCAATCTCTTTCATTTATTGATTTTTTTAAAAAATAATTATACTAGTAGAATTTTAAATAATGACATGTAAAAAAAATTAGATAGAGGAGCTCAGACATAAGTTTAAAATTTGTTAGTAGAGGGTGCTAATTATACCTAACAAAATTTAAAGTGCTAATTAAATTACTAAAATTAGTTTAGGATACTAAGTGTATTTTTATCTAACAAATTCATGTGGTCATATAACAATTAAAACATAGTTATATAGTTAATTATATTTTCTCAAATGGCTCAGTTGCTCATAATTAATTAGTATTGCGTGACCTTTCTTTATAAATAAACGTGATTCTTGATCTGGCAGCTATTTTCAATGGTAAACTTGATTGACGGGTTTCCCTTGTCATTTGTCAATGGCCAATTAATTCATTTTTCCAACTATCAATAATACGTAATTAAACTATGACTAATGACAATTCATCATTTTTAATTTTAAAGATTATTGATTAAGCCTTCTATGAAAAGCAACTTCTTTTTGGTACAATAATTTTTAGAAAAAAATTAGACTCACTTATAATTTAAGGGCATAATAAAATCTCTATTTCTTTTAAACGATACTAATATCAGACATAATAAGTTATCTATTACTTTTAAGTATAAATCTATAGACCTAATAGTTAAGATATTTCTCTAAATATTATTACTAGAATTACAATAAAATAATATTCTTTAAAAATTAAAGAGATTATGTGTAATTGTATATTTTATTCCTGTACTAGTTAAATTCACATACGATAATTCTTTGAATAGCAACTAATTAATTACTCAATCCCTTCCTCTACAGGTTTTCTTACGACAGGAGGGACTGGGAGAGACCCAATACTTCAGCCATGATTGAAGGTTTTATTTTTGACCCTGAAGAAAAAACTATTTTTCTAATATTTTTGCCCAACTTAATTAAAAATTTCATATTTTTATATTTGTTGGTTCATCTAAAAGTTGACAAAATTTCTTGTCATATTTAATTTTAAAATCACGTCCAACTTAATAATTATATTTGATCAATTAAATTATTTTTTTACAATTCTTAAATGATATTATTTAATTTCTTTAAAATTATATGAACAATAAAATCAGGCTCTTAATATCTTATATTGTATGGAAATTCTTATCGTAGAGAACAAATTAGAAGAGAAATTTCTGCAGTTCTATATTAAGACATAGAGATGTACTGTCAAATATAAATCTTCAAAATAGAAAATATTAGATAGAATATAATAAAGTTTTGCTATTATTATATAGATACAATATAATCATATGATTTTTTCTTCAAAGTATTACTCTTACCAGTTCTTAATATAAAAATTATTTAATTTTTTAAATAGATAAAAAATTAAATAAATCAATTAATTATAGCTAAATTTAATATTATATATTCTTTAATCTAATTATCTAAATTAGTCAACTAATTTTTATATTAGTTATAATTTATTCACTTATTTAATTTTATTAATCTATTTAAAAAAGTTAATTAGTATTTATATTAAAGATTAAAGTTAATTTAATCTATCATAATCGAAGACTATTCACTATTCAATATATACAAAAAGTGGAAAAAGTTTGTTGCTTCTGAATTTAATTATGAACAAAATGCATGTTAGGGTGACACTAATTATTGAAAAGAGGAGGAGGGTGGGGACAAGATCCATCGGTTCTTATCTTTTAGGAGGCCAAATTATAAAGTATGATGTGGATGCACGTAAATATCCCAATAATTAAATATATTTTTAATATATGGGCACTAAGTATGACCTCGTTAAATTGCTTTCATCTCCATAGTTACCATTTTTGTTTACTTTGTTTTGTTCAGCTTCATCTGCAGTATTCAAGATATTAGTAATCACGACCCACTATATATGTGTTTGTAAACAAAAGAAATGGTTGTTTTAAAAGCCTTTTAGTAAAATTCAAATTTAAAAATATTTTAAAATAAACAATTATATTTATCTAAAAGAGATTTTGGATTAAACTATGATTTAAAATTAAGATTTTGAATAAACTATTGAGACTAACTTTTGACAGTAAAAGAGTTTATGGACTATCTAATTATTATTTTACCTTTACTTTTTTCCCATAATTTATCCTCTATCATCTCTACTATCTCTTCTCCATCATCTCCCCTCTTTTATCTCTTTTCCACACTCTATCATCTTTTCTCCACTCTCACTCTTCTATCATATTTTTAATAAAATCATACTATTTTTAGTAATTTTTTAATTATAATTTTTTTGATAATAATTATTTAAACACTCATTCATTCATAACTACTTTTTTCCTATAAGCTATTCTTTAAAAGTTATATTCTAAAAATTATCTAAATTTTTTTTATAAGTTATTTTTTAAACTTTTATCTAAATAAATTTTATAAGTTTGTCTGAAAATCAGCTTGCATACTTCTTGTCAATTTTTCTACACATTTTCGTCTTTATTACGTTGAGTTGAATGATTCAAAGATGTGTTATTGAAATGATAAAATTGATGTTAAGTCATCAAATCACGTGTAATAATTTGCTACTGTTAATTGTTAATTATATAAACTTAATATAATAGATATAAGTAATTTAAGCTAAATTTTATTCTTATTAAAACTCAATCTGAGTTAGTTCTTTTAACCCTAATTTAAATAAAATTTATTATTAAAAATAAGAATATATACATAATATATATAAGTTTTATAATAGTTATAATATTCATGAAGTCTAAACAGTGGGCTGTATTATATATTGAAAAATAGGTTTTATTAAAATAAATGAATAACCTTAACGTTATGCTGAGATAAAATTCATATTTAGAATACCACCATATTAAGGCTTTATATGCCTACATATTGAAAATTGCACGGATGTATAAAATTAAGAAAATAATCACAGAAAGAAAAATGATAAGAAGAAATTAAATATGGAGAATTTTACAATAATTTAAAAAATACATAATACATTAGCATATTCTCTGTGATATTTTTTCCCCAATAATAGATTTAGATGGGTCAGTGTCAATTGGCCACCTTGTTACAACCTCTGAAAACAAAAACACACACATATGATGTCACCTTATCTTGTAATATAGCAGCCAATGCCGATCGTTTTATGTGACAACACTTGCACCAATTAAGCCTCATGTATTTTACCTTTTCATATTTTATATTCCTTTTTAAAGATATACATCAAGTTCAATTTTATATTACATTATTGCTTCTCTATTTTTTCCCCATAAATTTAATCAAAAAGTTATCCTTTTCTTAATTTATATATAGAGATAGTGGTAATTAATAACATGTAAAAGGATTAATTTATACAGAGATTGATGTTCTTTGGGACATGGAGGATAAGAGATAAATTATTTTCTATTAGATTTTTTCAATTAAAAAATGTCGAAAATTAAACTTTAACCATTTAATTGAGAGATGAAAAATTCGATTCCTTACACCAACCAAAGTTAATTATGAAGAAAGTGATTTATCCATGTTAGATAATCCATGATTTAATTTTTATTTTTAAAACATGGATGCAACTTTCAATTTCATTTGTATCAATTCCTTCATATAATAATAATATAAAAAAAATTATCGGGAGTTTTGGAGAATATAAATAAAAGGAGAAATTATTTGGATCAAAGGAAAAATTATGATAGAGAAATAAAAGCCACCTGAATCCACACCACACAGTACAACTCACGATGAAAATATGTGGAGATGTGAGGTATCCCCACAAACCCACAATAATAACATTCCATGCACACTTTGTCATGTTTCTTCACTTACGTCCCTTTCATTCACAATTAATTTGGTGATTCTTTCCACATTACTTAATTGGACCTTTAGACTCAAATATTACAAAATTTCATCTCCGGACCCGGATTTTTTTAAATTTTAGACTTAAGCATAATTACACAACACTCATTGAGAAAATCTCACAAAAATACCACTAGATTTCAAAATCCTAAATTAGTTTTAATTCCTACACTTTAATAGCTATTGACTATATTTGATAATAAAATGACAACATATTTTTTGTAAAAAAGTATATTAGAATTTTAAAATTCAAGTAATATTTTGTGGGATTTTTACAAACTGATCTAAGAAGTTTTTGAATTTTTTATGTACAAATTTAACTTCTAAAGTTTAATAATAAACCTGTTTCAACTTTTAAATTTGTATGTATAACCCATAACTATCAATTATATATACCCTTAATTTTATTCTTATGTGTATATACACGCACATACCTCTCAAACTTTAAGTTGTATATGAATAAATAATATATGGACAAAATTAATCATAAAAAAGTTATATGTATATACATTAAAAGTTTAGGAAAATTTATTATGAAGTTTTAAAAATTAAGAAAGTTATTTGTATATGATATAAATTTTAAAGAATTTATGTGTAATTTACCTTATTTTTAAGTCCAAAACACATATGTAAAGAGGAGAAAAAATAATTAATTTCTTTTTCAGTGACACAAAAATTTAAACATGCACGCGTTATATATAGGTTATGTTTTATTGTATTGGCAGCTAAGGGTGGCGATCTTTTTTATGAATTTTTTATTTAGAAAATATAAACAACATGGGTTAAAAAATTAGGGAACTTAGATGTATTTATTCCTAGAATATATACTTTTAAAGAATTTCCATTTTATACCTTTTTATTTGTACTCATCGATCATTTGTTTCTCTCTTTCTTAAAAAACCTAAAGCAGATGTTAGCCTCTCTCCTCTGCAACCTCCCTAATTAATCCATCCATATGGAAATAATGAAACCGCCCTCTTCCCTTTCTTCATCTTCTTCCTCCCATCTTCTCTATCTCCTCCTCCTCTACCATTAAACCCTATATCAGATCAGATCTCTGATTCTCTCCTTCCATTTCTTAATCATTCTTCATCATGGGGGCTGCTATTTCTTCTGCAAATTCTGATCATGATGATGCAAGTTCTTCTTCTTCTTCATCTTCAAGTCCTGGTCTTGGTGATATTCCAGAAAGCTGTATTTCGTCTTTGCTGATGAATTTTGATCCACCGGATATTTGTAAACTGGCAAGAGTGAATCGAGCTTTTCATCGAGCCTCGTCTGCAGATTTTATCTGGGAATCCAAGTTGCCATCAACTTACAAGCTTCTTGCCCAGAAAGTTCTTTCTCCTCACAACATCCAAACTATGACTAAGAAAGAGATCTATGCAAAACTATGTCGTCCTAATCTCATCGATGGCGGCACCAAGGTAAGTTATTATTCCTTCTTATCTCAGATTCTTTTCACAAGTTCATCAGCTCCGTCTTCTTTAATTTTTCCATGACTTTGATGGATAAAACTTTATCTTCAATAGTTAGTTTGTGTTTCCCTTGTTTTCTGTTTGGATACAGATTTGGATATTAAGGAATTGATTATATACGTGTGTAGGAAATTTGGTTGGATAAATGTAGTGGACAAGTTTGTTTGCTCATATCATCAAAGTCCCTCAAGATAACAGGAATAGATGACAGAAGATACTGGAATTACATACCAACTGATGAATCCAGGTTAGGCTGCCTTATACTTTTCTTTTTTATATAGCTGCCTAACTGGGTTAAATTTGAGCATTTTTGGTAGGATCTAATTGGGGATAATTATTCTAAAGACATTTACAGAATCTAGAGATCTTATTTTTAAGCAGTAAAAAATCCTTCTACTTGAAGCAACTTCTGTTCGTCCTTATATTTGTTTTGAATTTAATTATCTCCTTTTTTTACAAGTGAAAAAATAAATCTAAAGTTGGATTAATTTCTGTTTTAAATAGGCCTATATTGCTCACCCAAGATAATATTTTTGTTAAAAAAAATATGATTTCTTCTGGGAAGGAGAGGAGCTGTTTAATTTTGAAGAAATCAAATATATATATATATATATATATATTGTAAAAAACTAACTGGTTACTTTGGGAAAATTCTTACAACATATTTCTCCTAAAAACATCATATAATATTGTTGATTATAAATAGAGATGGGCAAGTTTTGAATGTTGACCCAGAAGAAAGAGGGGAAAACAATAAGATAGTGTCTTTGTCAGTCTCACAAATTTAACTCTTGTTTATATCTTCAAGTTAAAGCACTGACATAAAAAAATGTTTATATTTCAATTTTTCAATCTAAATAAGTTATTATTTTTGTTAGTTGACAGTTTGAAAATATTTTCTATAAAAAAATTAAAATTAAGTTGATAGATACATCTGGTATAAAGTGGTTACATTTATGGAAGGAAGAAAAGACTAGAAGAGTTATCCACATAATTAATGAGACCAAATTAATATAGAAAATTATTTATTTTGTTAATTCCTGGAAGCAATCGATGATTGATTATTATAAACTAACTATATCCTAAACTTCCATTGACTGTCTCAAACATGAATATATTTTTTTAAATAATTGTTCCCTGAGATTATGGTTTAAGCTTGGAATAATAACGTTTGTTGTTGCCTGATGTTTAAGCTATGAAGCTGTCATCACACAACAAAATAGATATTTAATTATTTTATCCCAAAAATGCCCAATAGGGAAAGCCATTTTCTATATAAATTAATATATAAAATGTACTTTGGCTTCTATTCTTAGTTACTAAAACTTTAATATCTCATAGGTCACAAATAAAGGAGAAGAGTACAAGCAATTTGGTCTTGGAATATTTAGTAATATCCGAAAAGGACTTTTATTTTTTTTTAAAAAAGTCATCTTAATCAATAATTATTTATTTATCATGTAACATTGTATATATTTATTTCCTGATTCTTTAGACATATAAATTAAAAAAGTTCAGAATTTCGTAGATGTTTTCCTTGCAACATAAGCACCCATCTTTGTTTGTATTGTATTATAAACTAATTAGGACAGAGGCATGTGGCTTCATCATTATAAGCATGTTAATTACTTGGTTTAAGAACCTAATGAGGGATTTAATGGACTAAGCGCGATGGTTAAGATAATTATATTATTACTTCAATTTCTTTATTGGAACCCACACAAGTTACTTCTAAAAGCTTGTACTTTTCAAATAAAAAAAGATAAAAACTATTAGAATTTTTTTTAAAGGCAGTTAAAAGTTAATTTTTATAATAATTTTGAGAGCGACATAAATTCTATTATTACTACTATAAATCTTTTTTTTAACAGATAATTTTAAAAAACTGTCCTTAAAAATGCTTGGCTAAGAAGCATGCTTCACTTCATTGCTGCTGTATTAATTGCTAAAGCCTAAGTCACTTCATGGCTTGGCTAAATCTGCATCACTTTATTATTATATTAATTGCTCTCTCACTCTCAGTCTCACTTCAGACACTTCCATGCGTATCCTCATCCTCAAGTATTACTTTTAACAGTAATTTTTAAAAAATTATTGTTAAAAATCCCCCACTTTCATTACTTGTACTTTTAATGATAGCTTTTTACATTAAAGGTATATTTTATAGCAGTTATGATAAAAATTATTGTAAAAAGTTTTTTAAAATAAAATTTATTTATAAAAATATTATCGTTTTTTTCACCACAGTTTTATTTATAACCTTAATAAAATAGAATGATGGTAAATATTTTTTTTAGTAACAATGATCCAAAATGGAGATTTCTTCAAATCCCTTGTAATCATTCTTCAAAACTTTATATGATTAAAATCCAAAACACACATGATCACTCAGAAGAAGGTGCTGAATTTATTATTACATGACCATGCCTTTAAAAAGGTAACAATATGTTGGCATTCCACCATAAGCATGGGCCCATACCCGAAGGTTGTCTCTACGTTTAAACCTCTTGAACCACTGAGAGTTGTCTAGAAAATATTAATTTCTCATGGTGAATTAAAATTTAAATATAAATATTTAACAATATCTTAAATATAATTATTTTTTTAAAAAGATACCTGTATGTTAGCAAAAGAAAAAAAAGAAAAGAAAATATGGATATTTGGGGGGAAAGTGCCCCCATAGATTTTTTTTTGAGGACTTAAATCAGAGTATTGTTATTTTTTATGTACAAAATTTGCAGTGTATCAATATTTTATATGTATAAAAATTAATCAATTTTTTCTAACCAATAAAATTTTTAATGATAGACTTTCCCCATTTTCTAGTCCGATTTCTTTTATTTTTTTAAAAATATTTATGCATATTTTTTGAAAAAATAAAACAAAATGATGTGGAGTTGAAAAGATTAATCTTAAATGCTTGAAAGAATAAATAAAATTAATAATGATTTTTGAAATTGCAGGTTCGAGAGTATTGCATATCTGCAGCAAATGTGGTGGGTAGAAGTGGTAGGAGAAGTTGAGTTGGAATTCCCAGTAGGTACGTATAGTCTATTTTACAGGCTCCAATTGGGCAAGGCCTCAAAGAAATTGGGCCGACGCTTGTGTAATTCGGCCCAAGTTCATGGTTGGGATATCAAGCCCGTCCGATTTCAGTTATCAACATCCGACGGCCAGAAATCCCTCACTGACATTTTCTTGAAAAGCCCTGGAGAATGGGCCCACTATCATGTTGGAGACTTCATAGTAGAAAGCCCAAACAAGCCCATTAACATAAAGTTCTGTTTGGCCCAAATCGATTGCACCCACTCTAAAGGCGGTCTCTGCGTTGATTGCGCCTTCATATGTCCTAAGTGAGGCTTAGGGACCAATTCACGTTTAATTAAGAAGCCGTAGAAGAAAAATTAGTCCTTTCTTTGATTAATTCTGTAAATAATTGTCAGTTTGTTTGAATATTTATGCATACAGATAATGTGAATACGTAATAATCTTTTTTTTTAGTCATATTACATAATAATCTTTACTCTTTACTTTAATTAATATGTGTGATTCGTGCAAGGCACAGGGTGTGGAATGAACCAATAATAATTAATAATTAATTAATAGAATTTAAATTTATATTGATAATTATTAAATTAAAATACCTTTAAATCGTGTATAAAAAATAGCTTTTAAATTAAAGTTACTGTTTTTTTGTGTGCATACCAATTTTGAAAAATGAGCTCTATTATTTATATTTAATGAACAACGTGATTAATTAATTGAAAATTTTATATCATGTATTTTGTGAATAAATAATATTGTTTAGTTTAATCAGTGTGAATTTCACGAAAAAAAAATTCCATTATTTAATTTATGAATGGGGTGATTTGTTATATTTTTACATTATAATTCTTGAAAATTCCCGCACTGAATAGATTATGAATCAGCATTAAATTTAAAGTGCTTGCTAATGTTTACCAATAGAATTAAAAACCTATATATCTTCATTTTATAGAATATATTTTTATTAAAAATGTGTTTCGCCATTGTAGTTGCGCTCTTGAAAATAGTAAAGCAAACAGACCTAATCATATATAATTAGGTCAAATTTTGTACTTCTTTTTGTTCACACACGAAGAGAATTTAAAATTGTCTGTCCTTTCCAAGTGAGATCAAAGAATGATAAATACAAATGATAGATTAATTATATTAATTTCAATATAATTATTACTCAACTACCCATCAATCTTATTTTTAAAATATTATAATATCTAATTTAATTAAAAATAAGTATAAAATAACCCAAGTTAATATTCTAATTCTATTATTTATAAATCATAATCAATAATTTTAATAAATAATTTTAGTTTGATATTTAAAAAAATTTGTTTCAACTTTAATAGAATTAATGATTAATTATTATTATGGGCTCAAAATATTTTAAATATAAAATTTTTATAATATTTTAAATTTTTAACTATAAAAAATTATAATAATAATTAATTAATTATAATATATATTTTTTTATTTTACATGAAAAAAATATCTAATTATATTATATTAAAAATTATTTTATAAAGGCTAAAATCTATATTTACTTATCTATTTTTATATCAAATTTTATTTTAATCTCTTAAATTTAAAACATATACTTTTAATTATTTAAAATTAATACTCTTAATTTTATTAATAGAAAATATTGATTTAATACATTTAATTAAAATAATAATTCTACAATTAAACTTCAATAAAACATATATATTTTTATCTTTTTAATATAATATTTTAATTTTAAATTCACATTCAACATTTAATTATATAATTATTATTTTAAATTTATTTAGTTAATATTTTTTAATAAAATTAACAGATATAATTTCAAGGACTGACAATATATATTTTAAATTAAAAAAATTAAAATAAAATTTAATATAAATATAAAATGTCAAACATGTACCTTAATATTTTATAAACTTATATAAAAATATGATCAATTTATAGATAGGGAAAATGATTTTGGAAGTAGGAAAACCTAATTTGTCTAATATCTGTAAATGACACCAAGCTGAGAATCCATTCTAGCATTTTTTAAATTTTAATTGAAAATACCAAAATGCCCATCTTCTCTCCCCCGTCCCTCGCCTCCCCTCCTTTTATCTTTCTCTTTCTCAGACCCTTCAGTTCCCACTTCCCACGGATTCACAAGGTGCAGCTGCAAGTGCAACCATCCAGCAAAGCATATGCTACCCAAAAATAATGTAAAAATTAATGACTTCCAGTATAATTAGTTATCTACATCTACAAATTTGATTAGTTAACAAGTTAAATTTAAGAATTATGTTCAGGGAAAGTAAGTAATGCAGTAGGTAAGAAGGGAAATACCAGCACTCCATGAGGGCTTTGTCCTGATTCATTAGGCTGAGAGGAGTGATAAAGACGCCATCTTCATTCTTGACCAAATAATTAGCGACGGGGGTAAGCCCGTAGAGCCTCTCAATCTTGCCGTCGGGAAGGGTTCGGACCAAGCAGCTCGGTACGTTGTAGCAGGCCAATAGCCGCATCATGCGGTCGAGCATCACGGCGGCGTCCGGGTTCTTAGTCGGCAGCTGAGCGGCAATTTTGGAGGGGGAAAGCTCAGCATCAGGGCCAGCCTTGACGATGATCTCGAGCAAATCCAGCTCGAGAGCTGATTTCAGAATCATGGTAAGCATGGAGGCTTGGCCAATTGCATTGCGAAGAGGTTCGCTTCCTCGTCGTTGACATGGGTCGGGGTAATCTGAGTCTCGCCAGTCGAACCCATGGTGGCGGCTGCATCTTGTGAATCCGTTTGAGTATCTGAGAAAGAAAGAGAAAGAAGAGGGAAGTTGGGACGAGCGAGACAGGGGAGGAGAGATGATGGGCATTTTGGTGTTTTCACTCAGAATTTTAAAATGTGAAAATAAATCCTTACACCTCTTTGTTATTTGTCATTTTTCCTTTAAATTATGTAATAATTTTAATTAATTAATTATTATTGTCAGTATAATAGATATCCGATAGAGAGAGATGCTTTTGTTTTAAAAGAAATAAATAAAAGCGCCGAAAATTTTCCCCCGCGAGAGCCTCAACTTCCCAGGGCGGGACCTCCAACTGAAAATATAACCACAATCCTCACCTATACGATCCCGCATTCTTCTCCCTTATACTCTCACTTCTATTTCTCTTTCTCCCTATCGAATCTCACTTATCTTCTGGTTCCTTTCGATCCCTTCGACCAAAGGTACTTTCTTTCTCTGCTTTTCATTTTCAACTTTCATGTGTGTTTTCCCTTTCTTCTGCTTATGTTTTCTCTTCCGAAAGTTTGTCATTTTTTAGCGCAATTTCGCCTTTTTCCTGATTCCTTCCTGGATTTTATTTTCTCCTGTAAAACCTAAATGGTGATCTTTTCGACGATTTTTCTTCCCCGTACGGAAACATAGAGTGGTAAAGGCGACACCATAATATGTACTATGTGAGCTATATCGAGCATTTGTCCTTTATACACAAATTTCAATCCACGCAAATTCGTAATTTTGAAATTTTGGTTTTGGTGTTATCTGTTAGTCTTGCTTTTTGGCTGCCAAAGTTATTCTTTCAATTTTTGTTCAATATGTCAGTTTTTAAGCTGTAAGATTTATATTTCTTATAAATATAACAATCACGTCTCTTTTGTGTTGTATTGGAACTGTTTCACGGAATCATGGTAATCCCGATTCACCGTAGTTAAGAGGACCTGTATTTTGTATTTTGATATCGACTTGTATCACCCTGACATTTAGTTTTTAAGTTCAGCATAGACTTTGATAATTGATAATATGTCTGAAGTGGAAAACAATCGGGATTTTATCCGTTGGCTGGGACCCGACCTTTCCATAAAGATTCTTTCCCATTTGGATAACCCTTGTGACCTTGCTCGTGTTTCTGCAGTTTCTGGTGCCTGGCACCAATTTGGTAAGTTCAGTTCTGCACTTGCTATTCATTAGTGTTAAGTATTATCTATTAACACGTACATTTGATTGATGTTCTGCAGTTGATGAAAATGGCCTTAGCAAGAAACTTTGCTTGAAAATGTTCCCTGAGTTATCTGCTGCTGCGGGGAATGTCATTGAGGTAGACAACGTGATTGAACCAATAAGATTCGTGCCTGGGAACCCTATGACATGGGATTGCCTCAAAAGAAATCATAAAGTATACGCATTCTTGGCACGTGGTCTTGCTCGGAATATGAGTAAAAATTGCGTTTCAGAAGCTATTGTTGCATCCAGTACTGATCATTATCCTCCAGAAAGTATTCAAAATACAATGGAGCCAAGGGATAGAACTGAACTTAGTGAATCCTATTGGTCAAGTAAAGGGGAAAGTGATCCTTCTGTTCCTGAATCGTTAATTTACAAGCTGGTTTCCAAAATATGTATTGTTACAGAGATCCATGTCCAACCATTCCAAGGTTAGCCTACAAGATCAATGAAATTTATATTATTAATTTATGCAGGAAGCCTATTTAGTCAGCTGAATTAGAATTCATGTTCACATGTCAGCATATTTTGAGAATGGCTTCCCTATATATTCAGCTAAGTCTTTTCGATTTAGAATGGGCTATCTAAAGCAACCAAAGGCATTAGAGAGTAATCGGGAAGCTAAACAAAATTTACAGGGCAAAGACTTTGTATGGACATACACTTCACCTGAATTTCCAATGGCTAAGGTGTGTTACACTGTGCAAGTGTGGTATCTACTTTAAAGTTGCCATTATTTCTTTGCTCCTGTGAAATAAAGTTTCAGATTTTCATACGAAAGTAAACTTCCTTATAAGTATTATCCACATTATTCTGTATTGCTCATCAAGGTTTACTTTTAATCATCTATCCATTTTTTATTCGCTGGTCCAAACTAATGCAGTTATAGCAAGATTTTCTAAGTGCTTGAGCATCACTCATTGGAGTCTCTGTTTTTTCTTTCATGGTATCTGAATATTCAGCAAGAATGGGTCGTGACTTGGAATACTTTAACCACTTAATGAATGATACAGGAAAATCGCTTGCAAAAATTCAAGCTACCTGAACCTGTCATCTGTGTTGGAGGTTTGCTGCTAGTTGAGCCGTTGGGTAGGGTTCAGAAACAACGAATGGATCAACTATATTACATATGGTATGTTCCTCACACGCTTTCTCTTTCTATTATGTATTATTTAATCACATTATAAATTGATGTCATTTATCTCAAAACATAAATTGAAGGCTGTGGTTGTCAACCTTATGGGAGATAAAATATATAACATATGGCTTTTGAGATATATTCTTGAATTTTGTCAAACTTATGTGGTTGTCTGTGTCCTGTACTTTCAAATCCAATATAAACTTGTCCTAATTCTTGTAAAAATTGCATGTACCTACTCTCTTTTCAAATAGACACAAACCTCTAATGGAACAAAATAATCTATTGAGACTTTGACCGAGACTTGGTATAATTATGGGATATGAAGTCCCACATTAAACAGTTAGCTTTTGAGGTGGAAAAATTAATCTACTTAAATATCTTATTGAGCATCTTATACTACTGAACATGGGATTTAGTATCTCATATTATCAAGTATCGATAAGACTTATGATGATATCTCTTTAAACTACATAAGAATTTCAAAATATACACAACGAAGTGACTGTTTCAGGTATTAGTTGAGTTGCTTGAATCTGTAATTTTTTTGACTGGTGGAGGTGTCATTGATCTTGTGTGTTGCATCATTTCTCATGTTAAAGTTGTGGGACGACCACTTTCATCAGGATTTAGTGCTAAAATACATCACTCAGGAAGGTGCTTCTTGAAGTGCAGCCCTCAAGCAGCTCCTATTTCATATCTCCTACAGTGCCTTATCCATCTGAAGTACCAAGTGAACTCTTAAACTTGCCTGGTGTGCGAGCTTTGACTTACAACGTAATGCAGATGGCCGTGTTCTGGCGCGCTTTATGATTATGATTCTTCACACCCATTCCTTTGAGACTTGTCTTCTTCTTTTTTTTTTTATATAAAATTTTTTAAAAAAGGGTTGGGCTCACCCACGATCCAAGGACAGGGTGAAGTCTCCCTTCCTCTTAGGCGATACCAATATCGGATAAGGCGAACTGTCTATTACCCTCAGGCGTAAACCTAAATACCCAAAAATTAGGATGTCTCTTCAAGCATAAACTTTTGAGACTTATCTTACCTCTTCTCATCGTTAACTTGGACCCTTACCAATTTTGGGCATTAATTAAGCTACGTTGTTTAAGCAAAGCTTTTTCTTTCTTTTTTAAATAATTTCTAGATTGCTTAAAAGGGCATGTAAATGAAACGGTAAGAAAAGTGTGAAAATTTCATTAATTGATGATCTTCTCGCTTTCTCATGTAGCAGGGGCACCATTAGTTATCACAAAAATGAAAGTTCGTATTAGTTCGAATACAACAACAACAATAAGCCTTATCCCATTAAATGGGGTCAGCTACATAGATCATACGACGCCATTATGCTCTGTCGAAAACTAAATCCTTAGATAGGTTATTAACCACGAGATCCCGTTCAATGACCTCTTTGAGCGTTCTCTTTGGCCTTCCTCTACCCCTTTTAACCGGTGTCCATACTATTTGATCCACCCTCTTCACCAGCACATCCCTTGACCTTCTTTGTACGTGTCCAAACCACCTAAGACGGTTCTCTACCATTTTCTCTTCAATAGGTGCCTCTCCAACTCTTTCCCGTATATGTTCATTACGAATCTTATCTTTTCTTGTATGCCCACACATCCATCTCAGCATCCTCATCTCAGCTACCCCAACTTTATGCTCTTTCTGTTCTTTTAAAGCCCAGCATTCACTTCCATAAAACATTGCTGGTCTTATAACAGTCCGATAAAACTTTCCTTTTACTTTATCTAGTACTTTCCGATCACATATAACCCCAGTAGCTTTTCTCCATTTAAACCACCCTTCCTGAATTCTATGATTAACATCCTTCAAAATTTCACCGTCCTTCTATATCATTGATCCCAAATATTTGAACTTATCTATTTGTAGAATAACTTGATTTCCTAATCTGACCTCCAAGTTACTTCTAACTTGTCTCTTATCAAAATTATAGTGCATATATTCAGTCTTACTTCTACTCAGACGAAAACCCTTCGACTCTAAAGTACTTCTCAATAACTCAAGTTTGAAATTAATCTCTTCTCTTGACTTCGCCATAAGAACTATATCGTCCGCAAAAAGTATGCACTTAGGAATTTCTTCTTGAATAGGCTTAGAACATCAACTACTAGATTAAATAAATAAGGACTCAAAGCTGATCCCTGATGTAGACCAATCCTTATGGGAAAATCTTTTGTTTCGCCCCCAGACATTCTTACAGTAATTGTTACTCCCTCATACATATCTTGTATTGCCTTAATATATGCCATACAAACACCTTTCTTTTCCAAAACTTTCCAAAGAACCTCTCTTGGCACTCGATCATATGCTTTTTCTAAGTCAATGAAGATCATATGCAAGTCTCTTCTTTTAATCCGATACCTCTCCATTAATCCCCTTAATAAATAAATCGCCTCTATTGTAGACCTACTTGGCATGAAACCACACCGATTCTCAGTAATATCAGTCTCTAATCTCAACCTGTGTTCAATTACCTTTTCTCACAACTTCATAGTGTGACTCATAAGCTTTATCCCACTATAGTTTGCACAATTTTGAATATCCCCTTTATTTTTATAAATAGGAACTAAAGTACTTTTTCTCCATTCATCCGGCATTTTCTTAGAACTTAATATCACATTAAAAAGTTTAGCAAGCCACACCACCTCTATTTTACCTAAACACTTCCAAACTTCAATAGGAATACCATCAGGTCCAACAGCTTTACCATTTTTTATTTTCTTAAGCGCCTCTTTAACCTCGCCAACACGGATCCTACGGTAAAATGCCAGATTTGGTTCAACTTCTCCTGTTAAATCCTTTAACTCATAACTCGACCCTCCTCCCTCGTCATTAAACAATTTGTAAAAATAGGTCTCCCACCTTTCTTTGATATCACTATCTGCAACCAAAATATTGTCTTCTTCATCTTTAATACATCGTACTTGATCCAAATCCCTCGATTTCCTTTCCTTGTCTCTTGCAATCTTATAAATCTTTCATTCTTCCGACTTTGTCCCTAACTCTTTATAAAATTCCTCAAACGCCTTAAAACGAGCTGCACTCACCGCCTTTTTAGTTTCCTTCTTAGCTAAACGATACTTTTTCCAATTCTTAGTATTATTACATAAGTGTATAACTTTAAAACAATTTCTCTTGAATTTCACTTTCGCTTGTACGTCCTCGTATTAGTTCGAATATATATAAATATATGTGTTGAATATAACCTTTTTTTTTTCCTTTATGACAGTAAGGGGAAAGAAAAATAGTTTATTGGCCAAAAAATATTTAGCTTCCAATGCATAACATTACGTTTTAGCGAGATAATAAATTCAAGGGGATGTTAAATAATAGCAGGATCAGAAATATCCAATTATTCATACTATAATTCTCATTGTCCCAATCTTAATAATAATATAATTCGGATTGTGTTAAGTTTACTTAAGAGTTGTAAAGTTTTATCCATTTGATCTCTTCCATTTCTTAACATAAAAACTAGATAATTTTTTAATAGATTAAATAACTTAAATAAATCAATTAATTATAATTAAATTTAACTAAATTTATATTATATACTCTTTAATCTACTTAAATTAATCAACTAACACTTAGATGAATTATAATTAACTAATTTTTTTAATTTTTTTAATATATCTAAAAAAAATCAAATATTCTTATATTAAGAAACATGTTAGTATAAATTTTACCACCCTGGTACTTCCCTGGAACAACAAATGATGATGTTAGACTTATTTCATAATTTTAATTTTCTAGCTAGATTATATGATTGGGGAATTTTTTTTTAAAAAAAAATCCGATATATTTGCTTTAGCCTTTACTGCACTGATGGTAAAATTTGATGTAAGAAGCCAAAATAAATTTAACGAAATTACATGTTACAGCTCTTGGTTAAACAGTTACAAATATAGAAAATCAATATTCCAACGCAATTACATTTTTCCTAAATGATCCTAGAGTCTTTATTTGTTTGATAGAATTATTGAACTTTCCACAATGTCAGTCTTAGAAAATACATGCACTTGTTCACTTTATAATATCCTGTCATGAAATTTTATATTAAAAAATTAGTTTGACTGTCACTGGACCCTCCTGAGAGGCTGACATCTAAATTTCTACTTCCATATTTGTTTTATTCCCGAATACCGAAACAAAATTGAAATCATTTTATTTATTTTATATTCATTCTTTCCTATTATATTCTACGCACAAAATAACCAATGCCACTTTCCAAAAGCATACTCTGTAGGCTAATCGCTTATTTTCTGAGATCACCCCAAACTGAAATACTCAAAAGTTCTGCAACATCTCTCCCAGTGCAACCACAAACTTGCCTTATCGACAATATGAATTGAGGCACAGAACGATGACATGGCAGTGGAGCAAGTGTAGGACAAATACGAAGCTGACAAACTGTCCCATAGATTACACTTGCAGGTGTGGCACAAAACCCTCAAATAAGATCTCTAGAAACCTACTTTAAGTACAAGAGCACCATGTCACAACAAATAGCATCATTATGGAAAAAACCAGGTATTCAAAATATCCTGTACAAAGATAATTTGCTGAACACTGGCTTACCCAGAAACGCCAATAACTGAGCAGTTATATTAGTCATGCCACCCATAGTCATCGAGGTCACTATTAAAGAAGCCATTATCGGTGAATTCACGGGCAATATCCTGAACCACATCTTGCAGATGAAGATTTCGTGGTATATCAGATGTTTTTTGGTTGAATCCATTGTTGCCACCAGCTGCAGAAGAATCACTGTTTGAAGCAGCTTTGAAGCTGTTGCTCCGGCTAGGAGCAGCAGGTCTGTTACTTCCGGAAACATTGGAAGTTCCTCCAGATGCTGTTGGAGGATTACCTCCAAAACCCAAACCATCATTTGTATTAGAGTTGGGTCCAGTGTGGAACTGCGATTGAACTCCACCACCGTTGTTATTCGCCAATTCCTGAACTAGTTGCCGGAGCATCTGGGGTGGTAGAGCCTGATTTATTTGGGAGCCCTGTGGATGATTTTGTTGCAGCAAGCTATTCGCACTTAATGAGTGCTGTTTAAGTTGTTGCAGCTGCTGCTGCCGCTGCTGTGGAGTTAGATGGGGACTAGAGAAACCGCTGACAGGTAACTTCTGCATGGAGCCTGGAAGGAAAGCAGAAGCAGCACCTTGAAAGTGTGAAGAGGGGCTCTGGTTTGAATTGTTGAAGGAGGGAGATGCTTCTCGCTGAAGTGAGTTGGGGGTTGAATTCATGGAGTTTTGCCTCATGAGGATATTCTGGTAGTTAGTCAGTGCCAATGCAGCTTGTGCAGATCCACTCAAAGCACCGCGATTAACAAGGTTAGGGTTATTGTTGATTTGGTTATTCAATCCAGTATGCCATGCCATTAGCTTCTTAAGTGTGTTCCGGTCAGTTGGCAGACCTTGAACATTAGCTAATTGTTCCATCTCCTGCATCTTTTGCATCTGAAGCTTGGCTGCAGTTGCATGTCTAGGATAATTTTTCAAGCCCTCTGCAGATAGGTGTTGAATCAGAATAGAGAGCAGAAGTGACCACTGCTAAATCCAAAAGAAATAGTTCAAACAACAAGAGGGCGCATCTACTGGATCATCACATCACCTCATCATGCTCTTCATATTTCAAAGTTTCCTATATCTCCTTTTTCTTTTAGTGAATATTTCTATCTATTTCTTATTGATCTTGATTTAATGACCTCAGTTATATCATCCTATGCCCAGTCGATGATAAAGACAACTGGCCTGAAGGGAAAAAAATATGACAAACAAACATATTCCAAGACAATGTAATATCAAAACAAAAATCACAAAATATTACCAAGAGCCCCAACTTTGTGGTCCCGGCAGAAATCCATCAGATCTTTCATGCTATTCACAACCTCCGATATCTGTAATTCGTTGCCACAAAATAAGATAAAAAGACTGGATTAAAAAGGAAGTTCCCTCTCATCACAGAACACCGGACAATAAACTATGAATTTAGACTTTTCAAGAGTACCTGCAAACATCTCACGTATCGTTTTGAGAAACCCAAGTCATTCAGAGACTGTAGGTCCAAACTCTTTGCCAGCTGACACCCAGCCGTTATTACCCTGATGCAAAATAACGTCAGCTTCATCTTTAATGAAGTCATATTATAGATCTGTTGATTTTTACCATTTTCCCTCAGAAAAAAAGTGTGGACTCGTAATCTACCCAACTGGCAATTGTGACACAGGCCGTTCTATACCTAACTAAATCATGGTAGAAAGTTTAAGGGAAGAAAAGAAAATCTGAGAGATTCTATAGTTACATTGCTGCATAATGTTCATGCTCTTTAATAGCCTCATTTGCAACGAAAAAAGACGATTTGATCCAAGAGGGAAAAGGGAAAAATTAAAGAAATGCTCATACTTGTTGACAACCTCATAACCCCAAAAACAAAGGCATAATTTTGGCACACAGTCGAGTTCATAGCCCACAAAAAGCAATACTAGACACCAACTATTGACTCACATATTGCTGTTTGTCTGCAAATCCTGCTGAGAAAGCCCCTCAGATCCACTTTCAGTAATAGAACGATGGCACTTTTCAGCCACTTGAACCAATTGGCTGACCTGCCACAGTGAGAATTATAGGATGTGAGTTCCAAAATAGTACCACAACAAATTCATTCCGATCAAATTCATATGGTCATGCCAGTTTATATCACCCATATGTCCACAGTGCTCCAAAGCTTAATTCTGCACCACTCTCTAATGCACACATAACATAAATAATATCAAAGCATGCATGTATAGATACAAGGAGATAAGATATGTAATAAGATACACCAGGGACACAACTAATCACATAAAGTTGACCGCCTCTCAATGATCAGCTAATCTTAGACATAAACAAAACTAGTAACTACCAGTCAAAGAAAACTGATTGAGGAACCATTTGAAAGAAAAATAAAAAAAATGAATCACTAGGTTTAAATTGAAAGTTCATCAAGAATATCCTTGTTCCTGAAGCAAATAGCCGTACCCAAAACAAGGCAAGTAAAGATATACTATAGTAGGCAGTGCCTTACCTGTGGTGCAACCAACCTTCGAGGAAGAAGTTCTTCATGGCGTCTTGCACAAAACTCCCAAGATAGTATCTGCAAATGAAACAGATTCAGCACATCATTAATCATACATCATTCAATCGAATGATAGCACTTAATATAATAACAATTGTATAACCTTCAGATCTTGTGTGAATAGGATGCGAAGTTGACCATCACGAACAACACGAAGCTGCTCATGCACACTCTCTTGAACTGCCTTTCCATATTCTAACATCATTAAACCAGAAGGAAATCTATGCTCACGCGGCAAGTCCAAAAACACAAGTTCATCAATCACCCCACTGCCAAATTTTATTTTGTTAAGTCTGGGGAGTACTTCAAAAGTTGCCTCTGTTAATAAAATCCATAACGTAGACGTTACTAGATTTTTCTTGAACAAAAAATAAGATTCTTAGATTGACATCAGATTTCACAAAAATGGCATGCAAAGAAAGTAACTGGCAGGTACGAAGTAGAGTGCATATTTGTTATTTATAGCAGCTCTACCTTGACCACTGACCATTAAAAAATGGCTTAATTAATATAATTCCTGATGCTTAACTCAAGGTTTTATTTAGTAATTTCAAACTTTCAACTAAAAGTTCTGTTATAGCCCTTAAGAATTGCTAGACATGATCAGTATTGATCACAAAAGCAAGCTCTTCAGGAATTTTCTAAGGAGAAGAGCAAAGACTGTCTCCACATTAACGTTTGTTTTGCGTCTAAGCTTAGAAGTATAAAATGATAAAGGTGATAAGTAAACTTGTCTTCACATATCTATTTCACTCTCCTTGATACAAAATGCAATTTACAAGAGGGGAAATCTTGAAGCACAGCATAAGAAAATAATATTATTCTTATTTTCTTACCAAATCCCCTTCCTGATTTCGAACCACATATGTCGCACTGCCATGCATCCTGACCAAAGATATATTCATAAAAGATTATTTACATGTCAAGAAGCACCAATGCATTCAAAGCATAAAATAGTGAAGACAGAATCATTTTCTAAGCCACCACAATCATCTGAGACAAAGATCTTCGAAGCATATAGGCATTTCTGAGTCACCACTAGAAAATAACAGGATCACGCAACCCATCAACACTTTGAACGCACATTTGAACAGAAGCATGAATTAAGGCATCATCCTATGCTACTTTCAAAATGATGCAAAAAAAGTCAACGCAGCAAAACCTTACCATAGCTGCTTGGGGGAAAACACCGAGAGTATGTTGCGTGACATTATCATATAATGACAAACACCACCGCTTCTTTGCACGAGGAGAGTAATATTCAGCCACAAATTTTCTCCAATAGGCAATACTATTATCCTGGGACAAGTAGGAAAGGTAAATAATAATTCAAATAGACCTCAGCCAAATAAATTATATCTGCTATAAAAAATAATAATGCAAATGACATCTTGCCACATGCAAGAAACAAGCAGAAGAACTCACATTTGGTCGCTGCCTTTGATGATATAGGTATTGCATCAAACGACGGGCACACACACCACTATCATATGGGCACTTCATGGAAGACGACGACTGCATTGCTTCATGTTGTAATTGCTGCCTCAATTGCATATGTTGCTGCTGCTGCTGTTGCAAGTGAGCTCTCTGTAACTGTGGCATTGACTGATGGATTTGTTGCTGCTGCTGCTGTTGCTGTTGCCTCAGTCTCTGCTGCTGGAGCAAAGCCTGTAGTTGGGGATTACGACCCTGAAACTGCATGGGATCCTGCCTCTGAAGAAGCTGTTGTATTACCTGCTGATGCATTATATCTTCTTGCTTGATATCAATCCGAGGTTTCTTCTGCATCTGGGATAGATTATTTGGATCTTGTATCAAAGATCCAGGACCTCGCGTACCCATTGGCATTGGAGCTGGGCCAGTATGAGCTGCAGGCAAAGATGTTGCACTAGAAGCACCCTGCATTTGCTCAAGATTTTTTTGCAGTTGTTGAACATTCTGGTCTTGATGAGAGCTCTGCTGTACTACGGAAGAACCATCCATAACTGATGACCCCGAAATACCAATATTATTTGACGAGAATGACATGGGTGATGCAGGTAAACGTAAGTATGATTCTGTGTTATTGCTAACGCTTCTCTGCAAACGGGGTCCCCCAGATAGTGCAGAGTTTGCATCTGTGACTAATGAGCTAGCTCCAACACTTGGCCCTGAATTTGCCACACTGTTTAGAATTGCATTACTCATGTCACCAGAAACTGGACCCAGATTTGAACGTCCAGTTCCAGGAAATGAGTTGGATGTGTTACCAAAACACGAACTAAAGTGAGAATCAACAGCATTCTGTGATTGCCCATCTCCTTGATAGAATATTTGAGAACTTGAATGAGCTAACCCTCCAGCCACCCGAGAAGGTGCCATGGGGGGCACCGCCCCATGTTGACTGGAGTCTGAGTAGCTCTCTAGAGCCAGGCTTGACTGGTATTGTAGACTAACTAGGATATCATGCCAACACTAAAACAGAGACACAAACCCATATAATCTCTCTTCAAAAGTTCACAAGCTCTAGGTAAAAGACTTATTGGGTAAACAAGTTCCCGATTTTATTTCTTCTTTTCCTTAACTTTTACTCAATCCAATCAATAACAAGTTCTGTCAAATCTATGAACTTCTGTGCACCCAAATGTGCCCAATAATTTTATGAACTTCTTGACTCTGGACACGTTCTGAGATGGATCTGACATAAATATGGCAATACATGTGTGTGTATATATTAGCATCAGCAATAAAAAAGCTTCAATAAATAAATAAAACCAAGCCCTGGTATAAAAGCATACGTTACAAACAGACCCAGGAACTAAACCTCGATAAATTTCCCACTTAGAGGTAGGAAAATCATGGTTCAGTAACCACACCCACAAAACCCTAATTGTTCATAATTTAGACAATAATCTGCATAAGCATTAGTGCAAAGCTGAAAAGACGAAGTTTGCACATTCAGACGACCAAATGGCGATCATATGGCCATATTTGTATAAACAAAACTATAAATCAATCGATCACCAAATTAAGCCGTAATATTCAGCACACAAGTTCAGAGGATAAAAAGCTAGTGGTGGAACCAGAGAGCTTGAATCGAATGTGCAAAGTGCGAATTTCCGGTATACAATCCGCAAAAATGCAAACTTCAAGTCAAACAAACATCACAAAACTAGTAACAACAAAGTACCAAGAGCAACAAACAAAAATCTTCAACTCTAAGGGGGAAAATAAAAGGATATGGTTTCACAACTAGTGAGATCGATCTTTAGTAATTGAAATTGAACGCAATGAAGCATATAGCAGCTGGCGTAAAAATGATTTGAATGCGAGGAATCAGAGGGAGCGAGCTACTCACATCTGCAACGCGCGCTGGAGAAAAAGGTAAACTTTGCTTAAATTATCGAACAAAAATGGGAGAAAAAATTAATTAACAAATGAAGAGAAGAAAGAGAGAAGGAAACAGAGGAGACCGGTGGTGGTTATATAGCTAGCGGGAATGGCAGTGGAGGAGTGACCGACTGCAAGGGTCTCTTTCCTATACTACCGGCGCTGTCCAGTAAACGGTCGGACACGTGTCGAAAAGTACAATAGAGCTCAGTCGGCAATAGATCACTCGGCCACGAGGAGAGATCATCAACCACGTGGCACCACTTAAGTATTTCCCTTTATACTACAAATTAAAAAACATATTTCGCCTCCGAGCTCAAAAGTATTTTTATTGTATTTTGGGAAATAATTATTTTTTTACCAAAGGTCAATTTGCTTATTTAATCATCAGTACATCATTGATATTAAAAATATTTTTAATATCAAAAGGAAATCCATATTAAAGTTAATTATCCAATATAGGCCAGCTTTTAGTTTATCAATAAAAATTGATAAAAATATATTTATATTATATAAAAATATAAATTTAATTTTTACTGTTATAATAATTTTTTTTAATAGATAATTTTATAAATTTTTTATAAGTTATTCTATGAACACTATAATTTTAATAAATGATTAATATTAAATTAATTTAATTTTTTAATGGAAAAAAATCCGTCAACATTTAACAATGGGCTTTTGGGTTTTTTTAAGTGGATACATCTCAAGGCCTGGCTAGAAGCCCATTCTACACCCCTCATTGTTTCTGCCGCTTCTGCTCACATGTGATGGAATTTACTGCAACCTTTTCTTAGAATTCAAGTAGTTATCACACTAATAACTAAAGATAAATCTTCTTAAAATATATAGATTATTAAAGTAGATTTTATTTTTTTTAATAAATTTTTTTAGCATAATTCAAATTTTGGACATAATGTTTAAAGGATTTAGTCTCTATTAATTTAATTGTATATGACTTTGTTGGTATTTTGATTTTAGTTTTAAGTGTTTTGTAACTTTTTTGGAATTATGAGTTATTTTTGTTCATCATTTTTTTAAAAAAAAATATTGCGGACGAAAATTAAAAAGCAAGAAGAATCATAATATTAAAAAAAATTATACCAAAATATTGCTATAGAACATGGAAGAATAATATATATTGATTTTTTTTAAATTAACGAATTACCTGAACAATTCTCTCAACCTTGCTTCCACCATATATTCGGTGAACACAAGTGAATCTCTGAGGATCATTGGCAGGAAAATAAGGAGAGAAAATGCAATTGGAATGGAAGGACATTTTCTTCTTTGATTTCTGCAGGCTTTTACATCGACCTGAAATCATGATTTGATACCAAATCGTTCAAGGGTGGATAAGCAAAATGCTTAGAATCGAAAGAAAATATCCGAGAACCACATAGATTTTCACAGTATCTTTTTGGTCGACACAGAAAAAATCTTAAAAAGATTGTGATACTAATAGAGTAGGTTCAAGTGAGAATGGGAAATTGAAGATTATGTCCATTTTAAGAATTTATCCAATTCTCCATTTATATATTGTTACTTAATATTATGAACGGTTCATTCATGGTCCACATATATAGAGCTCATATATATCATATATAAAAGGTTTCCATAGAGAATACCTAGAAACACACAACACCATGCCCCTCCAACACACACGCACCCGCCGATAGAGTCCAATTAACTAGCTAATAAAACCTATTTATTAAGTCTACGATATCTTATGATCTATGATTTGCATCAGGTTCATGATTCTTGAAAGAAGCAGCTTTGTTACTACTTCTGGCTGGGATCTGCAGCATCGAAGATCAACGTTTCAATGAGATCCATGTCCCAATCCTGCATCAAAATTGAATCCAAATACATATGATTAGATAAGCATTTTCCTAATTAGAGTCGTAATTAATTGATCTAAATAACAAACAAATCTTCTTACAAGATGGCTTGCCTGCTCTTGATCAGGAGTTGAGTTTCCTGATGGTGAATTATCCTTGTCCGTCATGAACATGTTCAAGTGCTCCAGGTTTGTGGATGCCTCCTCGTTCCTCATCACCTTCAGATATATCACATCACAATTGTAATTTAAATAAGTGTTCACATGCATGAAACAAGAAAAGCACACAAGAAATTAAGTTAGACTAACCATATGAGGGTTTTCGTTGGTGCCAGATGATGAGGACTTGTTCGGCAGAACATTGATGCTTCTTTCACTTGTTTGAGCACCATCTCCCTGCAACTGTTGCAATCAATATATAGAGTTCAATTAATATATACTCTGAGACATGAGTAGGACTAAATCCAAGATGTTCTTGATCATATATATCATATTTATGACAATACTTTTCACTCATTCACACGAACTACTCCACAATATTATATAGCAGAAGTAAGCCAAATTATATTGAAAATATAATTAAGAAACAAACAACACACACCAGCTCAACGTAGTCTTCAATATTGAAGGAGCTAAGAATGTCAGAAGTTGAACGTTCACCAGTACGAGGGCTCTCTGCAGTCTGATTTGAGACAACCAAGAAACCACAGTCAATATTATAATTGAGAAATACACCATACCTAGCTAGCTTCTGGAAGCAAAATAAAGAGTCAAGCTTACGCATAATATTGGCTATTATCTACTACTACTACCATACTGCTGCAAATGTACGTGATTCATGTACCTTGTCAAGAGAAACCATGTCGTCTAGCATGAGGAGAAGTTCATTAAAATCATCCATTTGACCAACTTCTCGCTGATTCACAGAAGTGATAGCATTCCTAATACCACTAATTGACTGATGAGGCAAAGAAGGAAGACCAGCAGATATGTTTGGTCGAGTTGGTTCAACTGAGGATGATGAGACAGGCACAATTGCATTATTTGAAGCACTCCCATTACTGTTATGACCGGTAGAATCAACATTCTGAACTCGATTCAACGCACCAACTGTAAGAGAAGCGTTGTTGTTCAGTTGAGTTCCATGGTGGTTATTATAAGTACTTGGACTTCGTTGCAGGCCAGACCTTCCAGTAGACACTATCACCCCATAGTTATTGTTGTCGTTGTTCAGTTGAGTTCTATGGTGGTTATTATATGTCCTAGGATTTCGTTGCAAGCCAGAGCTTCCATAAGGCACCATCATACCATGATTATTATTATTATTATTATCATAATTAGATGGGCCATAGTTGAAGCTTATGTTGTTCCCCACCAGTGAGGGATTGGGATAGTTACTCATCAAACCATTATTTGCAGTGAGGGCATTTGTAGAAGTCATGAACCCTCCTCCATTTACGAGAGGACGATGAAGATTATGATAATAGGGTTGATGGAAGTTTCCGTAAGTAGTATGATTGGTCCCACCATAGTGGTTTGGTGGTGGGACCAGTCTGGTTTGAGGAATCTGAGGCCCGGGCACAAGGGAACTACTGTAAGGTTGATGATAATAAGTTTCACGAAGATGAAAATGACGAACTCTTTTTTGGATGTCTCTGATGAGATCCGCGGGAAGTCCCATAGCAAACCTTGACCTCAACGCTCTCTCAGGTAATCCCTCAAGGATTCCTTTCTCAGCAATTCTCTTCAGAAACAAACGATACTTCTGCAACATTTATGTAAACCAGTTAATTTTCTTCTTCTCTTCAGGGCATTCGATACTTATTGGTAGATTTTTACTTAATAAGAAGCAAACCTGCAAATGACTGGCAACATTTTCTCTGGTTAAACCTGGCACGTTCATGATCTCAAGAATCTTGGTTGGAACAGCCTCTGTATACATGAAGAGTAGTTAAAGATGGAATATTCCAAATTAATTAAATCCATAATTAATTAGAAAAATTAAAGTAATTAACATTGAAAAATGGGTCTTAATTAATACTCACTGTCCATGCCAAGGTGCCTTAAGGCCAACAAGAAGCGACTGTGAAGTTCAACAGTCCAGCAAATCTTGGACCTCTTTGGACCACTGAATACGAGTCCTTCATGCTCAACCACCTCGCTACGATTTCTCTTGCAATACTTCTTCCTTTGCTTTTTATTAGGCGATGTTGAATTCTGTGTAGAGGCTATATTATTAATGCCACCTGGTGATGATGCTGAGTCTCCTTCTTCTTCTTTGTCTCTTATTGATACTATTCTGCCATTCTCAACTCTCAGTTTCTCTCTCCTCCCAGCCACAGCATACTGCCACACATCTCTCAAGTCCTCCCTTCGAACTGGTTTCACTAAGCAAAATGCTGCTCCTTGCACTAAACTCTTCGACATCACACTCTTCCTCCTATCTGCAGACATAACTGCACATATCCATGGATTAAGAAGCTTTAAGTATGCATTGCTAGATAAACCCTAACCCTATCTAGCCCTCCTCCATTGAAACGAAAGTGTATTATATGAATAAGGTTGAGATGGTACTAATGAGTTCTGGTATGTATATATAGATATATATATACTTACTGATGACTGGGAGATGGAATTCGCTTTTGACGCGCTTTTGAAGCTCAAATACATTCATTCCTCGCACGTTGAGGTCGGTGATGACGAGGTCGAAGAAGCCTCTGAATTCCCTCAGAGTTTCCAAAGCTTCATGACCACTTGTTGCAGTTGCAACTGAAGTTTTTCAGACAAAATCCTTTATTAACATTATAACAGGTAGTGCAAATACTGGAGAGAGGATGCGGAATGAAATGGGGGGAAAAAGTGAGTTGTCAAATGACACTTGTATTTCTAATTACTTTAATAATGGGAGGGTGCCAGCTATTTGAATAATGATAAATATTAATTAACATAAAAAATTTATTCTCTTTACTTTCTTACCTTTTATTCTTTAATATGATATACCAAAAATGCCCCAAATCATCATTTTGAACCAGATATTGGTTGGACAAATAATTAAATTAATTAGATGTATTCAGGATTCTGCCTGAAAAATGAGGAATGAAGTACATAAAGAATAAAAAAGATTAAGGTGATATTTCTGTTGATATAAAAATTAAAGCAAAGATATGGAAAATCTAACTTATTTGGAAAATGATCTAAAAGAGATCGTCATTAAGGGAAGAAGGTTGTGAAAGAAAGAACAACACAAATATAATTGTGATTCAAATTGGAGTTCAATGAAATGAAATCTATAGGGTGTGTTCACATTACATTCTGGCTATTTGCAGTTTGCACCAGCAAACAACAAAAGAATTAAATTATTATATAGTTAATGTTTTGAGTTGTGAGACTGAGACATCTCGATTTGTGTGATGCATATCGTATAAAGTCTTAATAAACTCAATTCATATGATGACAAAACAGACACAGAACCGTTTTATAACCTTAAAATAATGTATTATATAATTTTATTTAAATATGAGAAGACCGAAGAAACCGAAACGAATTGGAGTAGTAATTACAATCGCAAGCATTAAAGTGAGATGAAATAAAAGAGCCTTAAAAAATCGAAGATAGATGTTAAGGTTTTCATTACAAAACACAATCAATCACAATTCACAAATAACTTTACCAATAATTTTGACTACATGACAAAATAGAAGAAAAGAGATGGAGAACATGAAGGAGAAGGAGATCGATCGATGAGCTTGAAATAAAACTCAAGTGTTAGTCAAAGATAATCTTAATTTAATCAAACAGTACGTAGTTTTACGAAGTGAAAATCACAGAACCTTTGTATTCCCATGATCGGAGAAAACCAGCGTTGACGGAGAGAGTGGTGGTATCATCGTCCACGACCAAGACAGCGATGTCGATTCTCTCGCAGTCAGAAACTTCATGAGAAGCAACCATTGACTATGTCTCTGCAGAAACCTGAATTGAACCCTCAGACAGATCGAAAAATCACTGTTGCTACTGCAGTCACTACTGTGGGCGAAAATCACAGAGAGATGTAGAGATGTGTCTCCTTTTATAATGCCTTAGCAGTGTACTGCTCAGCCACATGTGTTCAGACAAGTTCTTACATTTGGCACTTTTACTTCTTCATGAATATAATGTATCTTATTCTTCAGAACATTACCTTTTCTAATTTCCAGAAACTCTTCCTTTCTTGTCTGGTTTTTGAGTTTATCTTTCTTTTTTTTAAAAAAAAATAATATTGAATTCAAATTTTGAGCCTGCTCTTTGGGGGAAAAATTACATTTTCCAACTAATTAATGGCAAATACATATAGAATAGAAATGCAATATTTATTATTTCTTACCTTTTGTTACTTATTAGGTTTTCTTTAGAAGATATGGTAATATTCTCATTTTCACCCTACTTATTTAAGACAAATTTTTTACCTTTAATGAAAACTATATATGTTCTTTTTGTCTCTTTAATTTCAGACATTTTGAATTGAAGTCTTTTTAAAGTGGATTGTGATAATCAAACAATAGAGCTGCTACATAATATTGCTAGATAATTTAACGTGTTTGAATTAATATAGTTAAATGTTCATTAAAAAAAGACAAGACTGTCTTGATATATAATGCGGTTTTGTAATTAGTTATAAATTGCATTGCTGATGGGGCCGTTTTCAATTAATTTCCTTGAATTTACGATGCAATTCAAAATCCAAAATCATATATGTATGCATAATGAGCATCTAATATATGCAAGATCTTGAAAGTAGATTCAATAGTGTCATTAACTTACGAACAACACTGATGGGGATTAATTACAATAAAATGAAAGCACAATTGCAATGCTGGTTTAATGATTAACGGTTAACTTTCAACTGCGATTAATGATGACAACAAAGGATTTATTAACAGCTTCTTTTGTATAATCCAACATAAAATTTCCCTTCATTTTTCACTATAATTTTTTTTTTTGGAAATTAAAGCATCTACCAATTTATCAACACATATATTAAAGCTTCAGACGTTTCTATCAGATAAAATAAACAAATGAAAAAATGAAAATCATAATAAAATCTCAAAAAAATAACATAATTATTAAAAAATCTTAAAATAAATAAGCAGTCATATATCTATTATTATTTTTTACACTAAAACTTATTATTATATATTGCTTATTTATCCTAAAAATGTTTTAAGATTACATTCCTTCTTTTGGGTTTTTGGCAATTTTGCGGCAGATACCCGAAAACCTATATACCAGAAATTGGAGAACATTTGTTGGGCTATCTAATCTGGCTCTTAATCTGAAGGGGCCCCACACATTAACTGCTTTCCAAAACGGATTATATTATGCAGATTTCAAATGAAATATATTAAATTTATTGGCCAAACAAAATTAAATTTGAAATAAATTAATGTGGGTTAAAGAATATTGCGTAACAAAATCATAATTTCATTTGGCTCTTTCCATTCAATACTTTACATACAATTCCAAATATTTCAAAACCACTGTACATTAAACAAAAAGAAAAAGAAAAACAGGTTCTGCCTGTAGTTTTAAAAAAAAACATCATATTTTCTTTTTAAAAAATAAAGTCTTTTTATGCCCCAAAATCAAGGTAATTTTTATAGGAAAGGAAGTAATAGTCCAATTCTGAGGGAAACTTAGCTGGCATTTCTTTTCTAATTTCATTAATGCCAATATAAAATTGAATTTCCCTCCTTACATTTACTAGTCATGATTACATGAATTGATTGAGTGTATAATTGTTAATTAACCAAATATAATAAATTCATTAAAAAATAAAGTCATAAAAAAGAATTTATTTGGTATAAATATTTAGAATCCACTATTATATTAGTTAATATTGGAAAAAATTTAAGTTCATTTGCTTATGTCATTAAGTCCAATTATCCACAATCATTAAAAATATATGGACAATCAATTTGTCCATATATTTTTATCCACAACTATTCCCTTTCTGTATTTTTATGTCATTTGCATATGGACAATCAAATTTAAGTTCATTTCTAAACCCTATTCCCTTCCTAAATTGATTGTAAATTATGTCATTCTACGCTCTTCACTATAATCAGGAAGCATCATCTTCAACACAACGTTTTCTTATGATTTTTCATAACTTAGTGTTCTTCATCCACAACACATCCAAGAAATTAGAAACACATCATCCACCGCATTTTACAATAACAAATTCAAAAATAAAATCATTTTTTATAGGTATGAACCTATTTTTATTAAAAGCGATCATGGTTTATTTTTGAATTTGTCATTGTAAAATGCGGTGGATGATGTGTTTCTAATTTCTTGGATGTGTTGTGGATGAAGAACACTAAGTTATGAAAAATCATAAGAAAACGTTGTGTTGAAGATGATGCTTCCTGATTCTAGTGAAGAGCGTAGAATGTGAGAAGCACCATCTGTTTAAGAAAGTGATAAATCAAAGACGTATTCATGCTGCCAAAATCTAGTCTTTTCTTTCCCCCTACCAAGTTAGTTTTGTTCCAGGACGGAATATTGATGATAATGTTATTATTGTTAATGAGATTATCCATTCGATGAGAGGCAAGAAAGGGAAAAAAGGGTACATGGCTATAAAGGTTTATTTGGAGAAGGCTCATGATCGGATAAGTTGGATTTTCATGGAAAGAGTGTTACGTGAGCTGCAATGCCTTGAGAGGATGATACTGCTACTAGGGCCCTTCGGCAAGGAGATCCCATTTCCCCCTAACTCTTTGTGCTCGGCATGGAAAAACTCACATACATCATTTTAGATAGAGTGAGAGAGAAAAAGTGGAGAGGAATGAGAGCTGGTCAGAAAGGACCTTTCATATCCCATATGATGCTTGCTGATGACCTTGTTCTTTTTGTAGAGGCTAACACTGTACAAATAGATGTAATTTTATCTTGTTTACAGGAGTTTGGTGAAATGTCTGGACACAGGATTAGCCAAGAAAAGACGGTGGTTTATTTCTCCCCGAATGTGCCACAACGTGCGAAGAAAGAGATTTGCCAGCGAAGTAACTTCCGGCAGGTGGAGGAATTGGGCAGATATTTGGGAGCGGACATTTCCTACCCAAAGCGCAGAAAAGATAAATACAAGACTATAGTAGAGCGAGTGAAGAAGTGCTATGGCAAATTACCCAATGCAGCATGAAAAGCTCCCTGCTGTTATTATTGACAGCTTGGAGCGGGAGCAGAGGAAATTTGCCTGGGGAAATAGTGAAGAGTCCAAAAAACGTCATGCAATCGCGGGGAAAGATGAGGGTGGAGTCGGAATGAAATCCTTAAACCTGATGAATGAAGCATTCCTCATTAAACTGTGGTGGAGAAAGCACACAAGGCCAAAGGATTTGTGGGTAAGGAGACAGGAGGGTCAAATGCAACCGATTATTAAAAATTATTATTCACGCCTTTGGAAAGAAATGGTTATGGGATCGTTTTGAAGAAAACTTCGAACACAGCACAGGAGAAGACAGAAGTGTGTGGAGGCCCAACAATAATGGCCAGTTCAACATAGCAAGTACTTACAAGTGGTTGCAAGGAGATTGTGGCAGCTAGATTGGTGCAATTTGGAGGAAAGCGTGGAGACTAAGGGTTTGTTTGGTTGGGGGGTTGGGGAGGGGAGGGGAAAGTGTGTTTGGTTGGGAAAAATGGAGGAGAGGGAAGATTTTTTGTCTTTTTGTCGTCCCCTCCCCTCCCCTCCAAAAGTGGGGGTTTTTGAAGGGGAGAGAAAATTTTACCCTCTTTTTGACTAAAATGCCCTAAATTTTTTTTAATATTCCAATTATACCTTCAAACTTTTTTTCTTTTATTTTTTTCACATCTAATTTGTATCTTTAATTGCATAATAATTATAATAAATTATAATAAAACTTAATAAGTATAATAAATTATTTATATATTATATTAAAATATATAATAATTATAAAATTAATAAAAAATAAAGTTAAAATTTTAATATTTTTTTATTTTTATTATATATATAAATGAGATAAAAAATTTAAGATTTATAAATTAAAAAATATTAATTTTTTATATGAATATTATAAATAAAGAATAAATAAATTTAAATAAAGAGATAAGGATATTTTTGTCAACTTTTAATTAACCCCTCTCCTCTCCCCTCCCCTTCTGAACCAAATAAAAAATATCATTCATTAATCTTCCCTACCTTTCTTTACCCTCCCTTAACTTAACCTAACCTATCCTCCAGTAAACCAAACAAAGCCTTAAGGTTCTTGAAAGAGTTCGAGTGTTCTTATGGATGGCATCCCACAAAAGATTGTCAACTAGATCAGTTACATGTAAGTGGGATGGTGGCATTGATAAATGCCAGATTTGTGGCTTAGAAGTTGAGGATACCATCCACGCCCTGAGAGATTGCCCGTATGCTAAGGCAATTTGGAAAAGACTTGTACCAAGACTGCTATGGATACACTTCTTTCAGCTTAGTTAGGACGAGTGGCTAGTCAATAACTTATTTATAGAAAGTCAATTGATGGACAATAAGCAGTGGCAAGAGTTGTTTGCAGTGACTTGTTGGTATATGTGGAAATGGCGGAATCTCTACACTCATGAACCTGAATTTGCATTGCCAGAAAATGCTGTGGAACTGATTTACCAGTATGTTGAGCTCTATAGAAAGAAACGGGAGCAGAAAGAATTCCAGGAATGGAAAGAAGAAATAATTATGGTAGCATGGACACCACCCCAGAGAGGGTGGTGTAAACTAAACATTGATGGATCAGGGGTGAGCAACAGAGAAGCAGGTGCAGAGGGGTAATAAGGGGAGATTGTGGAGAATGGCTGAGGTTTTTCAATTAAGTTGACTGACATGTATGTTATCGGAACAGAAGCAAGGGGAATCTATGAGGGTTGAATTTGTGTTGGCATATGGGATTTAGGAAGATCGAACTGGAATGTGATGCTGCTCAACTGACAGAAGCACTACTCAGCAATGGAGTAATCGAGGATTGCCCTTCGTTGAGTCATGATATCAGGGAAATACTTAATCGCGACTGGCAGGTCAGAATTAAACATACACAGGGAAAGTAACAGGCGCGCTGACAAAGTAGCCACTGAGTCGGAACCAAACTGAACAGAGGTTGTCTGGATTCAACCAATTCAAGGGAGGTGTGTGATATTTTGCAGCAGGATTGTAATGGAGTATTTTTTTTTTTTGGTAATAAAAAATTTAGGTGAATTTATCACTAGTTTCTCACCAAAGCTAGGGCATAGTCTTAGGATTCAAAAAATACTTATAAAAGACTTATGATATTACTTATTAAAGAAATCCTCATAATAACAATAAAAATCAAATTCATTTTTTTTAAGAATCATCTATGCCAAATTTTATTAGCAATTGTAATGGAGTTGCTACTTCACGTAGGATTTATGTTCCTTAGGTTTGGGCTTAGCCCCTTTCTGTTACCCAAAAAAATCCAGTCTTTTCTTTCAGTCTGAAAATCATCCTCTAATTGATTAGTCTCATTTAATCTAGGGCATTTAATCCTCTCTTATACCAAAAAACAAAAGTTTTAACCTAATGAATTCACAAAATTCAGCTCACCTCAATTTTTCTTGTATAAAAAAATCCAGTCTTCAGTCAACTTATATTGGCCGCTGCGAGATGCAGTTCCAAGTTATTCAGCAACATCCGAATTTATTATGTGTTTTTTCTGTATGGAAATGATCTTGTGCGCATTGTAGATCACTGTTGAACTTTGGCGGTCTTCTCTTAAGCCGAACACGCCCATTGATGTACGGGAGTCAAAATAAATTTTACGAAATTGCAGGTTAAGCTCTTGGCAAAACAGAAATAAAAAGACTGAAGATCAATATCAAAAACACAATTTTTAACAAGATATTTTTCTTACGAGCATACATTTGAACTTTCCACAATACCGGTCTCAGAAAACACATGCACTTACTTACAGCTGTCAAATTTTTTATCAAGAGATTGTTTTACTGTAGCTGGCCCCTCCTGAGAGCCTGAAACCTAAAACACGCTTGATTATACTCTTTTTCCTTCGTGCCATGCCGTGGCCACCCCCGGGAACTCGAAACGTCCATTGCTTTCCTGTGATCACCCCAAAATGGAGAAAATACGCAGACAAATCCTCAGAGAAACTTCATGAAATTCTGCAATAACCTCTCCCAGTGCAACTACCAACTTCTCTCATTTGAGGGTAGAATGATGACAGAACAGGAACACATGGGAGTGCAGTAAGTGTATTATATAAATACGAAGCTGACAAACTGTTCCATAGATTACACTTGCAGGTATGACACAACCATCAAATAAGATCTCTACAAGCCTACTTAAGTACAAAAGCACCATGTCACAACAAATAGCCTCAATATGGGAAAAGGCAGGTATTCAAAATATCCTGTACAAAGATAATGTGCGGAACACTTGCTTACCCAGAAATGCCAATTACTGAGCCAAGTTATGTTAGTCATGCCTTCCACCCATAGTCATCGAGGTCACTGTTAAAGAAGCCATTATCAGTGAACTCTCGAGCAATATCCTGAACCACATCTTGCAGATGGAGATTTTGTGGCATATCAGATGTTCTTTGGTTGAATCCATTGTTGCCACCAGCAGCAGAAGAATCACTGTTTGAAGCAGCTTGGAAGCTGTTGCTCCTGCTCGGAGCAGCAGGTCCATTACTTCCAGAAACATTAGAAGTTCCTACAGACGCTGCTGGTGGAGGGTTACCTCCAAAACCCAAACCATTATTTGTAATATTTCCATTGGGGTTGGGTCCAGCATGGAACTGCTGTTGAACTCCACCACCGCTGTTATTCGACAATTCCTGAACTAGTTGCTGGAGCATCTGAGGAGGTAGAGCCTGATTTGTTTGGGAGCCCTGTGGATGATTTTGATGCAGCAAGCTATTCCCACTCAACGAGCGCTGTTTTAGTTGTTGTAGCTGCTGTTGCTGTTGTTGCTGCAGTGGAGATAGATGGGGGCTCGAGAAACCACTGACAGGTAAATTCTGCATGGGGCCTGGAAGCAAAGCAGCAGCGGCACCTTGGAAGTGTGAAGAGGGACTCTGGTTTGAATTATTAAAGGAAGAACATGCTTCTCGCTGAAGCAAGTTAGGGGTTGAATTCATGGAGTTTTGCCTCATGAGGAGATTCTGGTAGTTAGTCAGTGCCAATGCAGCTTGTGCAGATCCACTTAAAGTGCCCCGAATAACAAGGTTAGGGTTGTTGTTGATTTGGTTATTCAATCCAGGATGCAATGCCATTAGCTTATCAAGTGTGTTTCGGTCAGTTGGCAGACCTTGAACACCCGCTAACTGTTCCATCTCCTGCATCTTTTGCATCTGGAGCTTGGCTGCAGTTGCATGCCTAGGATAACTTTTCAAGCCCTCTGCACAAATATGTTGAATCAGAATAGAGAGCAGAAGTGACCACTGCGAAATGCTAAAGAAATAGTTCAAACCACAAGAGGGGCGCATCTATTGGATCATCACATCACCTCATCATGCTATATAAATTTCAAATTTTCCTACATTTTCATTTTTCTTTTAGTGAATATTTCTATTTTTCTATTTCTTAATGATCAAAATTTGATTATCACAGTTATATCGTCCTATGTCCAATAGATGATAAAAACAACTGGCCTGAGGAAACATAATCCTGGACAATATAATATAAAAAAAAAAACACAGGATTACCAAGTGCCCCAACTTTCCGCTCTCGGCAGAAATCCATCAGATCTTTCATGCTATTCACAACCTCTGATATCTGTAATCCATTGCAAAAAAATTAGATAAAAAGACTTGTTAAGAAAATTAAGTTCTCTCTCATCACAGCACACTAGGCAATAAACTATGAATTTAGACTTTCCGCGAGTACCTGCAAACATCTCACGTATCGTTTTGAGAAACCCAAGTCATTGAGAGACTGTAAGTCCAAACTCTTTGCCAGCTGACAACCAGCCACTATTACCCTGATGCAAAATCATGTCATCTTCTTTAATGAGGTCATATTTTAGATCTGTTAATTTGTACCATTTTCCCTCAAAAGAAAAAAAAAATAGATTCTTAGTCTGCCCAACGTGTGACAGGCCATTCTATCCAGCTTAAAATACCTAATTAAATCACAGTAGAAAGTTAGGAGAAGAAAAGAAAGCCTCAGAGATTCTACAGTTACATTGCTGCATGATGTTCATACTCTTTAATAGCATCATTTGCAATGAACAAAGACATAATTTTAACCCATGACGGAAAAGGGGAAAAATTGAGAAATTTTTTCGTTCTGCTACTGAAAAATGCTCATACTTGTTAACAACGTCATAGGCCACAAACAAAGGCATAATTTTGACACACTAATGACTTCATAGCCCACAAACAGAAATACTAGACACCAACTATTGACTCACATATTGCTGTTTGTCTGCAAATCCTGCTGAGAGATCCCATCAGACCCACTTTCAGTAATACATCGCAGGCACTTTTCAGCCACTTGAACCAGTTGGTTGACCTGCAACCGTGAGAATCATAGTATGTAAGTTCCACAATAGTAACACATCATCTTCATTCCGATCAAGTTCATATGGCCATGCCAGTTTATATCTCCCTAGTTTTGAGAGGCATTTGCGATGTAACATGATGTAACATATTGATTGCTAATTTTCCTTTCTTATTCTTTTGGAACACCATTAAAATCACAATCCAGGAATTAGAAAAATGACAACTATAATCTAGTTCCATCTAATATGCTTTCTAGTTCAACAACAAAACACTCATCTAAAACTGCAGAATTATCCTTTTCAAGGGGGTAATTTCCACTGCTTATGGAATTCCTCACCCACATGACCACATTGCTCCCATGCTTAATTCCGCATCACTCACTAATGCACACATAACACAAATAATATCAAAGCATGCAAGTACAGATGCAAGGTGATAAAATATGTAATAAGAGACATCAGGGACAACTAATCACATAAAGTTGACCACCTCCCAATGATCAACTAATCTTGGACATAAACAAAACTAGTAACCAACTGTAGAAGAAAACTGGTCGAGGAACCATTTGAAAGGAAAATAAAAAAATGGATTACTATGTCTAAATTGAAAGTTCATCAAGAAAATCCTTGTTCGTGAAGCAAATAACAGTACCCAAAACGAGGTAAGTAAAGATTTACAGAGCCATACCTGTGGTGCAACCAACCTTCGAGAAATAAGTTCTTCATGGCGTCTTGCACAAAACTCCCAAGATAGTATCTGCATATGAACCAGATTCAGCACATCATTAAGCATACATGATTCAATCGGAAGATAGCCCTTAATCTAATAACGATTGTATAACCTTCAGATCTTGTGTAAATATGATGCGAAGTTGACCCTCACGAACAACACGAAGTTGCTCATGCACGCTCTCTTGAACTGCCTTTCCATATTCTAACATCATTAAACCAGAAGGAAATCTATACTCACGAGGCAAGTCCAAAAACATAAGTTCATCAATCACCCCACTGCCAAATTTGATTTCGTTAAGTCTCGGGAGTACTTCAAAAGTTGCCTCTGTTAACCAAATCCATAACATAGACAATATTAGATTTTTATTGGCCAAAAAATCAGATTCTTAGATTGACATTAAGACAAAATCAGATATTTCAAAACAACAACATGCCAAGAAAATAACTGGCAAGTACAAAGTAGAAGGCATATTTGTTATTTGTAGCAGCTCTACCTTGACTGACAACAAAAAAAGGCTTAATTCATACACCTCCTGTTGTTTGACTCAAGTTTTTATTTAGTAATTACAGACTTTCTACTAAAACTTATGTTACCGCCCTTAAGAATTGCTAGACATGATCAGTATTGATCACAAAGACAAGTTATTCAGCAAGTTTAGAATCACTAGGCGATTAAATAAAATCGTCTTCACATATCTCTTTCACTCTCCTTGATAAAAAATGCATTTTACAATGGGGGGAAATCTTGAAAACACAGTATAAGAAAATATTATTCTTATTTGCTTACCAAATCCCCTTCCAGATTTAGAACCACATATGTCGCACTGCCATGCATCCTGACCAAAGATATAGTCATAAAAGATTATTTACTTGTCAAAAGGCACCAATGCATTAAAAGCATAAAATAGTGAAGACAGAATAATTTTCAAAGCCTCCACAATCATCTGAGACAAAGGTCTGTGAAGCAAATAGACATTTCTGTGTCACCACTAGAACATAATAGGATCACCCGCGACCCATCAACACTTTGAATTCACATTTGAACATCAGCACGAATTCGGGCATCATCCTATGCTACTGTCAAAATGATGCCAAAGAACAAAAGTCAACACAGTAAAAACTTGCCATGGCTGCTTGGGGGAAAACACCAAGAGTATGTTGCCCGACATTCTCATATAATGACAAACACCACCGCTTCTTTGCACGAGGAGAGTAATATTCAGCCACAAATTTTCTCCAATAGGCAATACTATTATCCTGGGACAAGTAGGGAAAATAAATAACAACTCTAATCAATCTATATCTTGCAACCAAAAACCTAACCATCAAGCACATGCATTCAGATAACCAAATTAAAAATGAACACCTGAAAGAGAAGTAAACTTAAAAGAATAGTGGGGAATAATAGATGTCAAAAAGACCTCAGCCAAAAAATTATTGCTGCTATAAGAACTAATAATGCAAATAACATCTTGACACATGCAAGAAACAAACAGAAGAACTCACATTTGGTCGCTGCCTTTGATGATACAAGTATTGCATCAAACGACGGGCGCACACGCCACTATCATATGGGCGCTTCATGGAAGACAACGGTTGCGTTGCTTGTTGTTGTAATTGTTGCCTCAATTGCATATGTTGCTGCTGCTGCTGCTGCTGCTGTTGCAAGTGAGCTCTCTGTAACTGTGGCATTGACTGAAGGATTTGTTGCTGTTGCTGTTGCTGTTGCCTCAGTCTCTGCTGCTGGAGCAAAGCCTGTAGTTGGGGATTACGGCCCTGGAACTGCATGGGATCCTGCCTCTGAAGAAGCTGTTGTATTACCTGCTGATGCATTATATCTTCTTGCTTGGTATCAATCCGAGGTTTCTTATGCATCTGGGATAGATTATTTGGATCTTGTATCAAAGATCCAGGTCCTCGCGTATCCATTGGCACTGGAGATGGGCCAGTTTGAGCTGCAGGCAGAGATGTTGCACTAGAAGCACCCTGCATTTGCTCATGATTCTTTTGCAGTTGTTGAACATTCTGGTCTTGATGAGAGCTCTGCTGTACTACAGAAGAACCATCCATAACTGATGACCCCGAAATACTAATATTATTTGATGAGAATGACATGGGTGATGCAGGTAAACGTAAGTATGATTCTGTGTTATTGCTAGCGCTTCTCTGCAAACGGGGTCCCCTAGATAGTGCAGAGTTAGCATCTGTGACTAACGAACTAGCTCCAACACTTGGCCCTGAATTTGCCACACTGTTTAGAATTGCACCACTCATGTCACCAGAAACTGGACCCAGATTTGAACGTCCAGTTCCAGGAAATGAGTTGGATGTGTTACCGAAACATGAGCTTAAGTGAGAGTCAACAGCATTCTGTGATTGCCCATCTCCTTGATAGAATATTCCAGAACTTGATGATGAATGGGCTAACCCTCCAGCCACCCGAGAAGGTGCCATGGGGGGCACCGCCCCTCGGTGACAGGAGTCTAAGTAGCTCTCTAGAGCCAGGCCTGACTGCTATGTGCACAAGCTCTAGGAGAAAGACTTATTGGGTAAACAAGTTTCTCTGATTTTATTTCTTCTTTTCCTCAACTTCCCGACTCATGCCAATCAATAACAAATTCAGTCAAATCTATGAACTTCTGTGCAACCAAATGTGCCCAATAACTTTTTGAACTTCTTCACTCTGGGCACGTTCTGAGATGGATCTGATATAAATATCGCAATACATGTTTATGTGTGTATTAGCATGATTAATAAACAAGCTTCAATAAATAAATAAAAGCAAGCCGTGGTATAAAAGAGTACATTACAAATATACCCAGGAACTAAACCACAATAAATCTCCCACTCAAAGGTAGGAAAGTCATGGTTTTTAACCACGACCACAAAACCCTAATTGTTCATAATTTTTACAACAATCTGCCTAAGCATTAGTAGGCTGAAAATACGAAATTTTCATACATTCAGACGGCCAGATAGCAATCATATTGCCATGTGGTATAAACAAAACTCTCAATCCATTCATTACCAAATCAAATATTCAGCACACAAGTTGGGAGGATAAAAAACTAGTGGTGGAACAAGAGAGCTTGAATCGAATGTGCAAAGTGAAAATTTCCAGTCCACAATCCGCAAAAATGCAAACTTCAAGTCAAACAAACATCACAAAACTGGTAAAAGAAAAGGATCAAGACCAATAAATAAAAAAATTTCAACTCTAAGGGGGAAAATGAGAAGATATGGCTTCCCAACTTGTGAGATCGATCACTAGTAATTGAAATTGAACCCAATGATGCACATAGCAGTTGGCATAGAAATGATTTGAATGCTAGGAATCAGGGGGAGCGAGCTACTCACATCGGCAATGCTAGCTGGAGAAAAAGCTAAACCTTTGCCTAAATTATCCAACTAAAATCGGAGGAAAAAAATTAATTACCAAATGAAAAGAAGAGAGGAAGAGATAGAGTGACCGACTGTGAGGGTCTCCTTCCCATATGACCGGCGCTGTCCGTTAAACTATAGGACATGTGTCGAAAGAGTACCATATAGCTCATCCCGCGTTTGATCGGCCACGATATTCTCATCAACCACGTGGCACTACTTGATTGGTTAGAGAGGAGGCGCTTAGCAAGGATAAGGAAAGGATTACGCCGGTAATTCGCTCTGAGCAATGATCAGGTAAGGGCACTAGATTTTGGCCAAATTTAAAAAATAACTTATAAAAAAAAATTAATTATAAATAAATACATATTTAAATAATTATTATTAAAAATATTATTATAAAAATATAATTTTATTAAAAATATGATAGGAAAGAGAGAATAAAGAAAAAAAATAGAAAAAAAGATAAGAAAGAAAAGAGAGTATAAAAAAATAAATAAAATAATAATTAGATAGTTTATAAATTTTGTTACTATTCTAAAAATTAATCTTATAATTTATCTAAAATTTTAATGTTAAATTATAATTTATTTTAAATATTTTTTAAATAAATATAGTTATTTATTTTGTTAAAAAATTAATAAATTAAAATTTGAGTTAAATTTAAAAAAAACGATTTTTTTTCCTTTCTAAACAGGGGCGCTTGGTTCTAGGTTACGATGGGAAGACCCGCCGGATTTAGAAAGATGGATAATGGAGGTTGGTGAGGCTAGAGCATGATTGAAGCAGTGTTTGATCTGATTGGCTGGGATAGAAGGCTATATATATGTTGTAACGTGTGGTTGCAGAGTTTTAGTAGAACTTGGCCTCTCTTACTTTCTTTTTCTTTTTATTTGTTTCCATTTTTTATAACAAGAAAATTTAAATATTTTGATATTAAAATATATTTATATACTCAAAAATATTTATAAAAATATTCATAAATTAATTATCAATATAATCTTTATATTGATAATAAAATTTAAATTTATTTATAAATTATGAATTAATTTCTTATTAATTAGATCTATCTATTTATTTTTAGTTTTCATATCAATCTTTTTAAATTAAATTTTGAGTGATTAAAAATATTATTAAAATATAAAATTATAAAAAAATAAATTAATTAATTTATAAAATGTTAAATTCAAACCATTAAATTTGATTCAAAGGTTTAAATAAAAAGTAGAAAAAGAAATGGAGAGGCGGTAATCCATTTTAGTATAAGGATTTTATTTTAGTAGGTGTTTGGTTTGATATAAAAATAAATTTTGTTATAAGGGAAATATGTAAAAGTGTTTTATCCCATGAAGTATAAAAATGAGTTCCTAAATATAGTAATTTATTTTAAATAATTTTATGTTATACAAGCTATATTTTTATAAGGAGTAGAACGTAAATTTAAATTAAGTATATTTATTGAGAAAAATAAAATATTTTATGTTAAATTTAAAAAAAAAAAAGATAATATGTGATATTAATTTTATTTCACAGAGCACAAAGTTATAGAATTAAGTCTCATAAAATTATGAGTGTAAATTTTATTATTAATTTAAATATTTTATTAAAAAGTAATATAATACTATTTCTATATGTGTGATGAGTATATTTTAAATCCAACTGACCCCACTATAATAAAACAAAACAGACGGAGACTGACAATTCGATTAGCACGTGCGAAGACCAAACCCTCGACCTTCTCTTCATTCTACTACTTTGTCCCTTGGCTAGTTAGACAGCGAAACCATTCGTCTCGGCAATTCTTTTTTTGGGGTAAAAGATTCGGCTTCTCAGTACGAGACTTGTTAAATTCTTGAATCTACCAGTCTCAGAATCTTTCCTCCTTGATTCTTCTATTCAATCTTCTTTGTGGCATTTTATCGAACAAGTTCATCCCTGATTCTAACCGAACTTCACTACTTTAATGTAAGGGGATATATGCAAGAAAAAAGATTTGTCAACAAATCTATGTTGTGATTGTTTTTGACACTACTTTAAGATATGTGATTTGATGCAATGCACTTGCGGTGTTAGTTGGTTAATGATATGAGGTGTTGGGGATGGGACTTAAGTGCATCCTTTTCAATGTTTTCTGTAATTTTTGTGATTATCTCATGTGATTAACACTAACGATGCAAACAAAACCAGAGTTTCTGAAGTGCAAATTGAGGATTATTGTATAACATGAACAAATAAAATCTCTTGTATTTATCAAATCAATGTCGCTCTCAACATCCCATTATTGTTTTAGGTAATACAAATCATGGACTAGTTTAAATTGAATTCAGGCAGATCCTCCAAATCCAAAGTCTTTACAGCAACACTTTCTCCCTATCAAAATATCATCATCAATGTCTCACAAAATATATTGCAAGTTTCTGATTTACAGATTGTGTATAATTAATATAATATAATTTCATTTCATTTTATCCACAAAAATATGTCTAGTTATATATTTGAAGAGGAAATTGGAGAGTGAAAATTGTCCTAATCTTTTTAACATTTTTTATCATATTATATTTAAATTTTTATCACAGAATATTCAGATCTAGAAATAAATAAAAAAAAAAGCGCAAAACAATCCGATCCCCTTACTATTTTTTGATATGCATAAATATTATCTTATTAGAGATAATCTTATTTAAAGTGCTATTAAATGCTAAATATAGATATATCTCTTAATAAAAAATTAAATATTATTTTGATATATTATAATAAACTAATTTCTTTTATTAAACACAACTACTCTTAACCGTCCCTTTTTAGAAAAAAATAATAAAAATAAATTACTCTAAAATGTTTGGGCTCAAATAACATTTCCGCCATTTTCGGCCCAACAATTTTTTTCACATTAAAGTGCTCAACAGATCTTAATGCGTGTGTTCAATATCTATTCGACCCTTCTTCCCATTTTGGGTTTCAAGACTTTTGATCTTTTTTAATAAGTAAAAACTCATCTATTTTTCTTTCGGCTGTAGATATAAGAAAAATCATCTTAAAATTGATTTATGTTGCAGAAATTTATCTCCGATTTTGCTGACGAAATAAATATCTTTCTCTTTTTTTCTTAATTTGATTGATATGAAACTTTGATTTTTGTTCTAAATCTTGTAATAAGAAAATGGCATATTTTTTTTATTTTTTGTGATAAACAATTGTGAATCCAATTTTACTCGCTAATTAATTTGGATTATTTTATTAAATTTTATGTGATATCTCTAAATTGATAGCTATAAACTAATCATTTCGATGTGTAGAGATAATCGAAATATGCTTTATATCTCCTAACAAATTTTTTTATACATATATTCTAATTTAAATTTAAAATATTATATTTAAATGATTCAATAATATATTAATTATGTTAGATTTTGTTGATTAATTAATTTAGATTTGAGTTTGCTGGTAAAGTCGTAATATTAAAAGGGGCCTTGGTGTGATGGAGCATATGGGCAATGGCCCATGTGAGTGTGACCAAATGACCAATTAATCAAGTGGCCAGCCATGTGTTCTGTTTGTTGCTCCCAAAAATCCATGTTCCTTATAGACATCAATAATAATAAAATAATAAAGTTACAATGAACCTTATGAAACATTTGAAAATATATTTATTAAAAGATTACATATTACTTAAAAATGACTATACTATTCATCACTAGTGAATAGTTTGACTTTTATAATGATGTTTTGTTTTTTGGTAAAAACTTTTATAATAATGTTGATGTTGATATTTACTGATAAATTGCGATGATGGGCTCAATTATATTTTGAGATTATATGATTTTTTTTAAAATTTCAAAACCACAAGACATCCTTTAAAACTATAATAGGCAAAGAATAAAATCACATTATTCTTTAAAAGAATTACACAATTAGAAAAGAATTATATTTATTTTTTCAGCAGGTTTGTGCATATTATATTTTGAAAATATAATATGAAGAGGTGGGAGAATGCCTAAAATTAAAATGCCTCATATCTCAAACGTGTACATTATAGTATGAGAATTGAAATATGGTGGATGATACCTTAAGGAGTCACTTCAGTCAAAAAATAACAAAGAATAATAGTGTTAATTTAATAATGATATTATAATATATAATATGATGACGATAAAAAATCACTTTAAATTAATAAAATAATTCACTTTAATTTTATTTATACAACACTTTAATTTAATTTTTTAAACAAAAGTCAATCGTCAAAGACATATAGCAGCCCATTACTATTGAATATTTCTTCAAAAAACAATGCATTTCTTTGGTATATATGGGCTTTGACCAAGTTGAGTTTAAAGGTTACAGTCACATTTGACTTGATGGGAAAAAAAAAAAGACTCGATGAAATTGTTAAAGAGCAATCAAAAGGTGCTCTCCAAAAGGTTGTAGTTGGTTGTGAAGATCTGTAAATATTTTTAAAAATTATGAAATCCTGATAAGCCAAGAGATTCAACTCTTATAAAAATTTTATATCAAATAAATATTAAATTTAATAAAAAGAGACTAATTTTTTACAATACAATAAATTAATATTTAATTTTTTATTAAGAAACATGATAATATTTAATATTTGATTATGTTTTGAATATGATTACAATATGCATATATACATGTGACTATAAAAAAGCATAATGTTAAAGAGCAACAAAATGCATTGGAATGGAAAAGTCCCTCACATCACATGCAAGAATGTTGGAACTCAGATGCTTCCAAGCCCAGTCACCCGTTGATACCTTCTTCAATTATCACCTAACTTTGCTGCTGCATCCTAAAGAAAACCAGACAAAGGAACTCCCATTGATTTTAGATAGAGGGGGACTTCTAGAAGTTACGTTTGCCGCAAATTATTCTGTAATGTTCATTATTTTTTTCCCAACACTACCCTTATTTCGTTTAATATGAGTTACATAATATATCTTAAGAATAACATCATCATAGATGAAAATAAGTTAATAATTTTTAAAAATGTGCGAATTTATTAAAATTATTTTATATTTAAAATTAAAGGAATGAATACAGTTTCACTGAAACAAGACACATATATGACAGTTTGATAATTTTTTTTTATTTTCACAGCAAGAATATAATTAGATAAATTTTTTGGTTGATAAATCCTCTCAATTTTATATCTCGAAGGAAATACCCTTAATAAATGGAAAAAATAACACAGTAAACTCTTTTCTTTTCTTTTTTTTTTGGTAGCGGGGTCCTAACTCCTAACCATCTATGAGTTACAGTTTCTATTTCTCGATACTCCAAGTCTTCAGCAATGCATTTGACTTTTATGGCAATGGAGTACGTAAGTTGCATATAAAATTCCACACGGAAGAACAAGTACCATAGAATTAATGAAACTTGTATTCCATGTGGGAGATTTGTTAGAACGTACACATTAGAAGATATAGAAAAAAAGGTGATAAAAAACGTAAAGATTGGTGCATGTCTTGACTTGTTTCATTTGTTTATATGTTATATGTCAAAATCTGTCTGAAAATATGTCAATTTTTTTGCAATTTGGAAGTAAGTATCAAAGCCGGTGAATTGTGAAAATGCAAATGGCTGACCCTTCCCTTTCTTCCAGTCACAAACACGTTGCTCCATCATTTTCATATACTATCTGTTTATAAACAAATAAAACTATAATTTCAAAAATATTTTTAGATTAAATTAAAGTTTAAAATTAATATTTTAAATAATCTACTGAAATCATCTTATCTTTAACTGTTCAATTATTATTTTGTTCTTACTTTTTACACCTTCTATCATCTTTTTTTTCTCTTCTCTACCCCCTCTCTTCTATCTTCTCTCTCCTTTATGTTCTCTCATACACTTTCTAATAATTTTTTAATTATACAAATTCTTAGAGTAATATTTTGAATAATCTACTGAAACTAACTTATAAAACAGTAAAAGAACTTATGAACTGTATAATTATTATTTTATTTTTATTTTTTTATAATATCTCTCCTCTTTTGTTCTCTCCTCTACCCTCTCTCTTATATCTTATATCTCCTCTCTCCTCTCTGTTCTCTCATACACTTTCTGATAATTTTTTAATTACAAAAATTTTTATAGTAATAACTATTCAAAAACTAATTTATTCATAACTATTTTTTTTTCTTATAAACTAATCTCTAAAAATCTTTTTCTAAAAATTATAAAAAAAACTCTTTTTTTATAAATAATTTTTTAAACTCTTTTTTAAATATACCCATAATAAAACCCTAACAGTATAATCAAATTTAAATTTCCATATATGCCTTCATTTTTGTCTCTGCATTGGACAAATACGTTAAGGGTTTTATCGGTTTTCTCGTGCAACACAAGTGAGCAAATGTTTGTCAAAGATATATACAGATTTTGTACCACACGACTTTTTCTTTTTCTCTTTACAGAATGATTATTCTTTTTCCTTCTTTTGCCTTTTGTGTCTCTACCGACAGTTTCCATTCTATATATCAAAACACATATATATTACAAACATTGAATCTGAATTGGCTTCTTTGTTTGATTTGGGTCTAATTTTTTTCTTTTTGTTTCTTCGTGGAAAAGTTGTTAGATTCTAGTTTTCGAACTAATTAATTAGGGATGCTTGCAAGTACAAGGACATTTCACCATCTCTTTAATCAGCTCTTGAATGCTGCAAGTTGACCCTTTAAATCATTTTATTGTATATGCTTAATGATCAAAATGCATCACCCGCTGCGTGATCTATTTGGATAAGCATTTAAAAAATAATTTATAAAAAAAATATTTCTAACAGTTTTTTTAAAAAAAATATATAAGAAATTATAAAAAAATAATTCTTAATAAAAAGTGTTTGAATAGTATTATCATAGAGACTTTTTATAATTAAAAAAATTATTATAAATAGTATAATTTTATTAAAAATATAATAGAGGAGAAAATGTAGATAAGAGAAGAGAGAATGTGTAAAAAAAAATAAAGATAAAATATTAATTAGATAATCTATAAATTTTTTTACTATTTTATAAACTAGTCTTATTTGCTTATTTAAAATTTTAATTTTAAACTATAATTTAATCTAAAAGTTATTTTGAATAAATATAATTAATTATTTTATTTTTTTAAATTTAAATTTAAATTAAAACCCTTTTAAAATTTTAATTTCCTTTCTTTCCAAATATTTAGTTTCCCAATCTTATAATCATAATAATTATTATTAGAGATAAGGATTAATTGAGACAAGGCTCAACAATTAACCGACACTATGTGCCTGTTTGGGAGGGTGCCAAACCTTAGTTTTAAACTAAGGTTTGGCTCAAAACCTAGGTTTAGAGAAATTTTAAAACAAACAGTCATATTTATTCAAACGGGCTTTTGGACTAAACTCTGGTTTAAAACCAAGGTTTTAAAAAAGTTGGTCAGAGTAGCTTTTGGAACAGTAAACCACATTTGAACTAATTAATTACTATATTACCCCTACTTTTTCTTACACCCTCTCTCCTACTTTTTTTCTATTTTTTTTCTTACACCCTCTCTCCTCTCTCCTCTTATCTCTTATCTCTCCTCATTTAATACTCATACCCTTTTTCGTAATTTACCAATAATAAAATCCCTTCTATAAATAACTATCCAAACACTCATTTATTCAAAACCACTTTTTTTTCATAATCTCTTCTCCAAAAGTCTTTTTCTATAATCTGTTCAAAAGCCTTTTTTTTCATAAACTTATTTTTAAAATTCTATCCAAACGGGCCCAATATGTGATTCTTCCAAGTCAATGATAATTGTCCATACGTGCTTTTCAGACCTGGAATTTTGTGCATTTTTTTTTATCAATAATAAAAAGAGTTTGTACCGAATATGATCAACATCTCTCTCTCTTCCCAAACTTTGAATTATTTGGAAAACTTAGGTCAAATTTTAATAATGTTAATCTAACTATTTTGATATATTTTTATTTTAATTATAAAAAGTAAATTTGAACTATCAATTTAAAAGATAATGATGTGCAAAGAATGAAGAATATAGAGGAGAAGAGCATGGGGAGATAGAAATATCTATTTAAAAATCATACACCTATAGTTTTTATTCAAAAATTGCTTCAATCCCATCCTACTGTAAAGATCACTATAAGATTTATTTTAATTATAAATATAATATATTAATCTATTTTATCTATTAAATTTATATTTTTTTAAAGTTTTTTAGTGTTTTCTATATTAAAGGAATTTTTTACTAGAGTAGTCTTTAATATAAATTATTAAAAATAATACTTTAAAAACTAATATACTATTTTTTTATAAATAAATAATTTAAATAATTTTTTATTATTATACATTAATTATTTAGCTCTTAATCTTGGATTTAGGACATGAAAGGGTAAATTTAAAAGTAAGTATAAGCTCTTTATATATATATATATTTATATTAGAGATAATTATATTTGAAATATTATTATATATTAAATATAATTATTATTAATATTTAAATATTAATTTATTATATAATGAGATATTAGTCATTCTATAACTCAGCCGTGGGTGATTATACTAGGAAAAAACCGATTCCTAAGCAAATGAACCGGATTGCCCAAAAAAATATTTGGAATAGTGAACTACCCGGAGAGTACATTTCTATATTTGGGGATAATTTTGTAAAATAACCTTAATGTTAAAGAGATTTAATTAGGAAGAAAATTTGAGGATAGGTGTCTGATTAGATTAATTAAAATGTTAACAATAAGAGTCAGTAATAAATAATTGGAGTGTAAAATAATCTAACTACTTAAAACTTTATTTTAATAAATAATAAATAAGAACTTGCAAGAAAATGTAATAATAAAAAAAAAGGAGTGAAATTACTTGATAAATATAAAAAACAAGATAAAATAAAAAGACACCGGCCAACAGGAACCATCCAACATGCTCGCACTGACCAATGCAGTCTGCTCTTTATTCCTCGGTCATATGTCTCTGATTTTTTTTCTTTGACCAAGCTTTGGATTTAGATTCCTTATTCCAATTATTTAATCTTCCATTTCCTTTTGCAAAAATCTCAAGGGAACTTAACTTTTACAAATCCTCTTAAGCCCAGTTTGGTTCCCCTTAAAAGATAAGAGATTAAATTAATTTAAAGGAAAATAAAAAAAGATAGAAAAAGTTAATAAATAATATTTTTTATTTGATTAAGAAGGAAAAGAGAGAGGAGAAGAGAGGAGTTAATTAAAAATTGACAAATATACCCTTATATCTTTATTTAAATTTATTTACTCTTTATTTATAATATTTATATCAAAATTATTATTTTTTAATTTATGAATCTTAAATTTTTTTATCTCATTTATAAATATAATAAAACTAAAAAAATTAAAAAATATAATAAAATTTTAACATTATTTCTTATTAATTTCATAATTATTATATATTTTAATATAATATATAAATAATTTATTATGCTTATTAAATTTTATTATAATTTATTATAATTATTATGCAATTAAAAAAATTATATGTGAGAAAAATAAAAAAAAGGTTTGAGGGTATAATTGGAATATTAAAAAAGGTTTGAGGATAATTTGGTCAAAAAAGGGGTAAAAATTTCTCTCCACTCTAAAAATCCCTACTTTTAGAGGGGAGGTAAGGAATAGGAGGGGAGCATAAAAAGATAAAAAATATCCCCTTCCCTCCATTTTTCTCAATTAAACACATTTTTTTCTCCCATCTAAAACCCTCTAATCAAATAAAACCTTAATTTCTGTAAATATTTATTTAATTAGTGTGCTTTATTCTTGAATTTTAAAATAAAAAAGGCAAATACACACATTTCAACAAGTACTTAAAAGGTAATTTTATATAAATTGAATATTGCGTTTTTAAGACATTTTATTATATATGATTCAATTGCTTTAAAAAGATAGAAAAAAATTGTTAAAAAATCCATTATTATGATCCAAAGTACCTAAGAATCTAAGTTATGGAGTAAGAAATAATTTATCTCCTATCTTTAATTACAATAAATCTTTTTTCTTTTATATATAAGTATATATATGTTATAAATAATTGAAGAATAATTGTACCCATTTAATATATATTGTACTTGGATTATAGGGCAATAAATTTTATAAATGGGAGATTTTTTAATAATTTTGTTAAAAAACTTTTAGACATATAATAATAATAATAATACCATGAATCCCTATTTGTACGTCGTCACGTGCATCATAATTTGACTAGGTCCAATTGGTCGGTTCTTTGTCTCCAGTTTTGAACATGGCTAATGTTAATAATTCGTTTTCTAATGAACAAATCCATTCATTGAAATCTATTTAATCCCAATAACTATTAATGGAACAAATGCAAGTACAACTACCACCGTAGGTTGCACCGTCTCCATCGTACCACGTATGCACAGGAACCATTACCCTACCCCTTGCCCACGTAGAGCTGGTTCTATGACCTTCGGGAGGGTCACGTGCGGTGTCCGTGCAAAAGTGTCGGTGAAGAGGAATGTGCCAGATTTTTCCACACAGTAAAATTGGTTCAAAAGTCATAAGCCCCCTTATTTACTTTTCGTGTATATCAAAGATCTTTTATAACACCACCTCGTGCTTATACCAGTTTAGGTAAATATAATTTAATTAAAAATTTTAAGTTTAAGATTTAGTATGTAACAACATAATTGATAAGATAGTTACTCAAAAGAGTTTTTTAATTTTTAATTTAATTTAATCTAAGGTTATTATTGTATATAAAAGCCGGCATACTATATGATACCTAAGGACAAATCTAAATTTTGTTTATATCTATTTAAATATTATTATTATAGAGTTAGTATAATAACATAAAATCTATTAGATCATTTTATCTTTTAAATTTAAATTTTAAAGAAATATATGTGTTAAGAGAGTTAACAGGCAACCATAAACTTTAAAACTATACACAAACTTACATTATATACTATTTTGTAAGGATGTAACTCTAAATATATTTTTTTATTTTTTTTAAAATTTAATTAAATTTTATAATAAAAAATCAATAGAATAATTGAATACAATTTATATTACGGGACATATTGTATTATTCCTTGGGTCATGAACGTAAGATTTAAGTAATGAATTGATATTAATTTTAAATATAATATATATATATATATTTATATTTATTAATTTTTTTAAAATTAATCTTATTGATAATTTTTTAATAATAATTAAATAAAAAATGAGAGAGTGAGGGAATTAAAAAAATATATTATAATAATTAATTTAATTATTTTTCTATTTTAATTAAATTAATTAAATATATTTTATATTAAAAATCAACAATATAGTTTAATTTGTTACAATTTCCTATAAATATGTATATATTTGTTAGTCACATTATTAAAATTTATAACATTTTCATGAATGTAATTAAAGTCTTTGATAAATGAATCCTCATATAAGTCAAGTACAAAAAAAAATAAGGATTTCTGGTTAGCGGTTTACCTACGTAATTGACTCTAAGCAAATTCATATAAATAGAACTAAGAGCTACCATGTGATGTCATCTATAATGAAATTCTAACTGAATTGAAAAGGACCAAAAAATATACACGATAGCTCTATTTGACCCTAATTCAATATCTTCGATTCACAGCTCACACCACATTTCTTCTTAATTATTGGTCCTTCTCCTGAATTATTAATTAAAGGTTTAGCATAATAAACAATTAACAAGTGATTATTATTAAAACTATAATATATTAATGAAAAAAATCACGCAATGAATTTAGCAATTCCTTCTTAGCCAGAAAACCATTAAATCGATGCTCACTGTTACTGAAATAGTTACACCTTATGTTACAATATGACTTTTTTATTATCCATTATTATTTATTTTTTATAAGATTTAAAAAGGCTCCATCACAGCGTCAACAAAGACATGCACGTGTATATATGAACCTATAAAATATTAAAAAGAAGCAATGTTTTCCAATAAGGTTACACTTTGGTAAAAACTAAAAAGGTAAAATTAACCACCCTAATGCTCTCATTGCACAAAATAATTAAGATGCAAACTTAAGTAATGTTCATAGAATGGTTAGATCCAAATATTAAAATATTAGAACATAAATAAAATAAAATATTATTTCATACAGTATAAAAATTAAAATTTTTACTATTGATCGTTTTAAAACATATTCTCACATAAAAATCATATTAATGAAATTTGATAAAAAACAAGCAGAAAAACAAAAGATATAACACATTTTACATGAATTTAATAAATAATAAATGTTATAAATAATACTTAAAAATACTTCTCAAATAATTTTTTTAAAGAAAAATTAGTTCACCCTATTTTAAAATACGTCTCAAATAAGAAACGTTTATCTTTTTTTAAAAGGTGTTTAGTTTTTTAGGATTAGGCAATATTTCTTAATTATTAGCTTAAAGATTAATTTTCTTAAATAGTGCAGATTAGCATTGGGATAATTTATAATCATGTACATTGAGCAGAATTTATCGAAATATTATTGGGTCTGTAATTATTTTATAAACGATAATGTCGCAATCCATCAATAATATATATGGGTGTATATATATGAAGGTCACCACTCACAAGTTGGCAGCCAAGTTAGCTGGCCACTCATTTTTATACATTCATTTCTCAATATTCTTAATTCTTTAGTTTTCTTTCACCTCTCCTCCCTTCTACCTCTCCTCCAACCTCACCAGAAGAGGCCACGCAGAATAATTGCTCTGATAATTGAAAGAATTGTTCTTCTCTTTACATTTGGACTTTGCTCTTATTCGCCCTTTGCCTCCTTACAAAATCTCCCTTCCGATTCCTCTCTCTTCATCTTCTTCTCAAGATTGTACATTCTCCTTCCTCCTTCTGGAAATTAAGATCTATCTGCTTTGACCTCTCACAGGTTCAGTTTTTCTCCCTCCTTTGTTCTCCCCCCCCCCTCGCCTGAAAATCTCTCCCTCTCCTGTCACCGGTTGAGATCTTTTCGGGTTGCCTTACAGAGTAAGGTTTTCAGGTCAATGGTTTCGACGTTTTCTTCCACAAGAGGCCTCCATCTACATCTCTCTCACTCTCTAAATACTTCAAATCTTATTTGTAATTTTCCGCTTCCTCTCTCTCTCTCTACGCGTGGCTCGGGATTGGGCTCGTGTAATGCTGAGGCCAGATATTTCCCAAACAGGGTCTAACAGCATTTCTGGGCAATTGGGTCTCTTCAATTTCTGGCGCCACAGATCGTAGATAATCAAAGTCCTCAGAGATATATAACTCTCTCTGTTTTCGGATTTACACACTTTTTATATTACTGAGCCGAGGGAGAAATGTTGAGGATGAGGAATAATAACAATAACAACAAGACAAATGGATTTTCGCCCATGAACGGAAGCTCCGCCGGCGCTGAGTCAAGGCCTCACGAGTGGGAGATGAGACCGGGAGGAATGCTGGTCCAGAAGCGAACCGCCGACTCGGATCGGAACACTGCTCTGGTGCCGACAATTAGAGTTAGGGTTAAATATGGGTCAATCTACAACGAAGTCAACATTAGTTCTCAAGCCACATTTGGTAATAACTATCCCTCTGGTTCAAAAATTTCCTTTCTGTTACACTCTTCGCTCCTCTCTCACACATGAATTTTCTTGTTCGTGGGTTTGCAGGGGAATTGAAGAAGATGCTGTCAGGCCCAACGGGGCTGCACCACGAAGACCAGAAGCTATTTTTTAAAGACAAGGAGAGAGATTCGAAGGCGTTTCTTGACATCACAGGAGTCAAAGATAAATCAAAGCTAGTTCTAATGGAAGACCCCATTAGTCAAGAGAAGAGGTTCCTAGAGATAAGGAAGAATGCGAAGATGGAGAAAGCTGCAAAATCTATCTCACAAATCAGCTTGGAAGTAGATAGGCTCGCAGGACGGGTAAATGCTTCTTGGCCAACACATATACTAGATTTTTTTTGGTCTCGTGGGATTGAAAATTTGAAATGAAACGCTTGAGTTGTTTGAAACTGATGAATTTGTGATTGAAATTTGGTTAGGTATCTGCTCTGGATTCAATAATTAGTAAAGGTTGCAAAGTCGCAGAATCAGATGTGCTGGGTCTTATTGAACTTTTAATGAACCAATTGCTCAAGTTGGACGGCATTATTGCTGATGGAGATGCCAAATTGCAGAGAAAAATGCAGGTAAATTCTGATGTATTTTTAATCGGGGAAATGTTTTTGCTTTCTGAATCCTAAAATCATGCCATTCGATCCTAGAAAAGTTTTGACTCGGTTCTGATTGTTCCTTGAATCATATCCATTGACTTTTTTTTCCCCACTGTTTTTTACTATAGCAATGACTTGAATTGCGTATTTTTAAAGATTGATGACCAAACCGAAACACGTTTCCTCCATTTTGAATTCATGTAATTAATATCATGTATGCATTCTGAGTTTTGATGGCATCTTGGGATCAAATCATTCTGAAGGTGAAAAGAGTTCAGAAGTATGTTGAAACTCTGGACATGCTGAAGATCAAGAACTCTATGCCCAGTAACAATGGAGATGATGCTCCAATGCAGCAACCTCAACAAAAGAAACATTCAAATGGCCCAAGCCGATTAGGCCCAATTCAAGAACAGCCTACACAAATGCAGTCAAATGGGCATATTGATCTCTTAACCCCAGTTGAGGAGCCACAATATACTCAACCAAGGAACTCGAATGGGCATTCTCAGTTGATTCAGCAGCCACAAGCACCGGTGGATTCTTCTTCAACCTCAGAAGTTGTAGTGACCACCAAGTGGGAGACATTCGAGCCTGCTCCGCCGTTGATGCCGGCAACATTATCAACCTCAGCGAACAATAACTCAGTTCATCCCAGGTTTAACTGGGAATTCTTCGACTAAACATATCAGTCAAGCATACCACGTGTTTTGTAGTTGTGTGGACGTGATTTGGGTTTGTGTTCGTTCCACCTGGAGTGTTATATGGTTTTTCTACATTCTTTTCTGTATTTAGATTGGTTGAGCAGCCCTACTAATCTGCCCTTTAGTTCGTCGGAAATAAATGGTGTTGCTATGAATTTTTCTTTTTTCCCTTGTTACTTTGTAATTTTTGGACTATGGTCAGGCGTCCTTGGATTTTGTCCCCCGCTATATTATTCCTTCCTGAGCAATCATAAATGATTGCTATGGTATTCATAATCATAAATCTGTGCCTTTTCTGTGATTTTGGTGCCCCTGAGTTCAATTTCCATTTGTAAGGTCCTACTATTTTAGGGCATATACCATAAATACTAATTTGTGGATATATTATTGGCAATGCTATAAGATCTTCTTTGATAAAGCCTATACAATTGAAGTTCTTCTCTCTCTCTCTCTCTCTCTTTTTTGAGATTTAAATCCCAAAAAAATCTTTGTTTAATAAACTCTTTTTTTGTTTGAAAAATTAACAATAAATATAATATTTAACACTATAAAATATTTATCAATCAATTCATACACAAGTTATTAAGTGATTGATGAAAATTTACACTTACGAAGAGTAGCAAGATGTTAAGCTTTCAAACCTTAGGTTATGTTTGACATGATACATACTGATATAAGTTTAAGATATTTGTATTGAAAAAGATGTAGCAAATTAGGAAGAGAAACGAAATCATCAATGCATAGTAAATATTATATAAAAAAAAATATTTTATTCTAACAAAACAATTCCATCATATTGTTAAATACTTCGCCTCTTTTGGAAGGCAAAGTACTCCCTTCAATTTTAAATATTAAAATTAGTTAAATAATTTATTTTAATTCTAAATATAATACATTATTTTATTTTATTTTTTAAATTTATATTTTTTTTCTCAAATTATTCTCATTAATTACATATATTAGAGAAAATTTTTATCAATGAGAATAATGATTAAATATGTATTTTTTTTTGTATTCATCGGGGTCATAGACCCATTACATCAAACGCTAAACAGAAACTACACGAAGACGAGAAATGCCCAATTCATCTCTATACAAGAGGCTACCAAAGCCATGAGGTGGTTCTTCTAATTAAATAGGTAATTTTAAAAAATAAACTCATATTTATTATAAATAATTAGTTTAATTAATTTTTTAATATTTATGAATTAATTATTTAATTTTTATATTTAGAATATGTAATACAGTGAAGTAAATGAGTAATAAGTGAGAAATGAGAAATGAGGTAATGTTGAAAAGTGGGGGTGAGGGTAATTGAAGGAGAAGGGGGAATGGATAAGAGATTGCTTGTTGTGGGGGCTACAAAAGTGGCAAAAGGATGATGGCATCTTGTAAAGCGTTTGCTTTCTTTGTCCATACAGAGCAATCAAGTGAGATTGATTCATCCAATAACAGCAAGACATGGTTCCAAACACTGAAATGATCAGTTTGAGGATCACAATTCTGAGCCTTAAGCGTTGGTTGGGTCTCCCAATTTCCATAAGTTGACATGTGCACTTCTCTGCCCAACAACTCCATTTTTGGAAATCCCACTTTTATTGGCCATCAAGCAAAGCTTCCCAACACTATCATCATATCCCTCTCTCTTCCCCCCTCTGGAGTGAAGGCTAAGCCTATTCCCTCTCTTCATCCAACCTTCTTTTATATTGAATGGAATTTGAAGAAGCAGCAGAGGCAAGCATATTGGATCAATCCTGTGCTTGGGGTTCACCTTAGTTGGTAACTAATGAAAAACGACCCCATCATTCTTATTCTTACTTTTCATCCTCAGTGTGTGCCACATCAAAGATGGGTCCTGGCTTATTATTCAACTAAAAATATTTTTTTTATATAACTATCTAATTAAGTTATATTTGAGTATTATTACACCTAATAAAAAATATATCTTCTTAATATATTTTATGCATCTATATATATTTGAACTTAACTTTGTAAAAATTAAAACTCCTCCCATTAGTACCAATACTTGTTGGCATGAGTTGGATAGGAACATATGGATATTGACAACATACAACACGTGGCATTCCCCAAAGTATATTAATATTCCATTATATACAACGGTAAATGCAACTAAACTTCCTTCATTAACGGATGTTTTTAAATAAAATTATATAAAATTTGTAGGAAAATACATAGTTTATAAATTATAAATAATACACATATAATCCTTAACATATAATTTATTCAATTAATTTGATTAAATTAAAAAAAATTAATTGAGTTAGTTAATTGCTCATATTCATTAATTCCTCTTCCCCTCTTGTTTGGTCATTTTTAAGAGGGTATTAATAAAAATAATTTAATTTTTTCTATAAATATAAAAAATATATTTTATACTTAAAATTAAAATTATTTTTTAAATTAACTAATATATTAACGACCGTAAAAATACTATTCATCTTAAGCTGTATGTAAAACACATGCAGGCCATCTAAGATTAGCTTTAGATGATAACGATAAGGTGGGGGTTGAGTGAAATTTAAAGGTTTAAACTCATTTAACATATACTAAACTTATCTTATAATCAAAAGACATGAGATATCAAAGTAATTTAGCGATTTCAAGATAATTTTTTGTGTTTTAAATTGTTGCGTGGAGTTGAGAGTAATTTTTTCCTAATTGAAACTCATCTGGACGGATGAATGAAGTCATTGACTATACTTACAAAAAATATTATTCATAAATCATAAAGTTATAGATTTAAAACATTCTGGTAATATAAAATTTTAAATTAATTTCGGAAAGAATTAATGATAGGTGTGAAATTTCAATAATGATTAGTTGTTTGGAAGAATTTCACTCAATAATGTCTTTAAATATTGTTCACTAAATTTAAAGACCTCCCAACTCCAAATGTCAGCGTCTGTTCTTTCATGAGATGGCTCTTCCGAAGGCAGTGCAAGGTAACAGAAGGAAACATAAAGAAGGCTTCAGAAATTTGTTGGCTCATCATAAAAAAATATATATATATATATTGAAATAGCTAGTCTTCGTTAGATTTGATAATACTTGGATTTATTTAATAGTATCAAATATTAAATTATTATTATATATAAAAAAATGTTTGAAAGTTTTAATTGCTATAAAGATTTAAACTTGAATTCTTGTATATGAAAACACATCAAATTTGGTTCAAATCTAGGATATAATATTTAAAAGATCCATCAATATATTAACTATTACAAACTTTGTTGGTATAATAGTTGATAATTAATATTTAAGAATTTTTTTATAAAAATATTTTAAAAAGTAGTTTGGCTCACCTACGATCTAAATATATAGTAGGGGTGAGTAAGAAGCTCACAACTCAATATTATTTTACCCATTTAAGCCAGCTCAAAATAGGCCCGTAATGAGTGGGTTTAAACGGGTTCAAACAGTAAAATATATGGGTGGGCTGCGGGTTGACCATTGGGTAACCCATAACCCTCCCATATTTTTTTATTAATTTATTATATTATATTTATTTAAATTTATTTTTATTATAGTATAATATATTTTTTTAAATTTATTTTGTAGAGGTAGAGACAATTTTATCTACAACAATCATAAGTAAATATAATGTAGATAATGTATAATCATAATCCAATTGAATAATTAAAATTATGAATGATTATATTATGTGAGTATTATAGACTATGTGGCTATAAATTTATAGTTATTATTATGCTATTTTATTTTTTAATTTTAGGATGAACAATCATATCATGTGCGCACTATTGTTATTTTATTGTTATTGTTATTAGAATTTTAAATTATTTTAAATAAAAAAATATTTTTATCTTTAATAAACTGGTTGTATATACCTATTGAAGTCTAAAGAGGTTTAGCTTAACCGATTTAAATGAGCTAGGGTATGGGTATGGGCCATTCCCATAAAAAAATAGATATTTACCCGCTAAACCTAGATACAACGAGGATATTGAAGAAAAGTTAATAAGGTGTGATGGGTTAAAATGAGTCGGACATATATGAGGTTGTGGGT